>CM043719.1:19611377-20915171 GCA_023969325.1 Oryzias curvinotus
ACTGGGTGGTCTCAGTCTGTCAAATACTTCAGAACAGTCTAGAAAGAACCAAACAGAACACCCATTTTGAGGTAGCTATCCTCCTTTCTATAGTTCAGACAATCAAACAGTGGGCCAATTACCTTCGCACGTCTCACCTGTATCATGGACGATTAAGTTACCAGCTACTGGAAGGCGGTTATCTGTGTCTTATCCAAGCTGTTGTTGAGGTTGGCGCCAGAGACTGAATCAATTTGAGATTTCCCAGTAGCCTCAGCAGGTTGAGAGGGTTTGAAGTATTTGTGCTTCTGCAGGTGCTCAACCTGCCAAGTGCTAATCAGGAGCTTGAACTCCAGCTTCTTTATGTTGCTCTTCAGGATGGAAATCTTTGACCAGCATGAGTCTTTTGCCTTAAAAACACACCGAGTCCATAAAAAAAGAACATGATTACATTTGATTACAAATGAAGTTATTTGTCTAAAAACAAAGGCAAAAAAGCAAATATAGGTTAGTTATATAAAATTGAATCTTTTAATTAATTTGTTAAAGATACATGTCCATATTAAGCTTTTTAAAATTTTACTTTAAGGTGTTTTGTCCTGCTGCATTTTTCAATCTTTATTGCAAAAAATAGATATATAATTTTTACTTTTTCATTTTATCTTTAAATTGAAAGTATAAATAAAAAATATGTGTTTTTTTAGCTGTTTGACAGATGGTTCATTTGAAACTTTAGATTTTGGAAACATGCACAGTATTTTATGTATTAATTTTTCATGTTGCCATGTTTTGTACTTTGACTTGATGATATTTCAACAAGAAACTCTAGAATTTTGTCCATGAACTTGTTAAATTTAAAAGTTTACATTTTTTTTTGGCGTTCTAAATGGAATTTAGGTCTTATTTTCAATCAATTGCTTGATAAACTACAATTCTTCAACCCATTTACAATTAAAAAGTATATATTTTTACAAATAACATATTTTATTTTGGCTTTAATGGGTATTGTTTTTTTTTATCAACATTTGTTTTTTTAGCTTCCATGCACAGAAATACAGACTGGCAGTAAAACAAAAAGTGCACATACGGGCAGTTGTGCAGAAGACGCCGCCGTTGTGCACAACAGAAACAGCAACAGCCACGCCAACATGACTTTTATGATAAATCCTATCACAGCCATATTTCTCTGAAAAACAACAAAAGATATTTTCTCAAAATGTGATACCAACCAGTGAAGTAAAGAATAGAAAACTTCCAGACCTACCATCCTTTCACCCCTCTTCTCTCTGTGTGATATTTCAGTGTTCAGATCCTCCTAAGTGCGTCAGTTTTAGATTTATTGTGTGGGTCAGTTCTGCATGGTCCACATTAGATGATTCAGGTTTGAACAATCTTTGCTAAGCCCTGAATTCAGAACAGTTTGAAACGACTCTTCTTCGGAAAGCAGCTCAGTGTTTCAAGACTGTTGCTGATCTTGGAGCTGCTGAAGCTTCCATGGACAAAAACACAGTCAGAGCTCATTCCTTGCATATTTGTCCAACAAAGCTGACTGTTGGAGCTCAGTTTTTTAAAGATTTAAGATCAAAAAGAAAATCAGACAATAGTTGATAAAAAAAGCGAAATTTTCCTTGTATATTAATAAATATTTTATGTTTTTGCTTTGTTTGACGTGGTTTCATTCGAACCAAAATCTGAAAAATCACAAAACACAATAAGCCCTTTTTGTTGCTACCATCACATTTAGAGCACATCTGATCAAGACTCCAAAATAGAGGAAACAAATTGCAGGCTGTGAAAAGTAAATATTTCTTTAGGAAACTGCTGACATTGACTTATGGCCTGTTAAAAAAAACGCTGGATGAGGGTATTTGTGTGACATTAGTAAGAAGACTTGTTAACAAACATCCATATATGGACAAAAAATGAGACATTTCCTTGTCTCTAAGACAAGATTATGAATAGCAGCTGTTGCTACAGGTGAAAAAACAAAAACCCACATCAAGTCTTTATTTACAGACTATTTGAAAAAAAAAATGTTGTTCTTATATTATTTATTTGTCTCTAACATGACAAAAATATGAGGTTACCTTTATACAAATACCACATACCAAATAGGAAATTCGTATAGATGCCCCAGGGTCCACACTTTCAGTAAATTTTGACAAGCTTTGGGTGAAAAGTAGATAATTATTTAAGACCACAGGTATTTCAAGAACTGCTTTGTGCTTTTCCTGCTCTATGAGCAAATATTTTACTGGGTTCCTTCAGTGTCCATCATCCACAGACTAGTCTGGGGAAAGACAGGTGAAAAGAAACTGTTGTTTTTTATTTTTATTTTATAGTGCACTTTTTTAAACCACTATATACTGAAACCTTTTTTGTTTTTGTTTTGCAGAATGAGGGGAACCTTTTAACCATCCGTCTGTACAAACTGGAAACAACACTGAAGTTTGAATCAACTGCAACTTCAAAATAAAGTTTTCTGACGAAGAAAATGTAAAAAAAAAAAAAAAGAGAAAAAAAACTATTTTTTCCTAAGTTGTCTTTAGTAAAGGATTTTGGTTGGGTCGTTTAGAAGTAAATAAAAAGTACTTTTTAAAATGTTTTTGCAGAATGAGGCGATTCTTTTCATCACTAATCTGCACATACTGGAAACAGTACTAAGCATGAATTACCTGCAACTTTAAAATAAAGTTAAGGACTAAGAAATTTAAAAAAGAGAGAATTAAAAATCGCCTTTTTTTTATTTTGTTAACGATGTAGGTCATCTAGCGGGGGAAAAAAAGTTAAAAAAAGAAGAAGAAAAAAAAGAAAAGAAAAAGGGAATATTTTGCCCCCCTCCTTTTTGTCTGATTACACGTCTTTGCCTGCGGAGACTCAATTAAAACCAGATGCAGGACTAGAGGAGGCGGGCTGCAGACTGATGAGACATTCTCCAACTTTCAGGTACCTGGATTTTCTCCTACAAGCTTCTTTTGGTGGGAAACGGTGTGAACGTGGATGTGGACTGACGGGGAAAGATAAACAAGAATGGCGAGAGAGAAAAAACGGACAGCGCGTTTTTATTCCAGGAAGTCTGAAAAACCACTGCGTTTGCAGAAAAAGAAGAAGAAAAAAAGAGAGAGGGGGGGAAATGACGAGAAAAAAGTGAAGGGATATACGGGAGAGAGAAAAAATCCAGTAGGTTAACCTTTGCACCGTCTTTCATCGTTCTTTTAAAGAAGTCACAAGACGTACTAGTGTCGTATAATAATTTCGAGAATGAGTTTCTGAAGGGGCGTAGGGTCCAGTGTCGCTACGTTTTACGTGTTGACTCATCACTGAACACAACCCGAGTGGAAATAGACGGCAGTAGATGCTTTCCATCGATCATCAAGGTCAGTGTTAAACCGGCTGCAGCTTTTCTTGCTCTTCTTAAAGTCTTACTTGCTCCGGGTGCTTTTAATTTGAAATGCCAGAGCTTTAATTTTGAAAATACCAATCAAACTGAATGTGCTGGACAGAAGAAATGGACAAAGTTTTAGTAGCTAGACTTGCGTTGCACAAAGTCTGACTACTTTCATGTCGACGTTTGCGCTTCCTGCCATCAGATTGAAGGAGGTCCTCTTTTTAAATAGCTGATCATGTCAGTCCACTTCGACCCAGGGTCAGATGCAGGAGTGAATGGGTGAGAGACAAACGTTTTGGGGGGGTTCTTAAGTATAATCTTTATGGGTTTGTTATCAAAAGTATTACAATGAAAAAATATGTATATATCTTATTTTTTTAAATGATTGTCAGAAACGTTGCAAAGATGGAAGATGCAAAAGTGGAGATCGATAATGGAAAGGAGGAGAGTGCAATCCCAGACACTCTGTACCAGTAAGAATATTCCTTCAAATGCACGCTTGCAGAAACCTCTCAGGATCCTAAAAAAAAAAACCCCAATCCTCCTTTTTTTTTTCCTGTAGCAACATCCGGAGAGCTATAACTCCGTTTGTCATGTCATTTGGATTTCGGTGAGTCGTTTTTTTTGTTTTTTTTTGTTTTTGTCAAATGGATTCTCTCCTGGAAGTGTAAATGTACACTACAAATAGAAGCATTCTTCCTCAGCCTCCTTGGAGTGGTGCTGATAATCGTGGACTTCGTTCTTGTGATTGTGGACTTCTCGTTGGCCTCTAAGAGCAGAGAGGTTGGAAACGCTTTGGAGGCCGTGTCCCTCAGCATCTCCTTTTTCTTCCTGGCTGATGTCCTCCTGCGAGTCTATGTGGAAGGGTAGGTGGGAACAAATACCGCTAAAGGCCTCAAAAAGCCTAACAAAAAAAGGGAAATTTAGGTCAAAGTCCAACTTCTGATAAAAGTAACAATTCTTAAATGAAGTAGACATTTTTGTCTTTGGTTTGGCAAACAAATGTGACAGTTTGACTTGAGTTTTACGAGCAAAAGCTCAGTGTGAGACCAGGACAATTGGCAAACACTCTCCATGTCATGTCAGCAAAAAGTCAGAGATGAGCTGTTCAACAGGAAGTGTTTGAGAGGAAGCTTTTCAGGAAATGCATGTCTTGCTCTCTGGAATGCTTGTACAGTCTCTGCCAATCCTATTCATGTAATATGTAACCACCCAACATGTTAAAAAAAAAGTCTTAACCCCATGATGTCTTTATTTTCTAATTCTATTAAAAAATAATTCTACATTGTTTTTTGCTTTCAAGGTTCAAGTTAAGTGTATTTAAATGTACATTGGAAAAGACTGGTTCAGTGATGTCAAACCTCTCCTGACTATCTAGCTTCAAGGTGTACTTCAGCTCCAAGTTGAACATCGTAGATGCCTGTGTGGTCGTGTTGACGCTGGTGGTCACCATGGTCTACACCTTCAGTGATCTGTCGGGTGTCAGCCTCATTCCCAGGTCGGTGGGTTTTTGCTGCTTGTTAGCAGCCGGCTGGCTCAGTTAGCTGGGCTAACTGGCATAAAAAAATAAAAATAAAAAAAACTCTGTATGTGACCTAAAATGTGTAAGAAAGTTTTTCTTTTTAATTAACTTAATTTATACCATGGTTCGGGTGAATACGTAGTCGTTAAATCCGACAATGGTCCGGTTTAATACTCGATTCTGATTGGCTGCTGGGTGTGCATTAAAAAGTGATATACCACAGGATAACCGCACGGGGAAAAAAGAAGTTCCGGTCACCTAGCTTAAATGTTTTGTAGCAGCAGCGTGACGCAGACTATTTGTGCAGTGGTGCGGTGCGAGAAAAGCGATCCAAAACGGAAAAAAAACAAGAATTAAGGACTAAAAACCGGTTAATATTTATTGCTTTAGTAAGTGACCATGGTATAAGTGAGTTGATGGCCTTCGAAGTATGCATTATTACTTTTTAACGCACTTCGCGGAAGCAACCGTCCGACGCAAAGGCTTCCACGGCGTGCGTTAAAAAGTGATAATGCACACTTCGTCGGAAATTAACCCTTACTTTATGCACACCCAGCAGCCAATCAGAATAGAGTATTAAACCGGACCATTGTCTGATTTCTGATAATATATACTTCGTCGGCCATTAACGCTTACATAATGTACACCTAAAAAGCAAGCTTTTGTTTCATCATCTTGACAAAAATAAGCAGAACCTTCTCTCTGAACTGATAACCTATCGTGAAGATCAGCATATATAGATAGATGGATCTCTAGAGATACATAAATCTATATATCGCTTTCCTTCTGCAGTCGAGGTTGATTCCCGCTCAGCTGTTGCCATGACAACGCCCCGCACCATATATCAAACAGTCTGCTTTTTCTGAAAAAGACATTTAAACTGCAGAAATAACAAGGATAAAGAACTAAAAATGGATTGAATATTTATTTCTTTTGTAAGTTGGCGGGATATTGGCGATATTTGAGGTGTCCATTACCAGAAATGAACGCACTCCGTTGATATTAGGCTTTCGCATCACTCGTTAATTTCTGATAAGGCACACCTTGTCGAGCATTTTGGAATCTAATACTTCGCAGAACGAGTTATTTACTATCCCTGATGCTTAGTTGTTTTGCATTCAGGTTCATGTTTACTGTACATGTGTATTGTGTCAGCACGATGCAAGTGCTGACTTATATCTACAGTTATTTGTGTCAGCGCAAATATTTGTTGATGTCTGGTTTCGGATCTCTGCTCTACTTTTGCTTGTGTCATTGCTGTAAATAAGTGAACCCCTGCACAGCAGTCCAGTTCAATGCTCATATGTCAAAATGGTTATTTATAGGGGGGGGAAGAACTTAAATTAAGTTTTTTTTCTTTTTTTCTTTACCAGGGTTGTCAACTTCTTTCGCTTCTTGAGAATAATAATCCTTGTGAGGGTTTTCCGACTGGCAGCTCAGAAAAAGGAGTTGGAGAAAGTCACCAGGAGGATGGTGAGGCCTGCGGAAGACATAACGAGGTCACATGACGGAGTTTTCACAAATCTAATCCTATTATTCTCTTTCAGATTTCTGAGAACAAGAGGCGCTACCAGAAAGATGGATTTGACCTTGATCTGACATACGTCACAGGTAGGCGTGATGCCATTGGGCTTTTATTGGATCTTAGGAGCCGGCGACTGAAAAAAAAAACAAGAAAAGTTGTGTGTTTACATGTTTTTATTATTTATTTATATGATTCTATTGCAGATCGTGTCATAGCGATGTCATTTCCCTCCTCTGGGAAGCAGGCCTTTTATAGAAATCCAATCAAGGTAAAAGTGACTGAACTTTTCCAGAGTATGTGGATCTTCATCACGTTTCAGTGATCTCTTTAAACCGCTCTTCTCCCTCTGTGCAGGAGGTGGCCAGGTTTCTGGACACTAAACATGAAGGCCATTACAAAGTTTTTAATCTTTGCAGTGAGTTAGCCTCTCTCCATATCATATTTGGCAGAATTCTTCATTACATTTTGATTTAAAAAATAAATAAATTAAAAAAAAAACATAAAAACCTACACATTCTTTCATACTTCAAGGTGAGAAAGGCTATGACCCTCAGCACTTCCACTACAGGGTTGAAAGAGTCTTCATTGACGACCACAATGTCCCTGCTTTGGAGTAATAACCTGAAATCTTCCTCATTTTTTTTTTTTTTTAACTTTCCACGTAAATAATCACAAATGATGATGATTGTTGCTGAAGCCTTCCCAGTGGAATGATTTCTCCTATCACTGTTTCAGGGATATGCTGAAATTCACGGCGAGAGTCAGGGAGTGGATGTCTGCTGACCCCCAAAACGTCATCGCCATTCACTGTAAAGGAGGCAAAGGTGATTGTGACGGTTACTCATGACTAGGGAGGTGATTTTCTTCAGTGCTCGAGCCAAGGAATCCCACCCCGCTGTCTCTTGCAGGTCGCACAGGCACCATGGTCTGCACCTGGCTGATCGACAGCGACCAGTTCGAGAGCGCACAGGTACTTACCATTTCACAACTTTTTTTTGTTTGTTTTTTAAAGCTATGCATGAGAAAACAAGTCAACACTGATTTCTGCTTGGAAACAGGACAGTCTTGAGTATTTTGGGGAGAGGAGGACGGACAAGACGCGGAGCTCTAAGTTCCAAGGGGTGGAGACTCCCTCTCAGGTCAGCTTTTTAGGGACCATCACTGAGGAATGTTGTAGTAAAACCATCAGTTTTATCTTTGGAAGATGAGATTAAAGACCATCTCCGATCATCTTTTGATCTATTTTCAAAGCATTCCAAGTGTTTTTTCTTTTATATTTTTAATGATTTTTTCATTTTAAGCCAAAATCAAAAACGTCTTTTCTTGGACATAGTTTCTTCAGAGCAGCAGTGGTTCATTAGAAATTCGTAGGCGGGACTGTTGGGAAAGACCCCACCCACTGTATTTTGTACTGTAAAAATGTTAGAAGAACATGTTAAAAACACTAAAAACAAGATTTTCATTGGAGTGGGTCTTTAAAGATGCTTCATAGAAAAACATGCACAATTTTATCCCTTTACTATTCTAGAAGTAAACAATAGAACTTGTAATATTTTTTGGTAACTCCCAGGCTCTCTTAAGTTTTTTTCTTTTTTAAAAATAACTTTGTGGCGAATATTTTCAGGAGTTTAAAATGTGTTCTACATGTGCCACTGCAAAAACAGAAACAAGGTGAATGTTCTCACCCCATTTGCAGATTTTACTTTAAAAAAAAAAAAGGAAAAAATTCTGCCATATGAGGTACGAAAAACAAGATTTTTATTTCCTCTTCAAAAAAAGATTTTAGTCCATTTTAGTCAATAAGACATGTTTTCAATTTTACTTTCGGGAAAACTTTCTTGATAAGCTTATTTTTCTCGCAAGACAGAAAATAAGATATTTTTTTCTTGAAGCAAGAGTCTTTTTATTTTCTTAGGATTCAGTTATTGCAGTGTCTAAAATGCAAAGGCATTTCCTCCACTGATTCATTTCTTGAGTGAGGTAAATCTTTTTTTTTGCACTTGACTGATTCATCAAACGCCTTTCAAGATGACTAAAGATGTTCACATGAAGGAGAAAATGGTGGGAGGCATGAGAAACTGACCTGCACCACAAAGATTTAAAGTAAAAAAAAACAGTATTTCAAGAAAACAATTGTCTTGTTTTCAAGAAATTTTATTTATTATCAAAATGATCTTGAAAACATGTTTTAGTGACATGTATTTTTTTTCTCTAATAATAAGAATTCTTGGTAGGAGCACTTCTTTGATCTCATGATTAATGAAAGAAAATGTTTCAAACTTTAAGAATTTTTGTCTTTTTTTCTATAAGCTCTGTTTTTGCTGTGTGGATCTTGGTTAGCAAAGAGGTGGGGGTAGTTTTGGACTTTTGGACACAACTACCGCCACTTTTTTGTTTAAAATCTAAGAATTAGTCATAATAAAAAAAAGAAAAAAAGTGTAATCTTAACTTCTTTAAAAGCTCAATCTATGTTCCTGGTATTTGTGTAAAACTGCAGAGTCGTTATGTTGGATACTACGAGGTTATGAAGAACAAGTTCAGCAGGCAGCTGCCGCCACCTCAAAGCCTCCGAATCAAAAGCCTTCGCATCCACTCTATAGCAGGTAAGAAAGCACATCCGTGGTGTCAGCATTCAGCTCCTTCGTCTGTTTATTTTCTTGGTTTTTCCATCGTCCAGGTGTGGGTAGAGGTGATGGCAGCGATCTGAAGGTGAAGATAATCGTGAGGGGGGAGCTGGTGTTTCAGTGCGTGTGTGCCCAACAAGAAAACTGCACAGTAAGACCTGCCAACTCATTTGGTTTGGTGTCGATCTTCCTGAGTGGTTGACTTCAGCTCATTCTGACCAGGTGTTTCCTGACGCAGGCAGCAATGCAGCCGTCATCAGCCTGCAGAACGGGCCTGTGGTTGAAGGGGATGTGAAGGTTATGTTTGAGTCGAGTGCTGTGAGTGCTTTTGCAGTTTTCCAACTTAGAAAAAGAAAAAGACGCCCCTCTTGCAGATGTGTGATGCACTTATTTTGTCCCAACCAGGGGCTTCCAAAAGGATATGAAGATGTTCCCTTCTACTTCTGGTTCAATACTTCTTTTGTGGAGCATAATAAGTAGGTTTCTTTTTTTCTTGTCCTTATTAGTTCCCTTTTTTTTTTGAAGGGGGGGTCTTAAACATTTGCTTTCTCCTTACACCACCTTTAGGCTGTTTTTTCCCAGGGAAGAACTGGATAACCCCCACAAACCAAAAACATGGAACCTGTACAAGGAGGACTTTGGGATCACTGTTTACTTTTTGCCAGTCTAGGTAAAGCAGCTGAAGAAACGCGGATAAAGGTTTGATGGTGATAAGAAAAGGCTAATCTGAGCTTGAGATAGACTTTGTCTCCGTTTTTTGATGTGGAATGTCGCAGAATCCACCTGAGCAGAATCCTTCATCCTGAAGTGTTGTCACACAGATGTACATAAAAATGCATGTTATTAAAACAGATTTAGATCATGTGGAAGTTTGACTCTGGCCTCATTAAATACTGCTCCTTTCAGTGAAAAGGGATTTAAACAAAGTGGTAGTTTTAGGAAATGGCCAGTAGAGGGCGGTAAAGTAATATAAAGTCTTAACTTACAAACCAGAAGAAACATTTCTAAAAAAAAAGTTCTAAACAACTTGGATTTAAGCAATATGTTAAAGGGTTAATGGTAATTATTTTTTTTGTTTGTGGAGTTTTTTTTATCAAATCAATTTCCCCGTTGTGGGATCAATTCAAGTTGTATCAAAACTGAAGTGACCTGATTAATACAAGATGTTATTATATAAAGATGCAAATCCTTTGTCGTCTGTAGAGGACATTTCTGAACCTGCATATCTCCCGACCACTGAATTCTACTGAAGAACTCATTTTGGTATCTAACAGAGAAATACAATTATTTGAAAACTGTTTTTCATTGGATGGTTCATTTCACAAGTTGGTTAGCCGTTCCACAAAAAACACAAAGAATGATCTTTATTGAATCATAAATACAAGCCAATTTACAAAATGCATACTCATAGACTCTATAACTTGAACATACTCGCCTCTTTTTGAGTCAACCACACTTATTCTTCCTACAAATCAACGAATTAAAGTGCAAACAAAGTAAACATGAAAAGAAAACACTGATATTTTTGAGGCAGATGGGTTTAAAATTGGGTTATGTCTAACCCTTCCAACCGAAACATAAGAACTATAAAGTGACAAATGTTTGATACAGACTTTTCTGTTGTGCTACAAGTGAAAAGATTTAAAGTCAAGGGAAATGTAATAAATGCTCTGCTGTGAAATGGTTAGTTTCACATATGCTCTGATGAAAAAGGCACTCAGTGAAGTAGAAAAGTGAAATTTTGGACAATTTATAGAGCAATCTGGGCGTAAAAAAATTCTACAATTGTCTGCATTCAAGTAACCATATTTCAGGATTTAAAAAAAAAAAAGATCCGTTAACACCAATTACTGGTATCTAAGGCTTTAGAAATAATTAAACATAGCTGAAAACTTTGGATTTTTTTAAATGCAAGTTGGCGCAGCAAATTTAGTTTTGTTTTGGCTCATATTCGGCAACATTTTTTTTACTACATAGTCTCTCGGTTTCTAGTTGCTACAGTTAACAGAGAGTTTTTCTCAACGCCCGCACCATGTTTCCTTGAAAACCGTGAATTTGGTCGCATTGCTCCAGCAGATCGGAGCGCCCACTTTGCAGAAAACACAGTATTGTCGTTTTGCAGCTTTCTCTGCAGACCTCTGACACGTGTCCTTTGTGTCGCAGATACCAGAACTTTTGGAAAACTCGGTCGTTGCTGATGAAGGTCCGCAACAGCAGATCATAATTGGAGGGGAACATTGTGGAAAGACCGTAAGCCTCTGTGGCGCGATACAGGAGCGTCCATTTGGGCTCCTTTACTGGATTACCCAGCACCTCTGGACGGATTTACCTCCGTCAGGTTCAGGATGTAGGTTTCATGGTCCAGCACCAGCCGAGAGCTGCCTTTGTAATTCCCATCGACAATGTAGACGCGATAGCCTGACAAGTCATAATGTAGATTTAAGTATAACCTTAGGAAAAGATGGACAATCATTTAACAGATTCACTGACTCACCTGGGTTAAGATTTACATAAGTGGTAACACTGGGAGCAATGAAAGCAACGCCAACTGCCCGGGTCATGGTTTCCTCATCGTAAAACATCTGAAATTCATCCAGATGGGTGTGGCCAAAGAATTGTCCTGTGACCGTACTTTCATATCTGGAAAAAAAAAAAAAAAAAACAGCAACTAAAAAAAAGAAAATCTCTTCAAAACAAAGCCGGTAACATTTGCCCTGAATTCTGAACCAGAAAGGGCAGCAACACTAAAGCTAAACCTGAATAAAGAGGTGAAAATGTCGACAGCAGTGATCATGTGATTGAAAATCTGGCTAGCTTACGTAGTTTCATACTCGACTGGAATCAGATCGGGGATCGGAGAGTAATTTTATTTCACATTTTGATCATCGTTAAGCTTGGAATATTTAGCGCTGAACAGGTCACGACATTTTATTGCTGTAAAATGCAGCAGAATGTATGACTAGTTTTGTCAGCAGCTGCACAATAGGTTCGGTAAAGACCGCGAGATATTCACAGATTTGGACTTCCAAGCTTAGTAACTCTTCAAATAAACGAGTAAAACTGACTTTTTTTTTTTGTGTAAAACTGACTTTTGGTTGGTTGGTATAAAGACAAAGGAATTTTTAAATTATTTTTAAAGAGAATGAATCTTAGAGACGGCTACCAAGGGACCGTCTACAAAGTGCAAGCTCCAATCATAAGGTGATCCAAAACAGAAAAATTATTCAATAATGTCTGAAAGACAACTGAAACTACTAAACGGTTACATTTAGTCATGATTACACATCATCAATGATGCCACAACAAAGATTTAGAAAGAAAGTCCTTATTAATTTTTAATGATAAATGATCAAAAATGTTGTGAAGATATTAAAATTACAGTCACCAAACTTTCTCACCAATTTTACTGGTCAACAGTTGACTAGTTTAAATGATAGAATAAAATCAGGGACAATCTGGATCTGTTGATTAAATGTGTTCATTATTTTAAATGTATATGTTTTGGATTAGGACTCAGTATTGTAGCATTGCCACACAAATATAGGATTGTCATTTCACTGTTGGGATAAAAAAACAGTAAATACTTTCCAAATTATCCACCAATATTAATGGTCCAGTATGTCTTTGTTAAGTTTCCAGGTGAGCACATTATAATAGTTTGATTCGTATTTGGTTTTGGATTATGTTTTTGTGGACTACAAATATGGCGGCCAAGAGACTTCCTGCTGGTGACTTCCGGTTACTCAAGTGTGTGGTTGATGACAGCTAATGACAGCGCAAAAGAGAGAAAGATGGAGCCAAGGGGAGGAAGGAGAAACAAACTGGCTGGGGGTGAAGTTTGACTGCCGCTTGAAGGATGGATTAAAGCAACGGATGGTTCTAGGGATTAAGAAAGCTGAGGAATATACCGGAACTTTCTGTCACCCTTCCTAAGGTCTTCCTTCACCAAAAAGTCTCTCGATTTCCATCACAGCTGATCCGGTAAGAAGTCGTTGACCATCAGAAGGTGGACGGAGCGTCACAGGCCCCACTATCTTTGAGACTGCTTTGTCCAGAGGGACAAAAGACGCCAAAGAAACTTTAGAAACTTTAAAGTACTGTGTAAATAAGAAAAAGACTGGGTGTAGTTGGGTGGTGGTTTCTTCTAAAGGTGAAGTTGTAAGTATATGTGTATATTTCAATATATCACCATTACCTGGGAAACCTCATTGTGTTGGAGTTGTTTTGAATAAATGGAGAAAAAGAATCAAGCACATTCAGTTAAAGAAGTAGATCCCTGATTAATTTTTTTGTAAATACTCTCATTTAATGCTGAGTGTTACAGTATTATCAGATGCTCAAAATCAAATGACTTGGAATCAGATCGGGGCAAAAAATATCTGACCTGGACATCCCTAAATTGGCTACGACTCAATCCTGCACTGTATGTTTATACAGAATGCCTCACTTTGAAGATTTTGTAGCTTTAATCCGAGATGGATTTACCTGTTGATAATGTGATAGTAGTTCCAGCTCCAGCTTCCAAGACACAGACCAGGTGGGATGTGACCAATGATATGGACCTAAATCAAAAGACCATGAAACCCTGTTCAGATGAGGACTGCAACACTTTCTACTGCACCAGCAGCATATCTTGCACTGAAAGATCAAACTACAGAAAACAAAGCTGTCAAACGGACCTTTTCTCCTTTATCCTCACTGTCTTGTAGAATGTGGACCAGCCACTGCAGCTGGTTGGCAGGGTCAGTGGAGTTCACCATCAGCCAGAAGTTCTCCCGCGCACAAAAGTTCATATTGAGGGAGACCACCCTCAAACCAGGCTGAATCTCCACCGTGTAGAACCCTCCGTATCTGAAATTCCCCAGGAAGACCACAAAGTTACCACACAGCAGGAGTCATTCCATGTGTGCATGTAAACACGGATGTTTATGAGAAATGACGCCAAATCCACTTCTGTTTTGGCTGCCAAAGTGAAACTTCGCGTGTTGGAAGCTAACCATCTAAAGTCTTAGTTCTGCATTGTTTTAGCGATAATCCCCTTTCATTTGGCCACAGTGTCACAACAACATTAATACATGTTTAAAAAAACATCAACCTCAAAGTCTTCAAGGCCGGCTCTGGCAACCACGCCGCCCATTCCTCTGCCATCGCGCCGTAGAGCCAGCCAGAGGATCTGTTGCCGTGTATAAAAGGCGGGGGGAAGCTGTTCACTGGCGTGCTCTCGTGGTTACCCACAGCAGGGTAAACGGTGACATTAGGGCCGAGGTGTCTGGACACAAAAAGTCAGCTTGGATTAGCTAAGGCTTACAAATGACAAATATTTGATAAAGCAGCCCAAACATTGGGAGTGTCAACACCTTTGAGTCAAGAGTTCCATTAGCCACAGAGGCACTTCAATGGCTTCTTTTATCACTGCATTGTGTGTCAAAGTAGACATTTGTAACCTCAAAATAAACTTTAAGAGGAAAAGTTACTTGTGGACAAGTCTTGAGATGACTGTGAGCTCCATCAGCTGTTGATCCCTCGTCTGAGACCAAATGTTGTGGGCGGGTATGTCTCCGGTCCAGTAGACCCAGTCCCAAGGTCCGTCTCTGGCCGCGTTCTCAAGCAGGCTTTCCACCGTTCGCAGAGGGAGGTCGCATTTACTATAAGTCCCCCAGTACCCTGCCCCTCTCCTCCTCCAGCCTGGAGTTCCTGAGCTGTTCCGGCAACACAAAGGCTCCTTGCAATCTGCAGCACTGCCAACTTGATACTCCTGCAAGATGAGAGGATTTTAGAAGTGATGGAAGAGCGTCATCGAGAAATCTCCGTTTAGAAGATCACTTACTCGATCCCAGTGGACATCTGTTAAAAACATGACTCGACTCTGCGGAGATCCGGGTTTAGGGGGAGAAGGTGGTGTAACAGGAGGTTTAGGACCCTTTGGCAGAGTGATGTTCCAGGGCGCGTAAATGTCAAATTTACCACAGGCGGGCCCCACGAGCACGGCACAGGCCTCACTGGGCCACAGCAGGGACTCTTGCAGGGCCCTGATAAAGTCATCCCTGAACAGCTCAGTGATTTCATGGCACACAACCTCTTCAGCCAAGTGCAGACGGATGCAAGCTTCCTCTACCGCGCGTGCCACGCGTTCTGCATTCGTATCGCTCTGGCAGAGTTGCAAAAAAGCAGAACAAGATGTAAAAACAGAAAAAGAAAAAAGATGATTAGCTCAGAGGAAATATTTCTTCCAGTCAATGACTGCAGAACCACATAACCAAATAAAAAAAACAAACAAACTCAAAGAAGAAAGTCATACCAAATTGACATTTCACATCTGCAGATACAAACGTGGCTTTATAAGGTAGAACATTCGACGATGCATGGCACTAACAAACTGTTAGGGATTTTTGTTTAGTTTCATCTAAAGAAGCCGAATCCTCCATTTTTCATAGCAAAGAGTTTAAAGAACCACTCCAGATTTCCATTCTGATGCATCCACACGTACACTAGAACTATGTACGTCTCCTCATCTGAGCTGGCATCTGGCTCCAAACTGTACACATGGATAGTTCCAAAATTTGTCGCCATTGGGGCTATAAGCTAGTGGGAGAGTATAAACTAAAGCGATGATGGGAAGTGGACCAACTGCACCAACAGTACCGCCCACAACTCAGGTGAATTTCTAGTGACCTACTGCAGAATCTGTCCTTGAAAACGACTATTTTTTTTTAAATTTGAGCTAAGAACAGTAAGTCATAACTTAAAAAACACCAATTTCAAAATAGATCAAACAATATTCAGAGTGGGTCTTTCAGCTTTTGTTACATATCAACAGTTAGTTAGCTGTTATGATCAAGCAATAACTATAACATATTACATTAACAAAAGTTCTAAGTAGGAAGTGTGAATCAAAACTCAGTTAGTTAACTTTGATGTTAAAGATTTGTTTACTGAAACACAAAATGATATAATTCAAGAAGAAAATACTAAGGACAGACAGTAAAAAGCACTAGCAAACTTCTTCTTTTCCTTTGGCGTTTCCCTTCAGGGATCAGCAGCTTCCTCCATCTAACAGTCTTCTGCATCCTCTATACTTAACAATTAGACCTTCATAAATTCTTATACAGAATCTAAAACTTATCTTTGGCAATGACATATAAACAAATAAATACTTTTTAAAAAGCAATAACAAACAGCTGTTATTAAAGAAAACTGTTTTATGACTCCTTTATTAAAATCTTCGAGTTTAAAGTCTAAGTATCTTCAAGTATCTGCCTGATCTATAGAGCAAGACTAGTATCAGTCTGGCACATTTAGAAGATGATCAACAATCAGATTACCAGAAGCGCGATGTCAACAATGGTGAAGAGGGTTTTGCACAGGGGGCAGGTGAGGTTTCTCCAGTTAAAACCAAGGACGTTTGGGTTGAAAGGCTCCAGGATCACAGGCCCGGGCCGCGCGGACATCCGGGCCGGGTGACAGGAGCCCAACAGCGGCGTCGTTACGAGCAGAGCGCCGAAAAGGAGCAGGGAGGAACAGGAAGGGAGGGGGCACCACCGCAGGGGGGACCCCATGGTCCAGACAGGGGCAGGCAGGCAGGTGTCCTCCGCGAACGACGAGCGACTTAGGTCTGCGAAGGACGTGAAAACGACCAACAACGGTCAAGAAAAAAAAAAAAAAAAAAAAAAAAAAAAAAACAGCCAAAAGAGGCGTGCAGGAGGAAGTCACACGCGAGTCTGCTTACATTTCTCACCCTTTTTGGTGCAAATGATCGCACATTCACACTCAGGAACGCAAATTTCCGCATACACACAATTACAGCCAGCTAACAAAAACACAGTAGCTAACTAGCTACTTTTTAAATGTACCTCCAAGCACAAGTATTGTGTCGTCGTTCTCCACGGCTAGAGTCGGGTCTGCTTCAACTTTTCTTGCTTTACTTTTCCGTTTAATTACCCTTTGGTTTTTTTTTTAAGAGTCCGGGCGGAAACGCCGGTCTGTCAACCCCAGCTCCCACTGACCGACGAGCGCTCGCGCTGCTGTACAAAACCAGCGAGTCAGCTGACTGATCACGTGACGGTCTTTTATTTTCCTCCCTCCCTTCGATTTTGCTAAACAAACCGCAACAAAGTCCATTGCTCCATTACCACTGTGGCTTGCGCCATAACTGCCTATCTTATTCTGTGCATTTGTGGAAAAATAGCATTTTATTTTCATTTACATAAACATGTTACTTGAATGTTTTGACATGTCATTGTTGATACATCAGATCATATAAAGGATCTGCATTTCTGTTTTCAAAGTATCCACTTGAAAAAAGAAAAATTAATTCCACATTTAGCCCTGTCATTAGGTCGATTTCATAACCAAAACATTACAAGAAAAATGGCAAAACAAAAGAAAAATTCTGAACAGTGGCCACTGTCGTTCAAATAAGGTACTGTAGCTATGGTTACAAACAAAACAAAACAACATAAAAAAAACAAACAAACAGCAAATGTCATAAATACAAAAACTTTATTACATCAAACGCATATAAAAGCACTTTTAATACTTCATTCATCTCTTTGGATCTTTTCCTAATGTAATACTTACAATATCCACAATACAATATTTCATTCTTGAGAGGTCTGTCATAAAGAGCACCACAGGCTAAAACTCATCTCAAGTTTTTCCTAACTCTTAACTTAACAAGTATAGTACAGGAAATGTGTAGGTGTTCAAACGGAGTGTAGCTATAGTGGTTTCTGGCGTTATTTATAGTGGCTTGCAGATATGTGACTGAAGTGAAGCTACAGAGCAATGTGGTTATAGAAATGCAACTGAGCTGAAGCAGCTGTTATAACGGCAGTTATTTCTCCTGCATCTTTTCCAGAATGGGAACGATCATATCAAACTTGGGTCTCTTAGCCGGGTCTTCGTTCATGCACAGCCTCATCAGCTTACATATGTGAGGTGAGATTCCAGGTGGAATGGTTGGTCGGAGGCCCTCAAGTGCCACCTGAAAACAAAAAATGGATGCACTGTCAATGTGTAAACATAAGTTAGGTTAAAAGCCTGTGAAAAGACGAGCTTTACCTACCTTCATGCCTATCTCCATGTGAGAGAGGTCAGCAAATGGAACTTCTCTGGTAACCAGCTCCCAAAGCAAAACGGCAAAACTCCACATGTCAGCAGATCTCCGATTGATATCCTCAGGCCTCTTCTGAAGTGCTGAGGTCAAAAGACAGCGATAAGTTAATTATAAAACCATCAAACTATTACTTTTTTATTTGGTGAGTTCAGGTACATCGCCTGTCCGTCCTGAGGAGGAGCCCTCCTTCATTTAGGCACCCTTGAGGTTTCTTCTTCTTTTATTTTCCGGAATCCGTTTCTTTTTTTAGGAGCTTTTCTTTACCGGGAAGGAGGGTCTACCGCCAGGGATGCGCAGTTTAGTTTAGCCAATACCTATTGACTTCTATGACTTTATTGTTCTTTATGAATCATTTTTATTACACAATTACCGGTATGAAGCCCATTGAGATGACAGTTGTTGTAAATATTGGGCTATATAAATAAAATTGAATTGAAAACAGCATCAGTTGGACTAAACTGGATAATACTTAAACTCCCAAACCACTAAACTCTGCAGGTTTCTTTTTGTAGCCAGGATCATAAATAGGCAATTACATTTCACAAATGCAGACATATGTAATAAAGGAAATGGCTTCAATGTGAACATTAAAACTAAATCAAAAAATGTAACAAAACTAAATAGCATTTTTTTAGATTAGTAAAGAAAATGTATGTTTTCAGTCAAAGTTTCTTAATCAAGGAGTCAAATCTACATAAGAGGACAGCATATTTATTCTATAAATAATTATAAATCTATAATTACTACCTACACTGTCTTTTTTTTCTCTAGCTGCAAAAATGTTTAAAGTCCCAGTCTTTAAAAATGCACATTTTGGGCTTAACTTTCTTTCTCTATGTCCCCCATCATCAGAAAAATGCCACAAGAACATGTTGAAAACACAGAAAAACACTATTTTTTCAACACTATTATTTCAGAGTGGATCTTCAAGGAACACTGTTGTCTGTGGCAGCTATAAGCGGCTTAAAATATTGAAAGAAAACCCCATCTTTCACCACTATTAACCATTCTAGAGGTTAACTCCCTAAGCAGACCACTAACAGGCTAAACTAAATACCTTCAGGTGCCATCCATGCTGGTGAATACATGCGACCGGGACACTGGAAAGAGAACTTGGCATCTGCCATGCTCACCCTGGCTGTCATGTCCTCATCAATCTGTGAAGCAGAGAGATCCACCCACCACAATGGTGCATCACAATCTCTGAATGTGTATACTTGTAGCAGTTAGGAGGGGAAAACGGCGTCTTACCATGACATGCTTACTGTTGAGGTAAAGCCTTGAAACCATCGGCTCCAGAGTGTGGAGGAAAGCCATGCCGCTGGCAATGTCCAATGCAAACTTCACTGCTTGGCTTTGATCAACAACCAGAGCTAATGACAAAGACAAGAAAATAACATGCAGACATCTGTGAAGATGACTGGTTTCTTAAATTTCCCATGTTTATAGAAGCAGAATTCTAATGTCAAACAGAGTCTAGTGAGCTGTATAATTCTACTTTTAAACTGAAAACCTAAAAACATTTCCTCCTTTTTTTTAACAGAAGCTCAGTGGTTGCAAAACTGCAATGAGACACTTTTTTCAATTTTTTTTCAAATCAATCAATCAGTCAATCTGTATTTGTAAAGGAGAGACTGGTCCATCCCAGAATAAAAGGAATTACAGTGGTCCAGTCTAGAAAAGCTGAAGACATGAACATCCTTTCCAGGGTTTTCCATTTTACCATATTGATTCATCTGAGATGATAAAAGTTAGACTGGACTGCTGCACTAACTTGTCGATCACATATAAAACTACTATCTAAAATAACCCCCAAGATTCCTGATAGAAGACAGGTGAGAGGTCAAATGATCTAATGGCACTGCTGCGTTGTGTCAAAAGGTCAGTTTTCCCAAACAGAAGTACTTCAGTTTTATTTTCATTCAAGCAGAGGAAGTTTAGGTTCATCCAAGTTTGAACTTCCTCTAAACACTTCTGTAGGTTCTCTACACACTGGGCTCCACCAGATTTTAATGGTAAATAAATCTGGATGTCATCTGCATAGCAGTGATAGAACACATTAAACAGACTGCTTCTGCCCCGCGAAGGGGGGGTCTAAGGGCAGGGATGCCAATATAGCTTAGTCAGTTCGTTAGTTCATTTTAGTATTTTCCTATTGACTCTTTGTATTCATGATCCTTTTGAGTTCATGTTTTACTTCAAAGCCCATCGAGACGACTGTTGTTGTGATTTTGGGCTATACAAATAAAATTGAATTGAATTAATCGAGAAAGTAAAATATCATAATCCACTGTGTCAAATGCAGCAGTGAGATCAAGAAGGATAAAAACAGCAGAAGCTCCAGAATCAACAGTTAAAAGCAAATCACTGCACACCCTGAGTAGAGCCGTTTCCGTACTGTGACGTGATCTAAAACCAGACTGGAATTGGGTCCGACTGCTTACTTGTTAGACTTTTATTTTCTAATCTGGCTGAACAGGCTTCTCACCTGCGTCTCTGTGTCTGGCTCATTAATGGTCGGCTGTGATGTCATCCAAATATTCCCTTTTAGTGAACCAACTTCAAACAGTACTTGTTCTCATCCATTGCCACGTTTTTACATAACCTATCACGTGAGTTGGTTTGTATTTATTTGCATAATTAGGATTTAATGAAGACAGTTTAATTGCAGAATTGTGGGTGTTTTGGTGACATTTCTAAAATTTTGCTAAAGTTTTGCACATATGTGTGATGGAAACACAGCTATAGATACACTTCACTTGTGAGGAACAGAATATAAAGAAATAATACAAGAAATCATAATATTGGTATAATGAAATATAATGCACATATGCCTTCAAACACTGATGGCTGCTCTGCTCCCGAACACTGGCGCCAGCATATAACCACCAGGAGCAATGTGGGGTTCAGTGTCTTGTCCAAGAACACTTCGACACATGGGCCGGTATAGCTGCAATAACCATTCGGGGTCCTTTCAACTGAGGATAACGTCACACTACGGTGGCCCCACTTGGACAAACTACATAACGTCCAGATCTGCTCGGGCTCTACATATTTTCATTTCACATTTCCTTTTGTAACATAAAGTTCTTTTCCCTCTTAAGTTGTGTCTGACATTATTCTTTATAGTGTTTAAAGAGGGATTTTGGGATAACCCACTTTGTAAACAGATCTGTGGCTGCTAGACTGAACCTGCTGCTCCACACAAGTGAACCGTATCTCTAATCAGAGCAGCTGGAGTCTCGTAGCTTCGTGTTCGCAGGGAGGGAAGGTGCTTTGTTATAGTGTTCGGTCCAGAGAAGGGTTCGGACCGCAGTCCGTTTGGCTCAAAATTAATAATAATCATAACAATAATAAAAGCACGTTTAGAAGATAATCTGGCTCTGTGTCGGAGCTCTTCTTGTTTACAATGGACTTTTTTTTTTCCCTTCTTCTATGATACGTCATCAGACCAACGGACAGCCAATCAGCACTACTCGAAGGACCCTGAACGGTTGTTGTAGGCCGAACGGTTATTGTACCTGCACCGGCAAGGCAGGAACCGAACCTGCGATCTTCCGATCAGAGGTCGCCCATCTACCTCTGCGCCGTGGCCGCCCCAATAAATGGAACAACTCACAGAATGTGTGACTTCAAAACACTTTTCTGCCTCACTGTAGGTGGATCTTGATCAGACTGTGGAGCCGTCCAGACTGTACCTCAGCTTTAAATAGAGACAGCAGAGACAGGCTCCAGCAGACCCCTAATTTACTGACAAATAAGAAAAAACAATGGGTATGAAGAAAAGCAAACCACTTACTAGTACCCTGGTGAAGTATGTTGAAAAGAGATCCGTAAGGCATGTAATGGGTAATGATGACAGGATGAGGAGAGGGAGGGGACTGACAAGCCCCAAGAACGGGGAGAATGTTTGGATGAGAAAAGATCCTGGAAGAACACAAAAGAATTAACGAACTTTCCTTGTGATTTTTTGTCGCATAAATGTGAAAATATGAGACTGAATAACTTCACTTTAGTTTGAAGGGAAATCCTGCAAGCAAAGCTGAGTTATGTGTAGCAACTGACTTCACCGATCAATAACAGTTAATAATTTTCTAACATTTACAAAAGCAGCGCATTTACAAAGACATAAGTCCAAATGTCCACAGCCTCAACATCAGGCAAAAAGTACCAAAGCTAGCAAAGTGAAATAATGTCCCCCCCTTACGCTGCTGTGGGTCAGTCTGTTAGATTTCAGCACCTGGTGCACCAAAACCGTTTTCTTACTCAATTTTCATCACAGTAGCGACAGCATGAACGTGTGCTAAAAATGCCTTTGGGCAGACAAACTCAGAGATACAGACTTAAAAGAGACAAAGTTTGAGGGGTTTTTTGGGAACCGTCATTGAATTATTTATTTTTTAATTTTGCAAGTTGTGTTTGGGATCTAAAAGCATGAAATTAAACATTGATAAAAAATGACACCAGTGGCGTTTTCCTTCTTTGGGTTCTGTTGTACATATTATTTTTTTCCCCCCATGTTTTTTAAAACTAGTTTGGATGCTTGTGCTGAAAATGGTTTCTAAATTCTCTTTTTGGAAAATAACAAAAGCATAACTGAAGTGAACTGAACCATCCAGTTGGAAAAGGCTGAGTTTGACAGAGACGGAGCTCCCATCCGTCTAATACAAGAGATCCATTCAACTAAATTCAAGAAGTATAAACTTAATTAGGAATATTTTTAGAGTTAAAAGAATAAAAACTTGGCCATTCAGAATATAAATAGTTGTCACTTAAATAAAGGAATCTCCTTATTTTTAAAAACATTGAAATTATTTAATCATATAATTATTCGTTTCCTCGTACTATAGTTTTGCCAGCAGTACTACTGTAAAATTCAGGAAAAGGCGTTACCTGAGTTTGGGATGTTCCTCGTTAAAATCTCGGCTCTTTCTGGTGGTCCAGTCTCGGATGTGCAGCACTTTCACTATAATCTCATCTCCTTGCCACCGACCCTGCCATAACTGCAAGCACAGCATACAGTTTAGTAAATAATTGGGGGAGCTGAAAAAGGCTGTAAACAATAAAAGTGGAGGACAGAGTGCAGCTGACCTCCCCAGATTGGTTTTCATTGATTTTTGCCAGGAGCGAGAGCTGCTTGTAATCAATGCCGGCCTGCTTGTTAAGGGTGCCATTACCTGCGAGTTCAGCAAAAGAAAACATAAATAATAGAGAATGAATGTGAATCTGGCAGCACGATCAGTGAAGGTCACTCACGAGGTCGTGTCCTCATTGTACCCTTCCAGAAAGTTTCCTTGTATGGGATTTTGTTCATACTCTGACCCATTTTCTCTGCTTTATCTAGAAAATAAACAACAAATAAGTTAAAAAGTACAATAAAAGTGAGAAAAATAATTATATTTTCTGTTAACCTTGTAGAAGCTGTCTTAGGTGAGGCTTGGCTTTGTCCAGGGGTGTCTGTCCGTATCTGTTGCATATACACACCTGAGCCCCACTGACTACCAAGTCCTAAAAACAGTCACATATAAGTTTTATTTATTGTTTATTACACAATATATTGTTTGTGATTACTAAAAAAAAAAACAGGTAAATGTTGTGAGCTTTGACTGCAGTGGCGGTTATTTCCCCACAAGGGGGCGTCTCCGGCCAACAGAAGCTAGAGTGAGTGTGTGAGTGTGTGTGTGTGTGTCACATCAGACCTCTGCAACCTCATCTTGGCCCCAGAAGCAGGCGTAGTGGAGTGGGGTGTTCCCATGTTCGTTGACCGTGTTGGGGTCGGCTTTGCACTGAATCAGCTGGAAGTCACATGACACCCAAGTGAAACATTCAAACAGGCTTTGATCAGGCAAAATGAAGGTTATACCTTGGCCACAATGTCTCTGTGTCCATGGCTTGCTGCGAGATGCAAAGGTGTATCGTCACCGCGGTTCATCACATTAATGCGGGCGCCTCTCATGATGAGCATGTCGACCACACCGCTTCTACCTTCCCTGCACGCCCAGTGGAGGGGGCTAAAGCCATGGTCATCACTGAGACAGACAGGAGCATGCAGACCGTTACATAAAAAATACATTTGATCAAAAAAACTTTTAAAATTTAAGTTGTTGTTGCTGTAAAATGAACTGATTTAACTTCAAGAAAGCACTGACAAAAATACAGGCATATTTGGAGCCTCTTTTTGACAGGGATTTTATTTTCCATCAAGGGGGAAGACGGCTAAATCTTAAAGAAAAAAGAAAAACAGACCAACAAAAACATGTTTGGAAATGATCTTCATCTGAAGCTGTGAAAACCTTTGTGCACACGCAGGATCACGCACACGTATGCATGACTTCCAGTAGCGCTGAACCATTTATGTTTATTGATCATGTGACTGATTAAAGAGGCGGCTGGATGAAGACTGAGATATGAAATCCTGTAGTATTTGCTTACATTTGTAAAAGTAGTGCTGAGTTGAATGAAAATCGCCTAATTAATTTTGAATTACTAAGCGAATCAACACCAGTTCATCAAATCCATGAATGTAACTGGCTATTTAGATATTATAAGGTTTTTTATATTTTAGGAAAAATTTTTTGGTCAGCCTTTAATGCAAGATTGAACAATTTTAATACAGAAAAATGCTTTTTATCACCAAATAAGATTTAAAAAAAAGAAGGTTTTTGATTGAAATTTGAAAGACGCATCAAATATTTTTCCATTTGAGTTTGTAATTTAAAATCACAGGCAGCCGAGTCAGCTCTTTGATCTTATCCTAAAGCACATGTGTCAAACTCAAGGCCCGGGGGCCAAATGTGGCCCTCCATGTCATTTTATGTGGCCCTCGAGAGCATAAAAGTTTTAAATTTCTCAAAATAAAAGATAAAATTGGTGTGTGTTTATTCATATCTAGGGGGAATTGGACTAGAAATATCAGATTGGGCAACTATACATTAGGATTTAAACACTGTCCATATAATCTAACCTGACAGAATCAAATTTAAAAGGGATTAATGCTAGAATAACAAGTAAACATATGTTTTCTATGTAACTGTAATTGTCACTTTAAAACGTTATAATAAATAAATATTGAGTTATTTAACGTTAAGGAGTAGTTCCATTTATTTTTCATTACATTTAGTTACATGTATAAATTATGTCTGGCCCTTTGAGGACAGATGCTATGCTGATGTGGCCCTCAGTGAAAATGAGTTTGACACCCCTGTCCTAAAGGCATATTTTTTATGTTAAAAGGGAAAACTACGGTTCTGTCCTAATTCCCTCATTATTCCCTACTTCATGTGTCATAAAGGGCGTTCACCAGTTTGTAGGGGTGTCAGATTCTAAAAATAATAATAACAATTCAATTGTTGTAAATAGATAAAAGCTAAATCCAATGAATAAATATCTATTGTTCACAAAAACATAAATATAGTCTATATGTCTGAACAATAGAGTGAGACTTTGCAGCTCTCCCTGGGTTTTTGGTCAGTAAGAAAGTGGACCACTTGGCTCTTTTAGCTTTAAAGGTTGCAGACCCCTGGGTTAAGGAGTAGAGAGGGAATTTGGACATACCTTAATGTCTTTAGGCCTAAACCCTTGAATCAGTTTCAGTGTTTACCTAAATTCCCTTTTCGTGAAAAGTCAGATCAGGCTTTGGTTCAAACATTTCTCCATTGAAAGAAAGTCATGACAGTCTGAAGGTGAAAACAAACCATTGTACTCTTTTAGATGATGCTAGCCAGCTCTAAATACCACAAACAGAACGTCAGCTGACAAAACACTATCTGTGTGGTTTGCACCCCCACCACCTACCAATCTTTATTTAGACTTAAGCAGACGCTTCCCCTTCTCTGCCTGCAGTCCTGTCAAATGATAAATTATATCTGCGTAATGCCAGCTAACATATGCAAAGGTGGATTTCAGTACCACAGCCAACAAGGAGCCAGGCTGTCACCTCCTTTTGACTGGCCTCTTTTACATTACCTGACCCCTGATGGCAATCGCTGAGGCTTCTCGCGACCCACTGTAAAGCCACAAACTTCTGTTAGACCCGTAACTCTCTGCAGGGCTTGTAGGAAATAGCTGCACAACCAGCTCACACCGAGGTGAAAGAGCAGTTTAACACATTTACTGTCATTTCTGATCCAGCAATGTGGACGGATGGCTCATACTCCAACCAGCCTGCTGGCTATAAAAAGCAGCAAGGCTGGAAAAAAAAAAAAAAAAAAAGTTTAGGAATGACGGGCTGGAAAATACAAGGGAGCCAAGCATTCCCTCCAAGTCTCTTTCTCCCTTTGGCTTTTGTTTTTTAATGCCTTTTCCTGCAGAAAGCGCTTCTAGAAGCAGATCTAACAAGTCACCACTCTCACAGCCTTTCAGTTTCAACATATCCTCTCATCAGATTTCACTTTTATTACACATTTCTGACATTCTGAGGGGAAGGAATGGTGGCGTCTGCATAGCGGAGCTTCCTCGGAGCAAGAGTCAAAATCGGGAGGCCTCCAGCATAATGACTGGCCTCTCAGATGTTTACGTGGGACGGCGGGGAGCTGCCTGAGGAGCTGTGTCAGCGAGGGCTTGCCCCTTTATGGAGCTGCGCAGAGGAAATGGCCTTGGCTCTTGCGCGGTTGGCTAGCAGCCCTGATAGTCAACGTCAACAAACTGTACATATATGGCTTTGTCCAAGAATGAGATAAAGTCCTCCGACCAATCCGTGAAAAAGGAGAGAACGAGTCTGAAAGGTGACATCATTGTTATTATGATAGATGAACATTTAGTACTTATATTGTGAACATCTCATATTGGTCTTTTAACATACATTTTTGCTTGAAGTCCCACCCTGACCATCTTTTGATATATTGTAAAAGCGTTCCCATTTTTTTTTTTGTTTGGTTTTTTGATTATATTCATGCAGTTTTTAGGCCAAATAAAACAACATCAAACAACAACAAAACCTGTTGTTTTTTTTAGGACTTAGTTTCTGCAGAGCAGCAGGAGTTCATTAGAAATCTGCCTGTGAGTTGTGGGCCGGACGTCATCAGTCTATTTACAAGCTCTCTCGCTAGCTTACGGCACATCACACCCCAACCTAACATTACCAGCTAAGACGAGGAAAACAAAGACCTACACGAATCTAGTCAGTGTGTAACAAATTACAGAGTGAAGAATTACTGTAATTTACTTACTTTTGTCAGAAACGGAGGAATGTAACAAATCACAGTTCAAATTTTGGTAATTAATTACAATTACAGGACTGTAGAAAGCCTCATTACTTCATTACTTAGAAAGGTTTGTAGGCTCTGACATTTTTTTTGGTTAAATTAAATGCAACAGAGGTTAATTAAAAAGACATACAAAAAAAACGGAATCACTGGCGCATATGCACGCACATGCGCACACAGATTTGGGGATGGGTCAAAGTACAGACATGCCCTCATTGCTGCAGTCACATTGCTTTCCAAACTGGCTCAAGAATGAGACGAAAAGAGATGCTGCAAGGAGTCTTCTCATCCCAGAGGAACAGCTGGTGAGCAGCAGGGCAGAGACCCCCCCAATGTGCTGATGAATGAAACAACTCTAAAGTCTGCTCTTTGGTGTGAAAGACACCATCCTGGAAGCCGTTTTTTTCTATATTAATTCACCCTTTATTACTTTATTCTCTCTCTAAGCTGCACCTGACTGTGTCTTTGGTCAATGTGAGTTATCTCCACAGAAGGGATTCGGTAGACTTGCAGAGTCGCAGAACTGTGCACAAAGGGCAAGCGTAGAGAGAGACAGGTGCAACTTATTGTAATGAAAAACCCAAAGTCAGAGAAAATGAACAGGAGGCATTAAATACTTCTTTGTGTTTTTTTTTTAAAAGAGTGGTTTAATTTCAGATTTGCTAGATATGAATTTAGGCTGAACAATTTTTTTTCCACAGCTTACTTTGAGCAGTAGCATAGACTTCATAGGTTGTTGCTTATTTTTGTGTCGTTTTTCACACTGTTGTCTGATAAAACCAGGTTAAGTCGTCAACTTTGCACAAGGTCATTGCTTTAAAGACAAAAGCTAATTGAAATCCAAGAGAATCTTGTTTATGCAAACTGTTTTCCCTTGAGAATATGTGACGGAGAGGAAAAAAAGTAAAGTAACTACTAAGAGTAGTGAATTACTTCTTTTTTAAATAGGTAATGAGTAAAGTAACTTGATTACAATTTTAATCCAGTAACTAAGTAAAGTAATTAATTAATTTTTTAGTAGTAATTGACCTAATTCTGGGTCTAGTCTTTTACAAATGGATGCATCTGGGTTTGTGGCCTGACGATTGAAGCTTTTAGGTCACTGCAACAATTTGTCCCAACTGCATTTTTGCGTCTGCACTTGATTCACCACAATTCCTCATAAATGCAATGTTATGCTTCATTTTCCTAATAAATGTCCTCCATCTTGAGAAAAATGCCCACAAGAACATGTTAAAAACACCATTTTTATCTGCAATTTGAGCATTTATGAGTACCGGTGGTTTATGTCTGATCTTCAGCACGGTTCTGGATAAAGTCAAGACCGCCTCCTTTCAAGACTGTAGTAGAAGCAGCATCTTCCTGTCATTTTAACAGAAATGTTTCCAGATGACATCATTGGGGGAAAAAGTTGGAAGCCCGCAGCTGAGTGATGCAGAGACTTACTGCAGACCAGAGCACAATGTGGAAACTATTCTAGCACCTCCAAAAGAGCCAAGAATGTCTTTGTATGAGCACACCTAAGTGTCTGGCACTTTCTATTTTGAACAACAATAAAAAAAAAAAAATCCAACATGTTGTTTTTATCAAGTCTTTACCTGTTTTTAGGAGTTAAAGTCCCACTCCAATAATAATTGGATCTATTTTAACAGCATTGTCAGTGGTCTTTTAGTTACGATTATGTAGTTTTAAGGCGAAAAGGAAAAACAAAACTGTTGTCTGCTCGGACATCGATTCTGTAGAGAAATTTGCCT
The DNA here is from genome assembly GCA_023969325.1 of Oryzias curvinotus. NCBI lineage: Eukaryota > Metazoa > Chordata > Actinopteri > Beloniformes > Adrianichthyidae > Oryzias > Oryzias curvinotus. The sequence continues at coordinate 19,640,488 of CM043719.1, forward strand.
CAGTTGTGGGTGGGCTGTTGGTGTGAGTGAGCCCTCTCTCATTTCCCATCATCTCTTTATTTACACGCTTTTCCGCTAGTTTACCCCCCCCCCCCAACCTAACATTATCCGGTGCAACAAAAATGGCTATCCAGCCATATGGACGAGAGAAATGTGAAAGATGTGCATCATGGGTCTCTTTGTCTGCAGGTGGATGCGTTGGAACAGAGTGGAGCAGGGAGCTTACGGCCTGCAGACTGGAGCGCTTATGTCACTGACTGGCTTTATCCGATGGCACTTTTTCATCTGCTCCTGCTTCACAACATTTTCAATCAAAACTACTCAGAAATGCAACTTTAAGATGATTTAAAAAAAAAAAAAAAATTCTCCATCACGAGAAAAACAAAAATACAATGTTCATTGGAGTGGGTCTTTAAACAACATATCTGTGGTCAGGTATTTTCCCCAGAACTCATGAATTCAGGTAAAACAAGCCCCCTCCTCCACCAGAAAATATCCGCTTACCCCAAGTTGAGATCATTCTCAGTGTTGTCCAGCCACAGACGAACAGCCACAGAGTTTCCCTCTCGGCACTGTGTGAAGATGTCATCCATGTTCACCCTTTCAGACTTAAAAAAGGGACCATGGAGCCTGTAAAATAAAGCCTTCTTTATAAAACTTGACAGTGTTTCAACTATAATTTAGTATTATTTACATCACTACTTGAAGCAGTTCAGTCTACAATGTTGTGTCAACTTAGTGCGCCACCGTTTACAGTTTAATTAAGAATCTATTAATAAAGTTAGTTATTTTGAGTTCACTTTTGACGAAAAGCAGCCATTATGCTCCATTAAAAAGTAACTTTTACCCCGTCTGTGGGTTAAAAACGTCTATGATAACATAGACTGCTAGCTAAAACTAGAAAGTGCTCAAATGGACTTTCCCATTTTTGCTCCTACCTTTTCTCTACGCAGACTCAGTTGGGCTGACCAATTACTCTTCACTTTTATTATAAAAAAGTTAAGCTAACTGGAAACAGTTCGACTACTTTGTTTAAAATTATCTTGATCTAAAACACGCAAAAGTTGGTTGAAAAGCTTACCAGTCGTCCTTTTCTTGACTTCTTTCTGTCTTCCCTGCTCCTTTTTTCTCTCCCTTTTTTCCTTCAAGGACTGAGTCCACGCCCCGCCGCTCCAGTTTGATGCGGGTATGTCGTGCAGTTCTAGCTCTGACGGCCGCGAATAGCGACTCCTGCTGGATGAAATTCGACACTGCAACTTCCTGCGTAAATAAGATTCTGAACTTGGGTGAGGTTAAAAGCCACAGATGGTTAGAGAAAACAATAATCTTAACAGAAAAAAAACAAAATAAAATTTTAAACCAAAAATAATGGAATTAAATATATTGTCATCATTATAAATAAAAACAACAATGAAAGCCACCTTTGCAGTGTGTCACATCGTAGTACTAAAAAAACACCCAAAGCTTTAGTATGCCTGTACACATTCACTTTATTCATCCACACATATATAAAATCATTTCGACCATAAGATTGTCAATTCAACCCACCATGCATATTTTGGTAAAACATTAAATGAGAAAGTGATTTTCACTCTGCTCAACGTCCCCATTTCTCTTACCAGAAGGAGGGGGGGGGGGGGGGGTTGTGGGACCTTTCAAAGTACTAATGACTTTCCTTTGGAGTTTGGAAGCACATGTTATAGGAGGAGTCAGAAGAAACTCATTTTTACTGGGCTTTTCCCACCTTAGCAAGTGTTCCCACCAGGTGAGATCAGCTGGGATTCTAGCCACCACTCAGCTTCCTATCTATGATTGGAAAGTTCAAGGTGCTTAGTTGGTTTCTGCAAAAATAATTTAATTTTTTCCTTTAAAAATTCAGTCCTTAGTTGTTTAAAATTATAGTTTGTCTTGAAAGTTCTTCAGTTCACATTTTTTATTCTTTGTGGGGGGAAAACATTCACAATAACATCAAATCAGGCATTACAATCGAAGCATAGTATTCATATCTACAGGTACTTTCTGTCACACAACAAAAACATCAGCAAAACATGACAATTATTTCATTTCTTTTTATTCTTCTGTGTATTTATACCTGCCATTTGATATTTTGATGAACAACTGAGAATTGTAAAATCCAACAGATATAAATTTTCATTGTTTTGCCAAACTAAGTTATTTCAGCAGGCCTTAGAATGAAATACTCTTATCTGCTTCCTAAAGACTAAGCTTCTCTACAATTCTGAAATGTGACAGCTGCTCAAAAATGCTCCTTTCAGAGGAATTATGACAGTTAGTTTACTTGTGAGTGTCTCCACATCCTGGCTACGAGTGATTGTTGCTAACAGAACAACAGGAAGCAAATTACGAGGACAGATAAGAGCTGCATGACAAAGGTCATGAACTCCACTCACATCCTTAATATGCTGTATGCTTGCAAATTAAGTTGCAACTGCAACTATGATGGATAAAAACATAGTTGTGCAGTAAAAATGTCTGCCTCTAAAAATGTTTTTATGGCAAAAAAGCAGTTGATTTGTTGTTTTAAACAAATCAGCTTTTAAGAAGTTTCAGGCTTGCTAAGTGACACATTTATCTGAAAAAAAAAACAATATAAAAAAAAATGTTAAAGTTTGGCTCTTATTTTCCAGCAACATCCTTTTCTATAACAAGTCCAGTTATGTGGAGAGTAGTTTATCCTATAGAACAAATTGGATCATTTCATACATTTTTATTGCTTTGACAGTGACGTCAAAACATAATAATGTAAAGGGGGAAAAAAAATACAGAGACATTAAGGTGAGCAGCTAAATGTTACTTGTCTGATCACCAAGTCCCAACTACTTTGATATGAAATGATTTGAAAATTATAATATTATGAGTCAACTAGTTATGCTTGATTTTGACCACATAGACCTGTCCTTTATAACCAGTGACAATAAAGGTTTCAGAATTTGTTCTGGTTTTGGAAAACAAATAAAAAATGGACAACAAAATACAGAGAAAAAGATGGACCCTTGTACTCATAAAGGATTTGAAAGATGGATGTTCACACATCCATAGATGTGTTGAATACCTAGGATCATTTTGAGCCGAAAGCTAGAGTCTCAACTGATGATCAAAAACCATCTGATGCTTAAGACTGCTGTCCAGGGAGAGGTGAAACCTGTGAGGACGATTTCTGGTCAGCCAATCCTTCTGATTTGGAAACAGAAGAAGCCTCTGATAGCAGATTTTCTGATAAAGATGCTTGTCTGCTTCCAAAATCTCTTTGGGCTTCCGCTAAAGTTGGTTGAGGAAATCCCTGTGGATGTGAAGTTTCAATATTAGGCGTGACTGGAGTTGCAGCTGAGAGTTTGACTCCTGTGTTTGTCCCTTCACTTGGAATGTCTAATTTGGCTGGCACCAGAATTGAGTTTTGCATCTCTGATGCAGCTTCAGGCGCAGGGGGAGGCACTTGCGTGGATGTAGATGGGCTGAATTGGGACTGTGATGCCTCTGCAGTTCCGGCCCCCGCAGGTACGGTCGCTCCCTCGGTTGCCTGGGCGTTCTCTGCAGCCTTGCTCTCCAGCTCTTCCATGCGGCGCTGCACCATGCGAGGCATCAGCTGCACATAGGTGCTCATAAGGCGGTGGTTGGAGCGAATCAGCTTCCCTGCACAATTATCCACACAGCGTTCCTGCAAAAACAATAATTCAGAACCATAACTTCTAATATGGTCTATCCTAGAGGTTGGGAACCTGTGGCTCTTTGACCCCTCCATTGTAGCTCTCTGGTTCAAGAAAATTAAAGTTAATAAGTCAGGAAGCAGTAAAGTAAACTATCTCAAACTTTATCCAACTCATTCACGAACAGTTGAAGAACAGTACATATCACTCCACCAGGTTACTGACTACTGTACCCATAATGCTCTGACAATCCATCATGCAGTGTGGCTTCACAGTTTAACAAAGTCGAACTAAAACACTTTGACTGATTTTTGTGCCACAGAAAATCAATTGGAGGTCAGTAAGCACAAACAGAAATCATACTAAAGTTGAATTGTATAGCAGATTTTCTAATTTTGATCAAATTCAAGGATTTTAAGTGCACCTTATAGCTTAAAAAATATGGTAAGGGTCACTTAATTAACTCCTATTTAACTTGGTTAGAAATCCATGTCAGATATGCACCATAAAAAAAAAAAGTTTTTTTTTTTTTTTTTTAAATCACTACATGTGCTGCATTGAGATGATCCTATGTGTCACAGGATGTCTTTTATTTTGAAAGGAAGTCACGTGAACCACTGTCAAAAGTTATTTCTTATTTAGAAAAAAAATGAAAATTTATCTTTTATGTACATATTATTAATGCTCCAAAACAACTGCTCATTTATATTTCTTATAATAGTGACAATAACACGAATACAAATCAGTATCTTATTTTTCTACGGGTGAATTGAGAGTGAGGCTCCTACAGGGTTTTGTCAGTGGCAAATTCTTGACCGGAAGCTTGCAAACCTCTGATCTACCAAATATTACTATCAGATTTAGAAAGCCTCTGAGCTAAACTGTCTCCATGTCGCTAACCAGTGAGTAATAAATGGTTCTGCTGTACCTCATCCATTGTTAGGTTCCTGTAGTTGAAGTTGCTCGAACACCGTTGAAAGCAGATTTCAGTCATTCGGTTGTAAACCAGGAGAAAATCCTTCAGCTGTTGTTGGAAATACAGAAACGTTATCAAGTCTCGGTTTGAATTTTCTTTTCCATAAGAATTACAAATGTGATCGTTGGGCTTACGTTTCTCAGCTGCTGGTCGGCATCCATGGCTGCTTCGTGGAGGAAAAGTGACGAACGACGGCGTTAAAACTGGACCCAGTGTAGTAGATCTGAAATTCAAAAACCCCGAAAGTGCTTTGAAAGGTTTGATTTAAAAGCAAGTTTCAATTTATTTCTAAACTAAACAGAGTCTGATAGCTAAAATGATCTAACGAGCATGACATTCACAAGCGCGCTGCCATGTTTGGAACAAAGATCGTCTCTTCCTGTGAAGAGGATTTACTCTGTTTTCACTTTTGGCTTACTATCCTGAAATAAAGTTTGAATCTTAATCTGTAATAACAAAGTGTAAATATCTGTAACTATGCAAGTTTATTAATTAATTTGAATCAAGCAACATTTTAGGCAAAAAAAAAAACATGTATTACATAAGAGGAAAATAATCTTGGTATATATATATATATATATATATATATATATATATATATATATATATATATATATATATATATATATATATATATATATATATATATATATATATATATATATATATATATATATATATATATATATATATATATATATATATATATATATATATATATATATATATTATATAATATTGAGAAATAAATTACAAATTGCTAAAGAAACATAGTTATTCTGCCATTTCTATTGATATTTGTAGTGCAAATAAAACAATTTTTTTAAAATATTTTTTAAACCTGTCTTTTAGTGGGTCTTTCTACATTTTGTGGAAAAAATGGGTCAACAGTCAACTGACCATTTCACTTTTCAAGGCAGTGATTGTTTTTTTTCTAAAATTATCACCAGTGTGTTCCATGTTGGTTACTTTTGTTGGCCTCTGCAAGGAAAACAATACATGCCCCCAGATCTCTTTGTGTCTAGAATTTCAATGTGAAATTTGTCATCAGGAACAGAGGTAAAACTATGTAAAGACTTGAAATTTAGGGCAAACGAACCTGGTATTATGGATATTGCACCCTCTGGTGGTGCAATTAACTCAGCTTAAAATTGCTGAATTTTGAATATTTCTTTGTTCAAATCATTATAAAACAGGAACTGCTACAAAGATGCTGTTGTAAAAAGCCTGTTGTCATGGTGTACTGTCGTAGCTGCAATTGGCGGGCCACAAACTCCCTGCTGTGCACCATTCTGATGGATCCACTTGCAGACAAATAAATTCATTTACGTCTTTGTTTTCCTCATCTGAGGTGCCATCTGGCTCCAAACTGCACAGCTGGACAGCTCCGATATTGCTCGCCATTTTTGTTTTACCGGTAATGTTATGCTAACAGGAGAGCATGTTAACAGATAAGTGCTGGGAAGTAGGGGCGGCCTTACTCTGGGGAAAAAGTCCTGCCCACAGCTCAGAGACAAATATCTAATGAACTACTGCCGTTTTGCAGAAACTATTTCCTATGAAACAAGTTTTTAAATTTGGGCTAAAAACAGCATAATTATAATTAAAATACTACAGGGAATGTTTTGAAAATAGAAAAAAGATGATCGGAGTGGGACTTTAAACACACATTTTCTCCACTAGCCGAGAAGTCCTTATGTAGAAATTGGTAAAAGTCCTGAACTAAACTAAAATTCAACATTTTCATAAAAATGTAAAATGTTATTTCAATCTCTGAAACGGTGTTAATCTTTAAACTTCTGTGACAAACACAGAGAACGCCATGCAATGGTAGGATAATCAAGGCTATACTATACTCACTCATTTTTCTAAATGACAGGTTGGAGTAATGGACAGTTCCATGAAAATGTTATAAAAGGATTCATGGACAGTATTATAGCAATAGTCTAATTTTAATCATTTTTATATTCAAAATCCTAAAAATCAATCCTAAAATTGAAACTACTGAATTTCTCATTTTAAATTTATTGGAAACTCAAATGTATTGTTTGAAATGAGTGAAAAAGATAGGACTTAAAATCAGGGGAAAAGCTGGAGACACTGAATCATGATAAATGTCTCGTCAGTGACTCTCTGTATTATTCTCTTTAGTGCATTGTGTCCAATCCCAAACAAGGAAAGCAGTAAGTAATCTCATCCACTTCTGAAGACATAGAAAAGACAAAGAAGTGACTCAGTCTTGGTCACTTACATGTAATCCGTTAGGTGTCACAAATGAAACAATAGTATATTCAGAGGCATTTTAAAGATGAAAACACACCCAAAAGATTCAATTTCACTTGTTTCAAGTCCAGTTGGAGGACAGTGTTCTTCGCGGTGCTCTTCATTTCTATCTCTTTGATGTTGTGATGACTGCCTACGCTGCCACCCCGTCAGGGCAGTAACCTCCTGCACCACACCCTGCATATATCTGTTCACTTTATTTCTTTGCATATACTTTTAGATTTCTTTTCTCAAAAATCACACAAAACAAACACGTTTGGACATAAAATTTATTAACACATTTCAGTTTACTTTGTTATAATTTGTTTCATTAATTTGCCGTTATGCTTTGAGTTACCATTGTTATTGTTGCTGCTGCTGGTGGAACCATCAAGTCAGGCCTGACACAATAATGCATGTCAGTCAGCAGAGGCCTTATATTCAGCAGGCAGCTAATTGGACAAAAGCATTGCCCAGGGGACAAGAAGTTCTTTTGTGTTACTTTACTTTAGTTTCTATTCTGATGTTCTTTATTTTCATTCGTGTATGTTAATTTACCATAGGATGGACATTAGTTTAGTTTGTTTGCTGTATTTTGTCTTAGTCTTTTTAAGTTTCGCATTGTGTGTCTAGTTGTTCTGATCAGCCACTATACATGTTCCCTTGTGTTTTCAATTAGGAAGGTCAGTTTAAGTAAGTTTGTTCGTCTGTTCAGTTGTCCTCTGTTACATTTAAAAGCTTGAGTTAATTTTCTTACTTTGACCTCTTTTAAAGAGCCCTTTTTGCCCAAGTTTTTGAAAAATAAATGTGAAAAGTTTTGATAAAATTGTTTGCTGTCCTTGTCTTATACTGCTCGGTCCACCACAGATGTCAAAGGGTGCATTGTCTGTGGTTAGAAAGGAAAATAAAAAAACCCAAGATGAAATATGTTGATGTTTGCAAGGTTCTCATGAGACCTCCGACCACTTCAATCTTGATGTGGTCCTGATATGAAAACTCTGCAAATCACAAGTCTGCCTATAGATGACAAGAATATCAGCACTGCAAAAATTGAATCTTAAGAAAGTAAAGAGCTCTTGTTTCAAGAAAGAATGTCTAATTTTCTGTCTTGCAAGAAAATAATCTTATCAAGAAAGTTTTTCATTAACGAAACAGTTTGAGAAAACATGTCTCAGTGACAAGAACGACTAGAATGTTGATCTTAAAATAAGAATTCTCAGTAAGACTGTTTCTCTAACCCCATTGGTGTTTTGTTTTTTTAATGAAAATCTTCCAGGTAAGAACTCTAAGGGGCCTGCTTTTCTAGTGTGCTCTTTCCTTATGTGATCACAGGAGTCATAAACATGGACCTTGTAAAATAAGCTGATAAAACTCAATAAATTCACAACAAGGACGGACTCTGTAAACACAATATGTGGAAATATGATTATAAGATTCTCAGTAGGAATCTAAATGAACTCTGGTTGAGTAATTTTTTTGCTCGCAGACCCATTTTATGACAGAAATATTGCTGTAAGGTAGAAGATCATCTTCATTTGTCAATTTGAAAGATAACACTCTACCAAAAAGCAGCCTCTTTGGTAACTAAATAATATCAGACAATTCTGAAGTTTGAGCTCCGACTTCTTTAGCTTAGTATCTTTTAATACTTTCTGAGTTAAAGGAAAATGAGCCTTTCCAGACACCAAACTGTCATTTTTTTCCCTAATGAATGCAGGAAAGCAGAAATTAAATTCCAAAAACACTACAAAAACTGAATCTTAAGAAAAGGAAAAGACCCTTGTTAAAAAAAGTCTCATTTTCTGTCCTGCAAGAAAAATAATCTTATTAACAATTATAATTTTCATGAATTCTAAGTTGAGAATGTACAAGATTAAAGTCATAAATCAATGAGGTAAAAGTTTTTTTTACTAAGAAAAACAACAACCAAAAAGAACTAATATTCTGTTAAAGTACAAGAGACATACAGCCTAATTGTAACAGTTACTTCAGCTTTGGTTTCACAAATAAGGAAACACTTTTAGTGAGTCTTTTAGCGAGTCTACATTGTTTCATTATAATTATAGGGATACTGAAAAGAATTAGCAGTAATTTCCTGTGGGTGAGCCGTTTCCATTGTTGGCAGTATAGTTGCAGAGGTTCAAATGGATTTTGGGACTTATAAACTAAAGCATTATGACATCACCATAAATGCTCTTATCGATGGATTTAGTCGCTATCTAATGTGGGTGGCTTACACAACCAACTTTATATTTGAAAAAACATGACTTTTTCCCTGTAAAATTATGACTTTTTTCCTTTTACAACTTTATTTTCTTATATATCATATATATTTTTTCTTTTATGATGGCCCTAATACTCCGTTGGAGGAAACAATGTAGTCAAAGAAAGGTCGCCTACTCTGGGGAAAGTTTTTGTTAAACTTTTTTGGTGATGGATGAGACATCAAAACAGGAAAGGTTCTTCCATTTCCTGTAATGATCTGACGTTTTTCTGTCTGTTTCACAATAAACTGTAAATTTCCACATGGTTCTTGACCTCTAAATGTCACCAACAGGTTTTCTTTTATTTTTTTTCCCTTTAGGTATTTTACTACATGTTCACAGGAATTTACATTTTCCTGTCTAAGTTGGAAGGAAGTTGCTCAACTTTGCAAAATTCAGTCATTATCCAACTGATTTGTCACATAAGATTGTAGTTTGAAAGAAGCAGTTTTCTATTAAAATGTTTGTGTGACACAAAAGTGCTCCATTAAGTGTCATCCTCTGAAAGCAGTGAACATACATTGCCATTGCTACCATAGTTTTTACAATCTGTTCCTTCCCCACTGTCTTGATCTATTTTCCATTCTCTGCTTCGACCGTCCTCTCCCCATTGGTTTGCGTCCCGAGAGCTATTCTCCATCTCTGTGTTTGCGCTCCACCCCCTTTCCATCTCCTCTGCTTCCTGGGCTATCTGTTGACTGTTCAGGTAGATGCTGCTGTGCGAAACCATTGTGCCGGTCTCTCTTGAAGGAAGATGCGCATCCACATCTGCGTCGACCTCCAGGAAAGCATTCGGTGGAGGTGTGAGGCGTTCTGGCAGGTGATCCAGGAGCGTGTTGTGTCCCTGACTCTGGCCTTGCAAGTGACTGTGCTTTTTCTTGCGTTTCATTGCAACCTTCAAATCCAGTGAGGCATAATTCAGGTCACCCTCCAAAGGCTGTGTGAAGCAATAGCAAAAACAAATAAAGAGAGAAGTACTATAAAAACCAGCCCAATAAAGTACTTTTTCATTTTTTAATGTCTTATTGGTCGTTTCTTGAGCCAATTCTAAATAAAACATGACTAGTTTGGTTTTTGGACTATAATTGTCTTGTGTCTACTGAATTGCAGTTTCATTGACGACACATGAGAAAATAATGTTCAATAGCTTTAATAGAAATGCTACAAATGTGCTTTTAATCTCCTCTCTGCTACAATTAACAAAAATAAAATTTGAATTGTCCAAAGAACTAAACATTTGGGGTTAGGAACCCATTTTTCTGATGAAATATGTGCACACTTTTCAATACGTGCACAACGTGGCATTAACCTTATAGCCCTAATCTTATATCCCTCCTATAATTAATTAGCTTTCTTTTGTAATTTGAATTTTGAAAGCACCAAAGCATCAAATAAATACTGCTGAATCAAATCAAACTACAGCTTCATTCAAACTACATTCTATTTTATTTATATAGCACAGTATTTACAACAATAGTCATCTCAATGGGCTTCATACCAGTAATTGTGTAATAAACATGAATCATAAAGAACATGAAATCATAGAATTCCATAGCTGATTGCTAAACTAAACTAAACAGACTAAACTAAACTGGGCATCCCTGCCCTTAGACCCTCCTTGATGTTGGTCTGCATGTAAGAGACAAAGAAAGATGTCACCACCTCACTCAAACCCATGGTTAAGATCATGTCCCACAGGCACTATGTGCATTTTATGCATATTGCATGAACGAAAATTGGTCATATGTCAATATGCGTGAAAAAAAGTCAGTAAAGCTGTAGTCTTTATGTGAAATTTTCATAGATGTATCTCGAATGAACCCCTTTAGAACCACGGAAGACGTACAAATAAACCACTCAAAGAACATGAAAATCTATGTACAAAATGAACCGTGCATAATTATTGCGCTAATGCAATCTATTAGTAATTAGAATGTGAGGTGTGCACCGTATACGCAATGTAAAAGTTATACATCTTTGATACAGTAGATGCATGAAAAGTTTGTTAGACATATGTGGAACGGTCGTGGAAAGCCACAAATTTGAAACTGTAAAATTCTCAACAGACCAAAAATTTTTAACGGCTCAAAACATAATTCACGCAAAGAACCATCAGGCAAAACCCTCTGCACACAACGACGAATTATGAATGTAAGAAACACTTATCAGTTACGTATATCACGCATGTATCACGAAAGACACAACGTGAAAAAGTGCGCAAAATGTATGTTTTGTGCACTTTGACACGGCCTTTAGGAAATTTAAACCACATGTCAATAATGTCAATTTATCAGATTTTTCTTCAACCCTCATTTTAAACATTCAAGAAAAATTAAAATCTTTTCAAACTCAGGAGTTAGACAAGATGAAAATCTTTGTATTAAAGCAACCAATAACATGAAATTGTAGATAAATCATAGTTCTTCAATAAATGACGTTTTTAAAGGTTTTTTTACCTTCTTGTGATCTCTATTGCGTTGCATGGTCATCATCTCATAGCAATCCTCGGCAGCTTCTGTTAAAATATAGATTTGTTCACAAATAATCCAATTTAAGTTGATAGAACAAAAACTATTACAAGTTAAAATGAAATCTACTTATATTCTATTCTACAATAAGTTGTCCATCAACATTTTTTATTTTGCATATATAATAGCCAAATCTAGTCTTTGGCTTAACATCTAAATGTTGACATTGCACATTTTGTTGACCAAACTGCACAAATTCCACCAGAAAACACATTTCTGGGGGTGATACACACAATTAAATAAAACCCTTTTTTTTCAAATAAATGTTAAACAGTCAAAGCCTTGGCTCACCATTTCTGTCAGTGTGGATGTTGCCATAGATCGGATTTTCGTGTTGTTCATGATGATTACAGGGATTTTCTTGCGGCTCTCGATGACTGAGATTACGAAAATTTTGCCTCTCAATCTGCGACTGGCTGCAGCAAGACAGATACATTTTTTTCAATACATTTTGAATTTATTGCCACATTGCATGCTTAGTGGTTGTAATTTCAGCCAAAACAACTTTTTGCTATATAAATCATGACATATTTGATTAATCTCTACATGATTAGGCACATATTAAAGTTAAATTTGAAAAGAATGGAGGCGTACATTTCTCTTTCAGAAATGTGGCCAAAGCAGCATCCATCTGGACCTGTAAAAAAGAAGTATTTCCTAAAAGAGTGTCCGATTTAGAAATGAAGTGAACCAAAATATTAAGTAATACTTCGGTTTACCTGTGCACATAGCAGCTCTTCTTCTGAAGCAAAATATTATGTGAAGACTCAACGAGATGAACAAGGCCAGAGACAGGATCACAAGGGGTATAACACTGCCGGTTTCTTTAAATATAAAAAAGAACAAAATACAAATTTGGCTCCAAATTTGTCAAACTAAGTGGAAATGTAGACTTTTACTGGTCTGACGTTAACACTGACATCTTTTGGTGTACAAATAAGACACTTTCGCCTACTAACACTGTTTAATGTCACTTTTTACGGGGAAAACCAGACTGCTGTGGTGTTCTTTACACACTTTGTTCAATCTAATGGGCAATTTATCTTCCTTTTACATGGCTACAGTTTGTTTAACTCTTTGCCGTCAAATCAATAAAGACCTAAAGAAAAGTCAAACAGAAATCAGAAAATCTACAGCCTTCACTTTTCAATTTACTTTTTATCAATCTATTTTTAAATGGATTTTGATTTTTTTTCTTTTATATTCTATAAAAAGTATGCAAAAAAAAAATCAAATCTTTTCTTACCCCACATATTAAAGTTGTCTCGAACTGCACAAAGTATGATTGAATAGTTCTCCACCAGGACAGGACTGCGTTTTCATCAGCGGGGCGTGCTACAGTAGTCTATTTTTACCCTCCCTTCGCTGCATCTTGCTTTCAAAACTTACTGCTCTTCAGTTACAAACAGGAAGCACCGTAACCTCATTCTGAGGCAGGCTGTGTTTTTTTTTTAGCTCTGTGGGACACAACACAATAGGCAGATCCCTGTATGTTTAAAAAGTGAACATAAAGAATCAATGCGTTCAAACAACCTGTTTGTATTTTTATAAGCCCAGTCATTTTAAAAAAACGGTCAATATTTTTTTTATTTGTAGTTTACATATTAATAAAAATGTCGCACTAATAAGAAATAAAGCACTTCACAATTAAACACAGAATTGGAAAGAGTCATTTTTAAAATATTTTTTTCTTAATCTAAAGGCCTTTGTTTTGGTTTTTAAGTTAAATTCTTCTTTTTTCTGTAAAGCACTTTGTGCTACTAAGATATGAAAAGTGTTTTATAAATAAAGTTTGATTTGATTTAACAGGAAAAGAACTAAAAGATGAGGTCTGATTGTTTAAACATTAGACATTAAATGATCCTAAGTTTGATTAGTTACTGTATGAATGTATAACTGATGATTGTAATGCTTTTGTGCATTTCTTGTACTTAATCATTGTCCATACATTTTCGTTCACTAATGTGTAGGAAGATCCAGTATATAATATGGCAACCCCTTTCCATGTCCCAGTATGAAGTGGCAGGAATAACTGACTGGGGGATGGATTATTTTCAGTTAAAGAGGGAAAGCCACAGGAAGGAGAACTCAGTATAGGAGACCTACCTTGACCACTGGCAGAAGGCTGAGAGGGTGGAGGATGTTGTGGAGGAACAGGAGTTTTGTTATTTCTGGTAGCATTCATCTGGGGGCAAGAGGATGGAGGATGGTTGCCCTTACAGCGCCAACAAAAAGCTTGAGATTGTCTATAGGTGTGTTGTAATTGTGCTGGAATCTCTCTGTTAGCAGATGATTTTGGAGGTTCAACTGTCATGATTTTGGTTGGTTTCTTTGTTAAGCTTTCCTTTGCTCATATTGTTGTTGGTTTTCTTTATCTTTCTCTAGTTGCTGTCCAAGTCTAAAGAGTGCTTCCACAGATGTTACTTGGCTACTTCTCAGCTGGCTGGCCAGTTGTGGGTTAATGTTCTTCAAAATTAGTTTTATAATTTCCTGTTCCTGAATCGTTGGTTTCCATCGTTTACACAGAGATTGGTAAACAAAATCCCGAATGCTTTCCTCTTCACCCTGTACTCTATTCCTGATCCTTTCTGCTAGTTCATCTTCATAATCTTCAGAGAGGAATGCTGTACGAAACTGATTACTGAAGTCTCTCCATGTGTGGACCTTGTGATGAGCCACATCCCACCAGTCTCTGGCTGTCCCATGCAGCACATTCCGAAGGGTAGCAACAAGTTCTTCATCTGATAGTGGATGTAGAGCCAGAAAATCCTTACATCTTTCCAAATACTGCAGTGGATCTGAAACATCATCAATCCTTCCAAAAGTTGGAAATTGTAATTTAACAGGACTTTTTCCAATGAATTTGGATCTCAGTTCTCCATGGATTAAGGAACCTCCAGGAGTTTCAAAATGGTCATCAGGGAATCCATGTTGTACAGTAGACTGCAACCTAGGTGGGCGGGCTACACCAACAGGGCTTTGATCTGGCTGTGCTCCCAGGAGAGTTTGAACACCAGCATCACCAAAAGTAATGGTGGCTTTGCTCCGTTTTTCATCCATTAATGTTTGCATTGTGGTTTTGCAGAAATTAATGTCATCTTGTAGGGTTGATATTTTTCAACCACAGGGGTTAGAACAGAGTGAAAGTCTCTTAAAAGATCAGCATGATGGCTCTTCAACCTCCAACCCACAGCTGAGTTAACTTGAGTTCGTGTATATTCCAGCTGCGCATTCACATGGTTTCGAAATTGAGTTTGATGATCATGTAGAATGGCAGTTAAATTGGTTTTTATTAGTTCCATCATGACAGTTGTGATTCCACCCATTGGTGGTGCTTGGGAAGACAAAAATGGTAGATATTTCCTGGTTCTGCAGTATTAATTCAGAGTCATTCTCCTGGGGAATCTCCATTTTGCCCAGACTGTGTATTTTGGGGAGTTAATGGATCAAACTCCTCGATTATGTCCATATCCATTCATGACAAAGTTGTGGCTGAAGGTTCTGATGACTCCATTTTGCTTGTAACTAAAGCTCTTTTCTTGTGTGTGTTAGAGCTTTGTGTCTTTTAGTCCCCTCTGAGGTGCCACTTTTTTATGTGACAGTTTGTGGATGACTTTTCTCTGAGGTGCCAGTCAGGTCTCTCTGACATATAAGATACAAAAAAAATCCACTGTCACAAAGGATGTTATCCACCCCCTCTGCTCCTTACACACACAAAAGTCCAAAGTTCGTTTAAAGTCTTTTGTCTCTGTTACTGGAGGAAGTTATTGCTGAAATGCAGTTAGAAAGCAAAGCCACACGGCCTAGTTCTCCGGAGTACCTTTCGTTTTCCTGTTCAGTCCAGTACTCCTTAGAAATCCGTTCTGGGTTCCTGGGAAGTTGTTTCCTGTATCCAGTCCTTTGTGGAGGGGATCCGGTCCAGGTTTTCCAACCCTCTTTGTTTTACAGGAGCAGTTCCATGTTTTCTTTGAAGAATTGTGGTTTCTTGGTCCGGTTTTGTTGTGTTCCAATGTTAATCCAGGTTCTAAGCAGATGTCGTATGGATAATGGTAGTGCAGGATGAGGCCCGGTTCAGTAAACTGTCTGGAAAAAGTTCTGCTGCGTTTGATCAGGTTTCCTCTGGGAAGATGTCAGTCTTTCAGGTTGTGGAAGCACGAAGGGTTGAGTGTTAGAACCTCTTTCAGCTTCCTCCTCTTTCAGCTTCCTCCTCTTTCAGCTTCCTCCTCTTTCAGCTTCCTCCTCTTTCAGCTTCCTCCTCTTTCAGCTTCCTCCTCTTTCAGCTTCCTCCTCTTTCAGCTTCCTCCTCTTTCAGCTTCCTCCTCTTTCAGCTTCCTCCTCTTTCAGCTGCCTCCTCTTTCAGCTGCCTCCTCTTTCAGCTGCCTCCTCTTTCAGCTGCCTCCTCTTTCAGCTGCCTCCTCTTTCAGCTTCCTCCTCTTTCAGCTTCCTCCTCTTTCAGCTTCCTCCTCTCTCTGACTCCTCACCTCCCAGATCCTCTGCGTCTGTCTTTTTATGTCCCCTTTTTCCACAGCTGATGGCACTCTGATTAGAGAGCACGCCTCTCCTCTCTGACCTGCACAGGTGATTTTTATCAGGGCGATATGCAAACTGTCAGATCGCCACAATTTCTATTTACTTGCTTGAAATAAACCATTTAAAATCAAATCAAATCAGTTGTTTAAACACAAATATTTGTAGAAAAAAAAAAAGACAAATTAGGAATTGAAGGAATATTAAGGTGGTTTCCTGTAAAAAACAAAACAAAAACAAAACCTTAATATGAAAAACTTGATAGTACTGCCGTGGATTACATTTATCATGGTGGGGGTTTAACACTAAAACCTGTCAAATCTGTGCATGGTCCATAAACCAAAGAGTGTATTACAATCTGCAAGAAGGAGACAACTAGAGGAATTTTGAATCAGACAAAAACAGAGTAAAACTGCTTTTTATTTTGTTATATTAACACCTTTGCTCATCTTTAATGTTTTTGTTTGAGTGCTGCACAATCTACTCTTTCTGGTTTCTTATTTTTCCCAATAATGTTTTTGTTGTTTTCTGCAATTGTCATTGATTTTAATGCATTAATTTGTTTTTATTCTTATAAATTGTGCTCAAATGTAAATTTTCATGCTGCTGAAGCTTTCTTTGAAGCACTTTTAAATCCCTCTTTGTGGGAAAATAGCATTAGGCTTTTCACCATGACAGTTTAAAGGGCCTATATCATGCCATTCTTAAGCCTTTCAGATTAAACTATATCTATATATGTGATCATTTATTACCTTTGGCACACGAAAGAATAGATTTTCAGGGAAATATGAGTTAGTTTCACAACTCATTTTCCTACCCGGAAGTAAGACGACTCCATCTCTGAGGCAGCGCCATTCGCTCTTTGTGGGTGCCGCTTATTTCATGACGTCAACCTAAAGCCGGACTCTGCAGCGTGTCTGCGTTTTGACATGGAAAACAATCAACGTCCGAACTTTTGCAAAGATGGATGTGCATATTGTGCCGTCTTTTTGCCGATCACCGCTAGCTCCGCAGAAAAACTGTGTTCACCTGGGGGCGGTGATGGCAGCTCAGACTCTTTTGCTGGGAGGGGCTGTTTCTCACTTTGTGACGTCACAATGTAAGAACCTACTAGTTTTCGCAGATTGGGACAGGCTGGTGGTCAGAGAGCAGGGTTTTAGAGGAGAGCTCAGAAATGCTTGAATGGATCAAAAATACTGCTTTGGGGTGCTTTTTTTGGTGAAGAATTAACATTGTAGTACACTTAAAAGTTAAAAAACGTTAATTTAGCATCACATAGGCCATTTAACGGGTTAGGGTTAAATGCCATCACTGGTGTTCATTTCTCTGTAGACAACGTCCTGATTTGATATAGTACACATGATGACCCATGCTCTTTTAGAAACAATCAGGGTAAGTGGAAATTTTATAAACGATGTCTGTCAAACTTTCATTCAAGATCAAAAAATTGTGAATATATTTTCCCAGAAGAAAAATGTTTCCAAATAAAATGATTGCAAGTCTTTTATTTTCCCTTCTAGTAACATGAGTGGGTTTGTTCTTTAAAACAGTTCAGATACAGTTTACAACAGGAGTATCAAGGCCTAAATTTTAACATGCGTTACCAAACTTCATGCTGTGTGCATTTGTCCGAAATTTTTCACACACATTTGTTTAGACTTTAGAACAATAGAGCTTCTCACATCACAATGCATGTTTGCACAAGTCTTCTAACATGAGTTTATCAAGAATTCATATCTTGCAAGCACATGTACCTTGTGGTTTCGCTACTGTGGTTGGAAAATCAGACAACAGACTGCAGTTGTGAAATGTGTTTTAGCACGATATAACATGTTTTGGCAAATGTGTGATTATAAGAGAATAAACGTTTGTGCGCGACCTTATGATCCACTCACTAGTTTATTAAAGTGATTAAAACTCAGCTTCAAATGGACACATGAATTCCAAGCATGTGAAATAAAAAGAAATAAAAGTTAAAATGCTAAAAAATTACAAAAAAGAAAAATTGATACCTGTGTTTGATGTTGTGTGGTCTGTGGTGTTAGCCCCAAACTGTCAATACAAGTGTCAGTTTGTGGTTGTGGTGGACAAGAGGGTCCTTTAATTTTTAACTTTAGCTAGTTCAAGTGAGCCGATGCCCAAAAAAAGCATGTGTTGAGCTGATTGTAGGTGTGTGTGTGTATATATAGATTGGTGGTGAAGTGGTTAGCATTCTCACCTCACTGTGAGAAGACCCTAATTCAAATCCTGGGTTCTGTCTGTGTCAGGTTTGCATGCTCTCCTCGTGCATGCGTCAGTTTTTTCCCCGGTTTCTTCTTGCAGTCCAAAAATATGATTAGTTGATTAACTGGTTAATTGGTAATTCCAAGATGCCCCTTGTTTGTGTGTGGTTGTACCAGGCCTGGATTTAGCCAGCCCCACAATGGGGTACAGGTAAAATACTGGGGGGGCAAGCTGAGGTATGCTGAAAGTGTTATGTACTGTCAAGTTCCTAAAAATGTTAAGAAAACCTGTCGTCATGTCAGTTCATAATGCTGCATCCTTGGGCAAGACCCTTCACGCTATTACCAAACTACTTAGCCACAAAAGGGGCCCAAGTGTGGGTCTCCCCGTGCCAGTCCTCAGCCCGGATAAAATACAGGCATCCGGCTTTAAAGTCTCTGCCAAACCACCGGTGTGAACCAGTGAAAGCTAAAAAAATGTGGCAACCCCTAAAGGGATATACAGTGTTATAAGGTGAGCAAGGTTTTGTTTTTATATGTGTGTATTAGGGTTTTTTTTATTTTTGTTTACTAAGTTAATTTTTCATTTTTGTGAGGAAAATGATGCCATCAGGCCTGGGGTTGTATGTCTTTATGTTGCCCTGCTATGCAACAGCAATTTAAGAGTGAACCCTACCTCATCCTAATAGTAGCTGGGTAGGCTCCAGTCTCCCCATAACAGAGGTAGAATGGATGTGCAGATGTTTTTAATACACACAAAAAATGTCTGCTTCATTTAATATGATGATAATTTAGGATATTTTCAACTAATTTGCCATCAAGGTTAAAGTTAAATAATTGAAAGACATTTTTATTTTATCAAATATACACAGAAAATACACACAACAGTACAAAACAGTAATTTTTCATATTTTAGCCTTATAAAGATGTGGTTCCATGAAAAAAAATTAACATGATAATTATTTTAATCTCCACCATAAACCTAACAGCAAACACTTTTTTCTTATTTTCTTCAGACTGATTTTAAAAAGAAGTTTACAATACAGATTGTCCAGTGACTTTGTTTACATAAATAAAACTCACACTTCCTGTAAGCTAATCCTGCTGCACATGCATTTTTAAACAACCTGCAAGAAAAAGCAATGCATTTTACCAGAACTAAAAAACCCAAGCAGGAAACCGCGTGTGAGCCCCCCCCCCCCCCCCCCCCCCCCCGCCCCACTTGACGCATAGTCTGTGACTGATCCTTTTTTCATTAAACATATGTGTTATCTGTGTAATCTGCTATTGAGTTGCATCTTGCCGTGGGGAAAAACGGGGTTGATGTTTCGTTTTGTCTTGTAGCCGTGTACTTGACTGGAGGTGGAGGGGGTTTGAATAAAGGGGGTCCTTCTATCTCCATCTTTCTGCGGAGAAAGAGAACAGAATGTTGATACTGACAGATTCAGAAAGTCAACCAGTCTAATAAAGACCCACTCCAATGAAAACCCTGTTTTGGGTGTTTTTAACATGTTCTTGTCACATTTTTCTTATGATGGACATATATTAAGAAAATTAAGATACAAATTCTATGTATTTCTTTATTCAAATCACTGTGACTCAAGAGGAGACCTAAAAAATGGTGTTTGAAAAAGCATGTAGTGATGATGTAGGTGCTACTGATGTAGGTGCCACAAGCTCCCTGCTCCGCTCCATTCGGATGCATTCGCTTGCAGACGACTAGATCCATGTACGTCTTTGTTTTCCTCGTCCGAGCTGGCATCTGACTCAAAACTGATTTTCTAATGAACTACTTCCACACTGCAGAAATTATGTCCAAGAAAACGATACAGGTTTTTTCAATTTAGGCTAAAAACGACATTATCATAATAAAAGACCACTGGGAACGCTTTTAGGATAGATCAAAAGAGGATTGGAGTGGGACTTGAAGGCATGTAGACCTATGCCTTTTTGTTTTTTTAACCATTTTTATTCATATAATAGGCATTTCTGCAACCCACCACTTTATTAACCTAATTCAAACCTCATAAAAACCCATTGTATGTAAGATGGTCAAGGTTTTCTGCCTTATAGTTCATCATCAGTCCACTATAGGCAGTAGTAGGCCTTTTCCTGCTTATTTCAAATTGGCTGCTCACGTGAAATTTCAAAACACTTTTGAAGGGAAAGGTTTTGCTAATTTTCAAAACTTTATGGTGGGAATAACTCATCTACTTTTATATTTTTAAACATATTTAAATAACTACTTGCTGAAAAATGCAAAATTATTCATAATTATTTCTTCATAATTCAGGTACAACATGTTAAAAGTGCGTGGATCAAATTTGAGACGGTGTGTGTATGAGATAGATTTTTTCTGAACATTAATGTCAATATTTTTGCATCGTAATTGAAAAATCTTCCGAACAAAAGCTCACCAAACCACCCAATATATCATTATTGATACTATCTATATGTCATGGAATAATGATATAGAAATCTTTTAATATGCATTTCATCAAAAGACTCTAAAAAACATATCCTTACAAATTACTTATTCAGTCAATTCTTTGATGTAGTGGGGTTTAGGGTAAAACATGATAGATATAGGTCATTTTAAGACCATCAACAAATACAAGACACTCACTGAGTGCATGAAAGTTCAGTAGATGCTGAAGGTGGAATTTTTACCTTTTATATGATTTTTGCACCCAATAGAGGAAAGCAATGACACCAACTAGTGTCAGCACTGGAATGACGATCAACACCAAATGACTGCGTGTGGTATCTAGGAGACATTTTTTAGAAAAGACATTTTATCTTAGGAGTCAAGAAAAGAAGATAGCCTACATTTCAAACTGCTTGTTTTGCTTTAGTAAAATCATAACAAAACAAGTGATTTAAGTAAGCAAAGATATACCCTTTGCTGAAATCTAGTCAGTTGTGTACACTCATGATACTTTTTCCATCTTGGAAAGTAGCTTAAGGCTCAAAAAGCTGGAGTTTGTCAAAATACAACATGTAAGGAATATACAGGTATTAACTGTGACTAAACATTCACCTCAAGCACTTGGAGTTTTTTCCTTTGGAGGATACGAATCCACTGGTTTTTTTTTAAAAACTGTTTATTGTCGATTTTACGGCCCTGTGGGTTTACATCAGGAGCCACAAACACATTTATTGCCCATGAGATAACTTCAAACATGGGGAATGTGAAAACCCACTCCTAACTGCGAACAAATTGATGCTTTGAACTCTAAAAACACCATATTTTTAAACACAAAAAACATGCAAACCTTTTTAAAAGTTACCTTTTCCATCAGGGGGAGTCACCTTTTGAGTGTGGCTCAGATTAACATCTTCAGAATTTTTTGTAATGCTTTTGAGGGTGCTGGATTCTTCCGTGACCGATGAGTTAATAGTAGTCGGGTGCAATTTGTGAGGATTGGGTTCTTCTGTCATCCGATCCCCCGTGCTGTCGAGTGTAGATTGGATTAATGTTGTATCAGAGTTTGTTGTAGTAGCTGCCTTCTCTTCAGTTGTTTCTGAAACATTTGTGGCCAAGGAATCTGTGACTGAAGCATCGCTGGAATTTGGATGAACTGTCCAGTTGACATGTGCTGAAAGCTCTGTAGTTGATGGTGGTGTAAGGCTGCTGTCGAGTTTAGATTGGATTAATGTTGTATCAGCGCTTGTTGTAGTAAAGTTGAATGGCTGATTCGTTGTAAAATGGTTGTCAGGAGTAGTTGCAGATGTAAAACTGTTTGAGTGGGTTGCCTTCTCTTCAGTTGTCTCTGACATATTTGTGGCCAAAGAATCTGTGACTGAAGCATTGCTGGAATTTGGATGAACTGTCCAGTTGGCATGTGCTGAAAGCTCTGTAGTTGATGGTGATGTAAGGCTGCTGTGAATTCTTTCAGTCAGGTTCTCTGGTGCAACTGTCACATCTTAAGAGGAAAAAAATAAAGAATGCAATGTCAAACAAATGTAAAAATCTTTGTAGACTTTCAAACACATGCAGCCTGTGAAAAAAACGGCAGTCTGGTTGTTGCAACTGTTTTTATTTCATTATTCAACACTAGGTGCTGTATTTTTCACACTATAGGGCACAACGGACTGTAAAGCGCACCATTAATGAATAGTCTATTTTTAAACATATGTCATACATATAAGGCACAACGAACTATAAGCCAGATTTATGATTTTGTTGTGGGAAAAGGTAACTGAAATTTTCTTTGTTTCTTCTAGTCAGAAATCTATTTGCACACAATTCCTTCATGTGTTCCTTTCTTTGTGTCAGCTCTTCATGCATTTTGTCAAAATGTTAGTCATTTAGAAACTTTATATTTGACTGGAATATGAGGTTGAAAAGTAAAGTAATGCACCAAAAAGTCACTGCGTTTGATTTGGATGCACCAGAACCAAGGAAGCATTTCTCCATGTACTCTACAACTGTTCAGAATATTGAGCAGACAAAAACAAGCTAGAAAAACTATAGTTTAATCTAGCAACAGTAAAGTTATACTTGAAACAGAACTTTTCTAAGTTAGAATTAAACATTGTCTAATATTATTAGTTTATTTGTGGGCATCTGACTTGTTGCAATTCTCTAGTCTCACCAATAGATTGTGCTCTCACTCCACCGGATCATTTGGTTCTTTGATGACTGTTTATGGCTTGAAAAAATGAGCAAAACAAGAACAGGAACTCTACCTGTTCTTCTTTTCACCTGAAACCCCCCATTTTGTTCGTGTCTATGAAGACTCTGTACAAGAAGACAGACACTCAAGGCCTTGTGAGACCATTTACTCTACTGGAATCAATCCAAACACACAAAAGCTGAATTTTAAACCCCCTCAGCTCTGGTTTTTATAATCAGACAGAGGTTCAGTTCTAAAATCATCCAAAGGGGTGAGCGTGTTCTACTACCGACAATGTAGCTTCAGATCCTTTGGAAACCTCATTATTTCAGGCAGGTAAACAGTGAGATTTCAATAGAAAAAAAAGTTTGAGATTTCTGATTAACTCATTCTGGTATAATTAGACTTTTCCAGCTCTAAACAGCTGAAGAAAATGCTAAATGGTGAGTCAGGTTCATAGTAGGTCATGAGGGTTTAAAGAAAAGAAAAAAAACAATCGACAGGAAGACTTACCTGTGGTAAAGCTTATTTCTGATTGCACAGTGATGCTAAATTCTTTATGCAGGCTTTTGTTTCCAGCGTCAACTGTAAGTGTATAAATCCCTGCATGATCGTCTGTCACCAACCAGAGATCCAGAAATTCTCTGTCTGATACCAGCTTCTTGTCCTGAGGCAAAAAAACATATAGCACACAAATGTCTTACATATTAATGCAATGATTTTGAATGTAAATGCTCCAAATGTAGTCAAATTCCCCCCAAAATGGCAGATTTTTGTATTTTTCTGGTATTTTATTATTCTGATTTGTTTTACCTTGATCCATCTGTAACGTGCAGAAGGAAAGGCTGTGCAGCCAATGGTTACATTTCCTCCATGGAGAACCTCAACGGTTGCATTAGCATTGCAAATGATTTGAATTTCATCTGCTGAGAAAATAACATTTTTAGAAGATGAATTAATTACAACCTTACAGTAATGTTATAGCCATAAAAAAGAAATGCAAGCCACTACAGGTTTCATCAAGATGAAAAAAGTTCATTGAGCAAAGACAGAGGGGTTTTTTTGTTAGAAAGAAAACAAATTTTGAGGCCAGGAGTAATGTGTAAAATATAAAATGAATTATATGTAAACTGTATGACAGCACAGCAGCTCTACTTTATAATTGTATCCGAATAAAAACCTCACTGGAGTTGAGGTTTGCAGGAATAAATGTATTTAAGCTCATCTTACCTTTGACTATTAGACTTGTTACGTTTATATCAGAACCCGAAGGAAAACTTGAAATTGTACAAGTATAGTCTCCACTATCCCATTTCTCTACATTTTGAAGGTTTAGGTAGGTGCCCAATGTTTTGCCTGTGCTGCTTCGCTCAATCTGGACAGTAACATTTGGCCAGTGGAGGTACAGTCCATGCACCACGCTGTATACCGCCAGCTTTGTTGCTCTATTTTTTGTCCATTCAATAATGGTGATCTTGAGGTCATGATTGTCTTTCAAGATACAGGGCAAGCTGATGTTTTGGCCCATGACAGCTTCCACTGTTGCTCCAGGAATTACATCATGCTGGAGTCCTGCCAGAAAAATGAAGCAAAAAATAGTTAGAAACCAAAGCAGCTAACTAACTAAACGCAAGCCGCCGGTTTGACAAGAGCTACTGTAAGCATGGATATCCAGAATTACCTTGGATGACAGAGACTAAAAACTGAAGAAAAAACACCCCAAAAGCAGCTCCAGGCATAGTTGAGCTCCTCTGAATGGATACTGCCAATCAGACTAAACTGAAAGATGTGCTAAAGGACAAAACAGTTCTGTGATAGTTGCAGAGTGAGGCTGTGACTGAACAGGATGAGCGTTTGTTTAACAGGAAGCCACAAAGAAGTGCATTTTGAGTCATGCGTGGTCCTGAAGCTTGGTGGCCTAAAAAACAAAAAGGCAAAAAAAAAAACTTGCAAGCAAAACAGATACATGACATAGATGTCAATCATGTAAGTGCTCTAAAATCCTCTCATGCATTCTTTTCATTTGGGCCAAGCATTGCTTAGCAGTTTGAAAATGGGTCAAGGTACCAAAGAAAAAAAAGTCAATAAAAACTCTGCAAAGTATGGTGCAACAAATTGTTTAATTTAACTCCTTAAATTATACATATGCTCACATTATTATACGACAAATGCATTATCTGTTTGCTATCTTGTTCTCCCCCTCACATCAAAACCCAAGCTACATTCACATGCCCTCAGCAACAGACGCTTAGGCAACCACTTCCAAAGAAAATACACGTTTCTGGCTTTCTCGTTCAAAGGTTTTGCGTTTATGCATTTCTACGCAAGTTTTCGTGACTGTTTTTGGACTATACCCACAAAACGTGGCCACTGCACAGGTTGACCTTTGACAAATCAGGGACTCCAATTTGGTAGTGACGTATGGATGGCGTCCCTTTTAATTCACTTAATACATTTAATTCAAGTGCCAACAGTTGATCATGGAGGAGAAATGAATAATTATGGTTTATGCCTGTCCGGAATTATTAAAAGAGAAAGAAAAGTTTGCGAGATTTACGGCACTTTGACATTTCGCACCAAGCATCTTCCAACTGTAGGTGCCAGACGTGCTGGTAAACAGTAGAAAAAAAAGAAGAAGAGCCTTTTAAAGCTAAACAGAGCTAAACAGAAATGTTCACCTGCTGAACACGCGAAACTCACTTAATGCAGGTTCTTGAACACTCAGCTTAGTGTGCAGGAAGCTTAAGATCTTTGTCAAGTAAACTTCATTTTGTTTGCTTCATTTCCTAAAACAATTGTGTTTTATTAGGCTGTTGACAAAGGATGGTACCATTTATATTCAAACAGTCTTAAACAAAACAGCAGTTAAATACTCAAAGGAAAGTATTCATAAACACTATACTCATCAGAGAATAACACCTAATTTGTTTATTCACCCCCTTAGGGTTGCTGTCTTTGCAATACTAAACAGAGGAGGGCAAGTGTTATATGGCATGGTATACCAAGTGCTATAATACAAACCTAAATGGTAGAAATGTGTTGGGTTGTTAAAGTATATTATACCATATTCTTCAATGGGTAACACAGAAAAATATTATTTTTTTTTATGACCAAAGAAAAATTTGTCACAAAACAAAAAATCCTCATGCAGGTCTTTAACACAGTTTAGGTGATTAGAAATGTACTTCAATACACTCAAAATGTCAAATCTTTGTTCTTTACTTTAATCTAAACATAAAAAACAAGCTTGTGAAGGAAAATCCTGAGAATGTAAAAATGAAGCAGATTGATGATATCTATTGGTTTTGGTGTTTAGGCCTGGAATTGCACCCCGCCCTCACTCACATATACATCAGGATCCTGTTTGTCAACCAGCCCCAGGCGACTGATCAACACCCTGCAGACATGGCTGTTAATTAAGGCCTCAGTTTATCAGGATGGACAGCTCAGTGGCTCAGTTGTTTTCTGGGGGTGAACTTTTAATATCATTGTTGGACCACAGCAATAACCCTTTTTCCCCTCAAATGGGACAAAGTACTCCAGTTTTTGGAGAACCAAGAGCTGGTCCTGATGTTTTTTAGGTTGAGGGTACATCAGGCAAGCTCATGGAGCTGCAAATACTAGTTAAAGGAGAGGTAACATAAAGGTTTTATACCCTTAGAAGTATTTATTGAACAGCCATTTTTACATTTTTTTCTTACATTTTATTTTATTTTGGCCAGCCATGATTGGCAGTGTGTGTTGTGGATCATGGACATCTTGTTTTAATTTTAAAATCTTTTGTACAATAGCCACATGAAAAATAGAAAACATAAATGTTTTTCAATAGTTCTAGTAGACTTTTTAGCACCTGATTTTAGTCCATTTGTTAAAAACATTTTTTTTTGTTAAAAACAACAACTATTAAACCATCAAATTGCTGTGCTGCAACATTAGAAAAAGAGGTCAGGTTTTTCTGGATTTAGAAAAAAATATATTTTAGTTTTGTACAATTCTTTTTGAAAGTGAACACAGTTGCAAAAACAAAATTAAATATTTATTTGTTGCCTAAGTTTTTATGAGGCATTTTTACATGATGCAATTTATTATAGGTATTATTATAGTAACTTGCCCATCTTCTCTACAGACGCTTGTTATTGATGTGGTTTTTAACTGGGGGGACCGATAGCTGCTTTAGAACAGCATTCATTGTTTGAATTTAGGAAGACAGTTTCCTTGATGATTTGCTTTGCTTTCACTCTTTCTCCTGCACCAAGATCTAGTTCCACTGCCATTCTGGACTCACAGGAGTTCATGGGAACATCTGCTAAAGCCAAACAACAGAACTTCGATGCACATGATGCTTTCTTTGGCATCAAATCAATTCTTTAAGTTTGCAAGTGGGGGAATGCTGCTCATGACTCTCAAATAACAACATCCCTATGATCAAACATGGAGGTGGAACTATCAAGAGATTGATTTATTTGACTTTTCAGCTGGACAAAATTCTTCCTGTAAAGCATACTGACCTGATATTTCAAGTAAGAAGAGCAAAACATTTTTTTGCTCTAAAAAGTAAATCCATTTGTGACTTTCTGAAAAACTACCTATTTTGTTACTCAACTGACCACTTGTTGCATTTCTTTCTTCTACTGTCTTGCAGTGACTGATAACTACAAAAGAATTTCATGGGTATGAGGGATCTGTTTTGACAAATTAGCTTGAGGTCCCAATTAGCTGAAAAACACCACAGTATAATGCAACTTTTGATGGAAAGAGCACTGTCAGCAACACTCTTTTAAGTTCTAAAATAATGCAAATCATCAGTTTCTAAAGACTCCTCCAGTTGTTTCCTTCCTGACAGGAAACTATTTGCTTTTTCTATTAAATGATTCATTTAAAATTTTTAGAATAAACTGTAGTGATATCACAAAGGGGAAATTACCTTGTTACATTAGCTCCATTAAAAACACCAGATAGATAATACGTAACATTAAAAATACACTTAAAAAATTAATAACAACAATAAATATTGTCCAGGGTCTATAAGGCATTGTAGACTTTAATAGCTGACAGGAAGAAAAATCTGCAAAAGCGCTCCTTCCTGCAGTGAGTCTCTGATTAAAAGGAGCTCTTCAGTGCAGCCATGGAGGATGATGAGGAAGTTTCTTTTACATCCTCCTCTCACCCACCATAGTTGACTTGTAAAAATGAGCTGGATCTCCGCACCAGTTTGTCGATTTCTTTTTGTTCCCTCTAGTGCATCTGACCCCCCAGCAGCAACACAATTTGTAGAAGAGGGCAGATGCAACAACGCCAGAAAAACAGCACAAAAAGTAGAAGGAGGCACGCCACCACACCCACTATGTGTAAAAATGTCCCATCAAAAATAGACCAACAACAAGAGAACCAAAAAACCAAAACAAAAACACAAAATCTAGTAAGCTAACATGAAGGTGTGGGTGCCAGTACTTCATTTAAACCAACAATAATATGTTCTCCTTCTGTGCATAAGAAATGGGTTCATATCTGGATATAAGCCTCATTTGAACAACTCTAAGCCCTCTAAGAAACATGTTTTTTGCTTTGAAGCAATTCTCAGAGGTGAACACATAGTTAATATTTTAGAGCATATCTATTAACAGACCGGAGCATTCATTATACACTTTAATGTTATTTTATACTTTAATATATTATGTGATTAGTAGATAACAAAACACCTCGCCAGCCTTCTGTTCGCTGCATTTATCTTAAAATGTTACAGGCCCCAACTTCAATTTATTTTAAATGATTGCTGTGGGTCTGGCTACAATCCAATGCTCATTAATGCCATCACTCTATGTGACCTTTAGCACTTATGACTCCCATAGATGAGATTTCTATCAGCAGCCGTCCAATGTTTTAGCAAACTGTAGAAAGACATTTCTGCTTTATTCAGTGGGATAAGGATTTATTCTCCAAATAAACCTTGGATATCTCAAGCCATTCTGACAGAATCTAATATTACTATAGTTCAATGGTTGTAGTTCCTTTAACTATGAAGTCATAATTAGAACTATTACAATCTAATAATTATACATATTCCTTTGGGTAATAGTGACTACAACAACTGCTCAGTCTTGGGTTTCTTTCTTAGTCTCATAAATATGATCTTTAGAGAATTGATTTGCATAATGGTGCAAACGAAAAATAAATAAATAAGATGTTCACTCAAATAATTTGTTTTGCAATGACAGATTAAAACATTTTCAGTAGGTCTTCACCTCATTTTCAGAAATTCAGAAATGATATCTTGTCCCAATCTTCCATTTAGCTTTTCTCAAGAGTTTTAATGATTTGAGGTTGTTCCTTGGCATTACAAACTTTCAACTACCTTCACATATTCTCTATTGGATTGTGTTTCACCAGCTGCGGTTACATGTGCAAAATATCTTTGATCAGATCTAAGGTCGGATGAGAATTGAACTGTCTACAATGCCGCAATGTGCATCTGAACTAAACGTAAATATGTGGGAAAAACATCAGCCTTTTGTCTGGACATGATTGGAAACATAAATTCACATGATTGTTTACACAGTTTCTCAGGACTGAATGGTATTTCTCCATTCAAAAGCTGCCGCCGTTAGCTCAAACCACCTTAAAGCCGCTCCTCTGCAGCTCGCTCATGAAGAGCGGCCAGACGGACTGCGGCCCGAAACCTCCTCTGGAGTGCCCACCGCAACAAAACACCCTCTCCTGCCCGCAAAAACGAAGCTATGAGTCTGGCTGCACTGCTCAGAGAGACATGCTTCGATCAGATCAACAATCGGCATAACCCACCTATCTTTATCGGAAAGAAATTTTGATCAGAATCAGTCTAATCGGGGCAGAGTATTCTGAATGGCATGTTTACATGACACATTTTTATTCTTATCAGGCGTTCATTCCAGTTACTTTTGTCCATGTAAACACAGCTACTGACTGGCTAAGTCACTCCAGAACCTTGAGATGTTTTAACAGCCACTCTGTTGTTGCCTGTGTGATTTAGTTGGGATGCTTCCACCCATGTGCTTTACATAGGGCATGGTGTCTTTGGAATGCAACTCAACATTCTTTACTTTTCTAAATCGGTGTCTGGCCTTTATGTCAAAGAGTTCTATTTTGGTCTCATCTGATCACATGACATTCTTTAGATCCTTCTCTAGATTGTACATATGATCTTTTGGGAACTTTAGACAGACCTGATCAAGTGCTGGCTTAAGAAGAGAGACTATCAGTTATGTTGCATTTCTTCCATATTCTAATAATTTCTGCAACAAATGGTCTCTCCATATCAAGCTGTTTGCCTATTGTGAACTGGTTCATCCCAGTCTTTTAGGTCTACAAAGTTGTCCTTGGTTTCCTTTGACAGCTCTCTGGTCTTGGTCATGGTGGAAAGGTTGCATTCTGACTCTTTAAGTGTGTGAGGAGCGTCTTTTATATAGAAAACCAGTTCAAAAAGTGACATTAATACAAGTGGAGGATAGAAAGAACTTCTTAGAAGTAACGCCTGTAAAGGATTGGAATCTTGCTTTTTTGTGAGAGCTAAATACTTTTTTTCTGCACTTTTACACAAATAAATTATTTGAAAATCTTACAACATAATTGAATTTGTTTTTAATTTACATTCCATCTCACAGGTTAACATTACAGACCTATTTTAAGTGTGACAACTTCCAGAACTGGTGACTGACCAATACCCCCTCCCCCAACTGTGGTGGATGGTTCCCAAAATAAAAAAACAAAATAAAAACACAGGCATAGGTGTAGAAGGATTTATTTGTTACAAATTAAAAAACAAACACAAAAATCGTCAGAGAAATGTTTTTAAGAGAGCATAAAGCAAGAAAAGTTAAATCAGAAATAGAACTACTGAAAAGGCACAAGGCACAAGGCACGCCTAGATCCCAAAATTAGGTGTGGATTTCCCCCAGTCACACTGAGTGGGCTGGCTGGGCATAATTCAACTGCCAGCATTATTCTAGGATTTTTTCGGCCAAGAAGAGCCATTGTTGGCAAGGGCTTCCTGCAGGTGGGAGCACACAAACAGTAAGGATACTGGTTAGCATTGAAAAATGCAGCTGTAACAATGGCTCATATTTGTCTCACAGCTTTACTTCAAGTGCAGCAATGAAACATTTAGCATGTCATTTTGTTTAAAGAACTCTGAAATTTACTATAATTTCGTTTTTTATTGTGCTACTTGTGGAGTTAAGTCTATTTAAGATGGCTTTGCTAAATAACTCTGCAATGATTAACATAAACACTACTTATGGATTTGAAATATTATAGAAGCAAACACCCAGCTCTATAATCATGGTAATAGAGCAGCATTTTTCATTTTAGAGGATTTTTATGCTATCTTTTTTTATTTTTCTTTCAAACATCACTGTCTCCATGGAAGGATGAGGAGAGTTTATAGCTTTGTCAACTATTTGCTATTAACATTGTCAGATCCTTTTTAAATTAAAAAGACTGTTAAAAAACAAAACAAAAAACTGGCAAACTGCAGAGTTTCTTTCTTATATTTTCCAGATCCTAAAGGCATAGCAAACATTTTCAATGTTTAATTTTAGTTGCTCGTTGTATAAGCTATCCAGTTGAGAAGAAGGTTCTCATGAATTTAAAGAAAAATGATAAATTTAGCTCCAGCTAAAGTAAAGTGTAATTGTCATTATTTAAGTAGGATGTCAAGTACGAAGTAGGATGTAGAAGTCATCTTTTCTTCTTTGGCCACTAGGTAACAAAGAATTGACACTGTTCAAAAAGTTTCTGTCATTTGGTTAGCTTCCACTTTCTTGAAGTGTGATTTTTTTTAATGTTACAGGGATCCGGAACTGGTGGTGTAGGGCCTAAAATGCAGGAGACCAAGCATGGTGGCAGAAAAAAATAAAATAAAACATGACAAAGACCTAAGCGAATTGAAAATGTGGCAAGGCAGTGGTGATGACCTGGAAACCAGATACTTATAAAGGCTTTGGGTAATTAACTGAAATGAAGACAGCTGTAGATCATGATTGATCTTAAACTGGTTGAATTGACAAACAGCAGCTCAGAACATGACTGAAAACTAAACCCTAGACCCCTTACTAAAGTCTTAAATCTGTTTTTTTTTTCCGTGTCCATTCATCCATTTTTAAAACCTGTTGAATTCCCGTTCAGGAACATAGGGTCACTGATTTGACCCCGCTACTGAAGGGAGAAGACGGGGTACGCCCAGAACAGTTTGCCAGTCCATCAAAGAGCTTTTGTGTGTGAGGGCACCTTATTTCTTTATTTATTTATACTTTTTTTTTTTTTTTTTAGCAAGAGGTGTCCCTCCTGGATGCCGCTGATTGCTACCAGCTGACAGGAATCAGCTGATCAAATATTTTTGTGCTGAATGCAACAATTGCAAATATCTTTCTATAAGTAAGCTAAGTTATTACAATTTCATTTAAAGTCTCTTATTTACACCATTTAGATTCAGTTTGCTGAAGAGTGCCATTTCATGAAGTGACAGGGAATCAGACAAATCCTTATTGCCTAAAATATTCAGCTACTTTTCTCTGGACCTCCAACAGACTGGACTTGAGTTGGTGAAAGTAATTCTGCTTTGCCATCTCTGCAAATTTGGTTGAGTGGCACTGAACACTTTTCTCAGTGTAGCTTCTGAGGTCGGTCCCTGTGCAGAACACAACCTTAACTGTCACCAGGACACAAAGACAGTAAAGCCACTCAGAATTAAAAACAGAGAGACTGACCAGCAGTATGTACCCTGTAAGCCTTTATAACTTTGACCTTCAAAGCATCTTTTACTTTATTAATTTTGAGATATAGCTATTCTAATCTAGACCTATTAATCAAACCAAATCAATCTTGATTTAGAAGATGGAATATTGACCAATCTAATACAAGAATCAATTCTCATAAAGCAACTTCTTGCTTTTCCCCCAGAAAAAACTGTTTCCTTTCACCATGTAAAACTCCCGAGTCACAGCTTTAGTCCATTCGAATCACTGGTTACATCATCATGCTTGTTCCCAGAATTAAATCAAATTGGTTTTGGAATAAACATTTGAAATTTAAGCATTATTCAATCTAATCATCATTGTGAATCTAAATAAAAACAATTCAAGATTTTGTTAGAGATATCCAGCCTGGATTTTAGGTTTGGTTCTTAGACATTAATCCCACTCAGACGTTGTTGGCTGTGCTAATTTTCTTTAAATAAAAGGTCATTTGGTGTCATTCTCCTGTCAAGAGAGCAATGATCAGAGCAAGATCAGATATATAGAAATGACTAGATCAAATAATCACACCTGTAGTCAAATTAATTTATTAAAAAAAAAGATTTTATTATTGTCAGGCACAGCACAAACTTCTGAAAAACTGCTATCTCTCATGGGTAATATAAAAGTCAACTTTTGTTAATAATTAACAATTAACTTGAAATGATCTAAAAATTGCTCATTTAAAATGTAACAAAATGTTCCTTTAAAGACCTACTCTAATCATCTTTTAAACGTTCCCAGTGGTCTTTTAATTAAGATTATGCCATTTTTAGGCAAAATAAAAAAAATCTGTGTCGTTTTCTTGGAAATACTTTCTGCAGAGCGACAGGAGTTCATTCACCCCAAAAATTCATTCGAATCCAAAATTCACCTTAGAAACTCTCCTACCCATTGCTGAGAGCTCTCTGTTTACACTCTCTCCTGCTGGCTTACCGCCCCTCACACCCCCAACCTAACATTACCGGTGCTACAAAAGCGACGAGCCATGTTGGGGCTATCCAGATGATCAGTTTTGAGACAGACGCCAGCTTGGACGAGAAAAACCAAGACGGGCGCTAGTGGCCCACCTAGTGTATTTTTTTACATCCCAATATGACATTCTTCAAACTTCCTTTTTTCATATGTGCCTGATTCACAACAATTTGAATGAAGAAATACTCAGAAATGCAAACTTAATCCTAATTTACTTTGATATATGTTTAACATTATCAGAAAAATGCCACAAGAACACATAAAAAGCACCAAAAACACAATTTTCATCAGAGTGGGTCTTTAAATATGATTCCTTCAGTACAGCAAACGAATGTATGAAAATAAAAAAAAAGGATATTTTTGGTTGTTTTTACAGTTAAAGGCGTTCTGATTGCAGCTTGAAATATTTAGAGGTACATTTACCATCTTTTTGATTCTATACTGTAACCACCATGACTACCACAAATCACCATTAGACCCCCCCTAATGCTTGTAACAAAAGGAGCAAACTTTCCCCTTAATTTGTGTTAAATTAAAAGGTCAATCCTCTCTGTGTCCTTCTGTGTCCCTAAGGTTATGTCTCATGCATGTAAAACAGTCTTTAATTAGTTGCAAGATGTGATTTGACGGAATGACTCTGGAGGTAATCTAATGTCTTTATGAGCTGAGCTAAAGGCTACGATAGACTTATGACAAGTTGGACAAAACCATTTTGGTAGCGGGTAACCATTAATTGGGAGATTATATAGGTTCCCATGAAAGTGGGAATCAGTCAGGAGGTTTTTCTATAAAAATTGTCCACAGTTAGGTCAGTAAAGTTCTCCCTAACTCTCCCCCATCGGTCAGAACACGCTGAGCCAGCACTCTGGACCCAATGTGCTGCCGAGACAGAAAGATCAACATCAAGGCTGCACTCAAAGCAAAGTTTAAAAAAGGAAGGTGTCGAGAGAGGGAACAGAAAAAAATGGAGAATGGGACAATATTCAAGGGTGTTTATTGGTGACCTTTAAATTCACTGGTATCCAGCGATTACTTTCACCTCTGTCACTCTTTCTGAATGGCTTCTTTTTTTAAGAGGGGGTGGCTGTTCTCATTACTGCAAATATAAAAAAGTGTACTACTTTTTTTTTTTTTTAAAGAAAAAATGGATGGAGACATGTAAAGAGTGCAGCAAAGTCTGATAACCACTAAAGTTTCTAAAAGTTTGACATTTTAGAGACCTTCTGAATGGTGAGAGGGTGAAAGGGAGGAAAACATAGAGCCATAAAATTGACTTTGTAGGATGGCACACAATGGGGCCTTGAATGAACTGAGTGTGATGTTGAATTGAATGAGTGAGGAGGAAGAGAGATGTCAGAAATATTTCTGAACATATTTAGCTTTAGCACATAATAACCATTTTTTAAAACAACATTTTATGCTTTAGATGTGTTAAAACAATCCCAATAAACATGAAATTACCTTTTATTCCTAAGAATTTAATTGGAATTCTTCATTTTTGCAGCAGTAGCAACCAAATTCTTGGCCTTTCCTTTCAGATTGAATGTCTCTGCAAAAGGGGAAAAAAAGTCTAATTACAGCTGCTCTCGTCATTGTGTGGTGCTACCCACCCTCTTCTTTGCCGCCATCATCTTTTGACTCGCCCTCACTGGCTGAGCAGTTTCTACACCCCCCATACTCTCCCCTTTAGGTTCTACCACCGTTGTCAGAACTGTATGCAATCAAAATGATAAAACTTTTTTTTTTTTTTTATAAAATTACTGCTTTTTTGTTGGTTTTATCTCCATAGCAACCACTTTACTTTTTAGTCAACTGGAAGTGAAGAACAGGTCTATGTAATGTTTTAGAGGAATTGGCTAAAGTAAACTTTTAGATTTCCTTGGCAATGGGGGTTTTTTGTTAGCCACGCCCACATTCCTAATATGTTTTTTGTTCAGTTTGAGCCAGGGATTTATGTATTAAGTTTTCACAATGTTCTTGTAAAAAATTTGCGAGCAAGAGGGGAATGCCGATATCAGGAGCTCACCAATACAGGGCAATGCAATTTAAAATCTACAAACTTTATTTAAAACATTTTTCCAAGTTGTTTCCCAATGATGTTAAAAGAGGTAGGAGATAGATCAAAATCATAAGAAGGAATTTACATTTATAGCTGGGACTAAAGGTGATCTTTTTGGAAAATTCAAGGTCAAAGGTCAGTGAAACATCACTGGCACAAAACGTTTTTTTTTGGCCCATGTTGGGGAAAATGTGAAAGTTGCCAAATTTCACTCTTTCCGTAGATCCTGTGGCCATACCATAATAACTTTCAAACCCCCTTTAGATATTCCTGAAACTTGTGTTTTGGTTTCGTTTGTGAATTTTATAGTTTTTTGTTGTTGTTTTTTTAACTCCCTAAGAGATTTTGGCCGCACTCTTTTTTTTTTTACATTTTTTGATGGTTTTGCCCGCTATGATGTCATCATTTTTTGGGGGGTCATTTCCTTTGCCCAAAATTCCTTTTTAACAGGTACTATAGGTGCATGCAAATTTTGGTGAATTTTTGAGTATATCCCCTGCAGTCCAGGACTTCTGCGGGCCAGAATGACGGCTTCAGAACATTTTCTCAAACATCAAAGTATAATAAGAAAAAATCAAACTTTATAAAAAAGGATTTTTTAGGTCAGCCCAGACAAAAGTAAACAAATGCAAGGAATATAATGATTTTTCAACATTCCAGCACTGAAAACTACATCTTATTTGTGATGAAACAAGCAGAGAACAAAAAAAAAAATAGGCAGAAAAATTTGCATAACACAAGGGACAACGTGTAATTGGTCGGACAGTTTCTTTTTGAGAAGGAAATCGTTAGCCTTTCTTTAGACCAGACTTTTTTTTATATCTGCATAATTTGTCAGTTCATATTAAAAATAAAAAGCAAACTTAGAAATGCACTGTTAATGCTCTCAAAGCATGTCATGGTTCTTCTAAAGCCATCAAAATGTTAGCTAGAGGTGATAATCCCCAATTATCTCAGGGATATGCATGTTTCTCTCAAACTTCCCCTTTTTTTATTTCCTGTTGTGCACAAACAAAAGGAATGACATCAATCCTTTTGCCTCCAGTAATGAGGAGTTTATTTGTGTCTATCTAACACTTTTCCTTTTTAGCCTACAAAGCCAAGCCTATGTTTGAAAGACATGCTTGTTTATTCAAACTCTTTCTGTGGCTTGTGGCTCCTTTCAGTAGTTGTCTTGTTTTTGTTTTTTTTTAATCTCATGTTTACTTTGTGTCCTTCCACAGCTTAAACTATTTTAACAAATTTGTTGAGTTCCTCAGTTATTAGAGCAATGCATCTTGCAGTCCCACAGCACCGTGACACATACTGAGTCATGGTTTTATCGTAATGCCAAATGCCTTAAAAGAAAATGCAAAGTAGGTTACTTCAGTTTCTTTTTTTTCTTTCTTTTTTTGCGCTAAAACAAACCATTTGCTCTGATGTCTCACGGCTTTTTGCTTAAATGCTGCACTCCTGGGAATGCAGTTTAGTGCACCGAGGAAGAAATAACCAAACAGATGAGAACCTCAGGCTGCGACTGTTGGCTCCGGACTGCTGTCACAGTCCTTCTCCACATGTGATCCCCCTAACAGATTTTTCTATCGTTTAGCTGCGGTTGTCAAATCATCAGAAGTGAAAGGACACATTAATTAATTAATGAAGTAAAATAGGTGAATCGACTGTTATAATCAGAGAACTCTCAGTTAAAATTTCCATTCCAAACCAGTTTAAGTAAGCAAAATTGGCTCATAAGATTTTATCTCCATATTTTTTCCCTTTAGTAGTTATTTGTATGCATTATTTCTTATCATACATAGCCAAACTTTCATGCTGGTTGCAAATTATGTTTCATGGAAGCAAAAAAGCATAGAAATAACACACTTAGAAAACACTTAATTTTTTTTAAGGGAACCTATCAAGCCACAATCTGTCTAAAAAGTCCTGATATATAAAGCCATTTCTTTATTTTATATAATTTAATGGGACTCTAGTGACACTACTTTCCTCTGGTTTCTTCTTAAACTATACAAGTGTGCTGTTAGAGTCATACACATATCTGGATACTTTATTTATACAAACATAATATTTTTGCAATCCAAACATTCAAATGTTCCTGATCTAGCAATTTCTAAACAAGATTTAAGTGTCAAATGGAATTTTCTGCATCTGTTTATTCCAGGATGAGTGGCTACTGTAAAAACTGGTTATAGGGGTTATAGTAACTTTAAATATCAGTCCATCAGTATGTTTTTGTTTCATTTTTGAATCTATTAATAATATTTTAATTCTATTTTTTCTACTCGAGATTTGATCCCAATTTTTTTCAAAATATGACAATATAGTCCAAATAAGAACTGGATCTGTATAGTTTCTTGTATTTATAATATTTTCTTCTTCTTTGTGTTTACTAATCACTTAACATGCCACTTGCACTTCCTTCTGAAAACTTCACAAATACACAGTTTCAAAGGGTAGTAATCTACCTAAAGACAGCAGGGGGCAGAAAGGAGTAATACACCGTGAAACTCACCAGTGAGGATACAAAGTTGTAATAGTCAGTTTGGGGCACAAAACTACAAGAAGAAAAAAAGATAAGAAGAAAACTAAAGGAGCTACTTTGGAAGAAGAAAAAATCAATTATTACCTGATTATTATTCTTCATGCCTTTGAAACATTCTGCCATAGAGCTTGGGAGCTGGGGAGAATGCAGTAAACTATGAAATATAAGAAGTTTGTTGTAATTATTATGTATTTAAACTCATAATTGTTGGGTACAGACATCCAACTTCCAATTACTGTGATAAATGTGGCTGCATCACTGCATACTTTCCCTGTATTCGATTTCCAACAGGTCTATTGTATTATCGTATGGTGACTTCAAGAACGTTGATTTAAGTTAGGTTTAAAAAATGGAATAAACTGAAACCAGGTCAGTTTACCAGGTATCCTCAAGTTAGCCCTAAGACACAAGTTGGTCCCTGTTTCTAAAAGGAAAACAAAAAATAAATAAATAAAGACGTGGAGTTTAAGTCTTAGAGACATATTCACTGGACTGATCACGTCTTGTGTTTCCTACAAAGCTATGAACACATGGGGCATTTGATGCATGTTCAATAATGTACAAGTATAGTCCATGATGTTCACACTGTACAAGCGGGGAAGGGCTTCATCTCTTTTTTATTTTTTCTACTATTTACTAGCACATCGGCCATGTACAGTTGGAAAAGGCTTGGTACGAAATGTGAAGGCAGTGCTGATCTCCAGGCTTTTTTCTTTCACAGCTCCATTTAATATATGAAATACTTGGTGTCATATAATTCTGTAAAACCATTTCACCTCCATGACAAATTTTTAAATGGTTGGCAATTGAGCAAATTAAAAGGGATGTCATCCATATGTCACTGTCAAATCCAAGTCTCTGATTGGTACAACTTAGATGTGATGTAACTTGTAACTTGTGGTTGCACGTAGAGCCCAAAAACGGTCATAGAAATTATGTAGCGATGCATGAACCAGAGAGTTTTGAAAGCGGAAGCCCAAAGTGCACACATACAGGAGTGAACATAGACTTTTTGTGTGAATGTAGCTTTAGCGTTACACCCACAAAAATCAAGCCTGAAGTGACAAAAACACGGGACGAAAGAAAGTGAGAGCTTTGTTGAGCCCACTCCTGTCCATCAAGAAATAGTAATAGTAATAGAAATAGTAATAACCCATCCATCCATCCATCCAGCCAGCAGGAAAAAGTCTCCGCCCTCCCCAGTCTGTATCGGTGGGACAGATGTAGAAATTGTCTCGTCCTACAAGTTCCTGGGTGTACATCTGGACGATAAACTGGACTGGTCCACAAACACTGAGGCGGTTTACAAGAAGGGCACAAGCAGACTTTACTTCCTGAGGACACTCAGGTCCTTCAATGTTTGCAGTAGGATGCTCCACATGTTCTACCAGTCTGTCACAGCAAGCACCATCTTCTTTGCTGTAGTGTGCTGGGGTGCTGGAATCAAAGCAAAGGACGCCAACAGACTGAATAAACTCATTAGAAAAGCAGGGTCTGTTATTGGCTCCAAGCTTGCCAATCTGGAGGAGGTAGTGGGGGACAGACTACTGACTACTGGCTACAGACTACAGACTACTGGCTACAGACTACAGACTACAGACTACAGACTACTGGCTAAACCATTTCCGTGGTGCTGCTACTACAACTTAATTTCCCTTCGGGGATTAATAAAGTTGATCTTGAATCTTGAATCCATCCATCCATCCATCCATCCATCCATCCATCCATCCATCCATCCATCCATCCATCCATCCATCCATCCATCCATCGATCTTCCTCTGCTTATCTGGGACCATCTCGCAGGGGCAGCAGTCTAAGTAAAGATGCCCAGACTTGCCACTTCCTCCAGTTCCTCTGGGGGGACCCTGAGGCATTCCCAGGCATGCCGAGAGATGTGGCCTCTCCAGCGTGTTCTGGTTCTTTCCCGGGGCCTCCGTCCAAGCCAGGAACACCTCCCAGAGAGACCATGCTTCTCACCCTATCTCTAAATATATATATTTATTTTAAAAACTTAGGTAAATAAGCTTACAAAAAAGCCCACAATAGCTGCAATGAAATTGGATCAGAAATGTTGTACATATACAAGCAGGGTTATTTTAGTTCTAATCTTCACATTGGATACTTAAAATGTTCATAATTTCAAAAGTTGCAAGCAGTTTTCTTTGGAGATAAAATTTTGTTCATAGTTTTGATGCGTCTTTTTACATCAGCATAACTTTATTTTTAACATCATTTGTAAGCAGTGATAAAAACAAACTTCAGGTCCTATGAGCTTTAACATGTAACATTCAGCCAGAACACTCACACACACTAGATAACAGACCTTTTATGCTGTTCAAATGAAATGATCACACCTGTGTTTTAATGTTTTTGCAATCAATATTCGGCTCACAATGTGTCCTCGTAGTGCTGGTTTCAGCATGTAGCGACAATAGCAGAAGATGTGTTTTAGCAGAGAACTGTAATAACCATCGAGTGGCCCTTATAAACACAACAAAACAAGCAGCACAGACATAAATAAACACGAAAAGAAGGGCAATAATTAAAGAAAAACTGCTTCTATTCAAAAAATGCTTAAAAATATAGTTTTTGGGTAAAATTATATTGAAATGAATACAAAAATTGATTAAATATGAGATAAAATGAATTGAATTCAAAGGTTACTAGAATGTTCAAAAATAAAAGTATGAATGGCACAAACTCAGCATCACCAAAGCAACTGGGAGCTACCTCAGACATTTTTTTTGAGAAATACAACCAAGATCCCTTTTCCTTCATGCTGAGTCTCTGATAGCGGCCGAGCTGACCACTCACATTTGAAGACTTTTCAAAATGTGTGGGTGGCTTGCATTGTGTTCAGCCATTTCATGGGAACTTTAAACCCTTTCTGCGATCTTCTACTATCTAAGACAATTGTGAACAATGTGATGTGAGCAGAGTAAAAAGGGCTAATCTTCTTTATATTCAATCACTGTGATTTTGATCTTTTTCTGTTTTAACAATCTGTGCTTCTTTACTGTTGAGACCTTTAAAATATAAATAAAAACTGTTATTTATCACAAAACATGTATAATATTAATATATTTGCTCTATGAGTAGATATTTTGTTCACAAAAACACACACAACGGCAGGATATTGAAACAAAAATTACATAAAAATAACTTGTATTTTTTTCTTTTTCGCATTTGTTAAAGTTTTGGCCGATGACACAGCTTCCAAAAAAGGTTTCACAACATGAACTTTCTGACTAAAGGGTCAGTTTTTTGGACTTTAAGGAAAAAAAATTGCAGACTAAGCACAGAGAGATTTCTGTGATCCTTTCCAACTTACAGAAGTGTGCAGAGTTGCCAAAAGGACAGGCGCGTTTGGAGTGACATAAGGTGCTGCAGCGCTGGCATGTTGCGACAGAGTCACATTGAGATGTGACTCATTATCCTTGTGACTTTTTTTTTTAATGTCCTCAAAAATCCTGTTGTTAGTTTCAAAATAATCTTTACTTAACTGCTAGAGCTTTACATCTAATTACTGATATTATGATATGGAAGTGTATTGTATTAAAAAAGGGGTTTTCATGCTCATTTTTGTAAGGTAGTTAGAAAAAACAGAAGTATAAAAAGGCTGGATCACCTGCATGAAAACTATAAGATGACTTGCAATTAAAAGTGGAAAAGCCACATTTACTGGAGCTGCATTTTGTGGTACAAGCACCTGATGTGGCATAGAAATACCTTAGGATCCCCTCTTTCAGAAAAGCATGTTAGCCATGAGAAAATCCAAGATTAAAAAAAAATGTATATATATAAATATGCATATAATAATATATATTGCAAATGGTGTATACTTGTGTAGTATCCTGTAGGTATTTGTCAAGTTTAAAGACTTCATATTGTGCATGGACACCTCGTATTTTTGAGACTGGGCCAAATAAACATTGAATATATAACAGCTGAGTGTATGGCTTCCATCTTTACGAATGGCCGCCACATTTGGATTTATCTCGCAGCTAACATGCTTCTATGAAAGAGGGGGTCATAAGGTTCATCCGTGCCAAATTTGGTGCTTGTGCCACAAAATGCATCGATTTGTTTAAAATATCAACCTAACAGGCTCTGCTAAATGTGCCCGTGTC
Organism: Oryzias curvinotus; assembly: GCA_023969325.1. Classification (NCBI taxonomy): domain Eukaryota; kingdom Metazoa; phylum Chordata; class Actinopteri; order Beloniformes; family Adrianichthyidae; genus Oryzias; species Oryzias curvinotus. The sequence continues at coordinate 19,683,021 of CM043719.1, forward strand.
ACAGAAATGATCTGTGTCCGTTTTGTTTTTGTGGCCGTCACAGTCTGTTTTGTTCTTCCTATTTACCTTATGCACAAACATACCAGAGCAAAACTATTAGTTACATTAACCTGCTTTTCAGCTCTTAATTGCAGGTCATTTTATAGGTCATCTCATGAGCAGATGAGATTAGTGCCCAGCCTAGTTCTCTGTTTTGTAGTTCTTTAAAAAGACTGAAAAACATAAAGAATTAGAACTGACCCTTTTCTTGATTGAATGCAAAACGCTTCCATACTATTCCTATATTACATTATTTTTATGTATTTAATTTAAATATTGCTTTATTTTGTATTAGATTGTCATTACAAGACAAACAGTCATTGTATTCGACAGAAAGTTGACATCCAGATTAAAATGTTACATTTTGGATGTTGTCCTCAAGACTTCAGATGTTTCCAAACATTTTTCCTGGTGCCTTAAGTAAAAAAAAAAAAAAAACAGGTTTTGCATTTGCTGTGGTCACTGTGCACCTGCAAACTCTCATAGTGAGGTTAGTATAAAACCCTTTTGTACAGAGCCTAATAATGCTATGAAATGAAAAAAATTTTTTTTCTAGCATACTACTTTTTACATTGTGCTTGCAAGCTAAGTAAAACCATGTTTTTTTTTAAATCTTGGCACACTAGTTATTATTTTGTGCTCACAGAGAAAAAACAGTTCCGGGGAGTGTGGGGCTTTGTGCTTTTGCAAATGATTGTGGAAGTTTTTGTGGAAATCTGCATACTGGTGTGCCACAGACAGTAAGCTTTGAAGTTAGATTCACTGTCTAAAAACTTAAATTTTTAGCAGCACAAATATATATATATATATATATATATATATATATATATATATATATATATATATATATATATATTTATATATATATATATATACTAAATTTGCTTCTAATAATATTCTTTTAACGATGCCAGCTTGTCTTTGAGCTTGTTTATGACAGAGCTTCTGTTTTCCCGCATTTGACACGCTTTACTAAGGTTATAATTACACTCACATTGCCTTCTTTAATTTAGTTAATAGACCATCGTTTACTAGTATTACATTCAAATGGTTGGAGTAAGTTGCACCATCAAACAGGACAGAGTAGCACAACTGATGCTGATTTTGTACACACAGACTTTCAAAATATTGCTAAGCCCCCACAAGTTGAGCAGGGGGGCTGTTTTTGTCTTTGAAAAGAATAGCAGAGACAGCAAATCGGACGTCAAAGACGATTACACATTAGGCGTCTCAGGATTGCAAAACGGGATTTGTGTCTGACTGCTCTACCCTCATGCAGCCTGCTTATGCAACTACCTCTGTTCTTGTTCAGGCAAACAGCCAGTCAGTAAGCTTGTAGAGCACAGCAGCAACAGCAGCTCCAGTGTCCACACACTGAGAAAGAGCCTGGATATGATTTGTGCATCCTGCCTTCCAGCTGGTTAGCTGGCTCCTCCATTTACACTGTGGGCTCTGTGCCACTGCAACATAAGGAGGATAGTGCAATGCATGAAAAGTAAGGGCTACGTTAAAAGGTGACCTATTGTGGAATACTTTTTATAGTTCTAATTTTGTCAGGATTCCAATTTAGTAGCTTTGCATCTTTTTTTTGTTGCTTTTTTTTTATTTTAGAATTTTATGGCCTCACTTCACAGCAAAGAGGCTCTTATTTAATCCCCAGCTGGGGCCTTAATGTGTGAAGATTGAATCTCCCAGTGTGCATATGGATTTTCTCCGGGTATTCCAGCTTACGCTCATGTTAAACTGATTTGTAACTTCAGATTGATTTGTGGAGTGCGTATGAATATGGATGCTTGTCACATATGTCTCTCTGTGAGTCTGTGATGGATTGGCATCCTGTCCAAGATGCACCCGCCTTTTGTCCAACCACAGTTGGCATAGTGACCCTGAACAGGTTGAAGCAGACAATGGATGGATGGATGAATTGATGAGGTCAAAGGAATTTCTCATAGCTCGCATGATTTAAAATTTAAAACTGAGGGAATAAAAGGTTTAGTTTATAACTCATTTGCCTTATTTTCTATCATAAAGTCCTCTTCATTGATGCTCACGAATAGAGTACAGAGGAGGACGGATGATGTCATCATCTGTCAAAAGCAATATAGAAACGACAAACCCTGCTATCTTTATGCTCTCTTGGTGGCATTCATTCAAATATAAAATGTTTACAATTACTGTCTTTAAGACATGGTAATTACTGAAACCATCATTTTAAGCATGCACGCTATTTAAAGACCCACTAAGATCATCTTTTATTCTATATTAAAAGTGTTTCAAGTGGTCTTTTAAATAGAATTAGGCTGTTTTTAGCTAAAAAGAAAAGACCTGTGTCGTTTTATAGGACATAGTTTCAGCAGAGTGGCAGAAGTTCGTTAGAATTTTGTTGTGAGTGGGACATTGGCGTGGGGCAACCTCACCCCCCCTTTCCTCCCCGTTGTTCAGAGCTCGAAACAGGCAACTTGTGGTCTGCACCCAATGTATTATCTATGTCACAAACGTGCTTTTTCAAATGGCATTCTTTTCATTTGCTTCCGATTCTCAATATTTAAATAATGAAATACTCAAAAATGCAAATTTGAGCTTAACTTCTTAATATATGCCCTCCATCATCAGAAAAATGCCACAAGAACATGTTGAAATCACCAAAATCCCAATTTCCTTCAGAGACGGTCTTGAAAGTAGCTCAAAAGGTAACAAATAATCAAAGTAAGATATGGTTACAGCTAAAACATAGGGTCAAAACGATAGAATCGAGCAAAAACAACATACAAAACTCTAAAATGTAATAGCTAAATATTGGATTTCATAACACCATAAAAAACCGTATAAAAGTCTAAAATAATGCTGAGATGGAGGAAACAAAGCAAAAAAAAAATTTTTTTTTAAACTTTTAAATTCAAAAGTGGCTGAAGATTTTGTGGTCCTCATTTAACATAAGCAGGCAGCTGATTTCATCCATGTTTTATCAAATTGCCTGAATGAATTTTTACAACATATATATTAGGGCTGTAATGTTTCATTTTTTCAAGAACTCGATTTATATCACAATTTGTGGTTGCTGAACGATTGATAGTGGATATTGGTTCATTTTGAACAATCCGATTTGATCCAATCGATTTACCTAAAATGGATCCAGGACATCTTTAGCCAAAAATTCATCCAGTGTGACTCAGAGATAAATTCCTGGGTACTGAACAGTGCAGGTACAAGATTCCTTCTATTTCTTACAAAATGACAAAGTGTAAATTAAACATGTGTACAAACAAACACGTAAACAAGAATGAATTTCAAATCCATTCACATTTTAGTTTCATTAGGTTCAGCCCTCTGTTGTTTTTCCACATCAAAATCATCCAAAAGAAAAATTATTAGAACATCTTTGCTAAATTCAAAGTGTTTCCACACATTGGACTGTCATGATGGCTTGATCATTGTTTTGCTGCCATTGCATGTGTGTTGTCTGCTGTGATAGTACTTGGTCATTTTTACATAATAATAAAATAAACTTACCATGTCTCAATCCAAATATTAATAAGATAGTCGATTTCATTAATATTTTACCTAAGACTTATAAATCTTGATGGATCATAGGAATGTGAATCGATTTAACGATTAAATCAATTAATTCTTTCACCCTAGTGTCACAGCAAGTGAGCAGTTTTCAATCCAAAGCAGTTTGAAAGTCTCCGTTAAATTTCTAAATCAATTATCCTTTCCTTTTATATCACTTGGATGAATGAGAACTTTCACTTAAAAAAAGTAATGTATGTAATTTACTATCTACTTTACTAATGGAGTTCATTTTTGAAATAGTGCTCTAGTCTTATTGTTTTTTTCTTAACTGAACTTCTTTTGTTTGAATATGAATATCTGTGAGCCTCATTTTAAGAGAGTGGCTTAAGCAAATCAATTTCAGGGTGTGTTCCTTGATAAACATTAGAGCTGAGATGACTGAAACATGTAATATGATCATGCAAACAATAGTAGTATAGGATGTTACGTTTTTCTGCAGAAGAAGACTATTTCAAGCAGCATGTTATTCCATCCATCAGTGTGTCCATTTTTTTTTTCTAAACTGTTTTTCTTGTCGGGTATGTGGGACTTGAAAATGTGGGACTTGAAAAAGTTGCCAATCTATCACAGCCCACATGTATTACCCAATTTAAAAAAAAAAAAAATTGTTTTAGGTTGTGGCTGAAAAACAGCTTTTTGGGGCATGTGACACTTTTTTTCATTCCCTGAAAACAATTGATATGATATTTTATACATTTTCTTCTTTTCTCTAATAAGATCTGACACCTGATCCAAAACATGTTTAGCTATTTCTTGAATGCTTTGGATGTAGGATTTAAATCTTAGTGATGTGTGAAGATGTAATGCTACCCCAAGGCCAAATTATTCTGTTGTTTCTGCTGAAGAAAGAAGGAAAGCTGTTGAAAGAACTGAAGATGACAAGAAAGCCTGGCAGGAGACTGTTAGAGGGGAGCAGGTGACTCGAAAGCAAAGTGAAGAACTGAGAAAAAGCTTGTTACACATTGGTTTTTGTGGCTACAAATACACAGAAACGGTGAAGGCAAAATGACATAAATTACTCTCTACATGACCTTAAAGAGCGTGGTAATAGGATAACATAAGATTAGATAGCCCCTTAGGTTTGATATCATTTTGTAATGTTGGGAGTTTAGCAAAAAGAGGTCTGGTTGTCAAAATAAAGACTTATTTTACTGTATTTATTTTAATTGGAATTGCTTCCTTTTTTACTACAAGCAAGGATGGTGCAGAGGTAGAGCGGTTGACCTCTGATTGGAAGATTGCAGGTTCGTTTCCTGTTTTGCCCGCTCATGTGACTAAGTGACCTTGGGCAAGACACTAAACCCCAAACTGCTCCTGGTGGATATATGTTGGTGCCAATGTTAGGCAGCAGACCCGTCATTAGTGTGTGAATGTGTGTGTGAATGGGTGAACAGGACTGTGACTGTAAAGCACTTTGGGCCTTCTAAGAAGGTATTAAAACGCTATAAGTATAGGCCATTATGTCACTTTTCTTCCTGCAACACCTTAAACTTATGTCTTCCTGTAACTCCTTTGGAAAGATTGTGATGGAAAAAGCCAAAAATCATAAAAAACTTCCTTATATTGGGATGAAAAATTCCAATAACATTCCTGTCACCACAGACAGTTCTTCAATTTTTTATTTTAGTCAAGTGAAAATGCACAAAATCTGTTTCCTTTTGTTAGATCTAAGATCTAAGTTTATGGTATGCTTTCAGCTTTTATGTTTTCTCCTCTGCATTCTAATAATTATGCATCACTGTCTTCACTTAAGTCAGTCATGCTCAGTAAATCTGGTGGTAAGTGGTAAGTTTACCTGCTTTGTTGGCCCTTCTGTTTCAATATTTAATCATAGTCGGGTCAAGTTTTTTTATTAACCCTGCAAAACTCACTACATTAAATCATTGACAGAAATGTAAATTATTTGGAAATATAACATTTTAGCAACGTAATTTTTAAAATGAGATATAGATAGTATCAATTATGATCAGTTGATTGGTTTGTAAATTTTTCGCGCACAGCAATGTTAGTTCAGGACTGGAGAGTTCAGAAAAAAAAGCACCTTATTTACCCACTGTCTCGAATCGTATTCACACCTTTTAACATGGGATAACTGTATTATAGAGAAGTAATTATTTAAATGTTTAGAATTTTTTTAAGACAGAACGTATTCATTTCCATTCAACAATAGATGAGTTATTCTCACCAGACGTCCAAAAAAAAAAAAAACAGAAACAGGGGTCTTCAAAAATTGTAAAAGTTCGTTGTTAAGTGAAGCCTTTCATATGTCTATTGGGAATTTAAGATGAGTTTTAAAATTGTAACTTTGCAAACAAGTATTTTCAAAACGTTTGAGTATAAAAAGTCAGTAATATTAGGTTTTACCATTTACAATTCCACTTTGTTCAGTAAACTACAATAAATTACTTGGAAAATGTTGCCTCAATTTTTAAGTAATATCAAAGAAATACTTTTTACAGTGAGGATCATTTGTGTTTAGAACAGAAATAAAAAATTAATTTAATCTGTAAAAAGCAAATAACATGAACATGTTATAAGAAAAGAAAGAAAGTGAATAAAATCTGGCTGCATTCAATTGACAATTATAATCTTTAATATATTTGGGGTAAATGACCAGGAGCAGCTGTGACAAATGTGGTAAAGCAATAAGTAAATGTCATACTGGCAGCTTTTGATCTGCAAATAAACTAAATTTCATAAAACTATGAAACTTACTAAAACAAAATTACTAAAATTATATAGCTTTGGAATATCAGCCTTATCCAAAAAGGATCACTGGACCATGGGAATGTTTTGCAATGCCCATGCCTGAAAACTTTAAAAAACATTCTACCATCAACTTTTCAGTTTTTCTTGAAATATAGAAATATATTCTTGAAAAACCTAATATGGAAAGTCTTTTTACCAACTTGTTTTTTTCTTCTTATTCTTTGAAATCAATCAAAGGGCTTCTTGGAAAAATATACAAAGGGGACAGCGTGTTAGCTCTGTTGCAGTATTTGGAACAGGCCAGGACTCTTTGTACGGTTGTCTTGCACTCTTTTTATTGTACGTATATTGTTGCTTTCCACAGCCATGAATCATGTGTGCATGTAAAATGCACAAGAATTTGAAGTATTAATAACAAGGTGTTCACTTTCTTGGGAAAAAATAGATTTTTGGGAAAGAATAAGTGGCCTTCAGGGAAACAAAAACAACATTCTGCTCTGGTTTCTGCATAAAGGGTGCTGTCACAAAAGCAAAAACATTTTGCATGAGACATTCATACCCCACCGTGTCACTTGTAAACCAGGCTTTTCAACATACATTTCAAGTGAGGGACGATCCTTCCAGCATGTAAAAGTATGGATGTTGTAGAAGGAGATCTTTTCAATTCCTTTCTGATGTTTCTAAGAATCAGAATGATTAAAGACCCCAGCATTATTCTTCACATTAGTTCAAGAGCCCAGATTCGAAGTACTTTATTCTTTTGTTTTTGAAGTACTTACGATACTAATGGTGTGTTTTCTAATTGGTTATATCTCATGGGTATAACCGAAATGGTATTCAAACTTTATGTCGGCTGTCCTTAGACTAGCTTCAGGGGCTGTGGAGTTTGTCTTCCACACAAACAACAGCTTGTCCATCCCACTTCTGTTTCCTTTATCACCCCCTTCTCACGAGTGGAACGGTAAACCCTTAAGCTCATTTAGAAATAAGAAAAGCCTTTGTTTTGAGTGTGCAGTGCTGATAAAAATTCACAGAGGCAACATCGTACGGTAAACTTCCCCCATCTTGCTCAGGCACTGTCGCACACAAAAACAACAGGAAAAAAAGGCAAACTTCAGCCTCCTGGCAGCGATTTTCCTGGATGCATTGCCCCTGTGGTGCAGTCAAAAGCTGAATATTTATGACATCAGTGGTACGGAACTTCCTTCTGGAATAAGGTGTTAAATTGAAACAAGGTCAAATCAGGAGGTGGGGGTGAACTGCTGCAATCCCCTAAGAATTGCACACATTTTGACAATAAAACCATATGTATTTCCCAAATTTAAAATTGTGACAAGATGTTTACATTCTAAGCATAAATATCATAATCTGTCTTTCTTAAAGTCCCACTCCAATCATCTTTTGATCTGTTTCAAAAGCGTTCCCAGTGGCCGTCAAATTAGGCAAAGTAAAAATCCTGTGTTGTTTTCTAGGACATAGTTTCTGCAGACCGTCAGGGGTTCACTAGAAATTCACCTCTGAAATGAAAGCCTATGTGATTTTTTTAAATGGCCAACTTCCACTTCCTTGGCTTGGAGAGAGCCTTGCCGAAAAGATAATTTTTTAAAACACAACTACAAGAGCACTATAAAGGTGACCAAAAGCCCTGCTGGAGACAATGTGCATCAACTACTGCAAATCATTTACACATTTTTGGGATTGTCTCATCTTAAAGACATTTTCAGAGGATATCCTCCCTGAACTCTGTTTTCAATATTCCAGTACCCTCTTTGTTTTACGCTTCTGTACCTTGAATTTGTACAATTTCTGAAATGCAAAAACGCAATAAAATTGTTACAGCTTCTTTTGGCAGCATCTAAAAAAAAAACATTACACGAAAATGACTGAGCCAGAGTCAACCGAGTTTGGAACTGTTTTAGAAATATTTAGAATGGAAACACTGAATTACAGAATTTAAAAACAAAAACAAGTTCAATCAAATATGGCACAAATTAATCTTATTTATTGGCCCTATAAGAGCCAATTTTGTTTGATTTTGTTGGCATTTTTTATGCCTACCTCTATAATTCATTTGTCTTGCATTAAAATAACACTGACAACCCCCTTACATAATTATATAGAAACATAATGATTTGATTTGCATGAAATGATTATTTATTTATTTACTTACTCAAATTTTTGTTTAGTTATTAATTTACATGATCTATTTGTGGTTTACGGGTTTCTTTTTTAATTTTCCTTGTTGAGCCACTTTAATAATGAGATTTATTTGTTAACCCATCCTAAACAAATTTGGAGGGACTTTATTATTTTTTTGTCTACTTCTAATAAAGAGGTGATGTTAATATGTTTTAAGATCGTTTACAAATTAAAAAAAGAAAAAAAAAAGAATGTCTGAGTTGGACAGTTGGCGGGGAGCGACCCCGTCCCCCGCCCCCCTTCTCGTTGCCAATAGCTCGGAGGAAGGAAATTGTGCCCCGCTCAATGTTTTTTCTACGTCACAAATAAGCTCTTTTTTTAAACTGCATTTTTTCCTCTGCTCCTTTGAAATTTGACAATTTGAAAAAAAAAAAAAAAAAAAAAACAGAAAATACATTTTAAGATTAATTGTGTTAATGTATGTCCTCTATCAACAGACAAATGGCACAAGGAGGTGTCAAAAACAAAAACACCAAAAACATAACTTTCCTCAGTCCTTGGGAATTTCCTACATTTGTCTTGGTTTCATTGTGCAGGATGATTCCCACCTCTCATTCAGCGGCAGACATCCTCTCACCTGAACTTGATTAAATAGTTTGAAAATGGATGTTAGATCAATTTGAGGTTAATGCAGTGCACATGGAGCCATCATTTCAGTTTTCTATGTAGTATGCGGTTCTTACTTATTGGAAAGAGCAATGAAATTATTACATATGCAAATAGTATATCCAGATGACAGTTATTACATGTGCAGTTGGCCTCACCTGAAACTTTCCCAGATTGAGATTCCATACCAGCTTTCAGCCTCTGCTGCCTGGGATTCTTTTACGGTGAAAGTATGCTTTGCATTTGAAATCCCTAGAAACATCGTATGACAAATTGTAACATGACAGGAGTTTGCTGTTGCACTACATTCCCAAATGCACTCAGCACAACAGCATGACTGAGTTGTCCCTTTCAATGAAATGCTAGGTGAACTGCATGCAGCAAAATAGGTCTTAATGAACAGTATGGCCTACATGATTTTTCATCTGTGTCTTCAGCTCCTGTAGACCCTCTCTGGTTGTTAGTGTTCATGGTAAGCTTGGCTGTTGAAACCCTTCAAGCTCAACTAAATTGTTTCCCTTTTGACTTTTAGGAGGATTTGCTTCCCATAGCCTCTCATCATACTTTTAAACACAAAGAGTGATGCTTTTGTGTCACTACTTTTCTTTGAGATGTTTTTGAGCATTCAGTCATTCTATGTTTAAGTCTCAAACCAATCATTTTTTTAAATCTATTTTCAAAGTGTTCCAAGTGGTCTTTTAATTATGCTGTTTTTAGCCAAAAAAAAATGTGATGTTTCCTAGGAAAAAGTTTCTGCAGTTGGCACAGAGTGAAACTTCCCCCATTTGCCATCATCCATTTGTTTACACTCTCTCCCACTTGCTAACAGCCCCTCACAAGCCCAACCAAACATCAGCAGTGCAACCAAAATGGAAAACAATATTGGAGCTATCCAGACGTATTACCTTTTAAGCCAACTACCATTTCAGATGAGAAAAAAAAGGAAGACGAAGATGGATCTACTCGTCTATAAGTGGATACAATGGAGCGGAGCAGGGAGGTTGTGACTTGCCATTATAGGTCCTACGTAACACCTACCATCTTTTTCAAACAACACTTGAAATGAAAAATACAATTTTAATGCAATTTAAAGCTTAATTTTCTTTATCTACGCCATCCATCATCAGAAAAATTCCAAAGGAACACTACAAAACACACTATTTTGTTTGGAGTGTGTCTTCAAAATGTGGCTAACAATTCAACAGTGTTGCTCAGTGTTTTTCTCACCGTGACTTCATATTCAGCCTACATCACAAGGTGTGAGTAAACATCACAGTCATGGCTTGACACCTCACACAACAAAAGCTATAAACATTTGCACTTCAAAATGACAACACATACGAGAACAACATATCTGATTTTTTATGCTGTTACAATGGCCTAACAATTCATTCACATTTTAATTAAAAAATCAAAAGGATCAGAATTGTGAAAGCCCACCAACACAATAGTATTTTCAGTAATTAGAGCTTTTAATAACCTTTTTAAATGTGTGATCTGGGAGCTAAGAGAAGATAGTTCCCCCAAAAGATGTGAAGTCTCTAATGTGTGTAAGTCCATGTGTCATACTGCCACTTTTATGTAAATCTGTCAGATACACGATCTTTTATTTTATTTTCCATTACAGAGTATGAAAATACTTCTAATAGATTTATGTTTGACAGGCTTTTGTCCAGAGGAGTAAACCCTTTGCTGTTAGCTAATATTCTATTGAAGTGTGTAACTGTTTGGCAGACAGAGGTGAGGTAACACGCCAGAGACTATTATACCACACAACAGAGGGTGAAATGCAAGAGGACAGACTCATAAACCAAAAAGCTTTGACATGGTCCAACACACACATCTCTTTTATTTGGTCCAAAAACTCTTTTGTCTCCTTCCTTCGTTGATCCGCCCAATGTCCTCATCCTCTGTTCCCATTATTGCAAAAGCAGCATAGCAGGCTTTGTAGGACTTGTCATACATTCTAATTAGACTTCATTTAAACTTGCAATGTTTTAAGGGTAGTTTTCAGTCTTAAGGAGATGGGAAGAATTGTAATCAGTCCTCTTAATTTACTTTTTTTTTTAAATAACAGGGAAACGGAGTGGCATTTTCAAGACTTGTCACTTTTAATTAAATTACAAACGTTTCCGCTCTTTAATGCGTCTGCAACGTAGTGCCCCCTTGCTTTTCGCCCAGCAAATTTCAAAGAGTCACCTACATACTGTTAAAAAAAAAAAGAAAGTTCAGAAGTGGATGTAAATGAGGCAGGATTTTTGTTTATTATGCTTTCAGATCTTTTGTTAGGGATTAAACAGTAACTGTAGCAAAAAATCCATCAACTGAGGGTTTGCTGTCAATGAAATAAACATTGAAGAACACAGAGCAGCTGGAAATCTAATTCATCTTGTTGAAAACAGCCATTGATAGGACATGGCTTTGACCTAGTACTATGCTCACTTTTAGCTTCTAAAGTAATGTTTTTACACATCTCTTTGTTTTGTATCCCCTTTCGTGTTTAAGCTCATACATGAGCCTAGAGGGTGTTCGTGTCTTTTTCTTGTTTTAGTTGGCTAGTTGAATTCAAAGGCCCTGGTTTAAATCCCAGCTGGGTCCTTTATGTGTGGAGTTTGCAGGTTCTGCTTGTACATCCATAAGTTTTCTCCGAGCACTCTGGCTTTCACCTACAGTCCAAAGACCTGCTTCATAGGCTGGTTGGTTGTTGTAAATTGTCTCTTGGGTGTGAATGTGTCTGCGATGCTCTGGGATTGACTGGCGAACTGTGCAGGGTGTACCCTGTCTTACCCAACATTAGCTGGGTAGATTTTAACAACCCCTTTACCCAGAAAATGAAGAAGAAACTATAGATAATGAATGAACAAATTACGGGATTTGTTTATAATGCTACTAACTTGAATTTCTCTAGATACCATTCGTTTTTGAGGCATGTAGACTATGCGTCATGGGGTCTCAAGGCAACGCCTTTAGGCTCTGTTTGTGGAACAATTTGTCTGCTTGTTGCCATCTTGTGCCTTGAATGCTAAAAGCACATATATTCAAATGAAAGCTATCAAACACAACTAGCTTTAATTAGTTGCAAAAATACAGAGAATCACTAGAGCTGACAGTATAAGATAGTTTTGTTTTTTGTAAATTTGATGACAAACAGAAGCAGGCAAAGAAAGGTACAAAGTTGAAGGTAAGCTATTCTTTATGCATGTAGAAGTAAAATGTAACTATTTTTAAACCATTAAACCTTTAACCAGAAGCAGACATATATGAAATCCCAAGGTTGCTGACCGTTTGGTGAGCCTATAGAGCCAAAATGTTTATGCTGCGAGTGACAGGTCATAGCTAACAAGTATAGATCATGAAAGGGAGAGTAGGGTTAAAGTAAGTGAGATGCAGGCATGTCATACAGATTTTCCTTTATTCAGCACCCTAAATCATGTGCCCTATGCAAGGGGCCTGTATGTGCTGTTAAACTGATAAGTTTGCGCTCCTTGGGCTCAGCCAGGCTGTTAGTAATGAGGAAATCAGACTATCGGAACAAAGTTCGTGTGTCTACGGGTGTCTCAAAGCACTTATGTATCACCTGCACATTTGCGTGCAGTTAGTAAGGGGTTAGTACTTGAACTTCATTAACAACTAGAGCTGGACGTAAAGGTACCATGCAGCAGCATCCCTCTGAAGTTATAAATGCGTTATTATTATCATCACAAATACCTCACGAGACACTTACCACTTGCACAACATTTGTGCATTCCATTTTCATGATGTCCTTTAAGTTGCCATTCGAGCCTCAAGGGAACTGTATGACACACCTGCATTCCTTTTTAGATACAGCTGTTCCTGTCTACGACCCTCTTTGAGCTCGGACAACCCAGACGTTTGTAGCAACTGTATGGGTCAACCCCTTTAGGCTGCATGTGGCTAATGTCTAATGTTTTTAATTATCAAGCATTTTGTCCACCATGTTTACACCAGCTGTATATTGTCAATCAACACAAGGATTTGTTTTAAAATTTGCTAAATCCTTACATTTTCAGCTTATTTCAACTTCACATTGATTTCACTGTAATCGTCAGTATATTATCAATGAACGGTTAGCTACCTCAATACCATTTACAAGTTACAATGCCATTTAACAAAACTAAAAGACTATGAATCCTACTGTTCTCCCAGCTGCAAAGCTGTAACTTCTTCAGTAAAATTCAATAAAATGTTTTATTTAAAGCTTTATTTCTTTTCAAATTCAGTCTAAGAAAAAAAAAAGAGGGCTAAGAGACTTCTTCACTAGAGAACACATTATACCTTAAAGCAAGTAAAAAATAAACATGTTTTGTTCATATCTTTTCTATTCATCTAATATACACACAAACACATTGCTTTTGTTTATTTATCCCACTGATGCTTCTTTGGTAATAGCTCTGCCATTCTCAGGATGATAGCGGTGTTTAATGATTTAGTTTTGTGTTGTGGTTTGCTGCTAATTCAGTTTTTTACTAACATACAATGTGTATGTGATTTTTTTTTTGTTCAATCCTGGGATTTAAACTCAGAAAAACTTGTAAATATAAAAAGACATTGAGTTGTAGAAGAAAAATCGAATCCTTGTTGTTTTTTAACTAAATAAACAGCTTTGTAAGATAAGGAGGAACTGAGGCAATTATTGCTTCTGATGAAAGTGTTTCTATCGCTGAACTTGTGCTCAATTCTGCATTCTGTTTGCAAAGCAAATCATATTTATAGCTGAAAAATTGGATTTGAGATGCACAAATGAAGGGAAAATTAGATTTAATAAAGTTTTGAAAAATATGAAACCTACAACATCTTGTAAGGAAGATTAGAGTTGATCTCTTCCAAGTTCATTTTGCCTGGATCATATGCAGTTGGAAGACAAGGAAAGGATAATGCCTGATGAGGTGTCCATAATCAGAAATTAATGCAAGACGTTACCAAGCAGAAAAAGTTGCTTTTGCAAACTATTAATTTCTAACAATGGACACCTTGTTTGGCATTATCCTGCTTATACCATGGTCACGAATTAAAGAAATATTAAATCAATAATAGTACTTTAATCTTGTTATTTTTTAGGTTTAAATAGTTTTTCACAAGATGTAGATGATTTATTATGTAATGTGTGTGCTCACTGTCGGTCACATTGGTTACTGAGCCTGCACCGACCTTGCTTAATAAGAATAGGACTCCATATAAAATCTGATATGTGTGGGTGTGTCCCGATATATCTGCGTTCTTATTGTGCTGTTTATGTAAGATTCATTTAAACACAAAGTGCTATGAGTTTTGCTCTTGAATGCCATATGTCGGTCACAAATGACTCCAGAGCATACGCTGATTCATGCTGTCAACAGCAAACCTTATACCGTGTACAGTTAATGTAGGACATGTCAAATACCACACAAAAGAGAAGCGAAGTAGGAGGTGTGAGTCAAACATAAATCTGAGCTTCATAAAACGCATTGAGCGGAGGGATTCCTGTTTTTGTGTTACCACCTCTTTCTTCAGCCCTTTAACTTTTGTGCTGTTTTACTAGGTATGGGTGTAAAGCTTTATGTGTCCATGAGTGGGAAGAGTTGGGCGTGTAAAAAGGTGGTCAGTAAAAAAAAAAGAAATTTTGTGAACTGTGCTGTTGCATTTGATGCTTCAAATGTTATTCTGAAATGAAAGGATGTTTTATTTTGCCAAAATTAGAGTTGTGAATTTCTCGAGTCATATTTTTTTTTTATCAACCTCTATTTAACTAGATAAAATCCATAGAGATTAAGATCTAATTTAAAAAGAGTGATTTGGCTTTTAGTCACAGCAGTGGCAATTAGGACTGTATGGATGTGCCAAAGAATTTATTAATAAAGTAACAGACACTCGAGTTATATTAATCATTTTATCTTTTGCATTGTCCTAAATGGTCTGTTATAGCACAATGAGCAAGAACGTTTCTACGAAAAATGATTTAAAAAGACCCTGTTCAAATATTATGAAATTAAATTCCTAATCCATTTTAGTTTCTGTAAAATTATTGTATCATCACGTCTTTCAGTTTGTTTGGTTTCAACGTTAGCTTAATCTTAAAATACGGATTTATTTCAATGCCGAGCTAAAAATTTTAAACTTTTTAAATAGCAGTTTTATTAAACTGACAAATAGAATTCCTAAAAGTCATTATTACAAGGGCATCCACATTCATGTTTTTGTACATTAAAAAGGACTCCACATCAAATCCGGTAAACATTAGTGTATATGCATTAGGCGTGTTTGAGATCACCCAGGTGGACACAGAGCTGCGCAGATCAACTTGTGTACAGTGGATCTTGGACGTCACGTGTCAATCATCAAAAATATCCAGAGAAAGGGGCAGGTGCAAGGCGCCTTCTTAGACAAGTGCAGCAGCCCGCTTGCAGAAACCCCAAAAACGAATAGCTTTTTGTTGAAGCGCTACAACTAGATGACGACAAACCCAACTTGCTGTTTTCATTCAGTTTCGCTGCAGCTCAGCGTTCGCCTTTATCTCAGATGCCTTTCCCCGCCACAGCCTGCAACCACCCGGTCCTGCTGATGATCCAGGCAAGTTAACTGTAACCCCCAAACTTGTTTGCAACACGTAAATAAAAAAACACACACTGAAGCCTCTAAAATAGGGATGTCCTATTCCAGGCCTCAAGGGCCGGTGTCCTATATGTTTTCCTATAACCTGCTTGTTGAAGCTCCTTATTGGCTAAACACACCTGATCCAGGTGATCAACAGCAGATGAGGCAGGGTTTCTGGAAAACTAGCAGGTTGCCGGCCCTTTAGGCCTGGATTTGGACACCCCTGCTCTAAAACAAACGTTACTGTGACTACACTAAGGCTGAATCCAAATTCTTCTCCTACCCCTACCGATTCTCCCAACACCTAACACCTAACACCAACACTACCCCTCGATGATGTCATGAGTCACCGGTGAGCTTTGTTAGCGCTTAGCTGCCAGCGCTTGGAAAACACACTACATTACCAAAAGTTGCTCGCCCATTCAAATGATCAGAATCAGGTGTCCCTTAGTTCCAGTGAAAGGAACTCTGAATGCTTTAGGACACCAAAACATTTTGGACAATTCCATGCTCCTAACCTTGTGGGAACAGTTTGTAGCGGCCCCTTCCTCTTCCAACTATGCACCAGTGCGCAAAGCAAGGACCATAAAGACAAGGATGACAGAATCTACTGTTGGGCGAACTTGACTGGCCTGCACAGAATCCTGACCTGAACCCGATAAAACACCTTTGGGATGAATTAGAGCAGAGACTGAGAGCCAGGCCTTCTCCACCAACATCAGTGTGTGACCTCACCAATGCGCTTTTGGAAGAATGGTCAAAAATTCCTATGAACACACTCCTCAACCTTGTGGACAACCTTCCCAGCAGAGTTGAAGCTGTGTTAGGAATGGGATGTCACTTCAGTTCATTTGTGAGTCAAGGCAGGTGAGCGGATACTTCTGGTAATATAGTGTACATAACAAAATTGGTTTTATAACTTTAAAAAGTCATGCAAAAACAAAAAGTCATTACAGTTTACATTTAAATGTAAACAATCTAGGTGCTTCAGAGCACACCCATGTGAAGAAATGTGTTTCCCTTGTGTGGCACAGCGTGACGCCGAACACCCTTGCGGCGGAGGGATAGCCAGTCCTAGGTCACCGCGACTTCCCTTTAGAAAAACAATTCGGATACCACTATGGCTCTAAATGCCCCTACAAATGGAGGGGTAGGAAGAAGCAGGAGGGGCAGGGGGAAGAATTCGGATTCAGCCAAAATTCCAACCTTGTTACTAACATGTAAAAAGCAAACACAAAAGACAGTCTGACACCGCTACATGCTAGCTGTGTTAGCGTATTTACAATAGCATTGCACATTGTTTGGAACATGTAAAATAACAGACTGACATTTTTTCAAAGCACAATCAAAATCACTTCAACAGAAGTAGAATTAATCCAAATTTAAGGCCCTCCGGAATATAAGGTGGACTGTTATTTTTTGAAAAAAATTACACGGTAAGCACCTTATAGTGCAAAAAATACAGTAAGCTTTCATAATACAAAGCTGTATGATTTATCATTTTTGCATGATTTTGAAGAATTTTTTGTTACTTTCATTTTTTTCTTAAAAATGACAGAGGATTCATTAAAGTGCTTTGAAGTTAATCTTTTTTAAATGTATACTGAGGCATTGGTTATTAGGTAAAAGGGGAAAAAAACAGTTTCCATGCATAACTTTATAACTTTCTCAGTTTCTTTGTACAAAAGAACATTCACTATTACACTCCAAATGTATTTTGTGGCTTAGCATTAACATATGGTAATGTTTCGTTGTATGCAATGCATTTTCATGAATAATGCAGCCAACAGCGTGGAAAATGTCACAAAGTGGAGGATAGGTATTGTGGAGAGGATCCAAATGCAGGACTTGGGAAGCTGCTGGGTAATAAAGAAACATGTCTGTATAACCAAAGATACTTAAAATGACAGGAATAAAAATGAAGAAGAAATCTGATAGAAACCCGAAGCACTGCTAGCAAAGATCAGAACATTGGCAAACATTTACACTATATAGAAAATTGGCAATTATAACCAAGTTAGGTAGGTCAATAATGGACAAGAAACAGCTGTGCTAAATGAGAACTGATATTGTATGGGAGACACTGACAGAAAAAAAGGTAGAAACTGCAGAAAAAAGATCATGCTCAAAATGCATCCTGACAAATTACAGCACATTCTGACTCAAGAAGTAAAAAGATTCTCTGAAGGAAAGATCATCTAATTTAATCCAAGCAGAGATGGTGACTCCTGCTATCACACTGTAATGCATTAATACTTTAAGAACACTGGCAAAAGCGTTACATGACATTCATTTGCCCGGATTGAAGGTTGGGAGCTGATGTAGCTGGTTTAGGGTGGAAATCTGTTGAGAAAAAAAAAAAAGTTCAATATAGTGAGGTGAAAGCTTATAAGGGATGGCTCTCCAGCCACATGGGTTTTTTCATTTTTTTTTCAACTGGCATAAACCTTAGCTTAGCAGTAGCTTTGCCAAAACTACTGTGCTTTTTCATAGGAAATGGAAAGAAAAAGCTGTCAGAGTACAAGAAAACTTATTTTAACTGCACAATATTGCCAGTTTTGATATTATTTAGATAATAAGGTTCAAAAGGCATAGTACATAACGATTATTTCTGTTTTTTGATGAATACATCAAAAACTTAAAGTGCAACTCTGCATTATGAGACTTTCTCTGAATGTTTGCTGTTGTTTTTGGATTTAGATTGCCAAGCCAGATGAGTGGCAATTGACATATTCTTACAAGTAGGACACACAAGCACTACTGTTCCTCTGCAAAGGAACCCAGAGTGTAAAAGGCACTCTGACGCTTTAGAATGTGTCCTCAGTGCTGCTACTTTCTTCCGATAAAATATAGGAGTATTTTGAAATCCAGCTAACCCAGAAGCCATTCATACTAAATTTCTTGAAAAGGGCTGTGGGATGGATTAAATGTGACCACGGGCCGCACTTGGCCTGCAGGCCGAACTTTTGACGTGCTCGGTTTTGGGAATAAATGAAAAAATAGCAAATCTGTGAAGCCTCTCATTCATCCAGGATGGTTACATAGCAGAAAAAAGTTTTAAAAAGAGAGGTTCTAAATTCAAAAAGCCCCCCTGGATAAGAAGTAAAATGTCTTCAACTTAAAAAAGTCCAGATAACTGATTCTGAAGTGTTATTCTACTATTTAAGCAAGAGCCCATCAGTGAATGGGACTTCTGTAGTGGTTCTGTAGTGTTTTGTTTAAGGAAGTGCATTAGGATACATAAAGCAGATGACTTCCACCACTAACAACAGATGTTAAGGATTTCTTCAATTTGTAAAAAAATAAAATAAAATATAATATTACTTCTGATAAAATAGATTTTTTCTGTCAATAGGCAAGGCAGGTTTATTTGTATAGCACAATTCGTACACAAAGTAATTCAAGGTGCTTCACAAAACAGAAAAATGCATTCAAATCACAATACATCATAGAAATAATCAACGTAAAATTTACTTTAAAAGAAAAGATAAAATTAGAAAATTGGTTTAAAAATAAAGGAAGGAAAGGACAGAAAAGTGCAGATAGGACCTTTCAGTCATATACACCAGTGGTCCCCAACCACCGGGCCGCGGACCGGTACCGGGCTGCGGGACACTTGGCACCGGGCCGCGGGAAATTTTGGCATCGGGACGTACAGAAGGAAAAAATAATTTCCATTTTATTGGTTTTTTTTTTCCCGAAAAAAACGTTTTATTTTGAAAAGTGACCGGACTCTCTCTGTTACATCTGTCACACTGAACGCACGTCAAAGTCGCGACACCAAACATCAGGTGATACACCCCGCTAAAATTAAACCCAAACAACCAAAATGAGCAAAAAACAAACTTCTTTAGAAAGTTGCTTTGACAAGGGGACAATTATTATTATTATTGTTATTGTTATTATTATTACTAAAGAGAAAATACCACCCCCGGTCCACGGTAAAGGTGTCTTGCGTTGCACCTCAAACCCCCCACCCCCACCGGTCCGCGGTAAACATGTCTTGCGTTGTACGGGTCCACAGTGACAAAAAGGTTGGGGACCACTGATATACACAGCTAAACAGAAATGTTTTAAGTCTAGATTTGAACATGAACACAGAAGAGGCCTGTCTTACGACTTCAGGGAGGCTGTTCCAGATTTTAGCTGCAGAATATTGAAATGCTGATTCCCCTTGTTTAGTTCTGACTCTGGGAATCAACAGGAGGCCGGTCCCTGAGGTCCTCAGAGTGTGAGATGGTTCATATGGCACTAACATGTCAGAGATGTATTTTGGTGCGCGGCCATGGAGAGACTTGTACACAAGCAGAGCTGCTTTGAAGTCTATTTTTTGAGGTACAGGGAGCCAGTGCAGAGACCTGAGCACAGGACTAATGTGATCATACTTCCTGGTTTTGGTCAGGACTCGAGCAGCAACATTCTGGATGTACTGAAGCTGTTTTACAACTCGTTTGGGGAGGCCAGTGAGCAGGCCGTTACAGTAATCTAACCTACTGGAGACAAATGCATGAATAAGTATCTCCAGGTCTGGCTTTGATATAATGTTTTTGATCTTGGCAATGTTTTTCAGATGGTAAAATGCCGCTGATGTTACTGACTTGATATGGCTGTTAAAGTTTAGGCCAGAGTCCATGATTACCCCTAGATTTCTGACTTGGTTTGAGGGTTTAAGAGACAGAGAATGAAGGTAGCTACTGACACTATCTCTTTTCTTCTTTAATATATTATACTGTAAATTAACTTTCACAAGCTATTGACGTTAACAGTAGCCCGCTATCAAACATGCCACAATAAATGACGTCAAGTAAATCAGGCTAATCCTTTTTGTCGTGAGCAGACACTTACAGTGATTGAGTATTACAACAACAAGCAGGTACATTTGATCAGCAACCTAATACTGAATACCAACAGGTGAACTACTCATGAAGGCAAAATAAGATTCTCTGACACCCGAACGCCTCAGTGAGTGGCGCGAAAGGAGCAGAAATTGACCCAATGTGACAAGAAAATGCAGACCAATGAAGAATTAAACGCCTTAAGTGACTCCTCTCTGAGACCAGGTCCTTTATTACACCAACTGTCAAGTTCCTGTTTTAGTTTTTCACTTGGTTGCAATTTATGGTGTATTTATACTGGACAACGTTTGGTTCATATAAAGGGAACCATAGTTCGTTTCCCCTGATAATCCGGAACAAATTTTCAGTCTAAATACACCCAAGTGGACCCCTGCACCCTCGTCCGAGGAGCTGCTCTCGGACCCATCTTACAAAGTGGTTTTGGTTTGTTCCTAATCTAACTGAGTTCTGGTTTGCTCTGAGATTCCTATCTGAATAGGCTCTGTGCTCGGAACGTAACAACTGGACCAAAACAGCCACCATAGACGGGCATTTCAGAATGTACATAGAATAGGAAACTACTTTTAACAGGAAACATTGATTCTGACACTATTTTCCTGACAGTATGTCATAAACACTTATCAGTGTACCTTCATTGCCGTCGTCTTCTCAGTAACAGCCTTGCAGCATGCCTCCGTCAAAAGAAGCAAGTAAAAACTTGTATCTGCCATTGATATAGATGTTCATAATTTGTTGGCAAAATATAATGTTTGACTAAGTGAACTATCCCAACAAGAAATGGAAAGTGAAGGACTGTTATTATTCTTTCTCTTATTGCTTTACCCCTCCCTTTTAATTCCTGGTCAATGACTGAAGAGATCTTTAGTGATGTGGTTTTGTTTACAAGCTTTGATTTGAAACTGTTATGTTGAATGAGGCTGGACCCAGAAGCAGGACAGAAACAGAAGGTGGATGAATTACTAGTCTTTATTGAGTCCCAGTGGTGGTGGAGGGTTCTGGCTTGCTGGTCTGGTGGAGGTAGTGATGACTGAAGAGTGGAGCCTTGCTTGGTGTTCTGATGGATGGCAATCAATGACCAATGGTGGTGGTCAAACTGCTAGCAATCCCTGAAGAGGCAAAACAGAGTGGATAAGCGTGCAGATACAATGTGGCACTTGGCATAGAGCTTGGCTTGAGGTTTGGCTTAGAGCTTAGCATGAGTCAGTACTCTACCGCACAAAGCAGACGGACTGAAGGGTGAGGAGTCTAAGATAAAGGCTGCAGGCTGATGGGTAGATAGATGGCAGGTTATGAAGATGATCCCCAGGTAGGAGTGGGAGAAGACCAGGGTCCTGACAGAAATAAAAATATCTGGTTGAAAGGCAGTTGGAATACAGAACAAACCCAAGGTTCAGGACCTCATCAGGACCAAATTAAGTGGACTCCGGTCCAAACCAATAGAATTTTCTGACAGTCTGAATACACCCGAGGTTTTATAGATCACCATTTCCCTACATGGTTGTCTCGCATTTCTTTCTCACTTCTTGAAACATTCAAATGGGTTTGACACACCACTAATGAGTCTGTGCTCATTTTGAGAGAATACTCAATTATTTGTAATTGAAAATAATGATAAAACCATTTACAACTGAAAGCAACGTTAAAGCAGGGTGCTAATACGTCTGTTATCAAATTTCAGCGCACAGCTGACATGGCAGACAAAGCAATCCAGCACATAGCAACATCTGTAGGGAACATAAGAAGCTTAGAAAACATCAAAGGCTAATGGCTAGAAAAGATTTAAAGAACTCCAAGGGTAATTGGAGCTCTTCTGACTGTGATCCCCAAACTTGAGAATGGCTACAGCAGATCTTAGAATAAGACATGAGATCTTTGTTGATAATAGTGCTATGCTTGGAACACCTAAAATAAGCCCTCAAGCTCCCTAACTTTGAGCTTGAAGGCAAAAAAAGGAATAAAAGGATCACCCAGACAGCTATAAGCTTCTATTAAAATAAAACTGATAGTTAGCTTCTTCATGATCAAGTGTAAGCATCACACTTGATCATGTTGGAAATCATACTTTAAGAAAGTATTTAGTTATAGGTATTAGTTACATCACCCAAAATGCAAAATTCAATACTATGCAATACAATGTTCACACCTCGGTAATTCACAAACAGGCAACCACTGAATGAAAAACTATGTAAACGTGCGTATATGCGATTTCGGGCTTCCGCGTTTTCACAAAGCAAGTTTTAAGTCAGTTTTTGGGCTCTACATACAAAACGTGCAACAATTGCTGCTTGTGCTGTGCCACACTTATGTAACACCAAGTCTTTAAGAATAGAGCCTGGAAAAAAGTGAGGAAGATTTGCACCACCTCGATATTTCGCACTATGCCTCTTCCAAATGTACGCGGTATCTGGTAGCGAAGGTTTAATTTGAGTAACATAGGCTAAACACACATTCAAGAATGTGCGTTTAGCACATTCTTGTACGTGCGTTATGCCCAGTGTGTCCCTAGCTTACGACGGTAAATTTTGAATAAAAATTGTTTAAGGAGAAAGACAGTTATTCTAATCATTACAGCCATTCTATTGGTGAATGGTTATAAAGTAGTAATTCAAGGTGTTATTAAAAGCCGAGTCAAAGTCTCCGCCACTACTTGGCCAAAATATATTGACGAACGTTGGGAAAGTTCTAAAGGAAATATAAGTTCTAAGAAAAACTGATGCAACATTGTAAAAGATATTTTCCAAGCTGTCCCATTACCTTGTCAAAACTGGTGCCAGTAAGTTCCCAGGTTCAAATTCCCACCTTGCCTGCCCATGTGTTTTAGTGACCTTGGGCCAGACACTCAACCACTTGTTGCGCCTAGTGATTCGAAATTGCCGCCAGTGTTTGACATGCGTAAATGGGTGAATGGGACCGTGACTGTACAGCGCTTTGGGTTTTCCAAGGAGGTAGAAAACGACTATATAAGAATGCGCAATTTACCATTTACCTTGTTGATGTTCCTCAAACAGCCACTGGAGGCCAGTTTCAGAAAGGAACAGTTTCCTTTTGACTACTAAACCAAAAATAAATGTTTGTTTTCTAAAAAAAAAATAAACACATTCATGAAGGTCATTAACAACATTGTGCATAGAAATTCTGACAATCTGACCATTTACTGTATTTTTTTTTTTTACAAATTCACCCAACTTTAAAAACTATCAACTCAAAAATAAGACTAGATTTTATATATTCGTAAAAATACAGAAAGTTTTATTTAGTATATATGTAAGGGAAAAAAGACAGTAGCATCACCTTTTTTCACCAGAAATAGACACATATTTGAACAGCAAGATGTGACATGTTACACCATTGCATTATTTATTTGACAAAATCTAAGCCAGAGTGCTGAAGCAGTATAGAAGAATCAAAAATGGTGCCCTGCATGATTCTATTGCTCAGAGCCACTTTTAGCTACATCAATGTGGGGACACAGTTTTTTTCTGTATGCCATTATCGTGCATCATTAAAGAAAAAAAAAAAAGATTTGTTTCAACTCATTTATGTTTTGGGATTTTTGTTTATGGAGTTTTTATTCTGTCTGGAATTTTAAAACACACGTGAATTTTTAATGCGAGCAAAAATAGACCCATACACCATAAAGTTATAAATAGTCCTACTAGGAACCATTTAGCCTCAGATGTGCCAACCGTGCCGTGTACTTGTGTCTGACAAATGCCTAAGTGACTTCTCTGCCTTCATTACTCAAATCTCTCCTCCTTGCATGCTGCAGTTCTTTGAATTTCCTAATGTGAGAAGCAATTGTGTTGATTTTATGAGAGTGCAGTTCAAATATGGGGCAACGGATGCTGGCTATAGATCAACCCAGACATCCAGATTTATGATCTGGTTCCTTGCTTTAAGGGCTGACAATCAGTGGATTGATTTTGTAATGTGGATATCGAGTACTAAAATCCAGGTGTCAGTAAACACAGCACCATACTTTTTAAAGACGCTAAGATGCATCAGTTGCACATTCAGTCAAAGTGACCACAATATCTACCATCTGTGCAATGCAGTTTTTCCATCTCAGCAGCTTGATTAGATTGAAAATTAATCTGCTACAGTTGGTGTTCATTTAAGATGATTTGGGAGTTGACACTCACGGTTCCCTTTTTGACCAGCCCTCAGGCTTGCAGAAAGAAAACGCACATTTTCTCATGATTCCTGAGACCTCATTCCATTTAGGCCCTTCTCAGCCATGGATTTATGTATTCATGTTTGGCTGGAGGGTTAATAACAGTTTTCTTAGACAAATTCAAAATTTTGTTATCAGGAATTTCAAGGTCTCTTGTGCATGTGGAGGAGCGAAATAAAAGATGGTTTTAAAACAGACTTTAATAAGTCAGCTGATTTCCGAGAATCATGACTTTGTGAAGTTAAACGCAAAATGAATAGTAATATGTTGGATTTGAATGCTGGTGCTGTACATTTTTACTTTTCTTGTTGAAATGTGATGTGTAATAGATTACAAATCATCATAAAGTCCATTCAAAATCTGCAGAGCACTACACCCCTGAGGTCTCTAACTGATGTCTTCAAAGTTACAGTCGGTGTTTACAAGAAGCTTCACCTGTAGTAGTGATAAAAAAAAATGATGACTGATTCATCATTTTACATTTACACATTACACAATTACATTCCCTGTACAAAAGGAATTCATGTTTTTTGAATGTTGCATTGGTATGCCTATGAGTGGCTGGATGGCTCAGTTGGTTGCACTCCAGTTCTGTCCCCACACTCGTTTGTTAAGATGAGCGATATGAGAACTGCTTTTGACTGAGAGATCAAAGAGAATACATTTAGGCGACAAACATTTAAGTACTGACTGCTGTGGTGGACTGGGGACCAATCCACCAAACCAATTCTAAAGTATAGAGAATCTGGTTAGACAAAGTAGAACAACACTGAGTAGAACAGGAGAGAGTCTTTAATAAAAGTTGAATGGCATAATTCCAAGGTGCTTCTGCAGACCAGGATGATGCATCGAATTTTTTGGGGAAAAATGTTGTAGTCTAGTGGTGCAAAGCATCCTGACGTGAAAAGAGAAATCCAAAACAATACTTGTGTCATAGCTAGCTGGCTGTGGCAGACTCAAGCGCTGGAACCCAGAAGGACACAAGGCAGGCAGAATGGTGAGTGAGAACTGGTTTTAATGCGGCAGAGGGAATGAGGCAGAATCCCAGGTATCCTTGAGGTAGAAAACGAAGGTGGTTGGAGGGTCTTGGCGGCGACAACCGTAGATACCATGGGTGACTGCAGGTGGAGCGTTGAGACGTGACCAGCGAGGAAAAAACAGCAACCAGAGGAGTTCAAACGGAGAATTGGTCCTGAGACAAGACAAAGACAGGCAAGGTTAGTTGAGGGCGTAGCAAACATGAACGAGAGAGTAACTAGGCCAGGAGATGCACCGTGGAAGTACAACGAACTAGCGTTGATTACAGGTCCGTGGTCTCCTTAAGAGTCTGCGGCCAGACGAGGATGAAGAGGTGCAGCTGGAGGCATCAGGTGTAGCTGATGAGGGGGAGGAGTCAGCCGGGGGCACCATGACAACTTGTAGTGAACCGGACGGACAGAGCAGAACTTTAGCCGGAGCAGATAGTCTAATTATAAATTTTGTAGTTGCTTAACACAGGTGAAGGACTGGAGAATCTATTTGACTTCCAAAAGGAGCTATGTACTTATTCTCGGGGACAGTATCCATGAAGTGAGTCTTAAAATAATGAACAGGTGATGGTCAGGAACTTGCCATGGCAGCAGGAGGTCGAGCCAGGAAGTGGTCAGTGTGACAAAAAGGCAACTTGTTATGGAATAGGCAAGGGTCTGGATAATGGCAAATCAACACATTGTAAGGAGAAAAGGCGAGGTCAGCAATGTAACTTGACTTGGTAGGACATGGAAGAAGCACTGGAACCAGTAGCAAACACTACTGCGATCTGGCACAAATGGATTTGTATGAAGTATATATGTGCTGAGGTATACAAGTCAAGGTTATGAGTTTAATTGCAATGAAGGATGACATGGGAGAATCAGAGGAAAACAATGTTAGAGCTGTGGAATGACTGAAGTGTGACAATAATAAGGTGAACTCTTGGGCGTAGTAAGCAAGGGTCAAACACAAGAACAAGGCAGAGCATAAATTCAAAACAGACAAAGCCCATAGAATGGGCATAGCAGCTATGGGTCAGCAGACAGGTGATGGTCAGCCACTTTAAAACATGGCTTGAGAGGAACTGTGATCCTGGAATAAGTTGGAGCTACTACAAACTAGCAGTGGTATGATGACAATACCTGATGGCACAGGTGAGTTCGATGATCGGATAACGGATAAAGAATGGTAGAAAGGATAAGGAGTCTAAATTGTAATGGAAACCCAAACTGGGTCCAATCATGGTAAAAAGACTGCTTCGCCAGAACCTAAACTTTTACAGACTTAACTGTGAGCTAGGCTTTATCTAGCATACTAATACCACAATCTCTGTAAGGCAAGATTTTCCAATACCAAATATCTAATAAACCTTTGTAATTTCTAAATGGAATGGATTGCAAATGTGATCACCCTTTGACCAATAAATGCAGGAAACACATTTTCCACATAATAATGCAGGGAACTTTGTATTGTAATGGCAAGTCTATATATTAATAATGAACTCTAAACATAAATTACCAGAAAAGTAAAGAACATGAATCCCTGACCAGGGATTTATGAAATGTTTGCGGCATCACATATTTGTTTTTTTGTATTTCATTTCCATGTCTTTACATTTTTTAAAGCACATTTGACAATGTATTCTGCTTAACCTTTGAAGTGGCATAAAAGAATATAGTGACAGGTGGTTTTCCTCTTGACTGACTCAAACCTTGGGAAGCACAAGTGCATACTTTTCACTGTCTGTGGTTTTGAAGACAGAATACATTTCCTGTGAAAACTGCTCTTAAAAGCTTAAGCTTTTCAATATGCTTCCATTATCTGTGCCATTTTATCCACATGCAGGCCGGGGGATATGTTTTCTGTATATTTAAACTGTATTTTATTTAACGCTCCACATATTTTAAATGTAGGGCATTCCATTATGTTTAACAATGTGAAATGTTTCTAAAACATCAATTGCAGATTATGATCTTTGCATTAAAGAATGCCAGAAATATAGATCTATTATTATTGACATTATCAATCAGAACTGTCAAGTAAATTAGTCCTCACTCATAAATATAGCCTAACTGGCCTGGGTGATATTTTACTTTGCCAAGTGTCACATGGATCATTTATTATTATCAGCTAGAGGTAAAGGAACTGTTGATAAATTATGACCTGGAGGGTGTTTTGGTTGTTTGTGGAATTCGAAACTCTAAAAGGAAAGAGAAAAACATGAAGCAAGGCTGCTACCCGCTGCACTCACATGCTGGATAATGACCTGAAGATATGAGATAAACAGCTCCAAGCACTTTTCATGGACAAAATAACACACCCATCCACTCAGAACAACATTGACTGTCCTTTAGAAATGAAATAAGGAATTGTGAAAGCATTTGGTCAGTGAGTCATTAGTGTTTTGATGTCCGCCAACAGAATTTGACCTTACTGTATATCCAAATATTTGAAATGAGAATGGGGCCACTGCAGGACTGTGCTTTATTTGAGTATAACTAATATTTGGTAAGCTGTTTAACCTCTCAGTAAAATCCAAGCACTGGCACTAAGAATACTTTTACTTTCATTAAACTCTTTAAAATCCCACTTTGATAATCTTTTGTTTTATTTCAGAAGCACCCCCACTGGTCTTCTAATTCTGATTTTGCCGTTTTTAGGCAAATTTTAAAAAGCCTGTGTCATTTTTTCTAGCATATAGTTTCTGGATTAGTTCTTTAGGAATTTGCCTATGAGTGTGGGCGGAACTGTTGACATGGAGCAAGCCTGCCTCCACATCTTGTGATTCATCTGTTTACACGGTTTCCAGCTATCTTATACCCCCATCAAATCCTATTACAAGTCCAACAAAAATGGTGAGCAATATTGAAGATTTCCAACCGTACAATTTGGAGCTAGGTGTCAGATCAGACAAGGTATACTAAGACATTCATGTATCTAGTTGTCTACAAGTGGATGCATTGGAATGGAGGGGAGTAGGGAGGTTGCTGATAGTGGCCTCAAAGTCACTTCTACTTTTTCCAATAGCATATTTTAGTCTGCTTCGTTATCTCCTCATCAGAATCCCTTGGAATTACGTCAAGTTACAGTTGGCCAAGTTACGATAGTCAAAATAATGTAAACACTGGAACTAAAGCTTCAGTATTAAAGAAAATTTGCAATAGAACAATGTCACAAACACAAAATATGCAGTGCGATTTGATTGATGGAGCTGCAATTACATACAGTAAGTGATTTTAACAGAGTGATTGACCTTCTCAGATGATTACATGGAAAAACAAAGAGCAACGTAATTTTGCACTTTTAGTTGCAATAGTAAAGTGCAGCTCTTTTGCCTTCCTTTGGTTAAGATCCAATTTGTGGAAATCAGACTGCCTTTCACTGATAGAAAAACAATATAAAAGAAGCAGAAAGCAGGATTATCTCACCATGGAAAGCTAAAGTCAAGCAGCAGTGCACTGCTGTGTTATAAAAAACTGCAGCCTGAACGTTGTTTAAAGGCACAGTGTGAACCAAACCGAGAAATAAAACCTTCGAAGTGGAAAACATACAAATTATTCTGCTGCAGTTACTCAGTAAATGGCACAAGAAAACTGCCATCAGCAAGGATAAATCACAATCAAAAATGCCTCATTAAATTATCAGATTAAATAATTAGAACAATATTTGTTTTTGAGGAAACATTTGAAAGTAAACTATACACAGAATACAGATTTAAAATTTTTTAAAAGGATATTAGGTTGAAATTTAAACATTTGACAAGTCCAACCCCTTTTTGTCCATGATAGCATATTATTAACTCTTTCACTTAATTTTTTGCATAAAGACTGCATTTAATTACAGTTACAATCCATAACACACACATACACCTCCCACTTAGAATACACAATTCTATATTGATAATAATATAAACAATAAAAAACAAAATATTCATCCATCCATTTTCTGAACCCGCTTGATCTCTTTTGGGATCACAGGGTTGTTGGAGCCCATCTCAGCTATTGTAAGGTGGAAACCATTCTGTTGCGGAAAAACAAAACAAAATCTTGATTATAATACATCTCATTAATTGTTTCAGATTTTTCATTTCTCATTTTTTTCTTATACTTTGGGTAGGCCTCTTATTTCTGCTTTTTCTGTTTACAATTTTTGAAAAGCATACATTTGTTTCTTATAAAAAATCATGTTTGTGGCTTTATATTAAGAATTTTATCTCAGTTCTTGTTTATTAGTACCTCAGCCTCCTTTTGTGAGTCTTCTTGTTGTCGTCACAACACATTGTGTTACTTTGTTGGTTGTTAATTCTGTTCTTAAAATGCATGTGTGTGTGCCTAAAAATGTTCATTTTGTATGTTTATATTTCACATTGCCGCATGACAGAAAGTTTTGAAATATTTCAGCCCAGTGACATTATTTTGTTCTCTATTATGGTTAGAGACACATGATTACTATGTCTCCACACCTTTGCTTTCTTTTGTAGCCAGTGAATCCTTCTCCATTTGTCAGAACACATACAGTAGTGGCATCCATGGACACAAATAGCACCAAGCAGAGGCTGCAAATAGTCTTGGAGTAGCAGGGAGCAACGAACGGTAATGAATTTTGTATTAGATGGGAGTTTTTGTGCTGGTAGCTGGGGCCTCTGGAATACACAGAGCTCAGCTTAGCACGTGCTGTGGTGGTTCATCACTCTGCATCACATGGGCTGCCATGCTTTTTCTGCAAAGCATGTTTTTGGAAGCTAAGGGAACTCTTCTAGATTCTGATTGGGAACTTATTTTTTGTATAAACCCTTGTGTTATCCTAGGCACTTTAACATTGGGAGTTGGGTCTACTAGACCCCACAAGACAGTGTGCTGAACTTCTTTTCTTCAATGATTTGTGATCTTCGAAGGTGTCCATGGATTACATGAAATCCTCTTCACCTTTATCCACCTTTGTCATGGTAGGGAGAACATGGCAATGTAAGGGTGGGGTCATAGGATAGCACAAGGGTTAGACTAAACTGACTACTGGTTCTGGAAGCGTTGTTGTAGTTTTGAATGGAATAGTGTATTAATTAGTGTCTTTAAAAGGGAGAAAAGTACAGTGGTCCTAAGTGCAAATCGCATCTACAAATCACTTAACGGAAACATAAAGATCCCAACAAAAACTAAAAAAGCAAAACAAATCATTTAAAAAATACATTTCATTTTAAAAATCAAAACTCAATTCCAGATAAATGAAAGATATAAACATGAAAAGTTTTGGAAAACAATAGTACTTATCAGACACCAAGATGAAACGTCAAGAAACAAAAAACACAATAAGAAACTTGAAAAAGTAGGTACTATGGGACATTGCTTATTGGATGATGATGTTTGTCTATCATTTTAACCGACAATTATTTGACATGAAATGACACTGGATATGCTTAGTACTAATCATAAAACCTTTTTAGTATTCTGACATTGAAGACGTCAAAAGTTATCGTTCAATCAGCGATGTCCCACAGTACCTAGATTTTCCGTTTTTTTAATTGTGTTTCATTTCAATCTAATTAAAATGGTAATTTGCAGCCGGATGTAATTTGGTCCGCGATTTGCTGTTGTGTTTAAGTATTTGCTCATTTGTTTTTGTTGCTTAAATGTAAACGTGTCTTGCACCTCTTGGCCACCGTATTTCAGGACCACTGAGGAAAATGAGTACTACAATTGTTTGGAACATATTAAACAGGCAAAAAGCAAATAGGGGTTGAGGTTATTCTGCTGCTGAACTGAGCTTTATATTCTCCTAAAAACAGCAGAAAATGAAGCTGCAAATGCATTGAAAATGCTTCAAGTGGCAGTTGTGTTAACTGAGTGACTGAGCTTTGGAGCCATTCAGGGGCTAATGGAGAAACATTCTGACGATCAGGTCAATAGCCAGTGTCAGCGCTGAGAGCTCAGGTGGGAAAGCATTACTTTGATTGCTCCTGGACAGAAGGAGAATCACAGGGTCAGTAGTTGTAACACTGCAACCCATTATCTGAACCACACAATGAAAGTGCATGCTGCTCTCAGAGCTGTCGCATGATACTGTGCACAACCGTATGAAACAAGACAGGGAGTAAATATGAGGAAGTTAGATAGCAGAAAGAATTTTGGCCAACTGTAAAAATTGGCCTCTCCAGGCCGCAAATTTCTTTCAAGTTACTGTTTCAATAAAATAAAATAAAATGAAATACCGGTAAAAAGGCGGGCATCAGTTATTCTTAAAGCTGAACCATGAAAGCAACCTTTTTAAAATACAAGATATAGAAAATTTATAAAGAAACCTGGGCAACTTGTTGTTGTTGTTGTTTTTTTTAACTCTGCAGTACTATAAGCATCATCAGCTGCAATTTGCATTTATTTCCCAGTGTGTCATCTCCCTGTCCAGTATACACAGTACTAAATATTCAGAAAACAGTGGGAAACTGCCTTTTAATTTTAATTAGTTTTAGATTTTCTGTTTTGCAATTCATCTAAGTCAATTTATCTGAAGACCGATTTTCACTATCAGCACATCAAAAATGTGCTTTCATGTTGAAATCAACTGTCCATCTTCAGTTGGAGTCAGAGCAGGATTGCATGCAGACCTGTCCAAAACATGAACACTAGTTATTTTTGTTCTGTGCTTTGGGAAAAAAAAAATGTCCCAGCAAAAAATGTCGTTTTGAGGACAACGTCACTCTAAGATCTTTCTGTCACTTCTCTTCTCAAACGCTGCAATCACAGAAGTGCACATTACCTTTGCCAAGGGCACCACGACAAGCCTGTGGCATCACAGCTCCTGACTTTCAGACTTTTTTTTACTGATAACAGTCATGAGGGCCCCATCAGTTGTCAAGCAGAAGCATGCCATGTCCCTCGCCTAAAAAAAAAAGTGGTGAAAATCACTGCTGATGAGTGACAGATCTTGTGTCATCTGTGGAGATCAAGTTCAGGTAAATTCACTTTTCTGTTTAAACAATTCAAACAACTTTAAAAAAAATACATTTTCCTCTAAAATGTTCAGTTCTGAAAACACTGGAGTATAAAAAGAGACTCCTAAATATATAGTGTACACTTTGGATCAGGTCACACCCACATCCAGTTACTTGAATTCCCCCCTAATCCCTATATGGTGTTGGACTTTATAGCCCTCTGGATTTTAACAAAATTCAGACACATGCGCGCAACTTTTTTTTTTTTTTTAACGGCAAACATGACCTCACCCATTTGCCAAGGTAAAAAACTAATAAATAGTAATATGTTACAAAGACTATGAAACCTCTGTGTTCTGATGATGAAAACTTGGATAATTTATAACAAATAAATGTAAATACAATTTATTATATGAAAAATCATTGTGGTCTATTCGCCAGTTTAGTGAGCATCACTATTTTCGCTTTCTAGATTTTAGAAATGTTTATTCTGACACCTCAACAAAATGGCATAAGCACTATAAAGAGCTCTAAGCGGTGAGTAGTGAACAAATTCTGACAAACCTTAGTGTTAAGCTGTGTACACACCAGGCATGTGATGTGCATTCTGGAATGCACTGTACCATATGGTGTTCACACTGGACTGTCACTATAGCGTAAACCTATATAGCGCTTTTCTACAGTCACACACCTAGTCTAACACACATTCACACGCATTCACACACTAGTGGCGGCTCCGCTGCCGAAGACAGGCACCTGCCTACCACTCGCAAGGTTCAGTGTCTTCGACTCATGGGCGTGGAAGGAATCGAACCTGCAATCTTACGATCATAGGTCGACCGCCCTACCGCTGCACCACGGCCACCCGAAAACTATCTGATCTAGCCCATGTACTCACAGTTAGAAGAGGCTTGGTGTAAATTGTCAAAGTGATGCAAATTTAGCTAGTCTTGCTCCAGCCTTTTTGTTTCACAGCTCTATTCTGATATATGAAAGACTTGGTGTATATAATTCCGATCAGCCGCAAATCCCAATTATTAATTTTTTCTCTCATGATGTATCTTGAAACAACTGGCACTTATGTGTTTTGAAAAGGAAGTCACCCATATTTCACTACCGAAGCAGAGTCCCCTAATTGGTTAAAGCTTAACTGATTTAGCTTTCTTTGCACATTCAAAAGTCCCACATTTTATATATAAACATTTAATTGGAAGGGTTCGCTTGAATGAGTGTTCCCAAGCCAAGGGTGAACGTAGCATTTAGGTACCCACCATGCTGGTTACCACTCCCCCAGAGGAGGAGTCAAATGTGTTGAACAAATTTCACAGATCCAGATGTGTGGGAATTTCTTACTGTCACTGATCGTTTTTTTTTTTTTTTTTTACTTTTGCCTACAAACTAACTAAAGCTAACTAAAATGCACCCAGAAGAAAACCCAAAATATTGTGTTATGGAGGATTGGGACTAGTCAAATGTCCTCAGAATGATTTAATGACTCTTATAACTGATTATGTTTGCAAATGTTCAATCAAATGTCCAACACACACATGCACACACCCCTTGATAATGACGTACATGTAATTAAAATGAGATAAATTTGACCATAAAAGTATAATTATACAGTATATTACATATTGAGACCTTGCCTTGTGGGCATACTTGGAAAACGATGGAACATGTGACTTATGGAAGGTTGTCATCAGTTGCAGCCCATAAACACTCTAATGTTGAACAGACACACTAGTTACAACTCTGTCAATTTTAGCAATATTTCCCTAAAATTTGCTTTCAAAAGACCTTAAGCTCATAAAGGTGACAGGCCAACCTCTTCTTCATTACTTAGATGACAGCAGATGAGAGGAAACTTCTGGAGTTCATTATATTTTTGAGATGGTTCAAGTGCTTTAGCCTTTTTTATACCTATATATTTTTCCAACAGGGTGGAGAAATTGGCAGTCATGGATCTTATTTTAAAGAGCTTCAAGATTAGGAAAGTTTTAACATCATTTGCAAATTCAAACAAAATTTTTAATGGAAATATTTGAAAAAGAAAGGCAGCCATATGGGCAAACTTATCAAAAAACAAATTTAAATTCAACCTCATTCATTTTACATGGACAAATTGCACTATGTTTCTCTGATATGTGTTAGAGATGAATACTCGCCTGGAGACTTTTTCATGAAAAGGTAATATTTAGCTTTGCGCAACAGGTCTCAGGAAAAACACTGCATTAATCCTGAAGAAACAGAAGCCACAGAGAGCAATCAGATCAGCTTTAGTCTGGATGCCTATGTGCATTGGTTTGTAAAAACCTGCCCTGAAGGAAGAATTGTTCCAAAAGTCAGACTGCTCCCAGATCAGCACATTCTGCTGGTGTTTTTCTTTAGCCGAATGATGGCCATGTCTTTCTACAAGAACATTTAAAATGTATTTTTCTTTCTTTCAGAAAAATACATTTTAAGATGTAGAGTTTACTACGTGTTTCTGGAAGTGCGTCCAAAAAAGTTGTTTTCTCCCACGTATGTCTCACAAAACATTGAACTTGCCAGTCAAATTTACAATTAGACTTAGCTTATTTATCACAGACATTGCAAAGACTGGTTGGTGATGGAATCTCTTTTTATAAAATGTCAGCTATGATTAAAGATTGAAAATTGTTGTTGCAAAAACAAGGACAAGGTTGGTGTAAACGTTAAAAACAAATAAGCCAGAAACATGGAAACATAAGCTAGAAATGAAAACTGTGGATCTGACACCCAGGACTAAAACCATATATTTACAAAGGTATAATTAACTGAAATTACAGCTGTGGTAATTGGAACTCAAACCTGGTGTGCTCATTTTATTTTGAAAGCAGAAAAGCAAAGACAAAGAAACTCAACATTCCAAACCCTAAAGATAAATTAAAAACATGACAAAATCCAAGATCTCCATAGGATTTAGACAGGACACTTTCAACTTTTCATCTTTTTACTTTATTTTTTTTCCATAGCACATAGGACACCTTAAATTGTTGATTTTTTTAAAATTTCATTTTTATGTTCTTTTGTTGTCTTGTCATTTACTTTATTTCCAGTGAGACAAAAGGAAATATTTCAATCCTTTTTAATTAAATCTTATTACATCTTTGTTGAAAAAGAAAAAATTGAGGTTACATTGTCATTAACTAAAACATTTTATAATTGCTATTTTTATGCCATCCCAGTGTTCTCTGTCTCTAAAGTTTTCATTTGAATATAAAAAGGAAACAACTGGCATCAACTGAAATTAAAATGGGAAAACAAAGGAGCAGGCTGGTAATCTTTTCCAGTTTTTGTCTACTATCCTACTGAAATAGAAAATTAAATTGCGCCACTCTTCCTGTTTCCAACAACAAGCTCTCTGAAATTAAACATCTGCTTGCTTGAATAGCAGGGCACTGCGATGGGATCAATTATAAAAATATAAAATTTCTCTAAGTTCTCAGGTACAAATACCTGACTTGATGCTCCCAATGTTTGTTCTACAGAATCGTCAGCAAAGCATGCCTTAATAAACGGAATAAACATGGATCACCTTCAGGAGTCCACTTCCATAACAGCTTTTTCTTTTTGACACCACTGAAATTGATCATTCATTGCAGCCAACTCTCTTCGTACTTAGAAATTACTCTAAATGCATAAAATGACAATTTATTTGAATGGAAACTGTAATTCAGTTCAGTTAACTGAATTTCAAAACTGTTTTTTTTTTTTCAGTGTAAGAAAAAGACAATACTTTAAATACTTTGCTGTATAGACTTGTTCCCTAAACATACAGTACATTTATGCATATCTTCAAAGACTGACCCACAATGATAATTTGGTCATGTAGCCACACTTTATGATTAACAGACGACCAAAATGACCCTCATCAGAAAAAGAGCAAATTCCAGCTGATAAATTAACTAAGTAAATATGAAAAAGCTCAACAGTTTTAGTGGAACATCCAAACACAAGAAGTTCCCATCATTTACTGTTGACTTTAGTCACAACACAACAAGATACAGTGTTCCCCCGCCTGTTTGTATTTCAACATTTGTGGTTTTATGCATTCGCATGTTTTTTTTTAGTCACGTGACTCCTCAAAACTCCTCCATCACAAAAATTCAGACAGCTTAAGACGCTTGTATGAGACTTTTGCGTTCGAAGGAGGTGCTGCGGAGGGAGGAGGGGAGCGGAGATGAATGTCTAAGGAATATATAACAGCTATTTCCACCATTCCCTGAAATTACAAAAGTAATGTATATTTTATAGCTGGAAATAAATTCACGTGTCTGTGGGTTAATGGATATTGGTTTAGGTTTCTTATGAGATGTACAAAGAATGTCAAATGTGTTTATTGAATTTTGGGTAAAAATAGTAGGGTACTGTTCTGAAATTGTTATAAACTTCAATGACAGCTAACAATCCCAGGTTATTTCTGAGACATTATCAAGCTGTCCAGCTGCATATGCATCTGAACTTATCTTCACATGTTTGTGGAATAAGTAAGGGAGAATGGCCGATAAGGTGTGCATTATCAGATCTTGACGCACACTGTGGAAACCTGAACCGTCCTCCGCTTCGCGTCTGACGGTTGCTTCTGTGACCATAGTCACTTACAAAAAAATATTCAATCAGTTTTTAGCACTTTATTCTTGATATATTTTCAGTTTAGATCTCAAACTTTTTTGTTACGTGGTGCAGTGCGTGGTAACGGTAACATGACAACGCACCACTTAGCTGACTGAGCCGGCACCGACCTGTACTGCAAAGGAAAGCGATATATATGCTGATTGTCACAATACATTAAATAAAGAATCAGTTCAGACAGAAAGTTCACCTCTTACCGCTTGTTTTTGTCTAGATGATGAAGCAAAAGTTTGTTTTAAAGAAGCCAGTGTATAAAACATCTAGGTTGTGTGACCGGGACTTCTTTTTTAGGTGTGCATTATCACTGTGGATTATCTCTTTTTAATCCACAACCAGCCACCAATCAGAATCGAGAATTCACCCGGACCATGGTATAACAATGATAAAATTCTGGGTATAAAAGGTATAATAAATCTCAAAACACATAACAGCTATTGTATACAGTCTAAGATATACCTGTACTGACTAATGTTGAAAAATCAGTCAAAGAAACCATCTTTACTTTGAGTTTGTTCATATGTTACCTTGACAGTGAACCCAATGGATTCCTAAAATCTATTTTGTGCAGTTTATCACCATAACTCACTCATGTGGGTAATCTCTCACTGCAGCTTGAGAAATTTCCAAAGACCTTGAAAACAGCTGTCATTAAGCTTCTCCCAAAGAAGTTCAGTCTTGACACAGCAAAACTGAACAACTATTGGCCTAAATCCATCTGCTGCGGCTCGCTGACTTTCTCCTGCTAACAAATTGTTTGAATATTTTTTCAGACATGTTTAAAGCCTCAACACAGCACCGAAGCTCCTTTTAATCAAAGCGACAAATGAGATTTGTCTGAAAGCAGACACAGGAAAGATCTGTTTCATTTTTTTGACCTGACTACTGTTTTCAGTAAAGTTGACTGTGTGATTCGACCACAAAGACTAAAGTCCTAGGTAGGCACCTCTAGTACTTCCCTTGATTGATTCAAGTCCTCTCTTGAAGACAGTGGTTTGTTAAAAATGTTTGTTAAAAATTATAACTGTGTCTCGGGCCAAATGGCTGTATCCTTTGGGGTTACCTGGGAGTTTCTGCTGGGACCCCTTTTTTCAATCTATTCATGCTTTTACTAGGACAGCTAATATATGACAACATTGTCTACTACCTGATCATGCAAATGACAGTCACACTCACATTTCATTGACAGCATAAGTGTATGGAGCAGCGACTAGGACTGAATTCATTCTATCTCTGCATCCAACAGATCACCTAATGGATACAGACCATCTTTCTGCGCCTAAACACAGAAGACAAGATTGAGATATTCATGTTCGGCTCAGAGAAACATGGAGAAAATGTGAACAGCCACCTTCAGTCTCTTTCTCTAAAGCTTTCTTCACACCAGGCTCATAAACGCATCTTTGAGCAACCAATGAAAAGCTTATGTAAACACACTTATATGCGCGTATCTGACTTCCGTGGTCAAAACTCGCATTCACACGTTGCTACACAAGTGATTTTGGGCTCTACATATAAAACACTTGATAATGGATTACGCTGAACTTTGACCAATCAGGGACCTGAATTTGGTAATGACGTATGGTTAGTGTCCTTTTTAAAACTCAGAAGTGTTTTGTGGCTTGTGCCTGGCCATATTTATATGAAACCTAGTCTGAAACCAAGAATAGAGCTGTGAAATAAAAAGCCTGGACCAAGAGTTGTGAGATTTGCACTGCTTCGACATTTCGCACCAAGCCTCTTTCATCTTCGAGTATGTGCACTAGTTAGTATCAGGTATCAACAGAGCTCTGGGAACACCATATGCTAAAAGTGCCTTCAATATTTCTGAATGGGTTTCTGAATGCGCCACAGATGCCTGGTGAGTTAGTAGAGTCGTTATGGATCTGACTTTTACTTGAATAGTCATATTAAATGTATATTATTATAAGTACTTCACCATCTCAAAAACATTACCAACATCAGAGGCAAGCCAGACCAATAGATATTTATTGATGTCTTTGTCCTTGCTCTGGCGTCATGTTGCTCAGAGCAGTATTTTTTTCTTCTTGAGAGAAGCTACACTTCTACTTTAATCAAGAAAAATCACAAAGCTAAAACGCAAAACAAAAACAGCTCTGTAGTCTATAGTAACAATATACAGTCTGTCTTATCAAAGTGTCTTGAACAAGAAGCACAAAGACAAAAATTCTTTCATGAGCTTTCATTTTTTTACCTACTCAGTGTGAAACCTGGGCAATAAATACTTTAATTTACCCTTGTGAGGATTGTGCATTTGGGTTTGGTTGTCAATAATATTTCTTTTTTTTTTTTTTTTAGTTGTTTCCTTTTCAGTCACACCAGGATGTATTCAAGTGTTTGGTTGTCAGGGCATCTGGTTAGTCACATTAAGCTCATGGTTTTGTCATTTTTATTTGCTTTGATTTGAAAATTAGGCTTAGGTTTATGTATGAAATGTTTTATGATTTTATCCACCAAGCATGGTCTCCTGCATTTTGGGTCTTACATCACTTGTTTTACTGACAACTTTAGCCCTTTATTTTCTAGTCAAAGAACAGTCTAAACAGCCAAAGATAGCCAGATTAATTTCCACTGTCTTTCTCTCAGATTAAAAGAAACTCGGGGTTGTGTTAAAATAATTTTTTATCGACTGAAGCAATTTTATTACCACCTTATTTTAGTTAAAATAAAACAAAAAAACACCATCTCCCCATTTACTAAAGATAAAAAATAAATGTCAATGAAAATAGGCTTGCTTCTTTTTTAACTTTTAGTCATCAAATCAGTTTGATAACCAGGGCTTTTATTTTCTCAAAATGTTTTGTGATTTTTCTGCTATCATTAATAAGATGCACAAGAATTCAAATGTTTGTTTCTGGAAGCTGTGAGCATAACGGAGTTTTAATTGAAGCCTTACTCAGATCTCAAGTGAATGAAGTAAACTACACTCCTTTCCTGAATTTATTTTATGTATCTGAAAAAAAAAATGCTATAAATCCATCATATGTGGGGCGGCCATGGTGCACCGGTAGAGCGGTCAACCCCTGGTTATAAGTTGGTAGGCTTTATTTCCGCCCTGCCCTTGTGTGCCGAAGTGTCCTTGGGGAAGACCTGAATGCCACTTTGATCCTGGTGGTTTCAAGTTAGCACTAGTGTGTGAATGTGTATGGGTGAATGGGACTCTGTGTCATGGTGCCCGTCTGACTCCTCCCCCTCCCAGCTCTGCTCTGCTCATTCCTCTCAGCTGTGACTACTCTCCTCATCAAGACACCTATTACTTAAGGAGACCCAGCTCCACCATTCATCGCCAGTTTGTTAACTCTGATGGTGCCTAGTCTTGCTGACAGCCACGGGTGGCTCCCCTTGTCTCGTGCCTCGCTAATTTTGCCTTGTCTTTGTGCTAGGGATGGGAATAGAAGCCCCATGAAGCCTCACTGGGGTTCTTGTAATTGTGCCGGAAAAATGAACCACCCATTCAGGGCTTCGAAACCACACCGAATAGCGGCATCTGGTGGCGGACTGGATGTATATCGACATGTGTTTCAACTAAGCTCCTTGTAACACTTCAATGTGGAAATGATGATGATGAAAAAAATGTAAAACAAAACAATGTTGTTAATGACTATTTAAAAGAACAACGTAAAACAACACATGTAGGAAACATCACATGAAGAAAAAAAACGCAAAGCAAAAAAAAAAATGTTTTACCTACAGCTGGTTTCGAACCCAGAACCTCTTGAAGTGCCTCCAGGCAATCATTCCACTGAGCTATCGCTACAGATAACAAAGAGCTGTGACAGCAGAAATTTATTGAAGTCTTTTTTTAACACAACAATCATGCATTCTTTTTTTATTAGGAGAAATCGAGTAGAAACGATCCTGAGCCACAGTATGTTTTTTACTAGGAGTCATGGCAAAGTGCAATGAACTGTCGCTGATTCTGATACAGGGGAAACAATAGAACTGACCAGGAAACGTTCAGGATTCATTTCGTGTTTCTAGAGAACAGCGCGCCCAACTGTTCGACACGCAAGTGACATCTGAACCGTGGTTCGACCAAACGAAACATTTGGCGCGTCATACGTCATCAACCACGTGATCTGCGCTAGTTGACACACGCCCCGAAACATTGTGCTGAAACATTTTGTTTCATGAGAGTGAACCGCGCGCCGAAGCGTCGTGTTAAACAGGCCATCCCTACTTTGTGCCTTAGGTTTTCTCATGCCATGAGTCACCTGAGTCTAAGACCAGCTTGAGCAGCAGCTTCTCTACCTTCAAGAACCGCAGCCTCCGCGCTCCTCAAGATCTCCAGCTACGCCACTCGTCGAGATCACTAGCCTAAACCTCTGGACCTCCACTCTGGTTCGCCACAGAACCTCATCTGGACCTTCGCTCACGCCTCGGCCTAAGACTCATCAACGTCTCCAGCCACGCTTACCCACTTACTTATTAAATTAAACACCCTTACTTACTTAAACCTACTTACCTGTCTCATCCTTCCAGGTTTCAGCATCTGGGTCCGTCTCGTGTTCTGATCATGACACTCTGACTGTAAAGCACCTTGGGCCTTCTATAAGTTATCACCATACGTGCCATTTTATTATCTTTTCTTTTTAATTTCATATCTTGATTTGTCTTAGTTTAACCTCTGTGTTTCATCAAATAGAGATTCAGAACGAACTTAAAAAATCAGGGGATGAAGAGCAATAATTAATTCTCTTAACTCCTGAAATGTATTCTTCTATATTTTTCTTTGACAGAATAAAAGAATCATTTTTTCATGGTTTATCTTCTCAAACTTACAAATGATGCAGCTTGAAGACCGAGCATCTAACCTGGTCTGTCTAAAATGGACAAAAAAGCTTCAAAAATAATTTTTACTTTCTTGAATCTCTTTCAAACAGCCTCGGTAAAACTTTGCAAAGAGAAGAAATGTGGTTTAAAGCCAAACAACACACTCATAAAAAATCTATCTGATTTGGGTTCCTTAACAATTTGTGTAAAACTTATTGGTCAGTGATAAACATCCACTGCAACCTTAAAGTACTGATACTGTGAAGTCAACTTTTACTACCACCTTAATGCAATTCCTGTCAGAATAAGAAAACTAAATAACTAATCAAATATCTAGAGCCAGCAGCATGCTCCAGGCAAACCTTAACACTTGTTTAATGTTTGACAAGCTGCTGATTTGCACCAGAGGAGGGAAATACAAGGAGTGTCCACACAGAGATGGAAAAAAAAGACTAAATTAAAAAGTCTGAATATTAGGTTTTTTTTTT
Source organism: Oryzias curvinotus (assembly GCA_023969325.1). Lineage (NCBI taxonomy): Eukaryota > Metazoa > Chordata > Actinopteri > Beloniformes > Adrianichthyidae > Oryzias > Oryzias curvinotus. The sequence continues at coordinate 19,725,636 of CM043719.1, forward strand.
TTAATTAACAAAAGATGAAAGGTTTGCTAACCTGACAAAGAAAGTAGGTTTGGTGAAATGACAACACTTCACTTTTCACATTTTTAATGGTGTTTGACTTTTTATGCTGTAACAAATCTGTGCGCATCTGCAACAAATACACCATATTGTGAAACAAATCAATTTTGTTTTGTTAAATCTACCAAAAAAAAAAAAGATGTACTATTCTGATTACCTCCCTAGCTTTCCAACTTTCTAACACAAAAGATTGGTGCAGAGTTTTAATGGGCTGCGCGTACTCATCCTCGCGTGGAGCCGCTCAGCAGTAATCTTCGTATTTCCCTTTGGCCAACCTGTGGTGTTGATACATTTCTGATTCCGTTTGGTTGTCCACTTGCTCTGTCTGCGAGCACAATTACGTAAATATTACCAACTTTTTGAAACCTGGAGAAGAGGTGGAGTGCTGGGAAATGAAGAACCCTTTAAATGTTGATATGGATCTGGATTACTTCCTTTGAAGTTGTGAGATGAGCATTTGATGTGGCTCGGGGCGGGTCTCTCCAAGGGCCCTGAAATAAATTCTCGATACAAAATAAGTTTTTAGAAGAGAATAAAGTTGCCGTTTTTATGATGCAGAACTTATCAGGAGAAAATTAGAAAAAGTTTAGTGCTCTGTTTTATATGTTGGCATATAATAGGTCATAATACTTCAAACTCCCATTGACGATGATACCAAATTAATCTGTCATAAAATCTATAGTATATGCATATTTAAACATGATTAGGAAATCAGCCATTAATTATAACCACATAATTATAGTAACTAATGTCTTTAGTATTCTGTTTTGAACCACTCTTGATTTCATTTGATGCAATTGTTGCTCTGTTTCAGTTTCTATGAATAATCCTGTAACCCCTTGAAAATGTATGGCTATCTTATTCCAATAATGTTCTTTATTGTAATAATCTCTGCAGTCTTCTTTGTTTTTTGGGGGCTCCCTTCAGCAAATCATCTGCCTCCATCCAATCCTGTCCTCAGTTTCCTCATGACTCACACCACTTTATGTCCCTCTCTTCCTTCATAAAGCTCTTCTTTGGTTTCCCTTTAGACTTCTTTCCTGGTAGTTTCAACTTCAGCAGTATAATCATTTTCTTTCATCATAATGTGTCTAAACCGTCTCAATCTGCTTCCCTTCATTTGTTGGCAAAAGCATGACCTGTTCCTTTGATGGCTTTTTTCCTGATCCTATCCATCCTTGTTACTCCCAAAGAGAACCTCAACATCTTCAGCTCTTTTATCTCCAACACTGCCTCCTCTCTTTGTCAGAACCACTGTCTCTAAACCAACAACATGGCTGATCTCTCTTCACTGCTCTCATCACACTTGAAAACTTCTTCCACCCATTCCAACTTCTTTCTTACTCTAAGGACTTAAAGTCCTCCTTCATCCCTGCCTCCTGTAACCTCACAGTTTTACTTAAGTTCTTCTCATTTGCACACAGATACTTGGAGGTCTTCTACCTAGAGCAAACCATGTCCACTGACAACAAGGAAGTCCAAGCTAATCCTTGGTGCAGTCCAACCTCTACCTTGAAATCCTCTGTCACAACTGTTGTATGAGCACTGGACTGAGTTACTCCTCCCCCTTTGCGTTGCAAATATGACGCACGTAATGGTTCCAAGAAGTCAAAATCGAACACACATCTATTGAGAAATGAATGGCAATTACTTGTTCTTTTTGTCAGAATAACAATTCTCGCTCTGCTGCATTTTTAACATGTTCTTGCTAATCTTAACTTTTTGAAATATTTTTTATTTAGTGCAAGTTATACAAGTTATAAACCGAACAATCAGACACGTCAGTAAAAACAAGTGGTTTCACTTTGAATGTTTGAAACGATTTGACAGATTCTTCTAAAACCTGCTTTTAAGTGGACTACCAGCAAGAAATGTTGACCTAGGCCAATTCAATCAGTAAGCACTGATTGGTCTGAATTGGCCTAGGTCAACATTTCTTGCTGGTAGTCTTACTGACGATTTCTGGTTCCAACATGGCGACGACCGTATCGCAAAATAATGTTGAATGAATTGACTTCAATTGATGGAAGCCAGAAGTAAATCATTTTCTATGAGTGACTTCACACTCGGTCCAGTTCTCTTATACAGTCAGTGCTCACACCTATGGCACATCTCACCAATGTCTTAGCGATCAACTTCAACGTACTTCTCTGCCATTCCACACAACCTCATAGAAACCATACCTCTCTTGGCTCCCTGTCATAGACCTTTTCTAGATTTGAAAAGACAGTGCAGCTCCTGACTGTCTCTTAACTTCTCCAGAAGCATCCTCACAGCAAACATTGCATTTGTGGCATAACTTCTTTGCATGAAGCCATTTTGTTGTTTGAGCATTTTTAATCAAAATGTTTGCATTCTGTCTTCTGAGATCAGCACCAAATAGTTAAACCTTCTGGCCACAGAATAGTAAAGAAGTTCTATGTAATTAATTCAATTCCTCCTCTCATCACTCTTTGTAAAACAAATAGCAGACCTACATTTTGCATTTAGGGAAGATATGGTCCTGTAATGAAGGCAGAACAGTTAGTTGATTAGTTATGGAATACACAGCCATATATTAACTTAATGAGCTGTCTAAATGTGTATTTCTATTTTTTCTTTTTACTTTGATGTGGGCATGTAGAGTTTGTTTTCTTCCTACTAAAAATATATACCGGTACTTTTTTACTTTATAGTGCTGTTCAGTAGTTCATTTTAAATTGATTTTAGGAAAGTAATGCCTTAGATCAAGGGTCTGCCCTCTGTAGTAGCTCTCTGCTTGAAAATAATACAATAGTGACCCTCACCTTTCAGAATTACTTAGTTTAACATTGGTTTGTATAAATGAGTTTGTTTTATACATTTATGGCTCCTGGAACAGTAAGGTCAACTTACATTTTTTACACCCCTGCTGACATTACACCAACTCAAGAAGCCTTGTGTGCTCAATGCCAGTCTTCCAAAACACAGAGATTTCAAAAACTATCAAAAATTTAGTACCGGTAAATGTTTTATCTTCTCTGAGCACTCTTTTTATATTATAAGTTTAAAGCACATGGCATTTTATGTTGCACAAAAATCTTAATTATACAGAAGAGAGTTTCGGAGAAAACACGTGTTAACTCTCTATATCCAATTTTGTTTTAATCATAAACCAGTACTCATAAAGGCAGTAGTAAGTGGGTAAAAGGATGACTGGGCCAAAAAAAAAAACCAAGAGAAAATTCAATTTTTGACTCAAAATTAATTTGACTCTTGATTTTAATCAATGAGAAACGGGCTTTAGATGCATACCCAGTCTTCAACCTGATACTATAAAAAAGCAATAAATGAGTTCTTGGTTGTGTATTTTATTGCAAAGGATAGAATTTTTACATTTCTGTTCTTGCATTTTGTTACATTTAGATATCTAGGTTGTGCCTTCTAACGCCCTGCAAGCAATCACTACCACATTTCATAGAAAGGGCATTTTATGGATTTTTTTTGCATTTTGGGGGGTAGGTTAACTCCTATTTGAACAAGACTGCATTTAAATCAACTTTATTTATAAAGAGCTTTAACACAGCCAAAAGGTGCAGCAATAAAACACCAAGAACACTAATAGATAAAAGATGAGCATAAAACCAAGCAAAACAATACAGTAAATAAAATAATAAAAAAAAGGGAACCAAAGCAGTAGACAGTGCAGAGTCTAATGAAAGTTAAAAACTGCTTGGGTTTTAAGCTTCGTTTTAAAAATGGACAGAGGACGCATGATGAATATTAAAAAGCAGAGCGTTCCAGAGCTTTGGGGCACAGAGGGAAATGGCTCGATCCCCTCTACACTTCCTCAGACCTCGGTACCTCCAGGAGAATCTGATAAGCCGACCTGAGGCACCGAGGAGGGGTGTAAGGAGAGAGAAGCTCATGCAGGGTGAGACCATTAAAAAATGTAAAACAAAGAATGATGCAGGTTTGAAACATTTTTTTTCCCTAGAAACTCTTATTTTTAAGACCTATAATCTGGATCTGATGTTTTGTATTTTATATCGAATGCAATACATCGGAGTGCATTTTATTTTTATTTCTTTTTTCATCTGAGTAATAAAATGAACAATAAAACAAAAGTCTATTGTGTCTTTTTTTTCCGCAGCTATTAAAAGTAAGATTTTGAACGAAATCAATTTCAAAAATAAAAAACAAAACAACACATTTTTGCCTCTGGAAGTCAGAGTTGTCTTGTTTTTTTCTTCTTGGATATGTGCACTTCTAGTCTTCCATTAAACAAATGTGCAATTTCTAAAAAAATTAATGATCAGTTGTTATTTTTTGCACATCTGCCACACCAACTTGAATGAATAGCAGGAACATCTTTGACATTACAGCTCCAACTTTCCGGGCTGCAAATAAATTAAACTCTGAGAGCTGGTGGAATTTAAAAGAAGCGTCTGTTGACAGGAGCACAAAGCACACCATTTGAGCTGTCTCCAGTGAGTAAGAAGATGAACTAAGCTCGTAGAGAAAGAAGTCATTTGAGTAAGGTAGACTGAAACATGAAGAGTAAGAGGATAGTTTATTCAGGAGAATCACAGACAAATAAACCCAAGTCGTTTGCAAGATATGAAACGAAAAGGCAAAGGTAACATTATGCTAACAGCCTGTGAATTTGGGCATATGAAAAGGCATATGAATACAAATGTCCCAATGTCTGTTACTGATGTATTTTAATCCACCTAGCTATGTAATTAAGTGCAGGAGATAAAAATGAAGATCAGGGGAATGTCGGCATGGATTCTCTGTCACTTCCTATTTGATCTATTCAGCCACTTGACTTGGGAGCGTATTCATCATCCCTTTGATTGTCCTCTATCTGTTGCAGTTGTCGCATGGTGTTACTTCATGATTTAATGCAGCCAAATCCAGCCTGCATAAGGCCTTTCATTAGCACGATCGGGCAGCTCGCTCTGACCTTCTCATTCAGCCTCAGACATGCAGTAAAACTGCGTGCACTCCGTCATCGCAGAGCCAGCAAACTAAATTTCAAGATGCAGACATGAAAGCAAAGCAAACTATAGAATATAACTTATTTCTTAACCTGGAAACTACTTGATAAAACCAGTATTTATGTATTGAAGTTTGCGCTTATCCAAAGCACTAGATTTAAATAAAGTCCAACACCAAATTTCTTCTTTTTTTCTATTTTCAAAGTGTTCTCAGTGGTCTTTTATTTATGATTATACAATTTTTTAGGCGACATTAACAAAAAACCTTTGTCATTTTCTAGATCATAGTTTCTGCAGAGCGGCAGTGGTTCATTAGAAATTTACCTCTGAATTGTGGCCGGAACTGTTGTTGCAGATTAAGCCCGCCCCCTTTCCGTATTCATTTCTTTACAAGCTCTCCTGCTAGCTTGCAGCCGCTAACAACCCCAACCTAACATTTGTGGTGAAACAAAATGGCGACCAAACCAGGAAAACTGTCACTTACATGGATCCAGTAGTCTACTAGTGATAGCATTAGAATGGAGCAGAACAGGGAACTTGTGGCTTGCTATTGTAACTTCTGCGTAACATCTACAAGCTTTTTTAAACTGCGTTTTTTTGTCCCTAATTCACAAAGATTTATATAAAGAAATACTCAGAAATGTTATTTTAAGCTTATTTTAAGAGTTTTCCTAATATTGTGTGGAAAACACCAAAACACAATTTTCCTCCGAGTGGGTGTTAAAAAATAGAATTTTTTAAAATGTTACCATCGCTTTCCTACAACTGCATGTATGGTGTTGTAGAAATGTTTTTGTTGTTGTTTGGTTTTGTTATTGCAGATGCAGAATGTGAGCAACTCTACTTTCTGCAGTTCTGCAGGCTTCCCTTCAGACATCACACTGATGGAAAGCTATAAAAATTGCTAGAACTTTCTGTTGAACAGCTTGACACTTGCGGATATTACAGCTTAGACCAAGAGTGATGTAGATCAGTGTTCTAAATCTCTCTCGTGTGCTGTGAGAGATGGTTAGGTGTGCCGTGGGAAATTACCCATTCACTGATCTAAAAAATTTTTCCATCTCCAGGATATCAGCTCTGTGTTCATCCAAAGAGGCCCTGATAAAACACTGAGTAGTTAAGAATATGAAAGATCGTTAAATACTTTTCTCTTTTGTGTTTATTTGATTCTATTAAAGACACTTTGATGAGCAAAACAATGAAGCTAAGAGAAGCAAGTCTGTCTGCAATCGGCGGCAATTACGCACTACATCTCCCATGATGCATCTGGTTAAAGTGACAGCATCTCTTCGCTACAATGAGTCTTCCCTGTTAAACGTCTTGAAACCTCAACGAACACACACAGTTTTTAAATCTTCTTGATGAAATCAAAGGTCAACAGTTTAGTTCTCCTTCAAGGTTTGTGTTTATTAACAGCCAAACATCGCAGAGTTTGGTCCAAGTCATCTTTTTTTAATAACGTCTGGATTATTTTATATGTTAAACTTAAGTAGAAGTAATAACAACAATTAAGAAACAGGATTAAGGTGAAGTGGCCAACAGACACAATTAAACTAAATTCAAACAATTTAATCATTTAAAAAGAAATAAAACAGTTTTGTTAAAGTTTTTAAAGACTTCATCTTTGATTAAGACAAAAGAAAACTTCAACATTTTCACTTTTTGTGTAGCTACAGAAAACATAAATATAATGTAAGTCTTTGTGTGTAAAATCTATTAAACATACTGTGACCATATAGTTGTTCAAAAATTACAGTTGCCTTTGCACTCACATTGAAAGAAATATTTAAAATATAAATCACAATTTAGAAAGAATATATTAGTTTTTTTGTGAGGTTACATAACATTGCATGTTAATAAACTGGAGGGGAAAAACAACAACCAGGGTAAAATTTCAAATAAATTATCCATCCATCCATCCATCTTCCTCCGCTTATCCGGGACCGGGTCGCAGGGGCAGCAGTCTAAGCAAGGATGCCCAGACTTCCCTCACTTCCCTCACTTCCTCCAGCTCCTCTGGGGGGACCCCGAGGCGTTCCCAGGCCAGCCGAGATTACGTAGTCTCTCCAGAGTGTCCTGGGTCTTCCCCGGGGCCTCCACCCAGTGGGACATGCCCGAAACACCTCTCCAGGGAGGCGTCCAGGAGGCATCCGGACTAGATGCCCGAGCCACCTCAACTGGCTCCTTTCACTGTGGAGGAGAAGCGGTTCTACTCAGAGCTCTCCGCGGGTGACCGAGCTTCTCACCCTATCTCTAAGGGAGCGCCCAGCCACCCTACAGAGGAAGCTCATTTCAGCCGCTTGTTTTCCGGACCTCGTTCTTTCGGTCATGACCAGTAGCTCATGACCATAGGTGAGTATTGGAACGAAGATCGACCGGTAAATTGAGAGCTTTGCTTTCTGGCTCAGCTCTCTCTTCACCACGACGGACCGATAGAGCGACCGCATAACTACGGACGCCGCTCCGATCCGCCTGCCAATCTCACGCTCCGGTCTTCCCTCACTCGTGAACAATACCCCAAGGTATTTATCCAATCCAATCCAATCCACTTTATTTACATAGCACATTTCTCAAACTGGCAGTTTCCAAAGTGCTGTACAGTGACCAAACACCAGACAAAAGATTGCCAAACAAAATAAAAACAAAGTACGTAAAGTTAAACTCCTCCACCTGGGGCAAGGACACTCCACCCACCGAGAGATGGCAAACTACCTTTCTCCGGTCGAGGACCATGGCCTCACATTTAGCGGTGCTGACCCTCATCCCAGCCGCTTCACACTCGGCCGCAAACTGCCCCAATACACGCTGGAGGTCCCGGTTAGATGAAGCCAACAGGACAACATCATCAGCAAAAAGCAGAGAGGGAATCCTGCGGTCCCCAAACCTGATCCCTGCGCCTAAAAATTATGTCCATAAAAACTATGAACAGAACCGGTGATAAAGGGCAGCCCTGCCGGAGTCCAACGTGGACCGGGAACAGGTCTGACTTACTGCCGGCTATGCGAACCAAGCTCCTACTCCGGTCATACAGAGACTGGACAGCCCTCAGTAAGGCTCCCCGGACCCCATAGTCCCAGAGCACCCCCCACAGGATGCCACGGTCGAACGCCTTCTCCAAATCCACAAAACACATATGGACTGGATGAGCGAACTCCCACAATCCCTCCAGCACCCTAGATAGGGTGTAGAGCTGGTCCACTGTTCCACGACCAGGACGGAAACTGCAGGACTGAGGAGTGTAATTTCCCCTGTAGTTGGAACACACCCTCCGGTCCCCCTTCTTAAAGAGGGGAACCGCCACCCCTGTCTGCCAGTCCAGTGGTACAGTTCCCGACCGCCACGCAATGCTGCAGAGACGTGTCAGCCAAGACACTCCCACAGCATCCAGAGACTTGAGGTGCTCAGGGCGGACTTCATCCACTCCCGGGGCCTTGCCACAGAGGAGCTTGTTGACTTCCTCAGTGACTTCAGCCCGGGTAATAGACAGCCCCACCCCAAAGTCCTCATTCTCTGCTTCTTCAAAAGAAGGCGTGTCAGTGTCAGTGGGATTGAGGAGATCCTATAAGTATTCCTTCCACCGCCCGACAATGTCCCCAGTCGAAGTCAACAGGTCCCCACCTGCACCGAAGACGGTGCCTGTGGAGAACTGCTTTCCCCTCCTGAGGCGCCGGACGGTTTGCCAGAATTTCTTCGAGGCCAACCAATAGTCCTTCTCCATGGACTTTGGACTTCTTAACAGCCCGCCCCCAGAGGGTTAGAGTAGGGTCCCACGTGTCAATAGCTCTCACCCTCAGTACCGGTTCCCCACAGGGCTGTGTGCTGAGCCCCCTGCTCTACGCCTTCTACACACAAGACTGCACCTCCACTCACTCCAGCAATACCATCATTAAGTTTGCTGATGACACCACAGTGGTGGGGCTTATCTCTGGGAATGATGAGTCTGCTTACCGGGACGAGGTGGAGCGGCTTTGTGTCTGTTGTGGAAAAAACAATCTGACCCTCAACACAACAAAGACCAAGGAACTGGTGGTGGACTACAGGAGGAACAAAACAGACATTCAGCCACTCTTTATTGGTGGAGATTGTGTGGAGAGGGTGGCTGCTTCCAAGCTCCTGGGCTGCTCACCATTGAGCAGGACCTGACCTGGGGCGCCAACACCCCTGCTCTGGTGAAGAAGGTCCAACAGAGACTGTACTTTCTCAGTCTTCTAAAGAAAAACAACCTGAGTGAGAAACTGCTAGTGTCCTTCTACCGCTGCTCGATAGAAAGTATTTTAACATACTGTGTCTATGCCTGGTTTGCCAGCTGCACAGCTGCGGCTAGGAAAGCTCTCCAGAGAGTCACCACGAGAGCCCAGAGGATCATCGGCTGCCCTCTCCCATCCCTGGAAGAACTGTACAGTTCCCGCTGCCTAAAAAAGGCTCAGAACATTCTGCTGGATCAATCACACCCTGGACATTCTCTGTTTGAACTGCTGCCTTCAGGCAGAAGATACAGGACAATTAAAACAAGGACAAACAGATTAAAAACAGCTTCCATACAAGAGCCATCGTGGCCTTGAACGCTGCTAAATAAAGTTCATTTATTAAGGGAAGCGTGCAATAGCTGGAGAAGGTGTAACGTCCTGGTGTTTTTATATTTTTGTTATATTTTTTATATTTTATCTTATATTGTCTTATTTTTGCAGTTTTAGCTTTTTATTTTTTATTATGACTTTTTTTATTACACCGGAAAAAATCGCACTGTAATTTCGCTGTACATGTACAATGACAATAAGGATATTTCATATTTCATTTCAATTATCACAAAAATGCATGTGAGATTGCGGAGTGACTATACATCAATACAGACTATAGAGTTTCTCCTTTTTTTCAATTTTTGGATGCTGGTGTGCCGCGGAATTTTTGTCAAGGATAAAGTGTGCTTTGGTTACAAAAAAGTAGAGAAACACTGATGTAGACATTCATCAGAAAAATCTTTATTGATTGGATTGAGATTAAGCGTGAAATATGCAAGGTCAAAGGTACAGCTATGGCAAGGTTTGGATAGAAAGCCAAAAACCATATAAAGACATATATATATATATGTGTATATATATATATATATATATATGAGTGTATGTATATATATATATATATATCTTTCAATCACAGGTTTGTATATTTTACATTTCCAACATGTTCATTTCTACAGATTTGGAGCAGACAGCTACAACCTTTCATGCAAATGTGACACAATTTTATAAATTTGTGTCGGTGTGATGCATGATTAAGCATCATAAAGCAACAAAACTTAACTTAGAAACTTATCAAACCAACATTGATAGGTGGAAGAGCTGAGCAGTAAAATGGAAATGGCACTACGTGGCTATATGGAAGCCAAGAAAAAAAAAAAAGCATAAAGCCCAGATTTTCAATCAGCGCTGCAATGTTATGATATCCTACATTACTGGAGGTAAAAGATCTGTGAACTCCATTTTGGAAAGAGGTTAGCAAGGTAATGAGTTTTGAAAAGTATTGCAGAAAGTGAGTGATTTTCTTTTCCAATTTTTTTCCCCATTCACTAAACTGGCCAAATAACCTAGAATCATCTGTAGATGATCAGGTCATACTATAATAGACTGGCCAGACGGTAATGTAATTAAAAGTTTAATCACATCATGAGAAGAAATACAACTCCTTGCCAGTGCAGTTTATTTATGTGAGACAGTTTCAGAGATTTAATGCCACTTAGCGATTCGCATTGTGGCTCAACTGTTAAACTGCCTTCACAGTTTTCGGTGGCTCTGTAATTCTTTTTGACTTGCACAACTTGCATCCACATTTCCATTTTATCAAAGGAGTTATAATGAACTGATCTCAGATTACTTTTTGATGTAATCTTTAATCTTTCTAGTCAAGCAACTCAGAGACCTTCTGGACTGCCTCTGCGTGAGCCTATCTGGATCAGGAAAGATGGGACTGGCTGCCAACCAGCATAGTGAGTGTTCAGCATATTAACACTGACTCATTCAGCATGCAACCGGGAAATAGCCTATTAACCAAACTAGATCTATCTGCAAAAAAAAAAAAAAAAACAACAACAAAAATGCAGATTTATTCATCTGAAAATAAATCTGCACAATATGATAATTCTGTCATCATTGAAATAAAAGGTGAAAGAAATCTAATTTGTGTTAGAAGAAGAAAAAAAATTCATTATCAGAAATTTCAGTGCTGGCTGAGCGAATATCAAGATGTCTCATAGCTTTGCACACTTCCTGCTGGCACCGTAGGGGGAGAATAATTAGCCCATTTTGTTTGTTTTTGTTTGGTTAGGTGGAATAAATATATATAATGATTCTGACCTGTAGGTGTAAAGTTAAATGTCTTAGTACCAGAAATATTTAAATTGTTCAAATTGAATACTATTTAATTATTGAATATGTATCTATTTAAAAAAAAAAGTAGATTGGGTAAATTTAAAATAACTGAAATAGGTTTCTTTTTGTTAGATCTGATTAAATTTTATGTCAATTTCAAATAAAAAAATCAGCCAAAATAAGTAATAAAAGAAAAAAATGAAAGTTTACTTTTAAAGCACATCTTAATCTTCAGATTTTTTTAGGCCCTTTGATGTGGTGTCTAAGATTTTCCATCAGGAAAGATGACATATTTACCTGGGTATCCGAAATAAACTTCAACACATAAAACAACCCTGTCACCTGTAAGTCTGAAAAATATGGAAGTCGGCGAGCTGCTCGTTTTGACAGTGTTACATCACAGAAGTAGATCAGAGCAGATTTATCCAGAATCCTCAATTTTATCACAACGTACAACTTCAGATCAAAAAGCATTTGTACAGGCGGATGGCTTGTGCAGAGCTATATCTCATAGCAGCAGCAGCAGCCGGTAAAAGACTGAGAGGAATGAGAAGCCCCGTTATTCCCTCACAGTTGACTGCTGAGAACAGTGCTGTGAAGACATGGTTCATGTGCTTTTGTACCCGCATATAATTGTAGTGATTTGACATGAGTGGGAGTGCACTACCCTCTGTCTCTGCATCCTTGTGATAACATGTGACATAAAGCTAAACCGAGGGAGTTTCATTCAATTAACTACCCAGAAAAAACTGATTTCATACTGATATCTTTAAATGCATGCCCAGCATACATGATAGCACGGACATTAGCATTAAGTAGTCATTGGCCAATCTGATTGGTCAATGAAATACAAACACAGTAATGTGGCCTGATTAAAATAATATAGGCTAAACTGAATATTTGAAGTCCCAAAATGTATTTGCTTTTTTTTTATAGAGCTTGTAAAAACGTTAATTGTTAATTAGCGCTTAAAAAATAACTGGATTATTCAATTCAAATTAATTATATTATTTTATTTTAAACAGCGGCAAAATGTGGTCCACTGTTGTAATTGACCCGAGGACTCTTTGAGAATGAGCTTTTAACAACAATACCGTTTTCATATTCCCTAAATCCCAACATTTTAGGAGTCGTCACTCTGCAAACAGATTGTTAGTGTGCTCCCTGCTGCCTTTTTTTTTGTTGATTGTTCTGATTGCTTTTTTCTGAAGTTGAAACAAGGGCTTTGTGTGCGTAGAATACTTCTTTTACCAGAGTTTAATGCAATAACTAATATACAGAAGAATAAGGGTACTGTCAGACGTCAGAGATCTCCCCCTCTCCGGCTCCAGAGTTCTAAATGCACTTCATCTCCCAGCAGTCCCGGCGCTCTGTTCCTAGATGGAACACACCTGACTTTAATTTGTATCACTCACAGTATACTTCATCACTGCACTGAGCTTCATTCAGTGAGAAGTATTATTTGTGCCACTAAGGCCTGCATTACTAAGTGTTACATCCAGACATGAACTTCTTGTTGTTTCTCTGATGTACCCATGCTTGTTATTGACCCCTGCCTGCCTGACCCTGATTTAGCTTTATGGACCTTTAGATGAGCTAATAAACCTGCTGCAATTGGAACCAGCCGTCTACCTGTTTTGCGACAGGTTTGGTATAAAATATGCAAGGAGTGACTTGAGGAGGAGTGACTAATTCTCCCCAGATAATTAGTGTGGGCATTTCATTTTACATTTGATGTAACTCCAAGAAATTTTACTTCGTTCACTCTGCATAACTTGGTCAATGTTTGGAATAATTATTATTATTATTTTTGCTGATTACTGAAAGTCCTCTACTTCGTTTTTTCCCAATTCAGAATGAATTGATTTGGATCAGCCTAATTTTTCACCTTAACTATGTCTACTTTTATCATCTATTAGTTCAATTAAATTTCTTCCGGAATGGTAAAAAGTTGTCATCTGCAAATAATAGGAACTGAATTATTTTAGAGACTTAGCAAGTGTCATTGATGAACAAAATAAAAAGTAAAGATCCTTTTTAATTTACTTTTATGTTTCTGGAATTTTCCATGAACTTGCACAAACGGTTTCTAAATTAGTTTAAAACACGTCTACATTGAGCCTGTTTAACATACATACATACATACATACATACATACATACATACATACATACATACATACATACATACATACATACATACATACATACATACATACATACATACATACACAATTGACCCAACAAAGCTCATCAAAAAAATGTTTTTGCTCATCTAAGGTTGTGCTAAGACTTTTTAAGCACCAAACACTTTCTGTTTAAATGTCCTGAATCCCAACACAGAAAGATAATGTACATTCAATTTCATATGATTTCATTCTGAGACCTCCATGTGTGATTCATGCTGTCAGCTTTTGCTTTTGTGGTGCAAAAGGCCATTTATGTCAGTGGTTTAGGGAAAACAAAATGTGAAACACTTCAGGTGGTGAAGGGTAAAGGTTTAGGTTTTTTGACTGGCACATAGGCAGATGAGTTAGATCGGCAAGGATGGGACCCGATACCGAACCTCCACACAGAGGAGGGCCACCACCGAGCTGATCTTTGCTGGCAGGATACTGCTGGGTAACTGGCTGAGGCAGCCGAGTCTTTCAGGGATGGTTGGTTTCAGAATGAGCAAGGGGTTTCCTCACAGTCTAGTGAAGGGAAGCTGATGTCTTGAATCACCAAGCGCTCATTCCAACGAGTCTTACACTCCAGTCTACTGAGTTAAACTTTTCAAAGGCACAATATAAAAACAGTTTTTTTTTTCTTTTTTTTTTTTCACCAGACAGGCAGAGGTACCAACATGGGAGATTCCAGGCCATATGAGGGTCAAAACAGGATCAGGCCAGCAGAGCAGGTCTTGAAACAACAGGAGAGCTGCAGAGAAACAACAACTTTCTGGCAGGGAGCTAATGATGAATAGAGCAATAAACTGGCAGGTGAACAGATGCACGATGAGAGTTATCGTGGTGGAAGAGCAGCGCAGACACCGGGAGGGTCAGAATCCTGACAATGTAAGGTTGGAATACAAATTCATGCCTCCTCTACCTGACTGGAGTAAGATAACTGTCAAAAGGAAACTTATGCATTTGGAAGAAATTGAGCAGTGAGTCATAAGTCATAAATAAGAAGAAAATTGTATTTTCTCTTTTTAATATCATTCTATTAACTAATCACATAAACACACTTCTGTTGCTCTCAGTGAGCTCACACATTAAAACAATAAAAACTGCAACTGGACACGCAGCAGTAATAAATAAGAGGTATCGCAAGTTGCCAACAGGTGCATTGTGGCTGGGTGTTATAAATGTTTCTGTTTTCCTGTAGTCTACATGATACACAGCCTCTATCATTTGCATTACTCCTTCGATTCAATTACTTCAACTTTGGAGGTTGCAAATACTTTTTAGTGTAATTTTTTTTTTACTAATTACCCATGTTTTAGCATTTCTAGGCAGCTTGGTAAACATGCAATCATAAATTTATATCCAAATTTATTTTATATTGTTGAGGAGGTATAAAGAAAACATAAACTGATTAGTTCCAATTACTGTAAGGAATAAAAAAGTCGGTTCAAATTAAATGTGACTCTGTACTAAGCTTAAAGAAAAGAAAAAGCTTTTGAAAATCACCAAAGCTGTGCATTTCTGGATGAGTTTTTGTCAAAGCATTTACAACCACAAGAAAGACTGACATCAGCAATGATCAGAAAAGCATTTGTTTCCATCCATCAATCTTTTCAGAGGTTACAAATCTATTTTCGAACAGTATAGTCTATTATTTCATAGTAAGAAAGATTCTTCAGAGGTACAAAAACGTTCAAGACAATTGCTAGGATTCCCAATCCTTGATGTTCCAAAAGTCGGGTCTTGTATTGTTGTGAGAAATTGCAAACAGTTTGAAAACAAACTAGTATAGCTCTGTCCACATTTAAGAGCTGCATTCTTGGAAATTGTATTTTAAAATTACTTGCGTCACAGTATTGCTTTATCACTTCCAAATGTAAAAAACTTTTTAAAGGTAACCTGAAAGTTTACAGTTGCATCCTATTTGAAAGAAGGCTGCAAAGGGTGATAACTACCTGTTGTTTTTCTTTGCAGTAATAGAGAACATAAAGTAGAACATTGGGAAGGAAGGAAGCAATGAGTCACTCTGAGGTCGGAGTTCGCTGTGCTCAAATAAAGGTGGTAAACTTCAAAAACTTTAAAGTGGACTCCATTTAAAAGGATGGGATCTCTAAATTTACACAGAATATGTTTTTATTGTGTTTGTAATATTTATATGGACAGATTTCCTCAGGAGTGCTTTGAAACTATTGAAGTGTTTAATAACCCACTCAGATCCTGATAATTAAGCTGAAAATTGCCTCTCTGAGTATTTCATTATTAAAATACTTAAGAATCAGGAGCAAACGGAAAAAAAAAATATTGGAAAAAGGTTGTAGCTGTGACATGGAAGCCACAATCAGGGGGCCACAAGCTCCGCTCCATTCTGATGCATCCACTTGCAGACAACAGACATGTATGTCTTTGTTTTCACTGTCCGAGCTGGCATCTGGTTCGAAACTGAACGGCTGCATAGCTCCAATATTGCTCACCATTGTTGTTGCACCAATGGTGTTAGGTTGAGGGTGTGAGGAGCTGTAATCTAAATGGAGAGGGTGTACACATATGGCTGACGGGAAGAATGGGCAAACGTACTTTGCGCATACAGTCTTGCTCGCAATTCAGTCAAATTTCTGATGAACCACTATCGCTCTGTCCTAGAAAACAACAAGTTTTTGGATTAGAAGAGCACTGGAAATACTTTTAAAATGGATAAAAGAGGATTAGAGTGGGACTTTATATTGATGAAGTGGGTGCAAGAACCTGTACTCACAAATGGTCACACACTTGACCTAGTTGTGAGCAAAGATTTTGTTGTTATGAAAAACGCTGTCAATGATGTCGGTCTCTCTGATCGTGTTTGTATTTCTTTATAATGCAGCTTTTGGTTCTAAAGATGAGATGAATCAATTTTCATTTAGAATGTGGATTGTTACCAGGTTTGACATGTTCGATGTGCTTAGTGTTGAACTTTGACTTATAAGTTTATTGATATGATATTGACATGAAAACTAGAGTAGAAGTGTCATAAAAGTAATTTTCTCATTGATTGTGTGTAAAGAAGAACTTTATTGTTTACAAGCCTGGGTTAAAAAAATCATAGAGAAGACATCTTTGCTAATATAATCACCAGTGACATCGATTAATTTGGCACCCTTTTTCAAAAGAAAACTTCAGACATCAGAGTGATAGTATAATCAGAATTACGAAAAAGGTGACCAAACCTCAGCTCCTGCCTGAGAGGAATGATCTGGTCAAATGATCAGAATTTACTTATATCAGTGCAGAAACACTCAGGGAGATTGTATCTGGAATGAACTAATCAACCAGCTCTATGGACACTTTGCCAACCAGCTCTTTGAAAATGTTTTCAGCTGTCCAAAAAATAATGGTGTGAAAATTGTTGACAGCTCGCTCCAGTCAGACATTTCAGCACAATCCCTCATAACTCTTCTCTGAAAGGACTTGTGTCACAATGTTTTTTGTTGATTATAGGCTACAATTCTGTTTTTTCGTTACTTTAATTGTTATTAACACCATTGTGTGCGAGTGTGTTTTTTCCAGCTTGACTTTGTCAGGCCTACCTTAAACCACTCTTTTTAACCAAGTAACAAGTCATATTTGCTTTAAGCAGTGTGGGTCCTTGGACAATCCCTTTAGCAATACTAACTAACTATAGCCACAAGGAGGCCCATTTCTGGATCATCCTGTGCTGATTCTTAGCCCAGACAAAATACAAGACTGTGTCAGAGAGGGCATCCAGCATAAAAATCTCTGCCAAATCAATGAAAGCTGATTCACTGTGGCAACTCCTTAAGGGATATGTTGAAAGGTGAATAACAAAATCCTAGGGAAACAGTAACTGCTAATTTATTATGAATCATCTTCATAAAAACAAACCTGCCATTCAAAAGTTTTAACCCCTTCGGTGCCTTAATTATTTTCTTGCTATTGAAAACGTTTTTCCTGTTGTTTTTTTGCTTTCATATAGATACTAATCTAAGGTAAGTTTGGAGCAGAAATGGTTTGATGCATAATTGCATTAATAGGGGTAAAGAGTTTTAATGTAACTGATTATTAGTAAATCCAAGAAAAAAAATGGAAAGAAGGCAGCGGAGGAAAAAAAAGTGCCCTTTGAATCCAGATTTAATGTACCTTTCATGCTGTTTGAAGGTCAGTTAACTTTGGTTGGTGCAGCCCCTGAATGTAAATAGTTTATGTTGTTTAGCATTTTGAATTCAAGCAGCAGTTCCTCCCAGAAACTGCTCCTTTAAGTCATTTTTGTGTGGATATTAGGAGTCATTTTTAAGCTTTAATAAAAAAAAAGGAAAGTTATTTTACAGAAAAAAGATGTAACCTGCTGCCTTTTATACTAGATGGATATATTTAGTCATCTATGGAGTAGTAAAAAAAAAATCCTGCCCAAAAAATCACTGGCACCTATAAGCAGAACATCAGAGCCATTGTTAAAATGAAATGTTAGCACAGAGTCCAGAAGTCCAAAAACAACATCTACCTTGTTGCACCTCCAGACTTTGGCAGTATCTCTTTCCTCTGGCAATAAGTCTGCTCTATTTGTTCACACACCACCACCACAAGAAACTGCTTTTTTTTTTTTTTGCACACCGTCTAAAACTGATCGTTTGATCCTAAAATGAAAAAGAGTGAAGACTGTCTACAATTGTAGTTTGGGACAAAGTGATAATTCAGCAGCTCTAAATGATGCTTTATTAGCAGAAATCTCTGCCAAGGTTAAAAGCTGAGCTCTCACACAGCAACAAAACCCTCAATTTATTCAGGAGTAACATTGATGGTACAGGATAGCGGCTGAAACCATTGACTTTGAGTTTTATACAGTGAGAAAACAGAGTGGAAAGCCAACGAAAATTGGAATAACTAATGACTACCTCCAAACGCTCAGGCAATGTCAGAGGAGTATGGGGAGTTGGCTGCTTTACAGTTCCAGTTTGTTTAGGACTGTTGATGTTGACAGAGCAGGGCTGGTGCCTGCAAAGCCCGTTGCCACAGCAACCATGAGACTAGACTGGAGTTCTGCGCCGCTATCACCTGTCTTCACGCTTCCGTGGTCCTCAGTAAAAAGTAGATAGCAGAGTCCTGCTACAGCTCCTTCTTCAGCAGTTAGAAAGTCCAGTAATTGAACTTTTTTTTTTAAGTGGACGGATGATGCCACCGTGATTGTTGCTCTAAGATTTAAAGCTTATAGGCAGTAGGAAACAGGCTTTACTCTGAACAAAAGACTTCAGAACTGATAGATTTGGAGGCATTTTTCCTCCTGCCATGTTTATGAACTGAGAAAATCCTTAAAAGTCTGCCCGTAAAGACTAACAAGGTCAGTGGGCAGGGACTGCAAAAAGCTGTTTGCTGTAATTATAGTAATTTCTGGCTGTTGTGAAGGAAAGGTCAAACCTGTTTTCCTTGTGAGTTGTTGCTCACCGGTGGGTCGGTGACTTCAAACACATGCTGTGTAGATAACAGTGCTGCAGCTGACTGAAGTTTAATAAAGGACGAAAAAGTTTTCAAACAGCTATTTCAGAAGGCTTGAAACAAATTATCAATAAGTTTTACCAATTACTTCAAGATGAAAAAAAACTGTACAAACACACAATGCTATTGGTTCACATAAGTACAAATGCAAAGAGGTCACAAGTGTGATTTTTTGAAAACTTTAGTTAAAAACAAATAGGGGTATCAAATTACCACATAATCACAATTAGTTAAAGACAAATTAGCATGTTTTTTTATCCCGTTAATTAAAATTTTAAATTTATCTATTATGTATGGGACAATGCCCCAACAAGGTTCCCATTATCAGAAATTAAATGACAACGCAAAGGGATCACGTCTGACGGTTACCTGCAAAGTCTATTCATCTCCTATAAGGACATTATTATGAAAAATGAAATCTAAATCAATTAGTCCCCTCTTTTTTTGATTGTTGAAATCGTTTTTCACAAAATGCATACTATTTGATACGTAGCGCGATATGTTGCCATGGTAATGGCTAAAGAACCTGGACTCATCTAGAGCTGGCAGACAAAATTGGCACATATTGTAAACATAAGAAATTAAACAAAGTGGAAAAGTTTTTTCAAAATGATCAAATTCACCCAACAGGTTATAGAAAACTTTACATCTACTCGTCTTTTCTACTGTCTTGCTGTTCTGATAAAATGTGAAATAAGATGTGACAACATATCGATTATGGTACTAAGAAGTTCGTGATGAATATATTTTGAATTGCTCAGAAAAGAGTTCCTACTGTTTTTTGATGTTAAGTTAGAGAACTTGAGACCTGATTTTCTTATTTTTTAATGGTTCAACATTGAAAAAAATCTTTGTAAAAGGTAAAGGTTGGAAGTCTGTTATGATATAAAAACATTATGAAGCAACTTTTTAAATAGTATTTTGATCTTTTACTGCACCACAATGCTATGAATTTAAATGAAAATACCTAAAATATGGCTTTTCACAGCAATTATTAGGTTAGATTAATTGAATAAATTGTTTACAGGTCATACTTAATTGATTGCAGACAAAATGTATTGTATGACAGCACTAAAATAAAATAATTTTTTGAATGAAATAATTCCACAGATCAATATCAAGACTGATAAATTCAGTGATCTTTAAGAAGACGTATAGTTTTCTTGCGTAAAGGTCTCTTTGCAGGCACAAGTGACAAAATAGATCTATTTTTCAAAGGACAACACATTATTATTGGGTTATCTTGAGAAAGCAAAAGCCGGAGTTCTTGAGATAGTGAGATAAATTAGCTTGTCACCTTGTACAAACAAGCGTGGTTATCTGATGACAAAAAATAATTTCTAGAGATTACACCATCAATATAAATGACTGTAGGGATTGTCTGCTTCAGTACTGCAGAAAGGAAAATACTACATGTGCAACTATTCTATAAATTAAAAATAAAGAAACATTTTGATTCTAAATATGTAGAAAGGAAAAAGCTGGCTCTGTGACCACTCTTATTTTCTAAAGGCTTGTTGAGAGAAGTATCTGGCATCATACTGCTATCTTAAATGTGAAGAGGTCTAAAGTCAAAGGGGTGAAAACGTTCAAGCTCATGCATTTCAATTGGTAGATTGAAACGCCCCTTAACCCTTAATTCAAGCTCTACTGAGGTTTGAGCTATTCGCTATTCGCTTTTCACAATTTTCATCTGTTTTAAAAGCATTTCCAGTGTTGTTGTTGTTTTTTTTTTTTATTATGATTGTGTAAAAAACTGGTTTTGTTTCTAGGACATAGTTTCTGCAGAGGGGCAGAAGTTAATTAGAAATCTGTCTCTGAATTGTGAGCAGTAATGTTGGTCTGGAGCAACCCTGTTCCCCTGCTCCTCCCCATTGAGCTATCACGCCGCCCCCAGCAAAGTGCAGTCAAGCGACCACTTTCAATGAAAAATATGTAAACACGCACATATGAATGCTTTGGGCTTCCACGTTCTAAACTCTCACGCTAGGCAAGTTTCTACAACAGTTTTTGGGTTTTACATGCAAAACGCCCTTAGACTGAATGTGCATTAAAACAAATTAAACCAAGTTGAATTTTGACCAATCAGGGTCTGGAAGTGACAAATGGATGACTTCCATGTAATTATAGAAACTGCAAAATGTTTCAAATTCCATCATGGAAGAGAAATTCCTAATTGCGGTTTGTGCCCAGCCAGAATTACATGAAGACAAGTCTTTTGTTTGTCGGAATGGAGATGTTAAAAAAAAAAAAAAAACCTGAAGCAAGATTTGCGAGATGCACGGCTTCGACATTTCATACCAAACCTCTTCTAATGGTCAGTGGCAGACATGCGCTGGTATCCGGTAGCGACAGTCCAGTCTGAACACCATATACTAAATGCGCAATGCAGAACTCGTTCTTGAAAGCGCATCTCATGCATGGTGGGAGCGTGACATTTATGAGAGCTCTCTGTTTACTTGCTCTCCCTCTAGTTTACAGTCCTTCACACCCCCAACCTAACAATTTTGAGCAATATCCAACCATCCAATTTTGAGTCACATGCCAGCTTGGACTTCTAAAAC
This sequence comes from Oryzias curvinotus, assembly GCA_023969325.1. NCBI lineage: Eukaryota > Metazoa > Chordata > Actinopteri > Beloniformes > Adrianichthyidae > Oryzias > Oryzias curvinotus. The sequence goes on from CM043719.1 coordinate 19,747,231, forward strand.
GAAGACGTACGAGGATCTATTTGACTATAAGTGGATGTATCAGAATGGAGAGAAGTACAGCTTGTGGTCTGCCCCACTGAATTCTCCTTGTACAATCTTTTTCAAACTACATTTTTTTGTCTGCTCCCTATTCATAACGATTTAAAGAAATAAATACTCAGAAATTCAAGTTTAGGCTTAATTATTGTTATATCATTAGAAAAATGCCACAAGAACATGTTATACACCAAAAACACATTATTCATCGGAGTGGGTCTTTAAATGTGTGATTTTATTATCTCGATGAGGAGTTTAATTCATGATTATAATACATGTAATAACAGATTTGGTCTAATTCATGGATCATCTTGGCTAGTGTATATATAAGAAAGGGGGTAAGTGCACTTCAGAACAGTAAATGTTCACCTCCTACTTTAGGGCAAACACAAACAGGTGATCTGAGCCTGCTATGAAAACCGCTCGGCTACAGGGAGACATGAGGTCGAAGAATGAAACTCTTTTCTGATCTAGTGAACTTGTGGTATTCACTGTGGCTGCCTGCCAAAGGATACTGCAGAAAGGGCAAATCCTTTCCACGGAGGATGAATGGTTGGACAAAATTATTAAACATTTCCCTGCTAATCACTTCAGTATCAGCTGACTTTCTAATCAGTAGCACTGCTGTGATTTAAAGGGCTGGCTTTTTAATAAAAAAGAGGGCATGTAGTGTTGGAAATGTGCTAAAGAGCTGGAGTGGAAGGAGAGCAATCTACCAAAAGCAATGCTATATGGTAAATTGGTGCTGTGATTGAGAACATTATTCACAGAATGGCTTATTTAAACCTTCTTTAGACCACCTGTTAACTTTTTTTTAATCTAATACCCTTTTTTAATCATGGGAATCAGTCAAAGCCTCATCAGATTATGATGTCCTACAATTTATGAGGGAGCAGCAGCTCCTATCAATTTATCACTTACTTCCTTCTGTTTTTGTTTGTTTGCCACTTTTTAGAGTGTCCAGGTAGGTGGCTGGAGGAAGGATTGACAGGATTTCCTTGGCTTAACATATTCAAAATATTTTGTTGTTCCTTCTTCATTACGCTTTTTGCTTATTTGCTTATTAGACAAATGTACATCTAGAATTTCTGCTAATTTGGCAAAATGATACTTTTATAATTTTAGTTTTAACCAGCACACATGGGAAATCTGTAATTCTTGCAGTAGAGAGGCAGCATTTAGAGTAGGATCCATGCTATGCTTACTTTCTTTGGAATATTAATAGAAAGTTGGACTGTAACTGTAAAAATAACATAATTCAGTTTTTAATATCCATGCTTTTATAGGTCTTCTTTTTGTTGTGTTTTATCCACATGTACAACACAAAAAACTGTCAGTTAATCTGTGTAATGAAATGCAATTTACTGTTAGTTATATATGAATACACTTATTCTGACATTTATCTATCAGGATTATTGAACACGTATAATGTATGTAGAAAGTAGAGAGAGTAGAGAGTAATCAGGTTTATTTATTAGAAGAGCTCTACGACAGACTTGTGACTTGCGCCCAACAGTGAGCGGGTTAAGCTCCATCAACCCTGTGATCGCATAAGGAAAATGGATGGAAAGTATTGATGATCATGTCTCCACGTCTGGGTTCATAAGATTATTCAGTCTTTTCCAGTATGGTGAGCCTCACCAGCAGGAGCTGCGTCTGAATGACGGCCACTTCCACCGCTACTTCTGTTTGACGACTTGCTTACCTACATTAGTCCGAGGAGGAAAAAAGTAAAAATAAGAATAAAATCAGAGGGACTTTTTATTGTTGCCATGATGAAAATAAGACAAAATATCAAAGTTCAGGATGAGAACTGTCAGATTCTCCCTCATGTTGGTTTATGACTCCACTCCATGATCACATAATCATTCTTCCTTATTGAGGACGATCTAAGGACAGGAAGTCCACTGTAGCTTAGTCTATTTAATTTAGCAACCCGCTATTGTATTTTACAACAGATTTTATGTTTTGTACAATTAGTGAAGCCCATTGAGACAACTGTGTTGTAAAATTGGGCAATGTAAATAAAACTAAATTAATTGAATTGAATCAACACATTCCAGGTAAAATCTGAGTTCCTGATGTAATGCAAATTGTTCAGATATTTGAACTTGAGCGGGTACCTAAATCTCACCTCAGAACCTCTGGTTGTGTCTTAAATAATGTTTGGTGGGGATGTAACTTAATGCTGCTCACCTTTACGGGTATAAGGGCAGACCTGAATGCAGTCAACAGTGGAAAGTAGTAAGGCTTTGTGGCCTCAGGGAGATAAGGGCATTTAAATGAAGCCCTGGAAGGCTAAAAACACCCAGTTCTGTAGCTCACAAGAGTGGCAACCTAAAGAAAATTAATTCATTTTCTCTCGGTTCATTAAATGCTTGACAGTGGGTTTCTACAAAAAGTTATATCTTCGTGAACTAAAAGTTTCCAACCATTATGTAAAACATTGGAAGATTGTGTTAGGAAATTGTTCATATGTTTTGCAAATGTTCCATGTGTCCAGATGTACAAGCAAACAAATCCTCCTATATTTGATAAATCAATTTTATTTTCAATAACACAATGTTTTAGGAGAGCTGTACACATAATGCATATTTTTTACACATAGAGTTCATTTCGATGAGACTGACTGTCTCAGCCAAGTCTTTTGAATGTTAAAATTTTAAAATCCATTACATTCCACAGATTTCCCTTTGGTTACTCAGACCGTCCTTTGGGCATCATCCTGGCTTGCCCCTGTTAGTGAATTCTTGTCAGTGAGCATCGGCCATAAATAACATCAGACAAGCATGCACATTCACACAGCCTCAGGAAGAGAAGACAATTATCAAGACACAAAAAGTCAAAAGGCTAAATGCATGAAATGCCACTTCAGTCAGCAATTTCCAACATTTTCTGTATTCTTTTTTGGGGGGTTGTTTAATAACCCTCAAAAATATAAAAATATGAAAAATTCAAATTGTTTTTTAGTTTTTGTTTTTTTCCACAAAAGTCATTGATGACATTAGGATACACACTCAGTATAGCCACAGTGGAGCAGTTTCACACGAACACATCTTTTGCATGGATTTACCCAAACAACTCGGCATGTTTACTTGAACATTTAAACCATAAATTCATACCAGAAAGGTTGCAGACAAATAGAAATGCTTCCTGTTTTTAAAGGAGCTTCCGGAAATGAAGTGGCCACCAAGTAGAAAAATTTAGCTTCTTTAGCTTTTGGATTAATGTTTTTAATCATACGTGGCAGTGGAGATGAGTTTGAAATGCCATGCTTTGTCATTTGTCCATACCAAGACATTCGATCAGTTGTTGTTAATCCTGTTTAAGCCTTTAAGGCTAAAAGAACTACTGTCTGTGACAAACATGAAGTCATGCCACGAGGGCATGAAACTCTGATGTGCTCAGATTGATGCTGGCATAAACCACCCAGCAGGGTGGTGCTGGGTGGTTTGCAATGAAAATGAAGTCCACTTTTCTCTAACCGTCTGATTTATACACAGAAAGGCAGTTATTAAAATAAATGTTCTGCCATTGCTAATGTTGAATGTTGTTCACTTTATAATCCTAGAAGTTGGTTTCCAAAACCCTGTTTACCTAATCTGATTAAATTCTAACAAAAGGCCCCATGATTTGTGGTGTGTAACTGCAAAATCTCTTCACTTAAAAGAGGACCTGCTGTTATTATTTTTGTTTGCTTGTGTGCTTTCTGACGCATTCAATCACTTTTTTTAACAACAGCTTGCCTAAGACTCCTTTAAAAGCAAAGATGAGTATGAATTTGATTTCAAAGACAGGTTGGCACTAAAACCAGTAGCTGTTCTGGCTGTAAATTAACGCCGTGACCTCAAAGTAAAGGGGTGCCTTCTTTATATTGGCTGTTAAAGTCCCACTTCGATCGTTCAATCTATCATAAAAGTGTTCCCATGGTCTTTTAATCATTATTATGTAGTTTTTAGACAAAATTAAATCGCTTTCTGGGACACAGTTTCTGTTCAGTAGCTCATTAGTAATTTGCCTCTGAGTAGTGGGTGGCACGCCTTCCTATTCAACACATCTTTCTGTTTACACACTTTTACTGGTGCAACAAAAATGGTGAGCAATATTGAAGCTGTACAGTTTTGAGCCAGATGCCAGATTGAACGAGGAAAACACAGACGTACATGGATTTAGTTGTCTTCAAATGAATGCATCCTAAAACAGAGGAGCAGGTCCATCCCATAATCTATGTCACAAATATGATCTTTTTCAAATGCCTTTTTTATTTGCTCCATATTAGAGTAAAGAAAAACTCAGAAATGCAATTTTAAGCTCAAAATTCTGAATATTTCAGAAAAATACCACAAGAACAGGTTAAAAACTACCAAAAACATGAGTTTCATCGAAGTGGGTCTTTAAAGAAGGGTTTGTAGGGACTAGTTGAATTAAAGTTAATCGCTTATAGCAGAGTTCACCCAGCAGCACCCTCCATGTCCTTTAACGGTTTGCAGGTAAGAGGAGGATCGGGATGAATTTCCACACACCAGCTGCCAGAAAGCACACGTCCTGAGCTTTCACAAGGTGTGAGTTAAATACCACAAAGCAAGGAATTTAACTGAGGCAAAACTTTGGTAGTTGGATTGCAGTTTGTCATCATGTTCAAGGGGACAGTTAGGAGTGAAACCATTGACTGTTTATGAGAACTGTGATGTCACCCATAGAAAATGGCTTGTTTTCGGTTCCAATCAAATGAAGCAATTTTAGTTGCTTTCGGATGCGTCAACGGCTCTGATTGGCTCTGTCTGTACCACGTGGTCAGCGTGACGGAGTCCCTAGAGACCAAAAATGGCGGACCCACGCTAAACTTTCACAAACAAATCTGAGGGGTTTGCGATCAAGTTTGTGTTAAAATAATGGCGGGTATTGTCATTATTGAGCGTGGTCACGACCTCAGTTGTGAGAAGACGATAAAAAACAAATTTAAGTGGTCTTGGCTGGAAGAAAAAGGTTTTCAAGGTTGTGTAGGTCCAATACATTTTGTGTAAAATAATCTCAAAACCAAATTTTGAAATGATTTCAGTTTTCTTATTTTGAATACCGTACATTTCTCTATCTAATTTATTTGTATTTCCTAATTACCATGACTTAGTTCAGTTATGCTCAAAAACATATTATTGACATTAATTATAAGTATTTGGGGGTTTGGACCCACACTTCCTTAAAAAAGAATGTTTACAATGTTTAATTTTGTTTGTATGTTTGTTTGATATTACCCAGATTACTTAGTATTGGTGTTAAAGAATTGATGTATCATGTTATGGAAAGATAGTTTGTTGTACCAGAATGCATTTAAGACCATGTATTTTTCAATGATTTTGCGCAGCGCCCGCCATATCGCTCAAAGACAAGTTCGGGGATTTTTTCCTTGCCTGGCTTTCATCACTGTTATTGGAAGTCCATACCTCTACCACTGAAAGCGGTCTTGGGAGAAACTGAGAATACTTGTATCGTCTGATTGTCCACTTTATAACTTAAATAACTTTCACTACAGTAAAAAATTGTATGAAAAACTAGAGGATTTAGAAAAAGGATGTTTAAAAAAAGGAAAAAAGATCAATAATGATCATTCTAACAAATGTAATGACTGAGTAATAGCTGTTTATTTTGCAATAGAAGACTATGGGATTTTGGCTTCCGGGAGCCAGAGGGTACCTCCTTTTTGGAACCTGAGAGGGGAGGGGTCACTTAGTCCAGTTCTCAGATACAGTCAATTAGTGAAACACAAGTTTATTTACTGAATCAAAAAATAAAAAGTAAAGCAACAAATGAGCATTTTATCATTTTTTTCCCACTCATTTTGGTTTGGGCACTAGAACAGTTTAGCAAGTTAGTCAGCAGCTGGTTATGCCCTCATGGGAACCAGCCAATCAGACACCCTGCATCAGCAGAAGGTGGCCGGAGATGAGAACTTCCAAGGTGGAGGATGTGTTTTCTAATAATATAGGGTCTTTTGATTTTGACACAACATGACAAGATAAATGAAACGGGACCAATACTACAATTAAACAACTCAAAACTTTCATAACGGGTCCCTTTCAAATAAAGAAACTTTATTTGTAAAGTATGCAGAAATTGTCAAAAATGCAAAGCAACCGTGCTCTTTTCAAACACAGACCACATGGTAGAAACAAAAAGTAAAAGTGACAAGAAATTCTGTTAGGAGACAGCAGCCATGCATGAATATTGCATGTACCATTGGAGGAAGATATGAGGGAAACTATAATATCACAGCACAATGTTAAAAGGAACGAAGTCTGACACCTCAATGCGTATAGATCTCAGAGGGATTAGCTGCAAACACACACAAAAAACTCTTTTTCATTAAAAAAACAAACAAACAAAAAAACGACAAATTATTTTTTTTGTTTGTTTATTTTTTTAAATTGGCTTTCTGATCTAGACTTAGTTTTTTTAATCATCGTAAAATATACTGCATATAGGTAGGTTGATTTGCTGTGAGACCCATAGCAATTTACAGCAGCATTACAATTATGTAAACAGTTCAAACACATGATCAAGAGCAAAAAGCCATATTTTTGGAACATGGTTAATCTCAGAGTAAAACTGCAGCACTGTCGTTGCATTTGAGACTGAAGTTTGGCGATTGTGCTTTCTTTACCTTATGTGATAGGGAAACAGCTTTTCAGTCACATTCAATTAGCTTCCCTCTATTGTGATTACGGAAGATGGCGAGCTATTTGGTGACACGGAGAAATGGGCCAATTGTAAAAGTTCAGACAGAGCGTACCACAGGGAACACAATTGAACGCGGTTACATAATAGTGCCACCGAGCGTACTGAAAGACAACACAAAGTAGGAGAAAGATAACATTTGTTCTCCTGTTTCATCAGTTGCATCTCCTGCCTCAGGTCTGCATATGAACTTCAACACAATACTGCGGAGAAAAACTCCTTTATAGACAATTGTCCTGAATACATACAAAGAAGCAGTACAGAGGTAAATCAAGCTGATAACTGATAGAAACTGTGGCACTTGCCGTCATATTTTAAACTTTGACACTAGCATATTAGAACCGTAAGGCAGTTTTTTTAAATAAATAAAAAAGACATTAAGGGAGCAAAGGTGGTCTGTAGTTTTTCTCCTGCAACCTTTTGACAGTGTGTACATCCTATCAATTTCACCTATACACATTTCTTTGGTTTAAACTGAAGACTTTTTCCCTCCAAGTGTATATAATATCTATTTATAAAGATTATTGTCTTTTTATGTTTCTTCTTTACATTGATGTTTGCTTTTTTGATGCTGAAATTATATTCTTCAAGCTGTGGTATTTCTTGATAAAAAAGAAAACTATAAAAACAAAACGTGAATTTACAAATGTTTTGTTTTTCTGGTGCACAAATGCCAAGGGCAGAGCTAGAGGGAGACAGGGGGAAGGTGTATCATTGTCAAAAAATAAAAAAAATAATCAATCTAAGCTTCCTGAAGTATTGGAAAAAAAACAAAAATCAAAGGCATGTTTTTTTATCCTTACATTTATAATGGCCTTACACATTACACTCTGTTATTCTCATTTGCCACCCTTCCAAAGTCTTCTGCTCCCCTCCCGCCCCGCATAGTAAATATTTTAGCTCTGCACACTGACAAATCCTATTCTTTGCTTTTAAATTTCCTGGCCCAAAGCCTTGTTTCCACTGAGTAGTGCGGTACCATTTAGAATGGTCGAGGCAAACCTAGTGAGCGTTTCCACTCAATTGTGGACTGTCATGGCGCATGCAGGGTGGAGATCAATTGAACCACTCTAAATCATGCTATTGCTAAATATATAGCAATGATCGCTTGTAGCTCCAGTGCCAACAATTCCTTGCTGTTTGTTGCAGGCATCTTTTCCTGATCCACGCCGACTGAAAGAAAAAATTGAATGTTTGAAAATATAGGCACTGGTTTGTGTGGTGACAGTAGTTCCACCCTAACCACTGCGTTTCATTTTTCTTTGGACCTACAACCATTAGGGGGCCTTAAAATGGTATGGTTCTGTATGGTTTAATGGATTCATTTTATAATGGAAAAGGCTCAAAATATCGTACCAGACTGTACCGTACCGCTCAGTGGAAATGAGGTTTAAGTGTGCCAAAATGCAAATTTAAACTCTGAATATGTTTTGCTTTAAATATTTCGCCCTGTTTTAGAGCACATAGATTTACTGCAAACTGGTTTTAATATTGAGGAAAAACAAAACATTTTCATTCACCACTCGTTTTGTCATTCTTGTGCAAATTAAGAGTCAACTCCTTTACTGTACACTTTAACATGAAAGTATTTGCAGTGATGCAATGTTTGTGCCAAATGCGCAAATAGTTTGTTTTAGATGCACCTTTTTTTAAGTGTAGTTCCTTAGGGGAAAGAGATGTCAGGTACTTTCCAAAAACCAACAGCCTTAAATGTGTGGGGTTATTTAGCTTCAAATATACAAAAAACACACATTTTTAAACACAACTCCAGTAACAATAGTACAGAGTTAAAAACCACACGGCAAATCATTTACAAAAAAACCCTTTTACAAGGTCTTCAGACTCCCTCAAGCAGCTTTTTAACTGCAATTTTCTTTTGGACGAGCGTAAATCCCAACATAATGTTTGATAGGCACCCTGAGATGGGAATACAGATATGAGTTGTATGTTACTAACAATCTACATAGTTTAAGTTTGTCTTCATTCAAAAGACTATAAATGCCTGTCAAGGACAAATTGAATAGTGCCAAAATCTTCACCTTTACTAAAATCTACTCTGGTTAGTTTTTCTTTGTTTGAAAACCACAGTGAAAATATCAAAATGTTTCCCTGTTAAATAAAGTTTTAGAAAAAAAAAACTCATATAGCAGTGAAATACAAAATAAAAAGCTTTTGCATAATCGTTTCAGAATAAAAACATAAACAAGAATAACAAGTAAAAAGGACAACCACATGCTGTGCAGCATATGATGTAGGAAGCGGAGGAGCCTTGTCTGTATTGCATGCTGTGCATTTTTCCAATTTCTTCTGGGAACTGAATTTATTCCAACTTTATTCACATTTGAATGTCTCTCCCATGAACATCAGACCAGCATCATTTGCTTAACTTGCAGAAAGTCACTGATATGTAGCAACATCTTAAAAATGGCTGTACTAAGGTGATTGACTCAATTAACTAGACATCATTTTCTAGATGCAGCTGATGTTGGATAGCCTGTAATGTGACACCCACAGCAATACGAATTGCATAGCAAAGTGTGCATAAAGCACTATTTCTGAATCCCGCTCAACGGGGCCCCCTGCCCTGCATGTCTTACATGTGTCCCTACTACAGCATGTCTAATTTAGCTCACCCGCTTCTCATCAAGCTCTGCAGATCTTCAACAATAGCATTAAATCAAGAGTGTTGGTGCGGGGAAACATGTGAAACAAGCACAGCAGGAGACCAGGAGGATCAGGATTGAGAAACAGTGGAATAAAGAATATTTTCATACAGTAGAACTTGGCTTTTTGATGGAATTTAAAACAGTTATTGCATTGGATTTTTAATTTAATTTTATTTGGATGGAGCTCTGTCACGCTGTCCTTGGAGCAAAACTCTCCTTTGCATTGGCAGGGCTTTTGAGACTAAGCTGAGAGGAAGTGGAGAGGTGCCAACATTTCCAATTTCACCATGCTTTAAAGATCACGCAAAGGTTAGTTCTGCTTGACCACTTTTGCTTCCAGTAAAACTGAGAGTGCAACAAATCCAGAATACAGTGTTCCCTCGTTCATCGCGGGAGCTGTGATCTAAAAAAAACCTATGCAATGGGTGAAATCTGCAAAGTAGGATCATGTGTGTCTCAATGCTATAAAACGTCTTAGTACAAACTTTATTATATATTTTTCTCAGAAAGACGTAAACCTTTACACAATCTTCTCCTTTGTGTAAACTCTAAAAGTTAAAACCTTTGTGGAAAATAGGTCCTGTACTATAGAATAAAACTAATGATCTTATAGCGATCAAAGATTTATGCAGATTTGACAAACTGAATCCATTCTGTAAAGGAGAAACACCTAGAAGGAGACATGTCCGAAGTCCGGCTTGTGGGCCAAATGCGGCCCTCATTCTAATTTCCACAGGGCCCCAGGTTCCTGTCATAAAATTAATACCATGCCGCCCCCAGCACTTTCCAAATAAGCTGTGTGTAACATTTCTGGATTGTGACTGGCTGAATTCGGTTATAAGCCATTGTAAACCTGTGTGACTTGAATGTCGCGGTGCCCTTCTGTGTCACCTTTTAGCTAATTTCTAAAATGTCAACTAAACAAAATGAACAGATTTGTTTCGCTAGTCAAAACCACAATGTTTTGTTCTTCTAAATAACATAACTATTTATGTTTATTTCCTGTTCACATGATCTACAATTTGATGTTTACAGTGAGCACTTATTAATGAATATTGTGAGAAATTGTATGTGAACCCAGATTTAATGTTGACAAAAGGTTTTTTTTCCTTTACAGACTCTCTTCATTCAAATAAAAAATTTACAATACTTTTGGTAAAAATCTAAATATTTCTGATCTGTGTAAAGAAATGGAAAGTATACAATTGCAAAAAAAGGGTTTATTTAATAGTTAATTGTTATTGTAAGGGTTCAAAGAATGCAGGCTAAATGGTTGGCCCTATCATATTTTTACCTTACCACATCTGGCCCTTATTGCAAAAAATCTGACTGCTCTATAGCCAATCAAGATGCAGAACAGAGTGTGCTGCTTAAAAAACAAACAAATAAATAAATGTGCAAACTTGCATTGAAAAAAAATCTTCGAAACCATATAAGGTGAACAACAATGTAGCGAGGGAACACTGTATACCCCTACTGCTGGAAAGCTTTATAATTAGTTAAAAAAGTCAAATACCCAAACATAGTATCAGCACTTGTAACCAGCACAGGGAAGTGGAAGTAAAGTAAATAATTCTATTTACAGTAAAGTAAAAAGTAACAATAAATTGCAGTATCACATTTTTCTTTTGGATAACAAATACCATTGATGGTTAAATGCAATATTTTAATTAACTCTCCAAATAAGTTAGAAATGACATGTGATTTTTTTCTTTTTTAAAGTAACACTGACCATCCAGTAGATATGTAGATTTAAACAGCAGCAATAGTAGACATGTAGGTGCCGTCCACGAGCTACATCACATGTACAAAATCAAAAATTAAATAATAGCACCTACAGAACTTGGTGCTAGGTTTAACTTGATTTTTTGTTAACTGCAAGTCAACTTTTATCCTGAATGAATTTAGTGTATTACTAAGTTTCTTTTCTTGTTCTTTTCAGTGCAAGAATGTCAGACGAGGCAGTATAAAATACATACACTGCAGCATTTAGGCCAAGTGTGTAAATCTGAGAATACTGCCATCATGTACAACTCCATCTGACATCATACATCAACATACTCATATTACCCCCCCACCCCTTACTACTTGACAGCATATACGTAGGTGAGGCGAGTTGAATTATTTGAGGCTTCTGAAGTTACTAAAGAGACTTGTGTTTCAAAGTGGTGATTACCCAGTTTTGTGAAAAAAGTTTACTAGTCTACAGAAGCAGACATTAAAGGATATCACATGTTTAAATGTTATATAAAAAGTACCATTCAGATTGTAAGAGTAACAGTAACAACATGAAACTGCAATGCATAGCTCAGTTCTTCCAGGAAATAGCATCTCTAAAGGGTTAGTAATGCAAATCGCAGTTTGTTTGTTTTTTTCTTAGAAAACAATCCCACCCCTGTTAAGCCATTTCAAACTAACTTGATTCACTTTAAAAACTTCCAAGAGCTCACAGAGGACATTTATGATTGTTTGTATTCCTATAGTAAAGTAGAAAACAAAGCCATGTCTTTCAGTTTCATATGCTACGTTTGACTCTTTAGCTGCACAACTGTCGGAAATTCACATAAAAACAGCAAGTGCCCTTCGCCAGGCAGAGAAATCCAGCTTCATTCTTTGTTTGTGCGATCTCTCACAGACTCGTTGTTGTTGAGAGGTGGAGGCAACGACTGCTTGCTTCTCATGCTCCTGCCGTCAGTGGCAGCTCGCGATGTTTCAGTTACGAAAAGCCGGGTCACCCAGACAGAGGTGACAATACGTTTGTACTCATTCCTAAAATTCCTGTTGAGTAAACCGTAGATGACTGCATTCAGACAGCTGTTGAAGTAGGCCATGAAGTAGCTCACCACGAAAAGCCACTCTGGGATGCGGGGAGCCACACGGGTCGGATCTATTGCCACCGCCAAGCCTATCAGGTTAAGCGGGGCCCAGCAGATGGCGAACAGCACAAAAACAACAAACATGGTTATGAAATTCCGCAAGTCACTTGGTCTGAGGCGAGGGTTTTCTTCAGTCTTTACTTTACGCCGAACCTTGACATTTTGAAGAAAACAGACAATAGTGGTATTAAAATCTCCAAGTTCACTGGTAGCAGTTTTTTTAAAAAACAAAAAAGCTGAAACATGCACACATACCCTTCTAATTATCTCATTCATCTCTCTCAACTGAAATTTTTAAATACAGTCCCATTGAATCAGAGGTGGAGCAATGAGGATTGAGTGCGACTTGTGCAGTCCCACTGAAAGTGCCTCTAAGCTGTGCCACAATAAGTTCTGCTCAACCTACTTCTGAGATCTTGGGATAGCCACCAATCTCACAAATCTTAAATCTTAGATATTGTCTTGGAAACACTATGAAATAATAAAATGATGCAGAACCTAAACTGGTGGTGTTGTGTAAAATCTAAAATGTGTTGCCCCTTAATTTTGTGTTGTCTTTTATTTTTTAAAGGGTTGTTTAAATCATACAGGTCCTCCTGTATTTTATGTTGAATTTACCTGATACTCTCAGGTGAAAACAGGTCTGACTGGTGGATTTTTAGTGTATGGGCAATCTGACACTTGGCTGGACTTTGGAAAAAGATAATCAAAACAGATCACAGGAACCAGTACGTCAGCTGTGACATAGTGCTATGGTTTTCTTAACCCTTGTGCAATCCTAGGCACTCTAACATTGGGAGTTGGGTCATCTAGACCCCACTAGACAGTGTGCTGAACCTTTTTTCTTCAGTGATTTGTGATCTTCACTCGTGTCCATGGATTACATGACATCCTCTTCACCTTTATCCACCTTTGTCATGGTAGGGAGAACACGTCAATGTAAGGGTGGGGGTCATACATAAGATAGCACAAGGGCTAAAACAACACATTTTTCAATCATCGTATTTGACCAGCATTCAGTGGGAGTTAGGTACCATGTTGTGGGAACACGAAATTGGATTTACGATGTGATTTGGCGTCTCTTTTGACGATCAGTAAATTTGCTGCTGGATGCTTGTCCAAAAAAATCTTAATAAACCTGATGTTCCCACAATGTGTATTAAGAGCTACTGTCCAGTTTTCTGCCTCATCGCTAAATAGACAACGTTGACTGCATATCTGTAGATATATGAAAGACATGGATGATGTCGAGAGATCTGTTTTTTAATTTTGAAGAGCTCTACAAAAACGTCTGTAAGCACGTCTCCATGTCTAGGTTCTTGAGGTCATTCAGAGACTCTCCCAATATGGCAGTGGCGGCGCTAGAATATTTTATATGGGGGGCCGGGAAGGGGGCAAAAGACACTGGGAGGGTGGCCCTTTAAAATTTGACACTTTTTTTGCATAGGAACAATAGGAGTGTGTGCCTATCAGGGTGTGCAGTAGCCGTGTGGGGAATCTCCAAAAATGAATTAAAGACGATTTGAACCAAAATAGTATGACTGTTAGGGAAAGGTCTAAGCATTAAACCCCCATTTATAAACTATACCAAGACAGAAACTAAAATGTAAAAATCAGCAAACTCACCTGGATGACAAGAACCCAGATCCGTAGGTAACAAAAGGTGACAACAGCAATGGGAACCAGAAAGTGAACCACCACTACAGCCACCGTGTAGGAACTGCTGACATTCTGGGCAAAGGTGCACGAGTAGACCCGGGGATCATAACGTAAGGAACCAACAAAGAAATTCGGAACAATGGCGACAACTGTGAGCACCCAAATTAAGGCAACAAACAGCAAAGTGTTGCGATAGCTGTACAGTCGGCTGTAGGAGAACGAGTGACAGATGTAGCAGTATCTGTTTACTGCAATCCCAGTGATGTTGAAAATGGAACCAATGACACTTAGTCCCATCAGAAAACCACTGACCTGGAAAAAAAAATCAGTGTAAAAAGTGTGTTGGAATTGTAACTGTAGTTATTGAATTCATAGTAAATGAACATGGTTTTACCATGCACTGCGTGTTCCCCAGAGCCCATCCGTCATGAAAGAGAGCATAGAGGACCAAGGGATAAGGGTAGAAGGCTACCACAAGGTCAGCAAATGCCAGGCTCACCACAAACACATTACCTGGAAAAGAAACACAGACAAAATTGGTTCTCTCTTATATTTTTGCAAAACATTCAATTCTCAGTTGAGCGATGATTATTACAGACAGTATCGTCTAAAAGTTTAATTACAAATGCATTTATCCTCTGACGTCTGCAGTGATTGATTCCACTCTCCAGCAAACACATCCATTTGCTATTTCTACTTGGACTCAGGCCTTATCTGAACTGGTCAGAACACTTTTCAGTTCATTTAGAGGACACAAATCCCCAGTTTGAATCTTTTTCTAGTATTTTTCACAGTTAGAGTAGATTTCCAAATGAATGACTAAAAGACCATTCAATGGAATGTTGATTTTCATGTGCACTTCTATTTTGGCAAACCTGTTATATGCAGAAAAAGTAGAAATTAGAAATGCCTGCAGTTTTTTGCTGATTGTGTCATCCCAAACAAAGCTGCACCATGATTGGCACCCCCATATTTGACAAAGCAGGATGGAGCATCAAATCTGAACTCAGCAAAGCCGGGTTTTGTTTTATCTTACCGCCCAACAGACTAACTCAAAGAATCCTTTATTAACAAAACTGACAGAATCCATCAGCTAATTTAAAGCACATCCAAATGAAGATTGTCTGATTTAAATTGGTTCATGTCTCAATGTGGTTTAGAAGTTTACAGAGACCAGGGCCATCTACTGCCTTGTGACATTTAATCATATTTAGATGAGCACCATATACCCACGTCACACCCTTCACCCTGCTGATACACTGAATGCACCACCCATGCTGGCATCTCATCCAGATCTGTGCTCGTTCTCCTTCTCTACGTTTGTTGAAGAGACAAATTACGGCAGAGAATGGGGTCAGAACAAATAACCCGATCCAAAGTCAGGCTCTTTCATTGGTTCACTTCCAGGTTCTTTTAAGCTGAATAAGGAGAAAAATTTAAAAACAAATAAATTGAAACATAAAATTTAACCTCCATCACCTCTGTGCACATAATGCTATGTTCACACCGGCCTCTGCAGCATGCGTTCAGGCAATCACTTCAAATAAAAGGTCTATGTAAACGCGCATACATGCATTTTCGGGCTTCTGCATTCAAATCTCTCACGTTCACCTGTTAGCTATGCAAGTTTCTAAAGGCCCGTACGCACCGGGACGAATATTCGCCAGGCGTTATTCGCCAGCGTTTTTCGCCACGTCTTTTATGGTCACACCCAGGCGATTTTTGCTGACGATGAGCCGAGCCAACATGCAATTTCATTCCCTGACATTAGATGGCGCTTAATGTAAAACAGAAATACTCCTGTACACAAGGTGGACGCTTTTCACTCAGAAGAAGAGAGCCAGTATTTACGCGCTTGTCAGAATCATACAAAGAAAACATGAATATTTCAAGCAACAGTAGCTTCAGCTCCAGTTCCAATGATGAAGAAATTATTGTTCTGTTGAATGATAAAAGACACCGATTTTGGGTACATCCCATAGTTACGAGAAGAGAAGAACATGGTGAGTTTTATCGAGCTGAAAATGTATCATGAGCGTTTTCGGGAATATTTTAGAATGTCCGTCATTATTTCTTTGCGGCAGTGTAGACACTACTTGGCGTCTATCTTCTTTGCTGGTATGTGTGCTCAGAAAGGCAGTTTTGTGTTTGAGTGCCCCCAAGTTGTGTTTTACTGTAACTTCAGAAGCTCCAGACACGTGTGCAAAAGCGGCATTCTCATTGGTTGTATAGTTTTTGACGCGGCGCGTCAAACCAAAAAAACAAACCCGAGGCGTTTTTTAAAAAGTGACGCTTTGACGCGTGGCGTTTTTTCGCGTCGGTGTGTACACTCACATTGGTGCCCTTTGTTTAGTCAGGAGGCGTTAAACGTCGGCGAATATCGCGCGTGAAATTCGTCCCGGTGTGTACGGGCCTTAAGATCGTATTTGGACTCAACATACAAAACGCATAGCCATTGAACGCACGTTGAGAGTTAAACGAGTTGAACTTTGACCATTTAGGGACTCTAACTCGGTAGTGACACATGGATGTCGTCCCTTTTGATTCATGCAAGTTCCAACCATTTGAAATTTGATTATGAAGGACAAATTAATAATTCCAATTTGTGCCCGACCAGATTTATATGACACCAAGTCTTTTATAAATCAGAAAAGAGCTCTAAAAAAAAAAAAAAGCATTGAGCAAGATTCACAAGATTTGCAACGCAAATCAGCAACAGTCCAGTGTGAACACCATATGCTAAAAATGTGTTCAAGAACCTGCGTTCAGCGTTTTCTTGAATGTGCATCACATGTGAACATAGTCAATGTAAAGTATCATGCAATAACCCATGCCCTTCGCTTTTTAAAAAAATATATATTTTGCTTCAAAAGTTTCATACATAGAAGTTTCTAGGTGGCTGTCTGGACATTACTAGAACATTTTGCTTTTTTACTACCTTTTTTAAATATACCTTAAGGGAATTACTGGACCAAGCCTATAAAATAAAGAACATATTGTGTCTCACAGCTCCCTGTGGTTGTAGTAGTCGGGTAACTGCCTCATAGTTTAAAAAAATTAAATACGCGTTCAGGAGCGTCAGTGTGGATATCCACTGACTAGTGTGATTTTCAATAGTAAAAAAAAACACTTTCTGATGAGACACAATTTCATGTCAAAATGGTTTTTATTATCTCCTAGGGCTATACCATTTTAGGAAAACATGCCAACACACAAGCAGTTGCCACCATAGGTAATGGTGGGCATTAAATGCTACAGCCTATAGTCTACCCTTTTGCATGATTAGGGGGGGCTGCAGGACACACAAGAGACATTTTTCCAATCTATCACAAGGATACACATCGACATACAACCACACAATGGTAAGGGCAATTTTCAAATCTCTAAATAACCTCGCTGACGTCTTTTTGGGATGTGGGAGGATCTGGAGACGATCCATGGACAGTGATTGATCACCTCCAACTGAAAATTAAAGGAGTTTTAAGGGATTAAAGGAAAAAAAAACATAGAAGTCATCAGTCATGTTGACAGATTACAACATGGGGAGGATGTACTATAATGTGATGTCATACTGAGCAACAATTTTAATACATGCCATCTGTAGTAAACACACGCAGAACCCTATGATTTATCTACTTGGATTTTGTCTGGACTCTTCTCAACTTTGTCATTAAGCTCCTTTTACCAAGGCAGAAGAAATATTGTGACTAGGATGAAAATAATACTAAGATTTTTACAAAAAAAAAAAAATACCTGGACCAAAATAACAAAATGACAGTTATTTGGACATCTTAATGTCAGTCAAAGGCTGGACCGACAGCTCTTAACTGCAATGAGTTCTGATTGCATTTGAGCCCAATTTAAGCTTTAAAACTACAACCAAAAATACACACCATCTTTCCACATTTGTCAAAGACATAAAACTAATTAAAGACTATGGTAGGTCACCATTGAGAAACGGGTTATAAATTAATCATAGTTCAGAGGATGTATAATATATATATATATATATATATATATATATTATTATTATTATTATTATTATTATTATTATTATTATTATTATTATTTATTTATTTATTTATTTTTTGTCCAAATAAGTTAAAAAAGCATTTCAAACATCTACAGTACTTTTGAAATTTCTACAGAACTTTACAAGTAAGTTAATTAAGATTTGTATGTAAAAACAAAGTAGAGCAACAGAGTTGGGGCACCTTGGGGACTTCTTAAGTTGCTTTTAAAGGCATCCAGAAAAAAAAACTGCAACTAACTGCAATGTTGAGAAAAAATACATTTAAAAAGTCAAATTTGTCATTAATGTGAAGAGTTTGAAATACTGTAGTTTTACTTTTAACAAAGGGCTACTGTCCATTTGCCCCCACTTTCATCTTTCACCTTTCCTATATGTCTACTTGCGTATTATGCCTTAGTCCCAACTCCCCTTACGGAGTGAATATGGGCTGTCTCAGGGTAAAAACGCAGAGGGCTCCCACACAATATCAAAGTTGTAGATCGCTCGGTGAACCCCTAGGGCAAAAATGTTTTATGAACTTTTTTCTATGGATATAATGTGGGTAACAGGTCATATCAATCATAAACAATACGTAAGGGTACATAGAGGTGAAGTAGGTGGGACGCAGATATGTCGTACGTATTTTTCAATTGTTCTAACCCCCCGAATCGTGCGAACTGGATTGTGCAGGGAGCCTGTTAGTGCTGTTGAAGTGAAAGGTATGCACAGCCTGGCTGTTAGAAATACGGAAATTAGACAATCAGAGTGTAGTTTGTGTGGGCATCCTACAGGTATCTTGTAGGCACTTGCATATCACATCCCATGCGTGCAGCATTTGCGTGCGGTCAGCAAGGTGTCAGTGCTGCATAAAGGCCATCATACAACAGCATCACCCATATGCCATAAGTGCATGTAACTTATGTTATTAATCTCAGTTTTTTCTTTATGTATTTTATTCCTTTTACATTTGTGTTTTAACTCCTGTGCTTTTCTCAGAGGGACCCTCCACATCAGTGATTGAGCCTTCTGAGTGGACAAGGTCGCTGCAGCTGGAATTCTCAGGTCTGGCTCTTTCCTTATATCTTATCAGTGTCTAATTTTATGTTTTATTATGTTGTGTATAAGTGTGTGTGTGGGAGGGGGGGTCATATGACTAGTATTAGGCATTTTCTGTACATGCTGTAATCTATTCAGTGTCACCATGAGCCTTTTCAGTTGCATCAGGTAAAAGCCAGGGCACATTCTGGACAGGTTGCCAATTCCTTACAATGCAACAAAGAAACATTCACAAGGACAATTTAGACTCACCTTACAAGCCCTCACACAGCAAACACAACACAGGAATGTACGTTTCATTTATGTGCTGGGATTCAACGCGTTTTCTATCACAAAGCACAAAGACTGGAATGATTATTAGATAATCAAAAGTTTTACTTTTTACTTTATGAATAGGTGTTCCTTAACTATACATTTGAAGTTAGGCATCTAACCTTGTGTATCATCCGCCTTTCCCTGACGGGGTCATTTGCAAAAGAGGATTTGTGCTTACGATGTACAACTAATCATCCCAGTGCCGTAGAACGTCCTGTCAGTGATGGCAGAGGACAGAGTCATCTTGTGTGTCACATTCTCAGACAACTCCCAAAGGATTGTAGAACCCTGTTGGGCCTAGTTAGCCACGTAAAAGTGCATGAATTACACAGGAAATGTATTTATTGTATTCTTACAGTTCTGAAAAGCTGTTTACACAATTTCATTTCTAACTATAGAACATGCACACGTGTGTGACAGTCAACCCAGAAATGTCACCATCCTGGGTGATTCACAAAGAGGAGACATCAACTCAGCACCTCTGGTACAAAGTCACAAGGGGAAAGGAAATGTGACTCTTACACTGTAATGATTTGCAATACCTTTCTCTACTCCTGAACAACTGATAACTGTAGTTATATATTCAGCACTTACATGCACATTATCAGTGAACTGATGAGTTATCTAATTACAGGAGATAGAAAACTCGCAAGCATTATAAACTCACTTTCCCTCCAGAGGTCATCGCACATACAGGAACCAATGAACAGGTCTGTGGTTTTGTTTTCATCGCGTTTAAGCTTTGATTCAACAAAGCTCATTGTTGCTTGTTTGTTCCACCTTGCTTGCAGTGAATTATTTTATTTATCTGCATCTTAGCCTGCAGAAGTTCCTCACGAGCAGTGTGTTGATGGATTGATCATGATTGCTGCAATGGCACAGATTTGTAGATGTAAAATAGGACAAGAGCAGAAATGAGGTTGCTGAGCAAACCTTATTAAAGGAGGACTTTTCTTCTGATTCAATGGCTTCACGTAATGCTGTAATAAGACATCAAAGCAGGTACATGTAATGGTTTTAATGATGGGATTGAGTTCAAAAAATGTAAACAGCTGGGAATAATTAGGCCTGTAAAATAGTTGATGTAATGCCACTCCAGTTTGCATCTTTAGCCCTTTAAAAATAAAGCTCCAATATCCCCAAAGCTACTTACACATCAGGCACATGACACATGCTAAACACTGGTTCTTGAACATGTAATTAGTATATGGTGTTCACACCAGAAAGAGGATTCTTCTTTTTTTTTGTAAATGTCATTACCAAATCGGAGTCCCTGAAAGGTCAAAGTTTGACCTGGTTTAACTTTCAATGCTTGTTCAGTGAACGCACATTCTGTTTGTAAACCTGAAAACAGTCTTAAGCATGCAAAGTTAGGCTTGAATGCGAGAGTTTTTAATGCAGAAGCCGGAAATGTGCATTTAAATGCACTTATAAAGACTTGTCATTGAAAGTGGTTGCTTGTTGCTGAGTGCGGTGTGAATGTACCTTGAAGGTTGGCTTAGAAATTAATTATTTTGGTGCATCTGTTACTCTGGAGTCTGGAGAAACTTCTACAACACATTTAAAAACTCATTGAAAACATCAGGAACAGCCCAATTTCACATATGAGCCAAACTAATCATTTTTAAACTAGCATTTTTTCCCAGTTTGTTTTACTGTTATGGATGAATATTACAGCGTCATGGAATCCCACTGTTATTTTGGTAACTTTGACGCAATGATTATCATTTAATTCACTGAAGTGCTCTGTTTAGCATTACTCATGTTGACTAAAGGCCTCCAAAAACTGCTGAAATGAGCTACATTTGAAACTGGATACACCCTGACAGACACTGTGAAGAGCTCTCTTAGCCAGGAGAAGAAAAGTGATAATTGAGGAAGTTTGGGAGACCAATAAAGATGGTTCCTGCACTCTTCTCAGTGGGAGTGTTTGGGACATGTGTTGCCGGAAAGAGGCCTCAGGGCAGACCAAGGACTTGATGAGAGATTATATCGCTTGGCTGACTTGGATACACCTTGGTGTTCCCTTGAAAGAGCTTGAGAAGGTGGCTGGGGATTAGTGTTGCAGTGACCGTGTCACATGCAAGGGGTAAAAAATGGATGGAGCTTTAAATATTCACTGCCCACATCAAGCAATTAAACAACAAGTATACAAAAGAGTAGAACTTTTTTAAACATAAAACTAAAACAACGTACCCTCTTGTACTTGCTTAACTACTATATAAGGGCAAAGATTTTGTTTAAAAGAAAAATAGGTAAATTTAAATTATTTCAATTCACATTTCTTTATATGGAGTTTTATAATCATTTAACCCTTGTGCTATCTTGGATGACCCCACCCTTACTTTGACGTGTTCTCCCTACCATGACAAAGGTGGATAACGGTGGAAAAATTTCATGTAATCCATTGAACCAGTGAAGATCACAAAAAATTGAAAAAAAAAGGTTCAGAGCTCTGTCTAGTGAATCTAGATGACCCAACTCCCACCGGTAAAGTGCTTAGGATAGCACAAGGGTTAAATAATATATAAAGTGAAGAAACGTCTTTAAGAAAAAATCCAAGGTACAATAGCTCTTTGTATTGATTAAAGGCGTCTTATGTACGGGACTTTCATAATTCCCTTCAACTAACTTTTAGTTCAAAAAAAGTTATGAAATGTCTGTCTTGTATTCTTCGTAACCTTGAGCATATTACGTATATAAGCTGTCTGCTAAAATCAATTCAGAACAAAGGTGTATTACTTGTTCAGTTCTTGGCACTTCAAGCAGAGCAGAGTTCGCGTGTTTTAAAAGATTCAGCGGTTTAGACATGCACTCATATGATGAAAGATGTATACCATTATAAAGTTTTGTTCAGATAATGAGCTCTAGTATAAAGTCATTTGAACAGTAAATAGTCTGCGTTGCTTTTCTGAATTTTTTTTTTATGTACTTTTGATTCAGCCTTGGACTTTTGTCTTAAGTTTTAAAATTTGTTGGTACTTAACATGGTCAGTTTCATCTAAGAAGACTCACACATACTTGGTGTTTCTGTGATACAATATGAATGTCTAATGTCTGTGACGAATTTGAAGCAAACTTCTGGGAGTTCTTAGGTAGTTTGAAAAGTATCTCACAAAAGACGAACACTTAAGTTAGAATACAAAATGATCCATATGTGTGCAAAAGTACATACTCTCTCCCAGTCTACAGTGTTAAAATGCATTAGAAAAAAAACAACAGAAGACTATGTTATCCTTTTCTCTCAGCTGTTTTATTCTACTTTGTCGTCTTCGAATGTTTTTTGGCTGAAACCCTTTGAACAGCAATGTGTTGCCAGTGATAGTATGCACATATACAGGCTTATACTGCAGAATACTATTATGCCGTCAGTTTATGCAACACTAAAAATGCTGCACTCGCAAAAAATAACCTAAAACTCTCAGAATTTACAGAATAGTAAATTTTCTGATTTTGCTACATTGTTGTCAGTGTTTGATATCACTTGTGATATCACTTTACACTGTTTTACAAGCGTAGGCACTTTTGGCATTGCCATAACACTCTATGTGAAGTGCAAAGGCTAAAGAACAAGTTTAAATGTTGACTCACACTGTTACTTGACTACACAGCTAGACTGATTTTCCTTTTTCCCTAATCCCTGATGTTGGTTAGTCTTTCTTAAACTACTGTGTCATTTTACAGTGGTATTTTGGCAAACTCTTGATTAGTTTTTCAAACTTAACTTTTTGTGCGTTATTAACCATCTTCATGTAGATTTAATCCTGAAAGTGATTGCATTCAAAACTGTTTGGAGTAGTGGGAATATTCCCAACCCAATATTCGGTCTCTTCACATGTACACAGCTGTAATACTACGTTCAATTTGGGGCATGTGACACGCATGCAAGAACGCGCTAAAAGTGCATTCTTAAACCCGCGTTTAGCATATGGCGTTTGCTACCCGATACTAGTGCATGTACTCAGTTGGAAGAGGCTTGGTGCGAAAATTAAAGTGGTGCAAATATCCCGACTCTTGGTCCAGGGTTTTTCTTTCACAGCCCCATTCCAATATATGAAAAACTTGGTGTTATATAATTCTGGCCGGTCAAAATGCACCATTATTAGTTTTTCCTTCATGATTAATTTTCATACAGTTGGTACTTTGGTGTTTTAAAAAGGAAAACACCCAAACGTCAATACCACCAAATCCGAGTCCCAGTTAACCCAATATAACTTTGGTTAAAGTTAGACTGGTCTAACTTTCATTGCGCATTCAATGGTCATGTGTTTTTATGTAGAGCCCGAAAATTGACTTACAAATTTCAGTAGCTCAGTATGTTTTGAATTTGGAAGCCCAAAACATGCATTTACATATACTTTTCATTGGAAGTGTTAGCTTGAATGAGGCCAGTGTGAATGTAGTATAAGGGATTAATGTGCAAGCACAACCTTTTATTTGGTATATCCCTCCCACATCCTAAAAATTTGCCAAAACACCAGTGTGCATGTGAATATAGCTTAAGTCCAATTGTGTCATCAGAAGTAGCTGTGGCTATATCCTCAACACTCCATTGTCTTTATTTATCATGTTTTCACTCTTGATAACACAAGGTGTCATGACTTTGGGCAAACCTGAGTGTCTTTTTCGCGTGTTCTTTTTTCTTTTTCGGACAGGCTGTGATTTCTCAGCACCGCATTCAACAGTGTTTGGCAGTTTTTCTTTTGACGTTTCCTGAGAAGAACTTTGCCTTCAACTTTTTTTAATGCGTTGCTTTTCTTTTTTGTCTGTTGCCACTTTGTCATTTGAGCTACAAGGTTACTGCTTTTTCTCATGGTCATTTTTACTGAGGCTACTGTTGTAACTTTTTTTAAACCATGTGCTAGAATATAGCTGTTTTATGACACATACAAGTTTTATTTATTGGATTATTTTATTTCCAAGATAACAATACTTTAGCTCGGATTAAAATCACTGCGTGATTTTAACTTTCTTTCCAGTTTTGTTACTGCCATCTATAAAAACAATGACAAATCAATCTTTAAAAATGACACATAAAGAAGAAGCAATGAAGCTTTATTATGCTTTTATTCAGGTAGAATTAGATGCATTTTAGTAATATCTGGACACTTTAGGTGTGATTTAATGACTTTAATGATGATTGTACTTCAGTGAGAAGTCAAATGTCAAACAACAGAAGAAAAAAGGAAAGGTGTCTGATAAAACAATGCAAAGTCAGGGAACAGTAGTATGATGACAAGAATACATTTAGTTGGCTGAGATAGTTGTGTTTGCTTGCACATTACAGGGGATTACACTAAACCCCCTACATGTAACGTGTTGGTCACTTCTATATATAATTAGCATATAAATGCAATAATCTGGCTTTGTTGGAATTATGAGGGTTGAATTAGATTCTAACAGTCATCATTTATAGAGTCTTGTCAGAGGTTTCTTTCTTTTTCTGAGTAGCGTTTTAATACAACTTCTGCTTTTAAGTGACACTTTATAAATCAACTGAATGTAAATTGAATTAGCGAGAGAGGAGGTATTAAAATAAATGTTTTTAAGGAACTTCTTGTGGACAAAAAATATGGTTTTATTTCAAACACAAAGGAAACTGATAATACTAGGTAGAAAATACAAGCCAAATTGCTATTAGACCAAGCATTGAGGTAAACAATCAATGAATGAAAGACATAATATCATTTCCCACTTGAAATTACACAAAAGATTTACTACCTTTCAAGAGCTTTTTTGTGTCTTCTATTTTAAAGGTCCCTTTGAATAAAAAATGTTTGGCATATGATCTCACTAAGGTACATGTAAAACCTTAGTCACATGTTTAGGGATGCTGTGGGTTTTTGGGTTGTCTGGTCCCATGGAGGGTTGTAGAAAGGTGCAGATGTTTTGGTGTTCCCTTGAGGTTTGTACGACCACTACAAGGGACACCATGAAAGTGGAACACACGATTGTCATGCATTTGCTAAATATTACGAAGCATTCATAATGCTAAAGTTGGAATCATTTATGACATTATCCTTACATGTTGTATAAGAGTTCACTATGACCTGTCGCTCACAGCATACGTGTAGAAAAAAGTAGTCAACAACTTTGAAATTTCCTGCGGGCCATCTAAGTGCTCCTTACAGGTTTGCTAATGTTTCAACAGCCTGTATCTACCTATAAAGGCAGTTGTGACAAAGGCCTTAGAATACACTGAAGTGATCCTCCCTCAAGAATAGAAAAGGAATACCAGCTTTCTGACAAACACATTGTAGATCTTTGCGTGTCCGATTAGCTTAGTTTAGGTCCTGACATGGATAGCACTCAGCAACATAAGTGAGACCGGAGGAGCAACATGTAGCCACAAGAGTCTAATGGAAGATGGAGTAACAGGAGCCCTTTGTTTAAAAAGAAAAACAGACATACAGTGTGTTATGGGCCATCTGTAGAAGGTCTACATCAGATGAAGTCTCCATATTAAAAACATGGAGAGGTTTATCATTGTAAGTAAAGGCTCGCCTTTCCACACAAGGAGACAGGATCAAGAGCTAATGCTACACGTGCACTACTTTCCCACTGGGAATGTCAATCTTTACAGACCCTCTGGTCATCTTTTGAGCTATTTTAAAGGCGTTGCAGGTGGTCTTTTATTTATGATTATGCGCTTAACCTGTGTTTTTTTCTAGCACAAATTCACCACTGAGTTGTGGATGTGACTGTTGGCGTGGAGCATAGTGGACCAAGGAGCTTGTGGCTTGATCAGAATATTTTCTATGTTTATACCATTTTTTTTCAAATGGCATTTTTTGTCTGCTCCTGATTTATATTGATTTGAATAAAGAAATACTCAGAAATGCAATTTTGAGCTTCATTTTTATAACATATGTCCTCCAAATTCAGAAAAAATGCAAAAGGAACGTGTTAAAAACACCTAAAACATAATTTTCAGTGGAGTGGGTCTTTAATGTTAAGACAGCTATAAGGAGCTAGATCTCATTTGTCTGCTATCAGCTTCATGTTTAACAAAGAAGCAACACGTTTCTCATATGTGGACAGGGCGTACGGAAGCATCGCAGCACACCTGTTGGAATTTTCTAGAATCTGCCCTCAGAATGATTTATTATGATACTTGCACCTCCTACAATTGTCTTGTCTTCTTATTTGTAATCTACAGTTAGGTTACATTGGGAATCAATTAACAAAAAAATCCAATGTAGAAGGACAACTAACTACTCACACTTTTTGATATTTTTTTCATGCTACTTACACGAATATGTTCACATTCTGAAAACTGATTTTACTTCCCTCTTTACAGTCAAATGTGGATTATCTGTTCAGCAACTTGATTTTTTTTTCGTTCTCTCTTTTTCATGCTTAAAGAACAGACTGAATGTTCCTAAAGCTGAAGCTTGGAGAGCTCTCCATGCGATTACTCATGTGTTCATAATTACACTTGAAACCATTTCATGAAATGTAATCTTCTTTGATGAAAGGAATGCGTGAATGATTACTGTAATGAACAGTATCTAAACAAAAATGTTTTGTGTATTTTTCATCCATCCTCCAGGGAATGAGATTGCAAAGAGTTTTCCTCTCATTAGCTTTTACTCATGTCTTTCCTATGGGAGGACATGAGAGGCAGAGTTGCCTAGTTTGCATTCAAAATTAGCAGTTAGGGAAAAAAAGAGTTGAGGGGGTGGGGTGGGGGGGGGGGGTACGATCCAGAGGGACAGATGTAAAGGAAAAAGTAGCCAGGCAGAACACAAATGTCTTGTTTTTCATTTAAAAACACAAGATATTAAAAACATGGAGACATTTATCATTTTTGACATAAAATACTGTAGCCATAGCTATAAATGTGGACAGTCTACCACAACAGCCTATGAGTAAATTCTAAGGAAAGTTGGAAAAGATTTTTGGATTAAAAAAATTAAAAATAGAGAAAACGACAAAACATTAAAGAAGATTAAAGTTTCCCGGGAGATAATGGAATAGGTTTCTGAGAATGAACACAAGACAAAAGGCTAATAGTCCCCTTTTTTGTAGGACTGAGGAAAATTAACACTTTTATATGATTTCCCCCTGGCAACATCCTTTGCGTAGCACGCTTGTCCTTGTGTGCAGTTCTATGTCCCGGCAGCCACTTCACCTCATTGCCTTGCCTGGTATGAAAACGAATCACCTCTTCTAACTTTGCCATTTCCTGTCTTTAAAAAGCTATAGAACGCATTTGTATCCAATGATGTTTATTTTAAACATTTTTTAATTTTCTTTAAAATGTGTTATTTGATGAAAAAGAAGCAAATGAAAAAATGCGATAAAAAGGGGTGCTTAGGTTGTTGCAGCCCATTTAAAGGCCTTTTTGTCATTCTAATAGCAAAAAAATAAGAAAGAAATAGAAAGGTTAATAACAAATTAATTTAAAAAATTGAGTGTCTACAATTACAAAACCGTTCAGTCACTGAACAGAAGCTGTCATAAAAGGCAAAGAAACTTTCTAAGTTTTTGTCAGAGCCTGGACAAACACAGCTGACAGTGTGCATTATTGAATATTCTATCCATCGCTTAAAAACTTAATTTCTTCCAACATTTTCAGCTTTTTCTTTTTTTTAGACCTTGTCTAATTTCTGTCTGAAGTGAGCTTGTTTAAAAATCCCTGGTACAAACATCCCTGTGGTTAAATTTAATTAAAAATTTAGAGAAGGTATCTTAAAGTTCTTTGGAGTTTACTTTCTTAATTTACTTCTGCAGTTTGTTCTGGATTCAACCAACTGAAAAACATCAAATAATTACACGCACATTTAGATGAGCAGGTGATCAATTACCAGACTTCACTTTAAAATGGAAACATTCAATCATGAAAGAATGAATGGAGTTAGAAAAAACAAGCAACATTTCAATGGATTAAAAATATTTTTCTAATTAAAAAAGCAATTCAATACTTTATTCCAAATAACATTAAAACTTTTTTCTTCATTTTTTTTTATTACTAAAACATTTTCCTAGCAATATCATCCTTTAAAACTTTATTTGCAGTTCGGCAGGAATGACAGATTTTGGTTTGAATCAGACAACGGAATAAACAACTTTCTGAGTAAACATAAATGATGGTCAAACATAGATTATGTAATAGTGCCATGCTGCCCCTCTCTCAGAAAATTGCTAACTGACTTCCAACGACAAGGCGCCTCCACTCCAAAATTGAGTTCGAATATGATCCAGCCACCCTTAATCAAAACAGAACTAAGGGCCAAAATAAATGAATATGTGCTGAATATTTGCACATATCTGAGGGGCCGGCTCCAGTGGAGCAATTTTTCTTGGATGTGTGCCTATAATAAAGCATCTCAACCAGGGCTGCCCAGCCTGGGTCTTTTAGATCCACCACCCCTGCCTTTCCAGCTGTCCCTGCACTGCTCGCAGCCGTTTCCGCATTCTGATTGACTGATTCAGGTAAGCAGCAGCCGGCAAAGCAGTAACAGCAGAAAATGGGGCAGGGTGGAAGATCTCAAGGACCAGGCTTGGTCACCCCTGATCTAAACTGCAGAAGGAAATTCTTTAGGAAAAAATCCAGCTTCCACCTGTTGGATCAGTACTACGGTAAAGAGTTTGTAGTGCAGCCACAAGTAAAAAGTCTTTAAAGGTTTATCCCTGACCGCAAAAGTTATGTCATATCCTCCTAACTACTACTAAAAAAAAAATTGTGTGAAGTCCGATTTTTTAAAATCTACCGAAAACTGAAATTACCAGAGCCCTACCCCTTCATATTTATGATTGAAAAGCCCCAAATATCCTCTGTAACAAAAGGAGTTTGCGGTGGTTGAAAGACATACATTACTGATAATCAGGATGATGTTAATTATTTTACAAATGTATGTATGTATGTAAGGATAGCTTGCTCTATCAGTTATGGCGGCATTATTGCTGATCTTCCTTCTTTTCTTTAAATTTTGAGAATTACAAGGATGTCCTGTCACTTCATTTGGAGGTTTTTTATTGTTTATGTTACTGATAAAAGTTCATTTTCTTTGTGTCTTGATTATATTTCCTCGGGAGGTTTTTGTTAGCGTTAGGTAGATTTGTTATCTTTGCTAGTTTGGCTTGACCCAGTCTGCAGACCAGTAGGTACGGGCGGTTGACCAGGGTGCCAATTCAAAGGGGGGCGCCAGCTCAGCACTTGGAAAAAAAAAAAAAAAAAACTGCACTGCTGTGGTTTTTTATTATCTCTTATATCACTGGAACGAAATGAAACCAGCAAATCGGCGCCCCCAGCAGCTAGGTGTAGTTTTTCAGTCAGACATTATCAGTGATACTTTAATCAGTTTGATTAACAAAAAGAGGACTTTAGGGACATTTGTGTATTTTTTGGTAAATAATAAAATACTAGATTACTTACTTACACATGCAGCCAAATATGTTGATGTTGTGTCTTAGCATAAGTCAAGTCTGGTTCATCTTGTTTGGAACTTTTTTTTCTGATGCTTGTTTATTTTGCTGCAGCCCTCTACATTGGCCTCCCTTTCTGCTGCATCAAGGAGGTGGTAACTCATTAGTGGCATTTCCTCAAGAGACTCCTTGTTAGAAAAGTATGCAAACAAATAGCTGAAGCTGCTATTTCTCTATTAAAGACTGTCTTTGTTCACTTGCTTACCTACAACATAAAAGCCGAAGAGCAGTGTCAGCCGGTCTCTCATCTCAACCTGCATCACGTAGGCTTTATCGCCCCCATCACCTCGGCATTACTGAATCACTTCAGCTCTTGATGCTCAGCAGGTATTCTTAAACTGATGCTACCTTTACTGTAAGTGCAGCAGAGGCAAAACATGCATCAGAAGTGTGTGTGTGTAGGTGTTGTTGTTGTTCAACTACTATTTTGTGCCAATTTTTGTAAAGATGTTCTCCTTTTTGCTGCTTCTCTCAGGTGACCTACATTAGTTTACCTCACAAAACACTGTTGACTGTGTAAACAATGTGTAAATACAACATCAGAATTCCCTTTTAAAAAAGATCTCACCTAAACTACCGAAGCAATTGTAATATTTTATCTTTTATTAATTCATACAAATCACACACACACACACACACACACACACATATATATATATATATATATATATATATAAATACAAAAATATACATAAATGCACAGTATTCCCTTATATTTGTGGTGGTTAGGACCAGGGACACCCGCGAATATGCAGAATCTGCGAATAGGGAGAACCACTCCCCCCACCGCCGTTGCCGAAGAATGTCCGTCACAGAGCCTTACTCATCAAATAACAACTCTGATGTTTTGTAAAACAGTTCTTAAAGAATACTGGAATACTGTTCAACATAAAGTGTTTTCTTTTATATATTATTCAGAGCAATAGACTGTACTGTAGCATACTTTATAACGCATACTAAGAGTGTCACTCTGTGGCTTAAAACCAGGAGCCCGTTCTTCTTCCTTCATCAGTTAAGTGGAAGAGTGCATCTTCATTTATTCATTTATTTGGATGATAATTATTCTCAGTGATTATCTTCTGCAATGTATCATGATATTTTCTCACTTCTGAGTAAGCTGATGCCATTTGTCCATGCAGGAGCACAAACTTTGCGTATACCGGTGACAATAGCTGTGAAATATTCCTTAGCAGCCGGCAAGGAATGCTGCTCCCCTCTTCCCCCCCAGCACCTCCAGCGGACGTGAAAGTCTCATACAATATCTTGAGCTGGGTTTTTGTGATAAACCGGAGGAGTCACATGACCGACAAAATAATCTGACGTGAAACTGCGAATTTTGCAACGTGAACAAGCGCGGGAGCTCTGTATGATTTAAATAACACTTAAATCAAGCAAAATAATATGTTTTAGCTCCTAATTTTCTCCAAATAGAATACTTACACAGTTACTTGTCAGAGCATATTTTTTCTTCTAAAAATTTAAATGAACACATATTCAAATCTAATTTAGTAAACAAAACCTAACTAATTTGGGAGCCCAAGGCAAACAGGTTCATGAATAGCTCCTCAGTAATCCACCTCCATATGTTTTTAACTATCCATTAATGAATGTGCTACACTTTAAACACTGTTTATCATAGACATTTTAATCCCTCTGCCAAACAAAGTACATGACTAGTTCATAAACTAGGACTAGTCAAATGTGATAAAGTCCCATTCGTCATTGTTTTATCTACTTTGAAAGCGTTCTCAGCCGTCTTTAAATTAGGTTCATGTTTTTTTAGACAAAGTAAAAAAAACAAAAAAACAACCTGTGTCGTTTTCTAGGACATAGTTTCTGCGGATTGGCTGTAGCACATTACAAATTCGCCCCCGGAGTTGTGGGCGAACTGTTGGCACAGGCTAAACCCACCCCTTTCCCATCATCTATTTGTTTACATTGTCTCCCGCAAGCTTACAGCCCCTTACATCCCTAACCTAACATTACGGGTGCAACAAAAATATTATAGCTATCCAGCTGTGCCGTTTTGAGCCAGATGCCAGCTCAAATGAGGAAAACAAAGACGTCATCTACTTCAAGTAGATGCATGTGAATAGGGCAGGCGGGGAGCTTGTGTCCTGCTCACTGCATTTTCTACGTAATAAAAGCGCTCTTTTTTTCAAATTGCATTTTTTTTTTTGTTTGTTCTTGATCACCAACAATTTGAATTAAAAAACTTTATTTAGAAATTGTATTTTAAGCCTAATAGTCATAATATACTGTATATTCTGTTAGAAATACCAAAAACAAAATTTGCATCAGAGTGTTTGAGTGCAAAGAAAAAATTACAGGCACTAACTTTGTTTTCTTTGGAGGGACATGACGTCTTTGAAGTTTGCCATTGGAAATGAAACATTTATGCATGCTGCAAATTATATTTCCATTTATTCACATCCATGGTTTGAAACATCACTGCTCTGCTCAAAAATGTTCAATCAATCAGAACATGAAATGTAACATACATGTAGAAAAGGTGAAAAAAAAAGACTATGTGAGCTGGTTTGGTTTGTTTCATTCACGAAATCCAATTCACTAGATGAAAAATATTCAGATTACACAGCAAAGTAATGATTTATTCATTAATAAAATGCATTTTTTGTTATTAGGTTAACTGTTGTAAATTAAAAATGCTCAAGAATGTCCCCATTCACATAATTATTTGTCCCCTCGATGTTCAATTATTTGTTGAGATTACTGTTAGAACAAGTAGCACGGCATGTACTGTCACCCGTACTTTTGTAGAGAAAGAGCTTGTTACTTTTGAAAGGAATGAATGAGTCATTCACTGATGTTGTTGTGGCCTCAACCATTACGGGGGGGGATACAATTTCTCAATCTAAGACAAAGTCTTTCAGAGCAAAAATGTCTTCTACTAAACAATTTTAATGAATTAATTAATATGATAAAAGTTTTTTTTATTATTATTAAACTTTATGGAGACCCTAAAAGAATCATGGAGCCACATACCTTTGCCCAACGGTTAAGTCAACCTCCAGCCATATGCTAATTAAATTAGAAGTAATTTACTGCTTTGCAGCATAACCCTATTTTCAGGCAAACACTCCAACAAGCTGGAACTGCTAAAAACCTCCAGGTCTTGGCAGAGAGAAACTAAAAAAGTTTTTTAAAAATGTGACAGTTAGTTAAAATATGATTCAGCTTCTGAAATGAGCTGCAATGGATAAACAGACCAAAATGTTTCACTGCACTTAAAAACGATTCACTTTATAATGTGGAAACAACTTAAACTTTGGCGAGTCAGACAAAAATACCAAAGGAGAAATAGGAGAAATGGCTGCACAGTGTTAGTTGTCATCATTGCCTTTTAAATAACAATTAGCATTTTAAAGTAAATCATCTTTTGATCTATTTCAAAATCATTTCCGATGGTCTTTGAAACATGATCTTGCCTTTTTTTTTTTTTTTGCCAAAACCAGAAAACCTGTTAGACAATTTGCATTTAGTTTCTGCAGAGCAGCAGTAGTTCATTAGAAATTGGCATCCGAGTTGTGTGCCGGACCACTGGCGTTGGAGTAAGCCTTCTTTCACTTTCCATCATTCCTTTGTTTACACTCTCTCCGGCTAACTTACAGCCCCTGACAGGGCCAACCTAATATTTCTGGTGCAACAAAAATGGTGAGTAATGTTGAAGCCATCCAACCATTCAGTTTTGAGCCAGATGTCAGCTCGGACGAGGAAAACAAAAAACATACATGGATCTGTTTGTCTGTGAGTGGATGCATCAGAATGGAGCAGAGCAAAGAGCTTGAGTATTTTATTTAAATAAACAAATACCAGAAATACAATTTTGTGTTTTCCATTATGAGAAAAATGCCACAAGAACATTTAAAAAACACCAAAAACATAATTTTTTTAATAAGTGAGTCTTTAAAAAAAAACAAGTTTTATCTTGCAGTCCACATACAAAATCTCTTGTGGATTAAAAAAAAAAGAAACCTAACATGTCTGTAAAGGGTTTAATAAATATTTGAATATGCAAATCAATGCTACGTGCCTTGTTGCACAGGTTATTTGCATATTTGAAGACAGTCAGTAGCTTTTTTTTTTATTATTTCAAGGCCACTACTGCGGTTTTATGCCGCTATGCTTCAAATAATTAACCATAACCAAGTGATGCCGAAACTATTTAAATGCCAATTTGTGTGCATAACTATGCTCGACTATGTTCCTTATGTTCCAAATAAATATAGTACAGCACAGAACGGTGTTTTTAAAGAACAGTTAAGATAACTGTTTGGTCTCATTGAACCAACAAAAATGACTTCATCTATTACAATTTTGAATGATTCAGAATTTGTCCTTTTTGCCTCTCAGTTGTTCATTTTGTATACAACCTGATTTGAACCGGAACTCTTATTCAGGTGAGGTCCAGTATGGTGAGCTTTGCGAGTACACGCAGCGGTGTCGATCTGAATCTGCATTTAAGCAGCTGTGTTAATTTTCTTTGACATGTGCCATTATGCATCTGAACCGTAGCTACTAGCTGCACATGAACTGAATTATTTAAAACATTATGCACGGTGAGGAAAAAAAAATTGTTAATATGAGACTGCAACCCACTGGGATTTTTCTGCACACTGTACAGTAGTGGCAGTGGTTTCATAACACTTTGAAATTTTGACGTTGGGCTAACAATAATTTTATTATGAATAATATTAGAAACTGTGCATGAAGCCAAGATTTTTAACCAAAATGTAAGGAAAAACTTTAGTATGATGAGGCACATGCGTATCTATCTACAAATATATCTGCAAAGCAGAAGTTCATTTTATTTGATGGTTTAAATTAAGAAAGATTACAGGAAAAAGTCTACTTTAAAGACAGAAAACATCATTAATCAATTCTGCAAGCAGTAAACTGCATCTCTGCTGAGGCACTGAGATAACAGATGGCTCTGTATCACGTGATAACAGTAGAATGGGGCTCAATTGCCGCGTACATCAGGACATGTGGCACTGGACTTGAAAAAGATGAGAGCCAATTGAAAAAAAAAAAAAAGTTGAGTTAGGCACTGTCGAACCCTTATGAAATCAAAATCTTTAACCACAGCGGTTTGGCAAAAACGCTCAACTGTCTGAAAGCATGATGATGAGAGACCAGGCTTCCAAACTGTGTCTGGCCATTGCATAATGACTGCTGGCAGTACATATGGCTGTTTCGTGCTCAGGCACGTGCTTGGGGATCTGTCAAGGTTTGGCTAACATGGGTCACGCTCAGCACAAGACTGTCAGCATATGGTCAACCGGGATGATATTGTGATACGCTGTGGTAGCAGGATAAAGAGCCTGTCAGGTGAAAGGGGGTGAGCAAAAGACTTACAGCTGGAGGTTTTAATCCACACAGAAAACCCACAAACCCTCAGGAATTATCCATCAAAGATTTTTTTTGTGTGTGTTGTCTCCATGTTGTGTGATTGTTGTCTGGGTTTGTAGCACACAAGTCAAATAAATGGATTGTTACATTTTTTGAGAAGACAAAAAGAGTATCTGATTTTTGCAAACATATGTCATGTCAGCATTTAGTACAGAATTATAAAGCTAAAAATTCTTCAAATGAAGCACCAAATATTTATCTGTTTTACTTTGGCATATATTTATTTTTGTACATAAAATTAAATCAAATTGCCCAGATGTGTTTGCTGTAAAAATATGTCCTACATAATGTTGCATAGGTCAACCTGGGTCAGGAAATTGTGTCATTTGGTGAAAGATAAGCCTTTCTGCTTTTTGTTACGTGATCGAATCAGATCAAGAATGATTATCCAGGTCCCCAAAAACCATTTGCACAGCTCTTGCTAAATTCAAGGATTGTAGAGGATTCAGAATTTAGTGAAAGCCCTTGAAAAGCATTGAAAGACATTACGTCTGCATTATTTGTCAAATATGTTGATTGAAAATACCACAAAACTTTCATGTAGATCTTTTTTTTTCTTCAAAGTGGACCCAATACATAAAGCTATTAAGCCAGCTTTTCTTCTTCTCCGCCATGTATTACTGTAAAAATAGTTTCCTCACTTGTTTACATGCTAGGTGTCAACCAGCCTTGTGAACAGCTTAGATTCGTTGATTATGCTAAATTAAATTTATCTGAAAAGAACATTTGTCAAATCTGCTAAGCTCTGCTGCACATCCCCACCAATGCATAATAAAAGAAGAGGGGTATCATTAAAATAAGGAGATTCACCAGTTTACTGTGTAAGATGCCTTGCTTATGCAGTAGCAAAAAAAGTAAAGATGTAAAGAATATCAACCCAACAAACACAGACTTGTTGTCATTTTCTGCCAATTTTATGCGTAGAGAAACTTCCAAAGTTTGGCATCATCATCATGAAGCCCCAGCACTTCTCACTATTATTATCATAATTGTTTTGTTTATTTAAAGAAAATCTGCCAATAAGTTAAGAATTTCTTACTTATTTCTAAAGGGGCCTGTTTTAGCAATGTGCACTTTAGGTTTTATAATGTATGTTCTAGAGAAAAATATATACATTTTTTCTTTTTGTATGAATAAAGAAAAACTGTCAACATCCTATTTCTTATTCTGGTAATGAATTTCTGCTGGTGTGCTCTGTCAGTGTGGCGGTTTGCACTGTTACTTCACAGCAAAAAGACCCTGGTTCCAATCCCAGCTGAGTCTATTCATCGTGAAGTTAGCATTTTCTCATTGTGGGTTTTCTCCGGGCACCACGGCTTCCCTCCGCAGTCCAAAAATATACTTCATAGGTTGATTGATGACTTTAAATTGTCCTTCGGGTGTTAGTCTAAGGCCCTGCATTGGACTGTCGACCTGTTTAGGGTGTACTCTGCCTGCACCCTGGAGTATGTAGAATAGGCTTCAGTAACCTTTGTGACCCTACATAGGACAAAGGGGGTATACAAGATGGATGAATGGTGCACTTTGGTCCATTTCCCTGGTGCATAACCAAAGTGTGTTTTTGGACTATATCCTAAAATGATGTCTTGAAAATCCCCTTAAGGGTTTTCTGACATCAAGCAGATTTGATGGATCTCTGGATTAAAGCAAAAGTAGCCGTAAACCTTCACATTGATACAACTATTTCTGACTTATTTACTAAATAATTGTATTTTTTTTCTTCTTGTATTTCAATCCAATAGTCTGAAGAAATTTGATGTACAAAGTGTTAATCTTAAAGAAAAAAGTTGTACACATAGCTTTGAAAAATTACCATTGGAAAATATTTTAAAAACATCTGAATATTGAGTGACCTTTAATTGGCAAACACACTCCACTGCAGTGTAAGGTGCTTTTATTTAGTTGTGGCATGGACATTATAAAAGCTTTTAAGTGCCTTTGAGGTTGTTGCCGTTAGCATTGTGAAAGTAAAGCTTTAAAAAAGTAATTACTCCTCTATAATTGCACCTTGAATGTAGCAAGAAGGAACAGAAACAAGAAATGCACCAGAATCATTTTTTAAGTAACACAGATGTTGGTGGGGGCTGCTTGTAGTACATATTCTTAAGGATAATTTAGATGCAAGAAGAAAGGGAATAGCATTAATGAATGGATCAGGTGACATCTGAAGAATGTCTTAGTTAATGGATGAACAGAAGGTAAAATGAAGAGTATTGATCAGGCCAATCAGTTAAGGAGCATCTAAAGTGTCAAGGACTCAGGGCAAGTATAGGTTCATTGAACACATGTCATAAGAACTGATTTAAACAGGCCAGAGAAGAAGCTGAAAGTTCTTCCCAGACCTGAAGATCACTCTGACCTCACTAAGTGAGCTCTGCACTGATATAACATCAAACATTAAAGCAGGTCTTTGGGGTGCACTAGACAGGTGCAGTAAGCAGCAACTAATGCTTTAACATTCAGTATCACACTGTATTCAATATTAATGTGGAGATGAACAAAGAATTTTGATTTGCATGTGACTGTTCTGGTAGAGGTTTATATAGGGTCATTTCTCTGGTCCTTATGTGGTGAAATTACCTGGAGACAAAGCTCAATGAATTCATTTCACCAAGAATCCGGTTGACTTACATTGAAAACTGATTGGACATTTAGATCAATAGATCATTATTCCGGCTTACTCCGAAAACACAAAAAAATTGAAAAAAAAAAAAACCTCACCTGACCTTGACTGTTTGTCCCTATGGTAGCACCCACTTGTTATTAGGATAGTCACTACCATCTTGCAGCATTGACCAATCTTTTGGTAAACTAGCAGTGCAGATGGAACTCAGTAGAGTCCACGAGTCCTGGAAGAAGGTTTGCTTAACTTAATGCAGGTGACCATTAAGTGAGTCCATGAGTAATGTGATTGGTGGAGGTGTCTTGTCAACATAAAAGCTTAATCACAGAAGGACGCTTGTTTTTTTTAAAAAAAAAAAAAAAGACAATATCAACTCCTCATTTATGCTCATCGGTAAGGACCCTTAAGGGGTTCTATTTGTTCCCTTTGCAACTTCTTTCTTGTTACATTTTAGAAATGTGTACAGTATTGGATTTTTACTCTATGTAAAGAAAGATCTGTTAGTTATCTTTAAAGACATTTCTCCAAATGGTTCTGAGTTTCACATAAAATCCCTTAAAATACTGTTTTGTTTTGAGCTTTTTTACTTAAGGGTTGTTTAAAGATATTCTGCAAAATTATAAAACTGTTGTTGAGTTGAATGACAAAAAATGTGCATATTTACAGTCCCACTCTAGACATAATCTCAACAAAAAACACTCCAAAATGTGTTTTTCGTGTCTTTAACATGTTCTTGTGGCATATGCAGGACACATATAAAGAAAATTAGTCTTAAAATGGCATTTCTTACTATATCTTTATTCAAATTGTCGTGAATCAGGAGCAGACAAAAAATGCTGTTAGAAAAAGAGCCTATTTGTGACCTAGAAAACACAATGGATGGGCCACATTTTTGCTGCACCGCTAGTGTTAGGTTGGGGGCAGTAGGCTGACTGGGGGAGCATGTAAACAGATAGCTTAGTTATGGGTGACGGAAAGGGAATGCAGGGTTGCTTTGTGCAACTCCAAATAACTTAGAGAACGTTTCTAATGAACTCCTGCCTCTCTACAGATACTATGTACTAGAATGCTACAGGTTTTTTTTTACTTTGTCAAAATCACAATTAAAAGACCAATAGGAACGCTTTAAAAATCGATAACAAGATCAGAGTGGGACTTTAAAGGGTCATTTGGAGGCTAACAAAGGCATTTTGTGTGGCGATGGTTGCTCTAATGTTTTGGTGTTTTGTATAAAACTTTCTATATGCAACTATTGAACTGCAAGGTTAAAACTATTTAGAAATCAATTGGTTAGCATGTAGTTTACAGTGTTAGAAGTAACACTTTACAGAAGGAATGCATAAAATTCACATGTTACATGTAACAGAGTAGTATAGGGCACTACTAGCTGATATTTAGTAATATTCTACTCTTTACATTTTCAGCGAGTTTTCAATTAGATCAAACTAACTGCCAACAATCAATCAACAATAAAAAAAAAACTATTATAAAATAAACTATAAAATTAAAATTGAGTCAATCCTGCAATAAAGGCATAAACTATCTACAAAACTGATTTTCTGCAAGTTAGTAAGTTTTATGTTGTAATCATCCTTAATTTAAATTGAACATAGTGATGGCAACAGCGAAGACTAGAAAAATGAGAATTTAAGATTTAAAAGGTCATATGCAGGCCCTTTTTAAAGGCTTAAGAAGTATGTTTGTGTTTTCTTGCACTCATTTGATTACTTTTAATTATTTTCCTTGTCATCATTGTGGCAGGATATAATTTAAACAAACCCTGGGGCATTAAAAAATGGGCAAATGAGGAAGAGGGGTGATAAAAAGCCTTACATACATTCCCATTTGTGCAAATTGTTTCTCATAAAATGATAAATAAAAAATGAGGTGTTCAAAAATGACCCTCAGCGGGCATCTCATTGCCCTGTTTCTCCCTATTAACAGAACTCTTTCCACCTGCACAATCACAGCAGCTGCTCTCACCTGTGGTGGGGGCTCTTTCTAAGAAGTGGGGAGACTTGTCTTACCTGACAGATTGCCCCAGCTCTTGCTACAAACTTTTCTTGTCACAGTGTTCAGGTTTCTTCTTCCTCAGATGACTCGGTTTCCTCCCTGTGGACTGAGTTTGAAAGCTTTGTGCTTTCTTTTGGAATGAGGATTTTGGAATTTTGATTGGTTTGTCTTGTGCGGATTGATCTTAGCTAGTGATCCCCATGGTCTCTGAGTGTATTGCTTCCCTGCTCTTTGTGAACGTACCCTCTATGTTGGATTGATCGCCCAGCATGCCCCCAAGCCTCCCCCTCTACAGACTAAACTAGTCAGAGACTGAAACTTACTTACTTTTTAACTTAATTTTTATCAGAATCTCTTACAATACCTCACTGCAATTGCCAAGAATGTAATGTAACATAAACCTTTCTGTTTTATAGTTTAAAAAAATACAATTACTATTTAAAAAAATAGGTTACATGTGATCTCATGATAGAGTTAAGTGGCTTATTGTCATTTTCTGTGGAGAGATAATAATCTCAAAACATTTATTTGTGTGTAGTACTTGATTTGTAACTTCTGTCTCCCTCTTTGTGTGTAACTTTGGATTTTGTGTGTAATCCACACAAAATCTGTAATACTTTTAGTTTGTAACCTGTGCAATACATTTTGTCCGCAACTGTGTGCATTTGCAATTTTTTTTATTCACACTCAAATATCAAAAACGTACAAATACAAAATACAATTTATGCATGCGTAACTTGAAAAAACACCAGCTTTAACTATGATTTCAAATCGACTCCTATACGTACACATTTTTAAATTGTACGCACCAACTGCCTGATACACACAGTCAAAACTACATTTATGCACAGATCCTTTTTTCTTTTTTTTTGAGTATCTGTCCCCTCACCAACATCCAAAGAAAAAAATGGTTAAACTGATGACCCAGTATTCTACAGACATTTAAAAACATCACGTACGCACACAACTTGAAGAGTCTCAAAACCACTCGTACATTTGTAACTGATCTGTGAGTAAATGTAATTTTGTCTGTGGGCGATTGGTGCGTCCTATTTAAAGATTTGTATGCATATGAATGAATAGTTTAAGGCTGCTGTAATATCAAATTGAGCGTGGATAAATTGTATTTTGTATTTTTGATATTAGAGTGTACATGTGAATACATAATTGCAAGTACACACAGTTTGGCACAGCATCTATTGTTTGAGTTACAAAACAAGTATTACACACATAAATGCAAGTTTTGAGACAATTCTCTCTCCATAATGTACACAGCAACATGTAGCAGTTAAGTTATTGTAAGAAAAGCATGCTATGTAGATGTAAAATGTATAGTGCAATAGTAATTGTGTTATATATATATGTATGATGTGTACAAAGAAATTTAAGATGAAAAATGTACCAAAGTGATCTAGTGACATCCATCTCTTAACGGATTTATCTCATAGTATATGTCTTTTTCTGAAAGATCATTTATGCCACATTGCAAAATTTGTTTAGAAATTGTTAAGAGAGTGATGCCTGGGATTTTAAAGTATTGTGTTGCCTTTCAAATTCCCCAAATCTCTATCCAATCGTGTTTGAGGTGTTCTGGAGGAACACCCCTGATGGTCGGAAACTTCAATTCACAATTTACTGAATTAGACTCTGCTGGTAAACTCTTGTTGCCTGATAGCACAGGACACCTTGGGAACACTGTCAAGTCCGTGACTTGACAATTCAAAGGGGTTGTGGGAGAACAAGGGGATTAAAGACCAAGGGTGTGCAATTCAAGCAGAGGGACTGTTTATATTCAGCCATAGTTAGAAGCCCTTATAAAAAATGCAAAAGCACAAACAAGCAGTACACTGTACCAACCCTAATCTCATGTTATGCTCATTCATTTTTCTTTGTCATGCTATTTAGTGACAGCCTGAGCTAAATGCACTACTTTACACTTTACCTCAAGGTTGTAAGAGGAAAGTCATATACAAAATAAGATCTAAAGCATTAAACTTTTGCTATTTTATAAATAGGGATTTTTTTTAACTTGTCCTGTCCAACACCTGAGAAAACAGATAATAGCTAAAAGCGTCTTGTGTTTGTATATATTTGACTGTTACAACATGGGGTTATGAATCTTCGGAAACACAAAGTGTATATTTAAATAAACCCTTTTTGTAATTTAGGGTAAACCTTATTGATATTGATTATATTTGTATCCATTTTTTCTTGGACTTCAAAGTACGGGACTTATTCTTCTGCAAAGGTTTTAACTTTGAGAACTTGGAGGAGATAGAGAAAAGTATGAAACAAATGTTCATTTCTGTCTGAGAAAAGTGTATAAAACGTGTAGTGAGGCGTTTTACAGCCTTAAAACATCTACAATTTGTGGATTTCACCAACTGCGGGTTATTTTTATGAATTAATCAAATGAATCAAAAAAAAATTAAAGGTACTTCAGAAAAATGAAAAAAAGTTTTAAAATTTAAGTTTTTAATTTAAAAAAATTATGTTATCTTTCTGACTAAAACACAAGATCATTAAACAGCAAATGCACTGAAAAACAGAAGAAACAAAACATATAATTTTCTTTTTCATATTAATCAGCAGTTCAACAATAACCAAACATGAATCCAAAAACAGCTGCAACTTCATTGATGCCAGTGTTCAAGAAAATGTGAATGAGCTTCGTCGCACGCGCACACACACGTGCAGCACAGGAATAGTAGCAAAACACCAGAGAGACAGCAGGCTGCTTACAACGTGCAGTGACTTTACAGTGGTGGAAAAGGCACAGAACATCTGTCACGAAAACAAAAATAAATTCTAGCGCATTCGACAGAAAGTCTTCACTCTTCTGCTCATCATCATGTCCTGATGTGATGTCAGGGGGGAACTGGTGGCAAATTAATAAGCCAAAGCTACCTCAACATCATGTCTGTTGTTGTTTTTATTGTATCTGCTCTTTAGGCCATTCTTTATTCTTCGTCTTGTAACCTTCCTGTTTCATTAACCTAAGCAGTCCCTAACAGCAGACTTTGTTTTCTTGGACAGAAAAAAGGTGGAAGATGTTCATCTCCTTTTAACAGCTGCAGGAGGGGAGCTGCGCCTCCACTTTATGTGCAAGTTGAGGAGATTCTGTACTCTCCTGAGTTTATGAGCCATAAATAACACAGAGGAGATGGTATGAAGGGATTATTTTTGTGTGGTTTAAAAAAAAAAAAGTACAACCACAAATCAAAACGATCGTCACATTAACAATGCCTTTTCTCGTGTCTTAGAAGCTCTCTGAATATTCAAAGCGGATTAATCATTTTTATTATACAGGTGGTTTATTGTTGTCTCATCAGTGCATATGGGTGTTTATGTGCCAACGTTCTCTTTTCTGACTTTATGTTCTCTTTTTGAGTAAAACAAGACTCTGCAAAGTCAATATGCCAAACCAATAAAGACTGAGAGGCTTTCTTATGAAAGGAGGTGTACCAGTCAAAGTCCGCCTCCATTCCACATTAGTTGCATCTAAATGTAGTTTTGGTAAATATTTCTAGTAATTAGGGATGGGTACCGTGCCCCGGTATTGAACCAGCCCCGGGGCCACATTCTTCAAGACCGCAGTATCGTTAAGATCTGACCTTAACGGTTCTGCTATCGGTACTGGAGAAGTTACTTTTTTTTTTTGTGTGTGTCCCACAAAATATAAATGTTATCTGCCATATTTAACTCACCAAGTCACTCAATTTTGCGTTAATTATAGATGATGATATTAATTTCGGTATTCTCGTTGAAGCGGAGAGCTCTGTCTGTCTATTTGTGTGCACGGGGGGCGGGGCTGTTGTTCAGACAGCACGCGCCGCGCGCGCACACACACAAGACAAGGCAGCGCACACACAGTCAGTGGCGATCTTGTAGTAGGGGACACGTGCCGCCCTAGACTAAGAACTAACGTTTCTGCGTAAAAATTATTACGTTTGCCGACCATCCTGTCACCTTGCTGCTACGATGACCGTATGTTGCGCTGTTTGTGCAGAACAGGCTGGGCCAGCGGGAGGGGGGGGGGGGGGGGGCGTTGCACGCGGAGAATACAACATACAGATAGAGAGGCGGGGCTTAGACTCACCGCTTATTATTCCAGACCCGCGACAAACTATCAGCTGCTTCCTAATACTTAATAAAAATTAATAACTAATGATAGTTGTTATCCGTAGAATTAATATCATTTATTGGGTTTACTGGATTTAAAGAAAAATAAATGGAGTTGGCAAAATAGAAAGGAGTCTGCATCAAAGTGAATTTGTTTCCATCATTTAACTTAACTTATCTTAACTCTGGTGTTTGACAAACAGAAAAGTCTATTCAAGGTTGTGGAAAATGGAAAAAAGACCAAATGAAACATCACACTCATAAATAATAAAAACAATTCGATTAAATAAATAAATAAATGAATATCCTGTCTGGAACATTCTCATGTATAAAGTAAAATGTTTTGTTAAAAAAAACAATGTTGTTGCATAGTGAGGAAATAAAACACTTTATGTTCTTAATTTGTTATTTATTTATTTTTTTTCTACCTCAAAAAGTATCGATAAGAGTACCGATAAGAGTACCGGATCGATAAGCAGTATCGATAAGAGTAGTAGTATCGTTAAAACCTTAACGATACCCATCCCTACTAGTAATAAATGATAATGCTTTTAGTTTATTGATGAGGATGTCTCAAAAAGTGCAACACTGTTGGTCAAAACGTCTGTCTGTTTGTCTCTGTCTGCCTGCCAGCCTGTCTGTCTGTCCCATTTAGTTTAATCTGTAAATTTGGGAAGACATTAAAAACTGCACTGAATTTCCTCCTAAATGAAGAGTTTACTTAAAATAACTATTGGTAATATTTTTTATGGAAGCCAGCGTAGTATTGTTACTGCCAACTATTCATCTTTTGCAAAGCTGTTAATCCAGCTCAAGCTGCCCTCAAACTAGATGAGATCAACTGTGCGTCTCGTGCAATGAACAATATACAATATAAAAACATGACACAAATACACATGCTCCTTTACAGACTCACTCTGATGAAAATTGTTTTT
Source organism: Oryzias curvinotus (assembly GCA_023969325.1). Taxonomy (NCBI): domain Eukaryota; kingdom Metazoa; phylum Chordata; class Actinopteri; order Beloniformes; family Adrianichthyidae; genus Oryzias; species Oryzias curvinotus. Next base: position 19,792,140 of record CM043719.1, read on the forward strand.
TTGGGTGTTTTGGTAAATGGCGTATACTTATATGGCACTTTTCTACCTACGGTAGGTACGTTGGCGGCCGTGGTGCAGCGGTAGGGCAGCCGACCCATAATCGTAAGATTTCAGGTTCGACTCCCGCTTTGCACACCCATGTGTCGAAGTGTCCTTGGGCAAGACACTAAACCCCACCTTGCCTCTGGTGGGAGGTTGGCGCCAGTGTTCGGCAGCGGAGCCGCCATCAGTGTGTGAATGTGTGTGTGACTGGGTGAATGGGACTGTGACTGTAAAACGCTATATAAGTATATGCCATTTACCATTTACCAAAGCGCTTTACAGTCACAGACCCATTCACCCAGAGATTCACACACTGGTGGCGGCTCCGCTGCCAAACACAGGGGCCTGCCTACCACCAGAGGCAAGTTGGGGTTCAGTGTCTTGCCAAAGGACACTTAGACGTATGGGCGTGCAAGGTGGGAGTCGAACCTGCAATCTTATGATCATGGGTCGACCGCCCCTCCGCTGCACCACGGCCGCCCCACCAAGCATTTTAAGCATGTTCTTTTGCCATTTTTTGATGATATATAAAGAAAATTAAGTATTAAGTATTTCTTTATTCAAATTGTTGCAAATCAGGCCAGAAAAAAAAGAAGCGTACTTGTGATAGAGAAAATAAGCTGGCCCGGCTACAAGCTTCTTGCTCTGCTCCATTCTAATGCTCCCACTTGCAGACAGATACACCTATGTACTCATTTTCCTCAAATAAGCTGGCATGTGGTTCAAAACTTTATGGCTGGATAGCTACATTATTGCTCACCATTTTTGTTGCTTTGGTAATGTTAGGTTGGGGATATGAGAGGCTGTAAGCTAGCGCAGGGGTCGGCAACCTTCTTTTACTCAAAGAGCCATTTGGGACCGCCCCAAATGAAAAAATCACCCGAAGCCACAACCCGTTTTGACGTCATTATATATATCATACATGTATATATTATCAAGGGTGCTCATTACGGTCGATCGCGATCGACCGGTCGATCTTCAAGGACATGAGTGTAGATCGCGGGCCAGAAAAGATTAAAAAAAAAAAGTACTTTTTAAAAAGCCAATCAAAATCCTCACTGAGAAGTACGGGAAGAAGTACATGTAGATTGGCCAATCGGACATCTTGTGAAACATACATCCACTGCAAATGCACATTGTGTTCTTTAAAGCATGATGCCGTGGCCGCGTGTGGGAGGAGCTACCAGCTAAACTTATGGTCTGATCGCTGCATGGAGCCATGTGTTTGTCAATGCATGGTAGACACGGAGAATGTGGAGAGATCAGGTTTATTATTTTGGAGAGTTCTACTTGGTAATCATGTTTCCATGTTTGAGTTCATAAAATCATCCCAGGGAAAGTCTCTGCTTCAACTCCCGCAGGGAAAGCTGCGTCTAAATCTGACGCCCGTGTTTCCATCTCTCTGACAGAGTTTGAAGCCAAAGCCCCTCCTCTGCTACTTTACCTGCTTTTCCTCTCTACCTGTTCACCTGTTCACATCCTCTGCAGCTGAGAGTTGTTTCCCCCGCGCTCCTCAGTTTGTCCTACACAGAGAGCGCAAAATACGGTCATCATTGGTTGACACGGTAGTTGGGGCGCTCCAGTGAAGTACAAGGAAGAGCCGGACGCAGGTTATAGCGGGCTAAGAAAATGAATGGAAGAAGGCGGTCCGCTGAAGAAATATTCAATAGTGTACACATTTTATTATTAGTCTGAACTATCTTTTATTTTGAAAAATCTTTTATTTTGTTAAATCATTCCAGTACGAAAAAAAACATCAACAAAAGCTGTGTTGGGCGGTTTTTGGCTGGGTCTGGTGGTTTTCAGATGACTTTTGGGCTGGAAAACTGTGACTCTATCTGGCAACACTGGCGCAAACTCTCTGTCATCAGAAAGTTGCTCTCTGCCCGTCACGTCAAGTTCCCGGCAGAAGTTTATTGAGGCCGCCCCGTGTCTGTCCTCCTGCTATCAGCTCTGCAGTGTTGCCCGACAAATAGGAGCTCATTAAGGAAGCTGTTTTTTACGTGGCACGTGCTTCGTACGGAGCCAGCAGCGCCTTTGAAATGCCATGAAAAATGAACAAACTAAAGTAAAATTTAATTATTACAAAATACTCATTATTTTCCAAAGTCACAGGGAGCCACAACAGAAGGATGAAAGAGCCACATGTGGCTCCGGAGCCATGGGTTGCCGACCCCTGAGCTAGCGGAAAAGCATGTGAACAGAAGGATGTTGGGAAGCAGGGGTGGGCTTATTCCAAGCCAACTGTCCTGCCTACAATGTAGAGGCAAATTTCTAATGAACTTTTGCCGCCCTACAAAAACTATGTCCTAGAAAACAACACAGGTCTTTTGACTTTGGCTAAAAACGGCATAAACATAATTAAAAGACCACTGGGAATGCTTCTACGTTAGACCAAAAGATGATCGGAGTGGGTCTATCAATAGAAAGAACAGCACTGGAGATTTCTCCACTTTTTAACATTAGAAACTTTCCTCATTCTTTTATTTAATGTTTATTTTATAGGTTCACAGCAGCAGTTCAGGGACAAATTCAAAAAGTCAGATCAATAATGTTATCAATAATGATATCTCATAATTTTTAAGTGGTGTCTCTACAGACTGCAGCTAAAACATAAAGTCTGATCTGTACGAGTAGATTGACCTTAGAACTGTAGTTGTAGCGTGCAGAATTAAATAGGAAACGTGTCTGAGCTTATCATTTGAACATTTAAACAATATCAGAACTGGGAGTCTCCAGCAATGCTGGACTGTAAAACAGGATCAATGCTCGTTGGCATTTTGATTATGAAATCACTTAAGAATTATCTTTACTGCAGAAGTATGAAAGAGACTGCTGCTGTGCAAACATCAGTATGAGCTCCATCGCATCTTGCTGACTGGTTACAGTCTGGTTCTTAGGGGAGGTTCTGTGTTTGGTTGGAAAACCACTGAAATTTGAAAGCCTTGAACCAGATAAATTTATGTGATGAAGCCAAGAAGGTATAAACACAGATGAAAACAGAAATTATATATATTTCTATAAATATATATTTATAAATATAGGAAGTTGTTAGAGTAAATGTGCTATCTACTTCCTTCAGAGCTGCATAACTGTCAGAATTGTGGGATTCAAGATCATATATCAAGTTAACAGACCCCTTATCAGTCTAAAGCTATGTTCACACTGCATTCGGCAATGCGTGTTCAAGCGACCACTTTCAATAAAAAGTCTATGTAAACACGCATATGTGCGCTTTGGCCTTTCACTTTCAAAACTTTCCTATTCAAGAAAAAGGAAGTATTTTATTCTTTCAGAATGTGCTAGAATTACGTTATTTTAAATGGTTAAAGACTTATAGTAATTGAAAGAATGTAAAGAATGTTAAAGGGTTAAACTGGACAAGACGCTTCAGTTTTAGACTAGTTCAATCACAATAAAAACCTACTATTTTTCTTAAGGTAACTATACTAATACAAATGAAAAATGGAAGAATAAATTGTTTGATGTCTTGATTTCACAGTTTAATGTCAAGTGCTCAAGAGCAAAAACGATCTGGACTCTCTACGATCAGCTACTCTCACATGCGATTTTCCACACTGCTCATAATTATCTTTTTTTTTTTAAGCAAATCACCATGCAGCTCATCTTTACATTTCCATATATCTTTGACTCTGCCTTTGAGACTTGAGCCATAAACTTTCCACATTTCCCATCTACACCAGTCTCCACAGCTCCTAGCCTCTCTATGCTTTCCTCGCCCTCCCCAGCCTCTTGACTGCAGGCCCCCAACCTTATTGCTCCTTCAATTCTAATCTGCAAATACTAGGACTGTCTGTTTTAAGTGAACTTAAGTTAGGTTAACTTAAGTTAAGTTAAGTTAAGGAACTTTGTTTCTTCTTGTTGAAAGGGATGGTGGGTTGTGAGGTATTTGAGTTCAAAAGTTTTGCCAGAGTCATCTTAACGTGTAGACATTTTTTTTTAGTAGTAAAATATAAATCAAAAGTCCACTAAGAGTCTGCAGTCCATGGTTAAGGCCAGTGCCTCATCTCACATTTTTAAAGGTATTGATCTGGATCTGCTCATGAATTTAATGGGCTCTTCCTTCAGTCTTCCATGAAGTAAGACACAATTTCAGATTTTCCTCAGTCCGGCAGACTCTTTCTCTTGTGTTGTTTCTGAGTTTGCAACAACTGTGATCGTCTTTATTAACATCACGTTGGTTGCATCCAAAGGTAATGTTGGGGCTGCTTGAAGCACGCACAAAGCAAACACTTCCACTGCCTGTTTTGTTTGTGGACTGTTTGCTTAAATGCCATCGTGCGTATTCCCACAGCACCCTTCTCCCTCCCTTTTCTTATTTTCATGTTTTTATGCCTTCCTTGATTTTCATGTCTTTACCGTTTCATCTCCCTCCTCCCTTCATTCTCCCTCTCCTCCTTTTCTTGCAGCAAATCTCTTGCTGCTTCTTCCACCTCTTCACCCACTGCTGCCTGGAGGGTTTGAGAAACTGTTACATAATGCACTTGAAATTATCACAATGCATGTATTATAGATACAACCAGATACAGCGAGCCTCATGGGAATCGATGAGCCATAAAGAAATGGAATGTCCAATCGCTCACTTGGCAGATTAAATGGGTCAATCTATCATGTTCATGGTTATTGGGATTAAAGGAAACTGTTCTGTCAGTTGTGTGTGCTGAAACTGTGCCGCTGAATCACCTCCCATATCAGCACTAAAGCACTGATAACAACTGGCTGATTCTGATGACACATGACAGTAGCTCTTACATTGTCTCTGCGACTGCCCTACAACATCTCTCCAATACTTTTCCGTTGTACTCCTCTCTTATACCTAAATGTTACTGCCTCATTCTGGATTATTCCAGGATGTATTCTTATCTTTTTTTGTCTCCATCCTTGCTATGTTCCTTAAAGTTTGGCTGGTTTCCTATATTCATCTATATGCCTTTGCAAGAAGAAATAATGCCTCACCCAAAAAGACGCAGGACATTGTCCCGGCACAGCTCAGGCAAAAAGTAAAATCCCGGAGTACTTAATGCCCCATAAACATCTCTAGCAGTCATGTCTAACCTTCACTTCTGCCTTTATATATTTGCGCTTGAAACAGAAAAAAAAAAAAAAAGAAAAATCCCAAAAACAGTTAAACCAGATGATGAAAGAATTATATGCCAAAGCCTAACACACACAGAAAATCCCCTAAAGCCTCGCAGACACTCTTCTCCCATGCATTATAGATCAGTAGTAACTCAGCTCCCCTATGGATTCAACATGAAGTGACACGATGCAACCGGACTGAGTGACTAATATTTGTCACAATAGGATGTATTATAAGATGCCAAATGCAATTTCCAAGCGCAATTCCAAATGATTCAATATCAAGTAAATGGAATAATTCCAATCAAACTAGCAACAGAGCCCCTGCGTCTAATCTCATCCCTTTCCCTTTTGGAGCTACAGCTTAACATCCCGCATTTCAATTTTTATCTGCTGTGTGGAGTCTCCCTTTCTGCCTGCTTTTCTCCATTTTCCCTATAACGCACATAAAAAGGTTGCAACAGAGTCAGCATCTAGATTCTGCTTCAAGCCGTCCGGTGTGCAGAACTTTCCTGTGCACTAGAAAGCTAAGAAAGCTCTTGAAGATTGAAGAAAAACTGATTGATCTGACAGTCTGCTGTGCTTACCTCTTGTTTTGATTTTAATGAATTTAAATCAAACGCCATAGCACCCCTTGTGGCAAAAGAGCCTTGGTCTGAAGCATAAATTATAGCAGGCATCAAGATAAGCAAAGGATCTGAGGAGCGAAGTGAAGAACCGAATATTTAAACAAATTGAGGAGTAGGGATGAAATGATGAATCAAGGTTGGGTAATTGCTGAGATAAAAGCCAAACTTTAGCACACCATATGACATGCATGGCATAAAACATTACAATAAAGCTGTACCAATGTTTGTAACACAGGCAAGTATGGAAATTCACATATTAAGGTGTTTTTCTTACTTTCTCATTTCTGAGCCATCAGATGAAAAATTTGAGTAAAATTTTAGTTCATGTCCCACTTCAACCAAAGTGTTCCCAGTGGTCTTTTATTTATGATTATGCGGTTTTTAGCCAAAATAAAAATATAAAAAAACATAGAAAAAAAGGCGTCATTTTCAAGGACATAGTTTCTGCAGCACAGCAGTAGTCCATCAGAAATTCCCCTCTGAGTTGTGGGCAGAGCCATTGACACAGAGTAAGCCTGCCCCCACTTACCTTCATCCATCTGTTTACACTCTTTCCCACTAACTTACAGCCCCCAACAATCCCAACCCAACATTAGCGGTGCAACATGCTGAATGAATATCGGAGCTATTCAGTCAAGATACACTCTTGAGCCAGATACCAGATCAGACGAGGAAAACAAAGATCTAGTCGTCTACAGGTAGATACATCAGAATGGAGCGGAGCAGGGAGCTTGCCCATTGCCGTGCAATTTTCTTCCAGCATTTTTCATCTGCTCCTGATTTGCAATGATTTGAATAAAGGAACACTCAATAACACAATTTGAAGCTTTTGTTTATATATGTCCTCCCTCATGAGAAAAACACTTTTTTATTATAATAAGTCTTTACATGAAAATCTAGTGGAAATGTTTCTGTATAGGCATTGCTGGATTAATAAAACACAAAATAAACTGGACTAAATTACTGTAATATTTATCTGAAGTCACTTGGTTAAACAGATGTTCTTCTTCTACAAGTAGCATAATTTTTTCGCACTGCGTCTCTAAAGTTTCCAAACATGGGGTTGCTGTTAATAACCCAGTTCCATAATTGACAGATAATGTATATTACTCAAAATTATCGGTAAAGACAGGAAGCCAGGGTGGCGTTAGTATTCAGACAGTCTGCTCACAATAGTCTGCCACCAGCTGTATGCTGGCAGGATACGTCTTGAAAAGTCTTTGAGCAAGACACAGAAATCCCCCCTGCTTATTCACTGTGAGACATTCTGGATTAATGCTGTCAGCTAAATGCCGGAAATTTAAAGATGTGAAATACAGACTTAGGAACTTTCTAATAAGCTAAAGGCTGAGGTTGCCCATTAGCAACTCCACACCAGCCAGCTCTCTTATTCTTCTCTCAGTGTTAAGAAAAGCACCATTATCAGAAAGAGCAGGCTCTCCAGAGGTTGAGAGATCAGTCCCATGCCCTTTAACACTTTCAGATGTTTCCTCTCACAAACATTATTTCCGTTTTTTTTTTCTAAATCTGATGGACACATGCTTTTACTGTTTTTTTTTTCTCCTTACAAAGAAAAGTCACACAAAAAAAGCCACATCTAGAAGAAAACAGCAAGCATTTGTAAGGACATGGCATGAGATGACAAAGAAGCTGAACAGAAATTCTACACACAGACTGAAATTGGATGTTTCAGCACTATGAAGAGGGGCAAGGATAAATCCAACATCTCTCAAAATATTGTCATTGCCAACTTCTGAATGGCATTTTGGCAGTTCAGACTTGACTGCTTCATCTTGGGAGTCCAAATTCCCTATAACATAAGGTGGAGGCGCAGCAAGTGTACTCTGAGAAGCAGTGTTTCTGTTGACATTCCAGCTCAGCTGTGAGGGAATAGACGACACTTTAGCCCAACTGCGCCAGTCAAGTCTATGATACAACACCTTGAGTTGAAACTCGCAAGCAGCCTTTCTGGGAGGAAGGGAAAAAATCCCTTTAGGAACTGTCAAATAGACCTTACTGTGAGATGCAGTCAATGCATATTTACCATACATCCATACAATTTTAAAATCTACACAGCACATAGATGTTAATAAACTGCCAGTTCAAATCATCTTATTATTCCCTACACTAATGAAATTGCATTATTTTACCTTGCTTATCTTTTTTATAAAATCTTTTGTATTTGATAACAGATTTATTCCTCCTGGGCTCAGAGGATAGCACTGCATTTCATAAATCTGCAGAAAGAGCTTCTGCCAATTTTTATATATTATTATTTTCTGTTGCTCTCTGCTGTTGGGTGGGTGGGGGAGTTGTTGCTAATCGAGATGGAGAGCAAACTTACTCATGTAAAAATGTTGTTTTTTTTTTTTTACGTTTTCTGTGTCTGTTGGAGTTTGAGATAATCCTCTAGGACCTTTAGAGACTGCTTTATTCTATAAATATATATGTATGTGTATTTTTTTTAATATAATCTCACATGAATGCTTCCAATTTGTTTTTAAAAACCAAGCAAACACGCTCCCAAGACCCACAGACAGCATTCAATTTGAGCAGCATATGTGAACAAATATTAGTCAGAGTAACTTTATAAGCACTTTACATCATATTACCAGAAGGAATATTAATTCTGCTTTCAGATTGCTGATAAATATACTTATTTTTAAATAATTACATAATTTACTCACTTACAATAATGTATAATAATATATATACTCCTTTATATATATATATATATATATATATATATTCCTTTATTTAAAATAGGGCCCAGCTTTAATGTTAATTTCAGGATTAAGAGATAAATCAATACTTAATTTATAGTAGTACAGGAGAATCCTTTTTTAATGGATAAAAATAGCAAAAAAAATAGGTCAGCGGGATATAAGAAGAATGAGATTTGACTATAATGTGTTAGACTAAAGTGACTTTCATTTTTAAAACAAGTTAAACAATCCCATATTGTTTGTTATTTGGGTCTTTGATCAAAGCGACTAAGCAGTAAATAGACTTTACAAAAACATTATTATTATATCAAAAAACTCTCCTGCACCTAATAAGTCTTGAAGCTAACAAAACATTATTGTGTAACTTTAAGAGTCCACATTCTGTTGTTTATGGAGATCTAATAAATACAAGTTTTTTGCATCAAGTCAGAAAGCTCATATGCATAGTAACTCATTGTGTTTCTTTCTTTTTCTAAATGAGAGAGTGATGCCCTGCCTACATTGGCATGACTTGCTAGACAATTACAATTCCAACATTAAAGTGGCAAGCGGGCCAGCTCTCTCCCATTGCCCGCCTCTACGCACCACGATCGCCGCCCACCTCTATGCAGTACCGCCGCCCTCACCGTCCACCTCTGATCAAGTTTAGTCAAAGCTGTCTGCTAAATATGCTAACTATGCTAGTTGTGCTAATGTTGCTAAAAGTGCTAGCATTGCATTCAGCACCGTCAACTGACTCAGAAAAACACATTGCGTACAATGCTAATTATGCTAACTATGCTAGTTATGCTAATGTGGCTAAAAGTGCTAGCGTAGCAATCAGTATCATCAACTCATAAAGAAAAAAATTGGTTGAAACTACGTGTGACAAGTTGATAGAAAATCCACTTTTTTTCTAAATGGCGACTTTTTCTATTGATTTTATCTTGGTAGCAACCTTTTTTTGGTGGCCTGGGGATAACAACAGATTGACGTCAGTTTCAGACGAATCGGAAAAAGCTAACTTTTGGATGTCTTTAACAATGGAGGATTTTTGATAACCACGCCCACATTCCTTCTATGTCCATATTCAGTGTTTTTCAATATGTTCAGTTCCAGTTATGGATGCATGGGTGACGTTCACTTTGTCGAAAATTCATTTCAATTTATCCTAGGTGTGTGCACATTTTGGTGACTTTTCGTGTATGTGGCAGGGTCAAACTTTCCCTCAAAGGCGCAGAAATCTTTCCAACTGCAAAAACAACATGGTCCTTGCAGTCAATGACTGCTGCTGCGGGCCATAAAAACACTCCATGACGACTGTCTTGTAAGTTTAAAGTTAAATTACAATCGAGCACAGATAAAGTAGAAAAGATTCGTAAATATAAAGAAAAAACTCTAAGGGTATATGCGTGGTTCTGCCTTTTGAAATTAATTTATCACAACTACTTGACTGTCTATGAGTACTTGACTGAGTATGTGTGACGTCACCCATATAAAATGATTTACTTACGGCTACAACAGAATGAAGCCAATACACCCATTTTTGCACGATACGGACGCCCCCACATTGGAACCAGATGTTGTCAGTAAGCAGTGATTGGTATGAGTCAACGTTTCTATGGCAACCACTTTTGTTAATCAAGATTGAGCTTTTTGGAAGCCTACACCCCTACCACATAAACACAGGCATGGCAGAATCTGTCAATCAATCGTTTCGAACATTCGAAGTGAGACCACATACTTTTATTGAGGCATAGATTGGCCAGTTTTTAACTTGATTAAATTGCACGATAGATAAAAATACAGTTTAAAAAAGAAGTATATTAGCAAGAACATGCAGAGCAAGAATTGTTATTTTGACAAACACAATGACTGAGTAATAGCTGTTTATCGAAGGGTCGGTGGTTCAATCCTCGCATCCCGCAGCCAACTGCCGTTGTGGGGTCACTCAGTCCAGTTCTCACATAGAGCTTTTGATCTTCAGACCATGATTGTTTAACATTTATAGCATCATAGCGCAATGTTTAGCTCACAAAAATATAAATGATTTAATAATTATATATTCTTAAAATGTAATGCTAAGGTATACCATACATATTACTGCAAGGACTCTAAGTATAAGAGGATATAGATATACATTTTATATAATTAAATATTAGCTAAAATTAAAATGCTGATATTAGAAAGGATTCTTGAAATGTTGTGCAACCCTACTCATAATCTGTACACAAAATGAATACAAAATGTTCGTGTTGCATAATACATTATCAGTGTCTTTGCTGTGAATTTTCACAAATATACAAATTATGAAACATGCGTTGCAACCCTTTCTGAAAATAATGAGGAATCCTTTCTAGCCAAAATCTTATCCAAACAATGACGTTAGCCAGCTTAGTGCAGTGAGCCAAAGGGTCCTCATTTTTAATGCCACAGTACAATTTGTTGAAGGAACATCGCAGCTGCACTAAGACTCTTCATGAGTTTCAAACTTTGCCTTTTTTTCAAATTAAAACACATGCTCACTCTAGACACACAAGCTTACTTTAAGATAATTGTTCATTGAGAGCCTTTCCCCTGCCACGCTTTAACTTTAACATGCAAATAAACTTGTGATGTTGCCAAGTTCGCACTTGTTCACACGAGACTTGATCTAAGGTAGCGTGAGTAAGTCAGAACCATGGAGAGCGGAATGTCAAGGTTTCAGGACAAGGGACAGAGATGATAAAGGCAAAAAGTAACTAAGCAACATTAAAGTGAGACAACCCGCCTGCCCCCACGCAACAGTCTTAACCAAGGAATATTTCAAGCCTTATTTTTGGTACAAGGTGGAAGCTTTAAAGAAATTCAGCAGAAAAAGGAATTGCAGAAGTGGGGGGAGATGATGTAAATAAAGTCTCTTTGAAGAGAGTCTGTGTAATGTGTGATCCTAACTCTCTTTGAAGGTTTGTAACACCTAAGCGTCTTCAAAGACAAATCTCAAAGGACAAAAACCCCTGCCCCACGCAAATGTACCATCTACTCTCTGCATGCTCGCACGCAAATTCTGACTTTTGAGCACAACATTGTAACGTATCCAACACTGAAATTTTTTCTGACCGATTGCTTCTTTTCAAGAGAAATGAGTTTGAATGGCAATTTAGTTCTGAAAATACAAACGTTTCAGTATTAACAGGCTGTCCCTATGGAAAGCAAGCTAAGAGATAACATTTGACCAGAAATTGTTGCTTGTGTAAATTCCATACTTCTTCGAACCAGTTCAGCGTCAGGATAAATATGTTTTTAATATATTATTCATAATAAACCCCGAATAGCTACAAGAAAATTAGTTGTCACTCTTATATCATCCATCTAATTCAATATTACACTCGGCAGTAGGTTAGTTTTACAACTGAGACATCAGGGACAACAGTGTTGCCTTCTCATCTCACTGTGACTGTTAATATACTCCTGGTAAGTGAGGTGTTTTCTCCTTTAAGCTTTTCAGTGGGTAGTGGGGATCTACAATAAACACCTGTGAGTTCTTGGTGTGGGCTTAGCATAGTTTCTGGAGCACTTACTTGGTTGTTTGACTTTTTTTCTCAGTTTTAGAAGTAGGGGTGGCATAGACAGCGTGTATGTTGATTTAGTCACACGAACCAGCAGGTGAACCAACTCTGTCCTCTTAATATCTAGCAATTAGAGCAAATCATATCGTTTTTGACTACTACCCAAATACCAGACTGCTTATATGAGTTTCGTATGCGATCTACGTGTTTTTTAGAACATGGAAAAGACATAAAATTGTATCCCTGGTCTCGTAGCGTAAGAGGTGGTGTGGTAGTATGGAGTTTGAGACCATGGACAACCTGTGAACATAGCTAGGTTCATGTTGTCGATAGAAACTCAAACATGTTCCAAGTGAATGTTGAACTCAGGCAAAGATGATTTGTGTCACTGGATCTGTTATTTATTTATTGGCAAAAATTCTCGGTCCAGCCAGGGGTGGGAGGGAATCCAGTTATAGGACCCCAGGATTTTATTGCTACTCTTTGTAGATTACGATGTTCTGCTGGCTTTATTGAACCAGGACCTTCATTAAACTAGGACCTTCCGTAAGCGTCATGACAGTTCACAGTCGAGCATGCAGATTCTGAGGAGAGACTTGGCACTTCTAAGTCAGACACAATCACATTTGACTCTAGGGTGGTTTGCCTATTCAAGGGAGGTGGATTGCCCTAACCTCAAGTTCAAGTATCATGGGTCCACAAGTAAGAGAAGGAGACTCAGGAACCATAAGATCTACAGGAGGACAGGTACGGTGGCTGCAGTAATGTGGTTGATTTGTCTACTCTTTTGATGAAGAGCTTAATCATCAAAGTGAGGGGACCACCTTTCAGACAAGCCTACTGGACACCCCTTGTGGGAGTGAACTAGGTTTGTCTCATTTGGGGCAGGTCTCAGGGAAGACCCAGGGCCCTCTGAAAAACACTTACCCAGCCTTTGGGCCTGCATAGCCAGAGGATGCATCATTGCAGATACCCCGCTTCAGATAAAAGGCACGAAATTTGTTAATATATTATCGTATTATTTCTTGATTTTTTTTCTCCGCATGACCCAATGACCTATTTGCTTTTTCTGTTGGACAAATGTACTAATATTTTATTTATAACAGAATAACAAGTTGTTTGGGACCTGGGTTTGCAAAACAACAGAATAAAAATCACCTCTTTGTTAGCTAAACTGACTGGAAAGGCTGTTTTGTTATCATATGATGTTTAAGTTTTCATATGACAGTTAATTTTTAAAAGTCTGATAGTAATTAAAATATGTATTTAAGATACAAAAATGTGGACTTGATTTTGTTACTCATATTTTAGCCTACATACAAAGATTTGGCTTAGGCCTTGAGAAACAAGACACTCTAGGGTGATTTTTTTGTTTTAAGTATTTGTATTTGACTCACTGTTAGAAGCCTGACAAGCAGCAGCTTCTTTGTACTCCATACAATTACATTTTTTGTAAAAGTGTAACAAAGCACACAAATCTATTGCATAATGATGTCAACAAATGGTTGCTTGCAAACTTGAGCACAATATTGAGTTTAAGTGATCTAGAAACACCCACTATAAGAATGTGACTTAGATATTCAAAAAAGAATTATGTCTTTCCCTGTATAAAATGTTTCTCTTTCTCCGTATAACAAAAGCATTGTCTTTACAACTCCAAAAAAACTTGTTGTGAAATTCTATGTGTTGAATGAGACCTGCAGACCAGTGGTTCTTAACCTTTATCAGGGAATGGACAAGCTTAATGTCACACAATATTTTCATGGACTGACCTGTATGAGACTGAGGTGGAAATCCAATTTTTACTTCATTTCTATTATTAATATTAACATAATTTCCCAGTATTCTTTGAAAAGCAACACACTTACATTAAATTTCATTGTGAATTTGCCAGAGCCCCCGAAGAGACTTTGAAGTCCAAAACAATGTTGCACCAAGCATGGACATTGGTAAACTTAGTGCCAAACCAGTTCATTTCTAATATGTTGTGAAAGCCTGAGAATTATTAACAAAATAATAAATAAAACTGCTTGGTTATTATGTGAGCTTTTGAGCTTCACTTGGATACAAGCATCCTTCTTATTAAATCAACGGTTGGTGCTTCTCAAATGAATAGCTTCTTCGCTGCTACCTGCCAGGTTTGTCAACAATAAGCTTTGAGCCGCCAAAGATGTGCCATGACTGTTGCACAACAATCTGGATAAAAGCAGTCTGCCTGTTCTGACTGAGGTTGTATTGTAAGAAATAAGTCATTTTTGCCTGCAGTAAAAAATTAGTTTAATCTGAATCATACGGTAGTTAGTTCTGCAACTGCATGGTCTTAATTTGGGGTCAGCTAACTAGGAGGTCCAAAATTTTTAAGATTCAAATGTTTGCAAGCAGCTGTTTTTTATTTATTTATTTTTGTTCTTCCAGGCTGATGTACAGCAACAAGTGCTTCTCTAACGTCCCTCTGAAGTTGCTCCTCCTTGACCTTGCATTCACACAATTACTCAAATGCTCTAAACAACAAGTGCCCTAACAAACACAGTGCTCATCAAAGTGGCGACCCTTGCTGATGATTATTTAAAAAATTTCCATTTGATTACCAATGCTTGACTGCTGCTTTACATCAAGTGGACTGACAAACCTCTTAAGGTAAGTGCAACAATTTTCAAAGGTTGTACTCTTTTTAATGAGGGGCCTCTTTATTTTCTGTAGCTTTAGCTTCTTTATGGTTAAATAAGGCCCCAGAAAAATTATTTAAGAGTACGTTGTTGCAGCTAGAAAACCAAACCAGCTGTGTTTAAAGTCCCACTCTGATCATCTTTTGATCTATCTTAAAAGTGTTACCAGTGTTTTTTTTAAATTATGATTCTGCTGTTTTTAGCCACAGAAAAAATAGTCTGTGTCATTTTCTAGGACATCGTTTCTGCAGAGCGGCAGTAGATCATCAGAGAGCTTGTGGCTTGCAGGGGCTTGCCGTAGTAAAGTACATAACACTTACAAGCTTTTTCCAACAGCATATTTTGCGTTCTCTTCTGATTCACGATTTATACAAAGAAATACTCAGAAATGTAATTTTAAGATACATTTTCTTTATATTTGTCCTCCATCATGAGAAAAATCCCACAAGAACACGATAAAAACACCAAAAACACAATTTTCCTTGGAGACCAAGCGTTTCTCTTAAACTGTGGATGCGATCAACGTGTCGGCAATGTGTCCAGGATACAAGATTCCCTACTGAGCCCATTGATGGTGCCATGTCAGCAAAAGCTATGCGACATAGCACCGTCTTCAAACATCTAATCTGAAAAGCTTTTTGTCCTAAAGGGGAGATTTACACACCGTAGGGAATGTTTTCTAATATTCAAATGACTGCTGGCGCTCCAGACTGGAAGTGCACACAGTGTGCCTTCCTCTTTTTAAAACAGGTTCTATCAGAGTAATACATATGTGAAACTGGGAAATAACAAATAAAAGTTATTTAACACATTCACTATTTGCTTTTACAACAATCACTTAACTTTTAAATTAGGCTTAATCTTTTTAATCTAACCAAAAAAACATTCCTAATGATTCCAATTACTTGCATTTGCATTAGGTTTAAAACAAAGACTCTAATGGAATAGGATAAGGGTAATGCTGTGTAATAAAAAATAAAAAAAACATTTTTGATTCAAAATTGTACTTTTAACTCCTTTTACTTCCACTCTGAACCCCTGCCATGAATCAAAACCTTTTGGTCAGAACCTTTCAGAATCATGAAAAAGCTGTTTTTTTTTTCCAGAAACCTAAAGTTAAAACCTGATTTCCATGGTGAGTGCATAGTGACAAGATAGAAAGTCAAGGAACTGTCTGCACAGAGACCCCTCAGACTGACAAAAGAAAGAAAACATGATTGAAAGGAAAAACACTGCTTTCATTGATTTCAGTTTCATTAACTAATCATTAATGAGGAAAATAAGATGCTGGTGCCCCCAAGTAGATGGGAACGGCTGCTGATTATAAGATATGCAAATAACTGCAAGTTTTCCGCCTTAATTGTTCCTTGATAGAGCAAAAACAGTCGCCAGTCAGCAAAAGGCAGAAAATACCTATCATGACACTCTTTAGCGGCAAATTTTTTCTTTATGTAATCTTTTAAAAAAATCTTATTGTGTTTCATTCTAATTGACCCAAAGATTACATTTGCAGATCAGATTAAAATAATGAGGGAACTTTAATATAATTTAAACATGTGAAACTAATTCCTTTACTTTACCAGGAAGTTATAATTACAAACTTAAGTCTTGTACCTGGAGCACAAGTTCAAAGACTGAGTACCTATGTTAATATTACATAATTTGATATTATGCTTCTCTACGGCCGCATGAAAGCTCCTGCTGGGTAATTTCTCACATTCACACCGTTCGTCATCACTAGTCAGCTTTTCCAAAGGGTCTTCACCTGTGCTTCTGATTCTGTTAGTCCAAAAAAAAAAGAAAAAAATGACTCAGACGGACTGAACTTTATCTGTAATTGAGCGCAAAAGTGAGGAAAGAGATACAAAGCGGTGACAGCTGAGAGTACTAGGCACCCAGCGACCTCAACATGCTACTCCTAAACTGGAAATGTAGATTAAAGCCCCTTTTCTGGATATCACCGTGTTCATCAGCACCCTTGTGCCCTGTCCATCTACAGCTGGAAAAATATTATATGTGACAGTTCAGATGAATTTTTAGCCCCTTGCTCACAGATATAGGAAACTATCAAGTGTATGGGGAGGAATGAAGTGACTTACTTCCAAAGTAGGGATTTGACTAAAGTCTAGATGGAGCAAATCAGAAGTTTTGCCTACATTTCCATTCATCATAGAGGATGATATAGTGCTCTAGGAGATTTAACATGACATAGGAAGCGGCTTACAGAAACACTAAACCAGGTTTTAGTCAAGAAATGACATAAACAGGGCTCATTTTAATAGTCATAAAAATGCAAATTTACAATATAGAATATTGACTTCTAGACCAGGTGATGTTAGATTCCCCTAAAATCCCAGGCCAACTCATCCAGTTTACCTTTGGGTGACCTTACCAGAATTCCTCAGTTTGCGGTTCCTGAAGACAGAGATTATGACCAGCAGGTTTCCCAGAACATCCACCACCGTGGTGAAGATCAAAACACTGGCCAAGATTGCAATGACCCAGGCGGGGCGGGCGGTGCCCTCGGGGGCCAGGGCGCGCTCCAGCTGCCCCAGCCGTGGCTCTGTCCGGTTCTTTATAAGGGCTATTGCGTCCGGCATCGCAGCGCCAAGCTGCTTCCAGGTCCCAGCTGTGCTCTTAAGTCCCGCAGGTGATGTGGGAGCCGGTGTGTCGTAGCTGAAACATGGAGCTCCCCTTCCTTGAGTCCCCCGAGTCCCACAGGTAACAAAAGTCTGCTACTTAAAGGCGATAATTACTCGCGGGGGTGACCACGTGTGACGCACGGACCTACACGCTCGTTCTCCTCACATCTTGACACCAAAGTCGTCCATCCATGTGTCACATACGCGCGGACACCGCGGTGTCAAACCCGCAACTCCAGTCAGGAATATAAATATAAATGTGTGCGTAAAATATAGAGAGTAAAAGTAGGTGCTCATTTGCTAAGCTTTTCTTCCTTTCATTGCGCATCGGTCTGTAACTCTGCAAAAATGTCTTAAATGATTGATTAATTTTTAACTATCGTTTATCTAAATGAAAAAAGCGACATTTGGTTCCTTATCGTCCTCTTCCACGCGCTGGACTACGACGCAACTGGCGGTATGCGCTGAGTGGCGGTTCTGTGGCGAAATCTGGATCAGTAGCTTCTGCAAGAAGAAGAAGCCCCACATCTGCATGTGTAGAAAATCCACGTCCTCCTCATGAGGACGGAGGCTCCTCTTCCCAGACGGGGCTCTCTGTCTTCTATCTGCTCCTCTCTGCATGTGTGTGTCTGCCCGTCCCCGTTTCCCTCTGCGCTCCCTGTCATTTACCGTTCCTCTTCATCTCTCGCTCTGCGTGCAAACAGAGACTTTCCCCAGATTCCGCTCCCCTCCCCCCCCCGCGTGACCTCCGCCGAATTCTGCGTGGATGGCTCGGAGGTGCTCTCACAGCGGCCGGTCTGCACGGGGAGTCCAATCACCTGTGGGCTGGAGGACATCAGTGAAACGAAATAAATGTTCCTGTTCACACACTTTTTAATGCTTTCATTTCTTTTATTTATTGATAGTGGCTCTGGGAGAAAATACTATAAATTATGTTTTAATAGATATCAGCTAAAGCAAGTTTGTGGGCTGCAATAAAAGGACAATCTGCTTATCAGTAAAAAAAAAAAAAAAAAAAAAAAAAAAAACCAGCAATGTGTGGATCTCTCCATCAGGGTGCCGTTTGTGGGATGGAGTAGTTGTGCACAACACTGTCACAACAAGTGGAAGCAGCAGTTTAATCCCATTCATGCCTAACATGCGTGAATAACTGGTGGCAGCAGTGCAGTCAAACTTTCTGTCCAGTCCACCGGATTCGAAGTTATCAATACTGTCAGTGGTGACACAATGAGGCCAGCCCTAGCGCTTCTTTTTTTCTTTTCTTTTTTTTTTTTTTTTTTTGAACTGGTGGGCTGCACGGATGCCCTCAAGCATTGTGTCTGGAACATATCAGAGCTGGCCAGTGTCAGTCTTAAGGTTGAGTTCAACAGGCCTGCAGGTATGGTCAAAAGACAGGCAGATACCCTCACATCCACTCCTTTTTTCTCTAAAGATATCCTGGGGTACAACGATTAATCTACTTAATTGATTTATATTACCATTCAACCAGATCGATTTGTCAGAGCCAAGTTGTCAATCGAATCAATCTATACCATTACAAAATTGTTTCAAAATCAAATTAATCGATTATATTAGAAAATACTATTTGGATTGAGGCACAGTAGGTTTATTTTACAATAACGGACAACACATGTGATGGCAGCAAAAAATGATCAAAACATGATTACAGTCTGATGTGTGAAAACACTTTAAATGTTTTGAGAATTTGTGACCATACAATGTGGTATAAAGTTCTAATAATTTTCAGTTTGGATTATATTGATGTGGAAAAACAACAGTTGGATGAACTTTAAGAAATTAAAGTGTGAATGGATTTTCCATTCATTCTTATTTATTTGTTAGTATATTTCAATGAATCAATGAATCGGATCATTCAAAAGGAACCAATATTCACTATGAATCGTATCGGCAACCACAAATTATGATACGAATAGAATTGTTGGTTAAAAAAAATGGTGGCACCCCTAATACCAACTTACTAGTGATGATTCACAATAACACCATTCACCAGGGGAAATCACTTGATGCCAACCTAAGCCGGCTAATTGAAAAATCTCTGAGAATATTGTGCTTTCTGTGGTGGACGTGCTGAATGTACAGCCAGGGGTCTTCTTTTGGGCAACTGTCATCAATCCTAAGCCCCCACCTGCGATGGAATCTAATAATGTTGGGAACTGAGTGAGTATGAATCATTTTCTGAGTGCTACAACTGTGTTTTCACATCATCAACTCCAAAAGGTAGGAAAGCAGCTGCTCCATATGGCCAAGTCCTCTGTGCTGTTTTCAACATGGAGAATATGGTTTATTAATATTGATAACTCTCTGCTAAGTCCAGCTACTGGCCCACAGAGTATTGTTGAGTCACCACATGGCAGAAACAGAGAAAATGTCTCAAAAACAAACCACAGGGAAAACAAAGCATGCACTTTAGCCACTTATTGCATTTTGTTTCTAGAATAAAGTAAAATGACATTTTTTTTATGTTTTCCACATGCAAACTACACTTTTTTTGCTTTGCCAACATTATTATAAAAAAGATAAACCAATTAAATCCCATTCTCGATCATCTTTTGATCTATTGTAAAGGTGTTCCCAGGGGTGTGTGTCATTTTTTATAGACATATGAAGTTGTGTTGTGGGTGGAACTGTTGGTGTGGAGAAATCCCACCCTCACTTCCTATCTGTTTCTGAACATTTTTCTTACAGTAAGCACTCGTTTTGATGTAGAGATAATAATAAAAAGCTGCATTAACTTTGTTTCTGCCTGTGACGCTAGTTATTTATACTGTATCGCTGAATATCATTTATTGTGTGTATAAAAAAAGCATAAAACTATGTTATTGTAATTGTAAGTGTCATAATAAGGAGGATAGCATCTCATGAAAACAGGACATTACTTATTACTCTGCTGAATAAATAAAAATTGTTTAAAAAAAACCCTCCATTTGCTGTTTAGAGCTTCGCAACATTGGATGCTGAAAGAGCCATTTGGTCCAGTTTCTTACCCATCAAAACCCAACAAGAGCCGCAAATTCTTTTCTGTTTAGAAAAATACAATTTATTTATAACTTGGTGACTATCAAGCCATTCCTTTATAAAAAAAAATTACAATATTAAATTGTCAGTGCTATATTAACATTATACTACTACTACTATTATACTTTTGACAGAAGTTTACAATTTCCCTTTCAAAATAAAATATTACCTGTGTCAATTTAAATCCTGCTACAAAAAATTTGCTATTATTCTTGCAGAACGTTGTCTCTTAACAGCAACTAGACATACGGTAAGAATATTACTTTAAGCCTATTATAAACATTTCTGACAATAGATCAAACTTTTTACCATTGTTTTTCCTTAGTTATCTGATGTGTGCATTTCAAAGGAATGGTAAAGCTCTTAATGCCTCTTAAGTTCAATGTCAGCAGTGGTTAAAAAAAAGACAATAGATTTTCCTCATATAAGATTATCTCAGTTTAAAAAAAAGACAATTTATGCTAACAATTCTATTATTTTTTCAAATCATTTTGCATGTTTCTTTAACATCAAAGAGCCTCAATAAGATAATGGAGTTGCATGTGGCTCTCAGGTTGCAGACCCTTGGTCAAAGTGCCATTGGGGAGTTGTAAGTTAAGTATAAATGTTACTGACAGAGACTAAATATTGTATGTTTGTTTTTAGATTTTCTTTGCTTTTTCCTTTGCAAGCCCAAAGTTAAAATTGTGTTGCTGTGATCCTATAGTAAAAGTCTAATGCTATATTAGAAATATTTCCATATTTACAGTAGAAACAGATAAACGTAAGCAAAATTAATACCAGGAGCCACACTCTATACGCAAGCAATTTAAAACTGAAACCATCAAAGTAACAATAAATATAAAATATTCTAGCAGCAGAGCATCCAATTTAGTTCATTCATAGCTTTTGAGGGAGAAAAAAAAATCACCATCCTAAAAAGATTTTTTTTTAAAAAGGGGGAATTGAATGTTCACAGAGATACAGCTGGAAGCATCGTTTGCAAGTTCAAAGTTAGAGAACCGGTGGTGAACTTTCTGAACAGGGCAATCAGAGAGAGGAAGCTATCAATAGCTGCCACTAGATTCCAGAAGAGGCAGGTGATCAAAGACCCTGAAGTGACTGCAAAAGAGCTGCAGCGAGATTTGGTGTTGAGAGGCACTAAAGTTTTAGTTCGCATTAAGGTGCGTTCCAAATGCTGTGGGCTGCAAAGTCAAACTCCATGATATATGTGACTGCATTGCTGAACAAAAGAATCATAAATAAGCCCAGAAGCTTTTTTTAACCCTTGAGCTATCCTATGACCCCACCCTTACATTGACATGTTATCCCTACCATGATAAAGGTGAAGAAGATTTCATGTAATCCATGGACACTAGTGAAGATCACAAATCATTGAAGAAAAAAGGTTCAATGCACTGTCTTGTGGGGTCTAGATGACCCAACTCCCAATGTTAAAGTGCCTAGGATTTCTAAGCTAATACAAAAGGCTTAAAATCTTCAGTCTTCAGATTCAATAAATTAGTGGATAAAAAAACAGTGTTCCCCGCCTTTAGTAAAGCATTTAGTAAAACATTAACATTATGTTAAACATTTTTTTTTTGTTCTGGTGACATTTCACTTATGAAGTTCAATGAATTGCTTAAAATCTTAGTAGGAAAAAAATGGCATTGCATAGAGTTTTATATCAGGAGCCTTTGCCCATAGGCCTTCCAAAATCTGAGAAAAGTTGAGAGCAACTGATGTGTAACGGTGCAAAATTAAGTTCTAATAAAGCTTTTATGTAGTGGGTGAATAACTTCACAGTTGAAACAAATGACTGTAAATGAGAAATGGACTAAGTGACCCCTCCCACTTCATGTTCCAAACAGGAAGTACCCGCTGGTACCAAGAAGCCAAAATCCTGTAGACTTCTATAGAGAAATAAACAGCTATTATTTAGTCATTCTGTTTGTCAGACTAAGCATTCTTGCTCTGCTAACCTTTTTTTTTTTTTTTTACATATTTTTGCTAACCTTGTCTTTTCCCCATATTTTTTCTTTATTACAAGTTATCCAAGTTATAAACTGGCGTGGTGTGGAATTCCAACAAGCTCACTCCTGATTGGCGAGAGTGGTTGCCATAGAAATGATGACTCAGAATGTCAAAGACCAACTGCTGCTTACTGATGTCATCTGGCTCCAAAATGGTGGAGTCCATATCATGAAAATTGGCAAATGAATTGAATTTGAAAGTAAGTTATTGGCAATGTCTGAATTCCCTCCCTACTCCCCAACGTCTAAAAAGCGATATAGTGCAGGACTATGTAGTGCCCCTGCAATAAATAAATGAGAACATTTTACAAAGATTACTTAAGAACCCACTGTTTTCTGATGATTACAACTTGGGATAAAAAAAATTTAAATACATTTTCACAAAATGTGTTCAAATTCAATGCACTGTGGTTTATATTTGCGAATCTAGTGATCGCCAATAGACACAGGTTTTTTGCAGACACTTCTGTGAACTAACTTGGTCCAGTTCTCATATAGTTGTCTCATTTGGTTGCATAGTAATGTAACTGCTTATTAGTTGTTTTTAGTTGGTGAAACTTGTTAAAATTGTTTATTACAAGCAAAAAACCCTGGAACAGCTGATCCAACATTGCAGCTGGAAAAAAAAAATGCTGTGCACTGTTTATTTCTTTACCCAAGTTTACATTCATAGGGAGCAGCATTCTCTTACTCTCGTCCAATTGTTTTTGCATTATAGGTGGCATACATTATAGGTGGCACACAGTAAAATGGAGTTCAGCTTTATTTATGGAACCGCCTATCCATTTTCTGCATCTGCCTCATTCAGCTCAGGGTCATGGGAGCAGCTTTTACTGGGTGAAAGGCAGGGCTCTCAGAGACAACAACAACAGCAACAACAACTGTGTACACTCATTCCTGCACATAGCCCATCCATCACATCATGATTTTTTTTTTTTAGACGACGACAGGAAATGTTGAAAATCAGGGAGTGTATGAACAAAATCACAATTCTGTACAGAAACACCACTTGAATTTGAACCAGGTCCTTGTTACTGTGAGGCAGCAGCATCAGCGTACAGCCTGTCATGTAAAAAAAGTTAGTAAATCCTAGAGTCTTCGGAATTTTTTCTTTTTTTTCTTTTTATATTGAAAAAGTGTCATAGACTTCTATTAAAACACAAAACATTAAATATCTGCATTTACTTTTGTATTTTCTATCTATTTTTTTGTGTTTTCGGCTTTATTAGAATAATATTAGGTCTTGTGGATTTTTTATTATCCTGGTTCGTGAAATTTGATTCATGGTATCAGCTGTTAGTGGGTCCCAAACACACACACACACAAAAACAAGCAAAAAGGTTCAGATGTAATCTGGATTTGAATTTATGTCACTAGATTACTGTGGTGTACAGCAGCAATGCCAAACCTGGCACTAGAACTAAGATTTAGAAGGGGGGTGTTAGATGTGCTTCACATGACGTCGGTAACAATGCTCAGTAAATAAATGATTGTTTACTGACCCAACTCCACAGTTTCCTCTTCTATGAAGTTGTAATGTTTTGATTGTTGAGTCATCACTGTGATGGTTTGCAACAAGCCTTTCTCTCCCTTACAGTTAATAATAAAAATCATGGTAACTTAAGCACATCTAGATTCTTATTCTGCTGGCAAGCATAAACCCCCCTGATGATCAAAGCACAGCGTAGAACTAACCTCTTGAGCTAAATCCGATCTCAGCAATCTCGAGGGTGACAGTGTACCAATTTCTTTAGAGCCAAAGGAGATAACAAGCTGAGCTCGGAGGACCGCGATTCTACAGAACCGCTCTGCAGTATGTTGATCCGTCATTCTGTCTCACCCTTGTTTAAAGCAGCCTTTGTTTACAACATAAGAACAAACTAGGAAGCTTTTTTTTTGTTTTGTTTTTTCAAAAGGCCGAAAGTTTGAAGGCTGCTGTCAAATCAGGGTCTAACAGTAATAAAGATTGTCCAGAGTATCAGATTCAGCCTTTTTCTTGTGTAGTTGAGTGAAACTGTATAATCCTAATCTAACACATGCTACACAGTTTGATTTAAGAATTTAATGTATAAATCATAATCAGATGCAATTTATGCATTTTTGTTCAATTAAAAAATGCAAGAAAGGGCTTAAAAGTGCAAGGTTTACTTTTCTGGCTTTTACATAGCACTTTTACAGGCATATGCCAGCAGATTGACTCAGTAATAATCTCTCCAAACAGCTTGGGGAGGGCTGTGAGTGGATGGGTCTGGTACACAGCTTCCTTCAGACATGGGTATGGCAGATTTCTCATGCAAATTTATATTCGTTTTAGACATGTATATGGATGTCCTCCTTTCTGAAATATATATATTTATATATATATATATTTTGTATATTACTGTTTTCTTTATACATTGTCAGTACAATTTGCAAAGTCTTTGTGAAAGAATTGCTAAAAAAGTGAAAGAAGTGCCACTTTTTTCTTCATGGTCACTTTGTACTCTCTGAGTGTTACACATGCATGTTTGCTGTCACTGGCAGATGTTGGGCACATAGATTAGGTTTGGCCGCATGTGTAATCCTGGTGTTACTGAGAACAGCTTGGTTTTATAATCACCCACATTGCCCCCCTTCAATAGCCCAAGAACTAGGAAATAGTAATCTCCCATACTTTTCCCATTTCTCTACTCATCCCTTGCTTTTCTTAGATGATTTATCCTTCAATCCCCCCCCACATCCTTTATGTAACACTCCTTCGCCTGTCTGTCCTTTCCTCCTCTGTGCAGGCAGAGCAAAAGGAAAGTCATTGAGAAAAATGGAGCTGAGGAGAAGAAAAATAAAAGGTGGGTAGACATAGGTTTAATGTGGCTTAGCTGACTGTGGTGTAAATGCCAGATGGTCTAATAAAGAAGCCAAAACAGCCAGAGTAACTGCCTGGTTTCTGTCTGTCTTCTCACAAAAGTCACACGATGTGCAAAATAAATTAAACATTCAATCATTAAACTAAAGACACCATAAAGCTATTTGGGAAAAAAAAGTTTGCTTTTTCATAATACGGCGGGATCTTTTCTTTTCTAAACATGCAATCATCTTTTTTATAGTAGCTAAGCAAAATCTTAAGTGCAAAACTTAAAATAGTCACAGACTCAGTTCAGAGAAATAACATAAATGGTAAAAATTCATGGAAGGCAAGCACTCCACCTGTAGCATTTTATCAAACAATTTAAAAGCTTAGCACATCAGTCAACTTGAAAAAATCTTTTTTCTCTATAGCCATCTGCATTAGCGACAGAAGGCAGCAATAGAGAAAATACAAATTCAGGTGATCAAAGCACGTCTTTTTTGGGCTTTAAAGTAGTGTAGATATCCTGGAATATCTCTTGCACAGACAGCAGAGCATACATCAATACCAAGCTGAGCAATTTCATTTCCACAAGTTTGTACTTGTAGCTGTTTCTACAGAGGGAGACAACAAAGATGGAGCAAGTCAGCCTACATTTAACCATTCAACCAAGCCCTGTTTCTGTCTGACAGAGGCAGGTAGAGCATCCAGAACTGGTAGTTGGAATGGAAAAAAACATAAATACTTTGCTAAAAATTTACTGGAATGAGTAAAGGGTGACTGGTTATAAAAGTTATTCAAGTACCGTATTTGCCACACTATAGGGCAACTTCAATTGTAAGGCACACCATCAATGAATGGTCTATGTTTTGGACTTTTTTGGAACGGCACCAAACTGTAAGGCACATTAAGAGAGATTAAAAAGTTAGAGGTAAGTACATCAGTCAGTCTGACTTGATTAACTAACTTTACAACTTGTTTGTAACACACTACACATTAGCATGTTTGTGTATTCACAAAGTTCAAGTGTAACTCCCAACCTTGTTTGCAACATAAAAAAGCAGACTGATACCCCGAAGCAAACTTTACTGTCTACACTAACTTATAACCGTGTTAGCAACATGTACAAAAATCATGGTCTGACACTAACAGATGTTAGCCACGTTAGACTATGTTATGTTATACTGTGTGCAGTTAAACCCAACTTGTAAAAAACAGTCTGATATTTTGACAGACCACAACATATCTTTCCAAAAAAAAAGATTAAAAAAATGTATATATATATATTATATATATTATATATATATCTATATATATAAAATGTTTTTTATTTTTATTTATGTATATTTAAATACTGAAACATTTAGCTAATTACTGCTACATACAATACTAATTCCTATTGATAAGGAATGTCCCTGTCAACCTTAAGAATACAAATTTCCCTAAAAGTTACTCAAACAAACGTAACCGAGTGGATGTAATGTTTCTACCCACCTCCAATTAACACAAACCATTACGAACAAGAAGACATTTTATGTTTCACTTAAACATTCTTAAAAGAAATTGTAAAGCTGTGAGGATTGTCTACTTTATTTGAGTTTTTCTGTCTTCTTTTTTGTTCTTTTTTGTGTATTGAGTTGTCCCCCTGTTTGTCACACCAGGTTAATGTTCATAATCATCTCAGCTGTTTTCATTTCTATTAATTACTCTCAATGTATATAAGTCTGGTTATCCAGCTCTTTGTTGTCAGAATATCTGCTTTGTCACCTTTTTGTTTCTCAATGGGTTTTGTTATGTTTGGGTTAGTTTATGAAATGTTTATGTTTTTGCCACAAAGTCTGGTGGCCTGGATATTGGGTCTTGTACCACCAGTTGAAGGCAGTAGGTTCAGCTTTTGGTAGTAAAGAAAAATAACAGCACAGTTTGCAGATGTATGAATGAATTCAAATATCTTTACGTGTTTTGTCTCAAATCTAAAATGCCAACTTTTGAGCATAGTCTTTTTGTTTGAAAATGCTCAAAGGTGAGCATATGCACATTTTCAGTAAAGTAATTGCACTAGTGTTGTTTAAAAACATTGGATATGATTGGCTACAAATTATTAGATTTAATATTAAGCTTTAAGTCACATTTCATTTAACAAAAATGTGTTTAGTTATTAGAACAGTATTCACATTACTGGTCGTTTTATGTAAAAAGTGGAGCTAACAGTTTAATTACAAAAACTAATTAAAAAGCAGTTTGTTTTCTTTTTATTTTCTTTCCAGACATACTACAAAAATACTTCATAGATTTAATGAACTGAATTTTTAACAATAAAATTGTGTTCCAATTTGGCAAATCTAAGCCCTATTGTTTTTTTATAGGGCTTAGATTATGATTTACAAATGGATTAAACAGAATTCTCACCAAATCAGTAACTCTGTTGCATGTGTGTAAAGTGTTGAAAGATTTTACTTTTTTTTCACCTTGGCTTTGTGAGAGGTTGGATGATAACAGTGACACAGTTTGTGTGCATCTTCAACAGAAATCTGCATCATTCAGCCCAATCTAGAATTATTCTATTGTCAAATCCTCTATTTCTTTCATTATTCAGTGCAAACGTTTTAGATGAACAGGCCTTAGCTTGTATTTGTTACAGGTGTTACAGGTACAAGTGTAGACAGAAGTCACGCCCACAGGAGAAGTTAGAGAAAGGCCAGAAGAAAACTTCTGTGTCCAAAATGAACAGTGAAGCACAGATAATATTTCTGAGACACTATCTCAAAAAAAAAAAAAAGACTAGCTATTTGACCCAAAAGCCAACAGGTATGTCTGATCCCAAATTAAGCAACATTTTAGCAGAATCACATCATACCTACTCTCTTGGAGAGCTATAAGTCTGCCATGAATTTATCTGACTCCCAGGATTTTCCAGAAGCCAATATGAGATTAGAAAACAAGATGATGTAAAACAGCAAATTTACGGTATATAAAAAGGTTTGAAATGATCCTAAACACCAAAGAAAAGTTGTAAAGAAGTACCAGGGAAACCGAATATTGAGAGACGCAGAAAATAAATAATTCAAGTTGTTTCTTTGAAAAGTGAATCTGTGAGCTGAAAGACTGTGATCAGCAGTGTCCACACAATTCTTATGTTCCTTTTTTTGCTTCATTTGAAAAAAATACAGTTACAATTAAAAGTACCGGGATTGCTGTTATTTTGGAAGGGCACCAATGGCAAGTCAAGAAATAGAATATTTCTAATATTGCTTAGGTCAACCTTCAGGTTGCACATCAGGACGTTCTGACCAACCGCCTGACCCATCATAGAAATTTGATTCAGTATCTCATGCATGATTAAAAAATCGCACTTCTTCATGAAGGAAGTTAATTTCATTCACTTTTAACGCTGTTTTGTTTATTCTGCTTTTTATCTAAAGCTTGTGACCTTGAAGGAAGTTAGAAATGGAGTTCATGTAAGAAACTGACAGCCTTACCTTTTTAGTTTATATCCCCCCCTTCCTACAACATACTGTAACAGTCTGCATGCCCACAGATACAAATCTCATTCTCCCCCCAATTCTGAACATAATTATAAGATAGTGAAACTCTGGGGGAGACTACAATATTCCAATACAGACTGAAGACTAGCTTTCAAAGTAAGAGTGATGAACTTGAACTTCAATGGGCTGATTCTCCTCCTTGCAGGTCATTGCATGTTGACCTAGTTAACATTCTGGAAACAGTTGCAGTTTAGTTAAATGAAGTCAACAGGACCACATTGTTTGCAAAAAAGCGTGACCTCATCAGTTTTGTCCACTGTTGACACCTCTGTGACCTCAGCTTGGGTTAGTTTCCTTTACAGTTAAGCAGCATTGTTATGAGTCAGTGTTATGTTTCCTGCTTTGCTTGTGATTCTGTTAAAGCTTTGCTCCCTGCATGTTTAGGTCTTTATCACACATCATACAGATTTATTTTTTCCCTTAAAAATGGCTCTTTATTTGTAGGCCATTGATTTAAAGACATAAGAACTCATTGGAGATAGAAACATCATTTAAAATCCCCCTATGAATTTTTTAAAATAAAAACATTCCCAGTGGTGTTTTCATTATGATAGTGCAGTTTTAACCAAAATCCCACAACCTAAATGTCTTAAAGCCACGTTTAACTGAAGCCTCTATTTCCCAAATCTCCTCTACATGTCGTCACTATTGGTGCTGAGCTGAGTAGCCCCGCAATGTGTGGAATGGCATAACAAAATGTGTGTACAAGACCCTGCTGTTTAATAGAATTACACACGAAAAATAACTTTGATAAGCCCATGTGAACCACATCATAATTTAGGCTATGTTGCACCAGATGATGGTGGTCGATGCACAATTAGTTTTTGTTGTTTTTTTTTTTTTGTTTGTTTTTCTATTTTAGGTACTATAATACTATTTCCAGAAATTTGATTTTTACGTGTCCTTTGTATTCTTTCCACAGGATGAAAAAGAAAAAGAATTACCGGTAACAGCTTTCTGTCACTTTCAACTCATTTTCCTCTCTGCTGGCTCTGTGACAGCCTGGCAACCTGGGCAGTGTGTACTCTGTCTCTTCCCCGGCTGAGTAAACTTCATTTGGCATGAGCCTTTTAATAGGATAAAGCAGGAATACTGTGGTTGTAAATGAATAACAGTGGGTGTGGTGCAACTACGTGTTAACAGTTGTATCAGTGTTGATGAACTTCACTAATGTCATTCAAAAGAATGTGAAACTCAGGAATTATTCCTGTCTTCTGGCAGTGTGAAAAAAGAACTGGCTGCTCCAGGTCTATTGAAAAAGCAGTCAGTTATGCTCCATAAGGGTATCTATGTATCTCTCCTTATCTCCAGTGTGACTCATCGGGCTGACTATCCATTTATCATCCAAACACAAAGCAGGGGTTCTTGCTCTTCTAACCCACAAACATGATACTTTCAGCTAATGCACTGTTTGTTTGTTTTTGTTGTTGTTTGTTTTCTTTTTTGCTAGGTCATTTTCTTTAAATGTAATAACTTTATTTCTTTCCTTGGGGAGCTTGTCGGCTGCAATCTGAGGGAAAGGGACTAGAAAATGGTTTTCCTTTTTTATTATTTCACTGACAAAAGGCGTGCATTTTCAACCATTTCTCTATTGTTCCTGCATCTTTTATTTTTTTTTTAACTTGTATCTTTTATATGCAAATTAGGGTAGTGTTTACACTTTGAGCAAAACAGAGTAAAAGTCTAAAGAGGATGTTTTCCTGAATACAACGAAATGTGTGCTTGATGAAAAGTTGGAAACTGTCATAGCGTGAGATGAAGCTCATATTTAATTTCTTCCTGAATTTTGAGTGAAATGGCCTTGATGTGCATTCCACTGGAAAAATGTATTATGCACAGAGCATTTTTCTACTCGTAACATTTTTTTCACCTGCAAAATAATGTAAAGTTAAAACTAAAAACCTTATTTTTTTGCAAATTATCTATACATTTTTATTAATTTTATGTCAGATTTAAAGAATTGTAATTTATTTGAAAAGTTTCTATACAAAATTGAATGAATCCCTGGAACAGAAAAACTACTATTCAAGCACACACATGATTTAATAAGCACTGTGCTGTATAGAAATAAAATAAATGAAACCAAAAGCACAAAGATACCGGATACATTTATTCATCTAAATTCTGGGTCTGAGATAAAAGAGCATGATGAAAAGATTATGCAGAAATCCACTCAGATGTTTGACATTTATCCCATCAAAGCAATCAATGCCATCACAACAACCCCAATGACTTTGAATAGGTGTTGTTAACAATTTGAGCACATACAAAATGTACCATGTTGTCCCAGGACATGCTTAGGCTTTTCTAAATGAATCTGCAGAAAGGGGAAGGGGCGGTTGAGAGGTGTGACGAGATTGAGCTAACAAGATTGAATATTTTAAAGAAATGATTCATGTTATGTTCAAACAGGTCTAACCTGCTAAGGAACATCAGGTGGATGTTCCAATTAGGAACAAAAATCCCTTTCTGATTAAAATGCATCTGAGCACACCCCCACTTCCTTCTCTGCCACCTGAAATTCTTCAGAATCCAGTAGATGTGAAAGAGTCTAAGATGGAAGTGTGATGGTGGTGGTCATGTACGGTGGCCCTGAAGTGCAAATCCCATCAACAAATGACTTTTTTTTTTTGCTCTATTTTTTTTTTATATTGTGTTTTGATTTTTAAAATGTTTTTTTTTTTTTTGCTTATTTACTTGTCATTGTGATCTTCAATGTTTTTGCATTGAGTGATTTGTTAATATGATTCGCACTTCAGGGCCACTGTAGTCAAGCACTAAAAAAAATTGACAGGCGTGTCGGGGAACGGACTCGTGGTGTGAAGCTCTGGGCATTTTCATCGTACTCTTTAGCTTGCATAGTCTCATCATATTCCATGGAGACCCGATTTCCCTTCTTGCCGCGTGGAAGAACAACATCAGGTGAGCTGGAAACTGTAAAGTGCCTGCATGTGTGAATGTGTTTGTCTGTGTTTTAGAATGACGGGCTCTGGGATGCTCTTCAGGGATTCACTCTGAGTGGGCCTGAATCAAAACAAGCAAGAAGATGACAAGATGGATCATTCTGGAGACCACCCACGCAATTGTTGACTCCAAGCCCGGTGATAGCCAAGGTTTGAAAATCTCCCATTTCCATTGGATGCTCTTCAAAGAGTCCCACTGTATCATTCCATTTAAATTATCTGCATTTAAATACACATAATTGCTACAACTTAACATTATTTGGTGCCCTTGAGTTTTATTACATGCTGTCATTTGTAGATAACTTGCACGTATGTTTGCTGCTCTCTCCTTTGAGACGCGCATAATGTTTGCTGTTTACACATCGGATGTAAATATTTTTTCCTGCAACCTCGAGAGGGTATTTATCGGAGATGCATTTGCTTGCAGATATACCATTCATGGTAAGTATCAGAGATAAACGGATGTTTGTCTGTTATCATTACTAACTATAATTCAGAGAGCGGTTATTTAATTTGGCCGATTCCCAATCCACGGCTGCCCACGACCGCTGCCCTAAATGTGTTTATGTACTCCAAATCCCAGAATGAGCGCTGTTTAACATGGATTTCATTTCCATTTGCCTTCCCTTTGTAGTGTGTGAACTGGGAGCATGGCAGAATTTACATTGTTATCAGTGAGCCAACCATGTGCACGTCCTGGGTGAGCGATTGTGTACTTCACGGTTGCATTTCCACACAATTCTCTAAGCCTTTTTAGCAACTTCTTTCTTGGAGGTCATTTCTCGTGTTAACACTGGGTGCACAATAGGCTTACCTCTATCTAAAAGTCTGAACATAAAAATATACGTAAACACACACAAAACACACTATGTACATTCAGTGCTGGAAGTTGTGTCCATAAGTTCATGTGCAATGATGTCCATTTCTGGAAAAAAAAAAAACAAAGTTAGGCTAAGTGAAAAATGCATAACTTTGATGTATGGATTTAACCTCAAACAAGAGTTATGAAATAAATATTCATAGAAAAATTGATTCAATACATATCAATCTCTGTTTATCTCAGGCACATCTCTCAGGATGCTTGTAAGATGTGGATGAAGAGTTCTCTACAAAATAACCCGGAGCCTGACTTAGAGACAATAATAAATTCATGTGCCAGCATGGCACAGCTGACTTCACAGAATGATTGTGTGTGGGTGTACGTCCGTATCTGTGAGATCTAAAGGGATGTTGCGTGAAAATACACAATGCCGGGTCTGTACATTGGTGCGATTCAAAAGGGAGACAGACTTCCACCAAATGCTTTGCTTCAGTGGCTCTAAATAATAAATGTAAAAGCATCGATTCACAGCCAATCACGGCTAAGCCTTAAGCAGCACAGGTGGACGCATTAGGAGGACGCATACATTTCTTCATTTTAGAGATGATCCATGGAATTGATGATTGATTAGTGCTTGTTTACACCAGACTAAAACATGGGAATATTACATGTCCCTCTTTAATTTGTGTAGCACTAGAAAAGGTTTAGAAGCAGAAGATCTCTTTTTCTGTAACTTGTAAAGGATACATAAAATCTATATATATGTATATTTTCAGTGTTTCATTTAAACTCGTCCCAGCCATCTGCCGGTTCAGATCCGGTTGAAGCCCTATTTGTCCGGGTTGCTCTTCTGGCTCTCAGCGACACCAAGTTCAGCAGTCTTTCCAGCTCGTCCCCTGAACCAGCTAAACTACCAGAGCCAGGTCTGCCTTGATGCTCTTCCATTTCCCCCCAGTTGTCCCCCTGTAAATCCCAGGCCCTTAGAGGGGGCATGAGCTGAGCCGGGTGCAGATTGAGGCCCAGAGGGCTTGATGGGTATCCTTCATAAGCTCGGCGAGTAGGGGGAAGAGTGTCATAAAGACTCTCCGTGTCTTGCTCCTGGTCATGGCTGGACTCCCTGTATTCTTCGTAAACAGGCGAGGCGCTGTCTCCACTGCTGTCACCATCATGCTGCTGCAGATCATCCCTGTGGACCTGCTGTGCCTCAGCGTTTCTGCTCAGTCCTTTCACTTTGTGCCTTCTCTTGTCTTCTCTGTGCACGACACCTTTCCTTCTCTCCCAATCACCAGAATGATTCCTCTCCCACTGAAAGGTCCTCGTCCTGTTCTCCTGGCATTGGTCTCCGCCGCCCCCCACCATTCTGTTGTCCAGCTGTAAAGAGTGTGTGCTGCCTCCACGCCGGATGTTCTGTTGGACATCACTTATGTCGAAATGGGATCCGACCACTGGTGAATGTAGATGTGATGGAGATAGCCAACTTGATGTCCGACAGGACATTTCCCACTGGTATGCTGAAATGAAAAATTGCTTTTAGTAACATCTCAAAATAGGTATTTGCGTTAAGTTAGCAAGAATTAATGATGCAATCGTACAAGAAATCCATCCTTTTATTCTAGACAAACTTTGATGAAAATCAGGTTTTTTTATGTTTCTAACATGCTTTTGTGGCATTTTTCTGATGATGGAGGACATATATAAAGAAAATTAAGATTAAAATTGCATTTCTAAATATTTCTTCAATCAAATCGTTGTGCATCAGTGGCAGATGGAAAAAGTGAAGCTTCGGCCCAGTTTCAATAAAGAACCTTTCTTCCGGGTACACTGAGTTCTTGCGTCACTCACTCTACACGCCACTTATTGATTAAACCTTCCCTCTAAATCAATAGCTAAATTCACAGCTTTCTTTTCTCAGCCAATACAAATCATATTTCTGCTTTTAAATTCATGGATGCTTATCTCTACATTCTAGACAGTTTTTGCCAGCCCTCCTCCACCCAATTATTCACCTGAGTCGTGGACTTGCCTCAACCACCATCAGCGTCTAGGCTGTAGGGTTTACCCAACATTAGCCGCGGTTACATGGGCAAAATATCTTGATCGGATCAATGGTCAGGTTAAAATTCACCCGTGCACATGGGCCCAGAAAACCTTTTTCCGATTAGAACAAACGTTCACATGGGTCACACTTTCGGTCGGAATGAATCGTTTGGGCATAGCGCAGTAGTGTTAAAAAACTTCCGGAAGAGGAGATGCGTCCTGTTCCTGGTGCAGACAAACCGCTGCCATATACATTTTATGCAGCAGCTCGGTAATATACGAGACAATCTTCCAAACGTGCTTTTTATTAATGTTATGAATATTATGAAGCGCCTGTTTGCTCATCGTTTTATTTAATCCGTGTGGACAGTGCTTTTTTAGTGGAAGAACGGAGCAGAAGGGTTAGGACAGGCTATAAACACGGGCTAACAACATTAGCCTTGTGGACACAAAATCCAGGACCGTGCGGGGAAACGCTGCAATCTGCATCTTGGCTGCACGTAAATGTGTGGGAATAACATCCGCCTTTATTTTGTCGGGAGACAACTGGAAACACAAATCCATGTGATTGTTAGAACAGTTTCTGAGGACTGAGCGACATTTATTTCTGCTCTGAAAAGTTCACACACCGACCCAAAGCTCTGCTCGCACACTGTTCCTGCTGAGTCCTGCAGCCGCTAACCCAGAGCGGCGGGACGGCTCGCAGTCTGAATTCTCCCACACATTACAAAACAACAACACAAAGTTATTCGGCTGCTCTGCTCACTTGGTCCACTGGCATCCAAGGCCTGGAGCTTGGGTGCCAGTGGACCGAAGCGCTGCTGCCCCGCATCTCCCTCGTGGGGGTGTGAGGGGTGTGAGAGGCAGAGAGCCAGCTGGGCGAGAGCAGAGCGGCGCTTTTCACAGGGCCTCCGCAGAGCAGCTAGTCGGTCCCGTATGCGCTCCAAAGCTTTCTCTGGAGCGAAACACCATCTATGAATGACGTAAACCAGAGCAGAAGTGACACACAATCGGAATGAACTGTTTACATGCAACACGATCGGATAAACGATCGATATAACCTGACCTATCTCGATCGGAAAGAAAGTTTGATCCGAACAAGTCTGATCGGGGCAGAGTATTCGGAACGGCGCGTTTACATGACGCATTTTCTTTCCGATCAGGCGTTCTTTTGCCCATGTAAACGCAGCTACTGTTTCGTGCTTATCCCACTAGGATAAAGAGCCTAACTGCTAAAAGACTGCAGACTAAATCACGCATATTTTTGTATCACAAATAAATCTTTATTATTCGCATTCCTAAGATGTGTCTTTATTGAAATGCGGTTAAAAAAAAAACGTATTTGTTGCATAGAAAATACAATGGGTGAGAGAGGATGTGAACAGAGAGCACTCAGCAACAAGAGGGGAAAAGGGGGGGAGGGGGGGTCCTCCAGCGCCAATGGTCCTGCCCACCACTCAGTAGCAAATTTCTAATGGACTACTGCATAAACTATGTCCTAGAGAACATCACAGATTTTCTACATTTTAGCTGAAAATGGCATAATAATAATTACAAGACTACTGGGAACGCCTTTTAAAATGGCTCAAAAAATGATCAGAGTGGATCTTTCAATTTTTTAAATTATAGTTTACTTGTATCCCATAATTATTTGCTGAAAAGTGCCAAGACAACAACAACAACAAAAACTGTAGCATAAGCATTTTTAGCTTCGAAGTACTAGTTCCGGTTTTATCAATTAAATTTATCTGAATATATTTTGTATTATTGTTTGCACATGAGGGCATAAGACACAGAAGCTCAATTCCTTGTATACACGCTGTACTTAACCAATAAAGCTGATTCTGATTTAAAGGTAAGCAAGAAAATTGAGTAAAGGCCCCCACACAACAACTCTGTCTGGAACTCACCACCTCTATCAAAACACAAACTTTTCTTTGGCTTTAATGAATTGAATGTGAATATTCTGACTTCTACTTGGGCCTATTTTTCACCTCTTTGATGGTTTCTGCACTTATTATCCCCTCCTCTTATCCGATTTATTTTTGGAAGTTTTGCTTGTTAGTTGTGTGCATTAGGATGGAAATGCACTCGCATGTGCTATTTGTTCGAGACTTTGTGCTTCTGACGCTGCAGAGAGGCCTCGTAAAATACCTTTGTTTCTGATCGTGCCTTTATGGGACTTACTGCAGGATTGCACAAACACAAATCAAAGCTTTTTTTTTTTTTTAGGTTTTAGTTTTTTTTAACAGATGGACACAGAATTTTTCTAACTAATCCACAACTTCCTGCAAACTACAGCATGCAGGTTGCATAATTCATGGTCAAGTTAATGAGCTCTGAGAGGAAAAAATATCATATTGATGAAGTGAGAAGAGCCAGAAGGGTCAGTTGCTGTGTGGGATGAAGAGTACACTTCATTAGTGTACCGGAGAGCTCCTGGGATGCACTGCATGACACATTTATGGACAGAGAAATTTATTGGACCGGAATGCAAACAAATACATTGAGACATATTTACAGCCACGTCATGCTGTTGAAACGCTCATGTTTGTGAATGAAATCATTTCAGGTAAAGGTGAAGAAGTAAACTTCATGCAATCTCCTCCTTGCACTAGGGATGGGAGTGGGAAAAGTGCAGGGGGGGGGGGGGGTAAGCCTCCTGGGATGAAATTTGCACACATAAATTTACTACAAACTATTTTTTGACTGTACACTGTGCCATGACAGAGGAAAGTGCTTTTTTCATGAAAGATGGAGTCTGTTTGAGTAATTTATCACCTCCACATGAAACACATAATACACACACACACATAGGTACACAACACACAGCACATGCCAGCTTGTTGACACTCTATTTTTACTTTTGACACCAAATGGACTCTCGTGCAAACGCATTTAATGATTCTTACACAAAGATGTGTTGCATTTGTCAGAAGACAGAAAACATTAGTTCTTATTACCTCACCACAAGCAAGAAACAATGAATGATTAAATGCACAAAAACTGGCAAAAACAAAAACTGGCAATGAGAAAAAGCTTTTTCAGGCAGCCTAACTATGGGAAGTTACACTGTGTGCACTTATCCCACAAAGGATATTTCAAAAATTGAATGTCTAATTTTTGGCATTACTAATTCTGTGTTAATCCATGCTTAATTTAGGACTTTGCCTGATAAGTTCCATCTCCCAGAAAAAACTTTGAGAAATTAAAACTATCAATACATTTATCTTTTAATTCCCTGCATATTTATGTTCTTCCTCTAACGACACATTAAAAAACTTGTAAATTGCTTGGGGCTAGGTGCCTTAAAAATTGGACAAATTTCTAAGCCCAAATTTTGGGATACTAAAAAAGTCATAATTTCATATTTTATATTTTGCAAAGACTCTTCCATACTTTTTAAATCTAGCAGAAGCAAAAAACAAGAAAACAAAAGTAATTTCACAAATGGGAAAGTCAGACATTTGCTAAAAATAAATGAATACTGGAAGCATGAGCAAAACTTACAAAGAAAAATAAAGTAGCAAGAAGTATTAGCTCACTAAATTCAAATCAGAAGGTTTTACAGAGGTTACAACATAAATTGTATTACAAGCAGGAATGTGAGACGCTCATCAGATCACACAAGAAAAAGCCGACAAGAGCAGAGGAAAAGTGCACTAAATGATAAATTGATAGTCTGTGAATTTGATTCATATAACTGAATGAAGGTAGATCAGTATGGAGGCAGGGTAAAATGGAGGAGGCTATGCTAAATGTTTTCTTAAGCAGCTGTTGGAAGCCTCTTTTACAAAATGAGCCAACCTTCGTCTTGCTCCAAATCTTCAAATCTGTCTGCTGTCCAAATACTCGTTTTTAAAGTCACATTAGTAAAATCTGCCACCTTAAGCCAGAGCTGACATCTTTGAACAGAACTGTCACATACAGTGCTCAAATTATTTAAACCATTGGGAAAGGACAAAAACATGCTTCTGTTGTGTAAAAATAATATAAAACCACCAGTGAGCATTGTTTCCTTTTAGAATTTTAGCTTGCTTGCAGGGTTTTTGTGTGTTCCATGAGCTCTTGGCTGCATGTACAAATTGACTCTTTTAGACTGCAGTAACTGCTTTCTTTGAATTACTCAGTCCTTTCCAGTCTGTCTTTGGCTGATCTAAATGCCAATAAGCTGCAATCCATCTGTTAAAGCAATTTATCTTTTCCAGCTTGTATGCATTTATGTTGGCAGTAACACTGACCTAAATGCAGCCATAGCCGAGGTAAGTGATGAAACGCTTTGTAGACAAAATTGATACTTATTGTAAGATGATGATGAAATGCAACAGAAAACATGAGCTGATGAGTCCATGCAGACAGAAAAGTCCCACCGGTAGTTTGAGAACATTTGAAGCTTCATTTATCTTTTGCGTCTAGATATGAAGCTTATGAAATGAAATGGGCTAAAGATAGAAAGTGTTTTTATTTTTACTTTTTAGTAATGACTTAAGACTAGGATATAAAATGGTATGTTTTTAGTTCATGCTTTCATTCTATTAAATAATTCTGAAATTTAAA
Source organism: Oryzias curvinotus (assembly GCA_023969325.1). Taxonomy (NCBI): domain Eukaryota; kingdom Metazoa; phylum Chordata; class Actinopteri; order Beloniformes; family Adrianichthyidae; genus Oryzias; species Oryzias curvinotus. Next base: position 19,831,266 of record CM043719.1, read on the forward strand.
AAAAATGGTTGTAAGTAGTTTTTTTGAGATTACTGTATTTTCCACACTACTGTATAGGTTCATTGTTGAACCGAACTACTGTGTAAGATGCATTTAGCAATACGTTCCTAAGACTTTATTGATTGGATTAATAAGGAACTGGTTTGTGAAAAGCTACACGTTAGCTATGTTTGCGTATTCGCAATACCTGTAACTCCTAACCTTATTTGCAACACGTAAAATAAACAGACGGAGCTGAGAACTTCTCAAAATTGCTTCTACATCAGGAAACACAACCAGAATTAATCCATAAATAGGGCACACTGCAGTTTAAAAAAAGGCTTTTAAGTGTGCCCTATAGCATATTAAATATGGTAAGTTAACATAAGAATTAGAGGAGAGCATGATAGATAAAAAAACAAGAACAAAACTTTACAAAGACAAAACATTAACATGTATTGTTTTATCTAATCATCTTTTCCAATTTTTTTTTTTTTTTTACTATTTTTTGGAAGCAGCACAAATACTACAACAGACACATAAAAATGAGCTAGAAACTAGAAAAGTACATTTTCTACTTTATAATTTCATCATTTGTACTGTCGGTTCAGTTCCATAACATACTATCAGAAAATTATACAGCTAATAAAACTAGGCTGAGGATCACAAGAAGAGATAATAAGGTCAATAGGATGCTTTTAAAGTGTGGTTTGTTTTAGCTTCTTTGCATTTCACTCACCAGGACTGTTCCACCACCGCTCATCTATGTTTGACACTTCAAAGAGAAGGGGGGGAAAAAGCTAGAGTCAGACTGACACAAACAACGCAGAAACCAAAGGGAAAAAAATAAAATCAAGAGATACTGTGTCAGGAACTGACAAAAAACATTAGAAATCTAAGCAGAATATTTAATTCCTTACAGGAGGAGGCTTTGAAAAGGAGAGACCATGCTGCATTTAGTATACAGTATCCATGACTTTCACAACAACAAAGGCTTTTGTTCTCACAAAAGAAAGTGAGGTTAACAAAAACTGCTTTTTCATACCTTTGCTCTCAATATCGTCAACAGCATCGTTGACTAGACGTATGACTGTTACTATGGAAGCTGGGCAGAAAAAGAGAAGAACAGAAACAAGTTAGTATAGTTAAAAAAAAAAAAGAAAACTTTTATGTGCTGGAAGAGAATAAAACTCTAAGAAGAGGAGGTTAAAAGATATGTGAAAAAGGAAGAGTCTTCACCAGGGTGATATTTTGACCCCTAATGGATCGATTTGGTCAGAGCTGAAGGATAGGATTCTTAAAAAAATCTTTCATTTCTCTTGATGTTATGACTTTTTGCATGGCACACAGATGACTTGAGGTTGTGAAACGGCATTCAGTAAACAAAACTGAAAAGAACTAAATCTGAAAATAGGTGTCAAAGACAAAGAGAACACATGTTAGTGTTTCGAGCACCTTGCTGCACTTGTGGATGTTTGTGTTTCACCAACAAGCTGGGAAGACATTCAAATATAGCTCCACTAATTGGATGGAAAATAAAGACTCGACAAAGTTTTCCTGTTTAAAGAACATGACAGTGCTCACATGTAAACGTGATCATTGCAGCATTTTACCTCTGCCCACTTCTAATTGGCCAAGAAAAAAAAATCAATGTTATCGATTTTATCTGGTAGAAGACACACTGGAGAAGATTCGAAAACTTGTGAAAAAAAGTTGAGCTTTAATGCAATAGAATTCACCATGAATCAATGGTTTTTGTATATTTTCAACATGTTAAAGTTGTTTCAATTTAGGTATAGATTTGGCTTTTCCTTTTTGCTTGGTATAATTTCAAACATCACAAAGGCACAAAGTTCTCTAAACTAGTGTTTTTGAAATTTTGTCAAGGTGTGATTTGAGAATGAACACTAAAAACTTCCCAATTCCCCAAATAGCTCCACCAGAGATTCTCTTTTGAGCAAATTTCATTTTCTTTCAAGTAAATTCTCACCGTTGTCATCGAATGAGTCAGAAGTGTAGGAACTCAGGGAGTGTTCCTCCGAGGTGGAATCTGAGTGACAGGCCACTTCGTCCACCAGCTCTGACACATTTAAAAAATAAAAAACAAGTGTTTCATATTAATATAAAGAAGTTGGGGGAAGAAAATAATAAAAATTAACCTTACATTTACTTTCCATAATTCAAAAAAGAACTATATGAATTATAAGCAAAGAAAGATAGCTTGATCACACAAACAACTTATTGAAACATTCAAAAAAACACAAATTTTGTGATTTGGTTGGATACTATATTTCTTAATTAATAGGGAACAAGCAAACAATATTGTTTTTGTATCCATATGTGGAGCAGACCTAAAACTATGTCCAAACTTAAAGGAGTTTCAAAACAAATATAGAAATATGATTATTGATAGGTACAAAAGAAGAATAAACTGTAAAATCTGTAAATATTTATGAATATAAATATAAGCATGTGGGGATGTTTATGGAATAAGATTAAAATTGAACCAGATGAGTGTTTACAAATAAGAAATGTGTATTGGATGTTTTTATGTGTGTTTGTTTCAATGTGTATTTATGCGTTATGTGTGTATCTTAAACTGGATGTGTCTTTATCAGTACACCTTTCGGATATTTTTTGTATTTGGTCATATTTTATCCTTTAAAGTATATAATCTGAAATAAAGTATCATTATCATCACTGTTAAAATATTTCCCTTTAAAATGTACAATTTACATCTTCAAATGGGTTTAAAAAGAACGTTAATTCGATTGTCATGGTCATTTTAGTTTTTAACACGGTTACCCTCCATATAGCTGTGATTCATCACCACAATGACCTACCTGAACTTAACAAGTCAGACCTTCTGCATTCTCTAACCTTCAGACAACAAAAGGTCAACGCCTGTTAAGCGTCAGAGCAGCAAAATGTGTTCGCATTGACATTTAATTGAAAGATCACAGCTCTTTGATTCTAAAAGTGACAGAGAATTCAATTGGCATTGAACTTGATCATTTGGAAACATTTTTTTGTCCTTGCTTTTGGACCTTTTTTTTCTCTCTAGACAAAGACGCAGCAAGTGAGGAAAGAAAGCTTTAAAAGGGTTAAGAGGCATCTTTTACAGCACCTGATTTCAACTGGTATGAATGTGGGTAACGTTTCACACTGGTCAAGTATAAAAATTGTTAGATCTAAAAAAATGCTGTTTAATATTTTGAGTAATTACTTCTAAGAAAATTACTAAACCTATTCATTCTCAATCAACTTAAAAAATGCAAACAAAGACATGCAGACTTTTTCAACAAATCGCAGAAGAACGACTGGAGTGCCTCTCTCAGGCTGTCAAGATCAGCTACAGCTTTAGTAACATGTTAATACATAATTTCCCTGCTAGCCAGGAATTACACACAATGCCAGACTCTTCCCTTTTTTTTTAACGAATGAAAAATGTAAGACTAAGCATAGATGTACCCTTATTTCTAACAATATTAGCAGTCAAATTGTGCAGATGGAGACTAAATTAAAAATACACTGGGATAGTTCGTGAAAAAGATTGTTTCTTTGGATGCTTTGACTCTGAGCCGTTTGGCTCACACTAAAGTGAGTTTTCTGTGGGGAAACTTTAGTCTGGACTAAACAAAGGACATCTCATCCAAACTGTGTCCAGCAGTTTGCAAGTGAACCCTGATGTGGTTCGGTTACAGAGCAAATGGAAAGGTACAAGCCAGAAAGGAATAAAGGTAAAGCAAAGTAAATAACATCTTTTGTTTTATTTCTTGAGCCTTTCTTTAGTTGTATTTAACTTGTATGCCATTGAGGGTGACATTTCAAATAAATGGACTAAAAAAAAATCAATGTGTTTCCTAACACTGCTGTTCCTTGTGTATCATTTCAAAGCACTCAGCTGCCTCTGAGCGCCTGTCAGACAATCACTTGCATGCGGCTGTGAAGACTCTCTGCACTATTGTGTGCTGAACCACAGCAAAGTCAGGTAAATTGCTCTACCAAGCGCACTAATCTACTTGCAGCATAATGCCTGGTTTCATAGTTCTGCTGGGGCTGGAGATAGAAAAAGTAAACTGGGGAATCAGGAAATTCATACAAACGAAAAAAAAAGAGAAATAAATTGCAATTTAAAAAATTTTAAAACAAGGACTTTTTTTTGTTACCACCCCCATCTTTTTATATCTGTGTAAATAATTATAAAAATGTTAATTCATTCTATTGCTCACTGCTTTCAAGTTGAAAAGGTATTTTTCCCATCATACTTAGAGCTCTAGTTGTCACTTTCTGTATAAAACACTGGTTAAGATGTATTTTTCTTTAAGGCCCTGTTGTGTAATGCCCTATCTGTTCTGATTGATTATGTGATTTGGGAAGCCGAGGAGGATGTTAGTTCTCTGACTGAACTGTCTAATCATTCACTATATATGCCCCTGTTTGGTGCACAGGCTATTTGTTGTGTGAAAAAAGTGAAAATGATTGATTATTTCATTTAGCAGTGAAGTTAGGTTTCAGAATTGTGTCACAACTAATTTAGGAAAGTTTTATTCGCGAGGGTGGATGAAAATAAACATTGTGAGGCTTGGAACTGTGGATTTTGACTAACAGGACTGCAAGAAACACTAAATTCATGCAAAAAGAAAAAAAATTAAACAACATTATATTATAATACTAATAATAATTGCTTTTCTAGAGTATTATTTTATTCATTATCATATTAAATAGCTCTCCTGGAGCATGAGTGGGTTATAGGCGCTTCCTCCTACTGTCCACAAACAGGCTTCAGAAGTTGATTGGTCACTCTAAATTCTCTCTTAGGTGCGTGTTCAACAGTCTGGCAACATGTTCATGGTGTAATCATAGACTATATATGAGAACTGGACTGAGTAACTCCTCCCTCTTGGCGTTCTAAATACAAAGTACCTGCAGACTCCAAGAAGCCAAAAGCCTATAGACTTCTACTGAGAAATGAATAGCTACTACTTAGTCATTATATTTTTCAGAATAACCATTCCTCCTCTGCTACATGTTCTTGCTAATCTTAATTATCTATTCATTATATTTTTTCTGTAGCGGAAGTTCTCGTTGTTATAAGCTGACCAATCAGATGCCTCAGTAAAAGAGTGTGGTGCCTTCTGGCCTCCATGTCGAAAGTTTGAAACGTTTGACCGATTCTTCTGAGCCCGTTTTTAATGGGTAGGGGTGTGGACTTCCAACAAGCTCAGTCCTGACTCAGCTGGATTTGGATCAATCACTGCTTACTGACATTGTCTGGTTCCAACATGGCATTTCATTGGAACCGGAAGTAAACCATTTTATAAGAGTGACACTCACTCAGTTCAAGTCTAATTTACAGTTACCCTAAAGTAGCTGGCCTAGACTCTAGCATCACTGTGACCAAAAAAAAAACATCAGTAATGGAAGATGGATGGATATACATCCTTATATAGTATTATATAGTCAATATAAAACAGCCTGTGTCTATACAGGCAGATTTATTGAATTCTTAATATTTTCATGCATTTATATTTTTACACTTAAGCCAGATTTTGTAACGTCAGCACTGGTGAGAGATGTCAGTTACAACGTGAACTCAATCAAAAGCAGTTAGGCTGAGCCATTCATCACCTCAGGTTTAGCAGGAATCTGTCCCGTTGCTGTTAGTTCATGCGACACGTGCATGCAAAATGTCTGCTGAATAATTATGAAGCTCCACTGTTGTCGGCTCACGTTGGAAATGCATCAGCAGCCGACTGCTTCCTCCGTAATTGACTCTTTTATATAGTGAGCAGTGCTTGGTACAATGCATAAGTGAATGGGAGGACAGTCTGAACGCGGTGTTGAGGTGTGGAAAGGGAATTGTTATGTAAATGCCATGTAATGTACTTACACTAGAAAAGCACACTAGCAAAGAAGCCTGTTGCTAAACACCAAAAATATGTAAAAAAAAAAAAAAAAAAGTGATGGGAACATGTAGTGTTGAACTCTTGCAGTCTCTAACGGTTACTGATAAGTCTGCTTTTAAAGAATATTTCACTTTTTTTATTTTTAGACTAAAAATAACTGAAAACATAGTTTGTTACTTTTATATTCTTATTTTATCAATTCTGTTTAACAATACTAAACCATTTACATTATGTTTAGCAAGAAAGGATACTCCTAAACAATCCCATTCTAAAATTCAGTGTCCATGAAGGGCAGCATGATGCCTGGAAATCAACCTCACCTTTCTACACCCAAGTTACATGGTCATGCTTCAATGTTTATAGAGCCAGCGAAATGCTCCTTTGGGAATTTGAGCAGTAAGACAGCACCATCAGTCAAACTAAACAAGACAGGCAGCGCAGTAGCCACTCCTTTGATTCAAGATGCAGGCACTGAGACACCACGAATAATTAAGCTTTCTGAAAAGAGAACTCTTACCTCCTCTATCATTCATGATTTTTTGGTTTTCCTGTTTATTCATGTATGTTTGCCATTACCTTGCCAATAACTACACCATGTTTGTAAGGTACAAACTTTTAAATCAATTGTATTGATGGGCTAATTAATAAATAAACAAGGATTTAATGCCCAGATATAAAATTCTGCAACTTATTGCAGAAAAACACATTGAATTACTATAAATAATATCCAAAAGTTACCTAATTTGTTTCATTTAAATCTTTCCAATTTCTTTCCTTCTTTTTTTTTTTTAATTTAGACAAAAAAAAGTTTGTTTTTTTTTCTCGTCAACAGCTCTAAGCCACACTGGTTCGGTTCTAATTTCCAACTCATATTTTTTTTTTCTCTCATAATTGCTTTCTGTCTGTAATTTTAACAGGGATGGCTGTGGCTTTCAAACTAGCTTCCATCAAGAAAATTTACTCTGTTGTGTACTCTTGTTTGTTTGACGTCCCAACATTTTATGCCTAAATATATTTTTGTACCATTATTTAAAATATCTTTTTTGTGTTTTATTTTATATATTATTAGTATTTTTTCTTTAAGAGAAGGTAGTAAAACAGCCAAGATATTTTGTTCATGTCTAATGCTAAGTTCACCCAGGGCGTTAAACACGCGTTTCAGCTAAAAAGATGTTCTTTAACTGTGTTCACACTGATTGTCGCTACCTGAGGCATGGTGTGAAATATCAAAGAGGGTCAAGTCTTGCTCCAGTCATTTTCTTTTACAGCTTTAATCCGATATATGAAAAACTTGGTGCTGTAGAATTTCTCCTTCATGATCAATTTTCAAACGGTCTGTACTTCTGGAAATTAAAAAGGACACTACCATTACGTCCCTATGAAATCTGTGTCCCTGATCATTGGATTAATCTAATGGGCGTACGTTTTGTACGTAGAGCCCAAAAACAGTCGTAGAAATTTGTGTAGCAACACGTGACTGCAGGAGTTTTGAGTGCGGAAGCCCTAAACGCACCTTCAAATGGTAAATGGCGTATACTTACATAGCGCTTTTCTAGCTACAAGGCCCAAAGCACTTTACAGTCACAGACCCATTCACCCAGTCACACACACATTCATACACTGGTGGCGGCTCCGCTGCCAAAGACAGGCGCCTGCTTACCACCAGAGGCAAGGTGGGGTTCACTGTCTTGCCCAAGGACACTTCGAGTCATGGGCGCGCAAGGCGGGAATCAAACCTGCAAACTTATGATCATGGGTTGACCGCCCTACCACTGCACCATGGCCGCCCCCACATAGACTTTTCATTGAAAGTGGTCGCTTGAATGTGCGTTGCAGAGGGCGGTGTGAACATAGCTTTAGACTGTACCTCATGACTTGTGTCCTCGCACTGTAAATACTATAGATGTACACAAAACTGTTACTGAACAATAAAAATTGGGTTGTTAAAACTATTTTCTTATGAATGAATTAAAGTTGTATTAACTGATTACAATCTGAATTTTGATCCCTATAGTTTCATAAATCTTTCTTTTTCACTCTAGACTCCCAACATTAGAGTAGACCAACAAAATAACCATTTTCTGATTCCCACAGGAACAAATCAATGACTAACTAGTAGGAAGTTTCCACAGAAAGATGTATTATTTAAACAATTGGCCGGACAAACAATGGAAATACCTGATGTCTACCTTTGGCACTTAAATGCTGCGTGATTGTTTTATTGACGTAGAACAAACTGAACCATGGATTTGTTGTTGACGGCTTTGGCAGCTTAATCTCATACTGAAGCGGATAAATCTGACAACAATTTCTTGCTGGTTTCCTGCACCGCGCAGCCAGCTGTAGACAAAAGGCACTTGAAGCTGAAAAAATGGTCAAAAACCTGAAAGAAAGTTGAGTGTTTTTGTGCGGAAGCTGCTTTGATTTTGACACAACTTTTATTTTGTAAAAGTAGGGCAAGAACATAGGGCATCAGTTCTGGCTGATTACTTTGACCACTTGAACAGAAAAACAGGAGATCTGAGAAGAGTCATCCACATCCGATATGACTGAACCGACAATTTAAAAAGCTTAACTGAGAGTTATACTATTATAGCTCCAGAAACGCAAACACAAATGAAAGATATTTGAAAAAACAGAAATCATAGTTTTAACTTGAGTGATCCACAATGATTTTCTTTGATCTGTGTGATCAAAAGGCATATATCACTGTAAAAGAAGCTCTTTTAGTGTAGACGTCAGTTAGTTGGTAAGACAGTGAGTGAGACCTGCATACCCTTTGGCATTTCTGTTCAGGTTATGAACCCCGCGCTTCTGTGTGCGTGCATCTGTGCACACTTACAGTGCCGCAGTCTTACCCTGTGGACTGTCGTCCCTGTGGGTTCTGGCCAGCTCAAAAGCTCTCTGCCCCCACTCTTCCTCTCTTTCATTTCTTAGCCTCTCCAGTTCTTTCTCCCTGCTTTCTTTTCCCTCCCAGGACACTTTGTGGGGCGGACTGTGCTCTGAGTGATGTGTGGATGAAGAGGGGAGATTCGGTGCTACGCTGCACACTGCGATACCCCTTCTGTTGGCCACGCCTCGAACGCCAGACTTATCTGGGAGGAAACTGCTCATCTGCAGAGACAGAAAAAAATATGAAAATGATTTGAGATTACATGTGAGTACAGCTTTTACTTTAAATTCCAACAAAAAAGCCTTAGGTGAGAAAGAATTACTAGTAGAGTAAAGTGCCCTGTGATGCCATTTCCATATGTTTCAGCAATTGTCTTAGAATGCCTCCCAGGGGAGTTGAGCACTAAAGCAGCAGTACTAGAGTGTTTCAAATATATCTTTATAGGTGCTAAATAGTTGCTTTATTTAGCTCTCTGACAGTTGTTTTTCAGTTACGTACCAGCGTTCCTTGTTTAGTCCTCATGAGCTCTGTGTAGCTTTGAACCAGATATCAGCACAGAAGAGGAAAACAAAGATCTACACGGATCCATTTGTCTGGAAGTGGATGCATCAGAATGGAGCAGAGCAGGGAGCTTGTGCCTCTGCCATTGTATGTTCTGTGTCACACATGAACTCCTCTTCCTACCTCATGTTTGGTCTGGTCCTGATTCCTCACGATTTAAATATATAAAAAAATAAGAAATGCAATTTTAAGCTGAATTTCCTTAATCTATGTCCATTATCAGAAAAAAGCCACAAGAAAAATACTAAAAACACGATTTTGATCAGAGTTGGTTTTCAAGCACTACTCACTGACATAGGAGTGTCTAATTAGATTTAAAAGAGAAACATTAGCCTCATGGGGAATAATTAAAAACATTTATTCAAGATGTTTCTAGATTAAAAATTGCTTTTCCCTTCCATGTCATTCTTTACAAATGCCTTTCATTTTTTTTTTTTACCTCATATGCACTTCTTTGTTTCTATCACTGATGTGCACAATGCTAGCATGCAAGATTTAGAAGGTGCAGGATTGTGGAAGAAAACTGAAGTGCTTAAGGAAATGCTGTTCAAACATAAATATTGATATGATTTAAAAATGTGCTTATGTGACCCTGCTGAAGGTTGGCGACCAGTCATTCACCTGAAGGTGGCCAGGTTAGGCTCTGGCAACCCTGTGACCCCAAAAGAGATACAGTAGGTTAAGAAAATGGCTGTATGGATGCAAAAATGTAAATTGCTTGGGGATTTTTATTATGCTGGCTTCATAATAAAGCATTCCTGTTGGTTTTTAGAGGATGTCTGATGTAGAACCATTTCATTTAAATTGGAAATTAGGAGACCGGAAATTCACCCAGCCATGCGAAAAAAGAATAATAAAAAAAAAAACGAACAGATGTCGTATTGATTTTTTTAAACTTCCCAAATACCAATCTCTATAAAAAATAAAAAAATAAACTGCCATCAAATACAGAGTTTATGGCAGCTTTTGCACACCTGAATGCCTTCACTGCAGGTAGTCCTGTCACCGTCTAAAGTGGTCACTCCTTGGTTGCTGGCCACTCCAGGGAGGGCGGAATGGGCATTTGGACGCACCATGACCTGGGGAGGGCCCCCAGTACTGCTCCCCACCTCTCCATACGTGCTTGTGGTTCCCGGTGAGCCTGACACGCGCACAGCTTTAAACTCAATCCCCTCCACCCCCATTCCAGTTTTACGCAACATGTATCTGGTTTCTGTAGAAACAGCTGATATGCTGGGTATAGCATGAGTTTGTGGGCATGGGTCAGGACTCTTTCCTGAATTTGATTTTCTTCCTGAAGGCCACGAAAAGGATGAGAAGCAAAATGATGACAAAGCCAAGGACTCCAATGCCAATTATCTCTCCTGGTCCGATGTAAGACAGTGGCTCAGCCTGTGCAGGAGGAAAGAAAAATCAGAAAAAAAACAAGAAATCAGTATTATTTTGTAAGAATGTGCAAACTCTCTATGCTAAATGCATTAATTTCAACTATCAAACTGTCTTGAGTCTTAAAGGCAGAAAATGTAAATATAATTTTAAAAATCTCAATAACTATGTAATTATATGTGCAAAGCAAGCCCAATTTCCCCCCTAACATCTTACAATCTGTAGACATTTGACTCATCAATCATTGCTATTACTTGAACCACATTTAAATGGTGAGAGCACTATGAAACACAACTTTAATAATTAAAAAAAAAAAAAAACAATTTTAGTAAGTAGTGTCTGTTTTGCATTTAAGAAAACATCCAGAAAACATCTGACACAGAAAACAGATAAATCCATAGTCCATCCACTGGATCAAACAGCTTTCCATGGGAGTGATGCAGGAGGGAGACACAGATGTACAAATGGAGCACGTTATGTTGGCTGTCTTCTAAATCAGACCTTGGAAACCTAAAGCAGCACACGAGCCAACTTTCACGCAGTGCCAGAAAACCAGAACGATCTCTAAAGTCCTATTAGAAAGGTCTTCTGACGCTGCCGGAGAAATTACTTTGGCATATAAACGTTAAGCAGAGTTGGAATTAATTTTTTGTAACTGCTGTTAAATGAAAACAAATTAGAAAAAAAAATGAAAGTCAATTATAGTAAAAGGAAATATATTGTGAATATATTATAGGTAAAGAATTTTGCAATACTTTCATTTTTTTTCCATTTCCATACACGATTGTTTATATGCTTCTTTTCACTAAAGAACGACATGATTCAACTAGACATTTTTCCTATCTAAAGATTAGCTTTGATGCCAAACAGTACTAAATAGGCAAGAGCACAAGGTTTGGAGATTTTCACAACTTCTGCTGAAAAAAAAAATACTATATATATGCAACTTCCTGAGAAAAATCCAAATTTCTTGGCATTAATAAACATAACTAGTGTCAAGATTCAAATAGGTTCTCGCTCTCAGTCTGTGAAGTTAGAAGCCATACCTTTCAATTTAGTCAGGTAGCCATTTGAGACTAATACTTAATATGTATGCGAGGTGCATGATACAGTCCAGCTGCCCAAGCACCTAGAAATATTGTGGTTAGTATAAATAAATGCATTGCATGTTGAAAAGGAAGCGGTCAGAAATCCCTTGATGATAGAACTCGTTCCTGTCAAATTGTTCTACTTGTAGTCTTGCATGAATGCAGGAAATTATCAAAGTCATAATAGTCACGAATAAGCTTCAGTCAATAAGTCAAGCTTTTCAAAAGAGACCTTTAAAAGAACAAAGTTACCATACGTTGTTGGTTTTCAAAAGCAATGCACGGTGAGCACTGTTTTTGCTTTTCAGTTATCCAGGGAACAATGAAAGTAGCTTTTTTCTAACGTGCAGCATGAACTGAGTTTGTAGTCAAAGTACACAACGTACTGTGATTTTTTTTCTCTCCCTTTTGAAGTTTTTGAAATGTTTTAGAAACATCATCAGCATCTGCACGATACTCCACAATGGCAAAGCAAACACAGGTTTTTGAAGTCCTATAAATCTATTCAAAACAGAAGACTGGAATATTGAATTTACATAAGTATAAAGCACAAACGCTGCTATCAGTGGTCTGTGATCCTTCTACTGCTAGACGAAAACCCCCCACCTGCAGTAAAATTATGTAGTAAGAACAATTAGAAAAGCCAGACACCTATTAATACAGCTTCTGACAGTTTATGGTGCGAGTCTGACTAAAAGCCAAACCAAGGTCAGAGAACTGCTCATGGACTCCTGAGTTCAGATTGTGTTCAACATTTCTGCACTATTTCAAGGATCAAAAAACACAGTCTTCATCATTCTAAAAGGGAAGAAAGCTTTGAGCCAACAGCACACGTTTACACACAAGACATGCAACGTCTTAACCAGCGGTCGATAAATCTTTTCTGGGACTTCAAAAACAACAGCTATTCCTGAATTAAACTACTAAAGTGCTAAAAGACCCTTTAGTGTTTCTTTTAAAAAAAAAAACAACAGAAGCACGTTATTTTTAATTGATTTTTTTTCAAACTGCTTCAAGGTCACATAAAAAAGAGGCGATTCTTAAAACAAAACAATGGATTAAACAGCAATGCCAAAAGCAAAAATAAAACAAAAACAAAAATGCAATCAATGTCTTTGGAATTTTTAACTGTTGGAAAACAAAAACTGTTAAAGAGGTATTTTGTTTATCACAAATTAGTGACAACTAATTAAAGCCTTATTAACATGCACTCGTACGGGGGTTGACCCTGATGGTACATTTACGCTGGACTCTCCCTACCCAATACTACCACATGTCCGCCGCACCTACAGTTGGATGAGGCTTGGTACAAAATGTCGGTGCAAAACTCGCAAATCTTGCTTCAGACATTTTTTTTTTTTTACAGTTTTTTTCCAATTTGTAAAAGAGTTGGTTTGATATCATTCTGGCAGGGCAGACACTACAATCACTAATTTATCCTCCATGATCAATTTTCAAATGGTTGGCACTTCTGTGAATTAAAAAGGGACATCATCCATACATCACTACCAAATCCGAGTCTCTGACTGGTCAAACTTCAATCTGGATGGATGTGTGTTTTGTATGTAGAGCCCAAAAACAGACCAAAAACCACAGAAGTGATGCATGAATGTGATTGTTTTGAATGCAGAAGCCTGACATGCATATATGCTTTTTACTGAAAGTGGCCACTTGAAGGCACTTTGGTGTGAACTTAGCATTACAGTAAACCCTTGTTTTTCGCGGGGGTTACGTTCCAAAAAGAACCGTGATAGGCAAAATCCGTGAAGTAGAAACCTTTATTTATTTTTACAATTATTATACAACTAAATACTCTATTATACATTAAAAAGAAAGAACAAACCATTTATTTAGAAACTTTTTTTTTTTTTTTTTAAATAACTTATGGACTGTATTGTCACGTAATAATTTCAATAATCAATGTGAACAGAAGGCTTCAAATCAAGGAGATTAGCCCCGCCCACCGCGACCCGAGTAATTGGATTTAACGGGAGAAAATTTAAATTGATTATGAAAAAGATACAAAGGACAGTGGGACAAATAGTGACTCAGGTGTAATTCACTGCTCTTCAGACTGAGCCGCTGCATCCTGACTCCTCTCTGCAGTGTTTTCTTCTTTTAAAGCCCGCGGTGCAGCTGTGTTTGTTCGGGAGAAGAACATAGTGATAGGCAGTTGTTGTCGCTCTTTTTTCTATGGGCTTAAGAGAAACTCAAAATTGCAAGAGAATTTGCACGTACGTAATGTAAATTTGGCAAGCTGTTTTACGTACGTGTACATATTAAACTGCAACGTTTTTGACGTCCGGGTAGAGAAGAAGCGGAGTGACTTTTTTAGCCAATCAGAATGCAGAACACAATGCACGATGCAAATCCGTGAAGTAGCGAAACCGTGAAAAGTAAACCGTGTTATAGGGAGGGATCACTGTACATGTTTTGTGGGTTTTTGGGTTGTTCAGTGCCATAGTGCATGTGTCTTGCACCCCTGACAGTCATATAGCCACCTCAGGAGATTTTATTATAATGGACTGCACACTTGTCATGAATGTGGTAAGTGTATCGTGAAGTATTTTAAGGTTAATTAAAGTTGCACGCACTTATGACATACGGGTGATACTGTCGCACAGTGCCCTTATACTAAACTCTAGTCGTTCATGCTCCTTACTTACCTCGCACGAGTGATGCATGCACGTGTTTGCAGGTGATATATACTATGTGCCCGTAGAACACCTGTAGGATGCCCACAAAAACTATGCTCCGACTGCCTAATTCCTCATTTCTAACAGTTAGGCTGCACTCAAAGAGTGTACACTCATCATGTGAACAGAACTAGCAGGCCCTTTCAAAGGATTACAAAAGAAATCTGTAGGTTGACATGCCTGCATGTCACCTACGTCCCCCTTACCTCTTGTGTTTATTTTCATTTTGTGTTTGAAATAAATAAAAATTGAAAATTGAAATTGAAAGGTGAAAATGTATTGCATGTCTTCACTTGCCGCATGCCAGTAGAAAAAACGTTGCAATACAGTCTCACTGAGCGATCAACGACTTTGATCTTTTCTGCAGGTCCCACACAGGTTTTTTCAATCGGCGATGGCCCATATCTACCTGTGAGGGCAGTTGGGACTAAGGCCTAAGGCAAAGTATCTATGTAGATCTCACCCCAACACCATCCCATAGTACAGAATCCAGGTAATCCTACTGTTTCCTCATCAATACTAAAAGTTCATCCACGTTGTCAGCCATCTCAAGTTCCCCATAGATTATGAAATGAAATTGTTGGGTTTCAGCAGCTCTCTTCCCTGCTACTTAGGGGTCTCTTTTGCTTTTTGGTTTTAAAAGAAAAAGCCAAAAATGATTTTTTTTTTGTGCAGTTGCAAGACGTTTCTCCGCACAAGCAAAAAGTTTGAAAGTAGCCACACTTCAAAGCTTGAAATTACTACATTTTCCAAAATGTAATTTAATGATAGCAAAAAAAGCTGACATTTGAGCTTCAACATATAGCATGGATCGAACTAACTGAATATTTCTCAGCTCATGAATCAACACTGAGTGTTGGATGTCACACAGGGTGGAGGGGAACATCACTGTGTGTTTAGACACAAAGACTACTCAAAAGCCTATTTCCATACTCAGATAAATTGTTATACAAGTGTTTTTTACAGCTGCAGGTTCCTTTTTGCTCTAGTGGCCATAGACAAAACATATATTAGTACATTCTGTATTTGCAAACCACCTGGACAATATGTTTTTTGTGCATGCAAACCCTCATTACGCCTTTGCACATTAAGTTACACACTGAAAAATAATTTTGATTTAAACATAATTGCGTACTCCTCCCCCACATTCTCGACTTGTTGAGCCTTACTGCAAACAGAGCTACACTGAGTTACATGACAGGCATTGTTTGGGCTTTTAAAAAGATTGTAAGCCGCATCTGCAAAAAAAAAAATAAAAAACACTTGTTGACATAACACACGCAAAACCATACCAGTTATTATCAGAATTGCAGTTACTAAGGCTCAAAGGAATTGTGGGAGAAAGTTCAACAACGTTGTTAAAAGAACGTTTCAGTCTTTATGGATGGAAAAAACTCTGTCAAATCTATTATAATGCCAGCTTGGATGAAGAAAACAAAGACATACATGGATCTAGTCGTCTACAAGTGGATGCAAAAGAACGGAGTGGAGCAGGGAGCTTGTGTTATGTTGTTTCAGCTTCTACATCACATCTACAAGCTTTTTCCAATGGCATTCTTTCATCTGCTCCTGATTAATTGGAATAAAGAAATATTCATAAATGCAGTTTTAATCTTTATATGTGTCCTCCATCATGCGAAAAATGCTACAAGAACATGTTAAAAACACCAAAAACATTTCATGTGTACAGTAAAGACTGTGTCTTTACACATGAAACAGTGGGATCAGCATTTAAAGTCTTTTTTTTAATCTATATTTTAAAGAAAACCAAACACTAGAATCTAAAGATGATGAGTAATCCAGATCAGTTAAAAAAAAAAAAACACATTTATTGAAAGACCAGAAAGCTGCTTTGCATTGAGGCTCCCTACTAGACTCCCTACTCTGGTTCTGTAATGGCCATAAATGAAGAGCAAATCTGTCCATTGGCAATATAATTCCCAACAGGACTTTAGGGTATCATGTATCAAAAGTTGCTAAGACTAAGGGAAATGTATTTTATACAAGTAAATAGCTATTATTGCAATTTAGCATTTTTTATGGCTCCAAAGAACAAAAAATATGTTTCCTTTGCCATTAAAACTCTAAGCACCTGAGCGATAAAGGAAAAATATATTTCCTGGATTTAAGATCAGTCTGACACTTTCAACAGAAGGGTGGAAACTTAAAGCGGCCTGAAAACTGCAGTGTAAGGTACATAGTGTAGTGCATAATGAAAGGCACAAGCGTGACAACTTCAAATGGAAACTGTGATTTACCCATTACTACACTTTCATTCATCGACTGCGCGGATGAGGATACTAAGCTGGTGAAAAAGCCTTCCAGGAGGCCCATGCTTACCCAAAAATTCTGAGCAGCTTCAGTGCATGCGAAGTCTAATTAGGTGCAAGCTAAAGGATAATTCTCTTTTTGGATTTATTCAAACACGCACCCAGAATCAAGAGTTAATACTATACCTGAGTGTCATCATCGAGGGTGTCATCGTCGCAAAGCTGACCCTCGTATCCTTCCGAGCAGTTACAATAGAACGATCCAAATGTGTTAATGCACTCTCCCCCATTTTCACAATCGCCCTGGTCACACTCATTTACATCCTCGTCACATCTGTGGAGGGGAAGACAGCGGAGACAAGTGAAGAGAATTTGAAAGTAAAAGGAAGAAGAATGAAGGATAAAAGCATGGCGATGGGCTGAGAAGATGAAAAGAAAATAAATTGTTTGAAGGTCAACCTATGAAAAAAGATGCTTCTTGTGTTTAATCAGCAGATCATTTTTATGAATTCTCCATCATCTGCATTTGTTGAAAAAAAAAACACCCAGGTACAGACAAGACACACACATACTCTAAAAGAAGTAAGAAAAATGTATTACAGCATCAGAAATAAAGTTTTACGCAGTGAGCGCATGAACTCATCTAAGCTTCTTGTATCAAAGACTATATCCAGCTGTGAAAGGAAGAAAAGAAACACTTGGACTTCTTCTTTTCAATTTTTTTCCTTGATGGGATTTTTCTAAACACTTCGCACAAAGTTAGTGAGATAGATGTAAAAAGCGGAAGAAGCTTCATTGTATAACGATGTGAAGCTTTTCTCTTTAACTTTAAAAGTCAGCTGAGTCATGAAGTTTGCAAAGTTTACTCTTCAAAGCGTCAAAGCGCTGACCAGTTGCATCTTCTTACAAATATTTTTAATATTTAATATTCAATAGCCTTATTGAAGTTTTCAACTTGGACCATAAGCTTTTAAACTTTTAGCAAAGAAATCAGCTATTTTATAAAAATTTTGTCTATTTTTAGTTGTGTTTTTTAAAAAAAAAGTATATAATATATCAAAAATAACATATAAAAATTAAACGTAGATATCTAAGTAGTTATTCAAGGTCTGCACAATGATACAAAAAAAGAGGTTGATTGTGGTGGAATCTGTTTTTCTCTTTTACTATGTTATAACTATACCAATATACAAAATAATTAATGCAATAATTACATGCAGTAAAATTGTTTTTTTTTTTCATTAAAAAAGCTTTTGCACAGGTTTGTAGCACTCATGAAAACAAAACAGCTGTTTTCTTTGAGAGAAATCTGCCCTCTAGTGGTATATCTAAAGAACAACGAAATGAACACAGAGGTTATTTCAAAGACATTCCTGAGCTGTAATTAAGAAAAGGAACTAGAGGCTGATTATAGGTTTTTTTAATTAACCGTTGAATCAAAACCTCCCATTTACTTTGAATAATAGCAGACCAAAGATACAAATCTGCTCTACATTGTAAAAGTGACTGGTTTTTAACCAAAATATGTTTAAAAATGAAGTGCTTGAATAGCTAACACTCCACTAACAGCATTGCTTCAGTCAGCTTATAAGGCATGCATTTATGTGCTATTAGGCTGTTCTATCTTACATAACTCCCTGGAGTCCTCTTGGACAGCCACAGAGGAAAGCGTTGGCCACAGACGTACAATCTCCACCATTCTGGCATGGGTTTGGCATGCAAGATGTCATTTCCATTTCACACAGTTCCCCAGTGAAACCAGCACTGCAACTACACATGAAACCTGTTGGGAAGAGATTTAAACTATTTAAAAAAATAATTTTGAGCACTTTGAATTAGATAAAAATGCATGTGAAGCAAATTTATTAACAAGCCTAATTACATCAATCTTAAAATGTAGTGACTATTAATAAAACAATATACTCAATCTACTTTGGAAAACATTATGTGTCCAATGACAAGTGTGAGTGTGTGCAGATTCACAGACCTCCTGAAGGCAGGCTGCTGCAGATAGCTCCATTGAGGCAGGGCCGGCTGACGCACGGATCTGGATAAAGCATGCAGCCCAACTTGACCTCGCTAAGCCCAGCTATCTCAGCATAACGGCTCCTTTTATTCTGGAGTGGCAGCTCATTACCGTTCAGCATCAGTGAGCCCAGGCATCCTTGGAAGCCATCCTGGGCTCTCTGAGGGCCCCTTGCTCCACGGTCTCCGAGTCTTGGCATTCCGTTGTTTCCTCCTGGCCTCATGCTGGTCTTCTCGCCTTGCCCGTTCACAGGCCTTACTTGGGCCCCAAAGAAAAAAGACGGGTCTGAAGCCAGAGGCCAGAGACTGACAGGAGCTCGAGCGGCTCTGCGGCGCTCCACATAACTGTCATCCAGTGACAGAAGGGTATAGTTTGTCATCAGTTCCAAAGCAACTGAATGCCAAAGGCCATCATTTATCGGTCTGTCAGAGATACCCATAATGCCTAGAGTGTTGTCACAGTCTAGCTGAAACCAGAGTCGACCCCCTTCAATCTGCAGAAAGAAAGTAAAAAGATTTAATTCTCTTGTTTGTTTGTTTTTTGAGTATTTACATTTTTCCTTTTACACTCAAACCGGCATGAACCGAGTGCTTCTCGGGGGAGAAAAGTGCTGTGGAAATGCAGTTAACTTCTAATTTACCTTGAGCATGGTGCAGGGGTTAACACGCGTGAACATAATGACTCCTCTTCTCTGAAGAGTCCTGATTCTCAGGCCGAGCCTCATCTCTCCACTCTGACCTCTCTCCGTCACTCTGTACTTGATGTAGCTGTTTCCAGAAAAACTCAGAGAGGTTTGGCCTACTCCATCACAAACACACAGAGTTCAAAAGGTTTCAGCTTCAAATTAATGCTTATCCACTCATCCACCTGGAACAAGTAGGAATGATTGATCCGAATAAAAAGGATGTTTAAATTATACCTGCACACTCATCTAGTCGCTCAGGTAGACATTGGCAGACAGATGGCGCTGTAGGACCAGAGCGGACACACTGCATGTCGGCCGGACAAGACTGACCTTCACAAAGCTCCACAGGAATGGGGCACGTCCCTCATGTTTTAAGAAGGGGGAGGTGCATAATTAGAAGTACATCATCAGGAGTTTTGGACATTTTAATTAAATGAATTTCAATATGAAGGCAGTGACATAATAAGCTGTATTTTGTCTGGGTTTAGTGTGGAGGCGTGACTGCTGTGCTCACCGGGACAAATGCAGGTCTCTGTACGGCTGAACCTCGGTGACACCAAGCTGACTCTCTCTGTGCTGTAAGTAACAAGGGAGCCTCCCTCCATCACTACTGTGATGTCACACACCTTGTCGCCACAATTCAGTTTTCCAGAACAAGTGCTGCCCACCACAGCTCCTCCAATCTGACCCCTTGCTGCCGCCTGCTCCAGCTTCGCTGATAACTCTTGCTTTGAATAAAAACCCCCAATCCGTCCAGCTCCTGATGCCTCTGGCCTCTCCATAGCCAGAACTAAGTCGACATCTGACGTCCCCATCACTGGCTGCACACTGATTATGTGCAAAGGATCTTGTTGCCCTGGAGACCATTTCCCGCCAGCTAGTCTCCGTAATGTTGATTTGATTTGGTACAGGTGGCTACCAAGTAATTCTTTTGGGGAGAGGGAGCTGAAGCGTAAGGTCACAGCGTTACGCAGAAGTTCATCTGTTACTTGTTCGACCAGGATTGACAGGTCAGCTATCACAGCAAAACGACCATCGCTCACTGTCGCGTTCATCTGGTATCTAGGAAATGACAAGAGAAAGTGTCACATTTTTAAATCAGAACTCTTATATTTGTTCGTGTTTTGGTTCTTGCATGTGTGTACCTTCCTGGTTCCAGTCCAGCCAAAGCTACAATGCTTCCATCCTGTCTGTTGATCCTAAACATGCTCTTAGGCTGAGGCTTCTGGGTAAACAACAAAACATCACTGGGATCACGGTCGGCTGCGTAGATCCGACCGACGGTGCCGCCTGGAAAGGTATCTGTCAACATGACAATGAAGATTTCCAGAGGAGAGACGGTGGGCTTGTACTGACTGTTCCCCATAACTCTCAGAGAGATCCAGGAGGATGAGGTAAGACTTGGCCTACCAGAGTCACTTGCCTAAAATGGCAAAAAAAAAGAAAGAAAAGCTGGCGAATGAGCAGGATCAAGAAAATAAAAGACAGATTTGGGCTAAAATGGTTTTAGATAACGGAGAACCTGTCTTTGCTTTTTTTTATTGCACACATGTATGGATTGTGTTTACTCAGTATATACATTTTAAGTAAATCTGCTTTGATAGAAGTAAAAGCATAAATAAATGACCAAATAAATAAATGGAATCCTTCACCTGGATTTCCAGGGTAAATTCTCTTGGGGCTTCAGGTCCAAACAAACGGTTGGCCTTCAGAGTACCAGTTTGATCCAAAGCAAAATAACTTCCTTCATTTCCCGACGCAATGCGAAACACGAAGGGAGCGCCGTTTCTAGGGGAGTCTTTATCACTGACTGACAATTTCAACAGTTCAGTACCAGCAACCTGGTTAAGCTGGAGGTAGAGAGAAAAAAAGGATGAGGCAGAAAAGCAAACACTTTGAGTGTGCAAACACAAACAGGCATCTACCTGTATGACAGCCGTGGAATTAGGTGGAGCAAAAACAGGGGGGTTGTCGTTGACGTCTGAGAGGTTGATGTTAACCGTGACTGTGGTGGACATTGCAGGAGAACCACTGTCGAATGCTTGCACTGACAAGGTGTACATGGACACCTAGATGGCATATAAAATACTAAATAAGCATGGTATGGGACCATTGTGGGGTGTTATGCTACGTTCACACCTGGCATGCGGCACCCGTTCTGCTCATAGTGTTTACAATGGACTGTCGCTATCCAATATTAGTACACGTACCACCGAAAGTTGGAAAAGGGTTTGGTTAGATATGTCAAAGTGGTGCAAAGTTGGACATTGCGTCATTTAATTCCAGCCGGGCACAAAAGACAATTGATAATTTCTCATCCATGGTCAATTTTCAAACAGTTGGCACTTCCGTGAATTAAAAGGGACGGCACCCATACGTAACTACCATATTCGAGTCCTCGACTGATCAAAGTTCAACTGGTTTGACTTTCAATATGCATTCACTGAAAAACACTTTGTACGTAGAGCCCAAAAAATGTTTTAGAAACCTGTATAGCTACACATGAATGAGTTTTGAACGTGTAAATCTGAAAAATGCTTATATGTGCGTTTGCATAGACTTTTCATTGAAAGTGATTCTTTGAACACATGTCTCCAAAGACCACTGTGAATGTAGCATATCTCTCAAAATAATATCTTATTTTCGGTGCTAACAAATTAGAAAAGTAAAATGAAACTTTCATGGGATATTGCAAATTGAACTTATGCTTACAAGCTCTCTATCAAGCTTTTTATTGACTTTAAGCAGTCCTGTAACAGGGTCAATCCAGAAGTGGTTGCTCCGATCGCCTTTCAGAATGGAGTAGGTTATTCGCCCATTCACCTGGCTGTCTAGATCTTCTGCAGAAACCTAAATGACAAAACAAACACAAAAGGCATAAAAGGAAATCTATTAAAAAGCTTATGCTTTAGTCACAACTGCCTCTGATGCGTGGATACGGGCCATCTGCAGGTGAAAAATGGGCGAACCTGTATGAGGCACGCAGGTGGGCTGCAGGACCATAGACAACCTGGTGAGCCCGTAGAGTTAAAATGTTCACGTACATTTTTATTTACAGGAATGCTGCAAGCGACAGACTGTAGCGAACAAGGTAAGTAAGGGTGAAATAAGCGCAATGCAGCCGTTTTTAACAGATTTTTCATTTTTTAACCTGTGCACTGTGTGTCAAGTGCACACTCCATGCATTAAGCCACAACACGCACCTTACTAGCTTAAAAGAGGTGTAAGGACACTGTACAACATACCTTATCTTTACAAATACCTCACAATACACTGACCACACACAAAACAATTCTACATTCCATTTTCATGACGACCCTTAAGGTGACCGGAAAAGCCATGAGAGAACTGCAAGACACACCTGCACTCCCTTTAGGATGTAGCCTCACCTGTCTATGACCCTCCATGGGCCCAAAAACCTGTAGCACCCATGTGGGTCAACCCCCATACAGGTGCATGTGACCAAGGCATCAGGCAAAAAAGATGGAAAATAAATTTAAAGTTACCCTTGTAACTGTCTGTCCAACAGATGCATCCTCGCTGATTAGCACATTGTAAACATCCTGATCAAAGGTGGGGGCGTTGTCGTTGACATCCATAAGCTCAATGACAACCATGGTGGCTGTACTAAGAGGAGGGTTCCCACTGTCCCACGCCTCAACAGTGATGTAGTAGTCCTTACAAACCTCAAAGTCCAAGTCATCGGCTACAGATATGGCACCTATATGCACATAAAAATGTATTTATTTCGGGCATTCTGGGTTCAAGGTTTCTTAAATTATTCTTCTAATAAAGACTACGACAATGTGAGCAGGGCAACATAGGAAACATCTTCTCACCCAGTTTTCTGTTGATGATAAACTTCCCCAACTCATTGCCTGACCGAATGGTGTACGTGATCTCTGCATTTGGACCGATGTCTGCGCTTGTTGCCAAGACGCGGAGCACCTCTGTCCCCACAGCTACATCTTCTGGGATTGTGACAGCGTAGTCCCTCTTCTGGAAAACTGGGGCATTGTCATTCACATCCAGCACCAAAATCGTCAAATCAACCTGAGGAAGACCCAGAAGACAGGCTGTGACACATGAAGTCATTTGTTTTGTGGAGGTTTCATCTGTCAGAGTTGAAGTTAAAAGTTATGAAAATATAGCAATTTATTGGAGTTTTGGCAAAATCTGTGTATCGTTTATTTAGCTTTTCCTTTTGTGGTACTATCCCATCATGAAGTTAAAAACATCTTTCTTGTTCATTTAAAATTTACATCAATTTGTTTGATTATTGATTACACCTCTCACCATTTAGTCTGTTAAAAAAATTGAGAACAAATTTAACTAAATATGTTAAAAAAAAGTTAACGTTTTTGAAACTAACACCAATGAAACTTGAAATATAAAATCAGTAATGTGATATTTTTTTAAACTTTAATTTTATTCACTGATTGATGTGCTAAATAATATACATATTTCCAAATAAGGTAGTGAGATTGAGATTGAGAAAGATTAAAACTCTTAAAAAGCTGAAAAAAAAACAAACATAAAAAAAATTCTACAACCAAAACCAAATTTTTTCACAAAAGCTAAAATACAGCAGTTTTTTTATCAACTTCTTTCCTCTGTAAAATTAAGCTAAATCTCTTTTGTTGCTTAGAACTAAGCAGTTCTAAGTATTATTCTATGAAATATAGCGTTTTTATTTTATTTTTTGGTCTAAATTAGCAAAGTACATATATTTCCTTTTTGTTTTTTAGAGTCGTTTTGAGATGTAAATTAGTTACGAAATACTACAGCAATCTGCTCACTTATATGTTCTATAGTCTCAGTGTTTTATGAAAGAACTAATCCCTGCAAGTATTCATGATATTATCACCGTTTCAAGGCTGCCAGTGCTGAGTTACAAACTGAAAGCAGGCAAAATCCTTCACCAACCTGGGAAGACATCGCCCCCTGCTGTCCAACTCTGTCAGTAGCCTGGGCACGAATCCGGTAGGACTCTTGGCTTTCTCTGTCCAGGGATTTTTCCAAAATAACTACTCCAGATATGGAATCAATTGAGAAGAATCCATTGAACGAATCCACAAGAGAATAGACCACTGTTCGGTTCAGGCCTGTGCAGGAAAATGTATAAAATTGATTTATGGCTAGTTTTAATAAATGCTTTAGGCTCACCTTTGTAAATGTGTAGCTTAAAAACGAACTGACTGGTGAGACACCGTCTCTATTTTGTTTTCATTGTATGTTAAAACGCATAAAATGAAACCTTGGCTCACATAATAACCGCACATGCCAGTTTAATATCACTTACCCTCATCAGGGTCAGTGGCTTGCAGCCTGGTAAGCAAAGCCTTGGGGGCAGCGTTCTCATAAACACTTGCCAGGTAATGGGTAGATGAGAACAAAGGGGCATTGTCATTCACATCCAACACTTTGAGAGAAATGTCAGATCTGCAAAACAGCCCTCCTCCATCAGTTGCCTGGGCAATGAGATTATAGGTGGGTACCAATTCACGATCCATTACGCTGGCAGTGCGCAACTCGCCTTTGGACAAAAAGACACAAGTTACTCTGAGTTTTTCTGTTTTCTGATAGTTAAAATGCATTCCAGTTTTCTGATAGCTTAATTAATGTAGTTTTATTCTATTTATTTTAACTTTGAAAGACTAATTTACAGTACCAGTGTTTGCATCCATATAGAAATCTTCCACTCCAATGCCAAACAACGAGTACTGGATTTCAGCGCTGGAGCCTGAGTCGGCATCTGTTGCACTGACTGTAAGGATGCCCTTGTTGGTGCGAATGTCTTCCGGAAAAGAGGCACTATAGACTGCCTGCATTTAAACATATGACAAACAAACTAAGCATTTAGGCTTACAATAGAAATGTACTGAAAATTAGATGAAAAAGAACTTGAATACCCTAATTATGTTCAAAATGTGATGATTATCCCCATCTTTTCACACAATTCCGGTGCGACTGAACTACCGTGATATGATGCATCTCATTTGACACATCAAATTAACATCTTTGCAAGTTGGATTGCTTGTCAGATCATCACCTTAGATTTCCCTGTGGCTTGATGTAGACATGAACGCAAATGCCTAATGTGTAATCATGGTTCATGATTTGATAAGTTGATCAAAGTAAAGACAAATTAAGAACACCCGACAGCTTAGCTGTATACGTTTTTTCATTCTGTCAAGTAATGTTAAGATTAAATCATTTTTTAAGATGATCATATATCTTGCCAGACAGCCAATAATCCTTAACTAAATCCACCTGAACGGCTGTGGTTTGAATTTTAAAAAAGGTAAATGACGGAGCGCTATACTGCAAGTTTCTTTGTGTGTTCTGAGGTCTATGGTCCTTTCGCTTGAACTTAAAAAAGAAATATAAAGCAAATAAACCTTTATTTCTGTTGCCCTAAGTTTTATGAACAGTTTTTCATGAATCTAAAAGTACTGTACTAAATACAGTCACCATGTATGGTAGTGTACAGGGAATTTATAAAGAAACCCTTAAAAGTTTCCAAATAAAGTAATACCTAAACAAAAAGAACTTTTAATTTAAATAGATGCAAAGCTTTTTTCTTCAAAATTAAGATATTTTTATTAAAGTAAAAAAAAGGAAGTCAATTTGATTATTAAGCTACGTTAAATCAAATGTTCATATTAACATTTTTTGTATATTTTTTCGGGATGAGTTCTGCTTAATCCACTTTTACAGGCTTTTAGCGTCACACTACATCTGAGTTATGTTCTATGAAATATAGTCTTGAAGCAATTTACAGGAAATAATTAATGTTTGTAGAGTAAGTCACGATGGAACACTGAATCAATATTTTAACTCAACAAAACCTGCTTCTGATATGGGAGTCTAGACTTTACTTTTCTCACCATGTCATAAATATGCAGATTTCAATTATTATAAAATGATTCTTTGTAGATAAGGCCTAAATGTTAATCGAAAAAAATCAACATGTTTTATAACCGAATATGATGGGAAATGACATAATGGAACAAATTCAGAACTTTCGCAGTGATTATTTTATTACATCTTAACTATATATATGTATAAAAAAAGTATTTAATTGTTCATTTCTTAGCCACAATTTCATAAATCTATTCTGATCAAATACATTTCTTTTCTTTCTTTTTTTATTTATTTATGTGGTCACAGGGAGACGTATTAAAATGCACCACCTCTTCATGTCTTCTTCCCTTACTTGTTTGCATATGGGGCTGTTGTCATTGGCATCCATCACCGTAACCTCCACAGCAGTGTGAGCGACATACAGCCCATCGCTGGCTGTGATGTTGAGCAGATAATAGTCTTGCTGCTCACGATCCAGCAGTCCACTGACATACACTTTCCACTCCCCCTGAACAAGGGCCAGAGCAAACACACCCCGCTGATTTCCACCTGGACAAAAGAGGACAAACCACAGAGGAAGATGAGGAAAGGGGACAAGAAAATGTGAACAAACCTTTTCTGTTGTCAGGCAAATAAACACAAGTTTATAAATCAATCTGCTTGCACTGGATCAATAAAAAAACGTCCCCCTTTGACCCAAACAACCTTATCATCAAAGTGCCATGCAGTGCAGGTACAGACACGGCCCTTTAGTAACGTTTGAGCTTTTATGACTGGAATGCATTTTTGGATAGTGTTAAAGAAGAATAAATGTTAGTCTCATAAATAAGATAAAAGCTTTTGAGTGGAGGGCGGTCAATGCTTATTAATCTTCTATGCAAGAGTAACTATAAAAGAACAGCAATCTTTAAAGTTTCTAGATAAAATCAGCTTGTTGCTTCATCAAATGTATTTATTAAGTTAAATAGTTCATCTGTTCCACAGATGTGCTGCTTGTCTAACCATACCTAGGTTCTATATTATGTTTAAACACTCATACAAGGCTTCGGCATCGTTTTATTTTATTATTGAACAGTTAAAAATTAAAAGCACGTTAAAAAAATTGTCTATCCTACATTCATGCTTTTAATGAATGTTTTATGGTTAAAGGAAGATTTCACTTTTGTTGAAGAGGGAATTGCATGAAGTACTTATGAATGGTTGGTGTTTTATGTGCAGCACATTGATGCAGGAGTGATCTGAGTTTGGAAAAGACACAGAAAGAAACTTTGTTGGGAGGAGACAGCTATGGGCTTTTTAGAATGGGCTTTATAGCAATCAAACAATACATTTTCACCTCAGAATAGGTGGCAGCACCATAAAAAATACATTTTTTAAAGTATTATGTCAGCTTTATGTTTCATTTAAAGACTTACCTGATGAAAATCTGGTTTTTGATGTGCTTAGCATGTTTTTGTGGCATTGTTATCATGGTGGAGGACATATACGGCAGAGCACGAACTTTCCGTCTTATTTACAACTTTAAAAGAGAATAGATGATGGCCAAGGGATAGGCCTACATTTGAACAAAAACTCAAATAAAACAGTTGGAAAACAGCCCAATTTCCTCCATCATAAAACCTAGTAATTAGACCTAAAGCATAAATAACATCCTTGACAAAAATGTTATTGAGGTAAAAATGGGAGACCGAAACTCTAGCTCAGAAATTATGTAAACTTTGCATTGTTTCTTTAATTAAACTCCAACCCTTTTTTGATCATATGCCAAAATAAAATTTTATGACTAAGTTTAAACTTCCCAAGCTCGCCTCCCTTAAGTATTCGGTTCCGGGGAAGGAACACCCACAGAGTGACAGGCGTCAACCCAAAGTCTGTGAGTCAGGCGCAGCTCAAGGCAGAAGTTAGCACTCTGAGCCACTCCTACCACATATCCACTCATTTTATCAATAAAATTCACACTACTGAGAGCTACGGGCTAATATTAAGGGAAAAAATGAACCCACCTGTGTCAAAAGGTGCTCAATTTATGGCATAAAATTGCATTGAAGCTTTGGTGAACCAGTTCGGGGCTCACAGCTCACGGTTGTGAGTCACGACTCAAGACTTGTGAGTGACCCATGAGACTTGAGTCAGGTAAGCCACCTGAAGTAGATTGGATCTGTTTGCAGTGCTGATTTCCTCTGATTTCCTCACCTGTGATGTAAAAGCTAACCAGTCGGTTTTGGTCTGTGCCATCTTGGTCTTTGGTTCTCAGAACAGCCACCACCTCACCAAGAGGATCACTCTCCTTTACAGCACCTCTGTAGAACTCCCTGTCAAACTGTGGCGGGTTGTCATTGATGTCCGACACGGTTATGGTTACCACAGCGGAGGAGGAGAGAGGCAGCAACTCGGCCAGGTCAGAGGCCACTACTTCAAAACTGTAGCTGGAGCAGGCCTCGTGGTCCATCTGGCCCACTGTGGTGATCCAACCTGTTTTACTATCGATGGCGAAGACAGAACTTGTGGTGAAGGCGCTTGTGAGGTATGGAGCGTTGATCGTCAGGTCCAGATTGTAGGTAAGCAGAGCCCCAAGACTATAGGTCACCTGTTGTTGATTGACACACAGAACTGTTTCATTAACATATTATTGTAAAATAAGGACAAAAAGAAGTTGGAAAGAATTGTGCCACACACCTGTCCGTTAGAGCCCCAATCAGGATCAAGGGCACGGACTTGGATCACTCTTGTCCCTGCGGGCATCCCCTCCATCACGGTGGCAACATATGCGTTAGTCTCAAATGCCGGCTGGTTGTCATTCACATCTAATATCTGACAATATATGACAAATCCTCAAGAATTCTAGTCTGCAAAGTGTAAAACACTCTCAAAACAACAAAAATTCCAACTTAGTCTTAAAAAAAAAATAAACTATTTTTGATCCCATCACATACATGAAATGTGCATATTTGTCCCCAATATTTCAACATTTTCTTTAAATGAAAATAAAAAAGCAAACTTTGTTTTGGGGTTTTTTATGTTTAAAGGGAGGACAAAGCACTGCTTTCAGCTAAAATCTTTTGGCATGTTGCTCTCTGATCAAAACCTATTGTCATTATAAAAGCAGTTTGGAGGCAGAGTTTCCATTCAAAAGACGCAGAACAATTTGAATAATTTAACAGGCTTCTGGCTTTCATTTTTTTGCTGTCATTTTTAAACCTATACCCAAGGTACACTGTTGTGTTTTGTTTACAGTGAAGTTGGTTTGCAGGAAAACAGCAGAAAACAAAAAAAAAACAAAACAATGAGATTGGCTATTTGGCAGGGGGATCTAGAGACGAATTAAGTGTTTTGATTATATTCCTAATATAATATTTATTTTGAAATTTTAACAGAAAATGGGTTATGCAGCACCTTCACTGACCTTAACCTCCACATCCACAGTAGTGACAGACTCAGTCAGGTCTCGTCTTGTCATTGCTGCAACTTTAAAGCGGTAGATGTTGACGTCTTCATAGTCTAGCGGTTTCAGCAAGCGGATGAGACCTGTTTCCTTCTCCACCATGAAAGTTTCTCCTTGGTTACTGTCGAACGTCTCTCCTCCAACTGCAGTGAAGAACCCCACCTGACCCGGACCCAGGTAAACAGAGCCCAGCGCTGTTCCTACTGATGTGTCTTCAGGGATGGTGAAAGAGTACTGAGGCTGACTGAACGAAGGAACGTTTGCATCTGGGGGAACAACGTGGATAAAAGCTGAAACCAGCGAGTGCTTGGGTGGAGAACCCCCATCTGTGGCTTTAACAAAGAAGGACAGCACAGTTCCCTGTAGGTGGTCCACTGTGCTTTTAGTCATCATCCAGCCACTGTCTGATTCCACCTGCACACCAACAGACACATAACAATAAGCTTTAGAAACAACAATGACCATTTCAGTTAAAATCCTAGATTCTGATCTGCTAAAATTAAAGTATAAGTAACAAAAATTATTTAGGTTTAAGCCATATTCATGTTTGATTTTGTCATCATATCTTACATTTGGAGCAGATGTTGTTTGTTTATGGCCTGAATATGATTATATTTTAGAAAATTAACCCAACATAAACGTCAATGCAACATCATTCAGTGGATGAATACAAATCTGTAATATAATGAACACAGATGGCATTTAATCCTCTAATATCAAGAGGAGGCTGTTAGTTTAAAGTACCCTCTAATTAAAAATTAATTTACACCGCACAAGTCTTTGCTCTAATATAGTGTACAGTATTCATTAGTATAGGTTTATATCCAGCTTCATAAAATTGAATTTTTAGTCTAATGTGGTGTCTTTTTAGTGACATAATAAGCTGGATTCTAATGTACTGACCTCCAAAACATCAACAAGTGAGAGGCGGGCCTCACTGTAAAGGGAGTAGGTTATCCTTCCATTAGAGCCAGCATCAGGGTCAGTGGCCTGGATCTGAGTGACGAGAGAACCTTTGGCAACATTAGCTTTGATGCTCATACGATACTCTACTGCTCTGAACTTAGGAGCGTTGTCATTTTCATCTGCCAGGACCACTCGCACTGTGCAAAAGGATGCACGCCCTGGGGGGAAGAATAAACATCCATAAATTATGATTCTGATACAAAAACAGAAAAATGACATTGGTGGATAATGATTTTCAAGGCAAATTGTTATGTAAAAATGTGAAACATCGGTGATGTGATTAAAGTCCCACTCCGATCACCTTTTGATCTGTTTTAAAATTGTTCCCAGTGATCTTTTGATTATGATTATACCATTTCTAGTGAAAAGGAAAAGAAATTGTGTAATTTTGCAGGCCATAATTTCTGCAGAGTGGTACGAGTTTACCAGGAATTCCTGCGGAGTAAGCCTCCCTCTTCCTTCTGTCATTCATCTGTGCACTCTCTCCCCCACTAGTTTACAGCCCATCTCGCCCCCAACCTAACTTTACCGATGCAACTAAAGTGGCAAGCACTATTGGACATGGATCTAAGCAACATGGATCTAGTCGTCTACAAGTGGATGCATCAGAATGGAGCAGGGAGCTTGCGGCCTGCCCAGCATATTTTCTACCTCACAAACAAGCTCTTTTACGAACAGCATGTTTTTTGTCTGCTCCTGACTCACCGATATTTGAATAAAGAAATACATAGAAATGCTATTTTAAGCTTAATTTTCTTCATATACGTCCTCCATCATGGGAAAATGCCACAATAACGTGTTAAAAACACCTAAATTTCCGATTTTCAAGAGAGTGTGTCTGTAAGCGCCAACATTGCTTGGTTTAAAATAGAAGTACCTCCACCATCCAGGGCCATGACAGTCAGCACCATGTCTTTGTTCAGAGGATTTTCTCGATCTAACATTTCTACTGTGGATATGACTCCATCTGCATCAATGGTGAACTGACTTTTCCCCAAGTCATTGATGAAGGAGTAGGTGATCTGGCCATTCAAACCTGAGTCTTCATCTGTCGCCCTAACCTAAGGATCAGTTGAAAAATGAACACATTGATCACATTCATAAATTCAATAATGTTTCCTTTTAAGCTTAAGTATAGTAGAGCGAAATAACCTGAATAACTCTTGATCCTGGAGAAGAATTTTCCGGGACTTCGGCCAGGTAAAACCTCTGACTGAAAACCGGGCTGTACAGATTAGCTCCCAGGACACGCACGACCACCTGCAAATCAGTCTCAGTCATTCCACCACCCTATTCCAGATAACTGCATGCTGACATTTTGTTGATGCTATAACATTAAATATCACGGGCTGATTTGTTATGCATTATTAGCTCAATGTAGAAATATTAAGCCTGTAAGCTACTAATGACCAATATTAATTACAGACTTGCAGGCACTCAGAACCCTTCAAAATATCAAAGATGCATTTTTTTTCTTTAGGTATAAGACGATAGTATATATACCCTATATTCCATATATGCATTCAATTTTTAATTAACACAAGTTGACAGATGTGAGCATATTTTCTAGATAGCAGCTCAACTTCCTAGTAAATCTGAAATGACATGGCATTAACCTCACAGAAATCGACAGTTCTACTGGACAGCTGTGGCAGATGTTTGTAATAATTCCAGAATTAAGGGTTGCTAATAAAGAGCCTTCAGCGAATGGTATTAATGCTAGAAGGCTTTAAAAAAAAGCAAATCAGTTGACAGGACAAGATTGTAACTGCCAAAAAGTGGTTTCACCTGAGCGCTGTTGGTAAAGACTCCATCTGACACAGAGACATTGAGCTGATAGGAGAGTTTCATGCCTTGTCTCCTCTTGTTAGACAGACGAATCACCCCCGTATGTGGCTCCATCATAAAAGTCATTTTCTCATTTCCCGAGAGAATACTATACCTGTGGAGAGAGAAAAAAGAACCTGATTATGGCACATAAAGCTTTAAGGATACTACAAGTGCTAATAGATGCTTCTAGTCAAAAGTGTCAAGCCTCCAGTTCCTGCTAAAATTCTAATTTAAAGAAAAAAAAAACGTAATCTTTTGTTAGTTGAGCTGAACTACAACTTTCTAAAACAGTGTACCTTCTTACCTCAGTTTTTGTGCGTCACATATGTCTGCATCTGATGCCTGAACGCAGGCCACAAAATGTCCTCTGGGAGCCAGCTCGCTGACGAAGGCCTCATATAGCGCTTGACTGAAATTAGGTGGGGTGTCGTTTGTGTCAGTTACGGTCACAGTGACACGAACATCACTGCTGAGGGCAGGATCTCCGCTGTCCGTGGCTCTGACAATGAAGTTGTAGTACTGCATGAGCTCATAGTCCAGCATTCGTGCGGTGAATACTGATCCACTGCTGCTGTCGATTTGGAAGAAGTCGGTGCTGTTGTACATGTCAGATAGGATCTGGTAGGTCACAGCAGCATTCTTTTCTGAGTCTTGGTCTTGAGCGAACACCTACAGGAAGGGAGTCAGCACGTTATGATTCCTAATGCACCATTCATTTTGTTAGTTTACAAAAACGTCATGTATTTTCATAGTGTCAACTGTAACAAAAAAGAACAATAGGCCATAATATATCAACACCTACAATCAGATCTAAACCCTCACCCTGAATTTTAAAATGTATTTTAGCAATATTGTTTATTTAACCCTTGTGCTATCCTATGACCCCACCCTTACATTGACGTGTTCTCCCTACCATGACAAAGGTGGATAAAGGTGGAGAGGATTTCATGTAATCCATGGAAACCAGTGAAGATCATAAATCATTGAAGAAAAAAGGTTTAACGCACTGCCTTGTGGGTCTAGATGACCCAACTCCCAATGTTAAAGTGCCTAGGATAGCACAAGGGATATAGCAATATTGTTTATACATATAGTTAACTGAAATTTGCTCAAAAGCATTTCTTTTCAGAAACGATGATGCAAAAACGTAAAAAAAACTTCTTTTAAGTTGTTAAATCTCTCCTAAAATAGTCAGATCACCAAGTGGAAAAAGGTCGAAGGTTAAATTCCTGCAATTAGATTCTGTACTCTTTAGCTGATCTGTAAATTGTATATTCTGTATATACAGTTGATGTATTCAAAGATTTATTAGTACATTCAATGTCATTTAGAAACTTGTTTACTTCCCAACTGAAAAAAAGCAGAACCGTGTTGTTTATGCATTTGCCATTATTTACTGTCAAAAGCCTGTCTTAAATTTTGCGCTTGACATAGTAGGACGACAACAGCAAGGAGAATACAGATACTTTACAAAGGTGGAGATTGTGAGCAGGAAAATGAATACATCTTGTAGAAAAATAAATGCGTTCCAACAGTGGGTGAACATTTTAGATTGTAATTTTAAAAAACAACAATAATTTAGTTTAATCAGCAACACAACAGTCAAGAGTAATTTCTGAAGGACAAGCCTAATCAATTGGCTTTCAGCTCATTGACTATCAAAAGAACAACCCTAGAGTTTTCACTGCACTATAGAGTTACATTATTACATTTTTGGGTAAATAATAGGATAAAAAGTTTCTATGAAAAAGAAATATTGCCCTTAAAAGATAAAAACATTCTGCTAAGCTAACAGCAAATATTACCACTGATTTTTTTTTTCTTCCAGGCTACAAAAAGTCAATTTCAACAGTGTACGGCAACTTAAAGGTTAATAGGAAACAAATAATAAATAAGCAGTCTTTCCTATGTCAGTTTACACTGACTTAAACAAATTCCACATCCACAAAACCAGTAACCCACCTGTAAGACAGATGATCCTGTCATGGAGTTCTCAGACAGAACACAGGCGTACGATGAATTCTGGAACTCTGGCGGGTTATCGTTAACATCCAGAACCACAATATCGACATCCACCTCAGATTTTGCTCCAGTCAGAGTATCTGCAGCCTTCACCGTTAAGCGGTAATATTGTATTGTCTCATAGTCTAATGGATAAATGATGGTGATAATTCCCGTGTCAAAGCCGATGTCAAACTGCACCATTGGGTCTCCGTCTGTAATGGTGAAGATAATCTCCTGGCCTTCAGGGCTGCTGGCATTGATGCATAGAACAGAGGTGAAGACGGCCACATCCTCTCTGACTGTGACACCATAGAAGGACTTGTCAAACACCGGCATGGCTTTATTCACCACAGTAACGGGCAGCTGCACCTCACTGGACAGACGGGGGAAGCCTCCATCCGTGGCCACCACTGTCAACTTGTACTCTGTATTCGACAAGTTTGCTCCAAAGGCTCTCTTTAAGATCAGCTCTCCAGTCACTGGATTAATCTGATGGAAATGTTAATAATTACTTTTTTGTAAACAAAACAAAACAAAATAATAATTGGGGAAATCAAAACAAAAATAAATGAAACTTTTACCTCAAAGTTTCTCTGCTGCATTTTCAGGCTGTAAGTCACTTCTCCATTTGGGCCGTAGTCCCGGTCCGCTGCAGAGACCCTGAAGATGACTGACCCTGGTACTGCTTCTACTTGAACCGCAGCGTAGTAGGGGAGGTTCACAAACTCTGGAACATTGTCATTCACATCCTCCACCTAGACAAAGAGTACAGAGGTTTGCAAAACATTGTGTGTACATGGTTCCATTTAAAACAATTCATGTCACAGCACAGTCATGCCAAACAGTCAAAAGTATTTCACAAAGATCATCGCTAAACTCATATAATTTCCAATGTGTGTTACAGTGAAGCTAAACATAAACAGAATATATATTTTGGTTGGTTACTGTCATATTACTTGGGAAAGTTAGGGAAGTCCCTAAAGTTTAAGCTTTAAAAAAACTGTTCTAGTAGTTTTTAATAAGACTTATTTCCATAGCTCAAGCCTCAAACACAGTCATCTTAAAACACTTCTTATTCATCCAGGTGACATCTTCAAGTTTAGTCATGGCAACTCGACATAAAAACTTCTTCCTTGAAATGTTTCACCACTCATCCCAGAGGCTTCATCAATCTTACCCAAGCTGCTTCATCAGTCTCTGATGAGGTCAGTAGGATGAATGGCGAAATGTTTCGGGGAGGAAGTTGCCATGACTCAACTTTAAGACAACCCAAGAATTAAAAAAAATACAGTGGTGTATTATGTCTATTTGACAAACAAAACTTGTTAAGGTTTTTTACACCCACCTGAACTTGCACAGTCACCCTGGCTACCTTCAGTACTTCATCTTCCCTGCTGACTTCCACCACCACCTCATACCTTTCCTTCTCCTCTCGATCAAAAGGCACTCCGGTGGTGAGTACCGCTCCACAGGTGGGCCGGATGGCGAATCGTCCTCCCGGGTTAAGCAGTTTATACTTCAGTGGCTCATTGAGCCGGTGCCCAATTGTGTTTACAATAGTCACTAAAGTGACATTGGATACGTTCTCAGAGATGGAGCCAGAGAACACTGGGACGGGGAAGAGAAGGTCGCTGTCCATCGCATCTTTAACAAAAACTATGACTGATGCTATGCTGGAAAATCGTCCGTCCCATACCTTCAAACAAATAGGCCATTACATTTGAACTGCAGTTATCCAACATTTCTGACATAGACAGTCTGAGTATGAGAAATTTTAAAGAAGGGGGAAAATCACTCACCCTCACATTAAAGCGGTAACGTTCCTTACTGAGATTCCTGTTTGCGACAGTCACAACTCCGGAGTAGCGGTCCACAAAAAAGTATTCCATACTGCTATCGACCAAAGAGTAATATAGCTTTGGTGTGGTTGACTCTCCAGGGATCATATCAGGGTCTAAAGCTTCAATTCTGAGAACCTCAACCCCAGCATAGGTGGGCAGCAGAAGAATTGTTTCATACATTTCCTGGGAGAATTTGGGGGGTGAGTCGTTGATGTTGATCACCTAAAAAAAGGTGTAAATGTATAGAAATCATGCAATAACATCAGATTAAGACCTAAAGAACATGAAAAGATGTTGTTTACTTGCCCTTATGAAAACCTCTGCTGGGCTGTCAGCACACAGAGAAGGCTCTCCACTGTCCTGTACTTGAACCCGGAAGAGAAACTCTGAGAAAGTTTCATAATCCAGATTGGCAATTGTTCTAGATGATCAAGAACAAATGAACACACCCTTTTAGAAAAGGCATCTGTTTATACTCAGGTGAGATAAATCAGCCAAGTTACCGAATGGACCCCGTGCCAGAGTCCACACTAAAAAACATCCGAGCCGTCTCATCTATGATCTGGAACACAAGCATTGCATTGTGATTGCGGTCCTTGTCTGTGGCCTGAATGACCAGAGGATTACCGTCCTCCCCCAGGACCACGCTGTTGACCAGAGCAGCTTCACTGACTATACCGGCATATCTGATGAAAGAAAAATAATGACCAAAAAGATCACTGTACATATAATTGGTTATATAAAATATATAAAACCTTAGGTCAACTAGTCATCACCGATACCTGATTTGAAGGAATTCTGGTGGGTTATCATTGACATCTCCAACTTGAACAATAACAGCAGCACTGGCTTCCACTCCAGCCATGCTCAGAGCACGCACCATCAGAAAGTAGGATGCTGTTTGCTGGTTGTAAATAAAAATCCATTAAGTTAATAAATTCTTGGTGTTTTTGGCAAAAACTCTTCTTTGTTTGAAGCAAACTTGGCAGGCTGTAATTTGTCGGTAACAGGATGAAGTGTGGGTAAGAAAAGTTGCCTCAGGACTTTTTGTTCCTTTTTGTCATTGATAAATGTATTTAAAAGGCAAACGGTAAATTAACAACTCAGTCTCAGCTGCATTTGTAGATTGTCTTGGAAAGTTGTTTTTTCTTTTCCTAAAAACCCTTCTTGATATCTGTTCAAAAATGTGATTGTTTTTATGACAAAATTGACTTAAGATCTTACTTTGAAGTTTACCTATTAAAACATGTCAATACTTATATACATATTTACTTTAATTGTTTTTCACATTTTTTGCACATTAATAAGCAAAACAGATAGGAAAACAATAGAATTTGTTAGTCAACAAGGGGCCTATTTGTTACTCTAATAAACAGATAAATGCTTTGGGGCAACATGGACTAAATGTCTAGCCCAAATCATCACCTAATATGAGACTGGTAGACAGTTGATCTACTTCTTCAGCAGCTGCTGCCTATTTATTCGATATGATTATTAACCAAATTCCTTTATTATCCTTTTTTCTGATGAGGATCTTCACATAAAATAAAGTAAAAAACTTACTTTTTTTTTGCATTGTTATCTGAATCAGAAATTAACAAATCAAGCCTTGAATTTGGAATTCCTTCTTAAACAAGAAAAAAAAGTGACATTCTCCTCTAAAATACAGTAACTGTGATTACGCCAAATAAGAAGCTTTAAGTATTTTCTTTTTAATAAGATGTTAGCATCATAATGAACTAGTTTCATGTCAAGACACACAAGAAGAAGAAGTTAATAACATCAAAAGTAGAGGAAAAGAAAGATAATACTCCAGAATGGAAAATATCAACAAACCTCAAAATCAAGCCTCTTGCGAGTAGTGATTACGCCAGTGTGCTGATTAATAGAGAAGCTGCGTTCCTCATTGCCTCTGGTGATGTCAAAAATGAGAGGAGAGCGGCTCAGGGCAGTAACTGTGGTTACGTGTGTTCCACTATTACTGTTCTCCATTACCTTTAAAAAAAAAGGACAGCAAAGATCCATTTTGAACATATATATCTCTCTTATGTCCATGCATCTAAAGCACTTATTTCTCATATGTGGATTCTATAAGTTAAAAATGTACTCCTCTCTTCTACCATTAAATGTATCCATCGCTTCCTCCAAGCCCCCCTGTCTGTTACAATCATTGTTTTATTTCCTCATTTCTGACTTTACCTCAGCTTGATACTCTTTCTGAGAGAATTTCGGTTTGGAGAAGTCAGAGAGCATCAAGGAAATGCGAACCAAAGCCGTGGCCGACAATGGAGGAAATCCATTGTCTGTAACTCGTACGGTGAGGGTGTAGAAGCCCACAGAGGTGATGTCCAGATCCTTTGCAATCGAGATAAGGCCAGTTGCATTATCAATTATGAATACACCTCTGGTGTTACCTGCATGTGGCCAGAGTTGTACATAATTACTGACAGAAAAAGTTCCGATGGCATAATCGTCACCTTCTTAAAATAATTGCCTAAGTCTTTTTTTTGAGAAAAAAATTTTTTTTTACCTAAATCCTCTCCTCATGGTGCTGGCCACCTCTGGTAAAATAGCCTACATCCTCAGTTAAACAGAACATGCCATTCTACTCCTTTAGTATAATTGTCTATGTCAAGAGTGTGACCTGCGCAGTTTTATTTTGCCTAAGTCCCGAGTCAATGTGATTTAGCCAATTTTATAAGCATTTTATGATGGCTGCTGTTTTATTCAGATTTTGAGGTTATTTCCATAATTCAGGGCTCCTCCCATATTGGTAGGTAAAATGTTTACTATGCTATACACTAGGCTAAAAATATTCCATGTGATTTCCTCTTTTGATCAGTTTTTTTTAGTTAAAATTTCAGTTTAGGATGTCAGTTAAAAAAACAAAAAAGTAAAATAGCTTTTAGAAGTGATACTATGTCTTATCTAACAATGTTTGAATGAACAGTAGGATTTTGACGTCTCATTTTCTCAACAGTCCATAATCATAAACATTTTTATACTGTATTGCAATCTACAATCTAAAAAGAATCCCAAAGGATCCTCTTCACTTTTGTGCTTTTTTTAGTCATATGAGTTATCATAACATGATTTGGTGTAATTGTATGCTATAACCCAAGCCAGCAGTTTATGTTGCAAAACAAAACTGCAGGTCCATACCTTTACCCTTTTCAACTTGGGTTCAAAGAAAGCTACTGCTACATTTGACAAATCAGAAGGTGACATGTGTAGTGAGGTATTTGCTCATCTTTAATATTGTCATTTTGAAGGTGTGATCAAAGCTATCCAGAACTCTAAGAGACCATAGTGTGAAGTGATGGTTTCCGTTAACAGAATCCCAATGCATGTGTGGTGAATGCATACTCTGACTTGGCAAGGAACTATGGGGTACTAATAATTCAGAAATACCTTGTTGCAGGTCGTAAAAATGAAGTGTGACAGCATTCGTAGTACTGTTAAACAAAAAATAGTTAGCAGATATTTTTACCCCAAGAGACCATGCCATTATACTTCAGATTGGAAGTATAAGGCTATCCCCTTTACATGTGAAAATGCGTAAGCACAATGGGTTCCTGAAACTTAAGAGATCTTTCTTCAGGCTCCAGGCAAGAAAGGCTACAGGCAAAAAAGCTTGACATCCTACTGTGCATTACTCTCAGGCTCTTCAGTTTATCACCATTTAGACTGTCCTTCTCAGAACCCTCTGTATGGAAAAAACTGCCACAAAGGGTACAGATGTAAAATGGGCCATTGGTATGGATAAGATTGTTGTGCTCTGACAATTAAGAATAAAGTTCCAGAACCTCTAGTCAATGAAACCCATCACTTCATTTACTATTTCCCATACTAATAGGCATTAGACAAGAACCCTACAAAGAAGAGCTGGACAGAGAAGTGAAGAAATGCACATTCCTCCAAAGCATTATGCTCAGTTAGTTAGTTTTTTTCCTAATAGAATAGAAGGCTTAAAATTGCCTTAAATACAAAGGCATGTTCAAAAATGTGCCTAAGTCATTTAAGTCTCCCATGTTTCATGTCTGGGTAACTTTGTTATTTGTATGTCAACGGGCATCTGTTGTCATAGCTATTTTGATTAAAATTGTTAGTACCTATCACATATTCAACAAACTGTTCTGTTTTTTGCGTTTCCTGAAAAATCAGAAAAAATGACTTTGGCAATTATTTTAAGAAGGTGTATTTAAAACTGAAAAAAGACCAAAGTTGTTATCTGCTATTAGTTCATATAGTACCTGCTTCAATGCTGTATGTCAATTGACCATTGATTCCACTGTCTTTGTCTAGGGCTGTCACCTGGAGTACAGAATACCCAGCAGGTGATGTTTCATAGACCACAGCCTCATATGTGGTTCTTGTGAAGAACGGAACATTATCATTGGTGTCTTCCACTGCCACCACAATGCGAGCCAAGTCCCGGTTAAATGGAAACTCTTGATCCTTGACCTGGAAAAGAGGAAATAAGAGATAAATGTCAGTGGAGCTGTAGGAAGAAATAAACAGACAGTAGCAGTAAAGCAGTACTGTATGTCTGTTCTCACCATAACAGTGAGGATGTGCTGCGTTCTGGCCTCGTAGTCCAGCCTGTCTGCAGTGTAAATAACCCCTGTACCAGGACTGACCCTGAAGAGTCTCATACTGCCAGGGTCCACGCTGGCGTACATGGAGAAGCTCAAACGGGCACGCTCATCTATGTCTGTTGCTCTAACCCGCAGTAGCTCCATGTCAGCAGGTGCATCCTCTGAGACAGTCACGTCATAAGTCGGCTGTGAGAAGACGGGAGGGTTGTCGTTGCTGTCCTGTACTCTGATGAACACCTAAAAAACGACGAGGTGGAGCAGCAAAGCTGTCAGCAGATTAAGTGCAAACTTTAAATGAGCTTATTTATGAGGCTTTGTCGGGTGCCTCGATCTGTGTTATTTGCAAGATAAGCCTGTTAAAACCCAATTTACTCTGATATAGAACAAAGCAGTTACCATTGGACCTTTTGTAATATCCTAATACTTGGCCTTTATAAGTCCTGGATAATCACATCAAGCCAGGGACATAGAGCATCTTTCTTACTTCAAGGCCAGATAGAAAAAGAAGGGAGGTAAAAAGTGTGGAACAGCAGGCAGCCTAAAAGCCATGTCATAGCCACTCAGACAAGAAATGCATCTTAAAAAGAAGTGCCAATGTAGAGAAGGAACCTTGAAGGGAACAGGTTTCCAAGGAAGAAGGTTAACAATAATTTAATGTGAACCTGGAGTGTAACAGAGTTAGTGCAGCTGAACAAAACACAAATCAAAGCTTTGTGCACCTGAGCTGTGGCAAAGCTGGTCCCATCCGTCACCTGTACAGTCATGTTGTACACTGACTGCACCTCCGCATCAAGGGGCTTGGCCACGACGAGGGTCCCTACTCCGACTTGAAGGTCAAACTGCATGTCGAAGCTTCCTAATGTAACAGACACAGAGGTGAACGCACACACAGCATGAGTCATTCCAAATTCACTTTCGCGTGCCAAACTCAGGTGCTTTAAGTTATTACTGTGTAATTGTTTTGGCCGCGTGCCGCCATCTGAAGCTGGAGGGTCTGTGAAATAAAACGATCTGAAATGTAATGCAGTGTAGCACCAAACCCACTTGGCAGCGTGAGGGCTGTTAACAGCCATACCAACATCTGTCTTATCACTTCAAAACACACCCCATCAAAGAGATCACAAACCCACAGCCGGGTCTCTTCCACAAGCAGTGAGTGCACAGTTTATGGGCCTAATGTTTGATTAACATGAGGCAGAGGATTGATACGCGTTAGGCATTCAAGGCCATCCTTCATCTCATCCCAGTTTCTCTCTGGAGATATCTGGGAGCTTGAGGTCCCTTCAGCATATGAATACTGATTGAACATTTTTCACAGAATCACTGATGCGTGCTGAAGGGGAGCAAGCCACTATTTTTGTTTTCTTTTTTTCATTCTTGTTGGAGAGAAGGCTGGTCAATATTACATGACAAGAAATCCTTTGTTTAGCACTATGACATAGAGTCCCAAAATACATTTTTAAGGAATCTAAACTAGCTCTTGGTGGAACCTTACGAATATGCTGTGACACAAGTCAAAATGAGGAGATCATTATTAACTGTGGCACCATTCAAAAATGTTTCTTTGTATTTTCATGATCATGCCAGACAGCCAGGTTTGAGTCTCTTCTTGAACTGGAATTCTTTTCCCCTTCAAGTGCAGATGTCTATCTCCCCTGGTCTCTTTATGGGTATGTCTGTGTGCTGCTGGGGGCGTGGCTTTCTGGCTCCCTGGCAACTGCATGAAACAGATGCGACCCATCATTTTAATGCTGCTGCAGCAGCCAGGAGTGTCAGGCTGGACCTTAGTCCTGTCCATGTCTCACATTCCTCCCTGCAGCAGTGCTGACCCACTTTCAACTCTGCTGATTGTCTTTTCTCATAACTTTTGTCAAATCATCAAATCGCACTTCAAATGTGACCCTCCGTGAGTTGGAAACAGGAGCGAATTATTTAGGATTTCTTTGCAAACTTGTAATACATGCCTATTAGACCAAATGTTCTGAAGCTCAAATAATTGTCTTTAAGAATAATTGACAATATGAACAAACAAAAAAAAAACGGATTAGAAAAATATGTATTACTGTAATACTAAATGAAGCCTTCAATGAAACTAAGAGTTTAAAGACCCACTCCAATAAAAATTGTGTTTTTAACATGGTTTGTAAGAGTGATGATGTAAGACATACTCAGAGAAAAGTAAGATTAAAATTGCATTTCTGAGGTTGTCTTGTTAAAATCACGGTGAATCAGGAGCAGAGGAAAAAGATGCAGTTTGAAAAAGAGCTAGTTGTGAATTGGGCAGGCCACAAGGTCCCTGCTCCGCTCCATTCTGATGCATCCACTTGCAGACAACTAGATTCATGTACGTCTTTGTTTTCCTCATCTGATACTGTACAGCTAATATTGATCGCCATTTTTGTTGCACCGTAATGGTTAGCTTGGATTTCTGAGGGCCTGAAAACTACCCGAAAACAAAAGAGTGATGGGAAATGAGCGCAGGCTTACTCCCCGCCAACGGTCCAGCTGGAAAATTACATAAGCTTCTAATTGAGACTAGGTAAAAATGTCAATGTGGAAAAGAGTCACAGAAAAATCCCAGTCATGTTTACTTTCAAAAACAGCCTTGCTGCAGATAAACTAATAAAAAAGAGCTACCCTGACTGAACTGGGGGGAAAAATTGTGCTATGCTCAAGGAGCTGTTTGAGATTCCATTTAAAAACTTAGATCAATAAAGAGTGCTTTTGGCTAAACAAGGCCAAGCTGCCGTGTGCTCCACTTCACGATACTTCTTTAATTTCTCTAAACCTGGGGCATTTGAGAAGGAGGTATGCTTAAATTAGGTTTGATCAGACCTGTATCAAGAGAGCAGTTTCTCCCGCATGCATTCTGCGGAATGTAGAACATTTCTCTGGCAAGCCGTCCGCCTGAACAGTGAGAGAAAAGAGAAAGAGTGAGCTCAATATTTATGAGGTGGAGATTTTCATGTGATCAAAGCTCTGAATCAGACTTCTAGATTGCTGCAAAGTTATACTCATGGAATTTTCTCACATTTGCGCGTTTCTTTAAGTAATGTGAAAGGACTTTTTATGAGAGTGCTTCAGCAGGGTCTGATGATGGATGGACTTGAAAAAGTTTCAAATAATGGAAAGTTTTAAGGAATAAATTGTCATTTCTACTTTTTATTTCATTTTCTAAAATAAATAAGCCTAAGTATGAATGTTAAATATCGTTTATGTGGTCTGGAAAAGCTCTACCATCAACCATAATAGATACACAGCATTATTCTATGCATGAGAGCTGTGCTAAGCTTTCCGAAGAATCAGCTACACTAAAAAAGACTTTTAATTTCTTAACAAAGATTTTTCAGAACTATCGAGTTAATATTATTAATGAGATAATTATTTTTTCAAAGAGCAAAATCGAAACTTATCCATGCAGAGCCCCCTTATGAAAACAAAAGATTGAATTATGCTTAAGGGAAGATTTATGGTCTTCATTTAAATCCACACAACTGGGACGACTCATGTTTTTTTTTTGCTTCTTATTGTTCTTTGTTTGACAGCTTTACTTTTGCTAAATAATCTAGAAATATTCTGTTGAACCTTTTCTGCTGCATCCAGTGTGAATAAAAAGTTTCCCACTGGTAAAATATATGATATTATAAAAATATCAGTTTTGCTTTTTACACAACATATCCATGCATGATAAAAATGCACCACCTTCGCTGAAACT
Source organism: Oryzias curvinotus (assembly GCA_023969325.1). Classification (NCBI taxonomy): domain Eukaryota; kingdom Metazoa; phylum Chordata; class Actinopteri; order Beloniformes; family Adrianichthyidae; genus Oryzias; species Oryzias curvinotus. The sequence continues at coordinate 19,876,022 of CM043719.1, forward strand.
GGTAATTACGGAAAATTTTAACATAAAACCCTTTAGGCATAGTGTTTGAACTTCAATAAATAGATATTTTTAATTTAGACAGATTAAAGGAAATTATTAGGAATAAAGGTTAAAGTTCTCCAAAAAAAACAACTTACCAATGATGTTAAACCAGACGGGTGTATTCAACTGGCTGACCGCCACCACCCCAACTGGCTGAGCAACAGCAGTTGACTCTGGAACTGAAAAATTGTAGTGCCTCTGGGTGAAGAGAAGGGGCATTTGTGAGGGGATGGGCTTTCGGATCCATTCAATGTAGAGTTTGACGCTTGACCACAATGGTGGATCTCCATTGTCCTCTGCTTTTATCTAAAACAGGACACATTACTGAGAAATCAGACATTTAACCATCACTCCAAATACAAAACTTAATTTGAACAATCTAGCTGGTCTTGGTTGAAGACCTTGCTTTAAATTTACATCTCTAACTGGAAGCGAGTTAACCCTTTATATCCATTTGGATCATATTTGATACACAAATTTCTGAGACCCCATTCTCATTAACATAATCAAAACCATCCTTAAAAACCCATCGTATAAAACTTGGTTCACCCTGTCCTCTAGTGCAGTGGTCTCCAACCTTTTTCAGGCCACGGACCAGTTTAATGTCAGACAATATTTTCAAAGGACTGGTCCAAATGGGGCCAAAGTTTGCATTTAAAATTTTTAAGCTTCTGGTTTCTGAAAAAACTATTTTTTTTTAAATTGCCACTACGAGAAATTGTGTTTGAAAATTCCTAAAACATTAGTATTTATTTTTTGTTTTTTTTGTGTTTTTTTTAGCTGACGAAGATTCAATGAAACAAAGTTGTTGATTTGCAGAAGTTACGTATTTCTGATGTGTAAATAAGTCACTTTAATAATTTTTAATAATTCAATTAAGGGCAAAAAAGTTTATTATATTTCACTTTTACATAAATCCTGATTCATTGTGTATTTTTTGACACAGAGGAACATTTTCTGTGCTCAAGTTACTTATCATCTGCCTGCCTAAGTTACCCTTGCTGTAAGAAAATTCATAAATGTCCCTTTTACAAGTTTCCACAAATCAGCAACTTTATTTGATTGAATCTTCATTCTCTATAAAATGTTTGTTGCTAGTTTAAACTCAGACTTTGTGATGAAGATTTTCCCTTCAATGTCAAAGTGGATGCTAACAACCAGATGGCAACTTTGGTTGCGTCAGACTTTTAAGGTGTGATGGACAAATAAAACAAAATAAAATGACACAACAGTCGTAAAACTGGTATTTTCTAAATATAATAATAAGCATGAATCCACCGCATCTGCAACTTTATTATGTGTGTGGATGAAACATTTAATCGTCAGTTGCTACATATTAGACAAGCGAGCAGCATCTGGTACGTGGGAACAGCTGCCTCGATAAATCCCTGTTTGGAGGAAAACTCCGGGGTTTGTCAATATATTGCAGCTTTATCTTTCTTTGAAGTCGAAGGATCTGCTTCAGTTTCCTCACTGACTTTTCTGACACTGACTCCTCAAAGTAACTTTCCAAATATGTTTTATTGTTTGGTTTTTGTGAGCCTTTAAACATTTAGCTAAAAACTTTGTGGTCCAAGCAACTGCTTTAAGTCACGTGACGCGTCAAGACAGACGGATGTGGTGAACAGAATCTGCAATTTTTCCAAAATAAAGCTTCCTTTGGTATTAGAAAATAAACAAACTGGAGATAACTACAGTTAGCGTTTGCATTATTTTTCTGTCTGCGGCTTCTTGGTACTGGCCCGGCAAGGATTGGGGACCATTGCAGTCTTTTAAAACAGCTTCCTCCATGAAATCTCTAAAAATACTTTTGGTGGAAAAAGTTTAGCTAGTTCCCAAAGCTTTATGGTGAGAAAAGCTCATCTGTTTTTTAAATGACTATACTTTTTGTAATGAAAGAATGCAAAGTGTAGGTTAAAAAACATCTTAATAATAAAAGAAATTGAACTGTCTGTCAATTCTGAGGTGTAGCAGGCTTTATAGGGTTACAAATTTTTGCTGACTGAATGGAAATGTTCCACAGTACTAGTCTTTGAAAACAGTGATGTTCAATAAGATAAAAGAATCCCATTAAAATAAAATAAAACACACTATTAATAAATAATAAAACAACTTGAAGAAATTTGTGTGGTTTTAGTCATTCTAATAAAGAAGCTTTTTCTGCTTTTTCTGGTGAATCTAAACATATCAACACAATCAAAGGGATGTAGCCAGCTAATGAAAACTTTAATAATGTTACAGATTTTTTTTTTTTATTCCAAGTGCAGCTAAGATAAACTTTAACAGCTGGAAATACTAAAGTTGTCGGAGCTGGGATGTCAAAGATGTGCTAAGCTGCTTCCCTCACATCATCACTGCTAAATTCAGTGGACGTGAAAAAGTGCTAACCCAAAATATCTGTGCTTGAGTGTGATGAGAAATGGCAATGAGTACATAAGCTCCAGCCAGCTTAATATAAAAGCAAAAAGTACGATAACTCTGTTTTGAAGTGTTTAAAAATCTAAAGAGTAGGAGAAACTCACTCCTTTAGAAAGTAAGAATCACTATAGTTTACATTTTAAAATATGTATTTCTACTCATTCTTTGTTCTACAAAGGTTTTTTGACACTCACAGTGAGGATGTCATAGCTGCCAGCTGGTACCATCTTCTTAGATGACACCATAGCAGTCTTTGGGTCAATACTGTAGTTATCTTCCTCATTGCCATCAGTGATGCTATATGTGATGTTGCCGTTTGCTCCAGAGTCACGGTCATAGGCGAACACGCGGTAAACAGGTTCCACACGTCTGTTGCGGTCTCGCTCGGGCAGGCTGATGCGGTAAGTGGCTTCCGGAAAGGTGGGCCGGTTGTCGTTCTCATCCTCGATGTGAACTATGACCCACACAGTGGACTGCCGGGTTGTCACTGGACTGTCTATTACTGTCACCTGTGAAAACGTCACACAAAAGAGGCCGACATGTTTTCTGTTGGTAAAGTATGCTTTGTCGTGTGTGGTCGGTGGGGTGGGGGGGTTCTGTGAGAGTGCATAAATTTATTGACTTTTTAAGTATTGCTTGCACTGTGTGAGTGCAAGGTCACGTGGTGCAGAGAACCGGGGAAATCACTTTGTATTATTGATCTTCTAGAAGCAGAGCCAGGGGTCTGATCACTGATCAATTGGATCAAATAGGGGTGAGAATCACTGTTGCAAGCCTGACTGCTCCCCAGACTATTAATTACAGACAGGCAGCATAGACCGGGTTGGAAAATGGTAGGTGGCTTGCATGTACCTGCACTTTTGCTGAAATGACAAGGCAGTTGGACAGCAACCACAACTCTTCTCAGTGTGTTATATATAGCTGTTGATTGCCGATTTGCTTCCATATTATAAACCTTTTTTATTTTAAAGTGGATTGTGAGACAAATCTAGGTAGGTAAGCCAGTTGTCTGTGCAGACACAATGAATACATTGTGTTGGAACCAAGCTGCAGATTGGTTTATTTTATTCCCTTTTATAGATGGATAAAATGCCAGTGGATTTATCAGCTTTTGTTTGAGAAGTCTGAGGAAAGATACCAGTTTGCTCATGTCTCTTAAGTCAAGAATCGCTGATTATCAGGTTCATCTGCATGCAGAGCTGCAGCTGCAAAAATGGTAATCACAGAGCTATCAGTGCCCAGTGTCTACACCTATCAACAGACCAACTCTTCTCCGTGCTGCTCCTTTCCTGAGAGGAGAAGATAACAGATGATGAATGATTACATTCAAAAATTCTTAAAGCTGGGACCCAAAACTACACCCATTTATCACAGTTTATGGAGCCTTGAGTGCCTGCCAAGGTTGTCTTCCAGGCTGTGTTTGTTAATAGTGGACTGTGGCAGGCGGCAGGGCAGGATAAATAACAATACCATAAACCTGTGAACACTCATCAGCTTTTACTGTACCTCTAAAAAGTGCTCTGCCTGTTGTTCCCGATCCAACTTTCGAGCAGTTGTTGTGATTAGACCTAAAAATCATAAAAAGAAAAGTTTAAATAAGAGTTAGACCAATTTATGGACAGCAATGGAAAAATAGATGCAGTCAGTCCCTCTTTGCAATGCAAAAACAGAATTTTAAGAAAGTAAAAATACCCTTGTTTCAAGAACATTTTCTGTCTTGCAAGGAAAATCCCCTTATCAAGAAAGTTTTTCAATAGCAAAATAATCTCAGTCTGTGAAAATATGTGTTAGTGACTAGAATTCTGATCATTTCCTTGCCCCATTGAAGATTTTTTTGGCTTTTTAAAAAAAATCTACCAACTGTTGACGTATTTCTAAATATGTAAATGAGTATTTTGATTAAAAAGCAGACAGACTCTTTATTACATATATTTAGCTCATAAACTTGTGCAAAAGAGTGAATTCTGAAGATCCAATTGTCACTCATGCTCATTTGGTCTTGTAGATCATTTGATTTGCCAGAATGCCACAAGGAACAAGCTAATCCAATCCAATCCTATGATATCTTCTCAGACTGCAGCAGATCAATGATGTGGTTGTTAGACTGCTTGATAAACGGAATAAAGATCCACTGAAGATCAGAGTCTAAATCATCAGTTTCCCTAAATAATCTCACTCTAATCATGATTTTGGCAAATCCTGTTATCAGCTGATGGTTTGCTTAGTGTCTCTGCAACACTAAAAAAGGCTTCCTGCACAAAAAAAATTTAAGCTGTCGGTTTTTCCTCACTGTGGAGAACATTACGCTGATTTACAGTTGGTTGCTGAAAATGCATCTCAAATAAACATCACTTTTTCGTTTTTACTTTGATCCCATTGTACTCAAGAGATTTCTATTTGAGGAACTTTGTGTTCTCTGTAACACAGGCAAAGTCTCTCAAACAAAACTTTTTTTTTTTTTTTTTTTTTTTGGCAAATAATCTAAATCTGCAAATCTATTCCTCACGAAAAACAGTAAAGTGTAAAAAAACATCTGCTTTGTTTATCTCTGCAAAAGTATGGGCCCATCAAACAATCAAAATCCTTATATTCTTCAAAGTCTTAGCAGCATCCAAATAGAGTGCAATGTGCAAATATTATTCTGAAGCACAGACTACAATTTTGAAAGGAGTACCCTGATATAAAAACAAATGACAAGACAATAGTTTCTGTTTGGGAAAGGAATAGCTGTTTCTTGTAGCAGAGCTTTTTTTTATTGACTGGTAAAACCATACAAGCACAAATACACTGCTGCAAATTTAGAGAAAATGTATTTATAGATAAAAACAGAACTGTGCTAATATTAAAGAAGTATATAAGATGTGGACTATGGTAATAGTGGCTCAGGTCTCAGAACTGAATTGGTTTGTTATGCCGACATTTCACTTTGAAAGTTTTTTCTGTACTGAGAGAAGTAATCTAAAAACTTTGAAAAAGGTACTTGTTCTATATCTTTTTTATTTGGCGTTTGTGGCCAAGTGACTATCAGAAAAAATATTTCGAAACTAAAAGGACAACAAATTGAACACAAAATACTAGCTTTTAAAAAAAGATTTAAAGACCTAAAGTAAGAGTTGTAATAAGTTAAATTATTCATTCATTCATTCATTCATCTTCTAATCCTATTATTCCCTTTCGGGGTCACAGGGCTGCTGGAGCTTATCTCGGCCACTTGCGGGCGAAGGCAATGGACATCCTGGACAGTGCTAGACTTTCGCAGAGCTAGTCTGTCGCAGGGCCACAATCACACAGACCAAAAAATAAAAAGTAAGAATAAAAAGACTGAAGCTGTTTAAAGATTTAGAGGGCAAGGAAAACTGTCGCAGAAGTAAATTAAAATATTTTTGTGGTCTAGATCCAGTCACTTTTAGGACCTACTTTTTTTAGCATGAGAAACACATAGGCTTACAGATTACCTCTTAATCACAGTGTCACCTTAAGCCTGTCATGCGGGATAATGTAAATTAAGCAAATTAAAAATAAATATAGAGCAGCATTTACAAGCTGTGGCAGAAGACCACAGGCGGGTTGGGGAGGACTTGTTCCGCTGACACACAGTCTAATAAAAACTATTGATCTACAGCTTACAGCAAATCTGAAGCCAGGCGATGCTCTACTTTTTTGGGTATAAGAAAAAAAAACACTAAAAAAATAATGATGATCAAGTAATAGATCATCCGATCTGCAAGCACATTTTCTTTTAGGTTTATGAAATGCATTTAATCTCTCAAGACACGTTACAAGTTACTCTATTCATAAAAATATCCCCTAACCTATTTTTCAATTAAAGAAACATTTAAAAACCCAGTTATTATATATTAAAATTAAGTTTATGGGTAGTATTTATTATAAATGCTTACATAAACTGCCTAATGAAAGATGCTATAAGTTACCATATCAGATCTTGTAACAAGCTGTTAAAACAAATTAAATGCTGTTCAAAAAAATGTATTTTTATGGTTCTATTGAGTTTAATGATTGCGGTTTTAATTATCTGTATCAGCAATCTACTTTAAGACATATTACACTATGTATGAACTTATTTCCAATTATATATAAAAAATGTAAAAATGTTTTTGTCTTTTAAGGTGAGGCTAAACTAACTGGAGTCCTGGAATTAATAGAATGTTGCAAATGGCATAGAGGTGTGAAACCTCTCTTTAGCTGCGTCAAACAATACAGCACTAATGTTTCAACAAAAACCAAAAAATAAATACTTTAAAATCAGTGTTTTATGCAGTAATGTTATATAAAATGATGTACAAAGTTACAAAATGTAACAAAAATCTATTACAGTTTGCAAGGAAAGTGTTTATATTTTCATTATTCACTTTGTGGAATGATCACATGCTTTCTATACATCCACACGCTTGGTAGTAAAAGGCTTTAACCCCTTGACCTGTTGATACAAATGTGCATCAAACCACTTTTACTACAAACCTACCTTAATTTAAAATCAACTTAAAAGCAACAACAGAAAAACCATTTTTTTTTTTTTTGTAGGTGGAAATAAATTCAGGCATCAGGGGTTGAAAGGGGAAAGAAAGGTAATAAAATGCACTTGTATCATTCAGGTGCAGTAATGAACAAAAAATGTATTAACTCTTGGCTCAAATGTCTACAGATGTTATGATACAAAAAAGTCAATGCAATCCAATAGAGGGATGTGAAAAAAAAAGGTTGTGTAGCCAACAGCACATAGATGATGGCTCTCTAAAAACATACATCCTCTTACGAGTAGCCCTCCATCTAACACCCTGTGTCAACACATATCTGCTCCGTTTTTCTGCCCAAAGGAGGAAGTCTTCACTCACAACCAGAGAGCAACAGACAGCCCTGTAAGCCGTCACAGCGCATTTACACACTTTGCACTCATTCAAAGTTCAGCTTCGCTGCCTTTTGGGAATTGTTGCTGCATCTAAAACCCATCAAACTGACACTTCTTACGTGAGCTTGAAAAATGCATTACTTTGAACAGCCACCGACAAGTTTGGCAGAACTGTTCGAAACAGCACTTCAGGTCAAAGTATTGCTTTCACCCAATTTCTGCAAGCAAACCAGTTGGATAACTATAGGAATCCAGTGAAATCACCACGCCACAAGGAAAGTTTGAGGACCAGAGTAACTCGCTATAAGTTCCAACTCTTGCTCATTTATTTCTTATTTTTAGATTCCACCGGCCGGCAGCCGCAAGCTAATGAATATTATTTTGTCAATTTAATTCAGCGTTTTATGAAAAATACACTTTTAAAGCAAACTATAACAGTTTGATCAAAAGCGAAATGCCCTTCTGGGAAAAAAAAACCATAATATGAACTAATAAAAAAACAATGTCTAGTAAATTTGAATAGATTAATTTGTTGAAAAAAGATTTTTTATAAATTATCTACCACAAATGTATACAAATAGATTAAAAAAGGGGGGAGTCTCTGGCATAAACAGGCAGCAGGGCTCAGATGGTTAAAAACTCTCCTGAGGCAAACATGCACACACACAGATCCTCAAAAAAAAAACAGATTTTTATACAGCTGTGTGTGCAACTGTGGCTGTGGCATCATCCTCATCGACTCTTTGCAGCAGAACCACCCCTTAGAAACAGACTGATGTAATGAGTTTATCAATTAATTCAATTGTTGGAGCAAGTCTCTTTCTCTCCCTGTTACACAAAACAGACAGATTATTCCTCGATACAGCTGTTGGATGTATGTTGGAAAATGCAAAATATCAAATTGATTTGATATGGTGCTGCACTTGCCTTGACCCTAATCCCATCAGAGCAGCGAATTAAAATAGTCATTATTACAGGCACGGGTTCTGTATGCGAATGGCTTTACGCTGTGACCAGGCTACATAGTAATGAGTATGTGAAGGCCACAATGCCTCTATTGGGATCAATATCAACCTTCTCACCCTGCTTCGGCCCAGTCTGCTCCACTACATAATGTCAATAATACAGCCATAATGCACAAAAGCATTTTTAAAGAGAACTAGAGGATGACAAATGGAAATATCACCTTCGATTTATAGAGCAGGCGTGCCAACGCATACCATTAGAAAATTCCTTCCACTATAACCTTGAAAACTTACATGCTGTTTGCATAAAAGTCAGAGTTTTTGTTCATTTATTGATACATTTTAATAGATAAAATGTTAACAATTGCCTTTGCTTGCTATCTAGGGCAGACATAGCAAATACTTGACACTTTTTTCCCCCCTTTCTTTGGGATTTGAATAAAACATTTTCCCTCATCAGTAATTCTTTAATGCAAGTGTCAACCAAAACTTGTACTGAAAATACTCAGGGACATCTATACACTTTAAATCTGACAGCTTAAACTGGCACTGACAGGTTTTTTTTAGTGTTTGTATTCTGTGCGAATATGAAGACAGCTACTTCAATTTTCACATGCGGACATTTAGTCTGTGCACCTAGAAGAAGAAGCTTTTAATCTTAATCTAGTCTCATTATACTCTAAGGTTATGAAAAATGGAGAATCGAGATGACGTTGACAGGGATTGTGGAAACGATGTTCAGAACAGTGCTGTGACATGAGTGTCAGTTCACAGTCTGCAGTGTAAATCATCTTTTGTGTGCCTGCTAAAAATGTATGAGAAATGCAAATGGATGATTTCCACAGGAGATTTCCACAATCTAGACCAATATTGAGCAAACATTAAAAAAAAGAGTCAAAGATGAGGCTTACAACTACAATTCCAGCGCTGACTGTTTACACCCCAATAGATACAAATAACAGGAAAAAAATCTACTAACAAACATTCAGTAGGGAGGAAATGATTCACTTTACTCACAACTCAATTCAAACTTTGATTTATGGGTCACAGTTTTGTTTCGATTCATTTGTAAATCAGAAAACAACAACAACAAACAAAAAATTAAAAGAAATCCTGAATTCGCTAATAATTAACCATGAAGAAAACCCTTTCAGTTGGATTATACCAAGCCTGGTGGTTTAATAAAACAATGTTAAATATATTAAATTTAGCACAACATACCTGTTTGACACTTTTAATGCACATATGCCAATCTTTGCAGTCGCGCTACAATGATTCACTATCCCCACAATTTGGTTCAATGGTGTTAACATATTCGGTCTTAAACTGAGAATTGTTGCATCCCTGGCATTCATCATTGTTCCTAAAAATACAACTATGCTGTTTCTTCTCATTTTTGGAAAATTTAGTTTTACTTTTTTTTCATTATCTTGCTTTTTAGATCATTTTTAACGTACGTTGTAAGCTACTACCAACCCAACATCCGTATACAAAGCCCAATCTATTTGTTCCATTCCCATGCACTATTGGTTGTAATCACAAATTTAGCTGTAGTAACTTTATATGGTATTTATTTTCAGTTGAGTCAGAAAAAACCACAGCAGAAAAATAAATGAATGATAAATCTCTAGGAACTAGGAATCTATTTCTTTTAAATTATGCAAATCAATACCACTTTTGCCTGGTCTTTATGTTTACTTCTGCAGGGTTATTTTTTAAACATATTTGAGTAAGGTACACTGTTTTACTAACCCTAACCCTTACCTTTTTTTTTTTTTTACTTTTCTCAAATGTGTGTAAAAACACACAAATATGTTTAAAAACACAAACTCACATTTTAGTTTACAGTGTTACTTAGTAAATCAGATCTAGATAAATTAATCTTAGAAGAAAATATATTCCAAATATATACAAATCCATAAAAAGGTCAATAAATTATTAGAAACCTAAAAAAAACTAAAGAATTAATAGCTGTAGCAACATTTCACCAAATATATACTAGTTGTTTGAGTTATTGGGGGTGATTAATTTGCACATATGCTACAGTTTTTGTAGATTTTTCTATAATGAAAGCCAAAATTGTGCTCTTTATCATGATATCCTGTACTAAGGTAATCTTTAGATTGCACAGCCTGGACATTGAATGCATAGGAGGTCTACATTTTAAATTTTGTTTCTTGTATTTCCTGGCATTTTGTACACTTGTTGAGCTCATTGTTAATGAACTTTGTCATCTTCCAGTCTCCCCTGTGTTTGAAAATGGTCTAAAGTTTTGTACAGGGCGTTTTTTTACTAAATGCATCCCCACTAAGCTTTGCTATGTGGTATCTCCCTGGCAGCGATCCTCAATTTTTTTAAAGTCTTGGAATCTTTTCTTGGATTTGGTTAATAGATTAAAATGTCAGTGTAATTGCTGTTAGCTTTGCAATGCTACATTAAACATAGAATTTCACGTATTAGAAAGCACCCATCTTTTACCTGTTTTGGGGTTGATGGAGAAGAAATTCTGCGGATTACCAGCAGTAATGCGATAACTCAGGCGGCTGGGTTTGGCAGAAAGGTCAGGGTCCTGCGCCTGTATTTGAATGACTGACACATCCTTTGGAGAGTTCTCCATGATGACTGGATGGTAGATAGGATCCGAAGTGAGGGGGGCATTATCGTTGACATCTTCAATCTGAAGGGGACAGAAAGAGGATGAAAAAAAAAAGAACCCCAGAGGCATCAAGACTTGAAAGAAGAAGAGAGTGAAAGCAGGGGCTCGAAAGTCAACTTCAAAAGTACAGTTATAATCAATTTTAAATGTCTACTAATTCTAAATTAGATTTTAACTGGCAGGTATAAAATGTATTCTTCTAAGTAAGGATGAAAAATGCAGCTGTAGATTTCAGCTCTGTGCATCAGATAATCGTCAGAGTTTAGATCTGCGCTGATCTGCTATCAATCACAAAATCCAATTTTATTTACCAGAATATGTCATCGATGTCACACTTTGAATGCACAGTGAATGAGATCCCCCTTCTAAAGGCTCAGATCCAGATTATTTATGGCACAGAAAGGTTGATGGAGCGTTTGCTGGGAGGCACAAAGAGCCAAGACAGTTCAGGCGGTGAATTAAGAAGCACCCGCACCTCATTAATCCCTGAGCAGAGGTGAAACCCCCAATCACATCACAACGTGTGAGCTTCCTAAAGGTAAAGAAGGCTGCCTTTTCCCTAATAAGCAACTAAATTGTTTCCCTACAAGTTCTATCATTGATGTGCATTTGACCGTTTGATAGTGAATAGATTTTCTTAAGTGAGAGGCTAAAACAAAGAATTGCTCAAGCACATGTTTTGCTCACAAACCGAGCAGTTATCGCAAGGAAGACATTTATTGTTTTTGACTTCTAATTGTGGCAGCAGTTTTGATGCAAACAATGTAGGGTAACAAATGTGTTGAGAAGCTGCAAACCTCTATCATTCAGACACAAATGAAAACAAAACACTAACCTTTAAGCATAACTCCAGCACAATCGTTGTACAGCATAATCGTTTCTTAAAAGCAAATAAAGAGCTACATCTTGAGTAATTGCATTATTTGATTTTGACAATCATTAGTGCACATAATTAATGTAAAAAAACAAGCACATGGTACAATGGTTTGGGACATTTTTCTACTTGGCTCATTTAATGCAATTTATTTAGCCTTTTATTTCCGAGGTACTTCAACCAAATAAGACTGATATGAGACATAAGCATTGAAGTTTCCATGTCTACCGCACGCAGTGGGGTTAACTGGGTTCAATTCAAAGCCTGTGCTGTTTTTAATGAACCTCTAATACACCATGGATAGTGTAACAAAGTCTTTTGGTTTGCAAATATGTTGTTTAAAAAAAATCAGTAAAATGTTTAACGCAGTTTACTTCAATGGGGAACTTCATTTTTAGGGGGTCTTCCAATTCCACCCATTTGTTATATGCCTTTCCCTTTAGTGCTTGAAAAAGGGGAAACATTAAGACAGCACTTTAGTGAATTACTTTGACTGTAGCAATTTTGATTTTTGACATTTGGCTTTGAAACACACAAACACTAGTTATGCCTGCATGGTGTGTACATAATATTCAAGATGGGTAAACAGTTTGGTACTAAACACAAAACTGAGAAGGTACAAGATTTGATGTGTCATAGTGCAAGTTCAAAAGTGTGGTCTTTTCATTTTAAGGAGGGGAACCCCTATGCTTACCTTTAGCCTATTTTTTTTATAAAAGAGAATCAATGTTGTGTGAAATCATTGACTTTATAGAGAGAGCTGGACTGAGCGCATGTGAAAATGTGTCACCCGTAAAAACCTTACTTCTGGCTCCAGCGAAATGAAGCCAATTCAGTCACCATTTTTCCACGATACAGGCATGGCCATGTTGGAGCCTGATTGGTTGGTGATTGGTCTGAATCAATGTTTCTATGGCAACTGCTGTTGCCATTCAGGAGTGAGCATGTTCAAAGTCGACACCCCATTCACTGAAAGTGGGCTCTAGAGAATCTGTCAATCAAACGCTCGAGGTGGGGGCTAGCGAACACCATATGCTTTTACTGAGGCATCTCATTGGTCAACTTCAACTTGAATAACTTGCAATAAAGAAAAAATATTGAGAAAAAAAATAGTATTACAAGTTTTGGGGATTTTAGCTTCTTGGAGCCAGTGGGTACTTCCTGTTTGAAATGTAAGGGGGAAGTGTGATACTTTGTATAAATGTAATTACCTCAATAAAGACTTCAACAGAAGCAGACAAAGGCGTAGCCCCTCTGTCTGTGGCAACCACGGTAAGCCAATATGAGTCTTTGGTTTCACAGTCCAAGATCCCAGCAGTGTAGATCATCCCTGGTTAAAAGAAACAATAAAACAACTATGGTTGTGACTTAGATAATATATCACTTTAACCCTTTCAATATATTTTCAATTGTGTAAAAAAAATTCTTCAATGTTTTTTTTTTTCCATTCAAGGTGATACTAAATTAAATGGAGTCCTGGATTTAACGGCACATTGCAAATTATGAACATACAGCGTGAAGGGATGCATGCTTATATGAACATTATAAGAATGTGTGCATACACTTCCAAATTAACTATTCTTGCTTATGATTGGTTTCTTAAAAGCTACATGGGAAAAGGAGGCTTTGAATCCTAAGTTTCTAAAGGCAATGATGAAAATTCCAACTAAACTTTGTGTCCTGGCTCCAGTGACCTTCACAGGCATTAGTGGCCATCGCTTTAGTCACCTTCAGTGTTTCAACTTCTCTGGGGCTAATCACAGCTGACCAAGCTGCTCAAGCTGCTGTTTGCTCAGTGCTAAATACCCCCTAAACTGCCCTGCACAGTGGAAGAACAAAGGCGCACAGACACTTATAGACACTGACTGACACACGTTTTTAGCCCCAAGGAAGAGCTGTGGCTGACAGTTTTGTTGACCTCTTCAGGGATCACAAAGCCCAAGTACAATAGATGACAAATTTCTGATCTTGCTTTCTTTTTTCTTTCCATTTTTTCTATTTTTTAGTTTAACCCCTTGATGCCTATTGATGCAAAACTCAAAATATCAAAATCAAATACCTTTAGCTCACAATTTACCTTAACTTAACATCTACTTAAAATGTGCATGTGTGATTTTTTTTTTTTTTTTTTTTTCATAGCTGGAAATAAATTGAATAAAGTGTCTCCTGGAAAGGACAGACATTTATATACTAATTTATGTTGATACCCACACAGTATATTTAACACACACATTTAAAAACAATCAGTAAAGTACAGAACAGAAATTAACCTTAAATAAACAGAGTGAAAAAGAGTCACCAAAGGTAATTAAGCAGAAATCAGATCAACAAATGGACTCAAGCCTTCTGAATGTTGTCATTTGTTGAATCAGATAATTTTTAGAACACTTGCAGGTCTGTAACTAATTATCAATACATTCGTAACATAAGGTAGTTGCATAGTGAGATAAGTACGCATGTCTATTCAGAAATATTTTACTGTTCAGTTAGGTAACAGAGAAAAATTGGGTTACTTGACCATTTTATCAACTTGTTATTGTTAGTTAAAGACACTCTCCAAAGAAAATGGGGGTTTTGATGATTTTAACAAGTTCTTGTGGCATTTATCTCATGATGGAGGCTTGTAAGTGAGACGTACAAGTTACTATGGCAAGCCACAAGCTCCATGCCCCGCTCAATTTTGATGCATCCACTAGTAGACGATTAAATTAGTTGTACATCTTCATTTTCCTTGTCCAAACTGATGTCTGACTCCAACCTGGCTGGATAGCTATAATATTGCTCACCATTTTGATTGCATTGATAATGTTAGGTTGGGGTTGTAAGGTGCCGTAAGCTAGTGAAAGAGCACATCAACAGATGGATAATGGGAAGCAGGCGGGAATACTCCATGTCAACAGTTCAGCCAACTACTCAGAGGTGAATTTCTACTTAACTACTGCTGCTCTGCAGAAACTATGTCCAATAAAACAACACAAGTTTTTTTATTTTTCCAAAAAACAACAACAAAATGGCATAATCATAATTAAAGACCACTGGGAATGCTTTTACAATAAATCAAAAGATGATTGGAGTGGGACTTTAAGTACAAAGATAACAAGGGCAGATAATCTTCTTACATTTAAGATAAAAATGTGTAACGATTCCAAATCTTATTAAAGAACTTTGCCATAGACTACAGACTTTCTTTACTGTTTAAAGACAGTGGAGTTGTAAAATCAGGTGATTACCTAAACTGAAACTACATGTGTTTGAAAAGAAAGTCCTTTATGTTGAGGACTTAGCCGTTGCAGGGGCTTGCAATGCATGGTAAAAGTGTTTGCTGAACACATCCTTGGCCTGCTGTCCTTGACTCTGTCCTTTTCAAAGCACATTTCATCTCTGTCAGATAGCTCAACAGGGAAACAAGGAAAAACAGAGCTGGCTGTTTGAAAAGCTCTCTGAACTTAAGACTGACAGTCTCTATTCACTGATTTCAATATAAATCTGACTTGACAGCATCAATTTTCACCATAAATAACTCACTTTAAAGGCTAGATAAAAAATAAAAAAAAGAGGTAGGGTCATGCCATATTTTCTAATCTGGGAGTTTACAATACAGGCGGGGTTACATTCATCAATCTCGTCTAATCGAATTCCCTGTTATTCAGAAGCGGGTATTGTGATCCAACTATTTATTTTATGCTCAAATTATGATCCATCCAAAACTTGAGGGGAAAAAAAGAACATTTTTCATCACTTTAGCTTAGAAATAGCTTTGTGTGCACTATGAAAGAAGACAAAAAATACACCCCATACATATATGTAAAATGTCTTCTTGTTTACCTTTAACTTGCAGAATATTTTATCCTGACTGTGACAAATAGTGGAGCTAGCAAGCCCTCTAATAGAGAAGCACTGGCTTCTGACAGCCATCCAATGAGAAATTGCAGGGCTTGCTTTCCTTTTACCCAATGACAAGAATACCAATTTTAGTTTGAAATGCTGTATAGCAAACGATATAAGTGAGAGGAGATACTATGTCTTTTCTTATAGAAAGTCCCTGTGCTTTTCATTGATTTAGTCATAAGAAACATCTAAGTACCATCTGCAGGAAATGGGGAATTCATAAGTGGTAATATGTCAAACGATAGACGACATGCGGTGCATCAAAAAGCTAGTTTAGAGGCTACAGGTGGAGGTGAGGTGATGCATGTGTCGGAACACATCATATTGTTTGGATTTCAACATTTTTTGCTCTTCCTTTTGCGTGTCCTAAAAGTGTGCCTCTGTCTCTGTTCAAGAGAGGAATCAACCAAAACAGGTCTGATCAGCTTGGTTATTAATGCATTATGGAATGACAGTGCACTACTGTTTCCAGATCTGACATCACTTTAAGATCAAGTAATTTGAATAATTTCTTATAAGGGGGAATTGTGAATGTTCTTTCTGTGTCTTTTTTTAGTTGATGAAAAAAAGCATTTCATGTCTTTTTTATATTAGAGGGGGAAAAAAAGAACTGCAAGATTAGGGGGGGAAAACACATACACACGCACACACAGAAATCAAACATTAAAGAGCCTGGAAGGAAGGCAGTCGTATTTTCTTCTGACAGTTTTTATGTACTCCAGACTCCCTCTGCATCCTCTTCCTTCCTCTCTCCGCTTCACTTCCACTCCCCTTTTCCTTCAATTTCTGCTCTAACAAGCAGTGTGATTTCCCCTGGAAAAATCTGCACTCTGTAAACGTTCACATTGACTGTGATCCACCTTACAGAGGCTTTAATACCAAAATGAATAACAACACTGGCCAGTATCGTAGAAAGGCTGTGGGGAACTGATCACTTTGTGCACTTCAACTGTCTTTTTACAGTTGATGCACTAAACAGAAAGCAAATACACACATTTTTCATATAATTTATCATAATCATCATAATCAATTGAATCTTTATTTAGTGTTTTAATAAGTAATCAAAAAAGACTGAATAGCTGGACATTTTCTCTTTCAAGCTTAATTAGTCAATACTAATTAGACTAGCTAAATGTCAATACAGTGACCCAGTATAACTTGTCCACAATGAAGCAAAATGAGGTGAGGAGTAATGACAGCAGATACTGTTTTTTGTTGTTCTGCATATAATTACTCTAACAGCTAAAATTAATTATTCTTTTCCTTTTGTAGGCCTTTTTTCAAACAGGAGCTACAACTCCTACTAAAGGAAAATATATGTACACCTACCTGAAGACTCGGTGTCACATAATTCCAGCTGGGCACAAACTGCAATTAATAATTACTCCTCTATGATCAATTTTGAAGCGGTTGGCACTTCCATGAATTGAAAGTGACACCATCCATACGTTACTAACAAATATGAGTCCCTGATTGGTCAAAGTTCAATCTAGTTTTACGCGTCTTCAATGGTCACATGTTTTGCAGCCCAACAATGGTTGTAGAAACGTATGTAGCATTTACCTACATTTATGCACCTTTACATAGACTTTTAATTGAAAGTGGTTGCTTAGACGTGCATTTCTGAAGCAGTGTAAATGTGGCTTGAGAGCTAAGATGCAGATGTATTTGCTGGCTTTTCATTTTGTTAAAAAATGTGTACTGCTCCTTTTCCATACATGTTTGATTGTATTTATCCCTGGGCCAGTTCCTTCTTGGGTAAATTAACATGATTTCCAACCGCATCTTGACACTGCAGGACAGTTTGAGTGGAGGCAGCCGACTTTTGGTCAAGGCTTTTGAATAAGTCACTCTGATTTTTGCACATTTGGAGGAGATGGCGCTGCTATCCAGGAGACTCTTGACCAGCGCCATCCACACAGCAGTAGATCAGTGGTACAACTCAGCTTGAGGCTCTGCCAGTGTAGCTGCCATGCTGCCCTCATTACAGTAATGATCTCTGAGTACACAGCTTCCATGTGCGGCCCCATCAACAAATCATGTCCTCCCTCAGATGCATTTACAAAACCCCAAAAAGGAACCTTGTAAAAGAAAATGAAACACCCTAATAAGCTGAGAAATAACTCCATTTAGTTGAAACTCATCACAAGTGGCATATGAAAGAAGATTAACTATTGGCTATTATTTTTTGTGGTTTATATTCTAAGCAGGGCTGCTGTATGCTAGTTTATTTCCACTTCACATAAATAGGCTCAGAAATTGATCTTATGTCACACCTGTGTCTTCGTCGATGGTGAAAGTGCCTAGTCCGCTGCCTCCGCGTATAGAGTACCTCAACGTGCCATCTCGCCCGTTGTCATCATCTTTTGCTGTGACTGGCAGGACACTTGTTCCTGCACGAGAGTTCTCCTTCACTGAGCCTCTCACAGCAAAGTCAGGGAAGTAGGGTGCATACAAATTCTCATTGACATCCACCACCTGAAAAATATATTGGTTTGCTGTCATTCAGACAAAGCAATATAGTGAAAGCATATGTTTA
This sequence comes from Oryzias curvinotus, assembly GCA_023969325.1. NCBI lineage: Eukaryota > Metazoa > Chordata > Actinopteri > Beloniformes > Adrianichthyidae > Oryzias > Oryzias curvinotus. Next base: position 19,894,271 of record CM043719.1, read on the forward strand.
ATCACGTCCACATGATAAAAAAGTGGGTGGTATCTAATTTAGGGAAGGCATGATTTATCTTACAAATGAAGACCCTTGTATGAGAGACGAATTATGTTCATTTATGAACAACTGTCATTTATTCCAGTGCTATTGGTTCACTATTAGTTAGGGGACATTTAGTCTACAGTTATCTAAACAATGCCATTATGCTATACGTGCAGTAAATTTCAATAAAAAGGTTTCAAGAAAGATTAGAGTGAAATAATGAATAAAACATTGCCTTCACAATTGAAAGTTATGAATAACTTGTTTTACATACCTCCACCTCCACAAATGTCTGGTTCTGAAGTCTGGGTGTTCCTCTGTCTTCAGCAAGTATGGTCAGGTTGAAAAACTGCTTTGTCTCAAAGTCCAACTCCTTCCTTATCCTTAGTATGCCGCTCACAGAGTTGATCTACATGAAATGCCATCAAACATGCTCATGATGATCACTATTATACTCCATTGAAAGATTATTAATGTTTACTGGGTGCAAAATTATTCAAACACATGCCAGATTTATAAAACTTGCATCTAACTTCTTTGCTGACGATATTATAATCACTTGACACTCAAGTTCCCTCCTTGATGTTTTAAAAAGGTCAAAAGCTGCCAAAGGCCAATTGTCTGGTGTCTTCTTCTAGAATTGTAATGTAATTATTTTTCTTTGTGATTCTCATCACTTTGACAAAGTATTGTGTTCCCAGGTGTGTTGAAAAAAGGTTAAAATCACCACTGATCACAATTGCTCTCTTTGGAGGGAAGGTTTTACCTTGAAGTTATCCTGTTCTCAAATGTAAAGTTTGATGTTCCTAAATATTTGCTTTGTCTGTTTAGCAGATCTTAAAAAATACTCCAAAGGAATCATCTTTATCAGGTGTCCAGATGGTTAATGCATTTTAACAGTAAATTTTCAGAAAATTAAAAACTTCTTAATTCTGAACAGAAAAAGAAAAGAACGTAGCCATCTTAATAAAAAACAACATGATTTTGTATGTTTTTGTAGAAATTTTGGAGTTGGAAAAAAACTATACATTTGAAATTAATGTATAATACTGCGGTTACCTTAAACTAAATTACAAACAACTTATAACATGACCTACTTCAAAAGTTCCATTGAAGTCGTTGACTAAGGAGTACTGGACTTGTCCACCAGGTCCAATGTCAGGGTCCTGTGCTTGCACCCAGGTAATCACAGTCCCTGAGGGTAAGTCCTCTGGTACCCGTGCACTATAACTGGAGGGGATGAAAGCTGGAGAGCAATCATTGACGTCTTCCACTATTATACTGAGAGTAGTCACTGAAGATCTCCGAGTGCCTTTTTCTGCCTTGTCTTTGACTTCAATTTTTAACACAAATGTCGGAAATGTTTCTCTGTCCAGAGTGCTTGCAACAAAGACAGTTCCAGTTATGCTGTCAATACCAAAATGTGGTATGTTGGTCAACATAATGAATGAAAGCTGTCCGTTTTGGCCCATATCCTTGTCAAAAGCAGTGATTGTAATAACTTCCGAGCCAATGGCTGAGTTTTCAGCAACAACTGCAGAGTAGTTATCCTGGTAAAACCTGGGGTCATTGTCATTTGCATCCTCGATGATCACTGTCAGTAGTCTCCAGCTGGACATTGTCGGAATGCCCTGATCGTAGATGGTGATATTTAGGAAGTAGCGATCCAGCTGTTCGCGGTCAAGTGGCTGCAACACAGTTATTAGCCCACTGTCCATGTCAATATTAAAGCTGTTTTCTTTGTTACCATCAGAAATTGAAAACAGAACACGGCCGTTGAAACCTGAGTCGCCATCTCGTGCGCGTACCTGAAACACACTCACTCCAGGAGCCAGGTCTTCTCTCACTAAAATACTTGTAGGCAAGGCCTCAAACTGTGGAGCCTGATTATTTAAAGAAAAAATATACATATTGCTATCATCGGATTTTGGTCCAGGTATGGAGGATGCTTTTGTGAGCATTTTCTCTGCCAGCAGCTGAGCCACCCTGGTCTCTTTGCAGGTGAACCCCTTGGGTGGCATCCCACCACGTACAACTGTTACATTGACAAATGCAGGATCAGAGGACCTCTCTCCATCTGTTGCAACGACTTTAAGGCTAAATATTCCACTTCTCAAAGTTTCTGCTGTAAAAGATCTTTGCAACAACAAAGCCCCAGAGTCTGGATTTAATTTAAAGTAGCCTAATTCGTTCCCAGACAGTATCTTGTACTTCACTATCCCGAGTTCATCCATGTCTATAGCTGACAATGTGATGATGGTCTTGTTGACTGGAAAATCACGGCTAACCATTCCTCTACAAGAAATCCTCTCAAAAAGAGGTGGGTTGTCATTGATGTTTATTACACGGATAGTGACATTTAGCTCACTCTCCCTTCTGTAGGGTGAACCCCAGTCAGAAGCTCTTACTGCAAAATTATAAGTATCTTTTGACGACTCAAAGTCCAGATCTCTTGTGATTCTCAACTCCCCAGTGTGCTGCTGTATGGCAAAAGGAAGAGACTGGTCGCCATTGATTGTGTAAGTGACATAACCATTTTCTCCTTTATCATCATCCACAGCAGACACGACAAGAACAACAGTGCCAACAGGTAAACTCTCGTTGATAGCAATAGTACTGGGTGGCCTGATGAAGACAGGTGAGTTGTTGTTTGCATCCTCTATGGTAATTTTAACTCTTGCTCGCTGTTGACTGATCATATCAACTACCTCCATCTGCATGAAATCCTGTGATATCTTTGTTAGCTGCCTCGTGGTCATAATAACACCAGTGAGAGGGTTTATAGAAAAATACATGAGTTCTGAAAGGCTGCTAAAACTGTAATTGACACTCAGGGGAGGTGGGGATATTTTCACCACTGCTACAATAGTGCCTGGGGGAGCTATTTCACTCAGCTTGACTACATAAATGTCTTTTTCAAAAGTTCTTAAAACCGGATCTGGCTTTGTAACCAACAACTGAACAAGCTGGGTGTTAGAAAACTTGGAAGGTATGCCTCTGTCTTTAGCTTGAAAAGTTAAGTTGCAGCCAAAAGGAAATGTATCCCAATTAATTCTTGCTGATGTTCTAACCAGATATTCATTTGCAACAGGTGATCGTTCAACCACAAAAAGCTCAAAAGGGTCTCCCTCAGTAATGGACACCCACTCTATTTCTCCTGATAAACCCTCGTCTTTATCCTCTACCCTCACTATGACATAGACTGGATTTTTGTCAGTCCATGATGGAGCGACAGTGACTGCGCTGAGAACAGGAGCAAATTCATTGACCCGCTCAACAGTCAAGACAAGCCTAGCTGTGCTACTAATCCCATTGTTCCCATAAAGTTTCATTCCTCTATCGATCACCTGGACTTCCAACTCAAATTTGTCTAACTTGTCTATCCGAGGACGCCCTGTAAGGGTTAAGAACCCACTGGTTGGATGAACAGAAAAAAGTTCCACTGCGTTCTTAAAAAAGTAGTAGAACTCCCCATTGGAACCCACATCAGCATCGGTGGCTGTTACACGTCCTATGGTTGTGCCAAGAGGGGCACTTTCAGAAACAACAAAAGAGTAGAATGTTGGTGAAAACAGAGGCCGGAGGTCGTTTGTATCCAATACCTTGATATAGACAGTGACTAAAGCTTCCAGGCCACCTTGGGCTGATGCCTTAACAGTCAGAGTGTAATTGTCTTGAACCTCCCTATTCAAAGTGGCACCGCTCCCTCCATTAGTGCATATGCGGAGGAAGCAAAAATCTCCCACCACAAACTCCTCAGCTTGGAAGATGCTTTCACTGTCTCCAGATTCAATTGAGTATTTCACATCTAAGTACCAGGGTAGCCCAACAGTTATGCCCATTTTGACTTCACTTGTGATATATGTCCTCGCAGCAGAGTTTTCAAAGACTGAAGCATTATAGGCAGGCTGGGTGAAGAGCAGGAAGCTTTGCCTTGTCTTAGGAGTGGCCAAAAACTGGGTTTTGGTTGGGGGAAAACTGAAGAAAAACAAAAGAAAATAGAAAAAAAGAAAAAAGCAGGGTACAGCAAGCATATTACCACACAGATTAGGAATCACCAGCGTTCCAGCAGCCAGTCATTCTATATTGGGGGGGGGGGGGGGGGCGTGACAAAGAGAAACAATCCTTAATTCAGTTAGTGAGTAAGTAAAGAAATGCAAATAAGCAAAATATTTGGGGGCAAAAGTTAAAATCCTTCATGATGTACAAATTGCCCGCCACACAGATGTGACAGCATGCAGCAAACATACAAAATGTTGGCATTCAAACCCTGCAAACTGCTTTTTTTGTACTAACTGAATTGACAAAAATGAAACATCTTTAAAAACAAATGAATAAAGTAACAAAAGTCTACTTGTCGTAGATATATGATTGATGCATTCTAAACACACTAATATTTGTCAAATGAGGATCAATTATCCATAATGTTAACACAAATTATCAATCATTAGACATATTTTATTTAAAATATAGATTTTGTAAACATTCTACTTCTTAAACTAAAACATACAAAATCAAGCAGAACAGTTTGTATAGTTTCTAACACAATCTTTAAATTGAAAAGCACTGCATGCATTAAAGAAGACTGGAAGTGGAAATATTTTGTATGTTAATAATACAAGGGGAAAAAAACATACAAGTTGATTTTAATTCTCTAATATATTAAGTCCACTCACGTTTTGAACTGGAACCATGGCTGTACTGGCATCGAAAATAAGCACCAACAGGAATGTAAGTGTTAAAAGGACATAAATCCCCAATTAAGAGGCTGTCCTGTTAGATTTCAGGGTGCACTTATCGTCTCCAATGCTGGCGTCGGTCCATTAAAGCCCCCCTTCTGCAAACATCCGCGAGTTTTTTTTTTTTTTTTTTTTAGTTTCAAATCATGACACTATCTTGTCTTGTTCCCGTTCAGAAAATATTTATTCCAAATGTTTTCCCGCAATTTGCAAAGTGTACTTACTACCTTAGAAGAAAAACATGTAATTTGTCGAATCCTGTCCCGCTTTCTAGAATTTCTAGGACAGTAATTAAAAAGGAAAAAAAAATAGTCCGTGTTTTTTTTTCCCGACAGAGGATAATTTGTAGCTAGATCCCGACGGACAGTTGACTATTACACTGCAGACAATCCTCGTAAAAACTAAATGGCTCTTGCCCTAGTTTCGTTCACCTAATGCTATAACCCGGCATGCATTCCCTTTCGACTTCAGTAGAAATAAAGTTAAAACTAGCCTCTAGCCAGATATTGGTCGCTCGGTTTAGACGTTGAAATCTGTGACCAACGCTGTACTAAATAAAAAGAAAAAACCAAAAGGTGTCTCAAGTTTAGAAGCGGTCTGCATCACTTGACGTTGGTTTAGGACCACGGTGCGCTCACTTACTGAAGGAGGCGGGCATGCTCCGAAATTTGCCGAGAGTTGACGACAAGACCCGGAAGTGAGAGCAACGTCACGCTCAGCATCTGAACGGTTGCGGCGGCTTCTCATCTCCCGGTGGTTAGTTTAGTTGGAAGTCCGGTCACTTCTTAAACTTGCTTCATCTGCCACCATGTCTGTTTTGTGTTATAATAAAGGATGCGGACAGCGATTTGACCCAGAAAACAACCCTGAAGGTGAGTGGGATTCAAGTTTGGTTGATGGGGATGTTTCTAGAATCTTAGCAGGCTAACAACTGGTGTGGTGATCTGGAAATTTCTACGGGAAGCAGGCCCGTTGTAATACAACTAAGATAATATTAGCTCTCTTACCCTAACGCTGTTTTAATTTGTTTCACGAACATTACAAACATATTTCTCCATTATGGTTAGTTTTGTAATTGCCTTTTAATTTATATCAGCAAGCTAACTTTGACTGGTTAGCATCTGTTAGCATCGTACTTTAGGTTCTTCTTCCAACTCCAGGCAAGACCAGACTCAGACTTTAAAACTTTAATGAACACGCAACTTTACTCCTTTTCGCACAGATCTTAGTTGTTGTTGTTGTCGTTGTTGTTTTTAAATGACCAGTATTGAAAGTATAACAAATACAGACTGGGTTTAACTAAGCAGGTTAGAAGCGAACAGAACGAAATGAACGAACGGAAAGGTTGTTGTTCAACACTCGTTTTCTCGAATTAAGCTTTTAGTAAGTAAGTTGCATGATATTTAATTCCTGTCATGTATCATTATTGGTCAGCAGGTATCTATGTAACTCTACGGTATTGTTTGATTGTTTTACAATAAAATAAAAATGATTATTACACTTTGAAAAAATCTGTAACGACTGGTGGTACAATCCTGATGGATCTGAGGCAAATTGTTAGTCAAATCGATTGTTCATTATAAAACTGTTTCAAAATGAAATAAATCAATTATATATTAATATCGGATAATACCATTCGAGTTGAGGCAAAGTAGGTTTATCTTAATAAAACGTAAATACGATCAAGTGTGGTAGAATGTTCTAGTAATGTTCTCTTTGGATTATTTGGATATGTTAAATCAGCATTGGACTGAACGTTATTAAACTAAAATGTGAATGGATTTGCTATTAATTCCTGCTTATTTATTTGTTTGTACACATATTTAATTTACACTTGATTATCTTGCAAAAATGAACAAATATTCACCTTGAAGCACATGGCCAACCACATATATTCCACATATAATTGAATCGTTAAAATAAATCATTACACCCCTATTTATTGCTGCGCATCGTGTTTTTAAACATCAAGACTTTTGGAGGTGCTGATTATTTAACTCTGTATCATTTTCTTTTTTGTTAAGAAAATTATTTGTATCTTTACAATCAAATGTGAATTTACTGTTCAAAACACATTTCTAGAATCCATCAGAATATTCTAGATGCCATCGACTGTCAAACAAAGGAATCAGGACATGTGGAAAAATAACAAAACTATTTAAAAAATATTCATTAAAAGTAAAGTTGGAGTTTAAAGCATTCTAAAGTTTTTGCAGCTCAAAAACTGCTATAGCCAATACAATACAGGTTTGTGATTATATAAAAAGACATTAATATACATGCCTTTTTTGCAGCATATTAGCAAAACATACATTGGTATTAAAGATAAAATTGTAGCTTTCTCACATTGTTTTCGGTGATCAACGTATTGCTGATGGTTTGAATCACATTCGTCTGATTAATGTGTACATTGTGGCTTGATGAGTTGTCATATAAAGTTTATTTTGAATTTTAACATTTTCAGAATGCTGCCTTTCTTTACCGTTTCTGTGATTTGCAAGATGAAGTTTGTTGTTTTTCACAAAACATTTTTTCTCTCTCTTGAGATAAGCTGAAAATTATAAAGGAGATAAAATAAACAAAACTTGTTTGTCTGGTTTCCTTTTATTTTGTTTACATTTCTCCCCTTAATTCTAGCAAAAACTTGTATGACGATTTCCACCTTGAGAAAAGTTTTTTTTTTTTTTTAAATAATGACTTTGATATTTATAGCTACAGAATTCACATTCTTAAGTCACACTACAAATAGTAAAACATTCAATAGTAGTTTTCAATGTATAGCAACCTTGTAAAATTATGATAAGGTTGTTGTTTTTTTGTAAGTCTGGATACATTTCTATTCTAACCGTTGCTTTTTTTGATGCAGTCATATAGCTTTAAGTTAGTTTTTGATACTATTGCTTAGGTAAAGCTACTGATTGGAGTGTAATTGAACTGTCAAGGTGGCTCTCTTGTCTTGAGCTCCCTCGACGCTAACTAAATCATTCCTTGATTTCTTTTCTGTAGAATGATCCGTCTCTGTCTTCAAGTGGTCCAACGTTGCCAGACATTCGATGCAAGAGTCAAATTTAATTTCCATTTTAATAGGATGCTTTTTTTTCATAACTGTAGAGTATATTATAATTACCTTTAGGGATATCTAAGAGATGTATCTGTGGCAGTAGCACGGAAAAGGCTCAGCTTGGGTTACGCTTCACACAAAATGATTTATACCCCTGTGGTGTTCACCAGTCTTTTTATTGTTTCTTCTTATTTTGTGTTTTGTAATTCAGTGCAGAGCTGTAGGACCACTTCTAAAAAGAACCCACAATGCAGTATGTTTTTTAATAAAGACAAGGTAAATGGTGTTGCATTGCAAAGACTTTAAAAATATGCGTTGATGGTCCTTTTTTAATGAACTTTCTCCAAAATGTATTCATTATAGGCATGTTAGCTTAAAACACTGGAATTGAGTGAAATCATGACTTTCATTAGTTTTATTTTAATAGTCAGGTTTCTTAAATTACCAAGACTAGGACCTCAGTATTAGTTTTTTTATTTTATTTGTTGGGTTATTTGTAACTTGTGAAAATGATTTCTAACATTCTTGACTTCAGTTATATAAGAAAATAATCAGAGAATAAATACATGTGGAGTTTTTTTTTTTTTTTCTGTTTCACCTTGAGAGGAAAAGTGTAAAAATTACTAAGTATTTTTATTTATTTATTTTTTTCTGGAGAGAGGGTTGAAAAAAAAATCATTGAACAGTAAATATTTTTGCTGAACTTGTAACAGTTATTTCTCCCATACTCCCTTAGTCTTATGTGTTTTTCTTATTTTTTTTTTTACAGATGGCTGCACGTATCACCCAGGAGTCCCGGTGTTCCATGATGCCTTGAAGGTAAATAGTTTGAAAACACACAGATTTGATCATCTTTCGTGGTCAGCACCAACGTCTCTGTAAAATCCTCTCAGGGATGGTCCTGCTGTAAGAGAAGAACCACCGACTTCTCCGACTTCCTCAGCATAGCTGTGAGTTCTCTGCTTTCTCTCTTTTCACTGACTTGTACATTGCAGCAGTCATGTCTCCGGAATGTGTTGGTTGAAGAAAAAAAAAAATTGATTGCACCTTGTTTTGGTGGTGTTGGCCTGCACAACTATAGCTTGTGAGTAAGGAACTGCTTTCTTGCAGGGTTGTACAAAAGGTCCCCACAACAAAGAGAAGCCCCCTGAGCCGGTGAAACCAGAAGTGAAATCGTCAGGAGAAAAGGCAAAAGATTTAGAAGACCAAAAACCAAAGTTCAATGAGTACATCATCTCTGCACCAAAACCTCAGGAGGCAATACTCCGACCAAGGTTGGTTTCAGGAAGTTTTACCAGTTTATTTGAAGCAGGACACTGTATATCTAGACTGCATATCAAGTTCAAATGTTTGGACTGTTGATTTTCTTTGGTTACAACACAAAGAAACATTAAATATTTCTTGTCACATATTAGTCGCAACAACACATTTTGTACAGAATAAACTGAATTCTTTCTTTTACATTGTTGAGCGTAGACTATATATTTCTTTAATAGAATTGTTGGTTTTCTGTCGACAAAATCTTCCATATAGTTTTTATTTTCTAATAATAAATCATCCACGTTTTTAAAATGCATATGTTTTTTCATCTTACAGTGCTGATGAGCCGATGGTGAGATTGCAGCATAAAGTTTCTGCTTCTCTAAAGCAAGCACTTGAAAAGCTAAAACTGTCTGAAAATACAACAGAGAAAAAAGGTATCAGTAAATACTTTTTTTTTTTTTACTCCTTACTTGAGTTTTAATAATTTATTTTCATTTCACAAAGACATTGTCTTAACTCTCCCTTTTGATTTTTTTTTGTCACATTATAGAGGATGATGAAGAGGAGCTCAAAATTGGTACCTCTTGTAAAAATGGAGGATGTACAAAAGTAAGTGAATTAGGACTGTTTTTTGTGTGTGAAATATTTCAGAATTTTGTGTTTGTAATGTTGCACATTTTGACACTTTAAAGACCCACTTCAGTTGTCTTTTGAGCTCATTTAAAAGCGTTCTTAGTGGTTTTTTTTGTTATGATGATGCTGTTTTTCGCTAAAATTAAAAATCTGTATTGTTTTCTAGGACATAGTTTCTGCAGAGCAGCAGTGGTCTATTAAAAATGTGCTTCTAAGTTGTGGGTGTAACTGTAGGCGTTGAGCAAGCCCCTCCTGTCCACCATCTTTTTACACGCTCTCCTGCTAGCTTACAGCCCCTCACACCCCCAACCCAACATTACCGGTGCAAATAAAATGGAGAGCAATATTAGAGCTATGCAGCCGTACAGTTTTGAGCCAAATATCAACTCGGGCGAGAAAACCAAAGATGAAACTACTGCATATCAGTGTCACATTTGGCCGTCACACGAGACCAGAAATGACACAAAAATATTTAAAAAATATGTAGATGAGTCGTAGGATGTGGAAAACACCATGATGCTTTAAGCTGCTTCTTTGAAATGCATCCCAAAGACCTCAATACTTACATTTTAAAATGAACCCATGTTCTCTTTCTGGATACGTATAAATAAAAATCAGAAGTTTTGCACCCAAGCTTGGCGAGCAGAAGCTGTAAGATTAGCGCATACATTTACAAAATGTTCTTTTATACATTTGACAACAGTTTTGAGGTGATTTACATAATTAGACATTTACTTAATTCCTTAAGACATCTTTTCACAGATGCCTGCTTGCTAGTCCTGTCATCAGTTAGAGTTCCTTTAGTATCAAAGCAAGTTTCTAACAAAAAAGACAATTTCATAAAATAAAAGAATGCTCTGAACTTTTATCCTCACATTAAGATGCTCACTACTTTATCAGTTACACTTTATTGGCACTTTTAAAGACTTTTAAAGTTCAGGATCTTGTTGCAAGAACTGAACATTTATTTGTTTGTCAGGTTCCCAATAAATTACAGTCATTTAGCTTTCCTTTAAATTCAAATTGTTGTAAATATAAAACAAAAACGAAACTTTGCATATAATAGTGAGGTAGAATCAAGTACAGCTCTCATTAGTTGTGTTTATGTGTCTTTCTATGTTGAACTCCCCTTAGCTCAGACATCACCTACAACTAACTCGTTTACCAGTTATTTAAAAATGCTGATGAAGATGGCCCAAAGTTTTGCCCCAGCACGTTGCCACGGCAACAGGTTTTCCTCCCGAGATGGAATATGTGAAGCATATCTGAGGCTACCCCAACCTCAGAATGCTTTAGCCCCCTTGTCAGACAAACGTATTTGCTCCAGAGTGGCGATGTTGTCTGATGATGGGATGAAAATAACTTCATTTCCAACATCACAAATGGCATTCGTTTGAGAGTTTAAGAGGGAAATCAAAGGCAGTCTATTTTTCACTCCTCTCTTAACTGTGATTTTTGTCTGGTTTTAAGAGAAATCTAGAGGGCCAGCCCCCCTTTAGTGTGTCACTTTTTTGAACAGTGAACTTTGAAATTGATCCACATTGAGGCAAGTGGCAGAAAGTACCCGTTTGAGGATTTTTCCACAGTTTTAGATGCATGCTCTTGTTCTCCCTTTGAACCATTTAAAAAGTGGAAACTTTATTCTGCAGAGATAGCTTTGTTGTTATCCATGAGTAAGATTAATATGCTGTAAATGAACCCAGGGTGCATTAACTTTGTCGTGGTTATACTCAGTTTAGTTTACATCTTCATTTGCACACATCGTGTCAGATCAGGGCCTGTATCCAAACAGTAGCCTTCCCAGTGCATTGTGAGAATCTTTGTTTTGCCATATAGTAACATTGGTCTTCAACAGCAGCACCAGTGACTTTGGGGGCTCTTTTTATGAGGTTTTTTATTCTGAATGTGTGCAGCCCGCTATGCCATGGGGTGAGTTGGCCACGGCTCCAGCCTTTGCATATTCTATTCTCAGTGTGAGCTCAGAAGAAAGGCCCTTTGCCCAAGACATCACTTGAATACATCTACAACACATCCAATAGTCATGATTTCTCCCCCTTGGTGAGACACGCAACTCATGCTATGAAAGAGAACTCTGGGGTTTGCATAGTACCTCGGTTATCTGAGTGGCATCAACTAGTGTCTCATCAGACCACCCTCCTAGCTAGAGAATCGAAGCTGGTGGTTCTAGGACTCCCCTCTATTTAGGATGAGGGTCCATTGCCCCTCCTGATATACATGTTATTAGCGGCAAGCACTCAGACTTGGTGGTATTTGAACGTCTGACGAGGTCCCCAAAGAAATTGGTTCCCCTTTGTGAGACTCAAAAGGAATGCTGTAAAGAAGAACTGGGATTTATTGTGCGAAACCCACTGAACATTTCAAGACTTTTACTGCTGAAGGGAGCTCAAATATGAGACCTGTGCAGCAGACCACAGCCTTATGGTTTTTTTAGTTATTGAAGTTGTAAAGTTTAATTAAAAAAAAATGGATGAAAAAAACCTAAACTTCACTGAGGAAAAAATTCAAGTATGAGACGAGCACTGCAGACATCAAGTAGCAATTACTTATACTCTTCTTACAGTACTTCAGGCTTATCATCTCACATTAGTTTTAAAAAATACTGCGACATTTTAATATTACAGTGCAAAACATAAAAGTCATTGTTAAGGCTGTTAGTCAAAACCACTATCTGTATAACAAAACATGTTTTATGGTGCTGGGAACGCTGAAGCAGCAAAGAAAAGGTAAATCTAGGAGCAAATGAAAGGCAAACTTAAATAAGAAAAGAAGATTTACGGTATGCAGTCTCCAGCTTTGCTGAGCACTGTGCTACAGTGTTCTGTTATTGTCAGAGTCCTGGCCTTGTATACTTTATCTTGGCATGCTCTTCCAGCAGTTGCTTCAAAACAAATGCTTGTTTCAATAAGCGGGACAGTTCAAACTGAACAGAGAACTTTGAAGCCTTCACCATCGCTGTTAGGACACTGCAAGTTGAAGGAAAAAATGTATATTTATGTTTCCTTGAAATCCTAGAGTTTGCAAAGATTGTGGCACTATTTAAAAATGTAAAATTATAACTTTATGAATAAATATAAGGAGTGATGCACACTTTTTAAAAATTTTCTTCTGTATTTTTTTCGGTCATGTAAGCTTCATTCATAATTTTAGCTGCAAATATTTTCCTAAAGTATATAGCATAGATAATTATTCATTTGCCAGATGAGATTGAAGAAAAATTGTGTGTTTTTTTTTTGCATTCTGTGTCACATTTGTTTTTTAATCTCTTTCAGACTTTTGAAGGACCAGAAAGTGACTCTGATATCTGCTCATACCACTCTGGATTCCCCATCTTCCACGAAGGGTCGGTATTACTGCTAATGTGTTTAACCTTCTAGTGTAAAACCCCTTTTCCTGTCATAATCAAAGAATGGCAGACTGTCATGAAATAGCCGTTTTCTATGCTTACCGCCAATAGTTAGTGAATAAAAGTCATATTTTACTCTTATTTTAGTTTACTGCTTCACTTGAGTGCCAGTTTATTGCCTTTCTAAAAAATCCATCAGGTTTTAATGTCTATCCCATGTCTGAAGGATGAAATACTGGAGCTGCTGTAAGAGGAAAACTTCAGACTTCAACACTTTTCTTTCCCAAGAGGGCTGTACCAAGGGGGCTCATCTATGGAAGAAAAAAAACATGGTAGGTTAGCAGCCTTGACAGCAGATGATAGGTTCCTGCTCAAATCAGTATGGAAAAAGGAATAGTTGGAGAGCCATCTAGTGGTGTGTGTGTGCTTTAACGGAAGGGCTGGCTTTCTTTCCAGGGAACCAAGGTGGTCCCCTGTCGCTTTGACTGGCACCAGACGGGGTCGCAGGTCATCATTTCTATTTACGCCAAGAATGCTGTCCCAGAGTTGTGCTTTGTGGAAGCCAACAGCACCACTGTGAGAGAAACTCCTTCAGATGTCACATATAGCAGTTTTGTATCAGTTTTTGCCAGTCTAATGTTTTTTTTTTTATCTTCTTTCAGGTCAACATTCATGTTATATTTGAAGGAGAGAAAGAATTTAAGCAGAACATTAGCCTGTGGGGAGTAAGTACTGTTTTTATTATGTAAAAAATGAAAAGCTTATGCTGATTTTGTAAGTTACTTTAATGTTTGAACGCATCATTTATTTTAAATAAGGTAGCATACTAAATCATTTAAAAAGATACATCAAATGACTATTTAAGAGTTTCTCTCTTTGTAGTAGCTTTAAAAAAACAAGAATGACTTATATCTTCATTTGATTTTTTTTTTTTTTTTTGTATTTATGTGACTTTAGGTGATAGACGTCAGCAAAAGTGTAGTGAACATGATGGCAGCTAAGATCGAGATAGCCATGAAAAAGTCTGAGCCGATGTCCTGGGCTCGTCTGGACCTGCCCCCGCCTGTCAGCCCTCCCAAGGAGACCGAGAAGGTTCAAGAAGAAAGCGGGGAGGAAGATGATTAGCTTTCCAATCAAAGGCTTTATGTCCCACCATGTCGTTTGCCTCTTGAAAAAGTCTCTTCTATTTTTTTAGAATTCACTGTTTGCTCCCATTATCATTATTCTGAGCTTCTGTGTGTTATTTTTTTTTTTGAAGTGTAAGTATTTCTCAACTATACATGTACACATTTTTACAATGAAAAAATGGCAGAATTGGTAAATCTTTATTCTTTTGGGATTAGAGCTCACCTGTATATTTGCACTGAAGTGCCAGTGGAAAACAGCCTTGCACAGCTCAACAACAGTCAGGCAGCCCTTCCTCATGAAACCATGTCGCCTGCTTGCATCAGATCATAGTGAACCAGTGAGACAATAGAGTCGTGACTCTATTGTTTGCTCTTTTCATCAACGATTAGTTGACATTCCATCAGAACATTTGTATGTTTTCATTCCATCCTTAGAAATTTTTTTTTTCCATCCACTCAGAGGTGACTAAATAGTGTCTCACAAATGGTCCTGTATAACAGAGCGGCTCTACACCTTAAATTAATAGTTTGAATTACCAAAATGTTCAAAACAGATTAAATGATGCTTCAATTATTAGGCATTCACTTTTTTTTAAATATAAGACAAGTTTTATACACTTTTGGTTTTTGAAACTTATCACTATTTAATTCAGTACAATTTAGTATGGTTTTAATCAGAATATGCTAGAACATCTGGGAATGCCAACTGAATACTAAGTATTTTGAGCAATGTGTTGTATTACGAAATGATACTCGAGAGAGCATGTGTCTTGCCCTGGAATGTCTGTCATATTTCTGGCTTCATTTGATCAGGATGATTTAATAAAATTATTAAAGAAGTTGTTTATTTTTACCGAAAATAAACAAAACTGTAACATCCATATGGTTTCTGAAGTATTTGTTACCAACTATGGGTCTGATAAATGATTAGTTACTTTTTAAAAGAAAATAACCTCCCAAAATTGTTTTTTTTTTACAGCAAAAATTATATGTAGACTTTTTACCCCAAATAAAAGTTTCTTATCTATTAATATTTTACAAAGTATTCTACATGTCAAGGATGTTGCCGGGAAGACAAAGCCTTTTATTATGTTTTTTATTTAATGTGGACATAAGAAAATACATTGTGTTCTAAAGTTCCAAGCAACAAATACTTAGTACCTGAGAGTTGTTTCTGTTACATTTTTATTTTTAAGTAATAATATGACTTTCTACTTAAGTGTTAGTACTTTCATATAGTATTTGGGTGTAATTATTGGCTACTTTACCCAAACTCATACACATAAATGTTGATTTCAAGTGAAAAATAAGGGTTTAAATCCCCTTAAGTCATTTTTTGTTCACAGTGATTTAGCTCTGAATTTAGTCTGTAGTTATGCTAATGCTGTACAAGTATCACATCTTAATTTCCTAACATCTTTCATTTTGGATTCCTTTGAGCACCTCCTATCACAGGCAGTCAATTTTTTGTCAGGTTGCAAACATCTTTTTGCAAGCTGTAAATATCGTACCATGTTACAATGGAGAGAATTTCTAAAGTTGTAGGATTTTTGGGTGAAAATGTTCAGGTTTTAATGCAGAATGTTCCATCTGAGGTTCCTTCACAGTGTCTTAAAAAGCCAGTAATTACAGACTTTGTACCTATGTCTATCCTTTATATTTCACATAGCTGGAATGACAAATCTTTGGCATTGCAATGAAGTCTTCACATGGCCGTTTGGTAGTTTGGGTGGTCGATGTTGCTTTTTTCATCGCTGCGGATTAAAGGCTGTCTTTCCGGGAGAACAAATCCACCTTTCCAGCTCCTCCCTTGAGGCCAAGATGATCCTCTGTATCTTTGTTTCACAATTTGAACAGCAAAAGCGACAGCTATTGTCACGATCACGCCGCAAAGGGCTGCACACAGCATCCAAGGCCACGTTTCACGCAGCTCTTCCAGGTAGGGGCGCAAGGATTCTGAAAGTCTCTGGTCTGAAAAGATGAGAGTTAAAGTTATGCAAAAGTGGAAAATATTGAATTTTGATCTAGGCAGGAACTTACTAGTATCTAGCAGGTGAGAGTACTCATATCCAAGGTCTTTGCTGGAAATAAAATACTCTTTATTTTGATGGAGAGGTATGAATGGTGCCATGTAGTAGTCACCGTTATGCCCTATAGGAGCATTGGCTTGTGGATACTGGGATGGATCTGGATTATGTCTCCTGAGCCATTGCTCATAAATACTTTGAAGCAAAAAGACAGAAAATGACCCTGTTAGGCCAAAGCACTCATTTCTGATTCAAATATATTTGTCTACAGAACTTACCTGTCGACAAAAGCATGGTGAAGAAGAAATATGGGGTCGTTTGCAGAACCCTGCACCGAGGACATGGATCCATTCATGAACACGTGCAGAGCGGCATGCATACCCAGACGAGAACTGCTACCCAACCCAGTTTGGGGATCCCCAAATCCTGCAGAGAGAAATGTATCCAGTTAAGGATCTGGAAAACTAACTTTTTTTTGGAAAATGAGTATAAGTTTTCAAGAAAGTTTTAGCATCATGTGGGGGGTTTGAACTGTTTCGGGTCACATGAGAGCCTCTTCCTCACTCTGCTATCATGTGAGATGCTTGGGTCTCATGAAGGTGCAAACTGGCTGTGTGTTCAGGGCTCCACCATCTGAGGCTCATCAATGATGAGCGCAGTCTTTGTGAATAGCTTCATTATTGTACCGCCTTCCACCCTGGGGGATTTAAAACTTTGGACTGGTATTCTTTAGCCTTTTTTTTTTTTTTTTTCCAGAAGTACGGGAGCTTTTCCAGTCAAGAGGAGAAACTGCTGGAACAGAGCCGATTCCTCGCGTAATGTGAAAAGAATACTTTGTGAATAAAAGTACTAGTAAAAGGGAATCAGTGCATGTTTAGTTTCAATCTGTATTACTGATTTTTGCAAAAAGATTTGACATCATAGGACGATAGTAAAGCTATATCTGAAACAAGTGCAAGTAGCATCATTATGTTTTGAAATAAGACTGGAATTTCAATACTCTTCTTAAGAAGCCTGAAGTGGTCACGAGATAGCCTGAAATAAAGGATCACCAGCTGGTACATTGTTGAATATTAGTGTTAAGGGTCGTTTAATTATGGCTGCATTGATCAGACCTTCCAGAGTGTTCCTGAAGCTCATGTTGGCAGTGCGGTCCATCGGTCCGGTGTCATAGTTGGGAAGACTGAGGGTGAACTCTACTTCTGCTGAAGTTGGTATTCGTGCTACCAAATTACGGTTGTGGTTTCCAGGGTTACGCTGCACTGGGCCTTCCTCCCTGGCATCACACAGTACTCCTCTAGTGTTGTATTCTTCAGCTTGGGAGCACAGGACCTTTAGACCAAGCAGACAAAGGATGAGTGTAGTGGAACAAATAAAATAAGCGAAAAGGAGTTTGGAAAATGGTAAGTGAAGGCATTGCTAGCTGTGTAATTTCTTATCTTACATTATCACTCTGTCAAAATTATGTAAGCCCTGTATTACTCAAGAGGAACTTTCTTAACACCTAGTAGTTTGGGGTCTTTATGAGAATTTTTTACTACTTTACCATTCAGTCTTTTTTTCTTAACAGATATTTCTCATTATATTACACAGTAATTCCATAATGAACCTAAACGTGCACAAAAGACACAAGTCCGAGTATTAAATTGTTTCTTTTTTTAACTAATCAGTTTTGATGTAGAGACAAAACAAATATGTATACATCCAAAAGAAAAGCAAAGACAAGGTCAAAACAACATGAAAAATGTCTGAAAAAACAGGCGAAGCTCCACTAAACTACAACGTTTCAAGGATTTATTCCAAAGGGTTTCACAATTATGTTATAATTCTGTCTATGTTTGTTTCGAACAATGTATTTCAAAGCTAATAACCTTTTGAAACCTTTAATGGAAAATTCTTAATGAAAGTTACAATGGAGGAGTCTATCATTTCTATGTTATTGTACTGAGTCACTGTGATTGACAAATGCAACACTGAGTTCAGAGACTATTAATGGTTAATAATACCTGCAGGAGTAAATAGAACATCTGAAGGGACAAATGTACTGCAAAGTATATCTCATTTATATGAGGGGGAAATATTGACAACCAATATTGTTTACATTTGGTAAAGTTGAAAGCACAGGAGCCCTGGGATTGACTGGTGATCTGTCCAGGTTGTACCCTGCCTTAGTTTAACAGTTGCTGGTATAGGCTCCAGCAACAAATGATCCTGAAAGGGATTAAGCTGGTTTGAGGGATGGATGAATGGAAAGCACAGGAAGAAAAATTTGAGGATCAACTCTCAGCTTTTGTCAGTTTAGTCCATAAAAAGACAAAAAAGACCAACTGCTCTGAAAAAAAAGACTAAATAGACAACCTGAGGCCTGTTTGTCTCAGATAAACCAAAGCAAGAAACCCCCTACCTAATCAAAGCAGGATAGAATGACTGCACCTAGCTTCCAACAACCACACAACAGACAGCTTTGTGAAAAAAATAGAAAAAAATAGTGATTGATTCTATGAAGGGTGCTTAAAAAATAGTTTTGTAGTTTAAGTCCACATATATTTATACTGGTAAAGTTTAAAGTGATCAGAAACAAAAAAAGAAAGATTTTCTATTTTTTTTCCAATCTTCAAATGCCCTGTCGTCTTGTTGCTTTGATCAAATATGTTTAGCTTTTTAAAGTAAAAAATAACATGTTATTGTGATATATTTACTGTTGTGATGTGTTACTTTTAATAGTGCTGTTTAACTTGTGTGAACCCACCAAAAAAGCTGAAAGGTTCCTCTTTAAGCATTCTTTATGTTCTCTTTTACATTTCATAAGAAAAAAAAGCTAATTTTTAGGAATTAAGATGTTTTAAATCTAATCCAGCCGTTTTTATGACACGCTTTTGTAACACAAGCAGCACAAAAAGCACACAAAGCATAAAAACAATCCATCCTCACTCCCTGCTCCATTAACACAAGTTTGAACCTCTAGTACTTAAGATAAGGAAGCAGTATCTTGGGGATTTGTTCAGTCCAGGAACTATTCCACCCGAAGTCACAGACGGAGTCACCCCAAGAGCCACCCTAATCAACGTAAACCAAGGTCATATCCCTATGGTTGCAGGGCCTCCGACCACCTAAACAAGAGTAATCTTTATAGCAACCATCTATTAAATTGAGCAGAGATGGTCTGTGGTGGAGGACCCCAATGTGAAAAGAACTGGAGGTGAATGTTGAAAACATAAAAGCAACGATTAGAATAAAACTAGCCAATATGAGCAAATAGGTCTGATGTAAGTGGGCATGAAAGATTTCATAAAAGATGTCTGGTCAATAAAGAGAAGCACAATAAGAAACCACAACAGCAATACGTTTCTTGTGCACAAAGGAAAAGAAGCAAGTGTGACGGAGATCTTCCAGCACCCCTCTCTTTCTCTCAGAGGAATGCTTCACCCGTGCTCCTTTTATGAAGAATCCAAGTAGGAGGTTACAATTTCCAGTCAAAGAAACAAACTGAAAGTTTATTATGGGGTGTCCTATAATTAGTCATTTGGGAGGGTTTTCAGTTCAGACAGGATTCCTTATCAGCTAAGGACAGCGTGTCGTAAAAACTCCCTCATCCTAGCTGGGGATGAAAAGCAGATGAAAAAACACAGAGCTGGTTCTGAAAAGGTAAAAAGTTCAATTTAAGTCAACATTTAAAAATACATTTAAACAATGATAATAATAAAAAACAATTTCTTTCACATAAACAATTTTATCTTTTTGAAAATAAGGCTTTTTCCCCTTAATATTTATGTTTTATTTCTGCCCCTACAAAAAAGCAATATTTATTTTATATTTATCATAATAGTAACAATACCACAAATACAAATCTCTCTCTCTCTCTCTCTCTCTCTCTCTCTCTCTCTCTCTCTCTCTCTCTCTCTATATATATATATATATATAAACGCCCCTTTTACCCTCCACTGGTGGTTTCTCCTCCAAGCTCGGGTCCTCTACTAGCGGCCTGAGGGCTTGAGGGTGTATATATATATATATATATATATATATATATATATATATATATATATATATATATATATATATATATATATATATATATATATATATATATAACCGGTTATATATATATATATATAACCCAGCCGGTTATATACATATATATATATGTATATAACCGGCTGGGTTATATATATATATATATATATATATATATATATATATATAAAACCGGTTATATATATATATATATATATATATATATATAACCGTTCGTGGCATATACATATAACATATATAACATATGTTATATGTATATTACCGGCTGGGTAGCTCGGTTGGTAAGGTGCAGGACTGTCACGCTGGAAACCCGGGTTCGATTCCCACGGCGGAATTAATGGTGATTAATGGAATGGGGCAATTACCATAACAATGGAAATGCCATAACAATGACGGGCAATTAACATCACCCAGTGAGGATCCTTGGGCAAGACCCTTAACGCTAATGCCTACCTCACTATATGAGAGATAATGAACCACATGTCATGCCGGCTCAGACGTTGCCCGGCCAGGTGCTGGGGGACCAGAGCACTCTGAGTGGGCTACTGGAACAAGACGGAAATGGACTAGATGCGAGAACAAGGATCTGTTACTGCTACTACTCAAGTAATCCAACCCAGAGGGGTTACATGCAGAGAATGTGGAATGAATGGATGCTTCGAAACCCACAATCAAGGCCAAACAACTGGTAGCCCAATGCTCAAATATCCACAAACGCCAAATCCACAAACGCCAACTCCTATCACACAGCTTGAGATTGAAGCTATACAATACAATGCCACGGGAGAGCCAGAACAACAGAGAGGAGGTTATACCACACTCACACCCTGAGATTGGGTACACAGCCCCAACAACCACAGTTACGCTGAGCGAGGCAGCTACTGACCTGAAAAACAAGATAATGTCTACAATGAACACTAGGCAACCCCGACACCAGCTACAACGGTTAAGTGATGTACTGCCTGAAAGTCTACTGGAAACTGTGAATGAAGCATTGAGGGTAATTCCTACCACAACCATCACAGAAACCAATGAACTGGTTTACACTTCAGCAGCAGTGATCCTTGAGATGCTTGGCTATAAGAGCAACCATGGAAGAAAGCAATACCCACCATGGAAGCAACAGTTAGAGGCCAAAATCAAGGCAACTCGGAAGGATGTGAGTAAGCTGACAGAGGCTCAAAGAGGTACAATGAGAAAGCAAGTACCTAAGAGATACAGCCAGATGCCCATACCTGAAGCCCTGGAAACTGCCAAACAAAGGCTCCTAGCCTTGAGTAGCCGCTTAAAGAGATACACAAGAGACAATGAAGCCAGACGAATAAACAGGCTGTTCGCAACTCAACCAGCGAAAGTGTACGCTCAGTGGCAGGGTCAAAACAGCCGAGCAGACCCACCAAGGCTAGAAACTGAACAGTACTGGAAAAGTATATGGGAGAAAGAGACAGCACATAACAGCAATGCCCAGTGGCTGGTCTCTCTGAGAAAAGAACACAGCAACCTCCCTGAACAGAATCCAGTAACCATCACAGTGGCAGACATCCAAGAAAGAGTCTCAGGTATGAAGAACTGGACAGCACCGGGCCCTGACATGATACATGCCTACTGGCTAAAGAAGCTTACCACACTCCACGAACGCCTGGCAGCACAAATGAACCAGCTGCTAAGAGATGGGACTCACCCCGAATGGCTAACGGAAGGGCGAACGATCCTGATCCAGAAGGATCCCTCAAAGGGTGCAGTCCCATCCAACTACCGGCCAATAACCTGTCTCTCCACAACATGGAAGCTCATGTCAGGCATCATTGCAACCAAGATAAATAGGCACATGGATCAATTCATGAGTAACACACAGAAGGGCATTGGTAGAGACTCCAGAGGAGCCAAACACCAACTCCTGGTCGACAGAACAGTTGCCCAAGACTGCAGGTCACGACACACCAACCTGTGCACAGCCTGGATTGATTACAAGAAGGCCTATGACTCAATGCCACACACATGGATCACTGAATGCTTGGAGCTGTACAACATCAACAGGACTCTAAGAGCCTTCATAAGAAACTCAATGAAGCTGTGGAAAACCACCCTTGAAGCCAATGGGAAACCACTTGCACAAGTGTCCATCAAATGTGGGATATACCAAGGTGATGCTCTGTCCCCACTGCTGTTCTGCATAGGTCTGAACCCCCTCAGCCAAATAATCAACAAGACTGGCTATGGATACCGACTCAGAAATGGGGCCAACATCAGTCACCTCCTCTACATGGATGACATCAAGCTATATGGTAAGAACGAGCGTGACATTGACTCCCTGATCCACACCACCAGGATCTACAGTAATGACATTGGGATGTCATTCGGGCTCGAGAAATGCAGCCGGGTGGTGACAAAGAGAGGCAAGGTAGTCCACACAGGGGGGGTCTCACTCCCAGAAGGAACGATAGCAGACATTGAGGACAGTTACAAGTACCTTGGAATTCCCCAGGCAAATGGCAACCTGGAGCAGGCAACAAGGAAAGCTGCAACAGCTAAGTACCTTCAACGAGTAAGGCAAGTCCTGAAAAGCCAGCTCAATGGCAAGAACAAGACCCGGGCAATAAACAGCTATGCACTGCCAGTTATCAGATACCCTGCAGGAATAATAAGATGGCCAAAGGAAGAGATACAGACCATGGATGTTAAAACACGGAAGCTCCTCACCATGCATGGAGGGTTCCATCCCAAATCCAGCACTCTGAGACTGTATGCTAGCCGCAAGGAAGGAGGCCGAGGGCTAGTGAGCGTAGAAGCCACTATCCAGGATGAAACATCCAAGATGCATGAATACATCAAGCTCAAGGCCCCAACTGACAGTGTGCTCAGTGAATGTCTCAGGCAATGGAGAGCAGAGGATACAGTGCTGGAGGACAGATCCTCATGGGAGGACAAACCCCTCCATGGGATGTACCACCGGACCATAACTGAAGTGGCTGATATCAAGAAGTCCTACCAATGGCTAGAAAGGGCTGGCCTACAAGACAGCACTGAAGCGCTCATCCTGGCAGCTCAGGAACAAGCCCTGAGCACCAGAGCGATAGAGGCTCAGATCTACCACACCAGACAAGACCCAAGGTGTAGGCTGTGCAAAGAGGCGCCTGAAACAATCCAGCACATAACTGCAGGATGTAAGATGCTGGCAGGTAAAGCATACATGGAGCGGCACAATCAAGTGGCTGGAATCATATACAGGAACATGTGTGCAGAATATGGACTGGAAACCCCAAGGTCAAAATGGGAAACACCTCCAAAGGTGGTAGAGAATGAGAGGGCAAAGATCCTGTGGGACTTCCAGATCCAGACTGATAGGATGGTAATGGCGAACCAACCAGACATCGTAGTGGTGGATAAAGAACAGAGGAAAGCCGTTGTGGTGGATGTGGCAGTGCCAAGTGATGGGAACATCAGGAAGAAGGAACATGAGAAACTGGAGAAATACCAGGGACTCAGAGAAGAACTGGAAAAAGCCTGGAAAGTGAAGGTGACGGTGGTGCCTGTGGTAATTGGAGCACTCGGGGCAGTAACCCCCAAGCTTGAGGAGTGGCTACAACAGATACCTGGAAAGACCTCAGACCTCTCAGTCCAGAAAAGCGCAGTGCTAGGAACAGCTAAGATACTGCGCAGGACCCTCAAGCTCCCAGGCCTCTGGTAGAGGACCCGAGCTTGGAGGAGAAACCACCCGCGGAGGGTGAGAGGGGCGTTTTATATATATATATATATATATATATATATATCCAGGCCTCTGGTTTCTTACCCAAACTCGAGTCCTCCACCAGAGGCCTGGGACCCTCAAGCCCTCAGGCCTCTAGTAGAGGACCCGAGCTTGGGTGAGAAACCACTCATGGAAGGGTGAGAGGGGCATTTTTATATATATATGTAAACTATGAAAAAATTAAAACAAACAAATAAAAGAAAAACTAGATAATATAAAGTCCAGAATAAAATCAGGGGAAAACATGTTATAAGCACAGATAAAAACATTGGTTTCTATCTCTTTTTTTGAAAAATCATTAGTCTCTTCAGCCCTGACGTTCTCTGGCAGGCAATTCCACAAATGAGGCACAAATGAGGACAATAGTAATGGAATAAGGGCTCTCTATTTATTGTGGTTTTAACTGCTGGAACAGTCAAATGCACAGCACCAGAAGCAAGAGTTCATAATTTAAAAGCAAGTCTGATGGATAGGAAGGCCAAGACCATCAAAACATTTGTAATCAATAAAAAACAACAACACAGAGCTCTTCTTGATGGGTCTGTAACCTTCTCCACACCATTAATGGCAAATGGGATTGAACCCAACCTCTGTCTAATCCTGCAGAGGGTGGATCAGGTCTACCAGATGAACAGCCCAAATCAATTTAGGAAGAAAGAAAAACAGTATAATAGAAAAACTTCCACTGGTTCTTAAAAAAAAAAAAGATAAACCAAAAAACATTTGTTGGAATCCTAAAATGGGATACATCCTTTCATAAATGACATTTAATTTGATTTTAAATGATTAATTATTAAAGTGTGTTTTTATAGGTTTTACACATGTTCCCAAACTGTTTCTATGACCTACTATTGACAGGATAATAATGTTAGCCACAACTCAGACCTCAGTTGCTTTTTTGCTAATTGGAAAATAAACACACATAAAAAAGACGTTTCTGTGTTTACCTTCCACGAGGAGAAGACAGAGCTTGGACTGATGAGATTTGGATCCAGGGGACTGCGGCTCCCCATCAGTTCATCCGTGCACACATCACAGCCCTGGGCGTCCCTCCAGTCCCAATATGGAATTGAGAAAGTGGTGTCTCCAGTCAGCTTCCTGATCTCATGCTCCCAGTGCAGCAAGTAAACACGGTGCCAGGGAGAAAAGGCAGGTGCCCAGTGAGCAAAGTCCACGTTGGCCCAAACATTCCCCGGGCCGCCTAAGAGTGCATTCCGGGACACATAATAATGCATCCAGACAAACACATCATAGATGGAAACATTTGCAAACAATGGGTTGGAGCCATTCTGCATCTCCCTGTAGGTTCCTGTTGCCACAACATAGTCACTGCTGAGTGTTTGCTTGGCCAAGTTCAGGTATGACACAAACCTGTTTCTCTCAGCTCTGGTCAGGTGGAAAATATTTCTCCTGAGAGACTCTCTTCTTTCACTACAGCGCTCCCCAAAGTAGCCAAACTTACAATCTGCACAATTGAAGCCCATGAAGTTTCCTGTGCACTGACAAGTTCTGTTGAAGAAAACTAAGGGCCATTTTTCACGGTCATCCAACCCAGAGAAGGGGTACTGGGGTCCATCTGGCTGGTCCGACACGCTCACATCTTCACACGAGCCCCTGCCTGACCTGGCCCCACAAGCCGAGCCATCCCCTTGCCAAGGCGGGCAACATTCCCTGGACTGCAGGGCTTCTTGGGTTGCACACAGACGAGGAAACTGTTGATGGGTTGGAACCAGACACAGCAGAAAAATAACGACTTCTAAAAGCCACATCACAGCAGCAGGAGTTAAGGTCTAGAGTCAGAAGCGGTCACACACGAATTAGCTGGAGAAAAGCAAAATCCACCAAGTGAGAAAGTGGGATGTGTGATAAAGTCTTGGCTTAAATTCTTTACTCTCCCCCACACTCCTCCCATTTTTTTGAAGCAGTCACATGCTGCAAAACCCTCAAGCTTACCTTGTGAGGGGGGAATTAGCCTGAAATCCCACAACAGACTCCTCCCACAAGAAACATTGCTTTGAGAAATTACTACAAAGATGGATTTTACTTTCTATTAGACAGAAAAAAACACTTACAGCACCTACTAAAACCACTGGTGGCATTTAACTAGGAATCCATCAGTTAATCCTACAGTAATGAAAGAATTAGGAAAGTTGTTATATCCATGAAAAAAAGTCACATTTACACAGACATGGTGTAAATTTTTGGACCAAAATGGGTTTCTTTTTTCCATCTTAAAAAAACATGTTACAGTAATTACACGCTGGGTTTATGCTTCAATAATGAGGATGTGGGCTTACTTCTGATCTCTAGGCAAAAAGGAAACAGCTTTTCATGACATGAAGTACTAAAATTACTATGGTAATGGTTGCATAACAAAAGGATATTAAGCTCGTCCCTCATAATGCACTAAAACAAAAAGGTAAACTTACTTCCTTAAATAGTCCCCTCATATTAGGTCCAATCTTCCTCAGCCATATGTATTGTTTGTTTTGCAACGATTATTGAAAATCACAAAGCATCAGCATAACAAGAGCACGGCATCAGAAAGGTACCTTACCAATAAAACTCTACATATAAATCATAGTACAAAAACACAGATAGTGGCATCATTAGGTTCATACAAACAAAGAATTAGTTGCTAAAAACCTTTGTTATTAGATAAAATTGAATTAGTCATTTAAAAACCAGGATACAAAATTAAAATATGTTAAAATCAGAAAAAAAAAGGAATCAAATAAAATACCACTTGGCCACATTATTTTGTCACTGAAAACAGAAGATTTATGGTAGTTGTTGCCAGAAAAAAGTGCACTATTCACTAGAAAATAGGATACACTATTAAAAGTTGTTAAAACCAGAATAAAGGTTAATAAATATGAAAGAAAACGCCACATTACTGTGAATTAAAAAAAAGAAATTGCATCCACCTCATAGTTCAAGCAGTTTAGAAGAAGTAGTCCAGATCAATTTTAACATTTCCCAACCATTTTTTTAATATTTACTGCAGTAAAGCTGTTCTTTTTTTTGTCTTTTAACTACATTGCCTAAGCTTTTATCTCTTTTTCCTGAAGCTGAAAAAAATCAAATGTATTGTCATCAATCTTTTTTTGAGACTGTGTCATCATTTTTTTATTTGGATAATCCACCAAAACCAAACATTTTTACTTGTTTTTAGGTACTGTAAGCTTTTGTTTTTCCATCGTCTCTTAAATGTGCAGTTAAAGTTTCCTCAGAGGAATTGCATTTGTACTGTTTACAACCATGCAGTCTGTTATCTCATGACCTCAGACATGCCTGTATTGTGCAAAATACCAAGCAGACTTTAAACAAAGTATTTTCTATTTAACATCTGATAAGCACGTAATCCCCTCAGGTTTAAAGTTTCCGGTATAACCATGAATTTCAAAGAAAAAAGGATCATCCTTTGTTGTGCTATTCACATGATTCTTCCCTGAAGAAAACAATCACTGTGCAGCATGCATTCTGCCTTTTTTTTATACATTTGTTTAAATTGTGAAAGGCAAAATGTGTCTCATGACAGCTCGTGTCCAGGCACTAGAGGGAGCCATAGCTGTTTTAATAAATTCCAAGCATTCTTCCTGTCTCCCTAGGCAACAAGAAACTTCGGTTTTGTAATCTGAAATATCTTAAAAGTGTTTTTATTTATAACTTTTAGCAAAAAACAAAACAAAAACAAAAACAAAAAAACAAGAAAACGAAAAAAAAACACATTTGTTATATAACCTTGGTAAAGAAGGCCTCCTGTTGTTTTATAATTGTGTATTATACATTCTTTTTCGTGCCAGAGCTTTTATTAATGCATGCATTCAGCTTGTACAATTAGTTTGGTGAAATATTTTTCACCACAAAAACAATTGGAATCTCATAAAACTGCAGAAAAAAAGCATTGCCTCAGCTGTCAAACATGGATTCACTATACCCTAAGGTATCTCCTCTGGTTTATTTAGAAATTGGGGCAGCCTCTCTGCTTTATAGCATAATGATACAATCCAAATGAGATGCACCACATGTGTCCCTACATTTGCTCAACCAGTCATTCACTCAATAAATGTTTCCGTTATTTCAAATCAGATTACTGGACATAAATATTGTTTGCTCTTTTTTATTCTTAAAATTGAAAATTGATTTTTAAGATGTCCTTTCCCACAGACAACTGCAAAATATTTATAAGCGGGAAACAAAACAAAACAGAAAAAATAGAAATGTGGTACAAAAAAAAGACTAGTGACACATCGAACACAAAGGAAAAGTAAGAAGGAGAAACAATCTTTTAGAAAGACCTGTTGTCAAAGGGAAGATATACTATACAGATAGACAGAGGAGTTCATGTTGACATTGTTCAGTGTCAATGCTTATGTTGATGTTTTCAGTTTGTGTGTTTAACATAACCGAAATAAATGTCTCTTATATTCAGGAGTTTCCTAAATATTGTCATAATTAGTTATAATTACTTCTTAAAACCTGCAAAGTATCTCAAAGCAGACTGTCCAATAATATGTTCCCAATACTTTTCTCAATGTTAATTTAATGATAATTTAAAATCACTGTTAATTCTATAAAAATTTATATATATTTGGTTGTTGCTGAAGTCTGTGGGAGTCAAAAAAAGTAAAAAATAAAGAATAAAAACGTTGGGTTACTGGGGCGACAATTATGTTTTTGTAATTGCAGGAATCAAGGATGATGTCCTGCAGTGGTTGCAGTCACAGTGAACTGAAGACAGTTTCTGCATGTTGCATCTGTGCTGTTAAATTCATGAAGTTCTTCTTTCCAAAATCAGTTAAGGTGTATCCTTTCAACGCATAAAAGGGGGAAACATGTTGGTACAAATATAAAATGAACTATACATGGCCAAAAAAACACCCAGGTTTCATCTTCTTGACACATTTTCCCTCTAAATGGTAATCATCTTGGTTGTGCTGAAATACATTTTTTCAGTGCTTTTGTGCAGCTCATTGTTTCCTTACACTGTCAGTTAGTCTTTAAAAACTAAGGACTGTCTGTAAAATGGACAGAAGTAAAAAGTATGTTGCTTTGAGAAAAGTTTTTAGACACCTCAGAGCTTTACAGAATATTCCATTCGAAAGGCTGTAGTAACGGATTTTACAAAAGAATAATAATACATTTATTTATTTATTTATTTATTATTATTATTATTATTATTATTATTATTATTATTATTATTATTATTATTATTATTATTAAAAATATTATTTTTGGGCTATACGTAATTGATCGCAGTAGGCTAAATATGTGTCTTTGCCAGTAATTTCAGGTATTGTAGACATCTATAGGGAACGCGTACAGCTTGTAAATGCTGTGCAGCTTAGTTACAAACCGTGCCCGCCCCCGCAGTCAACTAATCGGTTTTCGGCAGAAAGTCACTTAATGGCACAACACCTACTTTCAGAGGTAAATACGTTTTAACAAATCATTCTGTTCAGTTTATGAGAAAAAGATTAAAAAATAAAACCTAATTTACCTCTACAAGAAAATAGATTTTTTCATTTAATTACTAATAGCATAAACATTCTGAATTAAAATCAACATGGCAGCCTCCTTTTAAGTGAGATCTTGTAGTTTTCTGTCTGTGCAAGCTAGGAGTGAAGAGGAGGAGGAGGGAGAGGAGGAGGAGGAGGAGGGAGAGGAGGAGGATGTCGTGTGCGTCAGTAACTCAAACATGTTCCAATAACGGGATGTGTTATCTGCTGCTATTTGCAGTTTCTGTAGCCAGGCGAGCTTGAGCAAGAAGCTGCTGCAGCTCCTTCTGGTGCTCCTCTGTGATGGAAACGCTCTCATCAGAAATGACTTCTGCATGGCAACTGGCAGAGAAGAAGGTGAGCACAAGTGTTTGAAAGTTTACCTGTCAAGGGGGAATTTGCAACAATATCGGCGTGAGGTATTTTAGATGTTTTAGACTTCTTTCCTACAGTAACTTCTCCGCTGCGTTGCTTTGTTTAGGAAAGCGCTGATTTTGGCTCAACACTCACCATGCCAAAGTCAAGGTGTTCATGTGAGCCTCAGCTCTGAGGGGATCAAGGATGGCAGGAGGCTTCAAAAGGAGTATGAGGGTGCAGAGCAGGTTGTTTGTGGGGCTGCTTACAGTCACTGTGTCGCTGGTTTGTGATCTGAACTGGCTGAGTTTGAAGGAGCAGGTTGGAGTCAAAGCCCAGAGCAATGAGAGAAGAGTTTTGGCACACATCCCCGGTGACATAATCATCGGAGCTTTGTTCTCTGTCCACCATCAACCACCTGCTGACAAGGTACCTGTTGTAAATGTTAATGCATTTGTGCATTTCTCATGTGGAAGTGGTAATAATTCTCTTTTTTAGGTACATGAGAGAAAATGTGGAGCTGTGCGTGAGCAGTATGGGATTCAGAGAGTAGAGGCCATGATGCACACTCTGGATCGGATTAATGCAGATTCCACAATCCTTCCTAACATCACTCTGGGCTGTGAGATCAGGTCAGCAAACCATCAGGAAACCTGTCACATTGTTCTTTTTTTGCAGCAAATTTCTTTGAAGGAGGAGGTAAATACTGCAGGAGGAAATTGTGGGGAAAAAAACAGGTCAAATATGCCCTTGTGGCTCATCATCTGTTCTACTGAATGTTAAAATCCATTTAACATAGATTATCATGATGTCAGTCTACAAAACAAATCTCACAGTATAACAAAATATAGGACAGCAGCCAGAAGTCTTATATCAGCATATTTTAGCACAATGTGCTATTATTAATTTCCCCACAATCAAATCAGATAGCAGTCACAGAGATAGTACACACAAATAATATATCACAGAGAAGAGACATACTACACACAAAACAACACACCAAAAAAGGTTCCTTGTCTTATCTTAGATATGGAGGATACTGATTTTTTTTCAGAAAGTGTAAACTACCTGTTGTTTTTTTTTTTTTTTTTTTTTTTTTAACACATATCAGAAACAATTGAGTGGTTAATCCATAAAAAGCAAGAACATTTAAAAATCTTATTTTTCCACTGAGATGAATCTAGTGGAAATAAAATATGATTTAAAAAAAATGATAACTTAAAAGCTTTGTTTATACCAGGGACTCATGCTGGCACTCTGCAGTAGCACTGGAGCAGAGCATTGAGTTTATCCGTGACACACTGGTCTCCAGCGATGATGAAGAGAGCCAGGGCAGATGCTCCACGGAAGGAGGGAGTGTTCTTCTTCAGGGCAAGAAACCCATTGTTGGACTAATTGGACCCGGATCAAGCTCTGTCGCCATCCAAGTGCAAAATCTCCTCCAGCTTTTTAATATTCCTCAAATAGCCTACTCAGCCACGAGCATGGATCTCAGTGATAAGGTGAGCCTACAATGGTTTAAGCAGACAAAGTATTAGGACAGGCTGGGAAAAACGTTTTACAGCTTTGTTATCATTGCTTTATTTGAGTAGGAACATTGTAAGTTATTGTGGATGAATAAGCAAATGAGAAGAAAGATGTTTTGAATGCAAACATGTGAAGTTGGCCGTCAAACTCATCTAGCGTGCAAAAAAAAATCCTTTCCAAAAGAGCCTGTTTAAATACTTCATGAGGGTGGTGCCATCAGACATGCAACAGGCCAGAGCCATGGTGGACATCGTCAGGAGGTACAGCTGGAGCTATGTGTCTGCGATACACACCGAGGGTGAGACAGCATTTGTGTGTCTTTTTCTCCATTTTTTCATTTGGATGTGATTGAAGTCTGATTGTTGCATTTGCATTGTCTGCTTGGCGTGCACTAATGTTTAAGAGGCTTCTGCACAGTCACTTTTGAGTTTAAACATTCCCCAGCCCCCCTTCTAACTAATTTTAACAATCTTTATGTCTAACCTTAATCCTTTTTTTTTTTATCTCTAATCTTATTGCTAAATTAAACTTTTGCTGCAGAAAAATCTTTGTAAACATAAGAAGTTCAGAGGTTCTGCAGTATAGTTTTTGCAGTATAGTAGTTTTAAAGTTTTTTCTCCAAGTTTTAATTGCAAACAAGAAAAAAACATCATTTTATCAAAAATGGTTCAAAAATTAGCATAGACTCACAGAAGGGGCTAAAATGATGACAACTTCTTTTAAAGTTACCTTAAAATGACTGCCATATGGAGGCATTTAGGAAGTG
This sequence comes from Oryzias curvinotus, assembly GCA_023969325.1. NCBI lineage: Eukaryota > Metazoa > Chordata > Actinopteri > Beloniformes > Adrianichthyidae > Oryzias > Oryzias curvinotus. The sequence goes on from CM043719.1 coordinate 19,926,443, forward strand.
TGAAGACATACAATTTCAACAAAACAAGTCCTTGAAATATGAATTTCAAATGTGCAAGTAAAGAGTAAACTGCTGGTACGTCATTACCATTTACTTTTTGTTCCCTTGAACTTTTTGCATCTGTTGTAAGGGCTCAGGACCATTGATGTATGAAATAAATCCCTGTAAGTGCTAAGTCTTGACTGTAGTTTTATATACCAAGCTGTTTTTAAGGAGGATTTAAAATAAGTATTTTTTGAGCTGAATGCTTTTTTTTTTTCATGATAAAACGCAGTTGAAAGATCCTGTTTTGAAAAACCATGAGTTTATGTTGGACTCCTATCCTTTTTTTTTTTGCTTTTTAAAGTCAGTTAGCAGTGGAAATGGGTCAAAAGGATCAGACTTTTCACCGCTTAGTCATGCATTTACATGTAGATGTTTGATAAGGTGGTCTTGTCTCAAAGACAAAAATAATCCTCACGGTTTTGCAAAATATCTAGCTTTAATCAAGGTTACATAAGTTATTTTATGGATTGCATTACCTAAAAAATTTTCACTTTCATATGAAGAGCTGCCTTTCTTACATTTACACTTGCATTAATAATCTTGATGGCCCAGTAAATAATAGCAAATTAGAAAATATAGTAACCAAACACCAGCAGAAAATGGGTGACCTAGTTTTCAGCAAAATCCGGAAACTCAGCCGTCAACAGTTCCCATGGTAAAGATGACTTCCCCGGACTCTTGCTGTGTTGGCACTACTATATTCATTTTCTTCTGTGCTCACATTAGTGTGAACACAACTAAACAGGACTAAGAAGTGCCTGGAATACATTTGATTAACAAATTACCATAAAAAACAAGCTTAGCCTTGTTTTCATGGCTTTAATAAAGAAACCTGTTAACACTTGTGTCTATTTATAACATTCTTAGGTAAGCCCAATTAATATGTTTTTCTTCGTCTGTAGGTAACTATGGTGAAAGTGGAATGGAAGCATTTAAAGACATGGCAGCAAAGGAAGGAATCTGCATCGCCCACTCTGACAAGATTTACAGCAATGCAGGAGAACAGAGCTTTGACAAACTACTGGAAAAACTCAGAGGTCATCTGCCCAAAGCTAGAGTGGTAGCCTGCTTCTGTGAGGGCATGACGGTCAGGGGCATTCTGATGGCCATGAGACGCCGGCGTTTGGTGGGGGAGTTTCTGCTGGTTGGAAGGTGAGGGGCTTCCTCTGTGTTTTAAAAACTATGACTGAATGTCACACCAGAACTGAGATTTTTTTTAATTTACAAGAGGCTAAAGAGGGAATTTTAGATGTTTCACTTTTCTAGTCTTTACTTTACAGGTAAAAATCTTTTTTCAGATGTACATCATCATCATCATCACCATGGATCATCTTTGTCCTTTCATCGTCACCCATATCATCGCCATTTTGACATATTCACTCCCCCCTATCGTGGTCTTGGAATTAGAAGGTATATTTTGTACTGTTTTTCCCATGTGTTTTATCAATCAATATCTACACTCTCAAAACATTGAGGTTATTTTTCAGCTCAATTATTGGGTTTTTATTATTGGATTATAATTTTGGGTAATTTTTGGAGCAAAGCTAATTTTATGAATTACTGCTGTTTCATTATAACCAAATTTTTGTTTCCGTTCTGAGTTAAAACAACCCAGAAAAAAGTTGGTCCATTTTTAACCTCAGAGTTGGGTTGAAAACCAACTCAACTTGGGTTTTTATGGAGTTTTTAGTGTGTATGTTTAACTCCAAATCAGACTAGTTTTCAGTCAGATAATCAAATGGTTTGAAAGGCTTTTATAAAGGGAATTCATGCATTTTTTTTTTTGCATTTTTAGTGGTGAGATTGAAAAAAAACCTATAAGTACATCTGTTAAATCAAAAATATGTTTAAAAAAAATACAAGCAAAAAAACAAAAAGAAAGGAGGATTGAACTAGCAAGTTGTTTGACTCTTTCCGAGAATACCATGTTTTATTTTAAGGTTCATCTCTCTGGCTCGCTCGTGTCCTTGGTGTTCTATAAATGCCTTTCCTCATTAGGAGCCACATATGTAGGCTGTCGCTCAAATCTGACAGCAGGAAACATAAAATAACCTTGAACCACATATTACCAAATAACACACTCTATAGTTTTTGCATGCAAAGCAACAGTTGACATTTTTTTGTTTTTTTATTTGTCTGGTTTATTTTACAATTGTGAAGTAAACTTAATAGCACTGACTTGTGTTTAGTATTTTCGCGCTCTCATTTTGCATTCTGTCCTATGTCACAGTGACAAATGACAAGAAAATGTGGAGTTGTTTTGGAAAATAGAGCAAAAGTACAGAGATGTAATCTGAAATAAACAAATGTAAAAATAAAAACCAAGAAAAGAAATTAAAAAACTTTGCACTCTAGCAAAAAAATACATAATTGAAGTATTTCTGAAGCAGGGTCGGCCAGCAGGGGACATATCAACAAAAGTAACCAAATTGAACAGCACATTTTTGGTAGATTTTCTTTGAAAAATAAAAAATAAACAAAATAGAGGGAGATTTGAATTATTCAACAGCTGTTCAGTGGTATTTTTTTCTTAATTATCCGTTAATTTACAGTAAACAACAGTTTTACATTTATGAATCATGTAGCAGATGCTAAATGTCTTCCAGACATTTTCTGCAATTATTTTTGCATTGACTGTTGCCAGCAAAATCAAGCATCAAAAATGCTCCACATAAATGGAATTAATGCAGTGTAGGAGGCCTCTTTGGTGGGTAAACCATGCTTAAAAACCTTTGCTTGACTCTGCAAGTTGCATTTTTATCATCGATGCAATCTTGTTTGTATCTAGGGTATTTTTGTGGTGCAGAAAAACTGACTGTTATAGCTTTTTTTTTTCTTTAATGCATATGCATCAGTTACATTTATGTTGCTTTCAGGGAAAAGCTCCATCAGATAAAAATGTGACTTTACACCCACAAATACTGTCATAAGATGTACCAACTGATCCTGTTTGTACTGTAAAGGTTTTTTTTTTATTTGTACATTAAGAATCCTATAGTGTACTTATTTTTTTATATGTTTTATTTCTTCACTCTGTCTAAACATTCAAGTGAAAGAGGGCCAGATTTAAAGTTCAGAGCACGCCAGGGTGTGCACGTCTGTGTATGTGTGTGAGTCGATAATGCACACTTTTGCACTTGCGTCTGTCTTCAGGCATGTAGGTGGTGTAGAAGCATACTGCATACAGCATATTGGCCCCCCAGGTCGATGTGTGGGTTTCAGAGCGCCTGCTGAAGAGTGATTCAAACTATCTAGAGTCAAAGCTCTCTATGCTTCTAAATATCCGCTCCTGCTCGTGTACCATTTCTGTCCTCACTTCTCTAAGGATGTGTTATAAAATGATTTCCTACATCACCAGAAGCAGGCATTATAAAACGCCCACTCAACAGTTGTGTAACTCGAGCTTGGTTAGAGAAGTTTCCCAAAAAAACCACTCCTTTCTCTCTCTTTTTTTTTTTTTTCAAGTCGATTGGAAAAAGGTTTTTTTAATTCTGTGTTATGTCACACGAGTACAGAAGTGATCTACCCTTTGCCTTTGCTAATTTAGAAAGTAAACGCATCCAGGTGCTGAATATAGAAGCAGTAGACAGCTAATTTTGAAAAAGACTACAGGAAAACAAATAAAGACAATAAAAGCATGGTTTTTTCTGAATTTCAGTGGTAATAAAAGCCTATAAAAATGTATTCAAAAAAGAAAAAAGTTTTTAATCCGAAATTATGATCATTCAAAACATTTTACAGTTAAATTGAAAATTCTGTAAAAATTATAAATATTTTTTAACTCACATATTAGGCCAATTTTAGTATTTTTGGCTGGTCAAAAAGGTAATATCAAATCAATGAATTAATTTAAAAGAAAACTAATGTAAAATAATGAACCAATTTTTCAAAAAAATTGCACTTTTGCACCTCTTGTGGCTTTTATAGCAGCTTATCAACTATGCATCTTACTGGTTTAAAAAAACAAAACTGTACACATTTATTAAACGGCTTCAAACTTTCTCATAGAAGGTAGAGGTTTGGTTTTGCAAAAGTACATTTTGTGAACGACTTTATTTATTAGTGTTCACACTTAAATGCTTGAACTAATTCAGATCTTAAATGTTTGTCTGTGGTATCACTTTTTAGGTTTTAATGATACATTGTCCCCTGACAAATGACTGCAACCATTGTTTATTGTTGTATTTACCAGTCAAAAAAATTGCTCAGTTTTGGACTATACATAGATCTTAGTAGGAACTTTAAAATCCATATTTCTTTCTCCCAGCTGGTAATTTTCCTAAAATTCTGGTCATATCCTCCTTTAATATAGACATACACCTATTTGTTTTAGATCTTAGTTTGGTTTATTGGCTCACCACCAAGCAAGATTCCCATGATAATGTGTTTGCAGACCAGTGATTCATCACTAATAACATTGTTCATTAGTCTTTCTGACTTACTTGGCCACAAAAACTGTTCTATCTGTACTTTTACTGTTTTGTTTTTCATGCTGTGACTTTTAGTCTTGTTAGGTTGGTGCAGCCCACTGCAAGAGAAAAACCTTAATGAAGTCTCTAACAGCTTCAATCTAGTCTTCCAGAAATATGTTGATTACAATTAATAAATAAAAAAGCTTCAGTATATGCATTTGACTTAACTTACCTGAGAAAAATATTTTAACGTAAAAATATATTTTATTAAACTATATCTAATATATATATATATATATATATATATATATATATATATATATATATATATATATATATATATATATATATATATATATATATATATATATATATATATATATATATATATATATATATATATATATATATATATATATATATATATATATATATATATATATATATAATGTATATGGCACAATCAATTACTCATAGTTTTACCATTTAGTCATATAGACAGAGAGCTCAAAGCTGCAAAAGAAGAGCCAAATACAGCTACACACACAAACATCAAATCAAATCAAAGTTTATGTGTAGCACCTTTAAAACACAGGGCATTCAAAGTGCTTTACAAGTTGAAATTTAAAAACAAAGGACAAGACAAACAAATACGTAATTAAAAACCAGTGCAATGCCCCCCCACACACACACACAAAGACACACACATATACTCACTCGCTATGATAAAAAACAAAAGGATGCAATGTAAAAAATATCTGGCTTTGTACTGAATTTGAGGAAACAAAGTTTTGGGGACACCCAGGTTCACAGACTCCACTACCACAGGACCCCCCCAGATCCAGACAAAGAGCCAGACCTGAGAGATCCCATTGCAGTGACCCCGCTCACTGAGAAGGGTCCATCACCGATGTGGAGGATTCCTCTGAGGAAAACTGGAATTACAGCTAAAATGTAAAAGGAGTAAAATAAAATATAAAATAAATTAAAAAAAAGAAAATAACTACATAAATAAACCTTAGCAGACATATAAAATGGTAAAAGTGACTAAATAGACAAAACTATCTCTCTCTTGTCTTCAGAGCCGATCACTAAAACCTCTGTTTTGTCCTGGTTGAGCTGTAAGAAGTTCTCGGCCATCCATGACTTCATGTCTAAAATGCATTTTAAGAGTTTATTGAGTGACTCTTCGCCATCAGGAGACAAAGCGATGTAGAGTTGAGTGTCATCAGCGTAGCTGTGAAAACAAACACCATGCCTCCTGATGACGTCCCCAAGTGGCAGCATGTATAGTTTAAAAAGTATTGGGCCAAAAATTGAACCTTGGGGGATCCCACAATTGATTTTAAAAATCTTTGAGGAGCATACTGACATAAAATCTTTGATCTGTGAGATAGGAACAAAACCACTTAACGCTACCAGAGATGCCCAAACCTTTCAGCCTGTTAAGTAAAATACTGTGATCTACTGTCAAATGCAGCAGTCAGAAACAGTAGTATCAGGGCTGAAGGTTTCTGAGAGTCTAGGTTGCATCTAATTTCATTTACTACCCTGACCAAAAATATGAACGCAACACTTTTGTTATTGCTCTAGTCTAAGGCACACCTGTGCAATAATCATGCTGTCTAATCAGCATCTTGATATGGCACACCTCTGAGGTGGGATGGATTGTCTTGGCAAAGGAGAAGTGCTCACTATCCCAGATTTAGACATATTTGTGAACAATATTTCAGAGAACTGGTTATTTTGTGTATGTAGAAAATGTTTCACATCTTTGAGTTCATACCATAAAAAATGGGAGCAATAACAAAAGTGTTGCGTCTTAAAACCACACTGATATTTTTCAAGAATGTTATTTCTATTTCAAAAATCATTCAATTGGATTAAAATAGTTTTTTAAATCATTTTACCTAGAAATGGTAAGTTGGAGACTGGACGATAACTGGACGTACTGGGCATACACTTACTCAGCTCAATACTGAGTGTCACTAATTTGATACCCAAAACATTTCCATTTGGTCTCACCACACATTTATATCAAGGTCAAAATTTCCAATGCAAACAAGATTTGCAAATTAAAAAATAGGAAAAAATAGTAAAGGAGGGGAAAACGATGGCAACCAATGTCTCTGAAGGCCATAAACAGTGATACATCTTTGGTGTTTCAATTTAATGCACATTTAAAAACTGCAGTTCATTTGACAATTCACTGAAATGTAAAAAGCTAAAATGTTGATTGGATTTCATTTCGTGTCATGACTAAATTCCAGGTTTGTTTTAAGTGAACTGGACTGAGTGATCCTTTTTCAGTATTCCAAACAAGAAGTACCTGCTGGCTCCAAAAAGCCAAAATCCCATAGACTTCTATTTAGAAATAAACAGTTTTTACTTTATCATTGTATGTGTTTTTAACAAGTTCTTGCTCATTCTATTCTTTTTCATACTAGTTTTGAAATTATTGAAAGTTATTTGTTATAAACTGGCCAATCAGATGCTTCAGTAAAAGCATGTGGTGCCCGCTAGCCCCTACCTTGAACGTTTGACAGATTCTCCCGACCTGCTTTCAGTGGAAGGGGTTGGACTTCAAACAAGCTCACTCCCAACTGGCGACATAGCTGCCATAGAAACGCTGACTCAGACCGACTCGGACCAATCGCTGTTTACTTATGTGGTCTGGCTCCAACATGGCGATGTCCGTGTCACGGAAAAAAAAGCAACTGAAGCTGGAAGTAAGCCATTTTCAATGGGTGATGTCACCCTCACTCAGTCCAGTTCTCTTATACAGTCAATAAATCCAATACTGAAACAAAAACCAACAGAGAGATTTGGTTTTTGACTTATAAAGCAATGCTCATCCAAGCTTTTTCATTGTCAAAGTTAGACTCTGCCATATAGCTTTTATTTTCTGTTTTACCTGCCATTTTGCCGGTCTTCATGCTTACAGCTAGCTGTGTTTTTGTCTATTCCTACTACCAAGTGACGGCTGGGCTGACAGGTACGACGTGACAGATGGCTACGAGAGAGAAGCAGCCGGTGGAATCACCATAAAGCTGAAGTCCGCTTATGTTACCTGGTTCGATGACTATTACCTGAACCTGAAGCCTGATGCCAACCCGAGAAATCCCTGGTTTCCTGAATTCTGGCAGCACCGCTTCCAGTGCAGGTTGAGAGGCCATCCCCAGGAGAACACGATGTTCAACCGCACTTGCAGCTGTTAGTACCTCACAGACGCAGCAACCTAATCTGTGGACGTGGTGTGAAAAACATTAGTTCTCATGGGTAAAACTATGTTTTCTACAGGGAGAGAGTCTCTGCGCCACCAGTATGCCCAGGACACCAAAATGGGTTTTGTCATAAATGCCATATATTCCATGGCTTATGGCCTACATGCCATGCAGCAATCTCTCTGTCCGGGGTATAAGGTGTGGAGATCACTTTTGTTTTCCAACTCGTTCTTCATGGCATTCACATTGTTTGATCTTCCCTAGGGTTTGTGTGAGAATATGAGACCCATCGATGGTCGCAAACTCCTTGATTTCCTAATGAAAACCAACTTCACTGGAGTGTCCGGTGAGACCATCCTCTTCGACCAGAATGGGGACTCACCTGGCAGGTGAGGATTCTCCTATAAAACAAAGACAGGGGACTTGGAGGCAAATCAGATGAATGAAAAGCATGCCAACATGTGCCTCAGGTATGAAATCATGAACTTCAAGCAGATTGGTGAGAACGAATACTCGTACATCCATGTGGGAAGCTGGGATCAGGGAGGACTTAAGATGAATGATGAGGAAATCTGGAGCAACAGCAGTGAAGTGATCCAATCGGTCTGCTCTGAGCCCTGCCAGAAGGCACAAATCAAGGTAAGAGGAGCCCTGTCAACTCAACAACGTTTTTGTTTTTTTAACAGAAGGCTTTAAACATGAAAGTTAAACTTTTTATCAGCTTTTTACAGAAGTTTTGTGTATTTTATTTACATATAAGCCATCATTTGTCAACCGCTGACAGCAATAAGTTTAATTTTATAATCTTGAGATTACAAGAAAAGAGAATATTATAAAAACCCAGTTTTTCTGTTATTGTCTTTTTCGTCCTATGATAATAATCAAGCAAAAGGGGCTCCTAAATTTAGGATCTGTCAAACAACCCACACAGCAGTTTTAAATTAATCCCATGGGTTTAAAGTCCTAAAAAAGATCGCCCAATAAAATAATCAAGTCCATCAGGGACTGAATTCAGCTTTTTGTTCAGATCTTAATCATATCCCATCTGTCCTCCGCTAGCCCCCCCTTCCCCAGTATGTCCAAATCCCAAAGAACGAAAGCTTCGTTCTCTTTCTTTTTTTAATGTCCCAGAGGTTTATCAGAAAAACCTCATTAGGCAGTCAATACATGTACTTTGTAGTTTGGCAGGTAAAGTTGAAAAGTACTTATAGTTTAAAAAATATGTATGGCTTTCTAATTTCTAAAATTCATAACAAAAACAAAAAGGAAAGATTCATTTCAATTTAAGAAGTCAGGAAATACAATCTATAACATTCAATTAAAAAAAACAAATCACAGTCAAAATACATGTTAGATAAGAATTGCTCTAAAAATACAATCAATGAGCCTTGTTGCTTAATTCCAGCTATCCAAATTTGGAACTTTGCAAACTTGTCAGTGTCAGTGTTATTCCCTGAACGCTTTAATGTAAGCCACAAGCACATATATTATATAACAAATATGTACATATGTAATAGATACAGTATATAGAATGTGATGGAGTACTCTTAATAGGTCTTCTTGAAGTCCATTTGGTTTAAAAAGCCAAAAAAACAAAAGTAAAAGAAATCTGCAGATACAACTGTGTGACATAACATAAATACAGGAAGTGAAAACTACTTTGCGTGGAATTGAAAAAACCTAGGTAAGAAATTAGTTCTTCACCTGCATAGGACTTGACAATTGCTACTAACTGTAATGTTAAAATCTAGTAACTGCTTTACTAGCTATATTATTCACACAGAAGAAATGAAATGTTATATCATGAATCAACTTCAAGCCATTGTTGCCAAGTTTCCAGCTGACCATCATCGTAGTTACTTAGTTCATGAACTGGAAACAGAAGCAGGAGCAAAGGAAAAAGCAGAAAACAAATGAATGTTGGATCTTTATTCTTTGTAAAACTAATAGTTTATTCATAAAATGTTTTTATATTTTTAGTTATTAAACAATTATTAAGACATTTAGAATTATAGATGATTGCTGCATTAACCTTTTAAATGAGACAATATGATATTAAATAAGTAAAATAAAATCTATGATTCTTGAATGTATATGAGTTGTAAAGAAATCTGAAATCCTAAAACAAAACTTGATTAGTCTTTTTTATGTTACAGGAGAGTGTAACTCAAACATAGCAGTGACACGTGGTGGTATAAAGTGACAATCATTATAAAGCCACAAAGCAGAGCAAGAAAATGTACAAAAAATTAAAAACACCATCAAAATCCAAGTAGTCAGCCTCTATCTTCTATTAACTACATAAGAAAACTTGCCCTGTTCCCATTTTTCCACAGTCCTTAACAGTTTTTAGTTCCACAACCACAATTAACTCCTAGGTAAATCTGAGCAATTCAGATGTTTATATTTTTTTTCAGATATTCCTAGAATTTGAAATGCATCATCTCTATCTTGTATATTTCATGAGCACCATTTATCTGGCCTTTTAGTTGAAAATAAAACTCTTTACAAGCCTATCTACCTGTTTTCAAAAAACATAACTGCTCATAATTTACTATATCGTTTTGATCAACTAACCAACTTTGAACCAAAACGGCTTTTTTGATCATTTTCCATCTTGTTTTTGTGCCACCCGCGGTCCTTGCAGCCACGGCCAGAAACATCATCAAACAGCTACAGATGGTGCAGAGAAAGCAGCAAGACATCTTAAAAAGACCAAAGGAAGTGGTCATATACCCCAGTACCAAAGCTGCCAGTAATTCAAACAACCGATTTATAAAATACTGCTGTTTGAGACCCATAAACAAACTGCCACTTTAAAATGTTTCAGCAAAAATGATCTGGAAATCTTTTAAAAATAAAACTGGTGAGAAACGATTTGACTGTTGCTGCCGCTACTGATCTTAACTTTACAGATTCATTTAATAGTCAGCTGGTTATCTAATTTGAAAAAAGAAAAAAAAAACGCCAGAATTTATTTATTTTGGACAGATTAAAAAAGTAAAATAGAAGAACAATCATCATGTAGCCAGCACAGTGTTGCCAAGAACAACATTTTAATGCCATGCTCTAGCAGCTATTTATCCATACAGGTGAAATGTATTAATGTTTATCATAGTATTTCTTTAGAAGGGGAAAAAAGGGAACAAGCCATGTAAATATTAAAAAGAATTATTAAATAACCTTTCCCATAGAGATACATCAAACTGGATCCTCAATCATTTGAATGAATATTCTTATGGTTTATTTTAAAACTAGGTGTGCAACAATTCATTTATTAAGAATTTGATTCATATCATAATTTCTTTTCTAATACTATTTATAGTCAGTGTTGGTTTGTTTTAAACGATCCGATTCACTGACCTTAAATCGATCCAGGACATCTTTAACCAAATATTCATCCAGTGTGACTGAACAGTGTAGGTGAAGTTTTCCATATTCCTTGTATTTCTTGCAAGTGTATATTAAATATGTTCAAACAAACAAGTAAGCAAGAATTAATGGCAAATCCATTTACATTTTTGTTTGTTAAATTCAACCCACTGTTGTTTTTCTACATCAAAACAATCCAAAGGGAACATTATTAGAACATTCTACCACACTCTATGGTCACATGACTTTGCTAAATTCAAACTGTTTCCATACATTGGACTACTGTAATGATGGTTTGATCAGTCATTGCTGCCATCACACATGTGCTGCCCATCGTGATGCAGCCGTGATGTGTCGTTTTTACGCTATTGTAAAATAAATTTACCATGGCCCGATCCAAACGGTATTGGTACTGGACAGAGTGCAAGACGAGCTTCAGAAGTGTCATTGGAGACTTGAGACTTGTGTGTGTGTGTAAAATTCCTATGTATTGATGCCTCTAGGTGATCCGAAAGGGAGAAGTGAGCTGCTGTTGGACTTGCACTCCCTGCAAGGAGAACGAGTTTGTGTTTGATGAATACACTTGTCGAGCCTGTATCCTTGGCTCTTGGCCCACTGATGACCTCACTGGTAAAAACAAAAATCATTTTTTACATTTATAAACCACAAACGATGCAATCCCACAAGGAAATCAATGAAATGTGTGTTTAACCAAGTGACTTGCACTTGCATGTTGATCTTTAAAAACTAGACCCTAAAAAGATTTACTGAAAGCTTAAGCTTCTGAACCTTCCTCAATATTATTTTCAATGGAAAAATGCAGGTGATTTTTTTTTAATATTTGTTGTTTCCTGGAATAGATGAGTTTTTCTTCTATTCACAGAAAGTTATAAAAATGCTAAGTTTTCTATTTCTCATATTCTCTGCTCCATCTTCAATGTCCTGCTGTACCACCATGCAAAAGAGAGGAAATTTACATTTATCAAGTGAAATATGTTCCTTAACGACTACTCCACGGAAAATTTTGTTTTTGGCGTTTTTGACATGCTCTTGTTGCATTTTTCCCATGATGGAGGACATGTATTAAGCTCATTAAGCTCAAAATGGCATTTTTGAATATTTCTTCATTCAAATCATTGTAAGGTGTTTGTCAGGAGCAGACAAAAACATGCCATTTCAAAAAGAGTGTATTTGTTACTTAGAAAATACGCTGAACAGGCGTCCCTGCTTTGAGCTCTCATCAGCGGGGAGGGGAACGGGGGGTTGCTTCACACCAATGGTCCCACCCACAACTCAGATGCGAATTTCTCATGAACTACTGCTGCTACTGTCCTGAAAAACACAGTTGTTTTTTTATATTTTGACTAAAAAGTACGTACTCATAATTAAAAGACCACTAGGAACACTCAAAAATTATTCACAAGATGATTGGAGTGAGACGTCAGCAACAGCAAATTCTTGAAGCTGAACAGCTTGACGTACATACAAACTTATTCTGTAACTCTGTCATAATGGAGCAATTGTTTCCTAACTTGTTAAACTTTTTTTTTTTTTAGGTTGTGAACCAATTCCAGTGCAGTACGTGCGTTGGGGGGATCCAGAGCCCATTGCTGCTGTAGTTTTTGCCTGTCTGGGCCTAATGGCAACACTTTTTGTGACTTCTGTTTTTATCAAGTAATTTTAACCAATTTTTCTGCACTCTACTCTCTATTTTCTATTTTAAAAGTCATTTATTCTGCTGCTTGTTTGTTTGTTTGTTTGGATTGAGCCTGTAAATGGTCGCTGCAACAACCCAATTTCCTAAGCTGGGATCAATAAAGTGTCTTTATCTTTATCTTAGTCGTCCGCAGGGTTACTGGGATGCTGGAACCTATCCCAGCTGTTTCAGGTCTTGCCATATTGCCTGGCCATCACAGGGTCACACAAAGACAGACAACCACTCATGGGACAATTTAGGAACCAGGGTCTTCTTACTAAGAGGCAACAATGCTCACTGTGCAGCCCTAGTTTAAAATTTTAGGCCAAAAATATAAAGATGAAATTGACAAGAGAAAGAAGTAAACAATTAGTTAAGCTGTCTGAGTCATGCTTGTTTACTTTCTTTTCTGCAGTCTGGTGATTTGTATAATATCCTAGATTGAAGTCACTTAAAACAGTGAGATCAAACTGTAACTCATTAAATGGTCGATTTAATTATCATATTGTTTCAACTTTGTGTTTGTATGTAGGTTTTGGGACACTCCTGTGGTCAAGTCATCCAGCCGTGAGCTTTGTTACATTATTCTCGCTGGAATTTGTCTGGGCTACCTATGCACTTTCAGCCTAATTGCCAAGCCACACATTATCTATTGCTACCTGCAGCGGCTGGGAATTGGTTTGTCCCCCGCCATGAGTTACTCTGCTCTCGTCACTAAGGTAAATTTTGTCAATGTTGATAACGTTGATTGTGTAATTCTGTGTGTGACAAATGACAATGTTTTGTTTCATTTAAACCACTGAAAGAGCCAACCAAAATACAAACTGTACAGTAACTTTCTTTTTAAAATATCATTTTTCTTTACCATTTCCCCAAACCACATGTGTAAAAATCCAGACCTTAAGGGCCAGTGTCCCATTTTTTATTTTTTATCTTTTAGCTTCTTATTTGCAAAATATACATATATACACAAATATACATACAGGTGTATTTTATAAATAAAATATACCTGAGCCAGGTAATCTGGAGTAGATAGGGCAGTGGCATCTGAATAAAAAAATGCAAGAGGATCTGTCCTAAAGATCCACTCGATGACAATCACGTTCATAGTGGTTTTAATCTAAATAAAAAAATATTACACATTTACTTAAAATAAAACCTTTTTCTAAAATCACACTTCCGAAATAATTTTAGCACAACTTTGTTTCATTAAGCTTTTCAAAAACATTAGAAAACCTTTTTTTCTTTTTTAATTAAGCATCTTTTTGAGGAGAATTGAACAATCTCACTTCCATTTTGACAAAAAAAAAGTAAAGGACAATATGTTGATGAATGAAAAAATATGTTTAGCAAGATGTGTGTTTTCTGGTTCATCATTCAAGACCTGAGAAAAGTAAAAAAGTAAATGTTTGCACTAAACAAACTTAAAAAAATTAGAGCTGGTCAAATGACATGGTCAGACAAAAACACCTTTAGAAATTCGCTATTTCCATTCTATTTGTCAAAATTGTTGTTGGCAATGGGGAGGATTACTCATCGCTGATGTCTGTCTGCTATTACAGTTATAATTTCTGATAGTCTTAGCATTTTCTGGCAAGCCAAAGTGAATCTTGGAAACAATGAAGCCACTTTCAGAAATTGGAAGATATCCAGTCGCCAAGAAAGCAAGCACAAATTGATGATCAGTGTGTGGGTTGGTGCTGATATATAAAATCAGGGGCAAGGATTATTCCCATGAATCAGTATGATGGGTATTATCCACATTCTATGCAGCTAAAGCATGCCTAACCGTTTTATTTATGTTTTGATCCAGACCAACCGTATAGCACGCATCTTGGCAGGCAGCAAAAAGAAGATCTGCACCAAGAAACCTCGCTTTATGTCCGCCTGCGCTCAATTGGTCATCGCCTTCCTACTCATACTGCTGCAGCTGGGAATTATTGTGGCACTTCTTATCATTGAGCCCCCACAGGTGTGTGTGATTTTTTTTTTTTTTTTGTAATTTAACTTCCTTTTTACAATTTCAACAACTTTTTTTGTTCATTTCTTTTTAGGTAATCTACGACTACCCCAGTATCCGTGAAGTGCATTTAATCTGCAACCTGACCACTTTGGGGGTGGTGGCACCACTGGGCTACAATGGGTTGCTCATCCTCAGCTGCACCTTTTACGCCTTTAAGGTAATTTTAGTAAAACTAATGAATTTAAAAGAAGATTTATATTGGATCTTGAGAAAATACTTTACTCTGCTTTCCATAAAAATAAACATATTTTCTCTTTTTCCCTTTGCAGACCCGTAATGTACCAGCTAATTTTAATGAGGCAAAGTACATCGCCTTTACCATGTACACCACCTGCATTATCTGGCTGGCTTTTGTTCCCATCTACTTCGGATCCAACTACAAAATCATAACCATGTGCTTTAGTGTCAGCCTCAGTGCCACAGTGGCTCTTTGCTGCATGTTTGTTCCCAAGGTAAGACTTAAATACAAGAACATTTTCATTCTTTGGTTCTGCTGCTAAAAATATCAATGTCTTTTTTAAGAGTGACAAGGCAAAGATAGCAACACGATGTTTAATCATAGTAGTAGGTTTAAAGGTTGTCATCTGGAATTGGTTTTTAAAGTTGAAGGCGTTTCACCTCTTATCCAAAAGGCTTTGTCAATTCTAAAATAGCTGGTAAAAGAGTTGATATATGTCATGGTGTATCATGGTGGAGGACTCAAAGCTGAAACTGGATTGTATTGTCTACTTAGACTAAATGTTTCCGGGTCATTAGTAGTCCTTTGTCCTCAGCTGGGGTTGGGGAGACAGTGGCTACTGGTCATCTCTTTCCACTGTTTCAGCTCTTTCAGCTGACCTAGGTGAAACTGGTTCGGTTTGTTTGGGTTTCAGAACACTGCTGTAGATGGATGGAAGAATAAACCTGAGACCACCATTCTTATTAAGAGAAGGTTTATCTTACTTGACAAAGATGGCTTCTTTCACTCCTCACTCAAACCATCCTTTCTCTCTGGCTAAAATTTGGACTTCACTATCCTCGAACGAGTGGTTTGTGGCCTTCAGGTGGAGGTGCACTGCAGACTCAGGTCCACTTGAGTTGGTAAAGTCACTTGTGTAGAGGTTGTTTGGTTTCTCCTACTGTTCAATGCAGTTCTCTTTGCAGTGGATAGGGTACACAATGTTGCTCTGTTTGTAGCTGGGAATTTTGTCCTAAGGATGAACCCGTTTTTGTCTGAGAGTATTAACAGGTTTGAGATGAACTGGGATGTTATGTTGTCTGAAAATCCCTTTTAGTTTTTTCAGACAGGCCTGAGGTATAAGGAATGGAAATACGGTTCCCTTTAGACTCTTGTTCCTTCTTGTCTTGTTTTCTTGTATGTTGGGATTTGGTGAATGCCCAGTTGGGATATCCACAGGTTTGGAGGGCTTGACGGATATGTTGCTCTTCTTTCTTCTTTCCGTCAGA
Organism: Oryzias curvinotus; assembly: GCA_023969325.1. Lineage (NCBI taxonomy): Eukaryota > Metazoa > Chordata > Actinopteri > Beloniformes > Adrianichthyidae > Oryzias > Oryzias curvinotus. The sequence continues at coordinate 19,942,661 of CM043719.1, forward strand.
GCTTGCGGGCACCTCTTGGGCTCTGTGTTGTAAAGTCCTGATAACTAGTTTGTGCTGTAAAGGGTGGTTTGAATCCAATAACAGGTACAGTGTGAGCAGGCTTCCTGTACACTTCAACCTGGAGTTATCTGTCATCTCCAATGATCACTGCACAGTCTAGAAAGGCTAGGCCATTCTCTCTCTCTTGCGTCTTCCCTGGTAAACTTGATGTTCTTGTCGACTGTGTTGATATGATCTGTGAATGCCTCCACTTCCTAGATTGGGATCTTGAACCAAGTGTCGTCCATGTATCTGAACCAGGGACTTGGAGTAGTACCTGGGAATGAGTCCAAGGCTCTTTTTTTGACTTCTTCCATGTACAAGTTGGCCACAATGGGTGAGATAGGCGAGACCACAACCAGAGGGGCCAGAATAGTAGCCAGGTGTTTTGCCATGTTGTAAAGCCTGTAATATAGTGGCTTGGGATGACTTGATCTCTCTTCAGCCTTTGTAGGCAGTTTATGACCTTCTTATTGTAGCCACTGGTTGGGTCTCTTCTCAGTGCTTCATATGTGGTGGTGTGACTTAGTAGGTTGTGACTTTGGCTTTATAGTCCACTGCATTCAGGATCACAGTGCATCTACCCTTATCCGCTGGTAAAATGTTGATACAGAGGTCCTTCTCCAGAACTGTTAAGGCCTTTCTTTCATCTGGAAAAAGATTGGATGGTGGTGGTTTGGCACTGGACAGTGCAGCCGAAATTTTAAGCCATAATTCTGTAGTTTGAGATCCAGTCAAATTGTTGCTCTTCATGCCCGTTTCTGTGGCTGTGATGAGGTCTACCATGGGGATCTGATTGGGTGTAACCGAGAAATTCAGCCCCTTGGATAGTACCTCTTTCTCCGTTTGAGTCAGCTCGTGGTCAGAAATATTCTTAATCCACCTCTCTCTTTTGATCAGTGCTTTGGCGTGGTTTTCTCTATTCCTTCTGTTGAGACTGTCCTTGAGGATCTGTTGTTGATTGGTAAGAATCTGAAATTTCCTGATTTGCCTTTGCTTGCTTTTATTGTGTTGTGCCAGTTGTGCCGTCTGGGTGACACCAACAATCTTCTGAAAAACTACTTCAGTAACAGTTGTGGGCAAATTGTCCTGTAGATTTTCCATTTTACTCTTTAGGTTGTTGATGATGAAATGCGTCTGTCTGATCCTATCGTTTAAAAGTTGGGTTCGGGCTCTGTCCATGATGTTCTCAGCTCGGTGTCCTTTAACCCCTTTGCCCATCTTCAGGCTCTTGGGAATCACATTCCTTTGTCTGCATCTCATGTTGAACCTGAGTTGATTTTTGTAGTCCGCCAGTTTCCTAGCTGTCTTCTACATTTCACGTACCAGCTGAAGGGTATCGTTCCCAAAATTAGAAGAATTATGTCTATGAAGACACTCATTCATCCAGGTAGATTCCTTCATAGTAGTAGGTTTAAAGGTTGTCATCTGGACTTGGTTTTTAAAGTTGAAGTTTAATTTTGATTAACAATATAAATAACAACATAACTTTTATTTCAAAAGTATTTGTTACTTCCATTTCAGTAAGAATTTTTGAGATGCACTGCAGAAGTAGCTGAAGCAGACTTTACCAAGTTTGATAAACTGAAATACAGTATGTAAGCAGTAAATTACCATAACATCTTAAACACATTAAAACAGATTTTGTTAAAGTTATTAATATGTGTAGTAATTAACAGGGAGCCCTAAACACAACCCAGAGGAACCTGCGAATACCCTCACTTTTTTATAAGACAGAGTTATCAAACCAGGCAACCAATGCGTGTTCAAGTGACAACTTCCAATGAAGAAGTCTATGCAAACACGCATTTTGGGCTCCCTCCATCAAAATTCTTGCGTCTACACGTCGCTTCACAAGTTTCTACGTACGAAATGTGCGGCCATTGAAACATTCATTGAAACCAGGCTGTACTGAGACTCAGGGACTCGGATTTATTAGTGAAGTATGGACGGCTTCTCTTTTACTTATTAAGTAAAGAGCTAACATTTGGAAAATTGATCATGGAGAAGAAATTATTAATTGCGGTTTGTGTCTGGCCGGAATTATATTACACTAAGTCTACTACATAGAGTAAAGCTGCGAAAGAAAAAACTTTGCGAGATTCGTACCACTTTGACATTTCGCACCAAACATCTTCTAAGGTGGTGGACATGCACAAGTAAATAGTAGCAAAAGAAATACAAGAAGAATCTCCTCCTGCTTGTCCAGTGTGTACAGCGTGTTTAAGAATGCACTTTTAGCACGTTGTTGTACACGCAACACGGTCTGAACGTAGCATTATACAACAGCTCTTATGAAATCTTGTGAAAATTGATCTATACTTCTCAGTATCCACATCAATGCTGATGAGATATGCAACTTTTGTAACATCAGCTTTTGTGCTGCAGGGTGTTCTGAAGCCCAATCGGTATTCTGTTGGAACACTATTGATCTATACAAGTTGTTTAGATGATTTTAAAACCAAAAGTTTTGAAACCACAAATGTCTATTACTATTATATTTGTACAACTTGTGATGCTATAAATGGTTACATTTGTGTCTCTTTTTTTCTAATCAGGTGTACATCATGCTTGCCAAACCTGAAAAGAATGTCCGTAGCGCTTTCACCACGTCCACAGTTGTGCGTATGCATGTAGGCAATGCCAAAAAAGCAGCCAAAACTGGCAAATCTTCAAGCAGCATGGCCAACTTGTTCCGGCGCAGCGGCTCTACACAGGACAATATCAGGTATGGAAAAATCGAAGACTATATGAAGTATGGATAAAAGCAGGCAAGACAGTACCTTTTACACACAGATCCAATTCAAAGTGCCTCAAACATAGCCACCATAATGTTTTTTTTCTTTTTGTCTTTAGTTTTTGTGGGTTGTAAACTACGTCATGGAAGTGACAGATCTGTCAAAACACTGTTCATACTGGAACATTTAGGCTATCATAGCTAAAATGGTTGCAACAGGCTTAGAATAAAGCCAGAATGAAAAAAAAATTGTACTGAGAAAAGACTATCTCATTTGGGTTACATATTCCCAAAAGAAACTTGCAGCCTTTAAGGATTTCTCTTTCTAGGGAAGATAAAAGAAAATGGAAAGACATTAAAAAATGACATAAAAAAGCAAAATATAGAACAGAGGATAATAGAAACACTGGATGAGAAAATGTTGTTAAAAAATACAATATCATCAAGTCGTGTGGTTACCAGCACACAATTTTCTCCATGTTTTGCAGCTCCAATGGAAAATCTGTGACTTGGGGACAGAACGAGCGCAGCTACAGACCAAACCTATGGAAGAGGATGTCATTTCACATCAAGAAAAAAGAAGCCGTTGAAGTGAATCAGACAGCCATCATCAAGCCCTTTTCTAAGGAAGATGCTCCTGCGGACAGCGGTTCAAAAGAGGAGTGTGAGGAGCCACAGGTGTCTCAGACTTTGCCCTGCTATCCTTCACAGTCACCTCAGTCTGACGTCGGTGCACATTCGTCAAAGGCAAAAGTCAGCCAGAGAGAAGGCAGCGACAAGGAGGCACAGATTTTACCAACATATGTACCCGAGCATCCTGCTGGGATCAGACGAAGAGGCGGGGAGAATAGTCAGGCTGCTGGTTTTGTTGATGATGGAGATATTAGCATCATAAGTGTGGGTGACATTGGCCAAACTCAAGGTGCCACAATCATGGACCAAATAAGCTGCGTGGTTAACCGTTTCACAGCCAACATCAGCGAGCTAAACACCATGATGCTTCCAGGAGGAGCCACCGTTAATTCTCCCTGCACCGGCGCCCTACCTGATGGGGATCCCTCCCACGGTGCACCTCAGTACCTCACGCCCAGGAGCAGGCAGGGCCCCCCCACGGCCACCACATACGCTGAGGTGACGGCTGTCCCCAGCTTCTGTGACAATCCAGCGAGTAAGATCTACGAGCACCTGGCTGGAACTCGCGTGGCTGGCAGGCGAGCCAGAAATACGGAGGAGCTGATGGCTCTTACCCCACCTTCTCCTTTTAGAGACTCATCTCTGAGTTCTGATGGCAGCTCACCCCCTTCAATTTCCCCCACTTCTGAGGCTGAATATGACCAGCTGCTGCTCAAACATTATAGCCAGAGCTCCTCCTCACTCTAAATCGTCCTCTTTGTCTCTTCTGGGAATATTTTGAGCCTCCTCAGCCTGCGGAAACTGTTTTCTGCCTTTAGCAGTTTTGTAGAATCACATTTTAGATGAGAATGAATGCTTCCCACAATTCTCATTTCAGAAGACTTCATACGATGGCAAAGGTGCATTTTTCACTGCCCAACAAAATCTCAAGAAACGTCAGTTCCGCTGCTTTTACAATGATCTAAAAACATGGGCATTTTCTAAAGTCTTTCTAGAACTTTCCTCTGACACCTCAGTTTTAAACTCCAAAGAGCTAAAATGACCAGAAGAGGAAAACATTTTTTTTCTACTTTGGAACTTCATCCACCACTGTCAAAAACACACATTTATCAGGTGTTCTTATTTCTTGGGTTTGTGTCAATATTGCAAATATGTCTTAATATTGCATGTTTCTTAAAAATTGAGAACGTTAGGTGTTAGAATTTACAGCAGGTTGTTGAAATTCTGTTGAACTTTTTACGATTTTTGCCTTTTCTTTTTTTAATGTCCTCGCTTTTAATTGACATTACATAAGCCAATTCACCCAACCTATCATGTTTTTAGTTCTGGATGCAAATGCGTCCTGAAAAAAGAAAAACAATTAAACACAAGATTCCTATACTGCCTTTTTGATAGGTTGGTAATTTCTAAAGCTTAACTTTCTGTGTGGTAATAATCAAGAACAAAAAAAGCTAAAATGCTGCAAAAATGCACTTTTATATTTTCTAGGTGGGGACTTAGGAAAAAATGCTTGCAATGATAAACCTTCTACACCTCCAAGTCTCAGTGGACAACGTTATCAGGTTAAAAACCCACAATTAGCTTATGAGCTACTTTTTTTTGGATTCTCTTATCTAATTGTGACTTGAATGTATAATGAGATGTGATTTGTTGTGGACCAAAATAATTCTCAGGATGTGTCTGAACCAAAAAACTTTGACTGGCACTTTTCATCCTGCAGAACAGGCCCTTGTCACACATGTTGGCTCAAATCAATACATGTTAGCATTCTCTGACTTATGTTTGCAAAGATTTTTTTATAACATTGCCTTGTTAAACCTCTGTATCTATAGTAGCAAAAAATAATTACATGTACATACATTTTTAAGTGTTTAAAAGCCAACTTAAATGAAACAGTCAAGTGGATATGCCTGATGCTTCCAGCCTTTATTTTAATTCAAATGTGTCAATATCTCCTTGCAATGGATAGCATTTTTTTTTTTTTTTTTTTTGAGGACTAAGTTATTTTTTTGTTTATTTTGAGTGTATTTGTTGATTTAATGCTTGAACATTTCATTTTACTGGAAATTATTGTTCTTGTGCTAAAAAGGGGTTTCTGCCTCTTCATAAAATGTAAAGAGTTGAGACCCATTACAGGGTTTGCAGCTTTTCAACCTTTAGAAAGAAACTGATTCATCTTTTGTTGTAGTTGATGCTATCTTATTACATTCTGCTTGCTTATTGTTCTCTGCTTTTTTTCAATAGTAAGTAAGGTTTTAGACATGCTATTGTTTGTTATGCTTGCAGAAGGCTGTGCTTCGATGTGGTTGGTTTCTTTGGTATATTTTTGAAATCAGTTTGCAATATAATCATAAGGATTTAGCATATTTGCATGCAGATCTGTGCCAACTCAGATAATGCAGATGCATACTATTCTTTGTGCCAGTAACTACTGATGTAATCTGCAGAATGTTTGGCTTATCTTTTCATCCTCCTCTCTGATATCCTGAATATATAAAATGGGGTTGTCCCGCATTAAAGAAATCCATCCAAAGGGATTGTTCTTTTTTGTTGTTATAGTCTATTTAATTTCTAGTAGAAAGTTCTTTTAAAATAGAAACTATGCATTTTATTTTAAAAATGTAAGTTATTGTATGCCAAGCTTTTTTATACTCAACATTTTGACATCAGGTTTGTATTTATGTAGTTTTGTGCAAAAAGACATTTAGGTAATTTGATACATTTTCTACTCTGTTACTTTATAATACTAGTTTGTTTTAATAATAATCGTATCAAATTACTCTAAAAGTGATAGTACAAAACATTTTCCAGTCACTGTTCATAAAATTCCCAAAAAGTTTTACCCATGCTACAAACTTTTATCCTAAAAACAAACGTCTCATTTGAAAATGCAGCCAGCCCTCACTCCACACATAATAAAAAAATAGACAAACTGCACACATTAATATTCACTGACGGTTATTCAAAGCACTAAAATTATGTATTTTCTGCCTGTGTGAACAGTATGGAGCACTTGTGGATATGTAAACATTAGCTGAGGAATACAGAAACCCTAAAAACATGTTGTAAAGTCCTAAGACCTGATCACTTCTTTGACATGACCTTTTTATTTTGTGATTACAGCGCTGCTGTTAAGCCCCCCGACCCCCCACCCCCCGCTTGTCCCTCAATCTTAGTATCTTTATTTAAAAAAATCTTTAATACAAGATTTCATGCAAAAATAACAACAAAAAAAAATTCTAAATGAAATTTAATTTTGAGCCCCTCAACGTATTGGTTACGCCCCTGTATTGTGTAGGCCACCCCATCTTGTCAGCACCCGGGCCTTCGCCAAAATCCTCACTGTCTCAATGCTTTGGCAAGAGGAAATTCTTATTTTTGGGAAACTTATTCAAAAATAAAAATAAAACACTTACCAATAAATAATAATCCTAAACATGTACTTTTGATTGTTTCATGCATAGATTGATCCCTCTTAAAGAAGCTCAGTGAAAGACTCCCATTTCAATTAAACAGGTTTCACCTAATGGAGACTTTCCATATGTAAACACCCTTCTGTTTTAAAATAAATCCGTTTATGCGTTGCATTTTACTTTCTAAAAGAACATCCTCAGCTATTAATCATTTAGTGTGATTACTTTACAGTTAATAGGCAATCGCTTAAGGACTTATTCTTAATCAAACTAGACTTCACTTCTAGATAAAATGTTTCATATCTTAGCCAAAGATCTCCACAGTTTGGTGAAATCTAATTAAAAATACAAAGCAAACAAAAATAAATAAATAAATCAATAAAACGTGTGAGGTTACATTGAAAATAAATGTTTAAATTACATCCCCAAATTTTAATTGTTTGGGGTTTTTTTTTTTTTTTTTTCAAAAATATTTTGAATAGACGGTTGCCTGCTCTTTTTACTCCGCAGTGTTAGAATAAAAAAAAAACCCACACTAGATAAATCATGTTTGAATGAAACTTGGGGCTGTTGACGTAGAAACAAAAGCCTTCTACATGGGCCTGTGTTATATTAAATGCCACGGTCAGATCAGAGTGCTTCCAGGAACCGCGCCCTCGCCAAAGTACGCAGAGCGTAACTCCTGAGGCAAGACGATGTCACAAGGTTCCAAGCTCTGCCCCACAGCGCTCCCCAGGCTCCGGACAGACAGAGGGCGGTTCCCACCCCTCTGACACACACGGAACTTAAACACAACATCTTTCAGAGTGTCATGAAGTTTCTGCGTCGGACAGCCAGGCGGTATGGCTAATCATCCATTACGCACAAACGGTATGCGGAGTCTGCAGAAAGAGCACCTGTACAAGGTGCTCGTCATTGGAGACCTCGGGGTGGGGAAAACCTCCATCATCAGGCGGTACGTGCACCAGACTTACTCCACAAACTACAGAGCCACAATCGGAGTGGATTTCGCCCTGAAAGTGCTGAACTGGGACTCTGAGACCGTCCGGCTTCAGCTGTGGGACATTGCAGGTGAGAACAAGTTGCCAAAACGACTTATCAACTGGAGCCAAAGCAGGGCTGATGAAAGCTCACACGTAACTGTGATGTATTTAAATAACTCCATGAATTCTATTATTGTTTTTATAAAACATGAAAACTTCATAGTTAAAACTCTTACAACACAAACTTTTGCAGCAACATTACTTCCTAAAAAGCTGATGGTTAGAGCTGATAATACTTTTCTACACGCTGACAGTTAAGTATGACTTGTAGAATTATGAAATGTGCATTGTCACACTTGATCTGGTGATAGGAAGTTCTCTTTCTCTCTCACACACACAATTATTGAAGAAGAGTCCTCTGTTACTCGATCATCCATTCAAGGTGATGTTACTTCACGTGAATAGAATCATGTGAAAACAATTTAAAGGCCAGTCACAGGAGTGTCACTGTAGCCTAAAAAAAAAAGATAATCTCACACAAACCTTAACCCTAACCCATCTGGACTCATCATTCAACAGTGTTAAAATATAAGATTCACTTTTTTAATGTTTTTTTTTTTTTTTTTTTGCTTGAAGTTACAAGTGTGACAAATCTGGATGATTCTGCTCAAGTTTAAAGAATACATTTCATTTGGCACACAGGTCAGGTAAAGCTGGAAATAAATGACACTGTGTCATGTGACGTACAAAGTGCTTGTCAGCTTAACATTTCTGTCACCTCAAACACCTTAAATGAAAAGCAGAATGTCCGTGGAGTCATACTTTTTGATGTAGACTAATATTTTCTCTTTGTGGAAAACCTTTTTTTTTCTTTAACATTAAAAAAAGAAGTGTTCGGCTAGCAGAATTTAATTGGGGGACAAACATGATCTGTTGTTACATAGCAACCAAAGCCGGTGAACATTTCCTCCATTGCCAGCAAAGTTATGCAACCATTCCACAAGCAGAATTTTCACATTTTTATGCAATGTTTTACCTTGTTTTATAAACAGAAACAGGCAACTGCATTCAGGGTTTGTTAAAGTGCAACAATCAGACATCAGGAATGTGTTGTCTCATTAAAACCCTGGAACAGCAAACTCCTGTGTTGATGCTAGCTGCTTTACTCACTGAGCTACAAAAGCAGAGAAAAACAACGAGAATCTCTCTTCCAACTGATGTCTGGTATGTCCACTGAGTGAAGAGGCTTCTTTTCTTGGTGTGTTTGCTCAACCCAGGTCAGGAGCGTTTCGGGAACATGACCCGAGTGTATTATCGGGAAGCCATGGGGGCTTTTATTGTGTTCGATGTGACACGGCCCACAACCTTTGAGGCGGTCCTAAAGTGGAAGGAAGACCTGGATTCTAAAGCTATGCTGGCCAATGGAAGCAGCATAGCCACTGTTCTGCTGGCCAACAAGTGTGACCAGAGCAGAGACCTAACCAACAACGGCGTCAAAATGGACCAGTTCTGTAGGGACCATGGTTTTATAGGCTGGTTTGAGACCTCAGCTAAGGTGAGTATATCTAAGATTTTAATTTATTATTATGTTAGTAATGAAAAAAAAAAAAAAAAATTCTGGAGAGCTAAAAAAAATCAATCCCAATTTACAGCATTTATATTCTTGAAAAAATTTAGTTTTAAACTTTTCTCATTCTATTTGCATGAAATTCAGTAATAAAATCCCACTCCGACCATCTTTCTCAAAGTGTCGCCAGTGGTCTTCTCATTATGATTAATGATTATGATTAAGCTATTTTATGGCAAAATAAAATTAAATGTCACTTTTTTAGGACACAGTTTCAATAGAGCAGCAAGAGTAAGCCTGCCCCCACTTTTCATCATCCATCTGTTCACACTCTCTCCCCCTAGCTTACAGCCCCTCACAACCCCAACCTCACAATAGCAGTGCAACAAAAATGGTGAGCAGTATTGGAGCTATACAACCGTACAGTTTTGAGCCGGATGCCAGCTTGGACAAGAACAATGAAGACATACATGGATCTATTTGTCTACAAGTGAATGCATCAGAATTGAGTGGAGCAGGGACTTTGTAGTCCACCGATAGCAGCTTCTATCTCACATCTTCAAGCTTTTTCAAATGGCATTTTTTCATCTGCTCTCGATTAGGAACAATAAAGAAATACTCAGAAAAGGAATTTTAAGCTTAATTTTCTTTGTGTATGTCGTCCATCATGAGAGAAGTGGCGCAAAAATACAATTTTTATCTGAGTGAGTCATATGTTTTTGTTCTTCCTTTTGCTCTTTCAATTTTTATTCAGAGGAAATGGTTATACAAAAAAACAACACATTTTAAAACAACTTTTTTCCCCAAAGTGATGTCATTGTTTTAAAATGGAAGCCTAATAATATAGCTTGATATAATTAAACATGAATAATAATAAGATGCACATATTAATGATCAAAGCAGATGTGAAGTGCAGATTGAGCTTCATGTGTTTTGCACATTCTTGGTTGGTTAAACACCCAACAATCATCTATTTAGCTGCTTTAATGACAAAATACTTAGCTAATAAGGGATGTATTTAATTTTATTTATAGTAGCTATTTTATGTCAGACTTAATCAGTCACATTTTTCCTGACAGCTATTAGACTCTACAACGCCTCATAAACACTTGGCAAAAATTAGCCTATTGTTGTTATTGTTGTTATTCTGTTTATTTTTAGCGTTATTTATTATCTATTTGCTGTTTTTAATAAAAGCTATAGTAGCAAGTAATTTTCTCTTTGAGGGATCAGTAAAATTTTATCCTAATCTATTTTATTGTATTGCATTGTCTAATGCAAAACATATTAATTATATATATATTATATAATATTCTACAAAGGCTGCCAATGTTTGATAAAGTCTAAAATTGGTCCAAAGTTGTTGGGAAAAAAAACAAGAGTTGTTTAAAAAGTGATCAGAACTATAATAACCAACAGGCTGAAATGAAGAAAATGAAAAGTTTTAAAATCAGAATGATGGAAATAATTGAAAAGACACTGGATTTTGTGTTTCCATAAGTGTACAGAAGTAGCAGATTATCCCTACAGTAAGAATGCTTGCTCAGTATTCACACAACTATTATACATTTGCGCTAACAAAGGTTAGGTGCAAATATATGCTGTTGCTGACAGATCAAGAAAAAAACCTCCTTACAGCAGTGTTTGTGCAGAATGTTTTAAAGCTTTCTTTTTTTTTTTTAACTAAAAGTATTTTCATGAGTAAAACTAACAGTTTGCATTCCCATTGAATGCAACAGAGTGAATTTTCTAGCCTATTAAGAAGTTAAATGCTGTCTGGAAGAATAGACTTGAGGCCTCTGCAACAGAGTAAGGACACACCCAGGGAATATCTTCTTCCATCAGGTCTCTTTAAGCAGTAACCAATTCCTGTTGATATCGCAGGAAAGACTGCCAGCTACTCTGAATTTTCTGACACTCATATTAGAATTCAATAGCCATTTTGTTAACACAAATCCATTGAATTTGTATTTTGTGGCAGTAAAACTGTATAAGAACAAAGAACTCTGTTAATTTCTCCCTGCTGTACATCATCATTGTGGTGAGAGCTTAAAAAATAAAATCAAGGTGGAAATGGAGATTTTTCTGCACCAGTACTCTTTGAGCTGGCAAGGATTTTGTTTTATTTTGCATAACAGATTGGAAATAATATTCACACATATACATTCCAACCCCCTGCAGTATGCACACAAGGCTTTAACTACTGCAAATGTTGTCTTCATTCACACATCCTCTGTTCACACTGCTGTGTTGGCATCCTTGTGGCACGAAGACTCGACATTCTCAAGGGTCAAAGTTTGTACTGAGCATGCTCAGTTAGACCTTGTGTGCAGATATGCAGTGACGGTAGACAATCACAAAGCAGAAAGGGGTTTTTGTGTGTTTTTTTTTTTTATCATAGTCATGACGGCAGTTGTTTCTGCTCCGTAGGACAACCTGAACTTAAAAGAAGCTTCGAACTTTCTCATCAAGCACATGATGGCGACGGAAAATGACATCCTGAAATCTGTGGTACCTGACACCATCTCACCACACCTCAACCCCGGCAGAGAGATGAGCTGCTCCGGCTGCTTCAAATAAAGGCGAGACAGACAGGGGAGGAAAAGAAGCACAACTGGATGAAGAGGGACAAACTCACCATGCAACAATTTCAGCACATCTGAGCAGCGTTCTGATAATACAGCATGGGTTCTTCAATCCATATCAAATGCATCTCTTTTTAGCTTTTCAGTTGACGTGGAAACTAAAGCTCACATGGACTTAAATGCTCCACATTTTTTCTATTTTTTCATTTGCACGAGCAATGTTGTGACACTGACATTTTCTGATAAGGAACACAGCTGTCTGTGCCGTTTGCACGTGGTCAGTCATGCCAGAGAGCGCAGACAAGAGTCAATAATCCACTTACCTGATTAAGATTCCACTCTCAATTCTCATAGCAGTTCACTGTGAAAAAGACTGACAACGTGGCCAAACCTCCTCTCAGTGCCGTTGATTTCTCATCCAAAGAAGAAACTCAGAATTTCTTGTTATTTTAAACAAGTCTTACTGTGTTCTCAATGTTTGACTCCTGAAAATGAGGAAGCTTTTTTTTTTTTTTTTAATGAGCCAAAGAGCCAGTTTCATCGAAGAAAGAACACTTTTCAAAAAATAATTTCTTATTTGTGCAGATTGTATGATAAATGTACAACTAAGTGTCTTATTTAGTCTTATTTAATTTTATAGTAACATGAATATTTATGGTTTGGGGGAAGTACAAAGATTGAGTTTAAACTGAGACACACAGGAGTGTGTCTCGGCGGGGGAATAGCAGGTCGACTGGAACTGTTCAGGTTGAACTGACTTCTGAGGCATCATAGTTCTTACTGACTGTGAGAAGCTCATAATAACAAATCACTAATGAATTCACAATTTGGTGAAAACTGATTATGATTGTTTTGTTTTTTTGATTAATTTTTTAGTGCTAAACTGGACACTTGTAAGTTAACCTGCTAAAACCTTGGTCTCCATGGAAACAGGAGTCTTTTTTTATGGGTAGGCTGCATCGCCTTTGTTTCTTTCTATACTTCATACATAAATCTGCAGATGCCTCAAAAAATAAATTCATAAAAGCTGTCCTTGCTTGTGTTCCTCCTCATCAACAGTGCCATTTTTCTTTTTTTTTATTGTTTCACTTCAAATTTTTCACTTTTCACTTCTTCCAGTTTTTGCTACTAACAAAAAGCCTCCTCGCTGTTTTATGTGTCATAAGTTTTCTTTTCTTTTAGTTGTTTGTACAAAACTCATAAAAAAATTTTTTTGTTACAATAAGTTTCAGAGATTCATTTGCAGAACTCTGAGGAAAATAATCCCAAGTATTCGGTTACATGAAAATGTGCAATAAGACTTCCCTGACATTTTGTTTTCTTGATTTTGCACTTTCTGCATGTCTTTTTTGCATGTCTAATACAATAGTGTCATTGTGTAAATGCCACTGTTGGCCTAACAGATTTAAAGAATCCCTTCTCACATTGTGAAGGTGTTTGTGACTCATGTATCATGTGATAATAGCATAGTGTAACATTACAAATGCTTTGCGTGCATTCAGGCATATAGGACAAACGCTGCCCAGTGCTTAAACGATGTGAAGCAAACCAAATGCCCTTATAATACTGCTATACTATTCTATGCTAGAGGATTTTTTTTGTATCTTTAATCAAAAGTGAAATTTTTTAACTCCTAAGCAAAATCAAAATGTTGAAATTGAGGATCTACATATTAAGTTTTCAGTTTGTGAAACAAAAGAGCTCAAATAAAGCAATTTTAAATGTTTCTGTATTTTTTTCTTGTTTTTTTTTTTTTTTTTTTTTTTTTTTTTCTAATTATGTCCCTTTAGTTATAATTTGGTTTTTCTAGTCCAAAAAATCCAGGTCTCAGTACTTCCCAAGTTCTGCCAGAGAGCCACCCACAGAAAATGCTCAGACAAAAACGACAAAGAGTGTTGGAAAGGGAGGGGGGGCGATCTGGAAGAAAATGTGGATACTTGAATTTTGAGGGAAAAAATTTAAACATCCGTTAATCAAAAGTCCACAATGATAAAAAAAAAAAGATTCAGACAAACGGCTTCACCGTAAACAGAATGCACACAGACTCAAAGTCATCTTTCTGTTTGATTTAGGCTTATTTAATCATTTTAAGCCTGAGAAACTCTTTGTGGTAACCTCTCCCATTCAGCTAAAAATATTTGGGTGACAGTCAACATGACACTATTTGACCTGGCATTATTTTCCTTGATCTCTAGACAGCTTAACTTTGGTAAACCAGGTCTGTAGAGCCATCTATTGGCAAAGTTTAGAAACTGCAGGCAATGTCTTGATTGAAATAGTTGAAAAATAAGGATTTCAACATGTTTTAAAATGTAATGAGCGTTAACTATGCTATATCGTCTCCTTGGATTTTAATAGTAAAAGAAATAAGGAAATGCACTCTGGGATGAAACTCTAAAATAAAGAGAAAAGTGCAGCCGCTCAAAAAATGCCTTCATGCTAAATCACATGCTTTCTCACACATAAGACCTGTCTGTGCAAGGAGTTATCATCTTTAAACCCATGGGAAGAAAAGATTAACTGCTCCTAATCTCTCTTATGTTCAAATGTGGGAAAGACAGGAACTGCTTTGATTAACAAGCAAAACTGCAATTAATTAATTAATTATAGTAATATGTTTCACAGTATTTGCAGAGAGGGCATGAATCTGGACAAAAAACGAGCCTCTTCTAGTTTGAGCAGTCTTTGCTGAAAGAGTGATAAGAAAAAGTGAGGAATTATTCAACACAAAAAGACTAACAAAGCAAATCAAAAGTAGAAACCTTAGTGGGAGATGGTAAAACTGTGGCTGGAGAGATTCAGGAAAGTCAAAGAGTGAATCATTCATATGTCTAGGTCAGGGGTCTACATGGGGGTTGGTTAGATTTTCCATTTTCTTTTAGACAGAAATGCACCACAAACTGTAAAATAAACACTTTTTTAATCACAACTGGCAGCACACTGCATTTGCTGCATTTAGATGATAACAAAGGCTGTCTTTTTATTTTGAAAGTGAACCTCCGTCAAAAGTTATACATTTTTTATTATATTTTGAAAAAGACTACTTTCCCTATATATTTGTGCTTTAGTATGACAAAAAATATTTCATTTACATTTATCATGATCAATGATGTAAATGCAGAAATTGACCTGAATGGCTTAGTGTTGAAGGTTGCAGACCTTTGATTGAAAAAAAAATTCTCTTTAGTTATTTTAGCTTTGTTATTGTATTTGTTATTTCGCTTAATTTAGTTTTTTGTACTATTACATGCAACCTCAAAATACACAGCAATTTGGATGATACTAAAGATGTGGCATGAAAGTGTGCATACATTTTAAACTCTCATCTGCAGCAGGGACGTGAGCATGATTATAGAGGGGCAGAAGCTCAAAGTCCAAAAAGGGCAGAATGTGCACTATTTTTTTTCCTTTACACGATGCATTTTATTGCACATTGACGAGGTAAATGTGAACTTTAATAAAAAAAATAAAAACAAATAAATATCATAATGGAAATAATTTCAATGTGAAATAAGTCATCCCTTAAAACACCAGCCCAACCTTTTAGGGGCTATGTCCCTGTAGATATTAATCACATCATTGTGATTTATGATTTTGTCTTTTCAGTGGAAAGGAGAAAGAGATCAGAGAGCCTTTCTTCTTAGCATGAGTCTGAGTGATTTTTTCACCAATTTTAGCTTTAAGAAAGACCTCCAGACAGTTATAGTGGAAATCCTTTACACTAGTATTGGGAAGATGTCATGTCCATTGTAGTCTTGTGCTCTTATTGTCACTCAACGGGGTTTTAAACAACTTGATTTGCATAAAAACTGTTTAATTCCTTTCTTCAGTGGAGACTAAACACAAGTGGATGTTATGTGATGTCATTTCCAAGGTGTCTTTAGGCAAAAGTGCTCAAGCACCCCTAGGGCTCCATGTGTGCACGTGCCTATTCTGCAGTAATCATGCACAGTCACTAGAGGGCAATGAGCTCAAAGGTTCCAGATCCCCCTACCAGCAGAAGGTCATTGTCACTGACTATCCTAAAAAAAATCCTATCAGCTGCTATAGTATTCAGATCACAATTTGTGTTATAAAGAAATTAAAGCATGATGAGGAGAGTCTAAAGAGTTAACAAAGTTGTAGATGTTTTACTTTGAAAAGAGGGGAGGGAAACTATTTTTTGTTATTATATTATTATATTTTTAAATGCATTAAAAATGCAAAAGGAATCAGAATCAGGAATCTTCTGCTTGTTTTTCCTGGCTGATTCCTTATTCATACAGTATCCTCTTGACCCTTAGCAGTGATTTAGATAAGAGGAGCTAAAGATAACAGAGTGATCTGGAAACCACAGCAGTTTCGTCCAATAAAAGGGCTTCTGCTTAACCAAAAGTAACGTGTTCTGATTAATTATGTATCCAAACTTTTATTGCACTTAAATTAAGACATATTTACATGCTATGTCTGTACCAAATAAAAGAGATGTCTCACTGTGGTCTGTGGAGGAGAACAGGCCACAATGACAGCAGCAAAAAGGAGAGTCAGACTAAAGACCACAAGGTAAACATTGCACAGTGTCTCAAGACATTTTGGCCGAGCTCTTTGGTATTGCTGCTGAATGTTGTGGTGTATTGTTCTCTTTTTTAAGACCAGTGTTGCTTGCAAGAAGTACATATTACTGAACAGACCGAGAAACAATGTTGGGTCATGATAGGTTTATAAAAGAATGTAAAAACAAAAGCAATATAATTTAAGACTTACTGAGGTATGAATAAAAAGAAATGCAAGTTTTCAATTTGGTTTTAGTTTTGTGCAAAGTCAGGTGAAGTTGCTGGAGCCTATCCCAGTTACCTTTGGGTGAAGCTGTGAACAGTAAGATCTCCAAGGATGGAATGATTTGTTGCTAAATGCTCTTTAAAAATCTTAATTCTTACAAACTTGAAATAGAAGGCCTTCAAGCTGTGGGATGCGTTGTCATCATCTCATTAATGTTTGGAAATAAAAAGATAGCAAGTCCAACAATAATCATCGATCTTGTTGGATCACAAGTTCAACAAGCTCGCTGATTATTGCATCTGCTGATCACAGCATTCCCGTTGTAAATGCTGGATGGTGATAAGATCAAAGACGCACTGATTTATACCGAGGCTACAATAAAAGACAATGTTCCTGTGTCATGAGGGGTGCAGGGTTCATTTCACTGTCATCATGACACCAGGGCACCAAAAGAAGTTTTACAGCATTTTCTACAGTGGCTGTTCGTCTGTGGTTCTGTCTCTGCCGGAGCTGGATGTGTCTTTATTTTCAAAATCTCCAGTGCATGCTGGGAGAGGTGCTTGGAGCAGGAGTGGAAATCCTTGCTGCGTCAGAAAAGCATCTATGTGAGGGAAGAGGGAGGATAGCGGGCACTCTGAGGATATGTATTTGGCCAACACTTGCAGCTGTTGTGGCTGCAGGTTGGCCTCACTGCAGACCCTTTGACACAAAGCAGAGACGCTGTGACATGTTCTCAGCTTCATCTGGCCCAGCTGGCTCCTCTCCACAATCAGTTTCTCCCTCTCTGTTTTCTGCAATGCAAATAGAACACCCACCATTAATAATTAATCAAATGGGCAAAGCAATTATCAAAAAAAAAAAAAAGCTTAGTAATAATAAATCTTACAAGTTTGTTGATTTCACACTGCAGATTGTAAATGCAGTCTAGTTTTCTTTTGCGACAGCGCTGTGCTGCAAGGCGATTTTTGCTGCGTCTTCTCATGTCGTGAACAAAATCAAGCTGTTCCTTTGTGAAGTCATACTGCTTCAACAGTTGCTGGAAGTCATTCCGGCTTAGATTTATTATCCTGTCAACAGGGAATGGCAACTGAACCTAAGAAAACCCCAGAAACAACAATAACATTATACAGTGAGATACAAAATAACAGTAATTGAAATTCTTTACACTAGCACAACTATTGGTGACATTTTTTGACATTTGCCCCCCCCCCCATTTTAAATTGCTTTGAAGTCCCACTCTGATCATCTTCTGATCTACTCTAAAAGCGTTTCCAGTGGTCTTTTAATTGCAATTGGGCTGATTATAGGCAAAATCCAGAAACTCTTCATTGTTTTCTAGAGCTCGGTTTCTGCAGAGAGTTCATCAGAAATTTGCCTCTAAGTTGTGGGCGGGACCGTTGGCATTGTATAAGCCTGCCCACACATCTCATCAGCTCTTTGTTCAAACTTTCTCCTGCTATCTTACAGCCCCATAACCCCAAACTAACTTTACTGTTGCAACAAAAATGGCAAGCAATATTGGAGCTATCCAGCCGTACAGTTTTGAGCCAGATAGCAGCTCTGACGAGGTAAACAAAGACGTACATGGATCTAGTCGTCTACAAGTGTAAGCATCAGAATGGAGTGCAGCAGGGAGCTTTTACAAGCTTTTTACAATGACATTTTTTTCGTCAACTCGTGAATTACAATAACTTGAACAAAGAAAAATTCACACATCCTATTTTAAGCTTAATTTTAATTGTATATGTCTTCCATCAGAACACTGCCACTAGAACATGTTAAAAACACTTTTGATTTTTTATTTGAGTGGGTCTTTAAAAAGGAAAAATATAGATTTTAATTTCTGACAAATATTGTTTTTTGGCAAAAGTATTTTTTCTTTTTTGTGGGATGGAGAACAAGGGAACACAAAAAAAAATATCCAAGTAGCTTTAGAGTTCAGAGCCTTTTGAGTTCTTGAATGATATTGTGAGTTTGATTTACAAAGATAAAAAATATTGGGAAACATTGGGAGCTAAAAATGAGCAACAGAGAAATCTCAAGCTCAATAAAAGAAGGATAGTGAGTTCCAACAAGTCGCTGCTTGTTAGACACAAACATGCCACAGTAAAACAGGCTTGTCTGGTTTTTCCATAACTCCTAGGTGTACGAAATCTGATCACTGTCAATGCATAATTTCCAGAAAATTCCCAGTGTAATAGTAATGCTTTGATAAATAATATGGAATGTTATGCAATATCCTTTCCATGTGAGAAATATAAATTCTGTCTAAATGCATAGTTTGTTTTTTTTAGCTTTTGACCTTGTTGGTTAATATTAACTGCAACAATGTGACAGGCAAGATTCCCTGTCTTGTTTACCAAAATAAAAACCTAAATATATTAAATCAGAATTTACAATGGTAATTTGTTTGGACAAACATTATAGATTCTTGAGTCCTCTGCTTTGGCCAATACTTTTTATTGAGCTGAGCTGTGAATTTTTGTTGAAATGGACTATGAACCAATGAGCAGAACTCAAAACAACACCCCGGGACATATATGTACCTATATACATCAACTGTTCAGGGTGAATAATTGACTTTTCAGCCTGGTGGATCTACTTGTAAGACTCATTTGTTTTTCAAAACATGTCCTTAAAAATGAAAACTATAAGGAAGTACATTTTTGTTCCTGCTGCATTTTTTTTTCTTTTTTTTCAGTTGAGCAAAACTTCCCAACTGCAGGGCAGACATCAAATCAGAAAAACTGCTTCATAGTTTTTGTCCTCACCTGCCTGGCTCTTTCCCTTGTGGAGGACTCGCTGTCTCCCTCTGTTTCTGTCTCTGAGAATCCATCCTCCCCAGAGTTCACAGGTGACCCACATGACTGAGAGGTCCCCTCACACTCCGACATTCCTGCCTGACTATATGAATATTCCCCTTTTTCCAGATCATCGTAGAAAAGACAGCTGGGATTGCTCTGACCTTTTGGCCCCTCTGAAGATGAGCAGCTTTGTGCCCACCTGTCACTTGTTTCGGTAGAGAGTCTACCTGGAGGGAAGTTTGGATGAAAGGGAACTATATCTGACCCCTGCTGCATGTCAAGTGGGCCAGTCACGTCCATCTCCATGGTGCTCCTTTCTCCAAGATTGTCTGCATGAACACTTTCTCTTTCTCCAACTTGACAGAAACCATTTTCTCCCCTCTGCTTATCTACCAAATGTATATTTTGACGAAGCGAGCCTGGCTCTGATGCACCAGCAGCACTATTGGGTTTGTGATCTTTAATGCCAGCTACAAACATCTGGTGCTCTCGGGAACAGGTGAGGGTCATTGGAGGGTCATTAAAAGTTCCCAAAGAGCAAAGTGACAGCATTTTGTCTGTCTTCAGGGAGTTAGCACGGCATGTGTCAGGTGAGCTGGCATGTTCCATCACCTCCTCCATGTCCTTCACCACCACACAAAGCTCATCTTTCTTTTTAGATCTACACTTCTCAGAGTCAACTTCCACTTTGTCCACATGGTTTTCTCTCCTGTCATGTGTTTGAGTTTTCAGTGGCTCACCAGACTGACCTTTGCTTTCTCTGTAAGAGGTAGAATTTCCAGGGAATTGAAGCACATGTTCCTTATTGCTGTTTTCAGAGGTGGGGCTTGGAGAGCAGGGAAGGATGCAGTCTTTGCAGATCTTCTTTTCAGGAGCACACGCCTCTTTTCCACAAGCAAGCTGAAACTTCCGGTACTTTGGACACTGTATTAAACTCTCAGTCTCCGCTTCAACCCCCAGCGCAGGGGTGTCTTTCATTTTTGGACTTTCCATCATGTTATTCTCTGGTTTGTTACAGTCCAGACTCACTTCCTGCTGAGATGATGAGTCAGCAACCGGTTTTACTTCTTTGTCACAGAAAGACGGATTGTCAGAGTCTGTGCCGAATTCTTCCTTTGACACCTGCTTTTTGTAATTTTTTTCACAACACATTTGTTTTACATGTGTAGAGGAGCTTTTGCTTTTGGAGAAAAACTTTGGGAGGAGGAAATCAAAACAAGCCTCATCTAGATCCCTGAAGCCAAGTATGGAGGCTGCATTTCGTATTTGTAAGACGTTCTCTTTCCCAAAGTGCAGTTTAGATGTGTAGGCAAACTTTAGCAGAGCTTCAAAGCCCTCAACCGTCACCTGTAAAGGACAGAAGAAATCTTTCATGTTCCTGGAATATTCATATTTCTTGTCATTTTGACCCATTCAATTACCAGTAATAAATTATACGTGAATATTATTCTTAATAGAAATGTTTCTGTTTTATAAAACTGTTGATATATGAGTCAAAAGTGAAAGAAAATATATATATATATATATAATCATATGAAACTGAATGCAACAAATATTTAAGGAGAAAACTATTTTTCTCTGCATTTTCATATGAATATGTGGCAAAAAGTGATATATTTGTGGCACTTTGGTTTGATGTCTCACCTCTGGTGGCAGAGTGACAACTGCTCCATGCTGCATGAGGGAAGAGATCCTCAGCGAGAAGTACTCACTGCAAGAAGAGAGTACGGAGCGATGGGCCCTGAAGCTTTGACCCTCCACCACCACTGTAACATCACATAACGTGTCCCGGCAGCGCTGCTCATCCAGGCGGTGCAACACATGGCTGGAATGCACTGTCGACTCAAAAGTAAACACAGACGACCGCGAGGTAGACATGGCCATCTGGGACATCTGTTTGTACACATAACACACGCCCTTTAAACACCTAAAGTCAAAGTTTTACTCTATTACAACAGTCAGGCTTTCAGGTAACAGTAAGCTTACCTTTCAGTGCAGACTTCATTCAACCCTCTTCTAGTAATAAAGGAACCTCCCTTGAACACTTGGATATTGTTAGATGGAATGTTGTTCCACCAGGCTGTTTCTCAGAAAGTCTTATCTCAAACTGGCTTCTAACTAAAAGCTGCGCTTGACTCAGTCATATGGCCTGTGTGTGAGTACATGAGAGGGAGGGAGGGAGGGGGGGAGTTTGAGGGAGAGCCTGTTTGTGTGTGTACGTGTGTGTGTGTGTGTTGCAACACACATGGGTGTAACAAAGCAGAGCTGACTCATGAGCTCCTGCTGATAAAGGATGAGCAAGCAGTTTTCCCTTCCTTCCAATCCCACCCTTGGATCTGTCTGGTAAACGAGAAACCTATTCCCAGAAAGGAATTTTTCTTGCTAATCCAAACCCCAAAATGCAGAAATCAAGACAAGGAATGTAAAGTTGTGTTTATATAAATGCATTGCTTGTTGATGATAATTTATTCTGTGAAAAAGAAAACAAAAAAGGACAAGTTCTAGAAAGAAATAAAAACAAATAATTTCTAGCGGTTGCCAGAAACAGGGGGACGTTATGATAATCAAAAGGTTAATATTTTGCAGAAATGTGTTGGCTCATGTCTTGTTTTTTTGCTTCAGCTGGCAAATCATTAAAGGAGCTTGGTGCAAACATATGGGTGTCTGCAAGCAAAAACATGGAGGAATTGCCCAAAAAGCAGTGAAAGACTGCCCTCAAAAACTCAGATCAATATTTGGATATTTTATCAATTGGAGGTGTTGAGAAAACATAAATATATGTATATATACCAATACAACGCTGTACGAGTCTCTGGCTGACTAAAGCTTCACTTCACTAAAATGCAGCTGCCACAATCACATGATATGAAAGAAGAAGGAAGTCAGCCACAGGCAAACTGACCAATCAGGTCAGTGTTTTATGATTCCAAAACGAACTAATCTCGTCATTAAAAAAGAAAAAAAACCTAACTTCCTTTTTCTTTGTTATATAATTAACAACGACATCAACAGAGAGAAATGAAACTAAGGAACTGATGCTGGTGTTAAATAAAATGCTTTTATTTTAAGATATGCGACAGAAAAGCAACTGTTTTATTTTATTTTTTATTCCTCTTCTTTAGATTCATAATACCACTCAAAAAATATACATCTTATTCAGTGTTGTATTTTTGGGCAGATATATTGAAATAAGCAATCAAATATTTTTTTACTCATCTTTTTGACAGGAAAGGGGTTTAGATCAGAACACTTGGAGCACATCTCCCCTCCTCTGGTTTCACAAGAGTTTCCACAAAACCTGAAACAGATTTAAGAACTGATAACTTTTTGCAAAACTGCTGGTCCATATTCTGCAAGACCGAATGCTGTACATCCAAAACAGTGCCCAGTTGCACTGTGTCATCAGGTGGTAGAACAATCATAACAACCGAAAACTGATGATAAGTGTACGTCTGTGGTTTGAACAAGTGACTCAGACTCGAATAAAAGCCAGCTTCAGTGTTTCTGTGTAATTAGCTGATTCATAGATTGTGTAAAGCGGGTTTTAGTGGAACTTTTATTTCTGGTTGCTGGCCTGATGTCAGCCGGATGTTTGGTGGTCTAAGGTGCTGTGCGGTCAGAGGTCACGAGGAGTCTTGCCTCATCCGACCGGTAAGGCACAACCTCTCCAGCTGTTGAGTGCACTCTTTATGGACAGTCACCAAGGTGTGGTTCTCCTCTGTAAGACGCCGAAACTCCTCTTCCAAACGTGCAATCTCGACGGCCACCTTCTCATCCTCCACCAGCTCGGCCAACAGCTTTTGTCTACACAAACAAGCGAAAGGAAGAAAAGGGATTTGAAGGGATCTTTTGCATTTAAGGGGGCCCGGGTCTGGTTCTCCCTGTGCTAGTCGCCAGCCCAGATAGAATACAGGGTTCTGTCAGAGAGGGCAACCAGCGTAGAACTATCTGCCAAAACACTTGTGTGAATCAATGAAAGCTGCTTCACTGTGGTGACCCCTGAAGGGATATGCTGAAAGGTGTACAACAACAACATTTGCATTTATTCCAGAGAAAAACCCATTCAGCTATCTGTGAAAACATACAGTGAGATTTAACTCCTTAAATGGGATTCCAATTGTGTGAGTCAGATATGACATGATCATCAATCCACCCAAAGGTCTGGGGCTTCAAACAAGAACTTGATGGAATGGGGTTTTCCTGATCATGAGAACAGAAATCGGCCTAAGACACAGCAGGAGTTAGTTGATGATGTCAAAGCAGCTGGAACCACAGTCACCGAGAAAACCACTGTAATACTTTACACCGCAATGACTTAACATCTTGCAAAGTTCCCCTGCTAAAGAAGGCACATGTGCAGGCCTGCCTCAAGTTTACCAATGAACACCTTCATGACTTGTAGAGTGATTGGGAGAAGGAGCTGTGGTCAGATCAGACCAACATGGAGCTCTTTGGCATCAACTCAACCCGCCGTGTTTGGAGGGAGAGAAATGCTGATGCTGTTGAAATCTTTTGCAAGATCACCAACCCCCACTGTCAAGCACGGAAGTGGAAACATCATGCCTGGGGTGGGGTGGGGGGTGGGGGGTTGCACAAGGCTACTTCACCGTGTGGATGGGAGGATGGGCAGAGCCAAGTACCATCGAATCCTGAGTAAGAACCTCCTTCCCTCCTTAAGCCAGGAGGCTTAAACAGGTTGTGGGTTGGTCTTCCAACAGGATAATGACCCAAATTAAAAAGCTAAGGCAACCAAGGAATGACTGAAGAAGGAGCATATCAAGGTCATGGAGTTGCTCAGCCAGTCTCCGGACCTCAACCCTATATAATGTCTGTGGAGAGATCTGAAGCTCAGAGTTTCCAAGCAACAGCAACCAAATCACTCTTCTTTGCAACTGATTTAGAAATCATTTGCAAAAAGGGGTGGACCAGAATTCCGCCTTAAATTTGCAGAAAACTGGACATCAACTACAAGAACAGTCTGACCTCTGTTCTGCTAATAATGGTTTTGCCACAAAATACTAAGTCTATCAGAGGGCAAGAGGGCTCAAGTACTTATTTCCTTCACTGTACAAGTGTCTAGCTGTTCTGTTTCTACCACATGAAATGAAAGCAAAACAACCATGGGTGAAACACGAAATTAATCGTAAAAAAGACTTTCCAGGATTTAAATCAATTATGTGAGCCAATGAAGACCTGAGGGAATTGCAATGTGAGTAGAAAATGCAACGATTACAATTTAATTTATGAAAGTGTGACATGTCATCCGATAATAAAGTGTCTGATTATCTACCCTTATTTTGTGTGCATGTAGTCTTAGCTACATTGACAAAATGCAATATCTGATGTTATTATTCATCTAGGGTTTAGTTTATCTATTTTTCAGACTCAATAAGGACCACATGCATTCTTTATTTTGACCTGCGAAACAAAACTTTCAAACCTTTTTTTGTGTTTTTACCACTGCTGCCTTTATTTACAACTATCAGTTGGCAGACAATGCTTAAAATACCCTGTTCCTCTTCCTTGCCGTTTAACTCTCATTTTCATGCATGTGAATGAACAAAGTGGTTCGTGTGAGCGAGTGCATGACAAAAAGTAACCGTGAACTTCGGAAAATCCCTTTCAGTATGTTTAGGTGGCGTTGCCATGGTCACACTTGCAACACTTCATTGAAATATGGGAAGGAACATACCTAAAGCAATTTTTTTCTGTTACCAAAGGGTAAAAAAATTATCAGCTTTATTTAACATAATCTTTTCAAAAACAGCTTTTCAAATGTAAGTTAAGGTTTTTTTCTTGTTATTGTTTCAAGTTGTGTTTTAGTTTTATTAACAGGTTCTGATTAGAGACTTCTGCGTATCTCACCCTGACTCATCAGACTCCTATCTGGACTCAAGGCCACGCTCATGCCAACACTCTGTCTGCTGCTTTCTATTTAGACCCTGTAGGGTGTTGTAGCTTGTTCATGTGTGTCTGAGTGAGAGTGCGGGCGTGTGGGTGTTTGCGTTGTGTGTGTAGGAGTAACAGCAAGAGCTTTGAAAATCCAACTGCTAAGACTACCCACAGCTGCTTGGGACACTGGGGACAGTGTGTGTGCCTTGGTGTGTTACAGATAACACAACATTTTGTACAATTACATCCAGTTAGTCATAGTTATTAAAATATTGGCAGCTAAAATTTAGTTTAAAACAAATTAAAATAAACAATATTGTAAAACTATATCATTCTGCAAATACTATTAACAACTTCCTTTAGAATATCATGTGCTTCATGTTTTTGCCAGATAAGTGGTTGGGTGTGCCACCTGGTGGACATAATGAGTTCCTCTTATGAGCCTGTATATGAAAGTTTTTTCACACATAATTCAAAGGGGTATTCCATTCTAAATTGCAAAATGTAAATTAAAATTGCATGATTAAATTGTTAATTCAATTGTCAACTGAGAATTTAATAACCCTTTGAATTATGGCTGGGGGGAAAAACTTCCATTAAAGTTGCTTGGCAATTAAAAACGCAATTAATTTTGCTTTGATCTAAAATGAAAAAGATTGGATTATAATTTTTCATATTGACATTTAAATTGCAAAATGCATTTTCAAATTACATAATTAAATAGCAAATTATTTGGCTATTTACAATATTACTTGAGATTATCGGTTAAAAAAATTTCTATATCTCTAAGAATCTATTTTAGATTTTTTATTTTTTTTTGGTGGGGGGGCAATTTTGCAATGAATCTGTACATTTTTACATGGTGTATGGCAGTGTGGGAGTCATTTTCTCACTTGCGCTCCTCAAGCACAGCGATCTCATGTTTGACCTGGTGAAACTCCCTCGCCATCCTGCAGTGTTCCTTATACACCTGGACACTCTCCCTCAGAGTCGCACATGGTGGCACTGGCTGCAACATGTTAGCAGAACAGGGTCAAAGGCATGTTTTTTTAGACTTTCACCAGTAGTTTTTGTAAAATACTAGAATGCATTTGGAAAATTCTGCTGTTTTCAAAATAAAAGCAAAAGCTGTGAAGATGTTTTCTGTTTTAACTTAAGCTATTAGGAGTTACAAGGAAAGAAAATTTGTGTTGCAAGATTTTACTCTGTGTGCTAGCTAAATGCACCAAATCCAATTACGGGCATTTAAACATTGACATTAAATAATTCATTGTACATTTTTAAAAATATTTTCAATGCAATTCTAATACAGTGTTATAAGATTAATTGCATTTTGACCTTAAATAATTTGTAAATTGTTGTTTAACTTCAAATTGCTACATTTTTTGAATCCATAGTTTAAAATTGTGATCTATTGCCTGAATGTCATTTCTTCTCCCTTCGACTAAAAATAAGATTCACAAGTGTTCAAAATATATTATTTTAAATGGTCTGTTCTAACAGTTGATGTAGATTAATTAAATCAGTTATTACAAAAAGTCAATTTATCTAGAGAGTGTTGCAGTTTATTTTCTATTATATGTTTAAAGAATTTTAAAAAAAAGCATTTTATTATAATTAAATTTAAGAGCACTAAAAAGAATTGTGGGTATGGTTGGGGAGAATTGCCCAAAAGAAAAAAACTATGATGTGGATGTTTTCTGTGTGCTTTTAAGGACAAAGTTAGATGCTATAAGCTAAATCAAAAAAATTTCTTGTTAAAGTGCCTCATTTTGCAACTGAAAACTTTACATATGCCCCCCCCCCCCCCGTTTTTGTTTTTGTTTTTTACAAATATCTTATTATTTCTTGTAATTAATTATAACTTCCTTAAATACAATTTTCTAGTTTAATTTGGTATTTAGTTGTAATAAAGTGCATTGTATGCAACAGTTTTCATAATAACAACAACATTAACAGACCAACAATGAGAGATTATTATACAAAATATGAAATTGTTTTGACTCTATTCTTTTTTTTTTTTTTTTTTTGTATTAAAAAATTCTCGTAGACTTTTAATTTTACTGCTTTTTTTAGAAAATACAAGCAAAGTTTTTACCTGTAAGCGCTGTTCAAGATCAGGAAAGGTCTGTGAAGGATCCTCCACGTCTTTAACACCTAGAATACAAAATTAAGTTGTTTTTTTTTTGTTAAATTCAGTTATGAAATCTTAGACTGCATGACGTTTCTAAATAAAATAAAAACTGTATAAAGTGAGAAAGTACAGTTAAAGCACTTTTTAATTTTTTTCGTATTTTTTATTTTTAACATCAGAATTTTATAATACAAATGTTAAAGCTGTTGGAGAAGAAAAAAAGCCTCAAAGTTTAATACACTGTAAACTAGCTGTTTTTAAGAAAAATATCATAAAAGACATCCAAACAATCAGCAGCAGACTACTCAATATTGACAATCTAAAATCTGACATGTGGAAGTTAAAATTCATGACCTGAACTATTTTAGATTGTTAAAGAATAAAAAGGCAACAAGATATATTGATTGTGCGGTAATAAAGCATTTGTTCAAGAATTACATGCGTAAAACAGTAATTTGGAGACCATGTTGTGTTTGTTAATTATTATACAAATTACAATAAAACAAAAATTTATATTCACAGTCAGACACATCACTGTTTGGAAAAAAAAACTGCGAGGTACAGAGAAATAACTCTATTATGAGTTTAAACCTTTCAAAAACATTATTGAATGAATAAACACATAGCTGAAAATGTTTTGAAGATTATTTGTTCTAAACTGTCCTTTAGTATTATTATTATTTGTTCTAAACTGTCCTTTATTATTATTATTATTTGTTCTAAACATAGAGGAACAATGTCTCACCTCCATTATCATAACTCATAATGAAAGTCAGCTATTCCTCAGTTTAGTTTGTTGTATTTACTTGCTCATTTTCAGAGTTTGGTGACCATTTATTAAGGATAAAAAACACTGATTGATTTCTTTTTAATGTATGTGTGTCAAAATAGACACTCAAAATAGAGTCTGCACAACCACAAATGAGGCACCTGTCAATTTGATCTCAATATTAATCTCAATCCTCATCCTTCAGCAATCTAAACCTAACCAAAAAGAGGACCTACATTTTAAAAGGTGGACCATCTGGCAGCTCTGCAATCTTTGATGTGTCACCTATTATAGCAAGGTAATATTAAGTCTGATTTACAACAAAATGACAGCACAGCAACATCCAAATTAAATTGCTTTCCTGAAAGTACATCAGTGGTCTAAATTAAAAATAAAAAAACAAGAAAACTACAAACCGTGCTCAGAGAACGTCACAAGGCAGCAACCCAGTGCCATACAGTTCTTCTGAAGCACAGTAATGAGCTGTCAAGTTGGAAGATAAGAGCACAAAGGGTCAAACCCTGGATCAGGCAGAGTGGCTGGCAGAACAGCCAAGAAGAATAAAACCGAAGGATTCAGACAGACAGGTGGCCAGATAGAATCCGGACGGGTTGTCTTCCGGTTCTCAGCTCTTCAAAGTTGTGTAACATGTGGAGAACTCCTATGTGATTGAAGCAGCTCTGCACTTTTGTTCTTCTTTGTTTGTTATTTAAAGCAGAGCTTCTTCTGTCTAGACTGCAGCGGTGTCAAACTTCCGGCCTCGAGGGCCGGCCTTCTGCTGGTTTTCCAGAAACCCTGCCTTACCTGGATCAGGTATGTTTAGCCAGTAAGGAGCTTCAATGGCAGGTTGATTGGAAAACGTGTAAGACACTGGCCCTCGAGGGCCTGGATTCTGACACCCCTGATCTAGAGGGACTCTTGTTAGGAGCTGAGGGCAATACAAGCAAAAGCCACACAGCCACTTGAAAACGATCAGTCATGAGGTTTTCAAATAGACCGCTAGCGCGTTGAGAGTGCTGCTTCTGCTGCAGCCCTTCATATTATCTCCTGAGGGAAAGACAAGGAGGATCAGAGATGGGTGGAGAAGAACTGGAAGTGTTAACTACTTATAAATATAGGCCAGTGTTCTAAAAGCTGAAGAGTGAATCAGGCAGCCAAACACTGTCAGTATTAGAGGAGAAACCTGACTCTATTGCAAAGCTGCAGCTGCTGTCCCAGTGCCTGACCCTGCTGTAGTAAAACATCCTGACAGGCAGCACCTATAGTCTCAGAGGTATGTGTGTCAACAGTCAGAATGTGGCAGTTGTGGAACAGTTACAACACCTGAAGCCATTAAACATTTTGCTTTATTCTTGTTTTTTTTTTTTTCTTGGATGATGAAGTTTAGATTTGGTGAGACAAGTGCACAGCTGTGCATATGCCTGTGTTTGCTTTTTACCATGTTGTGATCACACAGAAATAGCGAGAGCACCTGTTTCTACAGACAGAAGAGCAATCATAGTTGAAGTGAGTGGGAGCGGTGGGGGGTTGTCACACAGGCCAGATTGTGGCTGTTTTGGTTGGAAGAATGTCACACACATGTCCCGCACATACTGGAAGCGCACCGAGAGCGGGCTTCATCTGGTGTTAAATGATCAGATGAGTAATAGGATGGACCAAACTCAAAATAAGTTCTTAGCGTCACTTTGAGATCTTTGCAGGAGCACCGGTGTGTGCGCGTGTGTGGTATGTACTGTATGTGTGTAACTGCGGATACCTGATGCATCATCAAGGCTGAAGGCGATTCTAACTTCAGATTTATCCGGAGACACTCTTCTGGTTGAGGTGATCATTTATTCCTTCATGAGGCAACATGAACGAAAAACAAAGCTGTTAACATGTTCCAACATTTAATATTCATATATATGTATAATCTAATATATCAGCTGTTCATGCAAGCCATGTTATTTCCTGCTTTCCACTCTGCAAACTTTTGCAATCAAATCTGCAAATCTGATTTAAGATTTAAAACCTTAATTTTAGACAATTAAAATATTTTATCAGGTTTTAAGTTGTCTCATTTTTTCTTTGCTCTACACCTTTTCAGAAATTAGGAACTTATTGCTAAAATGAGTTAGCTTTTGCTCCATTCTCTTGACAATAAAAAAAACTTGATTTTAGACTAAAAAAAACCTCAAATTTCTCAGTAATTTTTAGTTCAACTTTAAGAATGTTTTTTTAAAAGTTCAAAACATGTTGATAAGTTAGACTGGCATTCATTGTCAATATTTTTTGGAAACAAAAATTTAAATTTATGTTCTAAGAATGGATATAATGAGGATTTATTAAGATCTTCTAACTTGTATGAAGATTGTGTTTTTTTGTTGTTTTTGTTTGAGTGATTTCCACTTATTACACTAGCTTTTTGACACTGTCATCAAAATAAACTACAATTTGACACATAGAAATAAAAAATAAATAAAAACCAGTTGCTCAGAACTGGCAAAAAACAAAATTTTAAGCAATTCTAACTGTTGCTTGTTTAGCTTTTTATCTTACCTTTTAATTTTTGTGTGGAACTCCATGTTCTTGATTTTGGTATCTTATAATAAGATTTCTTGATTAAAAAAAATGACTTGCTGCATCCACAGATAATTGTACTACTTTTTTGTGATTTTCTTCATAAGATTAGTATTTTTTTTTCCTATTTTTAGGCAACACCTTTTTGCATTTTAAAAGAAAAAGTGATTTTTTCCTTGAGTGTGTTTTAATGTAATGTTTATCCAGTCGTGTAACTTTTACACAGAGACTACATGCTGAACTCAGCAGGTGTTTGGTTTGAATGAAAGCATCAGACTCTGATAAAGCATGTGATGAAACCACCCTTTGGACTCTTATAAATACACGCACTGCAGTCACCAGTTTCATCATGCACCGAAAGCTGCAGTGGGATTAAATAATTAGAGAGCTTTGACAGACTGGTTTTGAGGCCTGGGCTTTGCATGCTCTCCTTTACTCAAGGTACAAGCTTTTTATATCAGGGCATTTGCCTGATTTAACCCTTAAAAGACTCTCCTACCACTACCTCAATGACCTTGTGCACTTAAGCACTTGAAGTACTTTTATTTGATGTAAGCACATGAGGTGCAATGAAACACTAATACTTTTGAGGAAATTAAAACACTTTACAAAAAAGTAATATTATAATAAAAAGCCATACTAGCATGTAGAGAACTGTCAAAAGCCAATAGGTCACAGTTACCTGAAGCAGCACCAACTGGAACTGGAGACAGAATTTTCCGTACAGTAAGGATTCCCACAGAAAACTTTTGCCTTCAGAGCTGCCTGATTCCCGTCAGAGCTCGGTTGGCATCTCTAAAACAGTGTGGTCAGAGCCCGCAGAGATGGAGTTGACCTGTCAGCTTCTTGTCTTTAAGATTATGTTTTTAATTTTTACTTCACTGAAGGGAAAGAAAAAAAATCTACATTTAAATCAAGTCGTTTGAAGACATCCACTTCACTGGTAATGAAAAACCCCTGCAGCTCAGGTTTGCGTGGGCTCGCATGCACGGTTCCACAGACTGCAGCCACGCGTCGAGGAGTAACATAGAGGCTGGCTGGCAGAAGAGGAATGCCGTCTGCTGGCCCCCTGTGGTAGTCCGGGGCCAATTAAACATCTCAGATGACATGACTTTAGCCCGCAAAAATGCCCATAGCTCCAACACTGTTTTGAGTGACATGGCGTGGATGGTCGCTGGCTTTGCAATAGCTGTGCAATGATGCAGCAGCTCAGAAAGAGCTTCGCATGTTTGCTCTGGGGAAGGAAAAGAGAGACCTTTTTGACCCTTAATGCAAAAAAAAGCACAACCTTTTTAATGCCTCATTGCATGTGGGTGAGACATATGTAGAAGCCCGTGGAGGTAACATGGAAACAATGCCAGAGGATTTAAGGGATGTATCCTGCTTTCAGGCCCTTTGTGCATTGTGCTGCAAAGACCAGCATATATTCATAGAAAAATCTTGACTATATGTTAGGATTTGCATTTTGTTGTTGTTCTAAACACTACAAAACAGGTATACTAGTCTCAGATTTATCTGTAAAACTGTACAATCCTGCTTATTAATAAATATGGTTTAGTCAACTTAAACCAACAAATCACAAGGACATCCCTGCATGTAACCCATTGTCAAATCCATAAAATTAAGACCGGCAGCTCTAGATTTGGGATTACAGCCTTGTGAAGTGACAGGTGGAGCATGTCTTATTTAAACCACTGACATATGTGACCCAGTCTTCTCCAAGTGGGCCAATGTGGTGACATCAAACCAGTATCCAAAAAGCTCCCTAAAGCCTCCTGTATTTACAAAGATCTCCTGTTTCTCCAAAATACACCAGTCCTTTTAGTCAACGTGGGGAGAGACTTTCATTTTAATCAAGTGACATTTTTTCTAGACCTGGTCTGCTAATATGCTTTAGTGTAAAAGGAGACTGCTAAGGAAATTCTAGACCTACTGTAGTCATGATAGCAAACTCTTTGGTGTTGAAGACAAAATCGTGGTATTTTATAGACATTTTATAGTATCTTGTTATGAATTATTCCATATGGGTTTTCACGAAAATGCATTTAAATATGGGCCTAATGTTTTATACGGAAATTATATTTTTTCATGTCTAAGACAAAGAAAATTGATATTTCCTGCATAATATGTAGGATTTTAGTAATATCACTGAAAATTAACAAGAAAAGTGTGAAAGTATTTCAGCTTTTTTTTTTAAATACAATAAATGCAGCAATGAAAATACATATGAAACATAATTTTAAAGATAATTGTTAGTGTTTTGTCATGTTGCATTTTTATTGAATAAAGTTTCTGCCATAATGTCCTTCCTGCATCAGTCCTCCGTAAAAAAAAAAAAAAAGAACAGAATTTAGATTTGATGTTTACAATGATTTCCTACCTAAGAGAAAAGGGAGGAAATGTGCAGCACTGATCTTGGAGCAAAGCACACTTCTATTCACATTTAGCCAGTTACTTCATGGGCTGGGTGGGAGTCACAAAACATACATGAATTATAATAAATTTAGACATTTTTTCTTACAAAGTTGATACATTTTAATGTTTATTCATCTGCTTTAGTTGTCTAGTTTTTTCTAGATATTTCCTTGTGCTCCACTTACCAGTTTGTGTTATTGGTTCCCAGATCCAAACATACGTTTAGGTTTACTGTGCGATTGCTGTGTTGGCTCTTAAACTATCAGTGGCAAGTATCAGTAAGAGAGGTGACACTGAGAGATTTTTAAAAAAGACGTTTTGTCATGCTGGTTTTAATCTTTGTTTTAAATTGGCTTGATGCTTTTTATTCTTTTCTATTCATGTCCTTTGCCATCACTTAGGGGGTGGGAGGTGTGAGAGGAGTGGGGGGCTAGGTACGGGGAGGGGGGCCCTATTTATTTATTTATTTTTATTTTATTTATTTTTAAATCGTCAATGCCTGTTTTTATATTTTGTTTTTAATGTAAAGCACTTTGTGTTATATTTTTATATGAAAGGTGCTTTATAAATAAAGTTTGATTTGATTTGATTTGATGTCTCTAAAATGTTTTAATTTGGTTTTATGGTTTTTATTCCTTTATGTTTTATGATTGTACAATGTTTTGCTCTCTCTGTGTACAACACTTTGGGCCTCCTTGGCTGGTGGTGGAAGGTGTGTTATAATTAAATAAATAAAAATATGATGACGGTGATTCAGTTAAACATTTTACATATTTCTTTAATATAAAATAAAATGTAAAGCTCACTACATCAAAGAATTGACAGAAAATTTGATTTGTTTAAATCAATTATAAATCATTGGTTGATTAGTTTTTGATGCAAAAATATTGGTATGCATATTCAGGGGAAAAAGCACCATATTTAGTGACTGTCTCAAATTTGATCCACATATTTTTAATATAGGGTAACTGTTTTATAAAGGAATAATTATCATTTAAAATAATAAATAACCATGGATGAGTTATTATTAATATTTTACCATAACGTTTGGAAAATTTGTTAAACTTTTCCCTCCAAAAGGGTTTTTGAGTTACAAGTAGCCATCGTGAAATCAACAGGAAAAGTCCTTCTACTGCCACTAGTGGAATGATGATGAACTACAGGACAGAAAGCAAAGACAAAATGATATACTATGGGCTTTAAGTTATGGACGTTTTGATTGTCCTAATGAGATAGAGGTCTTAGAAATGTGTGCATCAAATATTATACGAATGGTCATAAAGGGTTAATCAGTTTCATTTAATAAACTTTCTGTGTAATCACGGGTTCACTAAGGATTCAATTTGTGTTGTTTAAACATTTTTTTTCTTTTAATTCTTAAAAATCAAACTTATTTAAATGGTTAGTTTATGCTATGATTTGCTGTTTTTTTTTTAAATAAAATCACTTCATTCTCAAACCACCAGATGACAGTATTTGCTCTAAATTATTTATAGCCGTCAAATGGGAGACAATGACAGTCACAGAGGAAGAGGCAAACCAAAAGAGAGATAAAAGATGCTCTGCACCTCCAGGAGTCTTCCTCCTCTTCCTCATTTGTCTTCATTGACAGGCTCTTGACACAAAGCTGCCTTTAACACCCTCAGGGACTTCTCATTTCACTGTGATGGATGGAGCACATTCAACTGTCTGCTATTCTCTTGTTCTGCAAAAAGAGTTTAAATTTAAGTCATCTGTACTTTTTTGTACTCTTGAGAGCCTCAAAAATACGATCCATGAACTTAAAATTCTTAAAGCCTAATATGTTGTGATTTATTAATTGGGAATATATATTTTTCTCTTTAAGAGGGCAGCTAGTTTTTACAAAAAATGCAGAGGATGAAATTCTTCTATCAAAATTTCAATTTATACCCCATTTGACAACTCTCAAACACAGATATTTTTACACAAACATTGCTTCTGTCTTCAATTTTTCTTGTGCTTTCATCTTTCTTATTTTTCATCAGTTCAAGGGTCTGTTTATGCCCCCACCTCTCACCGACAGAAAAAAAAACAGACAAATAGCTTTATTTTACTGCAGCTGTGTGTGTTTGGACCACTTTTCTTCTGATCTTTTGGGTTAATCGAACAAGAGGTGAACTTGGGAGCATGACAGCCATTGCTTTAGTCAGGTGATGTCACTGGCAGCAAGGAGGGGCAGGTCTTTTGCAAAGCTACACAGGATGCCAAGGTCAGAGTTGTAATCCATGCCCTCGTTCATGACGGATTATATAATAGTGAGGAAAGGAAAAAAAAATCTGCCCTTGGTTTTGATTAAGAATTATGGGGTTAGGAGATTAGAAGCAACTGACTGCTATTACATTGGACTGGGCCCAGTCCTGGAATTAATCTGAATACAAAAAAAAAAAGAAAGTCATTACATGAAGAGATTAAGGAAAGGCTGGTCCAGTTCTTTAAGGTTGTACCTAAATCGTCTCAAATTCAATACACCAAAACAATATTCATGAACAATCTCAGATTTTAGCAATGAACAAACTAAAAAAACAGTCAGTTTTCCCATATCTTTTTTTTACTTCAATGCTCCTGTTTTTCAAGAATAAAAAATAAAAATAAAAAATCACCAAATTTTCATCCAGACAGTTTTAGATGGGAACTGTGTCAAGGTTTCCAGCTGAATATTTTAATCTTGTGGTCTAATCTCTGTTGTTTTCATTGTTTTTTGCTTTTTTTTTATAGTAAGGGAGCATGTTGTCTTTAAGATTTCTGTAGTATCTAGTATTGTCAAAGACAACAATGTTTATGTTGATTGTTCAGATGAAAGAAAATGCTTAAAAAGAAATTCCAGAAATGCAACACAGTGATTAAAAAGAATCATGTTTTACTACATTTTTTATTCTAGCCTGGATATTAGAAGACACGATCTAGTTTCTGAGTAAGGTTTAACCCCAAATGTCACTACAACTCCTGTTGTGGTGCAGGGAAACAATTTTGTGTGTTTGTGTGCAGGGGCTTCCATATAATTGGGATTTAGCCAAAACCCTTAAATCCTATTGATTTAAAATTCCTGTCAGGGTGCTTATTTTTTTGAATTATTTTTTTCATCTATTCCTCTAGTTTTTTTCTATTTTTTTTCAAAGATAATAGGATGAGGTGCGATGGAAATTGTCTTGTATATTTTTAGCTAAGTACACCAAATAGAGCCAAATGGAAGGTCATTCCACTATACACTCAATCTGATCTGATCCAAGCCAAGCTGGGTTGTTCCCAGAATGGGAGACTGCCTCAAACCTACAGCTGATGTGAGTTACTCCAACCATATAGGAGTAGTTTCCCGGATTTTTTTGCTCCCAAGTCTGGACAAATGCAAAGAGTTGGGTCAGGAAGGACATCTCCCATAAATCTTTGTGCAGTGATTTACTTTTCAGGTATCCCCTAGGGAAAAGCTGAAAGGAACAAAAAACATCAAACATATTTAAATAAGTTTCTCCAAAAATCCACAAGGAGAAACCAACACTACATTTATGGAAAATTAGCTAAATTAATGCACATTTTTACCTAACATCTCCAGGTCTGTTTCAAGCCAATCTGTTAAGAATCTTTAGACTGGTAGCTCTGCAGAGGACATTTCAGTAAAATCACTTGCACAAAGTGCCCTGAATTTCCATGACGGTGTGAAAATATTGATGCCTAGAAACTATTCCACCTCATGGATGAATCTGAATTGTACAGGATTTGACGAGGCCTCTTGACAGTCTTAATTTGGTTTTCTCAAGTCATCTAGAGGTGAACTTGCTGTATATTGTTTGGAACACTGGCATGCTGCAATAGCAGACCACAGAGGTTCAGGATTTTCTCTTTGTGATAAGAAAATATAATAATTTAAACAATGTAATCGCTGTATAAACTGACTGATTATCTGGAATATTGAAGTGACAGTCTAAAAATTCAGGACAGAAGTACTCCAACCCCTTTGAAAAAATCTATTGGTCACTTTAAGAGGGGATTATTCATTTAAAAAAAAGTTTGGGCTTGTTGGAATAATATGGACTAATCGGGAATATTTGTAATAAAATGGTGAAAATGGCAATAAATAAAACTCAGTTTGCTGTTTGTGTGTTTGTTTTTCTTTTTTACCGCACCTTGAAATAACTTTGGTGTAAACAAACGGATCTGAAAATTGGGCTTAATGTAGTTTGTTTTGTTTTGTTGCCTTAAAAGGTCCACTGTATTCTGACAAAGCCACCTGCAAAGATGGACTTTAAATTGTAATATTATTTTACATTAATGGTAAACTCACAAAGGAAATTAGGAAAGGCTGCAGGATATTCTCATGACACTAAACACTTTTGTAGAGACTCAAAACCAAAATAACAGTAACAAAGACCTGAACTGTGATCCCAAGAGGACAACATTTGCTCTTTTTTGTATAAAAGGAAATCACCTTAGTCCGTTCTTTCTCGCTGCAGCACATCCTCATGAGACTGTGATTTGTGTGTCTACGCTGTTGCATTGCTAGAGGGGTAAAAAGCAGCAGGTGTGTTGCTGTCTTTCCTTAGATGTTATTATCTTTCATGGATGGCTCCAGTTGGCTTAGCAAACCACTCTGGAGCTGCTCTACAGGCTGCCCAAAGGCAACCGAAGACAGACTAACAGTAGTAAACAACAACAAAAACCGTCCTGAAGCAACTTAAAAAAGAATGCAAAAATCTTTTTATTCTGACTATCTGTGAAGTTGTGATACATTTACACAGTGGGGACATTTACTCCATAAAAGTTTGTTGATTCAACTCGATTTTGCTAAAAATGCGGCGAAAGTTAAGGTTAATACTAAAAAAAAAAGAAAATGTCGTCTTAACCTGCTTTATCACTAGATATGCTTATAGAACATCAGCCCTAAAATCTACAATACAGTGCTTTGTATTTGTAACATTAACCTACAGAAAAGGGAAGAGGGAAATACTTTATATAACTTTGATGGTCTAAAAACAATGTGTAAAACAATCAAAAGGCAGTCCATGTTGTTTGATCATGTGAGGCTCATGCACTGGAGTTTGTTTTTGTTCCCTTTTTCTTTGTTGGACACACGGGTCGACAGAAGATGCAAGCGGTCCTTTCTGCGGTGAAGGGTTGTGACCTCCACAGGATCCCTTGAGAACACTGCAGGGAGGAACCCTCATCCCTCATCACAGCACAAGACAGACACTGTCAAATAAAAAGACACAAATAAAAGCTGCAGTGAAGAAACTGAAAAATTGGAATTAAACTTTCAGTCAACAACACATCCAGCCATATATGAGCAGGATGCCTATTTAAAATAACAATAATAACTTCCTTTTTTTTACTAGAAAAGCAGGAACTGATTTGTTTAATTGTTCTATTAAATTGGACAGAAAAATTACAACCTAAGACAAAAAGCAGTCCGTGACATCTTATGCTGAGCCATTAAAAAGTGCTATTAGTGTGACAAAAAATAAGAATCCATGTCCATAAAATGGGTAAATCAAAAGTTACTAAAATCATCTGTTTTGTTTTTTATCATTTGTTTTAATGGAAAACAGGAAAACATTGGCAGTGACCTTAAAGTCCCACCACCAAGCGTTTCCAGTGGTCTTTTAATTATGATTATGGCCTTTTTAGCCAAAATATAAAGACCTGCGTCGTTTTCTAGGATATATTTTCTGCAGAGCGGCAGGAGTTCATTAGAAATTCACCTCGTTAGTCCATCATCCATTTATTTACATGCTCTGCCACTAGCTCACATCCCCTTACACCCCCAACCTAACATTAGCGGACAATAAAAGTGGTGAGCAATATTGGAGTTATCTAGCCATACAGTTTTGAGCTGGATGCCAGCTCAGATGAGGAAAACAAAGATATACATGGATCCAGTCATCTACAAGTGCATGCATCAGAAGGAAATAGAGCAGGGAGCTTTTTGCCTGCCGATTGTAGCTTATACATAACAACTACAAGCGAACTGCATTTTTTAATATGCTCCGGATTCACAATGGTCTGAATAAATAAATACTCAGCAATGCAATTTTGAGCTTACTTTTCTTTATATATATCCTCCATTATCAGAAAAAGGCCACAAGAACATGTTAAAAACACCAGAAACATGATTTTCATTGGGGTGGGTCTTTAAAAAAGCAATTGGTACTATACAGGCACCTTGAAAAGGTTGTTTCAACATAACATGGAACCCCATTTTTTACAGTGGCAAAGATTTTCCAAAGATAAAGCAGCCACCAATCTTCACAAACGTTAACACCCTATCAAGTTTACCCCAAGGTCAAACCACAAAATGCTCTGACAAACTTACAAAACCCTCAGCGTTTCACTCTCAACAGAACTCAGCTTGCCTTTTAAACTCTAACAGAGCTTCGTCTATGCAAACAACACAGCTACATGATGTGGTTGCAAAGCTGCATTAAAAAAATTCATCAGACAAGGCATGACTAAAGTGGAAATGTCTGCATTTAAAACTTAATAAGATTAAACATATCCAAAGCACAATGCACATGAGCATTTGAGTTGAAGTCAATCCAAAGTCCAAATCAACACATCTAAATAGATATTTTGATGTAACATCATTTATAATGTTGGGTGAGCTGTGCAAAATCTAAATTCACCCTGAAATCTTCTTAAAAAAATTATTCCATAAAAATATTTGTTTAGAAAAAAAATACAAACAGGTAAATATTATGCAAAAAGTTTTAAGAAAAAGTAAAAAATATACTACTAATTTTCTTAACAGCTACTTTCTTTTTGAACTCAAAAGTGAGTGGAGATGGTTGTCTGCATTTTCCATGTCTTGCATCAGGATTTTAGTTGTGTCTTTGTTTTATAATTAGTAAATTATGTAAAATCCTCCCCTTTGATGAACTGTAACTAATTAAAAAAACAGAAGTCCTGGTGCTTTTTTTCCTACAACTGCACAAGCATAACTGCAACACAGTTATGAAGTTGGGCTTGACGAAATACAGATTTAAAACCAAATTAAAAAAATAAAAGTAAAACATTTCAAAACAATGGACGAGTTAGGAAAAAAAACAACAGATTTTTGAAATAGGATTGAGGTCATAGAGGTTTTGAGACTGGGGAATACAAGAGGAGCAGATGAAGGTGTAAATTAATCAGGATCGCTCTTCAAAATGGGCAGACAGGATGTCTGGTTACAAACCTATTGGCTAGAGCGACACACAGACTGTGCATGAGCTGCCATGGCTATTCTGTGTCATCCCCGAGGAGCCTGCCGCTCTCCAGGTCATTAGATAAGGAGCTGCCAGAGGAGGAGGTTGAGCCGCGTCTCTGAAACTGACGGGACTGCACCCCATAAAAGAAACAAAAGGCCTGATGCAAAGAAAAAGGGATGGAGAAAAACATAAAAGACTTTTAAAAAAGTATAGGTGAAAAAATAGGATGAAAAGCAAAGAAAGCAACTAAACAACAAAGGTGAATATTGCTGTGGCAGAAACTACTTAGTAATTTACCAAGGAGTTCTAATAATCCATACAAACACCCTCCGTCACTCACCTCCTCTATGTCTGCGTTCCTACGAGCCTTATAGATGAACTCTCCAATGGCAACAAAAACAGACAGCACCAGACCAGCAGCCAGGACAATGAAGATGCCACCAATGTTCTCCACGCCCAAAGCACTGGCCTCTTTGTTGTCCTCCTCTGGGCATCCGTTTCCTCTCCACCACTTCTCCTTCATCATGTGCAGCTTTCCCTCCTCCTGGAGCTGCAGGATGGCGATGGTGACTTTATCCCTGTACGGAGATCCTGAGAAAGACGACACTTGGGCAGTTGAAAAACTTTAATGGTTAAAGTAGTTCACCCTAGCCATGACCCAGTTTTTGCTGTTTTTCTGAAAGGAAAAATGAGGATTTGTATTTATGAGTTATGTATATGTCAACTAGAAGCTTTAAAAATACTTGTTGATTTTCAATCTCACTCTATTTTTTGGCTCAAATAATTTCCATGTCTAGTACTGTGAGTGCTCACATGTTATGTTACAATTCAGCTATTGTGTTTGGATTTTTTAAAACTTTATTTTGACTTTCCTAATTTTTGTCATGGGTTATTTTTTTTAATCAAATCTCCAACTGTGATTCAGTTCCTTACCGCTTTTATCTCACTTGTTTCCCAAAAACGAAGTCTCCCAAGTTTTTTATTAAAGCTCTTTAAGACCCACTCGGATAAAAATTGTGTTTTGTGGGTTTTTAACATGTTATTGTGAAATTTTTCTGAAAAATTTAGATGGAAAAAGCTTGTGGCTGTAATGTAGAAATTGAAGGGCCACTACCTCCCTGCTCCGCTTCACTTGTAGACTAGATTTTTCTCATCCGAGCTGGTATCTGGCTCAAAACTGTACACTCAGATGGCTACAATATTACTCGCCATTCAGTTGCATGTTAGGTTGGGGGTGTGAGGGTTTTTTATGTATTTGTTTTTTTATTTTTTTATTTTTTTAACTTCATTAACAAATATTGCACATAAGAAATACCAAGGAGAGCATGTGAACAGATGGATGATGGGAAGGGGGCGACCTTATTCCGCACTAACAGTCCCACAACTTAGAGACAAATTTCGAATGAACTCCTTTGTAAAAACTATCGCCTTGAAAAACAACAGAAGTTTTTGGATTTTCTCAAAAAACAAATCAAAATTAAAAGACCACTGAGAACGATTTTAAAATAGATCAAAAGATGATCAGAGTGGGTCTTTAACTTCACACATTAGACAATTGCTTAGTGTTAAGGTTTAACCTAAGAGAAAGGGCTTCTTGTAATTGGAGCATCAACAACAATATACCTTGATCTGAGACCTTTCGTCATTTGTTCTCTCCAGGTAATATGAGGCTTCATGTCAGTATAACTGAAGTATTTTTGTGTATTTCTAACAGGGAGAGCAGAGTCTAATACCACAACAAACAGGCTTCTTACATTTGGCCTGCTTCTACAAAATAACTTATTCACTAATAAGTGCTCGAGTTCTATGGAAACACTTTTGACATGTTTTATGTTTGAATGCAAATAAACTGCAACTGGCTTAAGTATTGTCAATGCATACATGTGGGATACATGTCTGACCTTTTTACATTGATAATGCGTCCTAAGAAAAGTTCATCTAAGAAAATATCTAAATTTTTTACTTTACTTTGTTTGCAATTTACTGTAATTGCACTATTTTAACTTTTGTCCTGTTATGTCTATACAGATGAACATGTATAGGCCTACTGTATTTGCAAACTTTTTTTTTTTTTACCAAATACCAGTCGCTATGTGGTTCCACTTACCAATTGGTGTTCCCACCCCATATCCCTTGGAGTCGATGAGACCTCCAATCTGTGTGAGGTTGCAGTTTCTCTGGCTGATATACTCGATGCTGGTGGACTCCATCAGCATTGCGTAGTCTGTTGTCAAAACGCGGGTGATGCCTTCTTTGTTGTTTTTAACTAATGCTGTGTTCTTCCTGCTGCTCATGAAGGCCCACATCTTCTCATAGGTGGAGATCTTTGATTTCTGGAGATTCCAAACAGGCAAAGGTTGAATAAATTTGCATGGAGACCATAACCTGGTGATGCTTTTGCCTACAAAATGTGTACAGCCTTTGTGTGTAGGTTCCAAGTGCAGTCATAGACTTGAGAGTCTAACATCAGAATGTGCGTGGGTGTTTGCTCTGTTATAGGAAAATGGGATGGCTGGGTTCTAAATCTCCTCCAGCTGATTCAATTTGTTGAAGGCATCAGCACACCCTGATTCTTCCATCATGAAGCAGTTATCACTGGCTGCAATCTTGGAAGATAAAGTCCTGCATGAATCACCCTGCTGAGCCACAGGATGCAAGAGAGTTGACAAATGTGAGGCAAAGCAGTGACAGCCTTGCTTGGGGAAGGTCATTATGGCCAAAAAAAGTCAAATTATGTTTAGAACTAAGGTAATATAAATGTAAAAAATAAGTTTGTTTACT
The DNA here is from genome assembly GCA_023969325.1 of Oryzias curvinotus. Lineage (NCBI taxonomy): Eukaryota > Metazoa > Chordata > Actinopteri > Beloniformes > Adrianichthyidae > Oryzias > Oryzias curvinotus. The sequence continues at coordinate 19,985,926 of CM043719.1, forward strand.
TTGTGCAAAAGAAGTAAATCTAGGAAATTTAAAACTCAGCCTTCTTAACATTTTTACTGTATTTCTGCAGGAGAACTGACCTACCTTAAAGAATGTCATAGTGGATCCATCTCTAACAGCACCATACTCAATTCTGCTCTGTTTAGCCAGGTCGTCTGCAGAGTCAATGGGAGCATCCATCCTCTCCACAGTAAGAAAGGCTGCCAAGTTGGCTGTATAAGATGAGATGATGATCAAAGTGAAGAACCACCAGATACCCCCTACTATACGAGTGGAAAGAGCCTTAGGCATCAGCTCAGAGCCTGGAAGCAAGACAAACAAATGGAAGAAAATAAAATGAAAGTTGTTGTTTTTTTTTCAAATGGAGGATTTAGAGAGCAAAAGAAGTAAATAATCCAGAATAGATAAAAGAGTGTCACAAATACACTGACAGATAATCTAAAATAAAATGTTTTTGAAATAAAGCAGTCTCATTGGTTATCTGTTTAATTTTCTTTCAGATACAAAATAATATATTTTGCATTTCTACAAGCAATTTATTTATCCCCCTTTTCATTTAAAAATGTTACCCCCCCCTCCAAAAAATAGAGTCTAATAAACTTAATCTAATTTTGAAAATGATTAAGTAGTTAAAGCATGGGGGGGAAAAAATCAGATTAAGACTCCATGTTTCTTTGTTTCTTTTGGATAGAAGAATGGAATAATCAAACTTGGCCAAGCTAAGTCACAACTGCACCAGACTGCATGCGTAACATTTGGAATGGTCCCTCTTCATCTTGTTTTGTGTGAACAGCTCTTCAAAGCAAAAGCGTTTCAGGGCTTAGACAATTCCGTACAGAATAGGAGACTTGCTGCTGGCATAATGACCGTTGCCATCCAATAAGCTTCTCACTTTAGAAGTTGTAAGGAACAACACAAAAAGTCTAAGATGACAAAATATATTTTTGTAAAATGCTTAACTCTGATGTTGAAGGAGCTACGTTTAGGTATAAATGAGTTTTTTTATTGTGCATTAATGTGTTTGGTCAAATGATAATATAAAATGGTATTACATCCAGTTTTAACTTCCCTTTTAACCAGAAGTTAGATGTTCAGTTATTTATGAACTGGAAAGAAACATGTCAAGTTTGCAATGACAATGCACACTCAATCCCACAAGGACACAAGTCCCTAAATTACCTTGTCGCATGAGAGCTCCAATACCAAACCAGAAACTGTTTAGTAAAGTGAAGTTGTTTTGTACTAGAGTTGAGGACGGATTGCATGGATGTGGGTTGTACCACTCGTATGGGGTAAACCTGCAACACATGAGTAAGAAGCACAAAAAAAAAAAACAATCAAAATGATGTATCTATCTACATCTTTCAGAGATACAATAAAAAACAGTTTCAGTTTATGACATAATATCAGTTTCTGCAGTTTCAATGATCCTTTTATGTTTCATCATGCTCAATTTTAAGACAAAAAAAATTTTCTCTGACTTTTTAAAAGGGATTTTACAGCCTCATGGTGTTTCTGTCTGCAATGTCTTGTTTGCTTCACTCTATATGAGCCTTCAGAGGTCTGACATTTTATCCAAAAACACATGTACCAAAACAAGGTATGGTTTTTCAGATATTTCAGTTATTGTAATTACATTTATATGCGTTTTTGATTGTGACAGTATAGGCTGTATAAAATGTCTTATTGTGCACCGATCTATTCTAAACTTCCCAACCTCTAATTTATTTTTTTTAAACCACAGTTTGTCTTTTGTTGTATGTTACCAAAGACTGATCAAATGGGAGCTCAGGAATAAATCCACTATAAAAAGCTGGCTGACAAACCAAAAGTAAGTGCGAAAATGAAAGACAAGTAGACTGTTTCAAATGTAAATTTGTATCAGTGGAATAAATTAATGTAAGACCGAGAATGTAATTTCTAAATAAAAATAGCAAAAAGCAAAATGTCTTTTAGAGCAGCGGTCTCCAACCCCCGGGCCGTGGTCCGGTACCGGTCCGTGGGTCATTTGGTACCGGGCCGCACAGAAAGAATAAATAACTTACATTACTTCCATTTCATTTATTTCTGAATCTGAAAGATGCTTTATTTTGAAAAATTGCCCGATTCTCTTTTACATCCGTCTAGGCAAAGGCGCTCTTCTCTGTTACGTGATAGGTTACTGCTAAAATAAAACCCAGGATCTAGCAAAATGAGTAAAAAACAAACGTCTTTGGAAAGTTTCTTTGCGAAGGGGAAAACGCCCAGCCAGGAGACAGAAGAGGAGCCTTCAACTTCCAAAAGAAGAAAGCTACATTTAATAGACAGTACTTCTTTTTTGCACCATGAGTGTGGGAAGGGGAGAGGATGATGACACCCGTGCGATGTACAATGTCATCCGTGTCAAAATAAAAGCTCAGGGTTTATCTTGTCAGGTTTCTGGTTCTCCGTCATCGTAGTGATGCTGCAGTAATCATCCGCATACATCTTAAAGACCGGTCCGTGAAAACTTTGTGTGACGTCATACCGGTCCGTGGCATTAAAAAGGTTGGGGACCACTGTTTGAGAGCAAAATCCTAATAATATAGTTAAATTACTCAAACAGTTGTGCACAGCAACTCACCTGGCAATTACAAAAAGAACACAGCTGACACCAGTGCAGGCTAGCAGCACATACATCCAGATGTCTGGAGACAGAGGATTCAGAAAGGAGAACACGCCTGGATTGGTCCCGTTTGGCTTCCGGTACAGAATGCTGATGCCTAAGGTCATGAAGGGCTTGGAGAAGTCAATCACTTTCTCTCTGACATATGTAATGGTGAGGGGAGCCACAGCGAGGTCTGCAACCTGGGAGAAGAATACCGTTTGGGATGTCTTTTAAATGTAGTATTAACTGTGTAAAACATATGGTGCACAATGAATCTAATACATTATTAAAATTCTGTATTTTCTTTAAGGAAACGTTGATAATACTACTAATACTTTAAAGTTAGACTTGCATTAAGTGATCTAAATATGCTGCCTCAAGTGTAATAGTAAGTCTGCAGAAAGGGTTGACTACGATCTGTAAACTCACTTGCAGACAGTACCACAATGTGATTTTTATCAGTGTTCATTTAACAAAAGGTCGCAAAAACCAACAAATATGTTCTGGTCTATTGTATATTCCCGGACATATTTGCTTACGTGCTCGATCAGCTCCCGCACCATCCCGTTCCACTCTCCCTTGTCATTTTGAGCTCCATATTTCCCATCACCCACCAGTCTGACTTCATACGTAAAACCCAAGATGTTTGAGAGCTCTTTCAAAAGATCCATGCAGTAGCCTTCATAGCGATCGTTCCCAACAAGCTCCTTATCTGATTTCCTGACCATTACGTATGGATTTTCCTGCAAACATTAAAAAAAAAATGTTTTTTGACAGAACAGAATCTTATTTGAACTGTTGTAGAAAAGAATCTGTTGAAATGTGTTTTCATATAAAAAAAAATTGCTCCTGGCTTTGTTTTTCTCCTTTGTTCCCTTTGGTGACATAAGGTCTCTGCTCCCTGCAACAGTTCAATTCAATGTTCAATTCAATTCAATTTTATTTATATAGCCCAATATTTACAACAATAGTCATCTCAACGCAGTTGGCACAACTCAGAGGCAAATATCTAACAAAGCACTGCTGAAACTATGTCTACGAAAATACACTTATTTTTATTTTTATTCTGGCTAAAAACAGCATAATCATATTTAAAAGACCACTGGGAAGATTTTTTAAATAGCTCAAAAGATGATCGGAGCAGGTCTTTTAAATTTCCTCCTCACCAGTATGGTGGTGACAATCAGAGTCCTGTTAGCCAGAGAGTCTGTAACATTGCTATTCTTGTCTCGGTTGGTCTCTATCAGAGTCATCCCCTTGTATGAATTCCATATGGCAACCTGGAAAGACAAACAGAGATTCAAATAACGCAATCACACTTGCTGCTTTGATCATAAAAGTCACATATGTAAGTGCAGACATGTTTTTTTTTTATTAAAAATTCTTACAAAGAAAATGAGCCTAAATGCAACAGAATCACACCAGCAAAGAAAACATAAATGAAGGAGTGAAAAGTCAAAAGGGTTTGGGGTGGGGGTGGGGGGCAAGGTTTTTTCCCCCCAGACTATCTTAGTGAGTCTGAATAAAGCTTCCTGCTTTGCTTGACCATGCGCTTAATCCCAACAGTTATGAGATTAGAAAAGGCGTCTGGCAGCTGGATTTTGACCCTAAATTCCCATCACTGTTTCAGAGCAAAGCTCAGATAAGCTTATGGCAACGATGCATAAAGTTAAGCGTATTAACTTATTAAGCTTCACTGTTAATACAACTAAACTAAGAAACAAACCTTTATTCCCTGCCAATTTGCGTCACATAATTCTAGTTTCGCCAAACAAAGGTCCGCAGAAGAAAATTGGTCCAAAAAGCACAGATCTACAACCTTTTTTAAAAAATAAAAAGAACTGCAAGAGTAAATACAGTAATGGTGGGAATTTTTTGATACATTCAAACAAACTGTGGCAACCAACAAAATTCTAAACTTAATATATGCTTTTATTGTGATAGTCTGCATAACTATTAATTATTATGTTTTATCTAGTGAGCTTTTGTGCTTTTGTACCAGCAAAGGTTTGGCAAAATATTTTTTTTTGCATTATTAAATCTTATCTGTCTTTTTTTCATGCTTATCTTTCAAAATTCACTTCTTTTTCTTCTACAACCATTCTCCACTTCTACTATTACAATGTTTCCTAAACAAAAGCTTCTTATTATTCTCCATATAATCCTTTCCTCTGCATCCTCGGTCACATCCTCCTTGGTCACATAAACCCCCCTCATGTTCTCCTTCACTATAAACATGAAGACGTGTGCCAATGTCCACAGCAATACTTTATTTTTTTTTTTGTCTGCATCCTGGCTTTTAAAAAAAACACCCACATTGTTGAGAGTCACATACATATGCAATGTCCCTTCATGTAGGTCCACCTTAAGCCTCAGCAGCCATGCAGTGTCTCAATGTTTGGGTCAGGGCTTGGGGGAGCTCTCCTCACTCTACCAACATTGTTGAGATAATGCCATCACGTGAGCCGCCGTCCCCTCATCGCTTTATCAATAAAGAGTAATCGATCCCTTTTAAAGGTTGTTACTTCCTCTGACAAGTAAACTTTTGTAGACAGTTGCTCTTCTATGCCACTCTATATAAAAGATGGCAGCATTTTCCCAAAGGCCAAAAGTAAATGAAATTCAATTTTGAGTCAAATCTCTCCTGGTTTTTTGATGGTAAAAAAAGATCTAATATGGCATTATACTTTTTTTTTTAAACGAGTAATAGGGAGCTTTGTTTCACAAATTACTACAGCCTTGTAGGTCATAGGTCAACTTTTTGGCTGACATGATTTATTATTTTTTACTTCTCAAATCTGAAACAAAAGAAAGTTTAGAGCTCCATAATAGAAGATATTAACATTGCATATATGTGGCACTTTAGGAGTTATTAGTGGGAGCTCTCTTCATTTTTTTTTTCCTGCCCAGGTAAATGGGTGTTTGATGAATTATGTGAATTATGTGCAAGTTGAAGGGGAAAAATCTCGCTCAAAACTTGCAGAAAGTGTGAATATTATAAATAATAAAAACCCTTTGATTACCTATTGTGAGAGCTTGAACCATCCATTATTATAAAGCCAGGTTCCTCTCAAAAAACATGTGAAAGATCTACAGGAAAGGTTCAGCTATTCCAGAGTGTGCTCTTTCTTTCTGCTTATAGCTTGTCATGAAATGACAAGCACAGTGCTGTAAAGCGGCTACTTTTATAACAGACATTTGACATAAAAACCTGAGTGCAGCTCTGAGAGCAGAGGAAACAATGCACCAGCACAGAAACTGACTGACACCTGTGACCAAAACTCAAAGAGGTGGATACAATCGAAATATCATCATGAACTTTTGCATCCTGACAGCTGTCAAGCTCCCATAAAGTAAAAAGAATGAAAAAGGAGATAGATAGGGAAAAGGAAGTTGAACCCTGTGTGAGGGGACGAAACGATTCAACTTCCTGAAAATGAACGAAGCTTTAGCTATAATTTGAGAAACAGATAAAACAACTACCAGAAAAATACATTTCTATATTTATGAAGTAAGATATAAGAAATGAAATAAAAAGAATAATTGAAAACACAAACTTTATTTGTCAACATGGGAAAATGCTTACGAAATGATTTATTTTTGCTTAATAGTGTGGAAATTGAAATCATTCAGGTAAAAAGATGACTTACCGGGATGTCAATTCACAAAACATAAAACATTTCTTTAAACTCAAAAGACATTTTGATAAACATTAATATTAGAGTAAAATCAAATGTTAGTTTGAACCTGATCTTATTCATTTATCACACTTGATGCATTTTTATACATACATTTTAATTCTTACCATTATTTTAGGTGATAAACAAATAATTGTATTCATTGAAAGATATGTATGATAAGATGTCTTTCTGCATAACTTAATACTATTAACTCTACAGGGACTTTTTCGCCATAACCTGATACAACACAGTTGAATGTGTTCTATCCAGTCATCATGGCCAGTGTGTAAATGTACACTCTATCTGCATACATAAACGTTATTATTCATAGAAAATATTGAAGAAAAAAAAACAATAAATTTGGCAGCAACATTTTTACTAAAGCCATATAAACATATACAAGCATTCAGACTGTTCACTATTATGTATAATCTGTCTTAAAAGATCAGATGAATCCCCTTCAGAAAACAATTAAAACCAGATATCGAAGTGATATATAAAATAAATTGTTCGCCTACAACCAAGTGACACATCATCAACTCATGTCACACAATATAGACCTAAATATTTCAAGATATTTTACTTGAACCTACAAACTGTCAAGTCTTAGAACAACCAAAGTCAATGCTAAATGTTTGACAAGGAAGTTTAAAATTCCTTATTTGTGACAAATCATTTGGTGCTCGATCTTTCTCTGTTTTGTAATTAATTCTAAACCAAATTTAGTATTAGTATGGAAGCGTATTGCATTTAATAAGAACTTTTTTTTAATTGAATGCAATCTGCTTCCATATATTTGTCATATTTGTTAATAACTGATAATCACTGCATTTTATAGTTTAATTTTTTCACATTTTTTTTATTTTGATTACAAAAAAATATTGCTGAAAGCATTTGTGACACTTTACATTTGTTAAACATCTTTTGAGATTAATTTGTTTAGCGCATATATGTTTGCTAAAATTAACATTTCTTTTTTTTTGTTTTTCATAATGCTGAAATAAAGATCTGAGCCTTTAGAGAAAGGACTTTGTAAGCTTGAGCCCTTTTTCACCCCCAAAAAAATGAAGAATAGCAAAGGTGACTGGGCAGGGAGCTGGGAAGTGTGTGGCATGAGGAATGAGACTTTTAGGAGCACAGGAAAACATTTGAGGTGTCTTCCAAATGGAGCACTTTAACAGACCTTGATCCACCTTTTCGTGAGCTGACTTGTTCCCTCCGCAACACTCTTTGAAAATTTAGAAGAAAGCAACAAAAAACACAGGCAACATGGAAAAAATGATTAATCGGACAAACTTAAAACAACAAAATGAAAGGTAAAGAAACTCTTTGTTCGATATAATAAAAACCAACACAGTTCATGAAGGTAACAGCATTTACAGCTTCATCCCTCTGTAAAAACTTACTCTGGCAGCGCCATCCTCCTGGAGGCTGATTACATCCAAATCAAAGTCCTTCCTTAAACCATCTGTCTTATTGAGAACAATGCGCCCAGTCAGTCCATTCCATTGTGCCTGCAAAAGAGTTTAACAAAGACGCTTGAATTTTCTGTAAAAAAAAAAAAATCCCCAAAGAAGTGAAGATTTTTTACTTAAATATTCAATGAATCATATATAAAAAAAAGCAGAGCTATAGTTTATATAATCAGAATGTATTAAACTATATTGAGGTGTTTTAAGATGTTATTCTTATTTTTTATTTATCCATTGCATTTTTGCACTCTGATTTCTCTATAGTCTCAAGCTGCTCTGATTTTGTTACAATTCACTTTTGTAATGACAATCAAATGATTTTGATTCTGATTAGGGTCTGGGTTGGGGTCTATTTCCCTCAAATTTGTCCAAAACTGGCAGGGGCGTGTAGTGGCAGACCGCTAATACCAAGTGCCATCATGGTTATTAAAGGGCCTATACCATGCTATGCTTAAGCCTTTTCTAGTAAACAATATGCATGTACATGATAATATATTACCTTTGGCACACAAAAGAAAAACTATTTTTATTTAATATTAGTTGTTTTCCTGAGTTAGTTTCGTACCCAGAAGTGAGACGACTCGATCTCTGAGGGTTTCACTCTAAGTGGGTGCTGCCCATTTCATGACGTCAACCTAGAGCCGGCCTCAGCTCAGTGTCTGCGCCACGAAAACAAACATCCAAACTTTTGCAAAGATGGATGTGCATATTGTGCATATAAAAGGAAATCGGTTTTGCCAAACACCTCTAGCTCCACGGAGAAAGTGGGTGTTTGTTTTAGCCTGGGGGCGGTGCTGACAGCGCAGACTCTTCCTGGAAGGGGCTGTTCTCACTTGTCTACTTCAGCTCGTGTGAACCCGCTCTTTGGGGTTTCTTAATTTTGCTTGGTATAGTCCCGTTAAATCACTGAAGCTTCCCAAGGTGTTATTAATATATATTATAACTAAATAAATACGTTTAGCATAAAATAAGCTCACATGTTCTATTATAACAACACATTAGCTCATTTAGTGAGATGGAGTAAAGTGGAAGAACTGTATTAGTTTTATGCTTCAATATTCCAAAAAGCAAAAAAGTGGTTGAAACAACTTTCTTCACCTGCAAAAGGAAGTTAAAATGGAAGTTCTTCTACCTGTTTTTTTAACACAGATGTTATCAGACAACAGTCCCTATTGCTAAGAGACCGACCTGTCTTTCTTTAGTCAAACGGTAGCCCACAGATAATTGTGTTGGCACTAAAAACCCTGGGGTGTCTGGAGTTTTGTGTGTGTGGTATAAATAATTCATCGCGCTTTGTGAAACCAGTATAAGGTTCATTTTGCTTTTAAAATATTAAACACTTTTGCAAAATAGAGATTAAACTAAAAACCACAAAAAAAAACTAAGTAACAGGAGAAAACACTATGTTTTCTTACACATACCAGAATTTAAAGCTGAATTGTGAGAAAGATGCATCTTTAGTTTGTATTATCAAAATGGTTATGTGTGATCAAGCAGATTTACAAGATGAGCAATGACAAAACTGAAAGCAAAATGGGGGGGGGGGGGGGGGGGGGGGGAATGAAAAGGGCAAAATAGGAAAGAAAAACATGTGAGCAAAGGGATGGAGTCATGATTTTCCCTTCTCTGTAGCAGGCAACAGTTCTCTGCTGGATTCAAGGCTTAAAAGATCAAAACATCAAAGACCTCATTTCTGTCTGTAGGCATTCAGCCTGACAGTCAGGCTGGAGCACACGCTTTCAACTTAAAGTACATAAACCCTGTGTATTTTCATGCCAAGTACTTTCAGAGTCAAAGTGTGACCTGTCACATGGAGCCAATAAAATTTACTAGGTCATGACCTGACATGCACTTTAGCTGAATTTTATTATCAATGCAAGGTCACTGCTAGACTGAATGTTCTCTAGGGCCTTGAAAATGTGCAAGAACAAATCCTGAAAAATGCATGGTGGTCAGCCTGAAGGCAATAGGAGGTGCAACAAAGATGCAGGGCTTTTTACCTTTTTGAAGTTTTTACCTGTGATTTGACACTCACCTCTTTGAACAGATTCATGAAGCGTGGTCCAAAGCGCCACGGTTTATGGCGGTGGCACTGCAGGGAGCTGACTGTCATTTGAGTGGCCCTTTGAGCCGCAATAGCAACCATGTACACTGCATCATACATCAAAGCTGCATCTGTCTGCAGAGGAGGCAGGGAGAGGGTGATATTTGTCTGCACTCTGAAGTTGAGCACATAGAACATGAACTGTAAACAGCAGGTTAACAAAAGCCAAAGAGGCTGCCTGGTGTGAAACAGGAAATGCTAAAAGACGGTTGAGGCCATTACTCCAAAAACAAGATTGAAAACATATCCCTAACAAAGATTTGTGTCCATAAGAAAAAGAGGCTTACAGTCATGACCCCTTCAATTAGTCCTTTGTCTTGTTTGGGACCTTGCATTCGATCCATGGCCCACTTGTTCATTGTGGAGGCCACCAACGGGTCGTCAAAATTAAGCAGTCTGAGGCCCGTCATGTTGACCCCGCTGTAGCGGTACGGCTCTAGATCCAGAGCAAACAGGTCCTACAAGCAAATTTTAGACATAAAAAGAATATAATACAAATTCTAAAAGTATCTGTTCAAAAAAGGGGTCTAAGCTTAAAGGGCAATAAGCTTAAAATTGGATCTCTAAGTATTTGTGTATTCAAATTGTTGTGAATCGGGAGCCGACGAAAAAGCGCTATTTGAAAAATATGTTATTTGTGACGTCGAAAATACAGTGGGTGGGCCGCAAACTCCCTGCTGCGAGCTTTCAGCAATAGGGAGGAGAAAGAGGAGAAGAAGTTACTTTGAGCCAATAGTTCCCCCAGCAACTCAGAGGCGAATTTCTGTTGAACTACATCTGCTCTACAGAAACTATGTCCTCAAAAACAACATAGGTTTTTTTATTTTGGCTAAAAACGGTATAATTATAATTAAAAGACCACTAGGAATCCTTTGAAAATAGATCTAAAGATGATCAAAGTGGGTCATTAAGCCAACAGGGAAGGCAGTGTGACCCCAGATTAACACAAAACTTGATATAAACATCAATTAAATACATAAAATAATATCATTTCAATAGTATTTATTTATTTATTCATTTTCACTTACCAATGTCGTGAAGAAGAAATGGTAATATTCTGTCATCATTCCCATTGAAGACAGCTGCATCAAAACAAAGATGTATCAGAATTCAGAAAATAGTATGATGGGCCAAATGTAACACTAAACTGTACTATGAAAGGATTAAGTACTCTCAACAACAATTTTACAATTTTTTAGAACTTTTTAAGTATGAAAAAACAAGTTTTTAGCTCAATAATTAGATGATTAGATGAAAAACACAAACTGGATGGAAAAAAAGATTAAAAAGCTTTGATTTTTTATGTGAAATTAATTAAATGGAAAACAAGTAAACAATGGATGATAGAATAATCAAACTTAGAACTTGGAACACACAAATAATTAGTTTTCACTAGATTTTAGATTTTAGATTTTAGAGAGGCTCTTTGAAAAATGTATACATTGTGATTTCCCAAAAGGACACAGAATCCACACAGACCTGCATTAGGAGCTCTGAAGCCATGCGATAGGAACAATCAAAAATAATGAAAAACTCCTTGTCCTTCTTCAGCTCCTTCAGCAGTGGACGAGCATCCTGGTTACCTGGGGTGAGCTGGCGAATTTTGATTTTCAGATTTAATTTTGCTGGAGCCTTGATCAACTCCTGCATCCGCATTAAACCTGCATCCAAAAAACATTGAAAATGTTTCTTTTCCTCTCACCCCAGACTCACAAACAGCTTCTTCCTCTGGCCCACACGAATGCTAAACACCCACAAATAGTCCCTCTGTAAAATGAACAAAAAATGTACACAAAACATATTTATTTTTGTGTTTCCTGTATTTTATTACTGTGTTTTCTTGTATTTTTTTTTTTATTGACTATGCCTCGTGCTTTTTTTTTTAACATTGTTTAATTTCTTTTACTCACTATTGCCCTGTGCAGTGCTGTTGTTGGACTACCCACAATTTAATAGCTGTTGGTAGTGACAGTCCATTCTATTCTATTCTATTCTATTATTCTATTCTATTCTATTCTATTCTATTCTATTCTATTCTATTCCATTTAAGAAAAAAATCATAAATTAACTGTTTGGAATCTAAAATCAAGTCCTTGAGTTATTTAAATCTTATCAATTTACAATGCAAATGTATTAATGTTAAAATAGCTACACATTTTATTTTCTATACAACAACAAAAAAACAAGATAGAATTCTTAAAAGCAACAACAGATGACTACGTCTGACACAAAAAATGTCATCCCGATTCCCTTGATAATCACACATCTGCAGGTCACTTCAGTAGAATAACTTCCATCTTTCTCTGGTTTGTTTTCAAAGTTGAGCAGGAGCACACAGCTCTGTGCAGGTGAGGAGGAGTCGTGCTGACATTTTGGAGAAATGCAATTCCAACCGAAAATTACAGAAGAAAAAAAATCTATAAAGCCTGACATTTAAATTTCATATTCTGAAAGTAGTAGGTGGACCTTTGAGGAGGATACTTCACAATGCCATCTATATGCGCTTTCTGAATTATGAAAGGGAACTTGCAGCTGCTTGATGTGGCTAACTGGTACCTTGTCACTGACTGGGGTAACTGGTTGTCACAAAGGACTGAATTTGGTTGACAAAAATGAATTTTGCAATCATAATGACAGTATATCAATGCATGGAGGGCCCAGAAAACCTTCTTACCCCTTCTTAAGTCTTTGCCTGAGATGTCAAACAAGTTTAAGGCTGAAACCAGCTTTGCCTTGAGGTTAAAAGACAAATTGAATAGAGCTCACCTGTGCTGTCTTCATAGATCACTGTTAGTTTCTTCCACTTGAAGAATGTGACTACATCAAGGATGGCTCTGGCAATGGCGGTGTACTCAGGATAGAGGTTGATGAAGAAGGTGTCTTTGTTGTTGACCGACGGGTGCTTCCAGCGAGTCTGGATGTGAGGGACTTCCAAAGCGTTGCAGATAGACTGAACGGCACTGACCGAAGAACTGTGAGAGGGGCCGAACACAGCAACCACCCCGAGAGCCAGCTGGTCACACACTAGTGAACAAAAAATGCAGCCAGCTTTTGGTTTTTGTTCAGCCTTTATGTGAAAAACAGTTTAAATTAGAATTCCAACAACCACTTTATGATTTTATTTCTTTGTATTGAGTTTTTTTTTTTTTTTTTAGCATTCATTTTATAAGCAGCAATTGTATTATGAAAAGACTTTTTGTTGAAAATGTAAATCAAAGAGTGGAGAAAGAAACAGATGAAACTATCATCATGTTCCTACTTTGATTCAGATAAATCCTCTGCCTCATTACACTTAAGTGGTATGATGGGAGAATAATTAAAGCTTCCATTTGTATTCATTTGTAATGCAAATGCTCCCTGATACAACAGCATCATGTTTATCCGTGAATAGATAACAATTTGCCCACTTATATTTCACCAGATTTGAATATTTTGACAATGGCTGATGATACTCGGTCCCTTTCTGCAGACAAGTCCCATGCTGAGTTGGTGGATTCACTGGAATCAGTTCTTACCTCTTCTAGACGCCTCAAAGCCATCAAAGATGTTGATCCTCTGGATATCGTAGGTCAGAGTCGAGTTGGGCATCAGGGTTTTGTTCCGATTTATGGTATTTACGGCAAACTTGAACGCCAGCTCATCCATGCTCACTAACTCACTTTCCCGGGTCTCAAAGATCCCCCCTGTACAAAGATAAAGATGGCAATCTCTTCAGTTTAAATGCATGTATAAGCAATGTACTTCTGATGGTACTGTAATGACACCCCTTGATGTTTCATATATCAAAATAATCCAATGGACTTTCAAAAAGCTAAAAGAAGTTTTTAGATGTACACTGCAAACTCTTTGATTCTATAGTTATAGCAAATGTAGATTTTTTTCTAAGAATAAGTGTTAGTTTGAGATTTTGAGGATTTATTAAGATGGGCCAACTTTTAGTAAGATCATATTCTTATTTTGCTCACATTTTGTTAAAAATTAGTAATTTCCAGGTGTTACACTAGATTTTTGTCGATGTAATCAAAATGAACTACAATTAAAAACTCATAATATACATTTATTTGCTTAGAACTATGAAAAAATCATTTTTGGGCTATATAATATTCATTTTTATATAATTCTTTATAACTGTTACCTTGTTTAGTTTATTTTTCCCGTTTTGATTGAGTGTGGAACTCCTTGTTCCTAGATTTTAAAAACTTTTTATAAGATTTCTTGCAGTGTAGCTGCATTGACAGATTATTTTACTACTTTTTTAGGATTGTGTTCTTTTCCTACTGTTATGCTATTCATTGTAGCTCTAGAAATTCAGAAAATAAATGTTATCTCATATTTTTCACTCTTAGCTAAAAAAAACAGCCTTGTTAATCGCACAAAATACAGAACATTTAAGTGCACACCACATTTCAGCTAAGTATTTAAAACAGCATCCACAGTACAAAAAAGAGCAGACTTCCAAAAACTTCTCTGAAAAATACTTGTTTTAAGGGAAAAAACATTGTGCAAACAGAAACAGGTTTTTTTACAATGCATCTGCAACAGTTAAAAAATCAGACATTTCATGAAGCCCTTAATGTAATTGTTGTTTTTTAATATACTGTTATACATACATTTGCAATAAGCCAAAATATACAACAAAAAAAAATGACAAAATAATACAATTTCTATGGAATTTTGCAAATCTAGATCCACTTCAGCAGCTATCTTCTCAAAGATACAGGTTTGAAAAAAGCTGTTCTTCAGCTTTCCTGTCTTGCACAGTGCTGGGTGTCAAAGCTACATAAAAACCTCCTGTCTGAACCTGCTGTCAGCACTAGAAAAAAAAAAAAACTAGTCAGGCAGACTTCGGAAAGTGCCCACAAAATACCCATCAGCATTTTGTCATGCTGGTACAGAGTTGAATTGAAAAGCCAGATGAAATGGAGGTACCATAAATGTTTTTCACCACATAAAAGCAGAAATAAAGGCAAACTGTTTTATGTTGATGAGAACATCTGTGTGACAACAAAACACAATGTTTCCTGACAAATTATTTTTATAAAGACCTTTTCAGAGAATAATATTTCTGATAGATCTTAATGCATCTTAATGAAAACATTTTTTTTAAAGGGAATGATCCTGAACATACAAGCATGTAAAAAGCAGCACAAAAGGTTATTTCCTATTGATCTCTCTGGAAAACAGTATTTCAATGCCTGCTAAGAATAAAAAGAAACATAAATGCATGACCTGAGTAAGTTCTATATCACTCTTTCTCTTTTAGCTGCTAAAAAATTGAAATACTTATAAGAATATTCTTCTTTCTTTATTAAATTATGTCAAATTGTTTATTTTGAGTTAAAAATGTCTCAAAAACAGAATACATAAATACATATTTTGAAAAAATTAATTATAATCCTGACAAGAGTGTTGTTGGGGAAAAAAAAACACTTCTGTCAAACAGATCTGATCAGTTTTTCCATCATCCGGTGAAAAATGCTTGGGTTCATTTTCATTTGATGGAATATCTCTCCTCATCCATCATTCACTTCACTATTTAATTCCACATAATTATGATTTGCATTAGTCATTTGTCATGTCTTCTTCACGAGCAGTTTTTAATCGACTGGGGCTTGAAATTGCTGCACTTAAATTTAAAATACTGATCTTTTTTTCCTTTCCCCTGAGAAAGACATTAGTGAACCTCAGAGCACTAAAAGCATTTATGCCTCTTTTGAATAATAAAAAAAATATTCATCATAACTAATAAAAAATAAACATCTGGTCTAAAACACAAACAACAGTAGGATTCTAATGGCTGTTTGAATCCTTTTGGGGTTTTGGCATTAATTTTATCAACATAACATGTAGGCACATATGCAGAGGCTGCATGTAAAGAGCTTTATGACCAAATTACTCACTAAAAATTGCATCAAGAGTTTTCAATAATTTTATCATTCGTTTGGGTCTGTGTTTAGTTTCTACTCATACATGCCTAATATCTTCCTACTCATTTGCTTACAGCCCCAAACTTTTCATCTGCTCCTCATAGAAACTCATCCATTCTCATCTGTCATCAGACATTCTTACTGCTTGTCCTCCTGACGTCTCTTATTTGGAAATCTGTCTGCTAGTCACAGTGGTGGTCAATGTTTCACAACTTCCATTTTTGGATTCACCCCAAATGAACAAAAAAATAGAAAGAAAAAAATAGATGGGATAAACGAGCAACAAGTGAGTGTTTTAGCCAAATCTTTTAGTTTATTATTGCTTTATTATTGAATCTGGACATAAAAGTTTGTTTGACTTATAATTTTACTTTAACTCTTGACCTGCTTTTTCTAAAACAGTTATTGGTAACACATTTTAAGTTCATATGATTTTTTTATACATTTGTTTAAGGACCTATTAGTTCTGGAATTTGTATTGATTCTGTTGTTTTCACACCTGATTTCCATTTCTAATTATCTCACCTGTTTCTACTTATTTAATTACTTCTTTTGTGTTTACTGGCTTACCCCTAGGACTACGGTCGTTTTGATTGCTTTGAATTTGCAACGACATAACTTGGTTAAAAGAAATAAAACAAAAAAACCTACAGATGAATAGGACCCTGACTTTTCCTAAATGTGTGTGTATTTTCTTCAGACAGTGTTTTGTCATAAAATATTCAAAACACAAATGACCATTGCAGCCAAATTAACACCATGCTTTTTTACAGGAGGGAGGTTGTCATGTTTCACTATTTGCTATGTTTTCCTGATCTTTCTCCTGCTCTTTTTTTATGCTCTCCGAAGCTAAAACCTAGTTATAGCTTCCTTCTAAATCTGAAAAGTACAAGAAATTGCAGTTACGGAAATTAGCATGAATTAAAAAAGACCTGATACTATGAACATCCCTGGATATAAAACTAAGTAGTTCAATTGACAATAAAACACCAAATTAGTTTACAATAGTCTCCTAGTGTCTTTTTTTAACCTATTCCCCCAAATATTATTATATCTTTCCAATATAATTCCAAATTTTGTACAATAACATGGTCAGTCTAGTAGTAGCTGTGGAATTCCAGTTGGTCCACATGTTTTATCACATTCAGAAGTTTGCATATCACAGTTTATAAACTGTCTGCTTGCAGTCTATGTTATTTGGATTCACCACATTCGATATTTATGAGAAATCATTTTAGAAATTGTATTTTCTCTAAACTTCCATTCATTGACAGCAGTGAAGAAAAATTAACTCAGAACCTCATCAGTTTATCATTTTATTTAGACATCTTTGAGAATTGCATTACATAAACGGACCAATCATTATCACTTTTTTCAACTGATTGTTTACATAAAGATAGTTTTAATGCCATCAGTTGACATTTTAAGATCCAAATTTAAATGTATGAATAGCCAGAAGAGTTTGTATAAAAATATAGGTCAAACTGGGAAAAATCATCAAACACGTAAGGAGTTTATGAAAGCACACTGAATATTTAAAAAGGTGACTTTTTTTTTCGGCAAAAGTTAGAAATATGTATTTTATTTAGACATTTAAGCATGAAGATAAGCCCCTTGAGATGCAACATTTCGTTTTCAAGAGGGTCCTTGAACGCTTACAGGATGAAAAACAACAAGCTAGAGTAAAAAAAAAAAAAAGAAGACCCAAAAAAAAGAAGAAACATCCCAACAAACAATGCAATTTAGCTCACAAATATGCCAGAGGGACAATTTCTTGGAGGAGATTAAAAGACTTTTGCTGTCTGTGGGTGAAAGCAAAACAGTTCTTAGAAGGATCAGAGCAGATCAGCATTAAAAGGGGTCCAGCAGAACTTAAACACGCCACAGAGAGATGTCTGAGATGGGATGTACACCCAGAAAAAAGGAGAAAGATTTGGGGTTCAGAGTGAAGAGACATCGATTCATGCGAATGATCTTAAAATTATGTTTTTATTAAGTATTAATAAAATCCAGTTGTTTTACTTAAACTTTGTCGTGTTTGGTTGAAAAAAATGTATGCAAGTCTTTTTTTTCCATTTAAATTAACACTTAATGAGGAATATTGTACACTTTATTTTATAACATTGTAAATTACATTCTATTTTGTTAGAGTGACCATCTTTGTAAGTAAAAAGGAACAAGGTGATTCCAAGCTTTGAAATTTCATGTTTATCAGATAAAACAGTATTGGATTTTCTAAAAAATAAATAAATAAATAAAGAGCTTCAGCATTTGACAGGTGCAACAAACAAACAAATGCTGATAAAAAGGGAAACAGGGAGATCAAGAAATATTTGAAAAGCATTAATCTTTAAAATACTCCTCCAGTTATTCTTATGGTGAAATGATTGACATTAAACTAATTGGTACAAAGAATAACTATATTTTTGCTAGACAGGAGGATACCTGATAAAAGCAAAATTCTAATAAGGACAAGAAAGCAAACATTCCTGAAGGCTTTTGCATAAATGTATTGATTTGCATGAACAGCTTGGGTCACTGCCAAGAAAATAAGACTGGACAGATGTAGTTCTGCTCCAGTTCTCCTACTAAACTCTTTCTGTAGATCACAATGAAACCACAAAGTCAATACAAGAAATAATTAAGGTCAGGAATGTAATTCCATTGCTGAGTTTCGCTTTTCTTGTTGTAGCTAAAATCTTTGTGCTCTGCCAACATGACGAATGATCACACCTCAGAGGAGGGCTCTCCACCAAAGTCAGGGCAAAATTCCAAAAATATGCTTTTAATAGATTCATTAGTATTCCTAATAGCTTAGAGATTCTTGTGAAAAATGGATATTTAATAATTACAATTATGCAAGATGCCTTTTAAATAATGCCCTTTGAATTAAGAAATCCATTTTACTGAAAAACATATCCATTGGTGAGTTAACAGAGTTTTTTATAAGCTGAACGGATAGATTCTCAGCAACTCTAAATAATATTAAATGACCCAGAGCTAAACCCCACAACGCAAATCTTTTGCATGTGCAGATGGATTTCCTACAAGTAACTGAAGGCTGTTTATACCAAGAACAAGTCTTACGCAGACATGTACACATTAAAATGTTATGGATTAGATACAAGATTAAGCTCTTCTACTCCAGATGGCCAATAAGGATTCTGCATTCAAGGGCCTTTAAATCTTAGTAATACAGCCTGTGGAGACAGTTTTGTTGATTTATGTATTAAATGGCCACGTTTTGGATAAACTCTTAGATTAGACCGAACAGTTAGATCCCTTTTTTTCCAAGTATTATTCAAAGCTGAAAAATCCAAATATTAAAGGCCTATCATGCTTTTCTTAAGCCATTCAGAGTCAACTACATCCATATATGATATTTTATTACCTTTGGCACAATATAGAATGATTTTTTAAAATGAAATGTGAGTTATTGTCAGAGTTCATTTTCCTACCCAGAAGTAGACGACTCTATCTGAGGGTTTTGCTCCTTGTCAGTGCCGCCATTTCATGACGTCAACCTAGAGCCGGCCTCGGTAGCATGTCTGCGTTTTGCCCACAAAAACAAACAACATCTGAACTTTTGCGAAGATGGATGTGGATATTGTGCATTTAAAAGGAAAACATGTTTGCTTATCAGTGCTACCTGCGCTGAGAAAGTGTGTGTGTGTGTGTGTTAGCCAGGCATGTGCACTCATAGGGGTGCTTGAGTAGATGCCCTTTTTGACTCGTAATAAAAAAGTGCCTTAATGCACTCTTTTTTTCTCTTTTTTAGCATCAACATGAATAGATTTTTGTTAGAGGTACAAGAAACCCATTTTCTTGTAACTCGGGGATTCAGAGCTGCTGCTTCTGTTGTTGCGGCTCCATTTGGACTCAGAGAGAGTTAGGGACAGTGAGAGAAGCTGCTGCCCCACGGAGAACTGAAGAGATGACATGACAGTGAAGCAACTTCAGTCTGAGAGGTCTGGTCTAAGTAGTCACCATCCACTGATTTAAAGAGCTTAAATATGGTTAATATTTCAGGAAAACACTCTATATTTGTTATAAACCTGGATACTAAGTTAATAATAAAACACAGAGGACATTTCAAAATAAATGAAGAGTATTTATGATGAGTTCATAAATTCCTCACTACGGGTCTGACACTAAATTTATGTTTAACACAATAATTTATGATTAGAATCGCCTTCTTTGAACTCTGTATCATTTCGTTTCACCATCTATTTGTTTTCAAATATTTCCAGTCACTACAAACGCCTGAGTTTAGAGGATAAGATGTAAAACAGAATTTAGCTGTAAGTCCCAACATAGAACAAGAGTCACATTGGGTGCAACTGTTTAGAGGCAGAAACGTAAAAGATTTAATAAACAAACCTAAACAGGACAAAATCTGTGAAGAAGCAAAAAGGACAAAAGACAAATCACCTGATAACATAGAACTGAAAACCACACACTTTTACTCACTGAAGACAACAGAAATGAAGACAGCTGTGGACATGATTGACATGAACCTGAAGTGACTGACATAGGAAAGAACATGGCCAAAAACACCACTGAAGAAATGAACTAAACAGCAGAATCCTCGCAGCAACAGTTTAACATTAAATATTGTGAATAATTTCAGTGTTTCGGGGATGAAAGTTTATCTATTTTGAAAATTGACTTAATCTCCGTATTTTTTAAAGCAGCAGTCCCCAACCTTTTTAACGCCACGGACAGGTGTGACATCAGACAAAATTGTCACAGTCCAGTCTATATTATATGGCGGACAATTATTGTAGCATCGCTACAATGACGGAGGAACAGAGGCGCAACAACACAAACTCTGAGCTTTTATTTTGATACGCAAGACATTGTACGTCGCACAGGTGTCATCCTCTCCCCTTCCCACACTCATGGTGCAAAAACGAAGTACTGACTACTAAATGTAGCTTTCTTTTTTTGGAAGTCACGGGCTCCTCTTCTGTCTCCTGGCTGGGCCTTTTCCCTTTTGTTACAAAGACGTTTGTTTTGCTAGCTCCAGGGTTTTATTTTAGCAGTAACCTATCGCGTTACCGAGAAGAGCGCCTTAGTCAAGAGTGACATAAAAGGAGGTAACAAAGAATCAGGCAATTTTTCAACATAAAACATCTTTCAGATTCCGAAAGAAATAAAACGGAAGTAATGTAAGTTATTTATTCTTTCTGTGTGACCCGGTACCAAATGACCAACGGACCGGTCCGCGGCCCAGGGTTTGGGGACCGCTGGTTTAAAGGACCAAAAAAAAGATGTTTTTGCTGCCCTTTTCCGACTTTGAGCCCCTGCTCGTCTAAAATCCTGTGCACATCCTTGGTGTTAGCCTGGGGGCGGTGCTGGCAGCACAGACTCAACCTGGAAGGGGCTGTTCCTCACTTTTCTACATTGTTTTAGAGGATTCTGAGGGGCTGGTGCTCAGTGCGCAGGTTTTTAGAGGAATACTCAGAAATGCGTGAATGGATCAAAATACCTCTTTTGTTTATTTTATGGGGAATTAACATTACAATACACTTAAAATGTACACATTAAAATGCTATGGATTAGGTACACACAAAGTTGATTTCTGCATGATATAGGCTCTTTAAGTTAACAATAAATAATGATTAATAAAAAGAAACATTTAGTTTTATCTTTTTACCCTGAATGAGAAATCAAATAGCATTTCTATTTCTACAACTGTTTAGTGTGGAATATTAAGTCTAATTTTCCAAACATGATTTTCAACTGTTTTCTAACATTTTTCCCTAGTTCCAAAACTATAGCCTACAGAGCAACAAACACATGTAATATGGTTATATGCATAATGCATCACACCTTTTAGTGAAGAAGGAACAAGTGTGATTTTTTAATGTTTAAAATTTGTTAAGAAATTGGAAGGATTTAGCAAGTTTTCCCTCTAGATGTGGACACACAGCACTGACCTTTTCAAGATAAGCACAGGTGACAGAGGCACCAACTCTCAGTTCTTTCATTTTGCTCTACAAATGAACCCTGGTCCCTGGTCTATTACTGAGATACACAGATAATGAAGACCGTCTCCAGTGTTAGGATTAAAACCAGCTCTCTGACTCACTTTAACTTTAGTAGTAAACTGATAACAGCACAAAAGAAAATGATTTAGTGGGACATAAACTGAGTGGAAACAACATAAAAGCTGGATAATTGAAAAGGAGGAATCAATCATGTGTAGCTTTTGGTTGTTTTTTTTTCTGAGAACTTGAACCTCCTTTTGGAAAAATGCTGCTTTTTCAGAGGAGTTTTCTTTAAAAAAAAAACAAAAAACATTTAATCGGAAAATAAAATACTGAAAAAATTACAATATAAATTATTTGATGAATAAAACAAAACTTTGGACAATTGTGGGTTACTAAAATAAAGCTATGGATTCAAAGGTCGTGGTCTGCTAAAGTAAAAGTATAAAAATTGTTTTATTGTTTTATTGTTCATTTCCCACCTTTAATGGGACTTTTTCTGTATGATTTGTGTGTATAAATGTTTTTAAGAACAATACTTTATTTGTAAATATACTTAGTTCCATATGATAAAAAGAAGACAGTGTTGCCATAAATAATGCCCATTTACTCTTATCTTGAATTACAGAGATGGCACTTGCGTGCGTAAACAGCTGTTGCGCTTACCGATTCTGAGGACTTGCGCAGAACCAACACAGAGCTCCGCCACAAATAAAATACAGCAGAAAAGTCTCTTCCTCTGCTCCATTGTTTTCCAGGTGAACTCGCCGCGAACAGTGAGACCATGACAGTCAGAAGGAGCTCCTATCCGAACAAGGATGCAGTCGACGCGCCATGGCGGGTGCGCACAACCCCGAGTTTTACTCCCAACTCGAGTCAGCCCGCATCACTTCCTCGACGCTAGAGAAACCCACAAGTGATGTAAAAAGTAGATCCCATCGTTTGTGTGAGTCACATTCTCAGCGCAGTATAAGTGGCAGCAGTGCGTATATGTCTAACAGACTGTGCGCCTCCAAGGCTGCAAAAGCTTGGGAGCGACAAAAACTGTTAATTTCAAAGCAATCAACTAAAACTTCCCATACAACCTTTCAAAATAAAACATTTTAAAGCAAAAGAATGGACGAAGCTGAGGGCTAAAGTAATTGCATTTAAGCATTTATTCTTTGTTCTGTAAAATAGCTAATGCCGTACACCCTAAAATATTTGCTTTCAGGTTAAAATAAATTCTTCAAACCCAAAGCTTTTAAGGTGAAGGGACTCATGGTCTCATTCTGTTTGTGGGTTTGCGTGTGTGCGCGTGCGTATGTAGAGTTTTGGCTCCAGTCACTGTGGATTAAGGAGCAGATGGATTGGCAGTGGTTCTCTGAACACCGGTGCTGATGAGAGGAGAATAATCTTCAGGTTACAGGGGCAGATGACAGATTATCTCTCCCTACAGACCAACACAGTTTTTTAGTCAACATGCACAGAGAAAAAAAACATGACACCAAATTAGTGTCTAAAAAAAAGATTGTTCTTCAGGTGGTCTGTGAGTCACTCTTTGGAAACATCACATTGATTCATGAGTTAGACATTGAACCACCACAAAATCTCTGAACTTTTGTTTGCTGCTCAATACTGTGACATTTAAAAAAAAAAAAAAAAAGTCAGTCTGGATCTTCTCAAACACAATCCATAACAAGTCAGAATTGGCATTTTACTTGGCAGTGTGTTCAGTTTCACTGTGCAGGAGCCAATCAATCTCACATGGAATCCCTGACAAAATGTCTATAGACAAACTTAATTAACCCAGAAAAATGACCGTTCATTCTCTTTAGCCGGAGTCCCAGAAGTACAATCCCAACACACAAACCTGATGCGAATACTAAAAAGAGGCTCGGATAAATGTCGCATGCTCATCAATGTCTGACAGCACTTTGCGTCACTCAACACAAAACCAACTTTCCATCATCGTTTTCCAATAAAATCTCATGTTAAAATTCAGGTTGCTAAAAAGAATCCACACAATTAAATTGAAAAATTTATTTTACCATAGAAACTAAGTTCCACATTTTTTTAATGTATGAACGGCTTTCAAAGTACAAAGAGGAGTCAAAGGTTTTGTTGTTTTTTTTTTTTTTTTTTTTTACAAAACGTGCCTTTCAGGGCATGTGATTGTACTTCACAGTAGAAGTCTTTACAATATAATCTAAAATCTAAAAACCAGAGTAACTGACATTACAAAAAAAAACACACACAAAGTGTTCATTTAATCAGCTTTTCTCACCAATTATATTCTGCACTGTAATATTGGTATTAAGTGCATGTTTGATACATCCATTGAGTTGTGCATCATGAGTTAAAGCAGTTTAGATGAGTGAAACAGCACACCCTGGTGGGGAAAAGCAGTATTACTTATAACGTGATCCTATGGGGGAACATAAACTTGATAAAAAAAATTGTAAGACAAAATTTCTGTACATAAAATAAATCATTTTTCTTCTTTAGTTAGCTTCTTTAGTTACAGTTCTGTTAAGTGTCTAATTTCAAAATAAAGGGAATTTCTTGTGAAAAGGATTGAAGGGAATGACACTCTTCTCTGACACGAGGAGAACACAAACTCTGCATTAACCTTGATGTAATTCATACATTTTCGAAAATTATATCTTACTAGGGTGAGAACATTATAAGGCTTAACATTTAGGTCAGGGTTTTTAATTTAATGATATTAAAAAAAAGGTCAAATTCTGGCAATGAATAGTTAATCAAAATTATAGATAAATATATCAGGTTGCTGACTTTTGCAACTCAAGTTTTGAAATAATTATTTTTTAAAAGATGAAGGGTTTTAAAAAGAGATAACGAGAACAGCACAGTCTTCTTCCCAAATATACACC
Organism: Oryzias curvinotus; assembly: GCA_023969325.1. Classification (NCBI taxonomy): domain Eukaryota; kingdom Metazoa; phylum Chordata; class Actinopteri; order Beloniformes; family Adrianichthyidae; genus Oryzias; species Oryzias curvinotus. The sequence goes on from CM043719.1 coordinate 20,010,604, forward strand.
AATGTACAGCAAAGTTTAAATAAACAATAAAATGCACATTAAAGCTAGTTAGAAATCACTGACTACCACATAGTCTTTAAGCCAGTAGCCCCTGAAGAGATCAGAGCCCTTGAATGTTAAAATACAGAGACAAGAGTCAAAAAAATAGATAACATCCACATTCCTGTGTTGAAAAATAGATCATTTGACCAAAGGGTAACAGCGCAGTGAGGGCATCTTCGGTGCAATGTGCATGCACAGTGTAGGTACAATAACTATTCGGCCTGTAATAACCGTTCGAGGCCGAATAGTTATCGTACCTACAACGGGACTATAGCTGCCTGTCCTAAGCACTCGCAGTATATAAATAGACACTAGTGTTTTCTTTTTCTTCACATATAAATACAGTGGGGTGTGGAACTTGGTAGAGCATGTCCAGCACAGTGATGACTTGTTTACCTCTGCTGGAAGCAGCTTTATATGAAAATCCCACGTTACAAGCTTTTTTTTTTTTTTTTTTTATTCCCGTGATGTTTGTGTTTAAAGATTGTCAGGATGTGGCAGGTTGGAGGGAAACTTAAATGTTCTCTTGTACATATTTAAAGCTTCTGCCTAACTTCTGCATCATCTTGGTTTTTGAGACATCCCTTTTCTTCATCTGGTTTGGCATCTTCTCATCAGAAGACATCACTGTTGCAAACACCAGTGAAGTCATCTCGTCGCACCCAGATGACATCTCTGTCCTTTTTTGTGGGGCTTTCCACTACACAGTGCTTCAAGGGCGCCAGCCTCACAGGTGAGAGTGTGCTGCTGGTGACGGAGACGCCACAGGATGAGAGAGAATCCACAGACCCAAATTCGTGTTTTGTACGGTCAGCAATCAAACCCGGTGAGGCCTCACTTTTAGACCCTGCTTCGCTGTTCAGATTGTTCTCATCTTGTAAATCAAGTTCTTCCATCCTAGCTTTTAAACCTTCTGGATCGGCGGAATCAGATCGAACAGACTTGCAGTACTCGTCGTCGTCGCTCAGAATGTCAGTTTCTTTCACCGTCTCCTCGATGCTATTACACTGGTCTTCATAGCAGCCCAGGTTGAACTGCTCCTCCAGCCAGCGATCTGTGTCTTCTCTGTGAGGCTTTTGGGGCTGACTCGGAGGGGGGTGGGAGTTAGAGGACAGGGGAGATGGACGGTCACTGTTGTTGTCAGTGCCATGAAAGATCAGCTCAGTGTCCACAGTTATTTTGTTCTTCAAAACCCTTTTGCGGCTCAATGTCCGAGATGGCGCTGAGGATAAACAATGGGGAAGTAATATTATGAACCATTTATTATTGAATTATTGATCCATCAAGTGCATGCAAACTGTAGGAATAAAATGTGCACCTGTTTTAACGGTATGCCGAGCGCCTTTGAGGAAGTAAAGCCGTTTACCACCAAAAGGAGCATACTGCTGGTTGGAGGGCATGGACTCTGAATTCAGAAATTGGCGCCGTTGTTTCTCCCGAAGGATGGAATGAACGGCTTTCAGAAAGTCCTTCTTGCTATCTGGAGAACTGTAAAGAAATAAAATAAGCAACAAACATCTAAAAGTCTAGATATGTCTTTTTTATTGACATGCTTTGACTAAGTAAAACCTTTTTTGGCTTAAAAAAAATACCTGCAGCACAACTGGAAAGTTCTCTCAGGCCTTCCCTCCGATTCAGACTTCATGTGAACAATTTCACAAACTGCTGTTGCGTCAGAGTCTGGAAGAAGGGAGATCATTTGTTGCAGTTAATGGCAATTTTTTTCCCCTCCACAACGAATAGCATTTTTGACAGGTAAACAGTTAAGATTAAATCATTAAAGATGTTGTTTAATAGTTTTAACTTATTTAGGTTTCTTTTCCTTAATTTATCCAATTTTTTTTTTTTGTCATTTCTGCATAAAACTGACAAGACTGAACTTTTTGGGGATGCAACATGCAAAATTCACTTAAAAAAAATATATATGTATAGAATATAAATTGTCCTCAATTTTGCTCACTTTATGTGGGTTGTTGGGGTTATAAATATAAGTGCACCATGAAAAACTTCCAAGTGTAGTCTTTTTTACTATGTTATATCAAAAAGCAGCAGTTCCCCTTTTCTTGAGCAAATGTAATCAAAATCAGTCTATACTACTGAGTTTTTTAATGAAAAAAAAACCCTAGAACAGATTGTTGGGAATGGAAAAAAAAGAAAAGAAAAATTCTATAGCGCAACTTTAATAACTTCCTACCCCATAAGTAAAAAAATATAAAGAATATGAGAAAAAAGATATTGATTATCCAGGAAGGACAGATGGGTTTGATTTACATAAATTTATTTCTTCAGCTGGACTTGAATTAAAAAAAAAAAAAAAAAAAAAAAAAACGCAAAATATTTTTAAAAAGCAAATAAATAAAATACCTTTTATGTGAATGTAAATTTATGCTCTGTGCATTTGATTTTAGAAACATATCTATAGGTCTGATGAATCAAACAAAAAAGCTGGAGATTCTTTAAGCTTGTGTTATGACCACCACAGTTTCAGATTCTAGTCTCATCTTGAGCATCAGCTGTGATACAAGTGAAATGCAAAGGTCAATGGGTCCCCAAAGGAAAGGGCTCCATTCAACTTGTTTCTGAGTCCGAGTAGACCTACTTGCATGGCCACGAACTTGCAGAGAATCTGTTGCAATCATGTAACGGAAGCGGAAAGGAACTTTGTTGTCAGCTACAGAGGTACGATGTGTTCCACCCTAAAAGAAGAAAAAAAAAATAAAGGACCAATCACTAGCTGCAGTGCATCAACACAACAGGAGAGAGTGCAATAGAGCGGTAGAGCACATGTTCGCTTTTTTGCATTGGGCAACAGTGCACATTTCTGCTAGACTGTCAGCTGTCTTCATAAAGTCTCTCAACCTGCTTCATCACAAAGAACGTCAACATGCTGTGTCAACTGACCTTTTAAGAATCTTCCATAAATTAACATTATGTGTGATGCTTTTAGAAAAAAACTAGGAAGAACTGAATTTACACACACACACACACACACACATTGCACTTCACATCAGTGCTTAAACTGCAGAGAAGGGTATGAAGGATAGGAAATGCTAAATATAAGATCATTAAACTCCAGCAACTTGATCAATTCTGTCAGGAAGTGAATTTTATTTAAATCCTAAAACTAGATTTGAAATATATTCAATATATTTTTATTATGAACCAAAAAATGAATTTAGTTTAGAATGATTTAATTTGTCTTTTACATCATCATTTATTCATTAAATGCAATCCTTGAGATTTTTCCCACTGCTAAGGTCATCTGCTCTCTTGAATATACCCCATATCATTTGAACACATTAGAGAAAAGTGTTTTTAGTCTTGTATGTCCAGCAAAAAGTCATAAGGTCTACACAACAAAATGAAAATATAGGTTCCAAATATATCCTCCTGACTACCAGCAATGCACATTTTTTTTCTAAGTAAAAGAGTTTTAAAAATTGTCTATAAAAAAGGAATTTCCAATAAGGCAAGAACATGTACAACAGAACATTAGCGCCACCATAGAAATAACTAACTATGAGAATAAAGTCAAAGATGTGAAAGAATAAATTTGTGATATGAGAAAAAAAAAAAATCATCATTTTATTGAAATAAAGTTGCAGAGTTATGAGTAAAAAGGTTAATATTGTACGAGGATAGAGTTATCATTTTATAAGTTGAGAACTTACACATTTATCAAAAAAATAAAAAAAGTAATTCTTGTGAGAGTATTTGGGGTCTTAAATTGAAAAAATGTCCAGATTAGTGCCATTTCTTTAGGTTCCTCAAATGCCTTAACCCTTGTGCTATCCTAGGCACTTTAACATTGGGAGTTGGGTCATCTAGACCCACTAGACAGTGCACTGAACCTTTTTTTTCTTCAATGATTTGTGATCTTCACTGGTGTCCATGGATTACATGAAATCCTCTCCACCTTTATCCACCTTTGTCATGGTAGGGAGAACATGTCAATGTAAGGGTGGGGTCATCTAAGATAGCACAAGGGTTAAATAAAAAAAGTTGCTGTTGTTTAACATTATAGTTGTTGGTAAAACTTCTCACCAGTTAACCCCCACCCAAAAAAAAAAAAAAAAAAAGACATCTCCTTCAGAAAGGATAACGTATTTTAAACAATGGAATGCACATTTCACCACTACATGTCTCAGACTGTCTCAAAAAACAAAAAAAAACGAACCGGTACTTACAATCTTCTTTCGATGCTTGGAGCAGTTTTTGTACACGAACACGACTGCCGTTTTGAACACTAAAACAGGCGACAGATGACAGGAGAAACAGTTATGACAGTTCGTTATTGTGGAATGTGAAAGGATATTTGTTCTCCAGTCATCTGTTCCAGATGACGAAAGAAGCCGTTTCGACAGTTTGCCATGATGGAAAATGAAAGGATATCTGTTGCTCAATATTAAAGCCGGAAGAGGCTGCAAATTTGACCTGTTTTTCCAAATAGTTTGGCCTAGAAAATGAGGTCTAAAGTACTATCACAAAAATAACATGAGAAAGCCATCATTTCCACTCATTGCTACCAAGAAAGATAATTCTATAGCTCATGACATAACATGAGAACACTTTGACTTTCTAGTGTCAGTAGGCCTTTAATTAACATATATAGAAACCTGGATCTCAATTTTGATTTACCAAAAGCAGCCAATTCTGTGTCCTTTTTGCTCTTCATCAAATTAACTGGAGGATTCATCCAAACCACAGTCGAATGCAACAAGAGATCCCCCATTGAGAGGTCAGGGACCTAAAAAAAACAATTGAGATAGAAATGCAAAACATGAGTTGCAGATATTTACTTAAAGTGATTAAACTTGGTCATTTAAGAAGATTTATGATAGTAACAGTGTTACCTCTTTTTTTTCAACACTCTGTTCATTGATGAGCTGGTCAAAGACAGCTCCATACTCCTCATGAAGCTTTTGCATCTCATTGATGTGACTAGCAACTTTGTTCATGGCCTTCATTGCAACTGAAAGAGACAGTTCATATTAGTCGGATGAAAATTGATCACCCAAGCACAGGCGTCATTTCACAACAGGGAAAAATAGCACAAAAAGACAGCCGTTTACCATCCAAATGATAATGTTCTTCACTGTCGGGGTCGGTGTGAGAGTAGAGTTCCCTCAACAACAAAGGGTACTTCAGGACTCGCTGGATAGGTTTAATCAGGTACGACTCTAAAGTGGATGAGTGTTGCTGTTTGGGGTTTCTCTCAGCAAGGAAGGCTTTAAAATCTGGGTCAGTTTTGGCTGGAAAAGAAAAAAACAAACATTCAAAAATCAATAATTCAATGACTAATTGGAAACAATTGAAAACCACTTTTTTCTCCAAACAAGTTGTGTAATATTTTCTTGCAGTTTGTCACTCTTGTATAACTTTCCTGTTTGTTCCTTTACTTCACTTGGCTAAGAATGTTGACTGATAACTGAATTTCCAAACTAGCAGGCATCATTTTACCTTTAGCAAGGACCTTGGGGACTTTAGTGTGGGAGGCGCAGAAAGCACTGTAGATCTTGAAGCGATCAGCATAATAAAGGAACGAACCACCCAGAGAGAACAACACTTTCTGTGGAAACAAATATATTAAACGTTACTACTGTAGGACAAAAGTAAACTGTTTTATTTTAATGTGGTGCCCACAAATCCAATTGCAGGACAATTCAGCAGCCTTGCAATAATTGATTACACTTATCGAGTCTGACCAAGGAGGGAAACTTCTATTGATGACTAAAGTACAAGCTTGAAACCTCTTGTGATCCATTATGTGCAGAAGGTCTTTACAAAATTGTTTCCTATCTCCACTTTCAGAATAAAACCACAGCCCTCACATGACGGGCAAGAGAAACCTAAACTGAGCATCAGACACCGTCTGCTGCCATGAAGTGCAGAAAGAACCAGTTCTTACCTTAAATTGTTCCACCCTCTCCAGCCTGTCCAGGTCAGGCACCAGTCTGATTCCATCTTCCAGCGTTCGCAGAAACTCCTCCTGGAATTCCACCATCTCGCCAAGGTTTCCAAACAAAATGTCCAGCTGGACCACACACAAAATGACATGACAATAATAAATCAGATAAAGTAGTTGAAAAATGACTGACATTATGATATAATTATCTTCTTTCATGGTACGTCTTAGAGCAGCTCGCACTCCATATTTTTGCTGGTCTTTTGCTTTATATGCTTCGTTTGATCCAATCGTCATCTGTTTTGAAAACTGTGATTAAAGCTGCTTGTATGTTTTGAAGTTTAGCTGCACAGCTCCCTTCATCTCAGATGAGATGTCTGCTTCTCATTTCTAGAACAGGTTCACTGTTTTTCACAGTAGGATTCTCCAATTCCAACTGCACTCATCATGAAACTGTGTGTGTGTGTGTATATCTATCTATCTATCTATCTATCTATCTATCTATCTATCTATCTATCTATCTATCTATCTATCTATCTATCTATCTATCTATCTCAGTGTTGCAATTCCTGTGTTAGACTTGTAAAAAATTAAAAATGTTGTGGGTTTTTTAAATCTAATTTGTTCACTAAAACTAATCTTTTTCCTGACTTTTCCTGACAACACTGTTGTCAAATTAAAGTTGTCTTTATCGACTTTAAATTCCTGTAATCCCATTGGATAAATGTACCTCATCCTGAGTCAGAAAATGCTCTTTCTGTAAAGGTTTCCGGTAGCGGTCGATGAGGAATCTCAAGTCCTAAAAGAAAATAGAGCATGAAAACGAAATAAGGTTCAGCTTGTAATCAGATGTTCAACCACAAATGGAACCATCTTATTTAAACTTGGTCGGCCAAACAAATCTGCTCCGACTCACTTTGACATAAGTTTTCTCCGTCTCCACTAATTCACTTATGACTTTGCGCAGTTTGTCTGCGTGGGAGAGTTGCCTCTGGGTGGCAGTTCCTGCTGTGGGCGGCAAGATCGACACAGGACTTGGGGAGAGGGATGAAGAGGATGACGATGAGGATGATGACATGGGGCATTCCAGCGAATTCATGTCATGAAGGCTTCGACAAAATGTGGTCCCTTGCTCTGTGTTCTGCAAAAGAAAGAGAAGCAAAGGACCTTGTAGACATGCCAAAAATGTTGCAAGTTAATTTAGGTCAGTTCAAGAGTTTTACTTTAACTCATGTTCTGGGATATATGCAGAATTTTTAATTCTTAGTGAAAGTTAACAAAAAAAATAATTAGTGCAAATATAGATTACAAATGAAAACGGTACGTTCTTGAAAACCTGCCATGACACATCCATTGATGTTCATGGCATGAGGACACCGAGCGTGAGCAGACCTGCAAAATGTAAGTGGAGCTTGCCTCACCATAATAAAAGGGTGGGGGAGGGGGGAGGGACAATTCTTCCTTTCTAACATTTAAGCAAAAAAAAAAAAATTGGAAAAAAAAAGGCAACCTTCACAATACAGTAACTTAATCCCAACCAGAAAAAAATGACAGCTGGAACCTCATGATTTATTTACTGCGACTGAACTTTCCAGTTATATTTCAGGGTGTTTCAAATGATCATTTGAAATTGCAATTTGTGTTTTCATTACAATTTCTTCACTGAATCAGGAGATGAAAACGTAATAATGATGGAATCAAATAATCTGGTTTTGCCCAGCCATCACAAACCCATAGATTTGTGGGTATGAAAAATCTCCTTTTTTCTTCTTAGTTTTCATAACTTTCAAAAATGCTCGACACAAGTGAAATTCAGGGAATTTTTAAATCCAAGTTAAACAATCTGAAACATAATGAAATTATGCTAAAATTCACTCAAAAGGTTGACTGCAGCAGAATTCTTCCATTCTTATCTGATAAGATGATGAAAGCCAAAATGTGTTTCTGCACAAATTAGGGCCAATCTAATTTCAGTTCCAACTCAAGTTAATACGATTAACTCAATCCTCTCACTTATTATTGCCAAATTACTTCTCATCTAGGTTTGGTCAGCGCAGTACTTTTTAAATTGATCTGCCTGACAACACACTGCACCTGCTTGTGTTTTAAACTGACGAATGTGGAAAGTGGCCTTGTCTTTGCAGATTCCACGGGTCGTCTTGTCAGGCTTCGCTAATGTCAAGCACAATTTTACATTGGGATGTTGAGAGCTGTTTTTCCAGCCCTGTCAGGGCCACACACACCCACACACAAATACAAGCACAACAAGAAAAGCAGAAAATAATGCTGAGCCTAACAGTATTTACATAGAGGTAGGATGAATTGTCCAATCAGGAAAAACTTCTAAAACAAACAAATGCGAAACTGATATAACTCAAACTTCTGAAACATTAGACGTGTGTGAGATCCACTTCAAGTTCCAAACAGGTTAAGAATAAACATTATAAATTAAAAAAAGGTTAAACTATAGTGTTTGGCTATGAGCAAACAATTTTATGCTCAAATCTTAGTGAAAATAATGTCCAATCATTACTTTTCACTGACATTTTTGTCAAATATAATGGTTTGCAGTGAAAAGTCTTTATTCAAACACCATCTGTGGCATTAATATGGTCTTCATTCCACTGAAAAATTTAATAAATAATCATAAATAAGATAGTCATAAAATGACAAAGCTTTAAGTATGGATTCTAATCAAAACACCAAATAATATGGAAACCAAGTGGTTCTCAAATCTTTTCCGTTTTAGGCTATACTTTGATCTAGGAAGTTGGTTAGTGTCCAGCATGATTAGGAATCTGCAAAAGCCCGATTTCAAACTCACCATCTGAAACGCGTCCTTGTAACAGTGGCTAGAAAGTTTTGCATCTCTGGTGCTTGTAAAAGCGGACATCCTGGCACGTTAAACCAGTTTACACTCGAGAGCCAGGAGTTATCCTTCAGTTTAAAAAAAATTAACTCACAAAAGATTGAGAAAAAATGTAAACTCAATTTGTCCTAAAGATTTAGCACAAAGCAGGTTGAAAGTGCAAAAAACAAAAACAAAATAAAAGAGCAGATTCAGCACTCAGGAACACAAAATCGTTACAGCTGCAGCAAAGCAAATAGGACATTACACAGAACGCATCAAACAACAGCACTGTAATGTCATCTCATCCTAGAGCGTCTGTCCGCTTTTTAAATCCAGGATGGCTCTGCCTAACCAGGTCATCTCCTGATTTCCACTCTTCCTCTACCTTCCAGGTGTTCAGGAGCAGTTACAACACAAAACACAACATTACATAAGACCAAACACCACATCCTCCTGCAAAAAAAAAAGAAAAAAAGTGGGAGGAGAAAGATGGGAGGAGAGAACGGTGCCACGAGGAAGCAGTGAGTAGTCTGAACCAACAGTCACGAGGAGAATGGACAGTTGGCCTCTTCTTTAAACACAGCTTGGACAGAATAATGTCACTGCATCACAAAAAGGATGGCAGCTGCAACAGCAGATTTAATCTAAAAATCGCATAGTTAATCTCAATTTATATAACCCCTTGATGCCTGAATTTATTTCCAGCTATGAAAAAAAAAACATTTTACTTGTGCTTTTGCTGTCAAATAGAAGCTAAATTAAGGTAATTTTGAAGCTGAAGTGGTTTGGTGCATATTTACATCAATAGGCGTCAAGAAGGTTAAAACCTGCTGAACACTTACTAGTTTTAAGAAAAAATATAAAGGATCTTGGAGTCATTTAAACCTAGTAGTAAACAAAAGTGAGGATTATGGTTATAAACTCCCAATTCCAATCCTTCTTTCACCTTTTTTTTTTTTACATTTTATCTGGAAAACAACTAAGTAACCCTTAGAAATTTAGAGTGAGAGGAGTGCAGCAAGGAGGAGCATAGGACAAGCACAGACCTGCTTCCCATTCTCACAGGCACACACAAACCGAAACCTCTTACAGTGAGGGCCAGAATGAACTCCATGTACACATACAACCAAAATGTATAAACTGTACATAGCTAACATCTAGTCGTGTCTGTATAGTTGCCTCAAGCTGCACTGGACATTAATTTAAAAGAAAAAATTAGAGTGTGCTCTTGTTATTGTCAGTAAACAGGCTGCAGTGAGGGATGAGCCTGTTCAGTTTCAGCTGCAATCATGAGAACATGCAAATCCATAAATCCGTTGGAGGAAAGATGGGCTGTACCAAGAGATTTTAAATATTTAATCTGAAGTGAATGGATATTAATGTAACTATAAATATTTACTTGAAGCATCATTTTCAGAGCGCAACCACTTTTCCCCCTTAAATTTTCAGAGTAAATGAATTATTTTAATAGTAAAATCCCAGCTTAAGTGAAGTGGACGATGCAGTGTGTTATATTATGTACCAGTTATAAGCTTTGTTATTTAAAAGGGTACAGTAAATTTTGCAAATAACTGAATATTTCAGTTTTCAAAAGCTGTTCAGTTCTGTTTGCATGATACCTTTTGTGTAGACAGAGCTCCATCTAGTGGACAACTGTGTCCTAATCCAGTATCAAGAAGCCAGTAATATGATGTAGGTTTACTCATCTGTAGAAATGTTGTCTCGAAATTAAATACATTTCAAGTTTACCTTTTACTATTATATTAATCTGATGAAAATGGTTAAAAAAAAAGAGGGAAAAAAAATCTTTATCTCTTAACTAAATGCCCTCAAACTGTAAATCATGCACTTTCTATTGCCCTCTTAACCTAATTTATATGCACTTGGTAAATTGACTGGCATTTGACTACACCAGCAATCACTGTCATCTCTATTATCATTGCAATCTTTGTTTTATTCTTTGGTTGGATTTTTTTTTTTTTTTTTTGTAGTGGAGGTGGCTGAGGGCTTTGTTTAAAATAATGAACATTTCCATTTCCTCCAGCTAAGCAGACATTCATTTATCTCCACTAAATGATGTGAAACACAGTGGAGAAAGAAGTAATTAGAGTCTGGGGATAATTAAAACTGTCCCACTTTGCTTGTTCCTCCGCAGACGTCTGCCACCGTGACTGCTGCAGGCGCTGGGTGAAATGAGGCGAGACAAAATCCTCCACACCTCCATTTTTATATTAAGAGGGAAAAAAAATAATAAATGAAACAAAAGAATGACAGACATGAGACAGGAAGAAGCCACGAGAATTAAAGACATTACATGAGTTTGGTAGTTGTCTTTGAATAGTCTGCTGAGAGAGGTTGCAGAGTGTTCAGACGAAGGTCAAGGCTTACTGCCTGCTGGATAGTCATAAAGATGGAGCTTTTTTAAACGCCAGCAGAAGCCTCATGTTGTTTATGATAATGAACAGCAGGGGGTTAGTGGGCAGGAGAATCCAGAGATCAGAAGAAAAATGGAAGGACAGAAGAAAAGGAAGGACATTCAAGACAAAGGACAGCATGAGGAGACTGGATGATCAGGGGGAGAGAAAAAAAAAACACGAAAGAAAATCTGTTGTTTCAGAGAAGGAACCTAATGACATTGTTCTCAGTTTCGTGATTAAATATGACAACTATTTAAATAAGAAAAAAAAAGTAAAGATTGAAACAATAGGCTAAAAAAAGCAGCAGATAGAAATTAGGACACAAACCAGACAGACGTGAGAGGAGGAGGTGAAAGACTCAGGGGTGAGATGAAAATTACAGGCAGAGGAGCTACACAATACTGCTGTATTATTACTTAAAGTTAACAGCTAATTGTCATTTTACTCTTTAATCCATCTACCTCTATGTGACACATTAAGTCTATGTGTTAAAGACCCACTCCAATAAAATTAGAGTTTTTGGCGTTTTAAACATCTTGTGGTGGTTTTCTGATGGAGGGCCTTTTTATAAAGTAAATAAAACTTAAAATTGCATTTCTAAGTATTTCTTTATTTAAATTGTTGTGAATCAGGATCAGACGAAAAAAATTTAGTTAGACAAAACTGACGTAGATGTAACAATCGGCAGACTGCAAGCTTCCTGGTCTGCTTCCTTCAAATGCTTCCACTTGTCGACAAATAGATTCATGCATGTCTTTGCTTTTCCGTCTGATGGTTCTGATGATATTTCTCACCTTTTTTCGTTGAACCGCTAATGTTTGGTTGGTGGTATAAGGGGCTCCAAGCTAGCGGGAGAGAGTGTAAACAGATGGGTGACAGGAAGTGGGAGCGGGCTTGCCCCATACCAACCGTCCTGCTAACATCTCAGAGGTAAATATTTCCCGCTCTGCAGAAAATATGTCCAAGAACTCAGGCTTTTTTTTTTATTTTTATTTTGGCTAAAGGGCAGTAGTAGTAGGCAGTAGAGCAGGTCGTCCCAATGATCGAAGGGTCAGCGGTTTGACTCCAGGCTCCCCCTCAGCCAACTGTCGTTGTGTCCTGGGGCAAGACACTTCACCTTCCTTGCCTCCAGTGTGGCTCCACTAGTGTGTGAACACCTACGAAAGTCCCGGTGATGGTTAGAGGGGCTGTAGGCGTAAACTGGCAGCCACGCCTCTATCAGTCTGCCCCAGGGCAGCTGTGGCTACATCAGTAGCTTACCACTGACGTTGGGGGCGGCTGTGGAGCAGCGGTAGGGCGGTCGACCCAATGATCGTAAGATTGCTGGTTCGATTCCCGCCTTGCACCATGACTCAAAGCATCCTTGGACAAGACACTGAACCCCACATTGCCCCCACCAGTGTGTGACTGGGTGAAGGGGACTGTGACTGTAAAGTGCTTTGGGCCTTGAAGAAGGTAGAAAAATAAGTATATGCCAATTATGAATGAGGAGTGAATGAATAATTGACACAATGTAAGCACTTTGAACTCTCTGGAAAAGCACAGATAAATCCAATCCATTATTAAAAACGGCATAAGCATGTTTAAAAGACCACTGGGAATGCTTTTATAGTAGATAAAAGATGATTGGAGTGGGACTCAAATGTACATTTTGGAGTTCAGAAGTGACTGAAGACAGTTTAATGAGTAAACAATCTATTCTTAACCATTAAGGATTCTTTTTTTAACAGCTTTTTAATCACAGCTATGATTTACACTTTAAGAAAAAGTGAAAGCAAGAACAAAAACATAGAGAAATTTTATAACATTTTTCTAAAACTTGAAAAACAACCTCCGGTGAGTAAAGTATATTTAGTGTCATGAATCTTAGAATAGCAGTTCTTTAAATTTTTTAAAATCACCAGTAGAGATGTTGAAACAACTTTTAAACTTTTACAATTGCTTCTTGTTCCACATGTCAAATGGAGAAACCTCTGTTTCTAGCGTCTGCATTTCTCTCATCCCCAGTGGCTTTTTCTGCGACTCACAGAGCCCATTGCACTTACAGTATCGGACAGAGCGGGATCTGGGACTCTGGACTCAAGCCCACTGACACAAATCGGCGACAGAGGCACTGCGTTGCCTGAGCCATCTTCTTACTCATCTTTTGTTCAAGGCCAAGCTTTCCAACTGAGACACATAATAACAAAAATGTTTCCGGTGAAGCCTGGCTATCAAGCGCTGCTACAAGAAAATGGAAGTGACAACCGTATCCGAGTGAGACTGGCTGGCACGCGGCCTTTCCCTGCAATCACTGCGCCAACCCTGATCAGACCAGACATCATCTTAATTAGAAAGTGATGCTGTGCACTCACTCTTCCAATCACCTGTCTGTGTCCATTTCTCTGCTCCACCGCATGCATGCGCGCACACAAACCTCTTCATATGTATAGATTGACAATGTTACACACACATTTCTTTATTTTATTATTTTCACGGAGCATGTCAGAGGCTCAGTTGCCCCCCCCCATTGTGCAAAAAAAAAAAAAACCACTAAAAAACAGGTCATATTCTACCTTGTCTCCAATCTCTATGAAGGTCCTGTTTTCCTGAAGATCTTCAGAGGTCTGATGGGTAAGCTGAGGTCCGTCCTCCAAACTCTCTTCTGGGCTGTCCAGAGTAAGACCTGACACACCATCCAGGATGTCCTCTGCAAAAGAAACCAGTGGACAAGATGTATCAACACAAAGCTAGCACTGGCAGGTGACATGATTAACACTAATTACCTCTTCATCCTGACACCTGTCACTGAGTTGAAAATGAATATTATCCCTTAAGGTTATGCTAAAAACAGAAAAAATAGAGAAGACTTTCCTCTAGTGTTTTTCTGTGTTTTCTTGCTCAAAAGTGCATTTTTAATAACGGCCAAATTCAAAGTTTGATATATTCACAAGGATATTTTACTCTTTTTTTCATGTTTTAATAATTTTGGTCATCTAAAGGCACATTTTACTAGCCAGAAACATTTTTTTTTTTCAATATCATATGACTATACTGGTCTGCAACATTCAATGCTAAAAGCCATTTGGTCTATTTTTGTAATTACCAAAACCCACCAAGAGCTGCAAACTCCCCATTTAAAAAAAATACACTTCAGTGATGGTTTTTTTAGGGCATTATGATATTCATTGTAGAATATAACTTTTGAATATTTACAATAAGAGATCTAAAACAGTATTATATTTTTCAATAACTAACTGATTTGACTTTTTTTTTTTACTTATCATAGCAACATTAAGTTCCTTTCAAAATAAAATTCTACCCGTGTCAAATAAGATCCTCCAGCTGCAACAGATTTACTTGAATTACAAGTAAATTAAAGCTAAATCAAACATGACATTTTATGATATTATGACTTCATCCATTTTCCTTGGTTTACTATTTAATATAAACTTCACAACATTGGTGTAGAATTTAATGTTTTTTTTTAAATCTGTATATTTGAATACAATTATATTCTTTAAATGTTTTGCTTCTGAATAGCAACTAAACAAACACTGTTGTGCAGCAGAAAAATAAATATTTGTTTTAAATCTTTTCCAATAACATATCACTCTTACAGTACATTAAACATTTGCTTTAATTTTACTCAGTTATCAGAAATGTTAAAAATCTTAACATAAATGACAAAACTTAATTAACTAAAACTACAAATACATTTTTTATTCAAATCATTTGCATTTTTCTTTAAAACCAACAAGCCAAAATGAAGGGATAAAAGAGCCTCAAGTTGCAGACCCTTGAACTATACAGTAAATTAAGCTTTAATTTGTGTCTTTAAATTTTTAAACCATTCTCAATGTTAAAAATGTATGTGTACTGCTTTTTTTTAAAGCATGACATCATCTGTGACCTCCATCTGGCTGCTGAAGTGCTTTAGTCTTCATCTGACCCTCTGCATATGGCACATCCTCCAGGATGACACTTCTTCCCTGCTGAAGGGGTCATATTAGTATTCATACTGCTTCCATTCCCTGTATAAACAATGCCAGCTTGTCAGCCTGTGCATTACGAGCCCTTGTTTTTGAGGAATACAAATGGTGCCCTTGCACATATTTAAAAAAGGAGGTTAAGGGAGGCTGGCACTGCCTGTAGGTGACTTATCAGACCGCATCCCTGCATAATTAGTAGACCCCTCCCTCCCATACCAGGTACTGATGCATTTCTTTTCCACCTATGCAAAGTTTGAACTTTGATGGGGGTCTCATGGGGGATGATGAATTTCCAAATAATATACAGAGTTTAAATGATTTTTAATTTCAAAAATATAAATATCAATTTTCTTAACTAAATGAGCCTGACAATACAGGAAATATTACAATCCTGGCATTAAAGGTGAAGTCTAACCTTGGCTCTGGGAGAAGATATCTGTGGAAAGATCATGGTCCTTGTCGGAGCGTCTGGGTGGGTGGAAGCACAGCACCTCCGGGTCCAGGTCAGGTAGGGTGCTGACGTTCAAGGTAAGCGTATGGTTTGCAAACGCAGCTCTCATATCATCCATTTGGAGGGCGGATGCAGGTTTCCCGTTGAGGGATAGAATCTCATCCCCTGCTTTCAAACCTGTTGGGTTGGTCAAAAACATAAAAATAAAAGTCAGTTAAACTCAGATTTAACTGTATGATTAAAAAAAAATGTTTGAATGTGTCTCTTAAGGCTAAAAAAAGCTTAGTTCAAGTTATTTTAAAAACATTTTTTCCACCATACTTCTTTGAAAGTAATCAGACATGTTGGGACTCTTGTGTGTTTCAGTACATTAAAAATGCATCCCTCAATGCTTGCTCGCTTGCTCCAGGCAAACACTGATCTAACAAGAGTGGACGGATTTGGGAGGCAAAGTGCAATGCCTGTCTATTCCTGTCCTTTCGTGTCAATGTATTTATGCAGGAAAATGGTGAAGTACAGAACCGGAGTCGTTGACTTTACTGGAATGTTGCTTCAGTATCAGTTTTTGGTCTCTCTTCTGGATTGAAGCACCTGTGGCAGGATTTGTTAAATGAGAACTACCAGTAGCGTTCAGTCAGCCAACTAAACTGATTAAACAGACTAGTAGTGACAAAAATCGTACCTGCCTGCAGTGTATAATTAACTCACACAGAGGGAGACTGGTTCTGTCAGTACTTGAGCTACATATAAAATCGTCAATGAAAACAAACTGAGATCTTTAATGTAGCGTTATGCTAACATTTGCACACATATGCAGATGGCTGAGTACTGTATAGACTCATGAGACTTACATTTAGCCGCAAGTTATGACCTAGTTGTCTGGAATATGAAATGTCAGCTGAGTCTTTTTGGCTTTAGAGAGTTAGCCCTCCCAGCCACATATAGAGTATGAATGCGAGCTGTTGGTAGTGTGCATAGTCTACAGTGGTGTGTGGAGATAAGTGTGCTTTTACAAGAATTAAGGCAATAGAGTAAAAAAAAAAAAAAGACCCTTTGGGGCAGCTTGTCTAGAGCTGAACTGTGTATCTCTTTCATTCATGTTTAGAATGCATATTTCTACATGCACCCACATGAGAGTGCACATGTGAACCAGTTAACACAACCCTTGACATACTTCTGTATTCCATAAAAATAAAGAGCAGCATGGCGAGAAGGTTGCATTAAGTCAGCCTGATGTTCAGCTTTTCAGCACCGGAGGATGGTGGATGCAGCTGTGTCCTCTGGAAAGTGGCCGCCTGCTAAGCTTGCAGCTTTTAGATTCCTAATACACTGGCGGGAACAATGTCACACTTGAGTAACTTTGGTCTGACCTCAGGGCGCAGCAGTGGTTCGTGTTATTTTTCTATACATTAAGGGTGTAGCTGCTCAGTGACTGCATGTTTCTCAAACCCATTAGGGTTGCTCTGCCCTGGTGAAAAGATAGGGGCCAGCGTGTGGGGGATGATCTTGGGACTCAGCTGCTCATATCAGACAAAAGAAAATGGATCTACTGCTCCAGTGCACCATGTTTGACTGTTTATTTTCTGATGTGCAAAGTTTTTTTAATTTTTATTTTTATTTTGTAGCAGACCAGTCTGATTCATGAAGGATATTACAGTCAGAGACTATCATAATATGTTGTATATTCCAACATAATCAATTTGATTTTGTTGTTTTCATTGTGATGGTTTGCATATCCATGCATTTTTCATCACTAGATGACCTCCCAGTGAACTCAATTTCTATATAATATGTGCAACAGAAAAAAATGTTTAAAGCCTCTGTCATAACCTTTGCTGGAGGAATAACATTACAAACCATATGCTGAATTGTAATTTTTGCAGGAAAAACATCAAATGCATGCAATATTACAAACATTTTCCCTTTTTTTTAAATTACATACCTTTAGATGAAGCCAGACCTCCTTCTTTAATTTCTGTGATGTGAAGCTGCTGCACACTCTCCTCATCTAGAACTGCGACAGAGAAACCTGTACACACAAATTATTAGATAGAAAAAAATGTTAAAAATTTGTTTCTTGGATGTTTTATTTTAAATTACATAACAGTATGCATGGCTGCACCTCGAATAAAAAGATTGTCTTTCAATCAGCTGTGCACAAAACAGCGTATATTGCTTAAAATTTCAAAACACAGGACATTATTTAGATTCCAAATAAAGACTAAATGGAATTTGACTTGTTTCAAATGTTGGTCTTTTGTTAGGGCAGGACTTCTGCTGTGTGAGTGGTGCTGTGTAAACAGATAACACATAAATGGACCTAATAAAAATCACTGAAAATGATCAATTCCATGCATAATATTAGTGTATTAGAAACTGAGGGCTATCACAACTCACAACCATACCATATCCAGCGGTGCATGACTCTGCTTTGTCAAAACGGATCACCTTGGAAGGTTTGGGACAAATCTCAATTTCTTTGTAAAGCTGCAAAGACACAGAAAAGTAGATTTTGTTAGAATAATTCATATTTAATGGAAGGAAGGTAATATGAGTTGGATGAGGTCAGGAGCAGGCGATTCCTCTTAATAAAAAAGGAACCAGTTTATGAATGATTCTGACCCCTCAGTGGAGCGAGTACATAGGGTCAAAATCTAGGTCAACCTTGTGATGTGAGGGGAAGTTCAAGCAGGGCTCTGACCTCATAGCCGGCCAATGCATAGATGCAGCTGTGCGTATGAAGCAATACATGGGGAATGAGTGAATTGTGTAACAGTATTGCAATTTTACAGACAACAGATAAAAGAGTCCCTGATCTAAGCACAAAGAGAAAGGAGCTCTTTGAGAAAGTAAGTTATATAATTATTGTTGACAGTAAGGGGTTTAATGTGTCACTTGCAGCCCACACTCAAAAAGAGAAAGCAGTTCACTGTGACTCAATAGTAGGCTGGCGAGGTGTTTTCAAAAGGGTTTTATAGTAGGAATGATGACAAAAGAGCCCTTTGTAGACTCATAAAATCTAGCATATTTATTTTCATGTAGAGCAGAAAAGGCAGTGAGGAAAATTACTTTTGCTTAATTTACATTTTTACAATAACTGTTGAAATATAAAGATTTTTGAAGGAAATTAAGTTACATTGAACTAAATTATAAAAATTTGCCTGTATATATGTACTTTTAAGGAACAAAAAGTCATTCTTGTTTTATTGTGATAAAAAAATTACAATAAAAAGAAAATGAAAAAAAAAAAAAACCGAAAAGCACATGCATTAGCATAACTTCAGCACAGTTTAAAAATGAATTTCTTACCAAATCAGATATATCTTCTTCAAATTTGGGAATATAAAAAAGCATTTGGTGATCAACCCAAACTTTTACGCGGAGGTAGTGGCCAGATGGATCGATCGTGTGGGTCTGTAGGGAATAACCACAAAATGAAATGACAAAAAATAGACACAAATAAAAAAATCACAAATTATTATTAATAAACCCAAATAAAGCCGATTGAAAAAGAAGCTCTTTATTAAGGAATGTCACATCATAGACATAAAAGACAGATTTTATGTTAACCCCTGACACCTATTGATACAAGTATGCACTGAACTACTTGAGCTCCAAAAGTACCTTAAATTAGCATTTACTTGAAGGTAAAAATATTTGTGATTATTTTTTTTCTATAGCTGGAAATAAATTCAGACATCAAGGGGTTTAAAGGCCATCAAAAGGAAATGGTTTTGGACTGTAGTCATAACACAGTACACAGTGCAGCTTCTAGAATAAAAAAAATGCTCTAAATTTGATGCTTTTGCTCCCCTTTCATGCCATTCCTGTAAATAATTACACATATTACTGTTTTATACAAAGCAATATTAACATTTATAATCAATCAAGTCAGTTTCAGATGCATTAACATAAATAAGTTATTGTAAAAACATTTTCTAAACATTTTCAACAGAATGTGAAAATTCCATACCACCCAGCAAATACTGTACATGGCTGCAGTAATAAAACTGTATATTTTTGCAATGTTTGTTAAATAGATCCTTTGAAAACCTTAAAGCTCGGCTGCTGCCAGTTACAGTATAGCAATATATGAAAGTGTGCTACAAATCGCAAAATATGTTGGAGCCGATCAAGAAAACTGTTGGGCAAACTGTCAAATGTGTATTATTTTCAATCAAAAAGAATCACCTTTCAATAAAACAATGTCTTCTAACGACTTACCTTGCATACAGAGCTCAGGACATCCAGCGTTGTCTCCCCAGGTTGTACAATGGCCAGAACTGGGTGATTATTTGGCAAACACACCCAGGAAGGCCTTAAGTAATCAGGAACCCAAATATCATTGTCTGTGTTTTGCTGAGGAAGACTTTTTGTCGAATCTTCGGTTTTCCTCTGAAAATGCAACAAACAAGCAATCAAACTTTTTATGAAATGACCATGCGCAGACTTGCATTTGTACAGGGGTATGCGCATTCTGTTCAAAAAGTGTAACCTTTAAACCCATCAGATTAGCTTCAGACAACAATCTGGCTGCCATTTCAGCCTCTCCTCTGACTTATCTAATTCTGTTTGACCTCACATTATCTGAAACATATCTGCCTTCTATCAAGTAACAGCGTCCACATTTTTCTTTCATTCCTCCGTAACGGCTACCCCTCCTATTAATCACTGCCTCTCCTTCTGGTGCCCTTTCTCCCTATCTGTGCATCACTCCATCAACCCCCCCTCCCAGTCTTTCATTTATGTCACCCAATCTGCTGATGGTTCGCCATCACGCTCCGTGAGCCCCATGAAAATTTCTCTGTTTTTTATATCCATGCTACGAAACGGGAGACAAATGAGATCAAAAGATGAGAAAGAGATGGCTTATTTTACATTTGCAGAGATTTACACAGACACCAACAAAGTACACATATTTTCCCAGACAGACAACAGACTGGGGGGCCTGTAACCAGTACCTCCCCCAACTCCCTGTCTTCCCAACCTCGCTCGGCACCATCTGGCTTCCCTCCTGGTCTATCTAGGATTCCTCTGCTGGATGGATGACAGAGTTCCAGGAGGCATATTAAACTCCTCTGTTATTTGATGCTCTGTTTGCTAACAATGGGATTCCCGGCACTGATGGTCCTAACTGGAATAAGTCCATCCGGCAAGAATATTTAGAGCAAAAAAAAAAAACTGGGTTAAATATTTTGCTACGAAATTTTGATGATTGATGATTCTTTTAAATCTTACTCTCAACTGTGCATACCGGAAAAAAAACTTTGTGACGTTTCTTTTTCATGCTACTGGGGCCGCTACAGCAACAGCTGGCCATTGCAACCTTTTCTCTCAATACAGCCAGTGCTAAAACGATATATCCTCTAAGGATATGGTTCATTTTGAGCATGATTTGGCACAAAGTTTGCACCATCTTCTAATTTAAAGACTCTATAGCATTACTCAGGTTTCTGTTTTTTTTTATTCTGCACATATTTATAACTAAAAACTATCTTACTGGCACATTTTTTGTATGCCTGAGATCATTTATGTGGCTGTCAGCCTCATCAAGTCTCATGTTTTGCGATTCAAAAATGTGTTTTCTGCTAAAAAAAAACAAACAAAAAAAAAACAGTTACATTTGAGAGAACAATTGTTCGCCATTGGTCCTTGGTAAATAATGAAGAACTAATTGATTGCAAAACTATGGGAAATTCATTTGTAAATATTTTTCAATACAGCTGACACATAAGAACATGTGAGGTAGAATTTAAGGACCTTCAAGATGCTGTGTCTGTTGTATAGAAGCATGGTAATGGCAATAATATGCAAGCAATTGAATAAATCTGGGTTCCCAAACAAAAACATCCATCGAGCTCATACCTTGAACTACTTGGTAGTGTTAATCAGGAAACAATAAATAAAATAGGGAAAATGACTGGTGTTTCTGATAATCAAGTAGAATTACAGCAGTAAGAAAAGCATGAATTAGTTACAGATGCTGCAGGTGCAGAAGATGCATTATGTACGTAGAGTCGTTTAAAAACACAGGAAGATAAAGTCTGCTTTAAGCTTTCATAAAACCTGTATAATTTCTCCAAGTACTCCACACAGAAAAGCAAAAGTGGATATCTGAAAATATTAAAGCCAGAGCTCCTGAGTGACATCAAAGAAACGCTCAGTGGTGTAAAAGTGATTTTTCACGTCTCTCAGATAACTCACCAAATTGGAAACCAGAACAGCAAGCACATCTTTGTTTCATGAACGGAGGCAAAAATTCAAGCTGGGGGGCTAAATTGCTGTTGTTCCATTTTATTAGCACAAAAGTACACCAGATACGTCTGAGATCTCTCTTGAGGTTTGTATTTGAGGTAAACAATGACATGGCATTAGCCTACAGCTCCAAGAGTTGTATTTCTTTGCAGTAAATGTCACACTGAGAAATTAGAAAAAGGCTTTGTGTTTAGCCTTAGGAGGCATATCACTATAGACACAGGACAGTGTCTTTTTTTTATCTTGCTTTGTTTGTAGCACAAGATAAAAGAAAATCAAAAGACGACTGTGACCTTATTTTAATTACAAAATAGAAATTTAGTCAATATCTTAGTTTCCTAGGTTGAGTTATTAAAATTGTTTTAGTGGTCTATTTAATGCCTCAAATTTCTTCATTTTGCTCGTGAAAATACACTCTTAACATCTTCAAAGGCTTCAGATGACTCAGTTCTTACTCATCTGTGAATATGCATATGCCACACGTTTTCATCTCAATTTCTCACTTTGCTTGCATGGACTGTACTCATACACTCTCAAGTGTTAGATCTAGCTTTATAGAGAAAGATCAACTGTCCTGCTGCAGCAACACAATTTGCTACCTTTGATAAGTCAGATCAAAGAACTCTCCACTGGTGGAGGGCTGGTGCCCACTAGAGCAAAGACAAGATTAGGAAGAGGTCGGAAGGAATGCAGAAGCAAACAAAAGTGAGGGAATCATCTTTTTCTGAAACAGCCCTGGCAGTCTCTGGGAATTGTCTGCAGACGTTCTGCAGACATACGTGGGGGTGTTCCAGTAGAAAATTTCAATAAAACCGCACAGCTAGGTGCTGAATCCGATTGGGAGCAGTAAAATCATGCACTCAAAATTGGGATGGATTTCTGTCCATTTTCTTTGTTATTTAAACCTATATCAGCTTTTTTTTTCATCCAGTGAGCTAAAGAGAGGTCAGTGTAGAACTTGGTTATTTTAGCTTGGACTTAGTCGCCCCTCTTTGCATGTCCTACATTGTCCTGCCGTCTGATTTGTTACACATTTGTTACACAAATCATAGGTGAAAACCGTCCCAAGTAGAAGCTGCATGAACATGGGTAGGGAGATCACACATGGAGAGTTAGTGTGTATTAAATCTAACTATAATACTTTTGCATAGAGAGGGACAGAATGTCACAGGGGGACCCAGTCTTGGGCCTCTCTTGTGGCTGAATAGTTAGGCAATAGAGCGAACCCTGATTTCCCATGTACATGTGATTTCCCATCTCCTAAATACAACAATGACTTCCACTCCATGCCAACGGTCCCACCCACAATTTCCAATAAACAACTGCAGCTCTGCAGAAACTATGCCCTGAAATCAACAAACAGTCTGAATGAAATCATGAAAACAGGGAAAGAAGTGGCTCTCTGATGCGTTCAGCACTTGTGGCACTACAACAAGATGTAAGCTGGTGTGCCAGATGGAGATGAAGGTGATGCGCTGCAGCCCAAAGAGAGCACACAGAGGTCTCTCTTTGTCTCCTTTTAACCTCAAAATCAAAGGCTGAGACCCATGTTGTCATGCTTTCTGGTCTTTGAGCATTTACTGAAGAAAGGGAAGGGTTGAGGATGCCTGCATAGTCACAGGGCCTTCCTTAACCATATCTCAATTTGTATTCTTTGTCTTGTCTGGGTTCTAGCGGAAGCTGAGCTTAAGAAGAGGATTTTTATTTTGTTGCGCTTATACGGTCTTCAGATGACTTACAGATATCTCACTGGCAGAATCTTCAAACATGCGCTCCAAAGGTTTCCTGGAAAGCTCCCTCTCAACACAAAACACCTGAAAGAAGATAGGGACGGATAGGGACCCTCAGATGCATCCAAATGTATCATTTCTGTTTTCAATCAAAATTCTGTCATTCAATTAAGAGGCTTTAAACAACTACAACGGCAAAAAAAACCTGATCGACTGAAGGTCGCCCCTTGGTCTTCCTCCTGGAGGCGGTGTCCAGACCCCAGAGGGAGGAGAAGCGGCTACGCCGTTTACTGAAGGTGCGATTCAGGGACTGGTTCCGCCTCCTCATGCTGCTTTCAGTGCGGGCAGACACCTGTGAGAGAAGACCCAATCAAACATAGCTAAACCTTAATTGCTAAATAAAAACAGATACAAAGAGAGTTTAAAGTAACATGGCTGGCCCTTTGTAAAACATTAAACACAGTAATCCCATCTTCATCATGTGAAAAGCACGCAATGTGATTTCTTTAAAGAAAACAACTAAATATTTGTGCTACTTGCAACACAATTAGCTCTAGTTTAAAATCAATTATTGGTTCGATACACATTTTTGCCCACCACTTCTTTTTGAAAACAAGCTTTTATGAGAGTTGCAGTAAACATGTATAAAATTGTACAGAAGGAAACCTTTCGCCCTCTTATCTTTAGTGACCTGCTGCCAAAGCACTGACAGGCAGCCTCTGGCAGTTCTGGGTTCATTCACACTCGGTTGCTAGACTGTGACTAGCTCATGTTCACTGGGTTTTTTGCACTGCAAATACTGTTATGCACAACACATATACACAGTAGATGTGTCAGCATGCTATATCTTGGCAGAAAAACTGTCTGTAGGAGCCTTACGTAATCCGTCTGCTCTTCTGTGTCGACTTTGACATAAGAAACTTAATTCTGATAAGCAGGATAAGGGAGAACAATGAAAAAAAAGAATGCACCTTTTTTGAAGAAAAATTAAATTCATAGAGGAGATTCAAACTTTTTAAGCTTTTTTAATGTGAGCATTTTGATTATTTGTGGCCTGTTTTGATTTATTTTAGCAATTTTGCTGTTATGAATGCGGCAAAGATTTAGCTTTTACATAAAAGAGGTTCAAAATGCTAAACAGAACAAGGGAGGAACTATTTTGGCAAATTGTGAGACATTTGTAAAGAAAATAAAACTGTAGGAAAAAAAAACTAAAGCAGACAAAGTAAATGCAGAGGAGACTGAGGGAGACAGAAACAGACAAAGGAGGTAGGAGTGTAGGCAGTACAGGGAAAAGGAGGGGCAGGGGGCAGAGAGCGCTAAGCCTGTTTGTGGGAAAGTGCCTCAGGGATGCCGGCTTACTAACAGAGTTTGTATCGATTCACCAATCACAAAAAAAATGCTGTCGATTTGGGGTGCTGCGTTTTTGTGTGCGTGTTTCTGTGAGTTAAAGGGAAAGCTACTCAGCCGGCTCCCGTGGCCTCTCTCTGCCATTAGAAATTCCAGATGTATCTTCACAAAGTGATCTCTTTGCTCCTTTTTCAAGAGGAAATTTTGCAGACCCTCAAACAAAAACAAAAGTATATAAAACTACTACATAAACTACTACAGAGATCTGGTTGTTATATGTGTGAATACACCAGAAATACGGTTGGGCTTTAACTTGCTTTTCAGAAGAGGAGATGCACAACCAAGTGTATTATAATGTTCATTCTTCAAGAAAAGAAATTCCAAAGCGCTATTTTGCTCTGTTCATGCATTGCTGCGTATTCCTCTAAAAACCTGGGATGTGAGCACCAGCCCCTCCGAATCCGTTAAAGGGGGGGGTTCTCACGCAGACCAGTGAGAACAGCCCATTCCGGGAAGAGCTTGCGCTGCCAGCACCGGCTAAAACACTTTTCTTTTTATATTTGCACATCCATCTTTCCAAAAGCTTGGATGTTGTTTGTTTTTATGGGTGAGACGCAGACACACTGTTAAAGGTCATGACGTCATGAAATGGGTGGCACCCATAAGAAGCAAAAGGCGGTGCCTCTGAGATCAAGTCGTCTTACTTCTGGGTAGGGAAATAGCTCGCGAAAATAACTCATGTTTCACTAAAAAAAAATGTTATTTTGTGTGCCAAAGGTAACATATCATATACATGGATATTGTTTACTATAAAAGGCTTAAGAATAATATGGTAAGGCCCTTCATAGATACATTAACTATTTTTGCTGGCTGACTGGGCAAAAATGGGCTTCTGCTAGCAGGGTGTGAATGCTCACTGAAAGGATGTAGATGGCATGTGACAATGTCTTGATAGGTGTGACATGTCAGAAAGGAACAACAGCTTCTATGTGGGGCGGAACCACAGTGGACAGCCTTTGCCCTGCATCAACATCAAACTATTGCTGCTTCAACATTTTCCTACCTAATGTTTATCATTAAACAGGAGATTTACTAAAAACTTTAAATTTTAAGATGGTCTGAACAATTTTCCTTGACTGTTTCAAGGCTTCATGACAATATTTATTTTCCTTAGCATGGTGCAGTATGACTGGATGATTAAATCACTGTTCGTATCGTCATTCCTTTTATGTTTGTCTTTCCTTTGGTAAATTCTTGGAAGGTTTCAGATACTAACAACAATGTGCAGCACAGAGCCAACAGGCTTTCAGTCATAAGCATGCATTATAAATAGTTGATATGAGAGACCAAAGTGAAAGAATCTCCTCATCTTGTTTTAGTTCCTGGTATCTGCAAAAGTATCGATCTCAAAATTCTCTTTAAATTCCTGTACAGTGGGGGGAGTGTCACACATTTTTCACAGTGGAAATTGCTTAAATGCAATTTTATATATATAAATAAATTCAGATATATCTTGGGTGAAAACAAACCCACATTACATATTTATTTTCATCCTTAGTTAAGGTGGAGTGAACTAGTTAGAATATTAGTCAGGCAAAGCAGGAATTCTTGCTTTCTTAGTAGGCGTAGGTGACAAGACAGTCAGAGCAACACAAACACACCCACTCTCCAAGCTGTGCTGTTTGAGGATAGGCAGCTGGGAAACTAACTGGCAAAATCTGCAGGAACATGTACGAACACGTGAGGGAAAAGTTCAGAGAATGGAAGTATGAGTCTTTACCAGAATTAATGCACAGCAGGTTGGAGAACATTTGGACTTTCTGGGTACAAACATGGAAGCTAAAATGTGGAGGAAAGAGCTTTAAAAAAACAAATAAATAAATAAAAAAATTTACCAGTGCATGGAAAGAAGAGACAGAAAAGATGCCCAGTCGACCCATGGCTGCTTTTGTAGGACGTGAAGCAAAACCCAGAAGACGTTTGGGGTTGGGAGGTTCACTTCCCTGAAGGCTGGCCAGGTAGCAGCGGCATCGGAAGAGATCTATGTGGAACCGCTCCAAGTTCTGCTCCCACAGAGAGATCTAGCAGGGGCAACAAATACAAAGTGTTGTAGTTATTAAGAAACATAAACGCTTTAAAAGTTTTAAAGTCCCTCTCTAATCATCTTTTGAACTATTTCAAAACCGTTCCTTTTAATTGTGATTATGCCGTTTTTATCCCAAATCAAAAATCTGTGTCGTTTTCTTTAGCACGGTTTCTGCAGAACGGCAGTAGAAATATGCCTCACAGCTGTTGGCATGGAGTAAGCCTGTTCCCACTTCCCATCACCCATCTGTTAACACGCTCTCCCACTAGCTTACAGCCCCTCACACCCCCAACATAAGATCGCCGGTGCAACAAAATTGGCAAACAATATTGGAGCTATCCCGCTGTACAGTTTTGAGCCAGATTCCAGCTCGGACGAGAAAAACGAAGACGTACATGGATCTATTTTTTTGCAAGTGGATGCATCAGAATGGAGCTGAGCTGTTGTGTCACGCTACAAGCTTTTTCAAACAGCATTTTTTGCATCTGCTCCTGATTTACAACAATTTGAATAAAGCAATACTCAGAAATTTCCTTTACATATTTCTTCTATCATGGGAAAATTTACACAAGAAAATTTAAAAAAAAATCACACACACAATTTTAAATGAATCTATGAATTTTAAAACACTAAATGGAGCGGAGGGTAAAAAAATTAAACATGCATAATGCAATAGTTGGTGTTACATGGTTCTTTGGCTTGTGGGATGAATGAGATGGAGAGCTGAAGCCCCTGAAGAGAAGTATTACTCAGCAGCTCAACCCCCATCAGTTGCTGACCTGTTGTTCTGTGTGCGCAGTGCATTATGGGTCGGGCTGTGGGAGGTGGAACACACTCACAGGAACAAACTAGACTACATTTGTGCCAATATAAAATTTGTTATTGTTTGAGGGGGCTTTGGAAAAGGCTATTTCACCAAGGAGGAAATGAAATAATTAGTTCCTCATTAAGTAAATATGTAAGTATATGTTAGTATACATGCAAACGTATGTGTGGATGTGTTCGTGTTGGGAGCTTATTAGAGAAGATTTAATGGGTCAAAGCAAAGCAAAAATTTAAATCCTACTCTTAACCTTAGAAAAAACTTGAGAAAACATTGCATATTTTTGCATTCCTTGGTATAGCTTTTCTTCGACAGTTTAACAGTTTCTGGGTGTGCACCTGTTCAACTATGGTCTTTCTTTTCTTTGCATCAGTGACTGTGGAAAGCTGCATGTCTCCCATCTTTTTCATTTTCTCATCCATGTCAATCTTTTGCTCCAGCTTGCGGATTTCGGTCCGGAGCAGCCGCACGGTGTCCTCCCTGTGGTGCTGTCGAGCAAGCGCAGCAGCACACGCAGAGTGGATCGCTGTAATCCAGTTCTCCAGTTCCGTTTGGCCTGATGTCTGACAAGACACACAAAGAGTCAAATAACTTAACCTTTATTATTTTGTTAATTATATGTTATATTCAGAGCCGGAAAGTCTTGGTGGAAAGCTGCCATTAATTTGGAGACATTTCTGTGTACACAATAGTCGCTATGGGGAAATGGTGTCACAGTGTGACAGAGTGGCCTTTAAACATGTCAGACATAAAGCAAACACACAGACAGGGGACTGGCACATCTTCAACACATAGATAAAGGTCACGACTTTGTGTGTCAGGAACATGCACACAATTCCTGCACATATAAAAATAGGTTTAAACCTAAATCCATCCATCTATGGGTGATGCTATTAAATGGAAGGATTTTTTAAAAAATCTTTTCAAGAACTATATATTTTACAGTACGCTCAATTCACCCACCACATTATGGGTAAAAAGGATTGAGAGTTAAAATTTCCAAAAAACGGAAATGGATACTTCCTTACCTGGAACAGGAAGGCATCTCCAACCGAGTTGCTGAGGCAAAAGACAAAGTCTTTTTTGGGATGTTCGGGTACCGCTTGGACAATGCTGTTCTCCACCCAAAGAGCGTGTTTGGGAACATTGTTATTGTCAAAACCTGAGCGACCATCTGATTCGTACAAAAAAAGGGTCCCGCCTTTAAAAAACATAAAGGAAAAAAGTAAAGATATATAAAAGCAGCATACACATTTAGCTTTATTCATTTTGAAACAGCAGCAGGCAGAGATAGGGTTGCAGATGCTGCATTTCATTAGATTAGGTACGGATCCTGGTGTAAAATTAAACTGGAATGAGGCTGAGCAGACGTAATGCATGACCACAGAGAGGAGTGCGAGAAAGGACAGCAAGGTTGACAGCCAAGGGCATGGAATGTGTTTAGTCTGATGTAATTATAGTCTAATAGAAGAGGGAGTGTGGGAGATTAAACGTGCTGAGGTCAGGGCAAGATGCTTTTCTTTATGTTACTGTGGCTGCTAGATGTTCTTTTGAATATTTGTGTTTGTCACTCTAGGTATTAGAAAAAATTGCCACATGTTTTCAGCTCTTTTTTCAAGGGTGAGAGGCTCTCATGTACGTTTCTAAACACACTCTTCCTAAAGCAGGGGTCTGTGAGCATCTACACAAAAAGTGCTGTTTGGGCCGGGCATGAAAAAAATCATGGAAATATGAAGAAAAGACATCTTATTTTGTAATTATAAAAAAATCTTTTGCTCTTGGCAAATGCAGATATGAGTTCCTTTTTTTAAAATAAGGCATCTTGCGCTACATCTATTCAATGAAAAATGTTATTGGAAAATGGACTTTTGTTTTTAAGTAAGGTTCATGGGCTTTCTTCTTTTTCCCTTTTTACTAATGTTAACCTGAATATAAATATGACTTTAGTGGTTTAGGATCCAATAGAAAAAGTATTTCTAGCAAAACCTGCTAATTCTATTTTCCCCTCTGGACAGCAACTACACATTGTTTTGCTGCATAAGATAATTTACTTTAGACAACCTGTATATTAATAATAAATTGAACTTAAAAAAGATCCAAATGTTTTATTATATTTTGTTCGGTATTTGAAATGTGTGCATGCTGGATCGAACAAGGTCTCATGATTGAGTATATGTCAGCAACTGAATAAAAAAAACATATTTTATTATTATAGGAGTATCTTGGCCATAAATTTCTAAATATAACAAACTCAATATAAATCAGTGTCCACTAAGAAAGCTATTTTTTTAAATAACTAAAATTATCTCAGACAGAGCCACAAAGGAGGGGTGAAAGCCCCACTTGTGCCTGTGGAGCTGAGAGTTGCAGACTCTGTTCCTAAAATGATAGCAACTAATCAAAAGGTAAATGCACAAAAACAAACCACTGCTAACTTAAATTCTGTTATTCTTTAAAAATAATTAGCCCTGTAGGTTGGGAATGGATATTGTTGTGTATTATTTTATTCTCTCTGGTGTCGCCGCAACCACAACCTGTGTGACTTTAGAACATCAGAATTGTCTTTTCACCGTTAAGGGAACCCTAAATTATACAGCATCTCATGGAAACTAACCTGCTTTGAACTTACAGTAATAAAAAGACAGAATTTTAGACTAAATTATGCAATGTGAATGCACAGTGAGTCTGAAAAAAAGTTTTGGCAGTACCCTTCAGAGACACCCAATAGTTTTTCCACTTGCGCCGTGTTGCAAGTTCCACCTTCTTGCTTTTCTTATGAACCAGGAAGTTCTTCACTGCCAGAACCCCGGCTTTTCTGACTGTGCCTTGTTCACAGTCCATCACACTGTCGGCTGGATATGCAGTGCTGAGTGTGCCACTACTCTGCTCATCACTAACAGCAGAGCCTGCTTCCTCCAGACAGTCGCGGCCCTGATTCCTCTGTAAAAATATGGAAAGGCAGAGATTTGAAATAACATTGACTAGATCAGAATAACACTGATTTTGAAAAAGATTGAAACATTTAGGTGCAACTAACCCAGACTTGACTGTTCAGCTCCTTACGGAAATTTTCATATACTCCTCCCCTCCCTCCATCTCCTCCTCTTCCATCTCCTCCACCTGCGCTGCTGCTTCCACTGTCACTCCCGTTAAAAACACAGCTCTCTGTGGCTGAGTACACTGAGAAGGAGGCTGACATGGCCTTACACCTCCTCCCGACCAGTTCTCCATCTCCATCTGCAGCAACGCCGTCAATCCCACTGTCGTCATATTCGCTTCCCTCACTCAAGACACCAGAAATGTTCTGACAAACAAAATACAACAAAAATAAAGGTCTGATTTACATGTGGACTGCACTGTTTCTACAAGACGTGCATGAAGAGTACCAAAAAAAGAAGCACTCTGACTGACCTGAATAACAAATCTGTCAATCTAAATTATACAGTTAGTTCTTTCCAGTCAACATGACAGCCTCTCTAGAGAATTGTGGGCTGACAATGGCGTGTATATGAAGTAAAAGTTGCTGTAAAAATCTGTCTGTTCTTGTTTTTTTCCTAGAATTTCCAAGAAAAGACAGCTTTTCACTTAAAGCAAGAAATGTTCCTTCCTTTCACCAAAGAGGGGCTCCCTCCATTCTTTTTTTTTTGTTGTTTTGCTGTTTTGTCTGTCTATTTATATCTGGCAGCCTCCTCCGCCAAGATGGATGAATTTATAATAAGCACTTAGGTTGATCTGCTCTCAGAGGGTGCTTGTGAGTTGTAGGGATGATCTGAACAAAAATCCTTCCTCTGTACTGACCTATTTCATTCATTTTGTCATAGAAATTACATCAAATGGCCTAACTTTAGACCTTGTGATATATCACCACAACTAATTCATTTACAGTTCTTAAAATTAATTAAATTCTAAAGCAAGATTGTCTTAAATGTTTATTTATAATTAGTTTCTGTTTTCTTCATTAAAAAGCAACGTGAGTGCCTGGAAACACACACAAGCTCAGACGTAGATTGCTCTTGCTTGTCAACAAGATGTTAATTGGTGGACTGGCTGCTGTCCTCTGTGACATCTGAACTCCCTGAACTTCATGGACACTGGTAAACAAAGTCTCCTCACAGTAAGATTAGTTCAAGAAGGAAAAACAGACGACAGATAAACTATAGTGCAGTCACGTCACATGCGCCATCGTCCACTATTCTGGAAGTCAAGCACATATTGTTTTGATACCAAAATCTGCACCTTTAGTTTAGAATAGTCACTATTTCATCATGGCAAATATGTATTACTGCTTATTGTCACAACAGAAAAACTCTAAATTCAAACGTCTCATTTTACTAATTTCTGTGGGATGGAGACAATAAAAATGGTGGATTGCCACTGTTAAACTGGAAGGGTGGCAGTCTACAGATGCCAGCAGAGTCTGTAGTGAACATTTTGTGTCAGCTAAGCCTATAGTTCAGTGTTTTTCAACCAGTGTGCCACGGCACACTAGTGTGCCGTGGGAGATGGCCAAGTTTGCCGTGGGAAATTGCCCTCATTAACTGATCTAAAAAACATTTACCATCTCCAGGAAATCAGCTCTTTGTTCATCCTTACAGGTCCTGATAAAACACTGAGAAATTAGAATATGAAAGATTGTAAAAGACTTTTTTTCTTTGTGTCTATTTGATTCTATTAAAGACATTTTGATAAGAATGACAGTACCTCGATATAGCCGCAGCTTCAGCCGTTTTAGGAAAAGTCCTGCCACTTTAACTGTCTCCACCAATCATTCTTGGATTCTTAATCACATGTCATCAGTCTGACCAATCAGAAGTGGTTAAAGTCCTCACTTCCTTGTTCTTATTTCTGCTAATAAAGTTGCTCAGTTCTAACAAAAATACGAGCTAAAGCTCGTCTTTAGCGGTGTACCTTTCCACAGAATCCGGTATCAGACGGTGGAACAAGTGAACAAAACAATGAAGTTCAGAGACGCTAATCTTTTTGCGTTCTGCGAATTATTGAACTACATTTCTTATGATGCATTGGGTTAAAAGTGACAGCGTGAGCGTCTTGGCGCACAACAAGTCTCTCTTAACGTCTTGAAACCACAACAAACACAAATCAAACAGATTTTAAATCTTCTAACTTAACTTTTATTACATCTTTTAGAATAAAACAGCTGCAGCTTCCAGCTTTTTCTGCCACAATTATCACAAAAATGCGTGTGAGATCATGGAGGGACTGGAGATCAATACAGACTCTGAGTTTCTCCTTTTTTTATTTTTGAATGCTGGTGTGCCGCGGGATTTTTGTCAAGGTTAAAGTGTGCCGTGGCTCAAAAAAGGTTGAAAAACACTGCTATAGTTACACTTCCAATTTGTCTTAAAAGTAATACCTATTTAGGGATGGGTACCATTTAGGTTTCATCCGGGATGGTGCCAATCAGTTACTTTTGAAAGGGCTTGCTTGAACCAACATGTATTTTTGTTTTTGTTTTTTTTTTTGCTTTTAACATTGACTGAATAACAGAAAAAACACATACTTTAGCAAAAAACATGCAAATGTGAGGAAGCAGCATCACAGGTTTCTCCAGAGTCTGAATGGGCCTGAGCTGTTTGTTTCTCTCTGCCGGTCTCTGCTATCGTCATCTGCGCCATGTGGATGATAGATTATTATTGCAATATTAATGCCATTAATGCTCACTGAATTGTTGCAACATGAATATTTTTTTAATTTTGTCAATATGTTAGCATATATCTTAATAATATGTAACCCAGGCTTTCAACGCACACCCTGCCACTTGTTCCTCACAGTTTCATGCTCTGCGTTGTTTGTCTGTTCGTGTGAGGGACTCTGTAGGAAGACGTCGGTTCTGATCTGTGGCAGACCTAGCAGTGCTTTTTTTTGTCAACATGGAGGGAACTGATCAAAAGGAGACAGTTAAGTTGACACGGCAAAACTTAAAATGTCTAAGATCCCACAAATTTACTCCCAAAATGGTGGAGAGGGTGTCCACCCAGGCGCTGTGATGTCCCGTGCAAGGGGTCTATAGAAAGTAGTCCTATACACTCAGAAGTTTCACTTTCAAATGTGTAAAGTTTCCATTTGTAATCTAACCTGAGTGGTCTGTGCTCGTCGTCCCTGGAAGGCAGGGCACGGTGCATTCGAGATCCCCAGTATTGACAAGCCCTCCGAGAGACAGTGAGAGCGCCGACAAGGGAGTGTAAAAGCTTCATATCCGCCGCCGTCCTCTTCATTAGGAGACATCAACCCATCCTCTTGTCCATCTCCATTGCACTCCACTCTGTGGCTTTTAATATACCGACCCGTCTGTCCCCGTAGGCCAGGACTGTGGCTGCAGAGGTGGTCCAAAGACGATGCCCTTTCAGAACCTAGGACATACACAAAGTGTTTTGAATGAGTGTGCTATTTGTGACTGATTTTAAATGTGTGAAGGTGTCCCTGCAGCAAGTCCACAATTACTTTCAACTAGCCCACCGCCTCTGGCAGCACTTTAACCTCAATCAGTTAAGTTAGCAGGCACTGCATGCTGTCACGCTGAAGCCCTCCAGCTCCTGCTCGGCACCCGTTTGACTAACAAGGCCGTGATCAAGTAAAATGCTGCAAGTGATGGATGGACGTGAACCTTCAATCAGCACATTTTGCTAAATCATTTGCTCTACACAGAAAGAGGATGCAATTTTTTTTTTCCGTCTCAGTGCCATCTTCAGCTTCACCATAAAGGAAATCAGCAGCCATTATTACTTGTGCATGCACTAACATTTTTCTTTAAAAATATTTGTTCCACAAATCCACAATATATTGCTGACACTGGAAAAAAGACATTATGAATTACAATTAATGTAGGCATAATTTGCAGGACTTTGCAAAAAGAATGAATACACATTATCTAATTGGTATCAGAAAACTGTGAGTTTTCATTCTGATAATCATAAATGCTTTAATGCATTTACTTGCACCACCTCTGGGGCATGTAAACTGCTCCTCCTCCTCTTCTTCTCCTCCATCAATCATCTCCTCAGTGCTGGTTAGATGCTCCGGGCTCAGGTCGGATAAGGAGAACTCCAGGCTATCTTCTCTCCACATGTCTGCCGATTTTGAGCGTTTCTTTTTAAAGTTTCCTCCATCTCTGGAGCCCTCAGTAACTCGCTGGAGGTACCTTTCCTCCCCTGCTGCTTCCCCCTCCCCTTCTGAGTCTTCCCCCTCATCCTTGGGAACAGTGTCTGCCTCTGAGGTTTCAGGGGTCGGGGTTGCCAAAGGGTCCTCATCGTGCTGGTAGGACTCAGGTCTCATTGTCATAGCAACACGTTGTGTCCAGTGAGGGTTCACACCGAACTCGCTTAACTCATCAGTGGCGTTGAAAGGCTCCAATCCGTTCTCCACTAAGGATTGTGGGATGCTTGGGGTGCTGGAGGAACGAGTTGAGGTTGCAGAGTTTCTGTGGTCCTGGTTCATTGATGAAGAGTGCCTCGGACGGCGGGGGACTCCATGCGTGTTGTAAAGGCGGAATGAGCGGGATGTATGCTTGCGGGAAAGATGTCCCGCCCCATCACCATAATAATTTCTGACCCCATCTTGGCTCTCCGCGTTTCCCATTGTTTAGCTGTGGAGAAAAGAGAAAACATGCATTTTAATCAGAAAGTTCTGATTTGTGATCTTTGTCACAGATGTGAAGTATATTTATTTATTAAACTTATTGAATGAAATTCAATGAAGTTCTTGTGTTCCACAAGAACACGTCTTTGCTTACCTTTGGTAAGATCAACAAGTTTTTACCAAATTAAGTACCAAATCTGTTGTTTAAAGACCCACTCTAATGAAAATTGTGTTTTTGGTGTTTTTAACATGTTCCTCTGGCATGATTGAGGACATATTTGAAGAAAATTAAGCTTGAAATTGCACTTCTGAGTATTTCTTTTTTCAAATCAATGTGATTCAGGAGCAGATGGACAAAATGCTGTTTGAAAATAGATTATTTGTGGCGTAGAAAACACGCTGAGTGGGTCACAAGCTCCGTGCCCTGAGCTCACAGATCTGCTCTGGCTGCTCTGCGCTGATAGCTTAAAAGATGATCGGAGTGGGACTTTAACGCATACAAATCGGATAGTGTAAAATTATAAAAATGCATTGATAGAGTGACAGAAATCATATCAACTGATACATAAAACACAGTGTTTGGAAAGGGGAAGTAAACAAGAAATCAAAGATAAATTTAACAAATCACGCTTCACCCTAAGACATTACTGTTTGAAAAGAAAAATATTGAAATTGTCTTTTTTAAATTCAGTCAAATTGACACATTTATGCTTATAATAAAAAGTAGCAAAAGCTGTAAAATAACACCGTGTCAAAAGGTGTATGAGCTGCAAATAATCTTCTGCTAAAAGCGATGATGGAACTGATGAATCTTGGGAAACTTGCCTGAAGCAAGGACAGGTGTGATACCACTTTGAAAGGTGTGTCAACCCAAACTATTGGAACCTATTATGAAGTACGAGCTGCACAGACACTAGATACTTTATCAGGGGTTTCTGATGTACAAACGTGGGGTATTTTTAACAAAAAGGACAACTATAGGTTAATTATATCTTTTTTACTGACAGATTTTAAAGTAATTCCATTCACAACAAACTAATTGGGGTTTTTTTTTTAAATGGGAACAGTAAAAAACGTAAAAGTCAGACAGAGCTTTGGCTTCAGATCCAGGTAAAACAATTTCAAGCAAGATTTTTACATGATATCTTCAAACAGTGATCTAAAGCAAATTTGGTGCTGCAGTTTTTGTTGTGATCACATTCCCACCGCTGCTGCATTCTTGTCACGACACCAGTGCCTGTTCAACTGCACTTTGACGCACATTTCTGATCAGCCAATCAAAAAGCAGCAGCTAAGTGCATTTATTTTTGCACATAGGTAAACATTAGAATGGGGAAGAGATTAAAATTAAAGTACTTTGAGACAAAGCAAGATGAATCTAGGATTTTAATGCGTGCCACATTCTGAGCAACTAAACACTAAAAAAGTGCTGAAAATGAAAAGGAAAACTTTTTACGAAGCTGCACTTAAAAGACAAACACAGGATCAATTCCTTTAGTAAACCAAACGTCTTTATTTGTTGATCATTGCAGCCTGATTTTCATTGAAAAATAATTTCTGTTATGTAAGCATCTGGATCTGCTGACAAACGCTGACAGTCGGGCTGTCCTCTGTGAGTCATGCATCAGCAGATTCACGTCATCAAGCTGTCAGTGTGAGCCTAAACTGAAAGATACCAACTGAAAGAATGTGCCAACAACTGCCAGAATTACTAACCATGCAATTACAAAAGTCTTTTTTCCGGAAATGATTCAAAAAAGAAAAATGCGGTTACCTGTGTGTATACGCCGACATCATTATCTTGCTCTCATCGCTGTGTTGTCACACTTTACCAACCGCATAATTCAGATGGGCTCAAAGGTTGAGATGGGTTTACCTTTATGGAAAGAAGAAATAAAAGACGGAGGTGATTCAGTGGGGCTTTCATAGGTTCACTGTAACTTGACATGTCAAATAAACACTGCAAAAATGGAATCTGAAGAAAGCAAAAAGCCCCCTGTTTTTAGACAAATTGCTTTAGCCCTACTTGCAAGAAAAATTATCTTAGTTTGAGAAAACACATAAAAGTAACTAGAATTCCGTGTAAGACAATTTTTCGTACCTCATTGGCAGATATTTTTTTGCTTATTCAAAGAAAATCTGCCAATGGGTTAAAAAGTATTTGCATTTACATGATGTTGGAAAACAGCTTTAAGCTGATAAACTAGATGGAAAATAGATAAAATCCCATATTGTAGGAACCGTGTAAGTCCAACTGGGTAAAAATTGAAAGAAGTAAAACTAATCAGATAAGAAATATGATCAGAAACCAAACAAAGATTTTGCATTTTCTGAGCCTGAGGGGGGGATTTGCAGGCAACCACTCATAGCCTGAAATTTATTGCCCACCCAAAACCAGACAAACATGCACAGGCATGTGCACCAAGCATTTTTGGGAGACACCCCCTTGTCCGCCTGCAGACAAAAGGAGAATGTGTGCACATGTGCACACTGAATCGACACCAGAGGAAATAAGCTGTGGACTCTATATAGTGCTTAAGACTTCATTCAGTGATTCTTGCCAACACAGCCTAATTTCTTCTAATACTAGCCTGGAGCTGGTTGGGGATTGACCAAGAATTTTTTTTTATAATACAATATGCACTGTACTGTGAAAAACCATGCAAGCAGAAGCATACTTCCTTGTTTGTACATTTTGCTGTTCTTAAAATAGTTTATCTTGTGAGTTTTCTTTTTAAGGACTATGCCCGTCTGGTCAGCAGAGGTAATCTGATGCTGCAGTAGTTGTAAGGCCGGTTGCAGCCTTCTGTACTATAAACACAGTAATCAGATATGACTGTGGTCTGATAAGCCAATAAGCAGGAAAACGATGAAAGAGAGGCTCTCTTGCAAGAAAGATTAAAGGCTTTTATCAGCTGCAAGGTCGATGACCATCAGCTCAGTTTGAATTCTTAACATAATCAGGGATTTGAACCACTCTTTTTTTTGCAAAAAAGCATCAGTTTGTTCCTTGAAACAATAAATAAAATCCTTATTTTACTAAAATGTAACAGCAGCTGCAACACGATTATGCAGTAGATTAAAAATTGATTTGAAATACATATTACAGTTTTCAGACAAGTCATAAAAATCAAATCAAATGATAAAGAAAAGGGCATATTTAAAAAAATATTTAATGAAAACCTTTGCTAATTATCTTTATTTTTTACTGTTACAGGTAATATATTAACTTTTAACGCATCTCACCACAGTTTTGGGATGCAGATGGACAAGCCAAACTCAACCTCCACACTTCTCCTCTTCTCTCTGCCTCTCTCGTTCTGCCTTTTATTCCTCCTCTCTCATCTAGTTCATCTTTCTGATGAGGCCAGCCTACGTGCTGTCCACCCACCCTCTGAAACAAATACATGACGCATGCACAATGCGCTTGGTCAAATGGATGGCACCCACATAGAGGTTGAATGGATAGCAATAGACTTCTCCTAAAAAAAAAAAAAACAGCTGTTCACACGCAAACATTTAGTTTACAAGATCTCAAGCAAATGCAGATTTTACTGCTGATGGCCCTCAGCGGGACTGCACCTCACTGCTGCCATACAGATTGGTTTGTTTTGGGAGGTTTTGTAGTCAGCATGAAAACTACACAAGCAAACAACCCTGACACCACACAGGGGAAATCAAAAGCACCAACTAAAATGTTTA
Source organism: Oryzias curvinotus (assembly GCA_023969325.1). Taxonomy (NCBI): domain Eukaryota; kingdom Metazoa; phylum Chordata; class Actinopteri; order Beloniformes; family Adrianichthyidae; genus Oryzias; species Oryzias curvinotus. The sequence continues at coordinate 20,049,783 of CM043719.1, forward strand.
GTCTCTTCCTCTCAAAGTGCCCTGCAGCAAGGCACAAGAGATGCAGAGATAACAAGAAGGGGTGGGGAGATTTCTTCTAAACCCACACAGAGCCAAGAGGTGAGGTGAAGCCGGAGGAGAAATGCATGAGGTGGGAGGACTCTGCAAGAGGAAATATTGGGCTATGAATACAAGTATGATCAGGAAAAAGGAAGAAATAAAAAAAAACCCAGTAAAACTGCTAAAATTGGGGGTTCTTTCTTGACGATGTGCAAAGTAAGTACACTGAAGCGGAGGTGTGCTCCATCTGCCTCTCCTCTGGCTTATTTGAAAGAGCAAAGACAAAGGGGGCAACCGTAATTATTCACTCTCTTCTCCCAGCTTCTCATTTCTAGCTGTAAATCAACACACCAAGAGCGTGTTAACACAACAGCATGCACAAAGGCAGACGAAGCACTGTTAGGCTCGCAGACATGCCCACTCACAAATGAAAACACAGCCACCTGCACATGCTGAGAGGGGACAAAGAACACCGCCAGGAGGAAAGAAAAATAAAGATTTTATCAAGTTAAAGTGAATTCTTTTAGATGACAGCATAAACATGATATTATTTATGAACTACTTTGTTCCGAAGCAAAACATTGGGAGCAGAAAACCCCAGAAAGAGGCACAAATCCATCTCTGCTGAAGCTGTCGGAAATGACTATGACAATGCGACAGTTGCAATAAAAAACCAATCAACTGCTTTGGGATTTCCCATCACATCACGCACCCGAAACTAGACGTTAAGGGAAGCAAGTTAGTTTCTTGTCACACATACACACACCTGCACAATCCCAAAAGAAGCGTTAGCAGGTTCTCCTACTCACACTTCTTGGAAAAATACCAAAGGCCTGTCAGAACAGCCAAGGAGCAGGCACACCCCGCACTCCCCCTGCCAGTCTTTTCATCTCTGCACCTGTCTCACAGCTCCACCCTAACATGACACATCGCTCAGCTTGAAGACTCCAACAGTACGCAGCGTAGATGTCTTACTGTACAGGGCGGTGCACGAAGGGGGTGAAACACGCAAATCTCTTAGTGTTTTTGTCTTGTCACAAACCACAATGAGCACAAGTGTCATTTGTTATCAGCTGGTGGTTTACATTTCTCTTACTAATGCTATATTATGTTGTAGCCCCATAGGAAAAAACTAAAAAAGTTTGGGGTTTTTTGTGATGTATTTACAATGCTACAGCCTTTATAAAAAAAAAAAAAGTGGCCTCCTATATTTGAGGATCCGGTACAATAACAATAAAATGTGCTTTTTGGGGTTTTTAACATGTCCTTGTGACATTTTTCTCATGATGGAGGACATATATAAAACTAATTAAGCTTAAAATTGCATTAATGAATATTCAATCAAATTAATGTTAATCAGGATCAGATGAAAAAACGCTGTTGGGAAAACCCTTGTAGACAAAACTTAGTACTTCAGCAAACTGCAAGATCCCTTCTCTGCACCATTCTGATGAATCCACGGGAAAACGGGTCCATGTACGTCTTTGTTTTCCTCGTCTGAGCTGGCATCTGGCTCAAAACTCCCAACAGACAACCTCAGAGGCGAATTTCTAACTACTGCCGAGATGATTGGAGTGGGTCTTTAACAGAATTACCCTAAACAAATCTAATTTCATATCACAATTTCATTGCATATTTTTTCTAAACTATCAAGAGTTTGAGTCATTTGTAAAAAACAAGTAGCTGTTTGCTTTATAACTGACCAGAAGCATAATAGATCTCAGTCTGAACCAGCACTCAGATACCTTGGAGACCATAATCAGAACAGTATTTCATTTGTTTTCCGTTAAAATTTTGCTAAAGCTTTTGCTTAATCTGGCTTACTGACAGACATGGGCAAAAACTAACAACGAAACATCCGCCTACTTTGCCTCTTACTTATAGGAAAAGGGAAAGAGGGTTCACAGTGTGCTGATAAAAAGTGATAACTACATGTATTTTTGCATATTTCTCCTGATCCCTCGCAAACACATCTAACTGATTCTTTTTATCTTTATTTGTTCGTTTTGATGATCAATATTGACTAGAGGAAAAAGTGCAGTCTGCACTTGGTTGTGATGGAAGGGGCATACGGATTAGCTTTTCTAACCTTCAAAACCTTTCCAGCCCAATCAAGCACATTCACATAGAAAGACTTCCACTCTTCCTTTAGGTTTTGCCTCATGCCTTTTGCAATTTGGCGGTTCGTTGTGTCCACATTGATGTAAGCAGAAGAGCTACAAATTGATTTGAAAGCAAAATGAGAATAGAAATGATGAGACACTAATAACAAAAAAAGTCGTTATTTTTTGTGTTTGCATACACACCTGTACACGCCAGCAGAAACACACATGTGCAAACATGCAAATTCAAAGACAATGACCACACTGAATAAAAGCTGCAACCAGATGTGATAGACTGAGCATTTGTCACACCAGACAAAGCACAGAGCTATCTCCAAAAATTTGGATGAAGAGCCAAAGCCTGAAGTAAGGCCACACTCAGGTGGGTGTTTGTATGCATTTTATTTTTACATTTGAGGAAGGGATTACACTTATCTGATGAGGAGACAAGAGCAAGATACGCTCCGAAAACATCCCACTGCGAAGATGAGAGCACACTCTCCACTGCACTCCCACAGTCCCACTGAGAGAAGACTGTCTGAGACACACAATTCCCTGGAAGACGGAGATTAGCTTCTTATTCATCCTTTCAGGATCTGACAAGGCGCACATCACCTCCCCCTACTCTTTGCTTAAACACACACACACATTCGTCAACAGTGTGCTTGTGAGAACAAGTCTTAGCACAAGACACATTCATTCCTTTAAACCTCTGAAAAACAAATTACAATTTCCTCCTGAGGAGCTAGCTGGTTTAAAAGCATAGCCAAATACAAGTTCATCTTTTTGTAGGAAAATCAAGTGTAAACAATTTTTCTTTAACAGTAATGGTAAATCGGTCACATATAAATTACACATCTAAAACAGGAAACTTGGATCCTTTTCAGAACAGCATGTCATTCACAAAATAAAAGATTCTGATTTTTGACGCCAGTATGTCATGTGAGGATTAAAGAGGATTCAGTGTCGGCCAATTACTCCAAGTTAGATTTTCAAGTGTCACCAAACATCACTAAAAAACACTCCTCAACTTTCTTTTCAGCAGCTTACACTATTCGCTCCTTAACTCTGATTTCAGCTGACTGTCTCTGCAGCGCACTGCAGTTGGGGATTACCATATTTTAAAGAAGATTGCCTCTACCGCAAGTCTCTACTGAGGGAAAAGCCTCAGAGAATCAATGGGTGTATGCAGCCTCTAAAGCTCTACTACTGCTTTTGACAGACCTTAACTACCTGCAGCCCTTGTGAGAGTTCAGACTAGAAACCTCCAAATACATCTGTCCTGTTACAAGTGATAATGGTGCATGTTGAAATGTGAAGGTTTTACAGACCCATTCTTATGAAAATCATGTTTGCTGTGTTTTGAACACGTTCTCATGGCATTTTCCTGATGATGGAGGACATATATAATTAAAATTAAGCTTAACGTTGCATTTCTAAGTATTTCTTTATTTAAATCCATATCAGGAGCAGACGAAAAAATACAATTTGAATAAGAGCGTATTTTGATGTAGAAAATATTCTGGGCAGGTCACAAGCTCCCTTCGCCGCTCCATTCTGATGCATCCACTTGTAGACGACTAGATCATGCACATCTTCAATTTCGACATTCAAGCTGGTATTTGGCTCAAAACTGTATGGCTGGATGGCTCCAATATTGCTTACCATATATGTTGCACCTGTAATGTTAGGTTGGTAGAGTGAAGAGCTGTAAGCTAGCGGGAGAGCATGTAAACAGAGGGCTCTCAACATCAGAGAGGAGAAAAGGGGGCGGGGTTGCTCAATGTCAATGGTCCCACCAACACTTAGAAGGCAAATTTCTAAGAAAGTAGTGCCACAGAAACTATGTCCTTGAAAACGACACATGCTTTTTGGTTTTGGGTTAAAAAAGAAGGCATAATCAGAATTAAAAGACCACTGGGAATGCTCTAAAAATAGATCAAAAGATCCAATAACCATAAAAATGTGTTCTTGCAAGGTCAAACCAAGTCCCAGCATTGTTAATTAAAGCCCCCTGGGTCAATGTAGCACAAACCTGCTATCAGTAATAAAAAAAAAAAGCTACACTTTGCTGTTGTTAAGACAGATAAATCATCTATTTCCTGTCATACCTCAGTTACTTGCTGATGAAACAGTGATTGCACGGTTAATGCCCCCACTGCCATGAAAGCCAATCAACAGAATATTCATGAGGGCATTTGCTTTTTCAAAACGAGTGAGCGGCAGAAAAAAGTGCAGTGATTAATTATCCATTAGAAGTGGAAAATAATGTATGCTACATAGCGAGGAAATAACTGCAGAAATTGTGCAGGACAAGTGACAGCTTTGGGGAAAAAAGAGAGCAAAGTAAAGGGTAAGAGGAATTTTAGGACAAAAGATGGGGGGGGCTTTAATTGTGTGCAAGCTAAGTACTTATCATAAGCACCTTTAAGATCCAATGCGATCATCTTTTGATCTATTGTACTAGTGTTCTCAGTGGTCTTTTAATAATGCTTATTTAAAATAAAATAAAAAAACAGTGTTTTTTTCTGCGTAGTTTCAGCAGAGTGGCAGTAGATCATTAGAAATGAGTTGTGGTTGGGACTATTGGTACAGAGCAATTCCACCCCCCCTTCCCCTCCCCGTTGGTGAGAACTTGAAGTAGGGAGCATGTGGCCCGCCTAGTGTATTTTCTACATGACAAATACAAACTGTTTCTAACTGCATTTTTTTTTCATCTTCTCCTGATTCACAGTGATTTGAATAAGGAATTTCTCAGAAATGCAATTTTAAGATTCATTTTCTTAATATTTATCCTTCATTTTCAGAAAAATGCCACAGAAACATGTTATAAAAACACAATTTTCCTCAGAGTGGCTCTTTCATAGATGCATCATTGTGTTCTATGTGTGTAAAAACTATTTAATCTGTAGATGGCTCCATATGAGAAACACAAACCCCTCTGTTTAAACATTGTATTTAAAATGCTCCAGGTTTAGTCATGACTTTGACTTTACCTGTGAAAAAACTTGTGTGACATTTTATGGATCAATAATTACATCAATACCTGTCTTCAAACAATCAAAAAGGTGGAAATAGAAACTTTCCACTTTGTAAATTTGTAATGATATTACAATGTGGGTCCATGACTAACAGCATTACACTTCAAAAGAACATTTCTTTTTTCCACAGAAGGACAAATTTCAAATGCTCACTTTGAAGGCAAATCTCTTCCATAACCCCTTTTGTGCTTAGGGAGAGAAAGTAAATGAAAAAAAAAATACAAACACAGAAATTATTTTTGAATTTTGTTTGTCCTTGCAGGATCGACTCCTGGCCATGCATGCCCTTGAGCTCACATAACCAGCAACACATCCCAAAGGCAGCTAGTCATTTGAAGTTGAGAGGAAAAGTTGGCCATCACCAACTCTGGAAGCAGGAAAATCCGCTTCAATAAAACAAGATGCTGCAACCGCAAGCCTGATTAAGACAATATAATTCACATTTCCACTCTTCTAGTCAGGACATGTTTTTTCACCACATCTGAGCAGCCTGTCAATGTGACGACTACTAGAAGAAGGTTATTTTAGACCTATCATTGGTGTGGATGTCCCGGTCTTGTTATTGCTGTGCTGTTTGTCTTAGCAAGAACTGTGGAACCGCGAAGAGTAACAGGGTCAGTTCAGGCTTCTTCATTTGTATGATAACCCTAATCTTGGGAACCATCAATTAAGAACAGCTACAACACACTTCCTCCATCATAACAGGGCAGTTTCAAGATCTAAAGAAACCTGTATCCTGGCCAGGCTAAACCCTTGTAGTGGTAAACCCAACCTAAGCAGGTATCTTTGAAGTCAAGTATAAAGAAAGACAAGAACAGAAATGGTCCCAAAGCGGCTCAACTTAGGCCCATGAGATAATTTTAGAACTGGTTGATTCTGACTGGTGACCTGTTGTTTCTGCACAATCGGAGCAGGGGTCAATGTAGAGGACTGGAAAATAAAATAAAATAAAATGAATGCAGAAATCTGGCTTTTGATGGGTTACTGACAGGGTAATTGCTGTAAAACTGGGTGACTCAACAATCAAGCTTCCAATTTTATAGTGGGTTACATCACTAAATGGTTTCTGTGTGCAGGGCTGCTGTTCGCCTCTGATTAAGGCAAAGAGTCAAATTTACACCACACTCATGTTTCTAACAGCAAATCTTTCGAGATGGATTTACCTGAATAGTATTTCCTTAAAAAAGCAAGTCTGAACATGTGCAGACTTTGTTCATCGGCTCAAAGTAGAAGTAGATCACATATTTAGACATTTGGATCTTGGGGTGTATCAGAACTGCACAGGAAACTGAAAGCAAAAGTAACAAACCACAAACACAACAAGACTGTTGTGTGGTTAACACTAGAACATCAAAAGCATGAATTAAAAAGCACTAAACTGCAAAATGTCATCTGGTAATAAAAAACTAAATTTAGATTATGAAAAACTGTAAGAACTAACTGACATTTGAGAGTTTATAGAGGTTTTTAAGGGTTGCAAAATCTAAAAAAATAATGTATTTTTTTTTCTTTTTATTTCTGCTTTTAAATAGCAGAGAACCATTTGTACTGTGCGCTATTCACCATCTGTTGCTCTTAGGAGACTCTTCATTACGCTCTCAAAAATGAAGAAAAGAAAGACAACAATGTGAATATGCTCTCCCCCCCACTTCATTACAAACAATGAAGAAGAAAAAGAGACGACCAATATGAGGCTGCTGTCCTTAAGAAACTCAGAAGGGTAAGCAATACTTCAGCTGGACAGCTGGGAGACATAAACAGACAAATAGAGAAGGGCAAACAACAGAGCAGGACACCTTTCTCTAGATGTGTGCCAACATGTTCACAGCAGGTAGGCAGCCACAACACTATCACACTATACTGTACACAACAAAATTCATCAATTAATCAATCTTCATTCCCAAAACAAGAGTCTACTCAGTCTCACCAATAATGATATCCGTTAGTCTACATGTGCACAAACTACAACAGAAGACTGAAATGTGATCATCAGAAACTTGGCTTACAATATTTTAGCTCCACTCTTGAACTTGCAAGTATTTAATTCATGAACATTTTCTACAAATTAATGATCAAATATATTTGATAAAATGCATTCAAAGTTGTATCCACTGTCATTTGTATCCCTCTTATTTCTGAAATTGCAGTACTTAAGTACACATTGGATTTGTGTGCTTTTTGCTCTACAAAATCCTTTTTATGGTTGTGCTGTGATGTGTGCAAATTGTCCTGTTTTTCAGTTTTGTCTAAGGAAAGATATTCTTTTTAGCTTGGTTGACATGGCAATGAAGTAATGAAGTGTGGATGCGCTTTGGTATGGAGCAGTTAAGCTTGAAAGACCCTGTTTACTGCGTGGTGTTTTTAATAATGTAAAAGCTAAGTTTTATTATATAAAAACAAATGTATAAAGCTGAAGTGACTGTTTCCCTTTTGTCTTACCAAAAAAAAAAAAAGAATTTTAATAATCTTAAATTTAACCTTTACATAACAAGAAACACTGCTGAAAAACAGACAATAGATAGAAAAAAAATTCTGAAAAATTCCTTAATTTTGCTCTCTGCAGACTGAAGCTGTCTTGAAATACCAGGGTGGCTGGGTGGATGAATGAGAGGAAAAAGAGGATTTTGGGTTAAGGTAGTCTGATTGAGGTGGGAGGTTGAAACAGGGGATGGGATGAAAGTAGCATGAGAGTTAAAAAAAAAAAACAGATGATAGAGCTGAAAGGGGGATGAGTGGCTGTTAATGCGGCATGGAGCTGGTGGAATTGAGTGTTGGGCCACAGGTAGGTTGATGAATGATGAATGCTGAGGTGGGGGGAGACATAAGAGGTAAAGAGGTGGAATGGTGCTGATGGATCCCAAGAGGCTAATAGAGATGGATATGGTGTCAGTTCAAAGACAGACAGATGTAAAAAGGTCTGATTTGTTGTCAGTACCGTCATGACTTGGGAAAACATTTTTAAAAAGTGGTTACGCCTTTTTTTTTGTTTATGTTCATATTTAGGTGTGAGCAATGAAGGAGTTTGTCAGAAAATCACAGGAGACCTTAACTTTGCTGTTCATGAACCTGGCTGAGTCTAAAAGTCTTCAAATGTTGGAATGTGGGAACAGCAGCGTTAACCTGGATATGAACCCAGAAATCCTGTTGATATTTGAATCATGATGAACCACTTTTACATGGTGAGGATGATAAATCATTCAGTGATCCATGATGATGTAGCCATCTCACATTCAGAAGAGGCAACAAACTGTTAAGTCCAGAAAGTTCACAGCTGAAATGCTGCTTTTTAGGAGCAGATAAAATAATATTACAAAATATGAATGTTGAATCTTGTCTCGTCTATTTGCTCCAGTGGGTCATAGCATCTTCTAATTGGAGTCTATTCATCCATTTTCTACACTCCTTTATTCCTGTTCAGAGTGACAGGGACACTGGAGCTTACCCAGCTACTGTTGGACAAAGACTACAGACAACCATACAGTCTCACACTAACATCTTTATTTTAGAGTCACCGTGTTACCTGTAAAGCATGTTTTTAGGCTGTTGGAAGAAGCCAAAGTGCTTAGAGAAAGCCCATACATGCACAAAAAGAACATGCTAACACCAGCACAGAAAACCCTGGAACAGAACTTGGACCTTCTCACCATGAGGATAGAGTCCTCACCGCTACCGCACCATGCAGCCTTCTGCTTGAGATGATAGCTTAAATAACATGTTTACATGAGTCTGAACAATAGACACATTGTTATAATAAATACTGTATTTCCTGCACTGAAGGGCGCTCCACCCACACGAATGATCTATTTTCAAACTTGTGTCTTATGAGGCACACCGAGGTGCATTAAGCAGGACAAGAGTCAGAGATAAGTCAGTCAGTCAGTCGTTATTACCTGTAGAATTTGTTTGTGACACAATACATGTTGGCCACGTTTGTGGCCAATATGTACCCATGTTCACAATATGTACCTCCCAAACTTGTTTGCAACACATAAGAAAACAGACTGATGCCACTAGAACTAACCTTACTGTGACAACACCAACTCCCAACCTCGTTAATACGGACAGAAAACTGTTCGACACTACTACAAGTTAGACATGTTAGCATATTTACATTAGCACCCAACTAAACATTTGGAAAGATCACTGTAGATTGCTTCAATATTAGTAAGCACAACCAGAATTCATCCATGTATAAGGTGCTTTCCATTATAAGACACTGTCATTAAAAAAAAAAATTAGGGCCTTTTGGTGCAGAAAATACTGCAGTTTTACAATGACACAAGTAGCTCAAAGAGTTAAAAAGTTATTTTCCATGTGAAATCATGACATTTATAGATTTCGGCTCAGAGTGCCCATGATGGTTTATTTCAAAGTTTACTGACTGAAAATCAAACTTATGCAGAAGATGACTCACCAAGTGATGGAAAAAGTCATAAAACACAGAAAACATGTGAAATATCCCAACAATGGCATATTTTACATTTAGCAAAAATCTTCCAGACTATTTGCTTTGTTCTTTCATAATAGTGTCCCAATGCGAGGTCCACAAAGCTATGTCACTTATTGCTATTTTTAACCCTATGGGCAACTTTTGGGACAATTTGCCTCCTCATCCAAAAAAACATCAACCCTTGAATCATTTTTGTAACTGAATGAAAGAACACAATTTAAAACTAAAAAAATATAAACCAAGGGGGCAGCAAGTTTGGTCAGTTGGTTTGTTGAATGCCTGTTTAATATTGTTGACTCTCTATTTTTGTGCTAGCTTGTTACTTTCTGTATACCACACTGCATCATGTTTCTGATGAGCACACCTGCTCCTCATTTTATAATTGTCCAATCAAATAAAAACCTACTTTTGTGCTTATTTTGCTTTTCGTGTAAGCTTTTTAAATGACTGCCCAGCTAGTGTTTTCTGTTTGTTTAAGGTTCATTTAAAAAGATTGCTTATCATCTTTCCTCCACTTGTTCAAATGTGTGATTATGAGAACCATTATTGTTCATTCTTCTTCAATCAAGAGCACTGCCAAGTCAGCAAGAGACAGGTTTTGTGGGGAGAGAAGAAAAAGAAGAAAAGCAGTGTCATAGAGATGCAACACGTCATTTGATGATTGACCTGCCAAATTTCAGGGTTTTGAAAGGTGTTAGCAGCTGAGGAGTGGGCAACACACAGCACACAGTCTGGTGGGAGATGGGGGAGGGAGCGTGTGGGATGTGGAAAGAGGAAGTTATCTTGGTGCATACCGACACCTGAGTCAACAACGGTAATCTCAAACAAAGAGCCCCCTCCAAGGAGATAAAAAAGAGTCACAGTACTGCAGTAAGCTGGGGGGTTGTAAAAAAAAAAAAAAAAAATTAGAAGGAATGTGACATACAAACAAATGGGTCTCTGTCTTAACACATAACGCCACCAACGGTGACATTAATATCAGCTGTGATTGTTCCAACTTACCTACAACAGGCAAATGTAATAGTCGGGACAGAAAAATTACAGCACATATTTGACCAGGCAGAGAAGACATAATTCAGATGATTATCGAGGGATTTCTCATAAAATACACTCACTCTTCCTGTGCATCTCCCTTTGATACAAACATAAATCTTTGATTCGACAATTTAGCAAAATGCTGCACCAATTTTCTGCACATTTTGATACAAATGAATCATTCAAGCGGAACATCAAGTGAGTTGAACAAAGGGTATATTTACAGAGAAAATATACCTAAGTTAGGCTTTAGCTTTAATTTATTCTCCCACAGAGGTCTATGTTCATTTTAGTGTTTAACAAGTAGCCCTAATATTAAATCAGAAATTTAAAAAAGAAAAAACTTTTTTGTTTTATTTAAATAATTTACTTGGTTTTATATATTAACGCCTTTATTTTTAAAGTCTCATTCCAATCGTCTTTCGCTGTCAAAGCATTCTCACTGATCTTTTAATTATGATTACGCTGTTTTTAAACAAATCCAAAAACCTGTGTCATTTTCCAGGTCATAGTTTCTGCAAAGACACAATAGTTCATTAGAAATACGCCTCTGATGTGTGGGTAGGACTGCTGGCCCATAGCATTCCCGCTAGCTTACTGCCCCTCACAACCCCAACATTACCACTGCAAAAAATGGCGAGCAACATTGAAGCTATCCAGCCTCACAGTTTTGAGCCAGATCTCAGCTCAGACAAGGAAAACGAAGGCCTAAACAGATCGACTTGTCTGCAAGCAGGTGCATCAGAATGGACTGTAGCTCCTACATCACTGCTACAGACCTTTTCAGACAGCATTTTCTTCGTTTACTCCTGAGTCGCAACAATTTGAATAAGGAAATATTCAGGACTGCAATTTTAAGCTTAATTTTCTTAATACGTGTCCTCCATCATAAAAAATGCCACAAAAACATGTCCAAAACACAATTGGCATTGGAGTGGGTCTTTAACATAATCCAGTCCTATATACAACACCAAAAACACAATCAATATAACAAATGTATCAATTGTAAGTACCATTTAGTGCAGTTTCATAAGAAAACTGACCCCACTCTCTTTTATCATTATTTAACTTTTTGTACAGTTAAACAGTGGCAGTAAGCTAACATTTTAAATAAAAAAAGAATAGTGTCAGACGGGACAAGTAACACAACAAGAAACAAGCATGGCAGCATGTCATTTGTTGTTTGTGGTTTCTCTTCAGTGTTCTATTTGGATCTAGGTCAATGAGTCCATTTTCTCTAAGTTGATCTCTTGTGCCAAAGCGAGCTGGAGTTCATTGTTTGGGATTTGAGTGGCTAGGATGAACTGAGCTCCCCCTCTTGGTGCATTAGTGACCTGTATTAGCTCCACGCGACTTTTGTATCTGAGTGCAGGCCTGAGGCGAGACGACAAAGACAAGCTGCCTGCAAACACACATGGACGTGTCTCACCACCACAGGACAATAACAAAAAGCACGCAGCCTAATAAAAGCTTCACTTTTTTTTCTAATCCCCACAAAAAGCCAATCCAAGGAACAAAAGAATCAAAACAATTTTGCTGCAAGCCTTCATTCGTGCTTTTGTCACCCACACAAGCACATATTCACACAGATCTGCACTCTAACAAACACTTTCAGACCACCTTGCAGTATCCCACAGCATCTCTTCCAGGTCAATAAGCAGAAACGCAAAGTGTGACTAGATTATGAGCTTTAAGCTGCCAACTAAGTCAGCATCCCTTTATGTAAGTACAAGGATGAGGAACAGAAAGGCTAAAAAGCTTTTTTTTTTTTTTTGCTTCTCCTTAATAAGCCATAGATGTAAAAACCTTATCAAACAGCAGGGGACAAGACCACTTTAAGGCATAGAAAAGGGAGATCTAAGGAAGGTCAAATCCCCCCCAATGCAAACAAAGAATAAAGAAAATCTTTGAAGACATTCTTTGCACCTCTGTTCTTCCTCTCATAAAACCCTGCCTAGCATCTCTCCCACACACACAACTATGACTTTCTCACCCTGAGATTCTTTGCAGCAGTTTTCTGTTGGGCTTAGATTCCTTATTTTCCATCAAGCCTTATTTTCATATTAACCCAGCTTCCATCACAATTTCAATTTAGGATGACATGTCACTTCGTTTTCAAAGTATTCATTTAGCTTGATTTCATGGAAATACCAATTTTTTATCTAGAGAAGCCAATACCAAGAACTGAACCACTAATGTTGCAAATTGTAGACTAGCCATCAGCTTTGTCCGAATTGATGCAATTTTCTTTTACTGCTACATTCACACAGCCCTTGATCTTCAAGCAACCGCTATCAATTAAAAGTTCATGTAAACGTGTGTCTGTGCTACATAAGTTTCCACGACCATTTTTGGGCTCTACGTTGAGCGTTAAACACATGTTGAAAGTTAAACCAGTCGAACTTTGACCAGTCAGGGACTCGGATTTTGGTAGAGACGTGTGGGTAGTGTCCAATGTAATAAATACCATCCATTTGAAAATGGATCTTGAAGGAGACAGTAAATACAATTTGTGCCCGGTCATAATTATATGACAATGCATCTTTTATAAATCAGAATAGATCTGTGAAAGAAAAAGCCTGGAGCAAGAATTACGAAACGTGCACCTTTCCATCATTTCGCATCAAGCCTCTTCTAACTGTAGGAACATGCACTAGTATCAGGCAATGACAGTCCAAGTGAACACTGTATACTAAAAGCACGTTAAAGATCCCACATTTGGTGCGTTCTTGAATGTCCGGTGAGTACATAGCATAAATGATGAAAAGAAGCATTGGCATAAGCAACCCCTCAATTGTAAGTCATTAGATCAAGGATACACACACATTTTCACAATCTCCTAATTTTAGGTAAACACCAGGCAAAAACCCCAGGGTTACATGAATTACTAAAATACATGTAAGAGAGGCTTTTAAAAAAAGCAATGTGGGCTCAGGAGGTTGGCTTAAGTGGGGGCACAGGTTAATGACTTGCTGTACCCCTACCCCGACCTCCACTTCCAGCTTGCTAAGGTCTGCTCTCCTCACATCCTGTGTGGATTGATCACTGAGTGAAGAAGATTAGGCCGTTCACCTTTGTTTGTTGTTTGTGTTTCACACCGAAGCTGCTGGTGGAAATAAATCTAAATACAACATCCTGTATGCAACATTATGGCCTCTTCAGATGGCAGCCACAACTGAAGTTGACCAGAACACGATAGTGATCAGAGATAATGAGCAGACATGATGGGGGGGGTGTAAAGATGTCATACCAAGAGGGGAAGGGAGAAAATGGGATTGGGCGCCAGAAAAAAGAAAAAAAAAAGAGTGAATGAAAAAGAGGGTGGAAAAAAGGAAGGAAGGAAGGAAGAAACACCCGAATCATCAATAGGCAGAGAACAGACAAAAGGAAGGAAATGAGTGAGGGCACATGCCAGCTCATGTCAGCTCTCAGACACCCCTCCCCCATCTGGACCCCGTCACAAATTAGAGGCATCCCCTTTTGCTTCTTCTGCCTCATATCCCGGCTCTCAGGAGGTTTTGTGTTAAGGGAACGCTCTTGCATTAACTGCTGCAGTCCAGCTCAACCAGACTGGTGACATTACAAACAGGCGTGCTTAACCACAAATGAGAGGAACTTCATTTTCACACTGACTCATTAAGCCTCTCTTGTACTGTTTGCAAATTATGCTGAGATCCCACAAGTAGACATCCGAGTTTCTATCTGGTTCAAAACAACTGGATGGCTGCAATATTGTTTGCCATTTTTTGTCGCACCAGTAATGTTAGGTTGGGGGGCGTGAGGGACTGTAATCTAGCGGGAGAGTGTGTAAATAGAGAGCTCTCACAAACAGGGAAAGGAGGAGAAGGGGGTGAGATTGCTATAGTCTTGCCTACAACTCAAGAGAATTTCTAAAGGACTACTGCTGCAAATGTCCTTTATGGCTAAAAACAGCTAAATCATAATTAAAAGACCACTGGGAATGCTTTTAAAATAGATCAAAAGATGATTGGAGTGAGACTTTAAGATCAAACAAATATATACATATATAAAATTCAGTCTAATTGTTTTTGCATACATTCATCATTCTTCCTATTCATTTTCATTTTACAGTGTCTCAAAATGTTTTTACTAAATATAAATATTTCGTTATTGATACAAAATATTGAACCATCAAGTTCAAATAACAGTTTGGGTTTAAAATCTCTATCCCTAGATGTAAAGAAAAGAAAGAAAAAGATGTCAGGTAGCTTTTTTTCCTCCCAAAACCACACTTTATTCATATTTGTCTTCTGAAAACAGTCAGTGAAATAAAAAAACACAAAAAAATCCCCAAACATAAATATGTATATCGCTTGATTGCACATAGGAAGAAGCAAAGCTGTGGCTACATTAATCTAAATTTTAAGAAATGAGAGAGGCGAACAGACAATGAGGAGATAGTAAAGAAGAGGGTTTGAGTGAGGAGAGCTCATCCGTTTCATTATTAATCACATTATCCTTTTATCATGCCTCGCACATGCTTCTTGAACCTACAGTTGTTTGTTTGTCTGCTCAGCCACAAGGTCAGAGGAGTTTCAGTCACTGACATGGGGAACCCCACTTTGTTTTGCTCTCCTCCTCCTCCGGATAGGTTCAGCCTTGGATTGGATCGGGAATATTTTAAGTGAATTCAGTCTCCTCCCAAGAGACTTTTAAGTGTTTGGACATTGGTAACCATGTTAGGTCGGATGAGGGTAAAAAAGGAAAGCACACATCTGCCCTGCAGGTGAGCTGACTCAGTTTGAGAGCAGTGTTTCAATCTGGGTCAGTGTATATAGTGGAAGCGCACATAAAACTCAAGGCTAATTTGACAAAGCCCCATCCCCCTTTACAGTTACACACAATATAAACCCACTGTACATACCACATGGATGTATAGACCCACACACATTTAAAAATTCTACACAAAACTCAGACGTAAAGATCAAACAGTGAATGTATGTCATCCACAAAAATCAACAAATTGTCATAGAGTTATAGTGTGTGTATAGACACTCTGGAGCATCCCTTTTTATCCATCACAATTATCCCTTCACAGATCGCTTCTTCAAACTATCCTGTCGATATTAAACTCCTTCATCACAACAACTCAAGCAGTGGAAAAGAATTATCACATAAACAAAGAAAAATCACAACAATTTTTGGCCGCAAAATGCCAGGTCTGTTCACAGTTTGCAGGATGAATATTTCACTTGCATGTCTGGCGTGTCAAAGCAAAATTGAAACCACAAGTTGCAGAAACTTGCACTGATTTTTTAATAACAAACCAGAAACAATGTAAGATGTTCCTATTCAGGTTTCCTTAATGGGCCAAAATAAAGGGGACTTTTTTTTCTTAACTGATAAATGAAAATATTAACGATTAAAGATAAACAACACTGAAATCCACCCTGTTTTCTAAATTCATCGGTCATTTAATTTTATTCATTTACAAATAGGAAAGTTTAGAAAATGTTTTGTGGAAAAATGCTTGAACAAAGGGAGCAGAAAGAAGTGAACTTCTGTCTTATTTTACAGACAAACACAAAATTGCTTCACATAGACTATTTAGGACATTAAAAAAGTCATCCTTCAGGCTGTTTCCCCTAAGATTTACTTCTTGTGTCTCATTCCAATCTCTTTTCCTTTAGTAGTTTTTTTTTTTTTTTTTTTTTTTTTTGCTAGCTCTTCAGTATAACTCTAGTTTTAGGGTCCCTCAAGGCTATCTGCAATTCCTCAGGAACCAATGTGGCCTTCCTCTAACCAGCTTCTATCTAAGATGTAGCCACAATTAACCCAAAACCACAACATGCACAGACAAAGTAAAATAAGTTGGTAGATTTACACTTTTTTGTAGATATCACTGCTCCCTGGATCACAATTTTTGAGGACTGTCTTTTAATCTGTTGGATAATCACAGGAAAGCAGGTCTCTATCTTTATCAAACAAAAGCTGTTTATCACTTGATTACTTTAGAAGATGCAATCATATGTTAAGCAAAATAACTTTAATTGTCCATGTCTTATGTGAAAAAAGATTATACAATGGGAAATTGTATTTCATTCTTTTTCATTTTGAATTGCCCATTTTTCTCAGTAGAAGGGATTGTTAGGTGCTGCCAGTGCAGAGGGCTGTTAAGGTTTTTCCTTAACACTAAACAAGCTCTGACAGAAACTAGGCAATGTCCCAGATGAAAGCATTAATGATTGATAAACTCCTTTCATCTACACACTCACATGCCGGCCCATGCAAAGTGGCAGGTGAACATTACAATTGTGAGGCTTATTTTTGGCGCAAATCTGTTACTTGGTACATACATTTGCAAATTTCTGAAGTTTATTATCAAATAAACCTAAAAAAAATGTAAAAACGCCACTTAACGGCATAATGTTAGAGTGAAAAAGTCACAGTTACAACCACAATTACAACCTCAATGTGTAAAGTCTTACAACACATTGAGTAAATGTCTACACAAGAATCTTCTCTGATACTTTCTCTTAATTACAAAGCTCTTGATACAATCTCAAAAGAAGAAAAACTATGTGCTCACCTTCAATTAAGTTCCTAATTCCTCCTGTGAGAGTCACACTTGAATCCCTGTAAAGGTTAAAACACAATCAACATGCGTCCACTGAAGAGAAAGGCAAGACTTCTTTGCATCTGTGAGACTTCTCGTGGACTCCAGCGAAGCATTTCGGTCTGTACACACTAGAGCCCGTTCTCACACATGCTGCCTCCTGAATGTCTAACTCAGACTGTGGTCTGAGAAGAGGGTGTGTGCACACTGCCTCAGTCAAAGCCCGCCCTCTCTTCTCTCATTCCAGCTTCTCTCAAACACACACTCAGTCAGCCCTCCACCTCCTTCCCTTCACCCATCTCCACTCCCTTTCTCTCTTCTAAAATCACCTTTCCTGACTCGCCAATCGCCTGCCAGCATAATGTGCTTCTGTGATTTCCATCTCCTCTGTTTAATTGGTATGGAATTTGCTTCAAGCTATAAGAATAAAATTTAATAAATGTAAAAAAACTAGACACAAATAAAAGGCCGTGGACAAGTACACTTTTTTTCTGAGAATTTTAATCTGAAAACAGTCAAATATTCAGAACAATAGTCTAAAAAGTTAGCAGTCTAAAAATATCTGCTTTGCAGATTGGAAAAAAAAAGCTAAGAACACGCTTGTGGTTTTTGAGTGGAGAGATAAAAAAGGGTGAATGGGTGAAAGCATGACAAATGTGCGGAAAGCCTTTTTGTATGCACAAAATACTAAAAGTTAAGGACAAACTTTGTGGGTTACTTTGATAAAACAGGGAATTTTTTTTCGTTAGTACTATCATTATTACGACTGCCCATAAAATCCTTTTTTTCCTATCTATTCAGTGGACATTGTGTTCTTCCTTTTGCCTCAATGGACTCTAATGGGCTGTTTTTACTACAAAGAAAAAAGTGATTCAAATTTGAATTTTTAACATCCAACTTTTAGTCCAAATAGCCCAAATAACCTTTTACGGCACAAGCAAAAGCTTAAAGGACATAGCAGTTTTAACACTATGTAATGGACAAGGGACTGTTTAATTTTTATTTTGACAATATTTAATTTGCTTCCACGAGGCAACATATTAATTGTTTGAATTCCATCTTTATCCGCTCATCCAGAGTCGAGTCATGGGGGCAGCAGAGATGCCCAGACCTCCCTCCCCACAAAAACTTCCATCAGTTCTGCAGCACTGCTAGGGTGACCCCAGGGTACCCCCAGGCTAGCCGAGAGACATGGTTCCTCCAGAGCGTCCTAATTCTTTCCTGAGGTCTCCTATCAGTCGTATATCACTACAGGGAGGTATCTAGGAGGCATTTGAAAGAGAGGCCTGAGCCAACTCAACTGGCACCTTTTGATTGGCAGCAACTCTGGGTGATCGACAGGCCCACTCATGGATCTAGAGGCCTCTATTTTCTCAGCAGAAGGCATATCGGTGTTTATTTAGGAAATTCTCAGAGTATTCCTTCCACCACTCAACAATGTCCTCAGTTCATATACAGCTCACCACGCACACTGAAGAACAGTGTGTCCCATTTCTCAGGCACTGACTGGTTTTCCAAATTTCTTTGAAGATTACGAATAGCTGTTCTCTAGCCTCACCAAACTCCTTTCAGACCCAAGTTTTTGCCTCTGCAACAGCCCGCACTGCTTATGTCTCAGACTATCATTGCTTGTCAGCAGCTTGGGGGTCCCACAATTCAGCAAGATTCCATGGGACTCCCTCTTCAGCTTGGTGGCATACCTTACTCTATGCAAACACCACTGGGTTTGTGGACTGCTGCCCTGAATTGCACCAGAGACCTCACGGCCCCAGCTTCAAACAGTATACTGAAAATGGAAAACACTCTCCATTTAGACTAAAGTCTTCAGAGCAACATTCAAGGTATTAAAGATATCACTGTCATTGCTCAAGTGAAAGTAAAAATTTCAGAGTAGAACAATAGGGTTCCCAGTCAAACCATTGTCTCTTACCCCTTCTACACATCCAAGAAAGGTTGGGTACTCTGTACTATTGTTTGGCTCGTAAGCTGAAACTACAATAAGAGACCTGTCAACGAACCAAAGCCTTAAGGACGGGACCCTCTTTACTGGGGTAAACATCAATGCATGTCAGCTGAGCTGAATGGCTTGGAGAAAACACATGCTAGCCTGCAACATCCGACAAAGGAATATATCTCCAGCCATTCTGGACCATTCCAGAATAGAAGAGGATCCAACTGCTCTCAATGAATTGGGTTTCTGAGACCAAACTGTCTATGGAGGCTTGCCCAACCATCTCTAGCCAGTACAGCTCAGCTTCTTTCCACATTTAAAGAGATAACATTCCATGTCTCCGTGCTTAGTCCATTGAAGTGTAGTCTGCAGCATCACTCAGGCTCTCAAACATTGGCGGTACGTGAACTTGAATATTGTGGATGGAAACTTCTGCCCTATTGTTACTTGTTGCAGAGTCTACTGGAATTGCTAGTTTGACTTTCCAGAGCACATCCTCATTTGCATTCTGGGTTTCTACTAAACTATGACACATTTTGTTCTCAGTTGCTGTTTTAGTGAATATGTTGCACCACACTACTTATCAGGTACACTAATATAGTCATTAGCTAGCAGGGGGGTATTTTGCAATTTACTAGTATTCAGGCAACCATCTTAATCGTTTAAATATAGTTTTAAAATTATGTTAAACATCCATCTATTTTCTTAAGCCATTATATCCTTGTCAGGGTCACAGGGGGGCTGTCCCGGCGAGAGTCGGACAAAGGCAGGGTACACCCTGGACAGGTCACCAGCCTGTTTCTGGGCAACTATTGAACAGTAACAGCAAATAATTTACAAGATTTTGGCCTTGAATATTGCAAACTTTCTGATGTGTCAATCATCTAAAAGCTGAATGATACAGATATCGACCAAATGTTGAATATTATGTTCCACGAATAGTGACAGAACTGAGAAACACAATAGCAGATAAGACAAAATTTAGAACAGTCTGGACAAAAAAACATTTAGAATCATAAAATATCAAAATAAGAACACTGGGTTTAAGTTACAGACATAATTTATAGTCATGTATAGCTAAATCCAAATTCAACATACTGTTAATCTGCTTCAAAGAAAAAATCAGCCAAGAGTGCTGAGCTCAAGACAGAGAAGCATTCATCTAAATGCTGTTTCTTTCGAAGTGCTGCTTCAGCAAAAATGTACTTTGGTTGCTCCAGAGATCCCCAGCCCTTTGACAGTAGCCCAGTTGATCAGCACAACAAGTTCATCTGGCTCCAATTAGCTGACAGTCATCAGTTGGTGACAGTTAGGAGAAATACCAACCAGAAACAAAATAAACCCACAACCCAAAGGCCTTGACAAATGTTAAAAGATCATGAATAAAGGTGGGTTCAAAAAAATATTGGTAATCACAGTTGTTTAATATTCAATGAATGAGTAAATTAAGTCAGTAAACAATTGTAAAATGTATTTTTTATAACAAATGTAGAGTGTAAAAACATAAAGTAACAAGAAAGCAAAAGATTGAAAGTCTTTTGATAATGTTTGTGAAAAAAATTTTCTGAAAAGGAGAAACCCCTCTCAAAGAAAGTAAACAAAAATACTAATAAAGAATGAATAATTACTGTGTTGTTTCCCACTAACAATGGATAGAAGGCACTATAGGGGTGTCTATCAGTATTTTCTAATTAGACTAACGCAGAGGAAGCACCAACATAAGCAAACATGCAGGAGAATCTGATCGTTTATTAACTCATTTTTGGACAAGCACTAAACATAGAATTTGACGTGCACCAATAAAGAGGCAGTGGACACAAAATGTGATGCTTGAATCATGTTCGGTGTGAATGCAAAATTGTACAAGGCTTTTATTCAGAAGCATCATACCTTTCTCCCAAAAGTGCGACTTATACTCCAGTGAGACTTATACATGAACTTTTTCTTCTTTATTATACATTTCTTGGCTGCTGCAACTTATACTCTGGAGCAAATTAAAGTCCAAAAAACCAATGCCCCTTGCGCATCTTATGGGAGGATTAATTTTAGCATCCCTAAATTATTTGGAAAAGGAAAAATGTGAATCAAGAAGTTAAACAAAGAATCCAGTGTAACAAGATTTACTCACACGCCTGGCTTCACAGCAATAAAAAAGCTTTTGTAAACTAGTTTTGATATTTACTGACAAAAAACATGTACTCATTCAGCTGGATCAAATTTATGCTATACTCTAAAATTCTAATCCTTTACCAAACATTTGGCCTTCATACATACATGTAAAAGTATAATTGTATAATAAACTGATGCAATTTGAAGTTACTGAATAATGTTTGGATGTTTAACATTTATCAGGGCAAACATGTCAGGAAAAAGGGCAGGCACTGTAATAGATCTACCCAACAAAGCGACCTGACACAGGCTCCGCAGGGGGAGAGAGTGGAGGCCGTCACAAACTCACTGCTTTTTGTGAACACTGACACACACACACACATTTGCAGCTATTCACCCCCAGGCTCGTGATGGTATTTCAGCACCTTGCTCAGACAATACCACTGCTGTGCTTCTTATCGTCTCATTTCTTTTGTGCAAAGACAGTGTAGATGCAGGTGCACATCTGCTACCTGTCTAGTTGTTGCCTAGCACCTGTCAGATCATCTGTCCTCATTTTCCCCGCAGCCTTTCACCTTCCTTTTTCCGTACATGTATCTAATTTTTTCTGCGGATTATCTAACAGTACAGATGAAGAAAGTTGTGTTGTGCTGTGGGCTGGATGAAACAGGAAATAACCAACTCAGGATGATGAACGGCAGCCAGTTCCCACACTCCTACACAAACATTATAACGTTATTGCCTTGAAATGCAATTACAAATGACTTATAAAATGACACGTTATTATAGGTTTTAACAAGCAAAACACAGAGGGGGGTAATGATAACACCTGCACACAGATAATGTTATTGAACAGAGGAACGGCGAAAAATTCTGATGCACTGTCAGGATTTTCTTTTTTCATTTCCAAAAAGGTTTTTTTATTTTATTTTTTTTAACGAGCTGCTTTAGTTATCCGTTAAGCAAAAGGCAGAGTGGAGAAATATCAAAACTCACTCACCAGTTTTGTTATCTGTTGAATTCTGCTGGCAGTTTCACTATTCCTTCCTCTTTTCCAGCACACCTGAGCCGACTTTCCTGTCCAATAGACTCCACCTATTTGATCCTTATCAGATGTTATTACAATGTGCATGGGAGGGTGGGGGGTGGCAGCATCCCTAAATAGCTGACGGAACAAGATTGATTTACTTTATAATGCGCCCAGCCATTTCAGGCACCAAGCAGGCAATATTGATACGGGAAAACATGGTGAAATTGGAAGAAAAATAAAAAAGATAGACATTCAAGATAGCCGTTTTTCCCCAGCCAATCAAAACCCGTCATGCCATATTTGATAAAATAACCACCAGCAGCCATGCGAGTAGAGCTAATGAATAATGTATTCACTGCTGGGTTACAATAGGTACCCCCCCAACCCCCCAGGCAAGATACCTTTCTGATAGTTGTTATTTCAAGTGCTTTGAATTATATCTGTTAATCCCTGTCTAACACTATTAGATTTTCCATTAGCACGGAATACAGTTGTGTGTGTGTGCACACACACACAACTGTTTGGGCACAAGTGATGTGAACATACACAAAGACATGCTCCAGATAGGGAAATAAATTGGCAAGATTTATAGACAAACACAACGGAAGACGTTAACAGTGACACCAAATATGTGTTAAATTAACAGGCAATCCATAGGACAAAATTACAAATCTGGTTCTGACATTATTGATGTCAGAAGGCTTGACAAGATGCATTGATTTTATAATATAAAAGATGACATGAAAGACCTCTGAATATTCCATGGTTTATTTTAAACTGAATTAATTGATGAATCAAGTTGGAGAATGCAACTATTTAAAAATCTATTGGGTAATTTCTACAACAAAGTTATTAATCAGTCTGGTTTTTCCTGGCTACCAACAAGCTTAAAAGGGTAGGTATTTTTGATCTTTTGCATTTCTGAGCCACTATTGGCTGTTATTCTATTACACATCAGTTTTATTTGTTTAGCACCTTTCTCCTATTTAGGCATATTCAGGTGTTGTGTGCATAAATTAGACTGCAGATGGTGCAACACATAGAAGAGAAAGAAGATCACATTTTTTTCTTTTTTTTTTTATTATATCAAAAACATTAATAGGGTTGGGGCAAGAGAATATTTTCTGTTTAGATGGGTTCGTTTTTTTAAGTTGCTTTTCCAAAAGTAGAAAAACAAACACAGGGTTCTGCATGCCAAAGATGTTTTCACATCAGCAAAAAAGGCGTGCTCGGTGCTGGAATGAGGTTGCATCAATGCACCCAGCATTAGTGGCCTGTACACAGCCACAAAGGTGTACAATGGAAAAGTTAAACCCAAAAAAAAAATCTTTCATGCAATGCTTGTAGTTATTTCAGCGTAGAAAAAGATGTTTCCCTGGCTATCGCTGCTGCTTTTGCAGGGATCGTGGTGAGAAGGTGGCCAGGCGTTCTCCCTCTTTTTACATTATAAACCACCTCAGTAGAACATAAACACTCACCTGAGCACAGGTATCTGGTCACCTTTGCACGAATCGTATGCGGTGCGAAATGATATGCTTTACATGTGTGCATAAGTATGTGCATGTGAGCTGTAGCTGTATTGTGTTCATGTTGATGTGTTTGTGTGTGAGGATTTTTGGAGCCAACAGGGATGTTTGTAACATTTGAAAGTGTGTGTGGACAGGCCCCGCCCTTTTTGACTAACATCTACACCTGACAGTAATGATGATAGACGTCCAGCAACTTGTTGTTTTATGATTCCACCCCTCCCCCCTTCTTCTGTAATCACCTTTCAACTTCCTTAACCCATTTTTCGACCCTTTCTATTGTTCCCTTACCCCTCATCTCTACCATCACCCTTCTCTACTTCTTTTTCTGATAGTCCAACAAAAAAAGTATACTAACATAATCAAAATAAATAAGGTTTAGCCACAAATACAGAAGGGGTTTATATTAATGTAATCCTTGTGTGTCAGAATATTCATAACCCCCTTTGTAACAGTAAAATCTGTTCAACACAAGAGACATTCAGCTCTCATCTGTTTGCTCAGCTGTTAGATGGGACAAGTAAAAAAAATTTAAACTGCATTAGTTTAAACAGCATGAATGCTAGACTGGTCTGTGTGCATTCCATCTTCTTAAAAAATCGCAGCTTTGTTGTGAAAAAGAAAACTAACAAATGAATGGTAAAAATATTAAAACAGCTGAACAAATGCTTGTAATTAGCACAGCATAAATTCTCTCTAATATAAAAATATTTTTCAATCAATGTCATGACAAATACAAATCATTATACTTACTTTTTGATTAAATAGGTTTTGTATATTACACTTTAGTAAACAACATGTGCAAAAAAAAAAGTCTCCAATATTTGAGTGGTCTAATACAAATAATTTTAGAATTTTTTTGTATTTTCTAATTGGTGTTTTATCAGTGAAGACACAAAAAAATGATTTCCTTTGTGGCTACTGAAGATACCTACAAAGAATTATTTTAATTTTGTTTTGTTTTTTAAATATAGTCGTCCATTATTTAGTCTGCAAGCTCACATAAACTAAATGAACCCCAAGTCTTTGACCTCAATGAATGTGAAGATATTGTGGTTTTTTAATTGTTATTTTGTGCATCACAATAGTCACCCTTATATTCCTGCTATCAAGCCACAGCTGCACACATGTGACCTGTTATTATGACAATCTCTTACTGCTTAGGAATGGGACATTTGGCCCTTTGGGCATAGCTGCAATGTAGAAGAATTACAACCAGCAATTTGCATTTATTACCATGTAATTTTGTTTTTTCTGATGGCCACTGAGCACACACTGTCCCCATGTTTTTAGGTCTGACACAGGAATGATGTATCACTGCAGCAATTACAACTAAAGTAATTCATTTGTAAAAACATTAGTGGCTGTGCTCTTTTGTCATTATGATCAACGCTGATGAGAATATTGATTAAAAGAGTAGAAACAGCCCCTTCAGTGAATCTTATTGTGTTTTACATAATGGTTAAATGTCAGTTTTCATCAGGCGAGACATTAGGCCTCAATGGATTTTTATTCCTTTTTAAATTGGGAATAATATGAATCTTGAATGTAAGTCTTGCAGAAACAATGACCTTGTATTACCTTAGTATGTCAAGTTACCACTGATAGTTTTATTGCCAAAAAAGGTCAAACCTGTGAGAAAATTAACAAGAGGCTCGCAAAAATGTACTGAAGCTATGCATAACAGCTATTCTTATGAGTTTGTTGAGTAAAAAAGTGATTAGATTTTCACAGACCTCTTCCGATGAAAATAGTGTTTTCGGTCAATTTTAGCATGTTTTTTGACATATATAAAGAAATATATATATATAAAGAAAATTACACACATAATTGCATTTTTGAGTAGCTAAATCCTGCTGAAAAAACTTATTGCAGTGACATAGAAGCTGCAATTGGCAGGTCTGCTCCACTCTGATGCATCCGCTTGCAGATGACTAGATCCATGAACCTCTTCATTTTCCAAGTCCGAGCTGGTATCTGGCTCAAAACTCTATGCCGGATGGCTTTTTTATTTCCGAGGATGTTGTGAACGTAGGTTCAGGCTTAAAAAAAAATTAACAGCAGTGCTCACATGGGCTGTTAAAACTAATAGAGCTTTTTATGCAATAGCAAGTTTGCTGCTGCAACTACCGACAAAAATGTGAATTGTAAGACTCACAAAAAAGTGAAACGCTCATTAGTCAGTGAGTAGTTGATGACGTGCGCTGACATCACACCATTGTCACAGTTGGCTGTAATTCTAAGTTTCTCTGGGAGAAATAAGGTTATATGATGGAAAAAGTTTTATGCTCATAAATAGTTTATACAGCAAACTAGCAATAAAGCAAAAATATTTTAGTAAAGCAGAGACATTTACATCTATTTATTAATGCCATTAACCCCTTCATTCCTGACAGAATTTCCAATCATATAAAAAATATTTTTAAATGTTTTTTCCATTCAAAGTGACTTTAAATTAAATTGAGTCCTGGGCTATGTCAGGCTTCCTTCACTACTCAATAGTGCACTATATAGTGCGCTCACCATTTTGTAGTGCTGTCGGAATTTACAATTCTGAAATCAAGTGCCCTAGAAATTTCCCAGAAGTCTCTGCGAAAAACCATTGTGCATCAGTGCTCACTAGATTTGCAAATTTTACTGATATAGTTTTATTTTTTAATTATATTCATGAGTTTTATAATTAACATAATCTGCATATATTTTAGATAACTTTTCTGCATTTGCCATGTTGATATCTAAAATAGTTATTTTTACATAATAATTTAAGTAATTCATCTTTGTCATGTGCTTTATTGATACCTAAGGATTCTTAATTCTGTCTGATAAAAGCTAGGAACCGCATAATGATAAATCATGTAATAAAATGGTTACGGTAGAACAGGGGTGGGATTATATAAATTCGCTTCCTTCCACTCCCTTTCAAGAAATATTTAATTTTATGTTTAATTGTCCGAAGTTTGCTACGTCTTTGTATGAATACATAACTGATTATTGTATTGTTTTTGTGTATTATTCTTATTTGATTGCTTGAAATAAACATGACATTGACATTGAATCAAATAAAATAGGCATGTTTCTACCCAAGTTAATGCATTGTGGAAACAGACAGAAGCAATAATTACAGTTCTGTGTTTAAATAAGGATGACCTGAGAAACAAGCACATGGAGGGGGTCTAAGCTTTGCAGGATTTCAATTGTTTTCCCACCTCAGCTATTTTATTCTGGAAGGTAAAGACTATTGAGTGATGATGGGTGAAATACATTTCTTTTCTTTGCGTAAGTAAGGCCAAAACAGGAAGAGGAAGAGTGAGAGACAAGAAAGGATGTTGCAGTGCTTAGACTTTCTGGAGACTAAAATAAAAACCTGCTGTCATGAGCTCATGGTAGACACTCCTCACTTCATTTCTCACATGGCCACAAAATAAAGACACATGTACATCCATCTTGCTTCTATTGTTGCTATCACCAAAGTAGCATGAGGTTAAATAATTACAGGGTCACAAAGCCTTGTATGTTTAGCTTCAGACAACCTTAGTCGGCCTTAAGAAAATATTTTGTTTGAATATAAACTACAGTTTTCGTTGTCTTTTACTGTGTAATCATGTGGTAAACCCCTATGTTATTAAGTGAGATAAAAACTGTATTATACATATATTGTTCCCATTATTGACATTGGCAATGGTTTAACTAGAGAACCTTTTTTGTTGTGATGTTTTTGGGATTATATTAAATAATTAAAAATAACTTTGCAACCACAAAATCTCACCATCTTCAGCCTTCCTGTGCAGCTAAACAGTGATTTCCAGTTGACTTCTTCCCAAGATCCTAAACCGCAGACATAATACATCACATGAGCCCAATCAGAAATGTCCATGTGTGGGTTGTTTTCAGGTCAAACGGAATTGACAGAACTAGAACTTTTCTGGCCCACTCGCTGGGATTGTCATATAATCTTTGTGACACTCTGCTAATTCAGATCTTCTCATTCCATTGAGCACCTGAAATGTTACTTTGTTAAATAGATGTTGTATTTATGTATCTTCAAAAAAAAGTTATAAAAAAGTATATGTTTGGAACTGTTTATAATTTTTTTCATGTTGTTTTTTATATTTCTTGGTTTGTTAAAAACAAAGCAGCACAACAATAAATAAAGGCTGTATCTCTGTATTACCCCAACATTTTTTTATGTTATTATAACATCAGTTGGTATTTTCCAGAGTATAAGTTCCTCTAGAGAATAAGTCGCACTTTTGGGAGAAAAGTGCAATGCTTCTGAACAAATCCACCAAGCCCAGCATAATTCTGCGCTCACACCAAACGAGAGCCACACATCAAATTCACATCTGCTGCCTTTTTTTAATTGTATCAAAGTCTATGCTTAGTGCTGGACTAAAAATTGCCCTCCGTGTTAGTTTTGGACGGTGCGTCTTCTTCTGCGTAGCTGTAAGTAGCAAATCCTGACACACACACATACACGCCTACAGTGCCCTCTAGTGGTTGTTAGGGAGAAACTACTGCTAAAGGGCACACGACTGTAAGTGGGGAAAAACGAATGTATTAATACAAAAAATGTAGTCACTACTTGTGTTTGAAAAAAGTCAAAAATAAGTTCCTCCTGAGTATAAGTTGCACCCCTGGATAAACTATTAAAACACACACACACACACAACCTATACTCTGAAAAAAGATGGCACTCAGTTTCATCCGCATCAGCTAAAAGTTGGCAACCGCAGCAAAAGGAAAGAGAGAATGTGAGATGAGGTTGAGAGTGTGGGGAAAAGGAGGGGAGCACAGAGAAGGGGGGGATTATAGCATCAGACGGCATAGTGCTCTGCTTAAAGATGATGGCCTGATGGTTGCTCCCCCAGGAATGACTGGAGGAGTAATCCCACCAAATGGAAGAGTTTAACAGTTACCTCCCACTTAGAAAGATACACACAGACAGATGCGGGACACACTTTAACACAAACTGACTGAAAGAAACACACACACACGGAGACACACAAATGGGAAACAAATTCTGCTTAAGCAAAATACAAAATAGATGGATGGATGGAAGTATGGGTGGATGTTAGGATAGTCAAGCCTAAAACTGTTCACACCCCTTGTAAAATAAAAAAATATACATGTACTTCTTTCTGCACTATTGACTCTTGTACATTGTTTTATCGCCTTGTGGAAGTTACCCGTGTCCTTCCCAATATAGTAGGAATTTGCTAATAAAAGTGACTCCATGTCAGAATAATCTGAGGATTTAAATAATTTTAGAGATGATTATAAAGACTGATGATTCAAGTCTACTATGTCTGGAGGGACATGATTGCTTTGTTGGGTTTTTACTGGGGTGTTTGGCAAGTTGGAACAGTTTGAAAACCAGCCAGGAAGGCTCAGACAACAGCAGGCGCAGAAAGAGAAGACTTAGCAAGGCTGCCAATCAAATGAGCATCCCATGACCTAAACTATATTGCATATTTATGTCATACATCAGGCTATCCGCACATATCAATATACAAGATAAAGAAGTATTCCTGTGCATTTCAAGTATTTTCATCGATCTTCCAAAATAAGAGACAAATCCTTTTGACTTCATTTCTTTCTTGTTGTTTTCAATTAACCAAGCAAACAGGGAACAGGGGAACAGTTTAAGGGACACAGTTAATGACCAGTCATTGATCAGATTAAGGAACATTCTTGTATGTGAGATTAAGGCCAATTACTATTAGTTTGAGCTTGCCCTTCAATTTCCAGCTGTTTTATTTCAAAACATAATTCAAAGTTGCACATTTTTTGTTAAAAAGGGCAAAAATACAATTAAATAAAATAACAGAGGTCAAAATTTTGGAAGTCAGAGTATTAAATGTAGTGGTTTGCTGTGGCTGAATATGTAACATTGAATATGGTTTTTTAAAGATTTTGGCAAAAAAAACATAATAATATATAACAGTTTTATAAATGAGTATCATATCTTGGTTCAAATAAGTTTAGTTTATTTTTTTCCAAAGTTGCAACACTTTAAAATACCACAAAATGATGTAAGAATATGTCCCAAAGAATTTAAAGTACTAAAGCACTGTCATATAGAAAATTAATGGAAAAGGAAAAGAGATAAGCTAAATAATGGAGGAGTAATATTGATTTAATTTTAAATCTGTTTTGGGTTAAAAAAAAAATACACATCCACTTAAATGTTTTCTACAAGAGGAAGTAGATTCAGAATTAAAACAATACTACTAACTCAAAGATTGTCTGTGTAAATAGAAAAATGACTACATTTTATTGAAAAATGAAAGCTTTTAGCTTCCTAATATAATAATTGTTGGTATTACTATAAAGTTATACTTGAATAACATAATATTTTACCAACATTAGAATTGTTTTCTTTAGATGTTTCCAGACAAAAAGAAAGAAATTTGATTATTTTACAATAGTTAAAATCTCTCCATAAGTAGATAAATATCAAACAAAATATTAAACTAAGCTGGTTATCTCTAAGGTACGCAACATACGATTTTAGCTTGTTTATTTAGCCTTTTACCTTAAAAAATGTGGAGGTCAAGCTCTCTCATATAAGATATAACACTTTGGTCGTTATTCTTTAAAGAACTGGAAAATAATTCACACCTATGCAGCACATTTCACAAACACATATGAGAGTTTTAAATGTAAGAACAAAAGAAGTATGTTGTTGATGGATACAGCGCCAACTTGTAGGACAGTAAATAACTAAAAATGTAGTCGTGTCAACATAAATTGCTTATTTTAATTGTTATTTATGTATTTTAAAAATGTGGATCAGATCAAAATGTCTTTTTTTTCCTTGTTACACATTAAAGATGACAATTAGATCTGCTTTAAATCTGTTTTTTATTTACATTGTCTTTATTTCTGTTGCTAAAAATAACAACCATGAAACTATTTAAGAACAGAGCAAATTTGATGAAAATATCTAAGATTCTGTCTGCAGGGATTCTGCAAAGCAAGACTCCAGAATGCAAAGCATGTCAGGACCAAATTAGTAAGAATGCAAATGCTTAGTCTGACAAGAATCAGGGGGCTGTAAGCTCAGTGGCAGAGACTTTAAACTATAATCAATCAATAAATCAATCAATCAATCAATCAATCAATCAATCAATCAATAAATCAATGACAAAAACATTTGAACTTAAACATGACAAATTATGTACAATGGGAGAAACAAAAGACAACAAATGAGTCCTTGGCTCAGGAGTCCTTGTTACCTCAGTAATACAGGATGATTCTACTAGAAACTGATGCAAAAAAATGAAAGTTTGAATAGTCATGAAAAGTGTTCAACAACAAAAAAGAAGTTTGAAAATTCTTGTAGTTGTGTACAAACTGCAATCGGCGGGCCACAAGCTCCCTACTCCGCTCCGTTCTGATGCATCCATTTGCAGTGAAATAGATGCATGTAGATTTTAGTTTTTCCTCATCTGAGCAGACATCTGACTCAAAACTGTACGGCTAGACTCCTATACTGCTCGCCATTTTTGCTAGATTGTGATGGGCTGTAAGCTAGTGGGAGAGAGTATAACCAAAGACAGGATGGGAAATGAGCGCAGGCTTACTCCACACCAATGGTCCCGCCCACAAATTAGAAGCAAAGTTCTAATGAACTACTGCCATTCTGGAGAAACTAGGTCCTAGAAAACGAAACCGTTTTTTTTACATGTTTGGAGTGAAAACAGCATAATCATAATTATTAATAATTAATTATCAAAAGATGGAGTGGGACTTTAGGGATCCTGCATTGTTCCAACGCCCTACAGGCCATCAATTGGGCGGGCCTTACCTTGTACAAATAGCTGAATTGCTTGCATTTTCTTCTCAGCAAAACAAATTTTCACCCTTAAATTCATGAATGGTAGTTTCTCTCCATTCTAGACAGTTCTCTGACTCTCTTCTTGTCCATCAGAAAATTACACTTTGGCAGTCCGGCTCTTAACCACCATCAGCGTCTCGGATTTGGAATTAATTTATCTATGGTGCGATTTCATCCCAAGCTTGCAAGACGTCATCGGCACAGAGCCTAACCGCCAGACTTTGGACTATGGACTTATTTCATGCACATCTTTCTATTAGACAAACAAGCCTTTTCTGACATTTGTAGCAGGGTAGCAGAGAATCAACCTTCCATTTTAGTGACCTGCTGTCTATTTTCCATATGCATTCCATTAAGTTTTTGGTCACAGGGAGGTTGGAGTGCATCAAAGACGACAGATCCCACTGTTTGTCTGTTATAGGTTCACACCAAGGAAACAAGACACATTTGTTGGATAAACGTTTATATCCTGTCACACCTTGCTTAATTGTTTTCTAAGGTCTTCCTCTGTTCATACTGTGTATGATTAAACACATTGTTTTGATCATAATTTCTGTTTTCCAGACAAAGACTTGACTTTTGGTGACTGATTTTGTTAAACAGAAACAAGGGAAAGAATAGTCTCCTAAATAAAACTTGGTAAGGATTGGATGAACTTTGATTCAATCATAATTTCTCCAGAAGAAGAAACAATAAACCTAAAATGTTAAACAATGAGACAAACGTTATGCAGTGACTTTTTTTCCTGGAAAAACAAGGCATCTTTCCACAGCCCAGACAAAAATGGAAGTCATTCCCACCTTAAATGAAGACAGTTTCAGCTTGTTGCAAAATTCACAGTCAGTCATGTCGGCCCCCCGGTCCAATAATTTATTGTACAGTGGGCAATCCAATTGTGAAACATGAAAAAATACCAATTTTTATTCTTTTTAAGATACCTAATAATAATAACATGTGAGAAAGGACTTGCCTAGCTGGTAAATTTAGTACTTAAGAGAATTCTTCCTAACAACCCTATGACACGCAGCTCAAAGGCCAAAGGTTAGGTCAAGAGGGGTTTCCAATTAGTCTGTCTACTACCCAACCATGTCCCCACAGCGAGGGCGCCATTTATGGCATCTCACCCCTGACCTTTAGCTCTTGGTCTCTAAAATATTCCTGCTATGTCAGAAGGTGAACTTTCCCTACAGAGAACCGATGAAGGTCGGGTGCATGCGGTCTTCAATACTGCAGCAAAAGCACCAGGGCAAGTGCAGAATGTATTTGTTTTAATACAATGTTGCACAGAAAAACTATCTAGAGAGTTTTGGTGTGCTGCAGTGCTGGGAACAGAGACAGATCTGTTCTAAAAATGTCAGAACACGGTTTCTTTTCAGCAATTCAAAGCACTGAAGCTCCAATCAAACAGTCCAGGTTGCTGGCTTTCCTCATCCTCACCTTCACTGAAGAAAGATGGGAGCATCATTGCCTTCAGAACATTTGCTCACCATGATTTTCTACCCATTTCTCCATCTTCAGCTTGTATTCCTCATTTGCATTTTTGCAGACAAAAGACTTAGACTTCGAAGATGTTGTGGAATAATGTGAAAGTTTTATTAAAAATGTCCCATTCCTTTTTTTAATTAAAAGTAAGCAGTTTTTGGAAATGTGTTTCAAAAATAGACCAAGACCACTTTTGTTCAGTTTTTGGATTCTGGCTTAGGTTGTTCCAAAGCCACACAGTGACATATACTTGAACTACAGGAGTTCATGTAGTTTAATGCACTTTACATGGTGAATGCTTTGAAACATCTGATGTTTTTCTATGATAAAAGGTAAAACAGGCAAAAAAATTATTCAAACATCATTAGCTTAAAAAAAAAAAAGTTTTTTCTGTCTTAAAAATGATCTGAGGTTAAATGGCTAATCTATAGTCTACTTATTTGTGCACTAGGTGAACTTATCAAATGGATGAATCTACCTGTACCCCTTACTACCCTGTAGAGGTTGAGTCTTAAAGCATTAAAACGCCCTCAAGTGGATGAGAAAAGCATTGCAGCTTTCCAAAGTCTTTCTAATTCATCACTCATATTTCTGGCAAAGACAGGCTCCACAACATTCAGTTTAAGTGCCGTTTTAAGTGCTGTTCATTTGTTTTTGACTCCACATTATTGGGAAAAAAATTTATCAGGATCACCGATGTGACCCATTTTTGCAAGATAATGAACTCAACATAAAAACATTTCCCTTTTTTTGCAAACCTTACCTATTAATAATTGCTGGTCTTGTGGTAAGTGGAGCAAAGAGACCAAATCCTTACTCTTTTAGTGACCTCAAGTTGACAGATGCCTGGGTTTGACCAAAAACAAAACCCTGAATGACTTCAGAAAATGAACATTTAGTGGTTTAGTAAAGACCTCTCAAACACTCTGATGGCAGTGATTTAATGCATGACATGTTCTGAGAACCTCAAACATGGACAATTTTAAAATTTTCCAAACTCTGCTAGTTTGTCCACAGTCCTGTGAAAGTCTCCTTACCATTTCTTGTAAAGGCTTGACTGCAATTGAAATTCTTATTTTCATTTTTTTTTTTTGCATTTTGTGTTATCTTTGACTAATATTTTAGTATTAGTTTGATGCTCTGAAACATTCAAATGCAACAAACCTCAAAACAAATATTCTAAGGTGAACACCATATGCTAATCGAGGGTTAAAATGATTTTTGCTCCCAAATAAGGTTGAAAAACTTCACACCCAATTTGCTTTAAGTGGGGTTTTAGTCATTCTCACTGCCCAAATGAGACAATCACAGTAGATATAACCCATTTTGCTTTTAATAGAAGACATACAGAAATAACTTGTGCGTTTCCAATTCTTTGGGACCACTACACAAACAAACCCATACATACAACCGTCCAAGCGAACAATGGCGATGCATGGCTTGGCTAGTTTATTAGTCCAGAAGAACAAAACTAAGGACTAACTGTTACATTAAGTAGCTTTGTTGGTCTCATTAAGTGCCGTGGGAGGAAGCGGCTTTCAGTGCGGTTTTGAACATTTTACTGAGCAATGCCGATCACGCCGCAGGCCAAGCGCGCTCCAGCATTTCCAGTTTTAAGGCTTTCATCATTTCCACCTTTTCCGAGATCATCAACCTTCTCATGGACCTAAATGATTAGGACAAAAAGGGCAGAGAAGAGAGAAAAAAAAAAAATCAGTTTTAACAATTTATAAACTAAAAAAAAAAAAAATAGAAAAATAAAAATAAAAACTTACCACCACAGTTCTGCCAACAATAGAGTCTGGACCTGAGAGTCTGATAAGTTTGTCCGTGATATCTATTTTGGCAACGTTATCATCTCCTGCGGTCACATTTCCCAGGTCCCCAACGTGTCTGTTAAAAGAAAGAAAATTAAACCTAATTTATCAAATAAATTAAAATAAAAACTTCAGACTTTTAGATGGGGGGGCAGGTTAGATAGATTAGTCAGTTAAAACTAGCTAGATGCATTTCAAGTTGTTAAAAAAAATACTTACTTTATCTTTAAAAAAAATAATATTCCCTTTGAATAACTACCAAAGAAAGCAGATTTATTTTGAAAGAACTTGTCATGTGCGACTAATGGAGAGTGCTTTTCAGAATAAAAGCTAATCAATCAGTCTAATCAACTGAGGCCAGATGTACTATATTAGTCTTTAATAACTCAGCTCACCGTTCATGATGCAAGTCGTGCAAACAACCCACACACGCTGAAGTTCAACTGGAGCGCTCAGCTTTGTCAGACTTTGCTCTCCAACACTATTTTTTTAAGGTTACCATTGGTGGATGTGAAGTTAATTTAATCCTCATTCAAGTTAGATATGTAAATGTAGGTGTGTCAATGTGGTCTTTTCAAAAGACATAAGCACACAATTTAAAGGCCTCGAGTGTATTTTACTTCATGTAACCCATATAACAGTATTTTAACAACCTTGCTTTCCCAGAGCCCTCTTCCCAGCATGCCTCATTTGTTACCCAACTGTCAGCACAACTCCATCAGCTTTAAGTGATTTAAATGTGAGCAGTTTAAGCTGTAGAAGAAATACATAAACATGCAGGGATAAGGAATAGGACATTGCCAATTGAGATAGAGATAGACAGATGTATTTACTGTGTCAACACCAGCAGTTGTATGGAAAATGGAATGGCTCTTTTCACAAAGTTTCAGAAATGAGCTCATTAGATAAATCATCCAGAAACGTAACCTATAGCTTCTTTCAAGTAAGTAAGCTTGATCACATATGCTAAACGCAAATTCAAGAACGCTTTCTTGAACATGCGTCACATCATGCCCGGTGTAAACGTAGCATGTTAGGTGATTATAACAGCAGTGAGTGATGCAGGCAGCCAGTATAATAACTAGCAGAAGAAATCAAGTTTACAGAACCGTCATGTTATAATTCTGTCCTGGTATACATCTATAAGCACTCCAATTTATTAATGGGGAAGAATAAAATAAAAATTCAAACCAATATGAAAACTAATAAGCAATAAAACCAGGTTTTGCATTTACTTGCTACTTTTCCCACATGACCCTCACCTTTCTGCATCTTCAGGACCACCGTGGTTCTTGTTATACGGGTTGAAGTGAGGCCCTGCACTGACGCACCCTGGATAAAGAAATGTTTGGGGGGGCGGGACGTGGAAGCTCGTCAGATAATATGTTACATTTCATTACAGCATTTTCAAGAATCCCAGTAACTCATCGGCTCATGAACTCACCATTGGTGTTATCTCCATAAGCGTGGATATGGAAGCCATGCTTGCCTGGTGTGAGGCCTTTGATTTCTCCAGTCACCTTCACAGGGGCTGAATCGCTCTAAACACACACACACACCACATACAAAATAATTCAATCTACTACTATTCAGATCTTTATGCAAAAGCAAATCTTCAGAAAATGAAACTGGAATACTGACCGCAGCTGATACTTCCCTGTTTTACTACACGAGAAGTCTAGATTATTGATATTAGCAAGGCCAATAAGTTAGTAGAAACAAGTTGGTAGACTTCCTATGACGCAGCAATAACAGTAGTATATTTGTCGTATTTTAAGGTTTGATGGTGAGGATAACAATTCTAAAAATGTAGCTTGAAATAATAGGAAACTGAACAGAAGTGGCGTCTTACAGTGTTACAGTAACCCGAGACCTCACATTTACGCAACAAACCGTTAATCATTACAAAACCCAAAGCCGTAAAATGTCTAAAGGTTGTGCAAATTTAAAACATGGACATCATCAGAAAAATTATTTGAAAACAACATGCTTTAGGCCGAACAACAGCTATCATATACGCATTTTTAGGTTTTAACAGTGTTCAGAAACATATGCAATTAAATGGTTCATTAATTACACTCCTACAAAACGATTGTACTTTTGCAAACTGTTGCCGGTTTTGGCGAAATGTAATTAATTTAAGGCAAACTTCCAGCACAAATAAGCACTATGTATGTGGATATAATCTTATGTATGAATCAGTATCCTAGCTAAGATAGCCTAGCATAGATAGAAGAGCTAAAAAAGCGGAGGAGATCCACATTAAACAAAGGTCACGTTTGCTAACTTTGGAACATAAAGTGAGACAATGTTAAAGCTTTAAATACAAAACTGTACCTCCTGTTCAAAATTAACCACGCCGTTGGTTTCTCCAGTTCCTTTCAACACACAAACTGCTTTCAGCACCATTTTTGCTCAAGTCTCTTAACACACTGCTAGCAAAAGACGACCAATTACAGTTATGAAAGCCGAGGCTTTGTAGGCGGGCTCAAGTTGGAAATAG
Source organism: Oryzias curvinotus (assembly GCA_023969325.1). NCBI lineage: Eukaryota > Metazoa > Chordata > Actinopteri > Beloniformes > Adrianichthyidae > Oryzias > Oryzias curvinotus. The sequence goes on from CM043719.1 coordinate 20,087,285, forward strand.
CCAATCAGATTCCGAGACAAATGTCAAATGGTCTTTTTGATTGGTCGAAGAAGATTCCAGAAGTAAAAAAAAAACTATGAATCATGGGAGTACGAAGTGCATGTGAAGTTTAATTATTTATGTTAATATCTCTGACTGCGGTTAATACATTTTATTAAAATGTTGTTTGACAACAATAACAATCATAATAAGAATAGTTTTTGCACTTTTTTAAACAAAAACAACTTTGGTTCTGGTCAGATAACAGTTGATGCTGTCAAAAAAAATCTATCAGGTTTTTTAGATCCCACATCATTGGACAATTCTAACTTGAATCTTTTAAATCTTTCTAGGAACAATAACTTAAGTCGTTTTTCCCCCTAAAAGCTAACTTTTGCACACCATTTTCTAGTATTCAACATTTGTATGGAAAACAAATGTTTTTGTGTAACTTCCATGAATTGCACCACTAATATTAGCTTGGGGTTGTGAGAGGCTGTAAGCTAGCTGGAGAGTGTAAACACAACGATGATTGGAAAATAGGGCAGGCTTACTCAACACTAACTGCTAGCAAAAGCAGTTAGTGTCTGGTCAGTCACAACTCAGGAGAATTCTGGATGAACTCCTGCCACTCTGCAGAAACTATGTCATAAAAAAAGATATGCCTAAAAGCAACATAACACCACTGGGAACACTTTTAAAATAGATCAAAAGATGATTGGACCGCGACTTTCATAATTTGAGATTCAATTTTATTTTCAAATGAGAACATTTTTCTGCATAGATCAGGGAAAAAGTAAAACACATTCAAAAAAATATTTTACCATCATCAAAGAATGTCGGTCTTCCAAATTGTCATTTTTGTTACAGATGACTTTCTCTGATCAAGCAAAATAAGAAGTGACCATGGTGTTAAAATACAGGACACAAAAACCAATTTGGTACAAAAATAGTTTATTAAAAAGTTTCCTGTGGCTGAAACATTGACATATTTATGTCCATGTCTTCTGTACTTTAAACAAGCCATAAAAACATCTGTCAATTCTCAAACCACTAGGATTTAAAAATGTTAAAGCAAACAAACGCGTGTTGTTGTTCCTTCTGCATTTCATCTTGGATTGAACATGTAACATTATTAACAACAATTACCATAACACCTTTAAAGTCATCAGTGAAAGAAGCATATTTACAGCAGTGTCAAGGCAACAACACCCTTCCATTCATCTAATTAGTACGGTAGTTCCACACTTGCTGCCTTTGTGTTAACCTAAGGAGGAGTGGGGAGGTTTGCTTGTTTTTTTAAATCTGGTGATCAAAATTAAATGTATCAAAATGATTTAAAAAACATGAAAAGTTGTTGAAAGTGACAGCTGTAAACCAAGTTCTTCAAACCAACTCTATGAACCCGGGGGAAGATTTGGTAGAAAATAATAATAATAATAATCAATTGGGGATTTTTGGCTTTGGGGAAAAAGTTTCTTCAAGACCAAAAGATAAACTCAAAAGGTAAACCTGTAAAAGTATGCAGACAATACTCATAAATCCGAAGCGACACGTGTATTTTTGCACATCTAGATTATAACTTCACCTTCACTGTTCCTAAACAGAAGAATGGAAAACCCACAAGGCAAATGTGATGAGACAAAACTCATTTCCAAAGTGATTTTGACTGCACTTCACTTTAGAATAGATTTTTCATTAAAACCTAAGCACAGTTCAATTTGCCAAAACAACCTGTATAACGAAGTTTTATCATTTGTAGAACATTGAGGTTTTTTTAACATTTTGTCTTTTCCAATTTTCATGCAAGTAAAATGCCACTTGACTGTCTGTATAAGCACAATATATAAATGAAGCTTCTGCTCAAGGCTAGTTTGACCTAAAAATATACAAATTGGTGTGTAGTCAAACATTTTTGCACAGGGAAAATGTCATTAAGAAACAGAAATTAAAACAAAAATTAATCAAAGATGCTATATCAATGGTGTCTAATAGATAAATTGAATAGTATTTGATGAATCTGGAAATGCATAAAAATGGCAAAAGAAATGTTTACAACCGTCTGACATAAAGGATCCTGCCGGAAAAAGTCTGCACTTTTTTTTTTGTTCTGAATGTTTTTTTTTATACTAGTGGGAATGCATTTTAAACACTCAGCATAAATCTGTGGATTATGAACATTCATTTTTGGACCACAGTTGACCACCACAGATTTTTCAGTAACCAGAAAAACAGCACATTTAGAGCAGTTTGTTTTTTTCCTGATCAAGGTTGACTCAATTGTGTACAAAAAAAAAGGGAAACCAGTTAATCATAAAGCTAAATGTGAAATTTTTAAACAAAAGTATGCACTTCCCTGTTGGTACCACCCCCTTTCTAATATTCAAATACCCAAATGGATTTAGTTTACTTGCGACTCCTTATGGTGGCACTGCGTTGACAACTTTGTACTAAACACACAACCTAGAAAAAAAACAACGGAGCCTCTATTAAAAAAAAATCTGAGATGATATTCAGTGTTTGACATTTTAGCAAATGAAAGACATTTTTCTAAAAGAAAAAAAATGAACTTGGTTGAAAATTTTTTTTTCCCATTAAAAGAGGTGACTCACATAATTTTAGCCACTTTTCTTCCACAAAAAAATATTTAAAGAAAGAAAATAAAAGAATTTCAAAATTTACTTAACTTACAAAATTAACCCTTTTTTAATGCAAATGCTACATTAAAATAAAGAAAAAACTAGAGTTAGTAGCCAATAATTCACTACGCCTAGTATGTTTTGAGTTGCAGTCCAATTCTTTCACATCACCTGATGCTGGAAAAAAAAAAAAACCACCTACCCGTCTAACAAAGTGTGTGGGAGTGATCTGCTTACAGAAAATGTCCTTTAACCTAGAAATGGTTTATTCTGACCTGAAAAACAGGTTTTGCTTTGAAATAATTTATGAAACGGTTGATCCTGAACGTTATAGCCAACAAAACCTTTTGTTTCTGTCTGAAGGCCTAAGAGCCGGCTTCCTTGTTTGCTTGTGTAGACTCAGTTGGAGCTGAAGGGGGGGGCTCCATTTGCTTGGGATTTTCTGCTGCAGTGGTCAACTCTGTGCGCGGAGCTAAATGTTCAGGTTCTTCCTTCTTTTGAAAGGGTACTACCTCTGGTACTTTAATGGTCTCCACAAGATTTACACTAGTTTGGTCTTTGCTGTTAGGTGTCCGAAATCTGTCCATATTTTCTATTTCAGCCACTCGATCGTCCTTATCCCACCGCGTGGTCCTTTCTCGCCGTTCTGACCGCCTTGGCTTGTCGCCTTTTCCATCATCTCCTCTGCTTCTTTCCCGACTTGCCGCTTCTCCTCTGACTCTTTCGCTGGCCTCCTCCCTCCCTCGATCCCTTTCCCCATCATCACCCCTCCCTCGGTCTCTGTCGAGGCTGCCTCTCTTCTCCCTCCAGTCTCGTCGATCTCGGTCTCTGTCACGATCCCTGTCTCTGTCCCATCCTCCTCCACGGTTGCTTCCATCTTCCTGCCAGCCCCCAAGCCTTTCTCTCCCATCCATTTTATCATTAGCGCTTCCTCTGCCTCCGTCGGCAAACGGGCGCCTGCCCCCACCAAAACTCCTGTCCCTCTCTCGATCTCGGTTTCGATCCCAGTCTCTTTCTTGCTCACGATCTCTTAATCCAGGCCTGTCCCCTCTAAATGGTCTCTCCTCTATTTCTTCTGGCTCTTCCAGGCCTCTAGGACCCCCAGGTCTGATAAACGGAGAAGGAGGACCTTGAGAAGGAGGAGGACCATGCCCATGTGGAAAAGGAGGTCTCATATTGTGTGGAGGGGGAATCCCAAAGTTTCCTTTAGGCGGCTCATGGAGAAGCATTTGAGGGTGTGGCCCCCTCGCCATCATCTGTGGAGGGATGGGGGGCATATTTGGGTGAGGAGGTCTTGGCCCATGGGGTGGAGGGAAGCACTGCATTTGTGGAGGCGGTGGAACAGAAGGACGCTGCAGTGGGATTATACCAGGTCGTGCACCCAGAAGGCCACCAGAGAGTGACTGGATGTTTCCCTGATGCCCGCCTGAAAGGGCACCTGGGGGTACAACTGGGGGGCCACCTGGAGGTCCAATCGGAGGGCCAAGTGGTGGGCCACCTGGAGGTCCAACAACCGGTGGGCCTCCTGGAGGACCGACGGAAAGGCCTCCAGGATGTCCAACTAGATGGCCTGGAGCTCGGTTAGATAAGGGGGCACCGGGAGGTCCACCAATCTGGTTGCCTAAACATAAATAAAAATAAATAAATAAATAAACAATTCTTGTTTTAAAATCACATCGTTACAAAACTCAGGATTTGAGTAGTGTTCCCTCACTATATCGCAGATCACCTTTCATGGTCTCATCTTTTCATTTTTTACAGTGTAATGTGTTCTGCATCCTGATTGGCTGTAGGCCATTGTTAATCAATCCCATCTATGCTGTGTCTCCTGTACAGAATGTGTTTTTTTTTGCCAAATCAATGTAAATCTTCAATCGAGTTTAAAACTTTTCAAGAGTTTCAAACTTTAAAAGTTTAAACAAGAGAAAAAAACGTTACAATTCTTTGTGTCTGTCTGAGAAAAGTGTGTAATGAGGAGTTTTACAGCTTTAAAACATTTGAGGATTTCACCAATCACAGCTTATTTTTAGAATGCAAGTCCTGCGATAAACAGGGGCGTCTGTATTCCCTTTGCATTTACTATTTTTATACATTGAGCCTGTTTACGTGCTTGTATAGCTAGGAGTGTAACTCAAAAACATAAACAGTCATAGTGTTTGCTTTGCTAATGCGGGAACATTTAAAAATCCACAAGACTTGCGCCGTGCTCCATTTGCACTTTGCATGGAGGGGGTTGTCTCAGATACACAATGCTACCTTAAGTCACCCATCTTCTCCATTTCAACAACACACAATGTAAAATGAAGTAGTATTGGGCTTTTTGGAGTATAATTTGCATTTTTTGCATAGTTTAGCAGAGGGGCCGACTAATATTTTTTTTTTTATAAATAGGGTCATGTGTTTATTTTTCCACCAACAACCGCTAGAGAGCACTGTAGGTGTGAGTTCCAGTATTGGCTACTGACATAAGAAGCAGCGCTCAGTCTTACTTAGGCTTACTTAGTCTTAGGCTTAACACAGATGTTCAGAGGCGTTGCACTTTTCTCCCACAAGTGATTTTTTTTCGTCTTTTTAAATGCACTTATTTGGCTGCTGCGACTTATACTCTGGAGGGATTTACAGTGTAAAAAACACAGTAACCATTTAACATTGGCACATGCTGGGAATAATTAACTTTGTGGAAGAAGTAAAGTCCCGTTATTACGATTATTCACTAACAAGCAACCACTGTAGACCAAGGATTCTGGAAAAATCTGATAACCCAACAAATGAAACAATGATCAGATGTTTGGGGCACACAGGAATGTTATTTCTGCTAAACTGACCCATGGAAGCCATATTGTTGTTGAACATATTGGAACCCTCAAGGACTTCATCGTTGTTCTTGTTGCCCAGGCCGGCTGGGTCCAGATGTGGATCCTCAACTCGACCTTTGGAAGAAGGCGGGGGACCTAAGGACATCGGTCCTGGAGGAGGAAAACCTGGAGGACCAAAAAAAACCCAAAAAATAGATGTTTTTACCCAAATCATGTGGTTAGACAGCAATGTTAATATTAGGAGCTACATTATGTTGTGTTGTTTCTGTACATTTTGCCCAAATTTTAAAATTTAAAAACAACAAAATGTATTTTTTTATTCTTCAATTAAAATCAAAGTGGTGAAACTTTTCATTTAGTCATCTTTCTCTTTATGTGATCACATTCATTTCTGATCAGCCAGAAATCTGTCAAATTAGATCATTTCCACTGTTCTCTTCCCGTATCAAGTGCATGCATGTTCGCTCAAGACTAGGAAGATTATTAAAGAGGTTTGGATGGTAAAAAGATCCAACATTACCTCTTTTTTTTGTTTGTTTTGATAGATGAGAAATATAAGAGTTAAAGAGATAAGCAGAATGTTGAACAGCGGTGGTAAGAGGTGCTACCTGGGGGCATTTGCATGGGGTTGAAGCCAGGTCTAATAAAAGGAGGAGGGGGGACGCCTGGAGTGAAGGAAGGTGGAGGCATGCCTATGGGGCCTGGAAAAACAGGAGGCTGGAGAGACCCCATTCCAACCACTGGCTGCTGCATGGGAGGAACCTGAGGAGAAGAAGAATGTCTCTAAAGGTCACTTAAACAACTGTAAACGTATTTTGAAGTAACAAAAACAAACTTCATCTTTAAGCTGAAGATATCATAGTAAACTTCGAAGACAACATTAGGGTGAGTTTACCTGCACAGGAGGAGCAGCAGCTGCAGAAGAAACGGGTAACGCTGGCATCTCCTCGTTCTGCTGTTGCTCAGAGCGACCGTTATGAGTGAGCTCTTCTGATTGGTCTAAAGTCTTTCGAAAGCCAACCCATTCTGAAAGGGAGCCGTTAAAATGAAAGTAATCAAACAGGGAAGCTTCTCTGCAGATTTCGTTAATTGAACAGTGATGGTCTTTATTCTTTCTTTGCTACTGAGAAGAACCTTTACCTGGTGATAGAGTATCTGGATCCAGCATTCCCCCCTCCTTTAGCTCTTCCAACTGGTCTTCTCTGACTTTAGACCATGGTATGCAGGTCACACCCAGCTCTACATCCCAGTACTGTTTAAATTCAGGCTTTATGCCCTTGTTCAAAGCCCAAGCAATCTGCGGTTTGGAAAAAAAAAAAAAGTTAGAGTGTACTTGAACATCTTATTAGGGTGCATCAAGCATCAAGCTCCCTCACTTTGATTGTTTTCTGGTTAACTTTATAAGGTCCTCTGCTGAGCTTTTGTAAAGCCCTGAAGGCGTCCTGTCGATGCATCATGACGATATAAGCACAGCCACGAGGTGGGATCATCTGAACACAAGAGGGGAGAAAACAGACCAGAAAATACAGACATTAGGATTTTTGTTTCATTGTGCAACCAAATAAAGTTCTTTTGTTACAATTTAAAAAAAAAACACATCATGCGGGAAACATCCTGTGATGGCAGGTAAGCTGATCATTTTAACATTGAACCTTTTAACATAAATTCTTCCTAAAGAAAAAAACAGCAACAAATCCACCAATACTTGAAATAACTACCTTTCCCTATGATAGAAATACACCAATTTAAAGTAGAAAACTAAACTTTAAAAGCCATCAAAGCAAGCAAAGGTTTAGACTAAGGAGGCTTTTTTATGTAGAATGACTGATTTTAAACAATAAGAAAGCCCTTTTCAAATAAAACACCACTGGGGAAAGGGCGGAATACACTTTGGGTAGGTCATAAGTCTATTACAAGACTAATAAATATAAATATCCATATACAGAAATGTATATGGCAATTTAAAACCACCAACTTATGCCAAACTCAAGAAGAAGCCACTAAGAAAGAAAATGAAGACTAACATTTACTTTAAATGAGCAAAACATCTTCCAGAAAAATGCTCCTACCAAGAATTCTTTTAAGAAAAACATTTTAGTCACTAAGACATGTTTTCTCATATGAAGATTATTTTGCTATTGAAAATCTTTCTTAATAAGATGATTTTTCTTGCAAGGCCAAAAATAAGACAGTTTTTCTTGAAACAAGAGACTTTTTACTTCCTTAAGATTCTGTTTTTGCAGTGTGGTTCCCCAGTTGAGATAAAACATTTTGGAGTAGTTTGTATAACACACAAACACAAAACCCTTAAGATATTTGCTGAAACTGTTTGGAATCAACATCTGTGTTAAATGTCAAATAAATCCACTTACATTGATAGATTCTATTTGTCCAAATTCTTCGAGTAAGGATGCAACATCTTGCTGTTGTGTTCTCTTGTCCAACTGCCCCACCCACAGAGTTGTACTGCAAACTGACAAAGGAAAGAAAGGGTCACATTAATAAAAGAGAAAAATGTTTTTGGTTATTTTTCACATTAGAAGCCACAACAGAAAAGGCGCTAAAGCCTGTACAATGAACCATTTCTATAATGGGTTGGCTTGACTCACTGCTCACGGCCTCGTTTTTGGGAGGAGGAAGGCCTTTCTGCCGCCGCTCCCTCTCCCTTTCCCTCTCTCGGCGCTCTTGCGAGCGAGAGCGCGGGGAATGGTGACGGCGGTCTCTGGAGCGAGAGCGGGATCGCCTGTGCCTGGATCGGCGTGAACGGGAGTTGGAGCGTGACCTTCTCCTCTTTGGGGATCTAAAACAGAAAAGACAGATGATCATAGAAGGGATTCATTTGAGCGGGGATTTGGGAGCCGATTGTACGGCGTGCCATTTTCAGAGGTTTTTTTTTTTTTTACCTGGAACCTGAGCGAGATCTTCGGCCATGTCTCCCGTCTCTCATTGAGGTATGGTCAGCTTCCATTGATAAATCCTGATTCAACAAGAAAGTGATATTAACAACAGTGTTTATTTTTACATTAAAACCTAAGAAGGTAAAGAGTTGAAAAACCTTAACGTAAAGGAACTCATTTGAGCTAAACAGGTAGTAGTAGTACTTCTTGGTTGCTTGCTAACGGAAAATTACCTGTTTATGCTGAGCTGCATTTTGGGGAGGGTATCCTCCTGTCATAGCTGGAGCCCCACTGGAACCAGGGAGAGGCTGCCCTGGATGACCCATGGGGGGCATTGTGAACTGAAAACTTTGTCCTGATGGAATACCACTGGGCTGGACCTGGACATTAAGAGGGGTAGAAACCTGAGAAATATCCCATCATGCAACATTGCGCTCTAAAAGCAGAATTCTGTATTTCTGGTTACTCGTTTTCTTATTTCAAAATGTTTTTTGCTTTTTTTCAGTTACCTGTTGTGAGAAGTCTTGTGACATGTTCATCACGTGGGCATTAAAGTGCTTTGCATGCTGGGGGAAAGCTGAGGGTTGCTGCATACTGCAATGATTAACGCAAACATGTGAGCTTTAAACTTCTAACAAGAAAATTCAAATAAAAAAAGAGCAGACAAAGTCACACGAGTTTAAAAACTAAAATACAAAATATGTTTAATGCTCACAAGGGGGCATGCGAGGAGGTTTCATCTTTCTTGGTTTCTTCTCCAGCCTCCGGTTCGTCGTCATAATCAAAACGATCCAGAAGTTTCTAAACAAACAAAATGCATGATGGATGTTGCACTTAGCATAATGGTTCTGCAGCTGAGCTCTGTCCAACTAAACAGCATGACTCAGAGCACTAAGTTACTACTGACTGAACATACAACTTTTCACATAATTGAAAGATTATGAGCACCTTGTCAAAAGCTGTTTTCTGCTGGATGGACTGAGTGGACAGTGTGGGCTGGGGGGGCGGTGGAGTGGGAACAGAGGGCTGTGATGCAACCGCGTTCTGGCCAATGGAAACACTTTGAACTGGTGTTTGAACATTTTGGAGAAGGGGCTGCGTGTTGGCCTCGGGCTTCAAAGGCTGCTGCTGGAAGTTCTGAAGCATTTGTTGAAGCTAAATGCCAAAGACAGTGAAGATTTAGTACAAAAAGTGACGACCGATTGACTGTAAAAGCGTGGACAGCTTGACCCCTCCCTCATCGTGTTCCCTAATAGGAAGTACCATTTCGTCCTGATATGGACGCCGTCATGTTGAAACCAGTCAACAGTGGTTGGTCCGTGTCGCTCTGAGTGATCGTATCTATTTTTTTCTGTCATTTTTACATTTTTACTTTTTTTTAACATGTTCTTGTGGCCTTTTTCTGATGATGGTAGACATATATGAAGACAATTCAGCTTAAAACTGTATTTCTTTATTCAAATTGTGAATCAGAACCAAAACCAGAGTTTGAAAAAGAGCTTATTTTTTTATGTAGAAAGGAACAGAGCTCTCTCAGAAATGGGGAGGGGCAAGGGTTGCTCCACAGCAATGGTCCCCCCAAAACTCAGAAGTAAATCTCTAATGAATATCTGCTGCTGCAGCAGCTAAGTCCCAGAAAACAACGTTTCTTTTGGGGGGGATTAAAAACAGCATAATCATAATTAAAAGACCTCTGGGAAAGCTTTGACAATAGATCAAAAGACGATCGGAGAGGGTCTTTAGGACAAAGCTAACACTTATCTGTGTTTAAACCCACCTGCTGACCCTGTGAGGTCTGAAAGAGCTGCGCCACAGCAGCGAAGGCATCGGAGTTCTGCAGCTGAGGAACAGATGTGGTGCTGGAGTTGGCCGTTACCACAGTAACTGGCTCTTTGGCTGGAGGTGGCGAAGAACCTGGATGACACACAGAAGCTTTTGAGCATCCAGTTTTACAATACATAATACATGACATGTTTGCAAGTAGCCTGCAGGAAAATGGTTTTATTTAATGGTCTTTTTTTTTTTTTTTTGAGAGGAAGTCCTGGAGAAATGTTGTCCTAGTATTTGCTACAATTTCAAGAGATTCAAAAGAAGTTTTGTATTTCTAAATATCCATTTAGAGCAATGCTGGTTCATTACCTGGTTCATTAGCACTTTCAAAGGCTGCAGCACCACTTCCAGAACCAGCCGCCATGTCCAAGAGAGGCTGAATAACTTCAATTTTAAACACACCATTCTTCTGCCACAAGTTCAGCACTCGCACTATTTTACTCTATGGAATAAAATACAAAAACGGTAAAGAAATCAATCGTAACATTTTGCATAAGTGGGGTGGGTATTTATTTATTTTTGGTTAAAAAAAAAATATAAAGCAATCTACATAGTATGAATTAAGTAGATATGTTCTTACCCTATCCTCTATAGGGCAAAGGCAGAGGTTCTCAAAGGTTCCTGTGATGTTTTTGGTGAACCTTGGACCAAACACATCTTTGTCTGCTCCAAACTGGTGTCTGGACTGGCGGACAATAGAATCCACCACATACAAGCCTGCTACCTTATACTCAGGCTTACACTGGAGGACACAAAGAAATAAAATTATATTCTCAATCTTTACATGAATAAGCTTGTTCTTATCTAACAGAATTGACTCACCTTTTTGATGAACTTTTCCACAATCTGGACCACATGTTTGTAGAGCTAGAAGAAATAGAGAAATGAATGAGCATCTCCTACCGAGACTAACTATTAAATTGTAAAAAAGAATATTTAAAAAAAAAAGGGTAGGACCAAAACCAAAAAGATGTCATTCTTACTTTCATAGCTTTGATGGCAGACTTAGTGATGGAGATCATCTTTGCTCGGGATATTGGGGGTTTGGAGTCCATTAAGGAGAAGAGCTACAAACATGAGGGAGAGTAGAATGTGAAAGAAAAATAAAATAAACTAGCGAATGCCAAACTCATTTCTGAGTGTATCTTCTAGTGGTTATAAGCCTCTAAACATCTTTTTTTTTTTTTTTGATTGAAGAGAAAATACCAGTATCCCAAACCTAAACTATCTACGTAAACACTTAAAAATATATATATATTATAATAATTTTTCACATAAAATCTTCATTGCAATAAAACCATTTTTAACTTAAGAGTTTATTTCAAGTCATTTCAACAGTTTCCTGATTAAAAATACTTCTGGGTAGCAAAACTGTGTAAAAAAATTGAATTAAAGCATCATGTCACTCAGTATTTTAGCTGGTTAAGTATTTAGTGCTTAGTTCAAGGTTGTGTTTATAGTCATTTCATACATGGTATTTGCCAGACGGTGAAAAGAGATATTGTTCAGTGTAGTGTAAAGAAAAAATAAAAACAATAAATATAAATAAAAAAGCAACGAAATAGAAACCAGCGTTAAGTCGAAACAGTTAAATATATGCAGCTACTCCACATATTAAACATTAAGAAAATTGTAATTTACTTTTGTTTTTACCCCCATCAGAATCATAACAGCTCCTGATAATGGTTAGACTGCACACACGCATAACTATGACATTAAACTGATTATCGTATTGATCAACTGGTTCTATCAATCATCATATAAAATCAAAACATATAAAACACTGTTCGACTAAAGACATGGCTGCCCTAGTGCTATAATGAAGCAAAACCTTTAATTTTACCAGAAGGTCTAACTTATTCTTTAAATACAAGTACCGGCTGTGAAGGCCAACGTACCACATACAAAAACCAAACGATCCACACATGCTATGCAGAACTTGACCTGTGTTTTGGTCTCACAGAAACGAAACAAACAACTTCCAAGGCCTAACACAGTAGTGTGGTCTGCTTCATTCCTGATCACATGGCTAATGAAGCCTCACAGCAACAATAACTTTCGCGCTTTTAAGTGCTAGAGGAGTGTATGGCTGCAGCAATATTTCCATTCAATCAAGTTGTGGCTAACTACTGTTATTAACACCAATGTTTTAATGGTAACATGCCCACGCTAACTACCAACACAAATAATTATTAACGTACGGCGTTGGGTTGTTTTGCCCCTGTCCTGTCAGCTTCTAGCAAGCGCAAAATTGCGTCATATAATTTAAGAAAACCATTTTAACTATTTGGGTAGAAAATTGCACTTAATTTAATTTCGCTGAGGTTAATGGGGGGTGCGCCCAGTCAGAGGGCCCACTGCTCCGACCTTCTCGGCTAGCTAAAGTGCTATACAGCGGTACCATGACCAGCACAACCAGATTCGGTAAGTTCAGCTCCCAGTTCGCCCAGCAGCAGCTTACCTCCTGATTAAAGGCGTTAACGGCATCCATGCTTGCAAGACGCTCCGGGCCTTCCCCTTATCTCCCAATTCCCGGTATACAACAATGTTTATTCAAGAAAGGGTCGGCACAACATGTCCGCTCCCGGTAGCTAACACCAGCTAGCCTAACATTGGTAGCTTTCGGGTCGGCGGGCACGGCAAAGCATGACGGGATTTAGTGTTGCTGTTTCACATTTTGCCCACTAGATGGAGTGCTTCCTACCAGTTTACATTGTGAAATAGTATTGGTGATAGGAAGTGTATTTAATATAATCTATGGGTAAAACGTCTTCAAGAAAATCTGAATCAAAGTTTAAAGTAAATCTCTAAGTGTTCTATGTAACAAAATTGAAGAAGTGAGTCATTTTTATCAATGTTTACAATCAACCAGTATATATACAATCTATAAAACTCTCTCTCTCTGAGATATATATATATATATATATATATATATATATATATATATATATATATATATATATATATATATGACAGTGGTGCCTGTTTTGGGGTCACGGTTTTGTTTCAGTTTGTTACATGATTGGTGTATAGCAAAACAATCACAGGAAAAAAAAACAAAGAATTCAATATGAAGAAAAAAACATCAGTTGGCTTATTCTAGGCCTAGTGTACTGTACAAAACCACCACACAATAAATCCTGACATTGAGGCGGCCGTGGTGCGGCCGTCGTGCAGCAGTAGGGGGGGTGACCCTGAAGTTTGCAGATTCGAGTCCCGCCTTGCCCACCCATGTGTTGAAGTGTCCTTGGGCAAGACACTGAATCCCACATTGCCTCTGTTTGCCAGTGTTCAGCAACATTCACACATCAGTGTGTGAATGGGACTGTGTAACGCAAGGAAGGTAGAAACATTTAGCTTAACTTTTGACACTTTTAACAAAAACATACTGGCAACAATTCACTTTCTCCACAATTTATAACACACGGTTGGGTTTTAAATTGATAATTGTGGCATCCCTAGTAGGAGTTGATGCATTAATGCCCCTGCCTCCTCCATTCCAATTATCAGTTTCCACTTGAAACCTTTTCTGGTTTCCTTTTAGATTGCCCACTCTTCATTAGTGTTAGAAAGTGTGATCTTTATCTCATTGTGAGATGACTGAATTTAAAGCAGGAGGTCAATCATTTAACCATGACATTGCCTCTCACATAAAATACAAAAGTTTCTAGAAAAAAACAAAGACTAGTTCCATGTAGCAGAGGGGGCATAGCTGCAAAAACTGTCTAAAGCATTACATTGAGTGCAGCAAAGCCAAAAGTTGTCAGACAGCTCAGCAAGGGAAGGAAACAAAAGACAAATTTAAAGTTCAATGATTCATATGGAGAGTAATGGTAACCACACTGTATCTGCTGAATTATGTAGACCAGATCATCTCACTCCATCTCAGGCAATTTATAATTAAACTAACACCTATGAGTTGCATGATAAGGACAGAAGAGTTTCTTTCATGACTGTTTACTGAATTCAATGAAGAATAGACATGTTCCATTTCAGTTAAGTCAAACATAACATGGGAATAAAGAATAATTTCTGTAATTTGAATTTAAAAAGGAATATGCACACTAGTCTGTCTATAGGTTAGTTGTTCTTTTTCTGGCAGAGCAGTTAAAGTTATTTATGTAATTTCTAGAGTTTTTAGGATGGTTACATTGTAACTCTCTGATTTATTTATTTTTTGTTTTTCAAATTTACTATTCTTGTCAGTTTTTTTCAATAATGATACTGTTACCAGTTTGGTCAACTGCTAACACAGTAAAAATAAAAATTATGACTAAATTCAATGTAAACTAAAAATATTATTGCATTTGTATTGACACCCCTATAATTGTTTTTTAAATATGTCGGTCAATTTGGTCATTTTGAAAATTATGAAATATGTGTGTGCTAAACTGATAGTGTGGTCACATGTTTTGTACATAAAAAAAAACTGCACAAAGTACATTCAAGTTCAACAAGCCAAGACCAGTGTTCCTTGTTCTTGTAGTTCAAATAATCACCAGTAGAGGGCTCAGCTACACTTCTGCAGAAGCGGTTTAAAGTCTGGTGTAGTCTGGAAAGACAGGTCCATCAGTCAAGCCAGTCTATACATAGCACTGATGCCTCATTTGACTACAAGCAAACGAACAAATAAATACAGAACCTAGTGCAAAAAAAGAAAAAAAAACAGGAGTGAAATGACCTATTAAAGAGAAGCTTGTAAAAAATATAGGCATAAAAGCATTAAAATAGGTACATTTATAAATACTTTTGATGCTTTTATTTTTAATATCAATCACAGCAAACGTACAATAAACTAAAAAAGTTAGACGTATTAAAGCAAGTTTGAGCATTCACTCTCCACGTTTCACCCAATTATGGAGATAATACTAATTAGGCCAATGAACACCTCTGCGCGCCATATGCTTTGTCTGCTGCTTTTTGGGCATTGGATCACTTCCTATTATCTTACACTCCAAGTGAAACGAATAAATGATCTAAGTATTGATTGACTTTTTAAAGCATTAAAGTATTGTTTAGAAAGGCGTCCGTCTGTAATGGCATTTCGGTGCGCCTTTGTGCGACCATGTGCTTGTTTTACGCATGAAAAGGCTGCAAATGTGGATGTAAAAAAGACACACATCCACTAACAATGTTAGACAAAGGTATTTGATCATATTTACAGTGGGATCGTCGCTGTCCTTTTCCTTAAGAACGTACTTTTTGTTTCAGGCTGCCTAAATCTGGACCCACCCCGCGGCACGGTGGGGCGGTGGTACCGGTACAGTTGTTGTTCCCCTTGTTCCCACATGTGCTCCGCCCGCGTGCACTGATTGGTCTGAAAACTACCACCGCTACCATCTGCGTGTTTTCTTCCCCCCCCCCACACTTCGAACTGAGAAAACGCCCACAAAGAGGACCGGGAAAGTCACTTCAAAAAAGAAAGCACGCTGCCTTCGCAGTATCCGTTCATGTGTTGACGCGTGTGCATCTACCGGCTGCATCAGAAGTAAATCCGCACATGTAATGAGACAGATTGCGTCAGTTAATGAGACAGACTGCGTCAGTTAGGTTATTATCTTTTTATTTGAGCCGAGTGTCATTATAATCTTAGCTGATACGCGTCTGGGAAACTGCTGAGTGCGCGCACTGGATGCTTGGGTGAACAGGTGGCGCAAACCCCAGTCTCTTCAGTTACCAGAGCCATACCGATTGGACTTTACGCACGCACCCCACTCCACGCTGAGCATTTATCTGTTCTTTAAGGCGGCTGAGACTGGAGCTCCTAAAGAGGACACCTGTCAAAGGAGGTTTGATGGCAGTAGCGGACAGAGACATGGTAGTGGACAACAGCCACCCGTTATGTGAGGGGAAAACCACAAGCAGCGCCGAGGACGAGGGCGTCCTCCCCGGTTCCCTATTATTAAGTCCCGCACAGGACATCCTGAAAAACTTTTACCACACCAAACGGGTCGGGAACTACCTAATAGGAAGAAAGCTGGGAGAAGGATCGTTTGCCAAAGTTAAAGAGGGTCTGCATGTGTCAACTGGGGAAAAGGTGAGTGCGCGTCTTGTTGTAAATTATTGGATTTTGATCTGATTTGTCTGTCAAGTTCCTTGTTTGCCCTGTTTATTACATTCATCCAAACAGAGAAAACAAATGAACGTATTTGATATTTATTAAAAAATGCTGTAGAAGTTCTGTCTGTTTCACATTTTCTTGAGCATGCATTCTTTTATTGTGAAAATCCTAATAATAATTACGTTCATGCATACTTGATTACTGGGGTCAGTGTGGTTTTACTCCATAGGAGAAAGCGCTCAGCCGTCTTTGCAGTGAGATCCTTTGTTAATGGGCTCACGGCAGCACCAGCTGTTGACAGTGTATACATGGCACGCTTTCGTGACAATGTTTCCCATTTTATTCTGTCAGTCAGTGCACTTGTTTTTGTTAACCTTGACCTTAAATAAACTATACTTCTTTATATTTGCAGCAAATTCCAACATGATTCCCGGAGCTACTTTTAATTTTTAAGTGGTTTTAGATCAAATAATTCTATAAATATTAAGAAGAAGAAGAAAAGATTCAGCAGGAGAGGAGAGTTTGGATGTGCGCTCACTTGCTTTGTGAGCCTTTGTATTGTCTGGCGGTGATCTCACCTCTTGAGAGCGCACAGAGGTGATAGGGACAGAGAGGGAAATTGTCCGGCCTATAGGAGAGCAGAGTGTCTACTTGTATATGAAATGGTGTCGTTGATAAATGGGCTTAAGGACTCATTGGGATTCTGAAAGCGCAGGGTTTTGATGTGGCCAACCATTGGCCACTGGATACCTTTGTCTCTGGCTTTTCAGGTTTTTTTTTTTTTTTTTTTTTTTTTTGGAGAGCAGCCAGGAGATTTGCATATTACAAAAACACGCACATTGCGCCATGTGCGTTCGTGAATTTTACATACCTGAGATGTAACGAATGAATTTTTTTGTTTGTTTAGTGTTAAAAAAAAAACGTGAGGTTCTAGAGTCAGCCACCTCCTCTTCTGCTGTTGTGGGGAGGAAGCGGCTCCTTCTCCTCCAGTCTTTGTTGGGGATGATGCAAGCTGAGGCAAACTCGCAACCAGTCTCCCCTTTTTCATTCACTGAATAGACAGGCATGGGAGGGGGTGCAGGGCAGTGAGTTTATTCAAATAACAGGAAATTAAACACATTAACCCCCTCATATCATTTTAAAATCTTGATTAGGAAAGTTGTAAAGCCAGAATGAGAATCTGGTGGTTCATTAAAAAAAAAAAGATGGGTTGAAAGTGAGTAGAGGTGAAAGGTGGGGTGGGGCCTCCACAGTCTTAGGGGGGTTGTTTGAGAGGTCACATGAATATGTTTTTACTGTCTGTAACCCACTTTCCCCTCTATATCCCCCCTTCTGTCGGAGGGGTGCCTGATAAACAACTGAAGCCCCCGAAGCCCCCTGGCAGAGTGCACCCCTCCCCCTCCTCATTCCACCACTCCCCACATATAGCAGCCTACTGTAAATACCCCCCCCCCACTCCCCCAGACCCCCCCTCTCTCATCCGATGATGTAAACAGGGCCCATCCATAACGGTTAAGTGTGGGCATGCGGTCAGGTTGTAAAAAGGTTTTCAGAAGTGAATCAATGATCAGAGCGGGAAGGGTGGACATAAAAACCAAAGGCAAAGCTGAAGGGCAGAAGAAAGAGCGGACAACATTTGACCATATTGTTAATGGATATGGTTATTAGTTCCACTTGTCATGCCTGCCCATGTCTGTCCATGCTCTCCTTGAGATGATTTGTATTGTGAGGTGGGCATGTTCTTGAACTCAGTCTAGACAGGATACAAGGACTTACGAAGAAAGAATTAAATAGAGCATGTGTTTCATTTGAACGAACAAAGTCCTGACATTGAGTTGAGGACTTGTTCTTGAATTTTTAGAAAGACGTTCTTCAGGTCTCTTCTTCAAAAATACAAAAAAATAAAATAATAATAACCCCTCATTTCTGATGTTTCCGTTTCACAGCACTCTCTTTATTTTGGTTTAGAAGCAAATGGTGGGAACTCTAATTGTCCATTTGGCTCTGGCATCTTCTCAGCATATAGGATAACATTTGCTTCTTATTGGTTTATGGGGGTTCAGTAACCCCTCTGACTCTCCCACACTCAGACAGCCGACCCCTCCCCACAGCCTCAGGGCGTGTTAAGTGCTTGCTTTGCCCCACTGACACTCTGACAACAGCTGTGAGTGACATGGTAGTGTTGAGTTGTACATCTTTCGACAAAGATTAAGTGGTTCATCACCTGTTACAGGCCACTGAAATTTGACCTTAAAACACATACCAAGGCAGGGCCTGTACATTCCTTTGGTATCATTTACGATACCACTTGGGCTAAAGGTTTTAATGGAGCTAACCTCATCTTTATCCTCTCCCGGCTCTTGATGTGTTGCTTAGGTGGCAGTGAAGGTCATCGACAAGCGCAAAGCCAAGAAGGATTCGTACGTAACCAAGAACCTGCGACGCGAGGGCAACATCCAGCAGATGATCCGCCACCCCAACATTGCACAGCTGCTGGACATCCTGGAGACAGAGAACAGCTACTACCTAGTGATGGAACTGTGTCCAGGCGGAAACCTCATGAGCTGCATCTACGACAAGAAACACCTGGACGAGAGGGAGACCCAGAAGTACATCCGGCAGCTGGTGCTGGCTGTGGAGCACCTGCACAGGGCAGGTGTGGTTCACAGGTAATAAATAGATGAATAAATATATAAATAAATAAACAAACAAATAAGTAAACAAATAAACAGACCAAAACAAACAAGCACAAACAATTAACATTTCAAATTAATGCAGATTTTCTATTTTCTTAGTTCCAAACACCTGTCTTGGAACAATATTCTGATAATCCCCTACTTTATACATACTCTTCAATCATAAAGGAGAGACTTGAATTATAGTTTAATACAAAAAATATGCATTTTACTAACAAAATGACTGTTTCCTGGGAATATTCTTCTCTTTGTTACTCAAGAGCCTGTCACAATGAGGTGGTCTGTGTAGACAACTGTAACAGGATTTCTGAGACTGAAGGGGGGGGTCTGAAAGTACACAATAGGCTGAAAATCAGCCAGCATGACCAACAATAAGAGGCTTACTTGAGTTTGTCTCAAGGTTTCTTTGTTCTTCTTTTTCCATTGTACATTGATGATACCTTTGTGTAAGATATTTCACACATACTTTGCAAGTGCTGACATATGTTATGCCTCTCTGTCTTGCAGGGATCTAAAGATTGAAAATCTCTTGTTGGACGAGAAGAACAACATAAAACTAATAGGTGAGCAGGAAGTCAGATTTTACACAACCTTGCTTGATGCACCAGTGCAAACATCTTTCTCGGAGAGCCACAGTGTCCTTAATGAGGTCAAGAGCTACTAAACATCTTGTTAAAACCTTTACGAGCTCTCGCCACAGCGCTAATCTGCTTGTTTGTCCAACTGTAAAGAAAACAAATAAACCTGGAATGACACTCATCCCACCGTCTTTCTCTCTCCCTAGACTTTGGTTTGAGCAACTGTGCGGGCATCCTGGGATACTCAGACCCTTTTAGCACGCAGTGTGGTAGCCCGGCTTATGCTGCCCCTGAGCTGCTCTCCAGGAAGAAGTATGGGCCAAAAGTTGATGTGTGGTCCATGTGAGTTTTCTTTATTTTTTTTTTCATCATGTGTACATGCAATGTAATGACCCATGAAACGCATTGTTCATTTGTTTATTGTGATTTTGCAGTGGTGTGAACATGTATGCAATGTTGACTGGAGGCCTCCCATTTACTGTGGAACCATTCAGCCTTCGAGGTTTACATCAGAAGATGGTCGATAAGGAAATGAACCCTCTACCTCCTTGGCTTTCCACAGGTAAATAGTGAAAGCACCAATGGTGCAGATAGACAGTAATGTGTGCTACAAAGACAAATGTGAAAGTCTTTAAAAGTTGTGTTTGGAAAAGTTCACTGCAAAAACAGCCCCTTTTGAAACAAGTCAAAACCACTTAGTCCATTTAAATAAGATAAACGGTCTTATCAAGAATTCTTATTTTAAGAAAAAAAAAAAAATCTAGCAAGTTTTCTCAAACTGAGAATATTTTTAATCCGAAAATCTTCTTCATAAGAATAATTTTCTTCAAAGACAGAATATACTTTTTTTTTTAACGTTTTAAACTAGAGAGTCTTTTTACTTTCTTAAGATTGAGTTATTGCAATGTTGCCATTGTTTTTTTATTCATATGACTGGAAAATAAAGATTTCATCTTTTGATTTAAAATTAAATTTATACATATTTAATCACAAATAAGTAGAGGTGACTGTTGGATACCCTCATTATGCACATAACTTACAAATAAAGAAAACAAGCATTGACAAAAATCTGTCTAATTGAAAAAAGGGAATCACATTCAATGTTTTATATTAATTACAAACATGGAAACAGAATTTTGGATTTTCAGGCATGTAAATGTTACTGACAGGTTAGAATCACAGGCCCGTCACACTGCTGTTTTGTTTTGTATGCGAGCGAGGTATGTGAAAGACTATCACTGAGGCAGCTGGTAACGCCTGAAGGCGCTGGCACTCAACCAGTTTTTAATTTGCAGTTGTTTTTAAGAGAAAACTCTGATGAAAGTTTTTGTCTGGTGTGCGTGCAAGGTAGGCTGGTCCAGTTCTTGAGAAGCTGTCTTCTACACATTATCGTACCCCCTTCTTTATGCCATGGACATTCTTGCCTGCCAACAAAATAAAAACCAGTGAACTGATGACTGGTTTGGTTTTTAGATTATTGAGAGTCAGGCATACCTGAGTGATCAACAATACGGTAACACAAAGAAGTAAAAGTGAAGGTTTAATGCCTTCCTTAGACATATTTTTTTTAGGAGAGACAAAGTTGACAGGATTGGATTGAAATTGAAATGCCTGAATCTAGGAAATATTCACAAAAGAAAAACTTAAAGCATTTTCCATGGAAATAACAGTGATTATATCTGACTCTTGAGTGTACAAATGAAAAACACAAGACTAAAATTGTCCCTGTAAAAATTCTAAGACAGCTTTATAGGTTGGTTAATTGGTTTAGTAAGAGGTGGTATCACTTGTTCATGTCTTAACAGTGTCACTTGCTAATATGCAAACTAAGGAATGGATTAACCTGCTTCTGCAAGTGCGTAATAGTAAGCCTAGATCGCTTTTGTTATGTAACTGACTGAAGGTTGAGAAAGATTATGAATAAGATAAGGAGAGTCCAAGCTCTCATTCCTGTTTATGCACTTCTATTATTTTTTTTAGAAGTTATTATAGCCTGCATACAAGTTGTTATATAAAACAGGTACAATAAATTAGTGTGTGAAAAAATATCAGTGTGTGATCTGTATTTAACATGTGTGAAGACGGCGGTTAAGGGTCTTTTTCATCTGTGTTCTCAGGTGCTCTTTGTTTGTTGAAGAAGCTTCTTGAACCTGACCCCAACAAACGTCCAAATATCCACCAGGTGATGGCTGACTCCTGGCTGCAGCTCGCCAATAAGAACACAGGGGCTCCCTACCGCAACAGGTAGATCAACATACAAAACACACCTGGTTACATGGCGCATTCAAGTCAAATTATAAATTCAAACTTGTTTTTTTCTGTTTTATCTTTTAATTTTAGAATCCATATTGAAGAAATGAACCAAGATGTTGTTAAGTATATGACAGTGAAGATGGGCTACAAGCACAGCGAAGTGCTGAGTTCTGTCCTCACCAACCGTGCATGCCATACCTTAACCGTCTACTTTCTTTTGAACAAGAAAATGAAGAGGCTTTCCAAGGAATACAGGGTATGTAAACCCCCACACAAGGAAATCATGGCTTAAACTTAATAGCTATCAGGTGAGCAGTGAAAATATATTCACCTGCTGCTCACTATGAGGTTTATGGATGAATTATGATGTACTAAAATGGAACTGCACAACAGGTTTGGCCTGTTCTAAAGGTGCTGTGTACTATAATTGTACAGGAGATGCAGTTCCAGGATAAAAAGGAAGGAGAAACGCAGAAAAATGAATACTTCCAAACACAGTGGAGGAAGCATGTCGATAAACTCACCATCCCCCCGAAACAGACGCCCGTCTACCTGGCTGTCAGCAAGGGGCGCAGCAAGGAGAAGAAACACAGAACAGGTGAGAAGAGCACATTTCTTTGCGTAAATAAATGTAGACACTTGTACAAGTACAATGTATTTATTGTGTCTATTTCATCTACTTTTATTCATACAGGGTAGGTTGACTGAGCATGCATGTTTCACACACACGTAGTTACCCTGTCATCCCTCCATCCATCCATTGTTTGTCTGTCCATCCATCCAACCAACCACCCACTCATCTAATCTCCTGAGAAGACACATCTTGGACAACTTGTCAGACAATCATGGGGCAAGACACTAACATTTAATTTAAACAAGTTTACTTGTTGACAGACAGATGAAGTCAACACTGATTGGAGTAAGTATGTAGGTTGTGAATCAAGTCAAGAAAGTTCAGACTTTTGTCAGAAGGGAATCAGCTTTTATCACCTTTTGCCACTGAAAGCGGAACAAAAGACACATCCCAGGGGCAAGCTTAAGCTTCTTTTTCTTTTTTTGCTTAGACATACTGAGAAAGCCCCACAGGCTATTTCTGGTATTTCACGTTAAGATGAGCTAGTACTTGCAAAGTTTAAAGTCAGAGTAGAATGTTCTGTGCATTTCACATGTTCTGTCATGATTCATGTGCCATAACCTAGGCAAACAAGCTGTGCAGCTAAAATGGTAGCTGCAATCCTGGCCTTACAATTCATCTGTAGCAAGTTAGGCAAACAACATTATGTATTTTTTTATTTGAAAGTAAATAAACTAAGGTGTGCGCTTTTCTCCTCAGGGCTCTTGCGGGCCTTAGTTGGTGGCCATCGTAATTCACCACTAGCGCCACCTGGTACCGTTGCGTCTTCGTCCATGGAATATCTCGAGATCCACCCACTATTTCCAACCACCCCTCAGCAAAGAAGGCGTTTGGCTACCCTCCCGCAAGTTAACACGAGTCCAGAACACAACATTCCTGCTCCGCCTGCACCATCACCCATTGGTATGCACTCCTTTGGATCACTCTGCAAAGCTGAGGAAATTGAGGACACACCCTCCACACCCTGGTATAAGCTGACCAATGGTACCCTGTCGCCGCCACGGCATGTCTCTGCTTTCCAACCTGACTCCTCCTACCTAAAAAAGGCCACAATACCCAGCCCCCCTGTTCTTATAGTGAACCCACAGCCTAAGAAGAGTAACTCTTCTGATTGGTGCGGTTCCTCTGACACCAGTGGTAGCCCCCCAAGCACAGTCGGAAGCCCTCCAGGAACATCTGCTTTCAGTCCACCAAAGTCTGCCTTTAGTCCACTTAACCCCACATCGGCGTTCAGCCCCCCATCCAACAGTGGAAGCAGCGATCCAGAGAGTCCGACACACCGCAGTAAGTTTCCCTCCATGGGAATCGGACACATCCTGAAGAAGAAGGTCCAGCTCCAGCCATTCACTTTTCGACCTGAACAGGTCACAGAAGAAGTGGTATCACCACCTCCCTACCCCATGCAGACTCTCCTGTGTGCTTCAGGGGCATTAAAGACCCTCTGTTGAGGGATACAATGCAGAAGAAAACGAAGTATGATAGACTGACTCAAGGCCCTTCTCAGAAGAAAGGTCTTCCGGAGCGGCCTTTTGAACTGTGAACTGTCCCTTTACTGAGCCACTTTTCATAACACCTAATTCTTACAAAAACTGGGAATTTCACATAAAGTACCTCAATTGTTATAAGACCTGTTTAGTACCAGGTGGTGATACTGAGAAGATGAGACTGAAGTCGGATCCTTGAGCTAAACCTCATTCTGTCCCAGAGACAGAGTGGAGTTGGGACATCATGTATTATGGGCCTTTGCCATAAAACCCACACACACTCTCATACACATAAAACAATGTATCTTAGACCATGTCAAAGGTATTCTCTTGTGTAATATTTCTACAACTTGTTTCCAATTAACCCGTATACTGATTCACACCAGCTAAGTGACCCCAACTTTTCCCCTTACCTTAAAGTACAAGTGTAAATGTTTTTAGTCTTTGATAACTCTGTGTGATAGCCTCAGACTTCCAGCCAGCTGGCACTGTATAGGAAATGCTGGCTGAGAAAGTCCACTGCACTGCTCTTGAAAACCAAAACCTATTGTAACAATAGTGTTGAAGCGTCTTTTTACCTCACTGCACTCAAGTACGACTTGCTTGGATGGTGCCACAGCATTACAGCGCGTAAGCATAGATAGAATCATGTCAAGTATTCACAAAGAATACAGCCACACACTAACTTTGAGGTCACTAATAACTCATATTTCTAGTTATCTAACTTTTCATATACAAGTGTCACATCTCTTTTAAGACCTACAGGGAAACTCATACAGAAAAAGTTTTAGAACTCACTTTTTACACAGTAGGACATTATAGTGGGATTTTAAAAGACTATAGGATCAAAAGCCTTATGGAACTAACACACCTCAACGATGGCTGAGGGAATGAAACGAAAAAAAGTGACTTTCATGAAAATATTTCATGTCTTTTGTCTTAACTTTGTAGTTTGTGCAATAGTTCTAAGTGTCAATTGGAATGATGAGTATTTGTCACATGCTCTTTGAGCGACATGAAACTTGTTCCTGTAAATAACAGTACAAGCCCTGTGTGCCATGTTCAAGCGGAGCTCTAAAACTGTTTAAAAAAAAAAAAAAAAAAGAAAGAACAAAGGGTTCCATAAGCACATGACAAGGCTTTTTTTAATAATAAAAATGTTTTCGAAACTCTTTCTGTCCAAGAAAAGTTGCATGGGTCTAAATGTATTGTCAAGCATTTGATATGGTCTTTTTTCTACTTTTTTTTCTGGCTAAAATGGAGATTCATACGGACTCGAGGGGGTCTTTTGTAAGTTTTTTAAATGGGTGGTTTTGTTTGAGTGTCGAAAGATTTCTATGCTGTATAATTTTTTTAAATATATGAACTCCTTGTCTGTCTGATCTATCAAATGTCTTTTATTGCTTCTCTGTGTTCACTTCCATACTGTTTGAGTAAACAGAGTTTTTTGCTAGCTGGAAAGATCGAACGATACGCATGAAATTATGCGGAAAAGGGTGATTCATTTTCCATGGAATCCAGCTGTCGGTTTAATTAATCCACAAGTAACACATAGCCTCAGGTCTATTTAGTTTTTTCCAAATCTTCCACCTTCTGTAGAACCTAAAGTGAAACCATCTCTGGGGAAGGTTTTAGGTTACTTTACAGCCACTTCATCCCAATTGTATTGCATCCGTTACAAGTTTTCCCAAAGGACACCTTTGCTGGGTCTCATTTAAAGTCACTGGTGTGTCCTAAAACAGAAACACTCCAAACCCTGATACCACAACCCCTCCCTCATCGCTGACACACACGCCGATTGTAGACACTAATCTACTCAGCTGTGGCTCCCCTGTCCACATGATAAACATCTTTGGGTGACACTGCTATGTCGAGACAAAGAGGGGGGTGGGTCTCTGGGGCTCTGAGACAAACACACGAACAGGGTGACACAAACAGGGACGCCTGATTTAATCGGTCTGGCTAAGCTGATAAAAGCAGAGGGGCAAGAGTGGCCCTAAAATGCATTAAAAGGCAGAGCCCTTTGTTTTTGCAAAGACAAGCCGGAGTGTTGGTTAAAATCCCTTGACGCTCTGCTGAGACAAACAGCCTGTGGCCATGAATACTAAGGCTTAAACACAGCAAAAGGATCCTTCAGGACACCAAAAGAGAATCCTGCACTAGTGTGGAGCAACACTGTTCACACCTGACGCTCAGAGAGGAGCAGCTTTACCTCAGGGGAACATCACTGCATAGTTAAATTCCAAATATCCTCCCTCAAACCGACATTTTCACAAAGTCCTACTACAGTTTGTATAAGACATAAAAATACATTTTTTCATGAAATAACTATGATTATGTGTTCATTTCTATTGTAGGTTGCTTTTATTCTGGAAAGCTCAACATGATAAAATTCAAGTACAAATGTTTATTGCATCAGCAAGAGGATGTAAAATTTTATGCTAACCTTATATTGATTTGGAAAATAAATAAATATTACTCGCCGTGTATTGCGATCATCACACTAAGACTGAAAAACTAAAGTAATTAGACTTTTTAAAGTCATAAAAATATCTTTTTCAAATTTTTACCAAAACAAAAAAATTGAAGACTTTTTCAAACAACAGTTTTTGGGAGGAAAAAAAACACATCTGGTGTTTCCCTTTACAATGTTGCCAAACTGTCCACTTACTGTCCAGCAGGACTTTATTTCTGTCAATCTGTTCAGGCTTAGATCCTGATGACACTAATCCTGTTTTCTGCCCCCTGTTCGTCACATATACATGCACACAGGCTCACACCAGGGTGTCACTGGCAATGAGACGAGCCTTTGTGTCTGAGAAAAAAGGAAAAAAAAAAGTGGCATCCACTGGGAGAGCAAACTGGACATCCCAGGTCAGTCTCGGAGTGACCTGTGTCGTCTCAAACAGCAGAGGAAGATGAAGAGGAGTGAAAAAAACAAACAAAAGAAACAAGCTGATGTTTTTAATGAAGCAGGAGGCTATGAGGACTCAGTGGGGAATAACTGGCCGGACATGCAGCTCAACCAATCACACCCGGATGAAGCTGATTAATTAAACTAGTAGGTTCAGAGCAGTTACAGATATAGATACATTAAATAATCGAACCCCACAAATGAAAGAAGTTGCCATCAAGAGAGACACAAAAAGCTGAGGCTACCTTATGAATTTGGATGTAAACATGAACACCCACACATGTGAAAAACACGGAAAATGAACACCCACATCTATGAGTAAAGGCACAGTAATAGGTAAAGACTTTGGAGATGCAATAAATTTGGAGCATTCACTGAAATAAATTAGGAGTTGGTCATTGATCATCCATCTGCGATAGTTAGGTGTGGCACTACCTAGAGAAAAAATAAACAAGCTGGGTGGGAAAGCAGAAAGAAAAAAAACGTTGATTAAAATGGTCATTGTTTAAAAAAAAAAAAAGGCAAAAATTGGGGACTTCTTGTTGTTGCTTTCAGTTTAAAAAAAAAAAATCCATTCAATGTAGGTTTCCCAAACCATATTTTCTAAGTTGCCACACAGGTGGCACTCCTAAAGATATATTTTCCCAAAAATAAAAAAAACACATCAGCAATCAAATCAAAGAGCAGCGTTCAGCCTATAGGATCTCAGAGTCTGAGGTAGCAGCAGCATCAGTCCAAGCAACCATTGGTCTGTTGTTTCATTCGGCAAAGGCTGTAATTGGCTGCCAGCGTGTCGAAGCTTCATTGACTCCATGGCAACATTGCTTCCTTATTGCTTAGGGAAGGTGAAAAAGGAGGGAAAAAGGGGAGGCGACTTTCACTCAGACTCTTACCGCTGCATTATTCATCCTTTGTCCCCGAGAGCTTGTCGGATGAGAGTAGATGCGCTGAGTGATGTGTGCGCGCATGTTTCTATGTTTGTCTGGGTGCCAGTGATTGGTTCAGGCATGAGGGTTGAATGGGGTGAAACCGGTGCAATAATTACACCAAACGGTGTAATACATCCAGCAACAACATGCCTATATATAAATGTACTGCTTGAGCTGGGAGAGCCAGCAGACAGGGGGATGCCTGTGACAGATACCTGACTAAAAGCTTTTATTTTTCCTTAATTCACAATCAAAAACACATTATTTCAAAAATAATTCTGATTTGGGGTGCTCATTTACACATCTGGACAACAGATGGCATTCGTGTTGTATGCAGACACCTCCTCAGGAGGGAGTCTGACACCTACACCACTAAAAACAACAAGTACCACGCGGGTTTGTTTGTTGTTGTTTTTACTCCCAAACAACAGCAGAGGGTGGGGAGGGAAGTCGGGAAAGGGGAGGAGGATGAGACAAAGGGTGGAGTTAGAGCTGGAGAAAAACATCCTGCGGAGATTAGGGGTTTTGGGGAGGGGGTGTTCATTCAGAACTCCTCCTCTGCGTGGGGGATAACTTCAACTGACAGGCGTTTTGGCCAGTGAGCGGGCCGACTGCTCCTCCGGCGCTCAGAGAGATGACGAGATGGCAACAGGCACTCTCGGCGTAGCACATGCTCTCAGTTGCCATCGCAACCTGCCCTTGGATACAGCGTGCTGGTTGGCCATCCTCGACTGTTGTTGTTCTGTGAGGCTGATGAAACCTCGTGGGTGAGGGCGGGCAAGCGGTACAGCACTGAGCTGCTTCGGCGTTTATGGTAGAAAAGTGTTGCTAGGCACATTAGAGGTCAGCTAGTAAACAAACATTGAGGCATTAATATTTAATCATCCCTGCCACCCCTGGAGTTAACCTTTTAAATCTAGAATCCAAGCGGAAGTTTTAACTGGAAAGCATAGCAGGACGAGATGATCCTTAAAAATCTCAGCAAAAAAGAACGCTTTAAAAAGATTATATTGATAGCTCGGATTGTTTTTTTGTATAAATTCAAAGATGATACTTTGTCGATGGTTTGAAAACAACATTTTTATGGAACAGGTGAAACTTTATTACATAAAAAGACATGAAATCATACAAAAAAAGAATTTATACAACAATTACCTTTTTTTTTTTTTTAAACAGAAAACAATATTTCAGCCACCCCAAAGTAACATGTTCTTTGGGATTTCAGCAAATGTGAATTTGCTTTAATGGGAAAATTCCACACTACAAAGGCAATCCTATCCGTTGAAAAGACATAAGAGAAGTGTGTGTGGCCACGAAGTGAAAGATCAATACTGCACTGTGCTGAGTGTGCAGCCTGCATGATGAAATCCTGCACAAATAAACATTCTTCCCGTGGCACACATACAAAGACCCACAGAGACGGCGGTGCCACGAGAGGCGGGCTGGCAAGATGATTGATTACGAGTGCCGACAGTCTTTGTTTCAGCAGTTGTACTTGGGACGAGAGCAAGGTGAGGCTGTGGAACAAAATGTACCCATGAAGGAATGAGGTGGAATTTCAGGTGGGAAGCAATAATGTAAGCATACAGGACAAGGACAAGGAGCTCGAACACGGAAGCTGTGCGTTAACACGTGGACAAACACAGCCTCCAATAGCGGGCATCCATCAGTGTCAGGCCTCATCACATCCATCCTGAAGGCCACCTTCGATCTCCTCCAGCCTCTGCGCCATAGACACCACCAGCATTTTCATCTGAAAGGAACGCGGGGGTCAGGCGGGAGAAGTTTTTTCGAGTGGGGGGGGGGGGGGTGGAGAGAGAAGAGAAATGAGTAGAAAGTGAGGATGAAGGAGTCACAGTGGGGAAGAGATGAAGGGAGGCGTGGACAGGTGGGAGCAGCAGGAAGCTGTTAGAAGAGGGAGAAGGATTAATTAGAGAAGGGAGTTAGTGAGGAGGAATGGTAAAACTAAGAGAGGAGATGGTCAAAGATGGGTGGATTTTTGATTGGGTGGGGCTCTGGACTGGGGGGGAGCAGATCATAACAAGTATCCACAGTTTAAATAGGCAGAATTCATTAACTACAGCAGCAGAGGAGATTAAAAACAACATTGTAATCAAATAAATTACAGCTAAAGAGAAAAAGAAAAAAGCTAAAGGCGAGTTTGATGGAAAACGGTAACAACATCACACTATTTAAAGAAAAGCTCTAGATGAAGAATGGGAAATGATGTAAAGGTTAACGTGTACAAGCAAGATTTGACATGTAATGGATCTAATGTGTTTTAATGTTTAAACAGAAGTTCCACAGTGAGGGGTTTCCCTTAATAAAACATTGCTGACTCTAAAGCTAACACTTATCCATCTTAATTAGTAAAATATGACTCAAAGTATGTCTATAGACCTAAAATAGATTTTTTTTTTTAATTCAGTAAATTCAATGGGTGTGAAACAACCGGTATTTGAATTCCTGACCTGGTCAAACATAAACATAATCCTGTTGCAGTGCACCGATGGCAGACAGTGAATTATGGTGATAAATCTCCTAAAATTAAATATGGTGGGCAATCATCAGATAAATTGCCAGCCTATCCAGACAGACAGTAAACACAATCAATAGTAAACTGGGCACAGGGTTAATCTAGTTTCAGAGCCGCACAGATTACACTGTGAAGACCTAAAGAGGTTTGTTTTTTTATGTATTTGTTTAGATCAACACACATTTTCCTAAAGGATTCAATTAGTCATGTCACTACTTTAGGTCTTTAAAGTCATCATAAACACAACTCTGTTCTGTTGCTTGGATGAATGCCTCGACAGGAGAACAGTTGGTTTTTTTTTGTGGTTGCTTTCTAGATCAAACTTTGTGATAAGAAAGTTTGGTCTGTTTGAGCTGTCATATTAATCAATTAGGTTTAATTAATTAAAGCAGCTGTGTTGAACCACAAAGACACCTGATGATAAAAAAAACATGTTTTCCCACCAACAGAGATGCCTCAACATGAACCCTTTCACATCTATTGTCCCTGGTGCAAGAGTGTGGGTGAGCGGTGGGGTGTTCCTGCCCTTTATCGCCACCTACTGGCCAAATCCCGCATTGAAATGTTTTCTAAACAAAGGGTGATTAAGATGAACAGTTCATTTCATCTATGCAGCTGAAGATCCAGCGTAGTGACAAAGAAAATAGTATCTAATCAAATATATGAGTATATTATTCAAACGATAAATTATTTTCGTATTATTATACAATCATTTATAAAGAGAAAAAAAATGCTATAGTAAAATATATCTAGTTTCTCAGGTGTTCAGTTTATAAATATTGAATGAAAAAAATCTGTTTGCAGGAAATGACATGGAGACATGAGGTAATGTCTCGCATAGGGTTCTGCTC
Source organism: Oryzias curvinotus (assembly GCA_023969325.1). Lineage (NCBI taxonomy): Eukaryota > Metazoa > Chordata > Actinopteri > Beloniformes > Adrianichthyidae > Oryzias > Oryzias curvinotus. Next base: position 20,118,382 of record CM043719.1, read on the forward strand.
GCCTCACCAGTGAGAGTTTTCTGGAACTAAGCTGATGTCATTCCTGCTGTAGTACAACCTGTACACGTCTAACACACAACAGAGACAACCTAAAGCAACCAAATCTCTGTCAGTACATCACACTGCTTCCTGATGCTACCAACACTTACAAGCACCCCTAATAGGTTACATCTATTCGGTTTTATTTTTTCCTACTTAATTTGACAACAACTATAAAATAAATTAAATCAGTTAAGAAACGGTGACAAATACTTTGTTGAAAACATAAACATAGTCATGCTTTAAAACTAACTTTTTGGAAAAAAAAAAACATTTAGACAAAACACACTAGCCAAGAAAAACAGAGAAGCCAGACAAAGAAAAGCTGCAGCACTTATTTACCTCTGATAGCTGTTGTTCAACAAGGCCTCTGTATTCCAGCGTAACTGGTTTCTCGTCTGAGCCCTCTGCTGCCATCATCTGGCTTGCAGAGCCGAGCACATAGCTGAAAAATGGATCATACTATAATGTAGCAAAAGCAATTGAAATGTGCATTATAGACTATTCTTCAGCAAAGACATTTATACAACAGCTTGTCTTGTGTGATGTTAATGGCATTTATTTTAGTTTTAAAATATGCTTTTGTAAAAACATTTTTTAAGTCGTTAAAAAAAAGTTCTATACAACCTTATATTCAATAGTTTTGCTTATTCTGTTTGAAAAAAATGTTTTTTCCCAATAATTTACATTCTACTATTATTTACAATAGTCACACTATACAATATTACTATACTAGTTTTGAAATTACAGGGCTCCAGACTAACTTTTTTCACCAGGAGCACAGTGGCCCCTGACTGAAAATTTTAGGGGCACAACCAGAAAATTTAGGGGCGCATACCGTAAATCAACATGCTAACCAAATCTACTAATTTTCACTGTATTACTAATAAAATACTTTAATAATAGATGCAGAAATTAAATGTGCGGTTTTCAATTTTATTCTGCACTTTTGAGATGCAACAACAGGTAAACTGACAGAACCATCACTGTCATGACAGAACAAATAGTAAAGAAACGAGATGGAAATTCATCTTGGTGACACCAAAATAGGTGCAGCCAAGATGCACATAAGCGTGTTGTAGATCACCCAGGTGAACTCAACGCTGCACAGATCACCTGGTGTGTGAAGTATATTTTTGTTTTTGCTCCAACATTAACTGTCAATCATCACAAAAATATCGCAAGAAAGGGGTGGGAGCAAGGGGCAAACCTACCCGGACACAGCTGGAAACTGCACTGACTGAAAGCTGCCCTACAGACTACAAAACAATGCATTATGGGACATGTGTCCTGATGGTTTTTGTAGTTGAGTGAGAAATTAAAATAATTTAAAATACCAATTCATTAAAAAAAGGCTACATACATTACAAACCCTTAAAATAATCATAAAATATATAATAACACAGATCACACTAAGGGGGAGAGGAATATTAAAACTAAATTGAATGTTAAGGACAACTCCAACTTCCTGTTGTCCTTCAGTCTCGCTGCAGATCCCCCCCCCCCCCCCCCCCCCCCCCCGCCTGGTCTCCCCAACGATCCAGGCGAGGTGCCGGTTCATCTCAAGCACGTCTATCGTTGCATTTTCCCCACGTATTTTCAGTGTGTCTAAAACTAATGTTGTTTTTGCTCGAGTGTGTTTAATGTTCAAGCCCCGTTAGCTGTCAAGCATGTACGTGAGGGACATTTATTCTTCTTAGCTTACCCGACTCCCGCGGGACGGGAGCGATGTGCTGCCGTAACCCGTTTGATGCGCCGCCGTAACCGTAACCAAAACCTAAACCTTCCTACGGGTCTGTGTGACCCAGAGAAAAGTTCAGCACGGACTGCATATATTTAGAAAATTACGAGCGAATAGATACGTTCTAAAAAGGAAAGTAAGGAACCCCCAAGAGTCATTTACCCCAGTGGTCCCCAACCTTTTTGTCACCGTGGACCGGTACAACGCAAGACACATTTGCCGCGGACCGGTGGGGGGCGGGGGGGGGGGGTGAAGTGGGGGGGAGGGGGGGTACAACGCAAGACACATTTACCGCGGACCGGGGGGGTATTTCTCTTTAGTAATAATAATAATAGCAATAATAATAATAATTTTCCCCTTGTCAAAGCAACTTTCTAAAGAAGTTTGTTTTTTGCTCATTTTGGTTGTTTGGGTTTAATTTTAGTGGGGTTTATCACCTGATGTTTGGTGTCGCGACTTTGACGTGCGTTAAGTGTGACAGATGTAACAGAGAGAATCCGGTCACTTTTCAAAATAAAACGTTTTTGTCGAAAAAAAAAAAAAGGAAATTATTTTTTCTTTCTGTGCGTCCCGGAGCCAAAACTTCCCGCGGCCCGGTGCCAAGTGTCCCGCGGCCCGGTACCGGTCCGCGGCCCGGTGGTTGGGGACCACTGATTTACCCCACTGTGATTGGTTGGTCATCTCCGTGCACGACGATGAAAAAGTGTCATTCATACAAACTGACGGGCTGCAGTAACATTAAACTTTCATATTAAGGCGGGGGCCGCAAAATATCATCTTGGGGGCTGCAAATAGCCCGCGGGCCGCGAGTTTGAGACCCCTGCTGTAGTTCTGGCACTGGTACACTAGCCGCAGGTTGGAAGAACGAATCAATAGTTCACTTACTCATAGCTCAGACGCACATATCAGGTTGTGATGATATTTGTCTCCGTTTCCTTCCCACAGATGTTAACGCGCGATCGACTATTTCTAGGCCCCTCCCCCTCCACGCATTTTAGCCACTTACAGTGGCTTTCCCTTTCTTCTCACACGCAGTGGCCGCCTCACAGACGGGCATCACTCAATGAAACGCAAGTGTGTGCTCGCGTTTCATGAGTATGTGCGCGAGTGTGTGTGTCTGCCTGCATGCGTGTGCGCCCGCGTCTCATTGATCATTTCATTGATCATTGACGTGCCCCTTTCACGTTTGATGTATAAAAAATACGTAGGGTGGGGGAGGCAAATTTACGGGTCGCACATGTGCGACTGGATGTAAAATTCAGGCGCACACTCTCAAATTTTGGTCGCAAAATGCGACCAATTGGTCGCAGTCTGGAGCCCTGAATTATGTATATCTATAAAAAGGTCGGTCTGAAAAGAAAGCTTTTCTGAAAGATGCATATCATTTAAAAGTTCCACTTAAATCATCCTTTGATCTATTTAAAAAAAATTAAAATAAAATGATCTTAATGCTATTTTTAGCCAAAATCCCAAATCCTGTGTTGTTTTCTAGGAAATAGTTTCTGCGGAGCAGCAGGAGTTCATCAGAAATTCACCTATGAGTTGTGGGCGGGACTGTTGGCACGGAATTAGCCTGCCCTGACTTCCCATCATCCCTTTTTTGACACTGTCCCTAGCTTCCAGCCCCTCACACCGCCAACCCAAATGATACAACAAAAATGGCGATTAAAACTGGCGCTATCCAGTGGAACAGTAATACTCAGAAATGCCATTTTAAGCCTAACTTGCTTAATAAATGTCCTCCATCGTCAGAAAAATGTAACAATAACCTGTTTAATAAACAATTTTAAGAAAATAATTTAGATTTTTTTAAAAAAAAAAAGCTCTGATTGTAATCAGAGATAAAAATACGTGTAGCCCATTACATTTGAAGCCATTATAATGGCTGGGATTCCAAAATGTTATAGTTTGGAGTTTAAAAAAAAAGTTGTTTCTACTAAACACAGTGTTTTTGAGGAAGTTTTCAAACTGTTGTAAATAGCTTAATTACTCAAATGGTGGTTTTCAAGAGGATGCTTAGATCTAAATCAAACTTCATGAAGCAAAAATACAAATTTTATTTAACTGCAGCACAGATGTCAAGAGTGAAACAGATTTACAACGGTCACAAAATACATTAATTGATTTATTCAGTGTTTAATATATGCTCCAAAGCAAACTGATGTCTGCGTCTATAAGGCTTTAAAGTAATTTTGATATTCTAACATTAGGAAGTGTTTTACTGGATAATCTAACACCGCATTGTGTTAATTTTTAAATTGATAAGGCTGTCTTTGAAACAAACATTAGATGTCACATAAATAAAACATACCTTCTTGGAATCAGAAATTACCTGTCAATGTCTGCTACGTTGAAACAGAACGTAAACCTTTTGTGGTCCAGCTGTTTGGGTGTGGAGGTGAAAACCATGCCAAGAACAACATGACAACCCCGACAGATGAGATCTAGAGTTATACTGTACATAATGGGGGAAAACAGACACAGAATGCCAAAAATGTATATTGAGCAAAATCAAATCACAAATAACTAATCAAAACAATAATAATAGCAATTCTCAGTTGGTTTAACTTGTTAATAAAGCAGTGCAGACTGTGACTATGAAGGGTTGTAAAGGTGCCATATTTTGAAAAAACTAAAATATAAACATGCAACATGTAGAGCCTGTTCAGCTTAGCCTAGTGAGTGTTTAATTCGTCTTTCCATTTGAGCATTTCCATTGGTCTTCTTACCATAAAGAACGCTTTCCTACTTCTAACAGACGATGCTCTTTTCCAACTTGAACGTTGTCGGTAACTCCTGTGATAAAAAACATTAAGCATGTGTCAGCTGCAGCGGTAAAACACCGATTTTCTATCCTATTAGTTGACCTCAGACTTACGTTTCAGTTTTATCTGATTTTCTTCGTATTCACTTCCATCCCATGAAAGTGAATCCCCGACAGGCAGCCTACACTTGGCACAGATGAAGACGACGGGTCCGTCATAACCGTCGTCTTCCTCCTCCACATGGTTATCGTGACCGAAAAGAATTTCTTTAGCAGTGGATGAGTCCAGACTGCCACCTTCAAATGTCTTATTGAGAAATTTCTGATAGCAGTTCGTTTGTCGCCGAGACGCCATTACAGCTTATTTATCCTGTTTTGTTTTTCTTCTTTTTCTTCTTTCACGCTATGTTTTGAACCTCCCGCCTTAAAGTCAAAGTATCGCGATAACAAAGAGGAAGCTTCCGTTTCTCAGATTATTACCAAAAATACTGTGTATTTTTTTCTACAGTTTTTTCTGGTGTTTATTCAACAAATATAAATGATTTATTTGAATTCTTAACAAATTTCTTTACAATATGACGCGCAAATATACAAAGCGTTTGCGGCTATATATATCCGCCCTCTCATTGGTTGAAAACCAGGAAGTTTTAACACCCGGTGGGCGAAACGGCGGTCTTTGAGTTGGTTAAAAGTGCAATTCTTTTAAGTTGATCAAAAAAAAATTGTATCTTCTAGTCAATATGGGTGAAAAGATAAAAAAGGTAATTTCCATAGTTGTGCAAATTCAAATGAATGCGTCAAGCGTTGAGATGTCAGTTTGTTTTGTTTGTGTCGCAGGTTAACAACTGGCTCGCCTCAGTGTTTGGTGATCAGCCGGTGCCACCGTTTGAGGTAAATACAAGAGTGATGGACATATTGTACCAACTTGCAGAGACCAGCGAAGCTCGATGCAGTGACACCGCTTTGCTCATAGAAGATCTCAAACAGAAAGCTTCAGAGTATCAGACTGAGGGTGAGTGGCAGTAAGTAAACGATCGTTCTGTGATGAAATTAGAAATGCACATTTATAGACAGAATGCAATAGATAATGCAAAGTTTTCGAGTTGTTGCAGCGCTTTTCAAGAACAAATGAGTGACCATCTTGATTCAAACAACGGAATAATAAAATCTCTCAATCAGGAAAATATATCGTCAATGTAGTTTATGGGCAGATTTGACCATACATTTATTTTTTTATTATTAGATTTCTTTGTTGACTTCATAAAAATAAGATGATCCTGATTTGACCCCATAAAATGAAACATTTATATTCAGAATGGCCACATGGCCCATGTGATGGAGTGGCCAGGGATAGGCTCCAGCAACCCATTTTCCCCTTTTGGGAGAAATGCAGATCTGAATAATATTAGGTATTACATCAATAAAGGAACATGTCTACTGTTGTTACAGATAAAGTGGGACTTACAGAAGTGTTCTTTTTTTTTTTTTGGGCCACAAAGCAAATCTTTATCGTAACATCTACGAAATATTAAAGTACTTCAGCACTTAGCCTTGTGTGTTGTTGGTGTTTTGTCTTTGACATGCAGCCAGCAGTCACAGTGCTCTCATCTCGGAGAACCAATAAGTATTTTTGCAGCAAAGTACGAGGTTAGATTAAGTGTAGGATTTGTCAAAACAATCAAACTTTTTTTTTGGTTGCATTTTTCTAAACAAAACATTTTTGCATCCTGTATCAGACAGTTGCACAAACTGGAACAATTATTTTTTCCTTACAAATTGAGCTTTTCAAACTGAGAGTGTCCTGCCCATTGTTCATTGCAGATAAGGCAAAGACTTCACAAAATCCTTTTTAAATAGTTGACAAATCACTTTAGGGACAGTTTTATTTTACTTTTTATTATTGTTTTGCTACTTGGAACATTTCTCTAAACTAGTGTGTTCATCCACCCAGCTATTTACCAGCAGGATGTTCTCCTAGAAGGGGTTGGTCTCTCTCCCACAAGCTTGTCAAAACCAGCTGCCGACTACGTGTCTGCTTTAGTGGACAGTGCCATGGTGCTGGGAGTAAGAGACACATCACTGGGAAGGTAAAGTCCTCCAAAGTTTTTTTTATTATTTGCATCAGTTCTATGAAGAGTATAACAAAGCATGGCTAATTTATTGTCTTGTGTAGTTTTATGCCAGCTATCAACAGCCTCACCAATGAACTGCTGGAAGCGCAGAAGTCTCATAGAAGACTCGAGAGGGAACTCGGAGCTCTCAGAAATACCCTTGGTTCCACTTTGATGCTACGGGCAGACTTGCAAGAGTAAGAGCAGATTTTTTTGCACATCAATATTCAGATGAGTTTGCAAACAAATAATGCATAGAAAGATTAGTTTAAATGAATAAAGTGGTGAAAATGCAAAATCATAGCCAAGCCTACCGGTAATTTAAATGTTTGTTTACTATTCAAAAATTCAACGTTTTAGGTTTTCTGACATGCGTGTCTTCCTTCTCCAGGGAAATTGACAGAACTGCTAAATCTCAAGCAGTGGAGGGCTCTAAAGCAGAAGAAAGGCTGCTCACCATGGACTTTGTGGAGGCAAAGACCGCAGAGCTTACTATCAAATTGAAGAGATCTGAGGTTTGTTGTAGTGTCCTCCAAAAATATATTTAAAATTCTCATCTAAAAATCAATTAATAAATTCAACAGTACTTTCGTAAGACGTAAATGCAAAAAAATAGATGCAATTTAAGTGTCATGCTCCCACACCAGATTTATCATTTCCTGGAAGAAAAGTTTTTAACGTTTCCTAAGTGGTGCCTGAATTCCTTCACCACTTTATGCACTGTTTAGGGCATTTGCCATTTTATCGGTAGTCCAAATCTACAAAATCCAAAAATCCAGTACCCTAGAAATTCCCCAGAAGTTTCTGTGAAGAAGTAGTGTGAATTGGTGCTGCTTGGATTAACAAATATAGACCACAATGCATTGCGTTTGGTCATTTTGTCATTTGAAAAATGACAATGACAATGTTTTTATTATCAGAACTCAAAATGGTCTGTGAAATGTTCATATTTGTTAGGTTTATACTTCGGCAAATGGGTGAAATATTTAGCTTTTAAAAAATAAAAAAAAAAGCTGTGAGCATGTTTCTGAACTGCGTTAAAATCCAAGGCACTGGATGGTTCTTCACTGAGCAGTGAGTGAATTTGGATACGGCCCTAGTTTTGAAGCTGAAGACTTTTTGTTAACTAAGTCCAGATGACAGTTTAAAACCTTGTTCTGCTATAGAACAAATCTGAGTGAATGAGTCTTCTTAGGTATATTTCTAATCATTAAATATTTGCCTCAGCTGATGACGACATACGTGTCATTGTCATTTATTTTATTTTTCATTTTTAGATAAAGTTCACGATCCAAATATAGTATTTATTGCAGGCTGTGTTTATACATGACACCAAGTGTGACATTTTTTTGTTTTTGGTTAGCTGGACTACTTTAACACTTGAAATAAGCTCGATATTTTTTTATAGGCTTAAACAAATGTAAATTAAAAAAATGCACAGGTGAATGTTTTCTTTACCTCTTCTTATAGCTGCTACTCTGAAGTTAAGACATTTTGACTTTGTTTTTTTGTTTGTTTATCCTTGCATTTTGATTATAAGTGTCTTCTGTAATCTTTTTATTACAATGAATTGAAAGTTTTTATTTCATCTGGTTAATGGTAAACTTTATACAGTAGGATCTTTCTATTTTCAATTTTGGAGAATATGATTGGGCATTACTAAGCCAAAATAAGTAAAATCCTTTCTGAAAAATCATACCGTTTTTGTGGATTAAGAGGCTAAAGTTGAAAACCTTTGTTAAATAAATTAGCTTTAATATTAGAAAATAGAACTTTAATTGATCCCACGATGGGGAGAATGAAAATTTGATTAAAACATATTTTGTAAACAATACAGTTCACCTCAATTTAATCCCATTCAATTCAACACACGATCGTTTTTCTTTCCAGTTTTTTTGTTTTTTATTTATGATTTAAATCTAACATGTTGACTCGAGTATTGAAGTTGAATCCTGTGTTTGAGGCCAGAGATATAATATAGTGTTTAGAATTGATCTTAACATTTCTAAGAGACCAGATTCTACAAATATATTTTTATAGTTTATCGTCGTACTTGTGCCAATCCTCCAGGCTGAGCTCACATCCAGGAACATGGAGAAGTCTATCACCCACCAGGCCATTGTACAGCTGGCCGAGGTATGTTGATCCTCCCACATACATCCCATTTGTTGCTACAGCAACAAACGACTTGCATTGTCTGTTTTAGGATTTGAAACATGTCTTATTTATCTCTCCACAGGAAGTCAGTACCCTGAAAACAGAAATAATCCCCTTGAGAAAAAAACTGGAGTCATACCTGGACCTCAGCCCAGTATGTTTTATTGTAGTTTGTTTCAGAATTTTCAATCAATTTCCTGCAAAATAAAGTACTATTATTTTTTTTTTATGTCTTGTTTTCTAAAAAATGTTGTTGTAGTTACTGGTAATTTCTTCTGAGTGTTTGAATATGGTGCATATGTACTGTTCACAGAGCCCGTCTCTGGCACAAGTGAAAATAGAAGAAGCAAAGAGAGAGCTGGTGAGTGTCTGGCATGGCACCTCGGTTACAACGCAGGTGTGACTTCTAACTCTTTTTTTGTTTCTTTAATTACAGGCTGCAATTGATTCGCAACTTGAGGAAAATTTTAATTTCAATTGAGGATGTGTCAAATGTCAAAATTATTAAAAATAAAATTTTCCCCGTTCAAAGTCTCACTCCTGTCATTTTTCGATTTGTTTCAAGTGTTCCCAGTGGTAATTTAATTAGTATTATGGCTTTTTAAGGAAACATGGAGTTGTGGGCAAGACCATTGGCGCGGCGCAACCCCACCTCTCCTTCCCGTCATCCATCTGTTAACCTTCTCTCCCACTAGCTTTCAGCCCTTCCACTGACAACCTAGCACTACAAGTGCACCAAAAAAGGGCGAGCAGTTTGAGCTAGGACAAGGAAAACAAAACATACATGGATCTAGTCATCTGCAAGTGGATGCATCAGAATGGAGCAGATCAGGGATCTGGTGACCCGCTTAGTGTGTCATATTTACAACTATTTGAACAAAGAAATACTTAAAAAATAAAATTTTCATTTAATCCTCTTAATACATGTCCTTTATGCGGAAAACGCCACTAGAACATGTCAAAAACACAATTTTCATCAGTGTTGGTCTTGAAACGTTTTAATTAAAATCTAATCTTTTAATTGAAAATAACGCGATAGACTACCAGTATATACATATTTGTGTGGTCATCACATTGATCAAAATGTATCTAATTTGTGTCGCTGCATGTCTAAATGCAATGTTTGCAGTGATTTTTGTCAGTTGAATGTGTACCGTACATCCTTTTTTATTGGTACGTTTAAGGTGAATCGGTTCAAACTGACTTTGCCTGTCATGTTTTCCTTTTTCAGTGTAAGTCAGGCTCTGTCCCTCCCTTGGTTGGAATTTTTATATCTCCTTTTCCTGTTTGCTACAAGTTTCTTCAACAATAATCAACTGTTTTGTCTGCTGTTCACTTAATAGATTGTGTTCTACAAAATCCCTTTTTAGACCTTAAAGGTTTTGGGGGTTTTTTTCAGACATGTTTTGGGCTTTGTGATCCCTAATCATGTCGGAAGTTAAAAATAACTGTTGTGCCTGAGGTCTGTTGACTGAATATTTCTGTTTTGCCTGTGGCAATGTCTCAAACCAGAAATATTGGCATTTATTTTTTAAAAGCTAAGCCACATGTCTATGTCAAAAAAAAGAAAAGAAGGGTGTTGACTTTTGCAGCAAAACTTCCTCTAGCTTTTGACAGGGCACGTGAAAAGAGTTCTAAATCCTCTCCCAGGATGCCTGAAGCTAATTCAAACTGAGAACAGAATCAACTTGTCCCGTCTGTATGCAAAATACCAAACCAAAGCTTCTCCTCTCTGTCCCTGGAGCTGAGCATAAAGACCTCAGCAGTCTCTGTAGATTTGACTGCTGTTGGCCTGCTCTGCAGTCTTACATGGATATCGGGCCGTTTCCATGGAGCGGGTGACGGATGTGGGCTGGACAGCAGTTTTCCCTGTGGGGCTCCCAACTTCATTGAAAGCCACCATGTGAGGAGGATATCAATAGTTTAAAAAAGGGAAAAGATTAAAAAATAAATCCAGACATTTAATGGTCAGGTTTGTACTTTTTATTCCACCAATAAACACAGCTTCTTGCTTTGTTTTTGTTTTTTTATACTAATAGTTTTTGCGGTATATAACCTCAGAGAACATAAAAACTGTTTAAATGACAAAACAATTGAAAATTTGGAAGACCATCTGAACTGAATGAAAACTGGATGAAACTAAGAAAGTGTACATTTTGGCGCTAAAATATCAGCTTGAATTTTTTTTCCCTAAAGAACGATGATCAACCCTAAATTTTCCTTTAAATGTAATTATGTTTTTTGATGCTTAAACAAAGCCTTTGCGAGCATTGCTTCTTAGCTCCGTTGCAATATTGTTAGCTTGGAAAAGGCACATTTTTTGTTCCAAATTCTTGGGGTTTCTGATTGACCATATCTGGATAAAGTAGTGTTTAAATTCAGATCAGCAAATCCTCCTTTTCATGGGCATCAGCAGAGCGTGGTAGAAAGATGCCTTGTTTCTTGACTCAAGGGTTAAAGCAAAATCTTTAATTTCCAGTGATTCTTTCTGGCAATTTTTGTCCCTTTGAGTCATGACGCTAACCCTCATCTTCTCTTTTTTTAACCCTTGTTTTGTCTTAACCTCTCCTTTTAAAACTTAGGATTTTATGATTTTTCCTAAAAAGACTCCGTCGTTAGGAAAAGTGATACTTTGTTTACTTCTGAGGTGTAGACCACTAAGGTACAAAGATTGTCTTATAGGTCATTTTTGACCCATAAATTATATTTAATCACTAGAAAAAAGTTCAAAGGCCACAGACAAACTCTCTTTACTTACATACCAACATACCTGATCCACCTGAGGCTGCAGCTGGGTCAGCCGAAAAGCAAAAGATGCCAGAACTGCCCTTCAACGAAGAACTACAAGACACAGGGTGCAAAGCAGCAATTAGTTTTGTTGTATTATGAGAAAAAAAGGCTTTTATAATTCACTTCCTAAAAAATATTAACAAATAATCTGTTAACAAGGATTGTTAACCGTTTTTTTCCATTTCAATATAATTAATTCCGAAGTAATTACTTCAAATTGATATGAAAGCAATAATAACCTCTACTGTGTAAAATACAGCTTATGACAGTTGGTTTGTTTTGTGCAACAATGCTCACTGGTGATCATCTTTTTTATTTTGTAACGAAAAAATCTGATAAGGGCTGCACGGCAGCACAGTTGCTAGCGCTCTCTCCTACAGGGAGAGGCCCATGCTTCGAATCCCTGCTGGGACCTTTCTGTGTGGAGTTAGCATGTTCTCCTCGAGAAAAGCATGTTTCATGTGTTGATTTGTTTTTTAAAGTGAGGGATAGGCAACTCCAGGCCTCGAGGGCCCGCATTCCTGCATGTTTTCCAACATACACTGCTCTGGCATGCTCTAATTGGCTGGACACACCTGAGCCAGGTAATCGGTCATGATAGACCTTGGATATCTAGAAATAATGTAGACATTATGGCCGTCTAGGCCTGGAGTTGCCAATCCCTGCTCAAAAATGTCCCTTGGTGTAAGTGTCGAATTAGCTGAGTGCTGCTGTGAAAGGATGTCCAGGATGTCCCCTGCCTCTGCCCAACAGTAGCCAGGATAGGCTCCAGTGACCCCGACATGACAATGAATGGATGGAAAATATGATGAAAAATTAAATAAATTGAGTTAATCAATAAGTAGCAGGTTGTTTCATCATGTGCGATAGATTTTAGATTTAAAATTCAACTGAGCTGCTTTATTTGGGGTGGGCCATTTTTTTAAATTGTCCTGTCCAACAGCTGAGCAAGCAAATCAGACTGAACGCCTCTTGTGTTGGACATATTTTACTGTTACAATTAGGTTTTATGGATCTTCAGTTAAGTGAAGTGTTAATTTGTATAAACCCCTTTTGCATTTGAGGCTAAGCTTTATTTATGATAATTATGCTTATATGCATTCTTTGTTGGACCGCACGGAAAAGGAAAAGAGAGGGAGAGAGTGGGATGTTAGAGATGGGAGGTCAGGCGTTAAGATCGGAGAGACTTATCTCACAGGGCGCACCGACTAAAATTAAGTTATGCACGCAGACAAGTACAAACAAGATTAACATAGCCAATATTCTTGGAGAGGGGTGTGAAAACATTACCCGTGCCCACATTTGCGCAAAAGTAATTAAGTAGGTGGGTTGAATGAATGTGTGCTTCTTAGAGTGTAGCTTGATCACATTGAATGGTCCAGCAAAGGCAGAAGGCCCGGCACCCCCCAGCCCAGAGCCAGCAGCAGACAGTGCAGCAGCCCAGCCGATCCAAGCACCCAAGAGCCCCCCCTGTCAGACAAAGCCTCACATGCACCGGACCCCCACCACGGAGGAGTAGGAGGAACAGCGAGGGCGCAGAGGTGGAGCCCCCGCCAAGGCAGGGAGCCATCCTACCTCAAGGTACTCGATTCCCAGACCCAGTGCCCCGACCACATGAACTGAGTGGCGCCTAGATCGGTGGCATGCCCCCGCCCAGGAGTCCTGAACCCCAACCTCCAGAAGCAGGCCGGGACCACCCATGGCCAGCCCTCACTTTACACCCGGGAAACCAGCCCCACCGAGGACAAACCGAGGGAAACGGCAGAAACCAACTGCCCGACCAGGAAGGCGGACACCGACGACCAGCAAGTATCTGGGGCCTGGTGTCCGAGGACCCGGCCCCAGTTGCTGTGATTAACGATGGAAAAACTGGGGTGCCTTGGTGTGCCCAAAAAAAGGGCCCTCCTCGCTCCTCTGTGGATACGGTCTACCCAGCTCAGATGTTGTTGATTCCCTCACCACATGGAAAAAGATCTGCAAGATCTGGGGCACAGGAACCCCCAGGACTCCACCAATGCCCCAGGAGCAGCCGCCAGCCCGCCCGACCCGGTCTAGGGGATGGGTGACAGGGAACAATGTGACCTTCCCCTTCTCGCTGTGTGTGTAGGTGTGTGTGTACTACAAAGGTACAATTAAAAATGGTGGACTGGGGCGATACGGACTCCTCCATTCTTCAGCTGAATTTGATGGCACAAACGTGTCCACCACAGGTTCCATGAGTGCATTTGTTCATGTTGATGTTATGTCTTCAGTGTAAATAATAAGAGGGGGAGCAATTAAGATTGGTGGTTGCTTTCACCAATGATCCCTGGGTTTCTAAAGCGAATAAAGCCTGATTACAGGGGCCTTTTTTAGCTGTAATTTATTTGTTTCATTAATTAATAATGATGTCTTGATATTTGTGTCTTTACATATTTCTTTTTTACTTTATTTAATTTTTTTGTTTAACTACCAACTCCCAGGCTTCTCTGCATTGTGTTGGGTGTACGGGTGGGTCATTTCTGACCCCCAGGACAAGGGGTGTGAACAGAATGTTATGATAGGCAAAGGTTAAATTCGCAAAATCTTTGTGACCCTGTGTATGTGAGCAAAATAAAATAAAATACACATTTAATTTTTGTTAAACTAATTCAGCTCAGAAAAATAAAATACAAACATTTTGGAACACGACTTTTTTGGGGGGAAGTCTGAAGAAAGGAGGTAACACAAACACACCAATCAGTGCATCCGTCCTGTTGCCTTTAGAATAGTTTTCCGTGCCACGCCCACTCTGAAATCCCCACTCACTTTCACTGTGAGTCTCTTTTTAGTTTGCACATGGATCCATTCACAAATCTACAAATGTTTTGTTGCTGAGCGCGCGGACACCGCAGGGTGGTGATCGGTGGATGGATCAGCGCGCGCGCGGCCGATCAGCTCCCTGACGCCTCTGATCAACTTGTTGCGCAGCTGCTATTCTGACCTGCCCTGTGCTGTGGTCCATCGCTGCTGCAGACCCCACGCTCTCGTGGAGTGACGTCGGGGCGCCGTGGAAGCGCTTCACCTTCTCCATAAAGGATAGTGTCAACGTGGATTTTATTTATCGAGCCTTTTTAATATGACAGAAGGGACGGGGGATGCGAGTCATGAGCAGGACGCGTCCTTGTCCCGGAGCGGACTGGATCCGCAGCCTCCTCTGCCTCACTTTACTCCTTTGGACCAGGCGCGTCACCGGGCTCTCTGACTTTTCAAGTAAGGGGATGATCATTTAAAGGACACTGCTGTTGCACAACTCGGTTATATCACGGTGATAGTGAAAGGAAAAGCCCCTCCAGGCACAATGCAGAGCTCTTTCATCACAGCATAATCACATTCACTGACTTTGCCGCCATGAGTGATCAAATTGGGTGAAAGCCAGTTACTGTAATTTGCCACCCAGGAAGAGAAGATTCAGTTAGAGAGCTCTATAAAAGCTTTTGGAGGAACATGAAACCCCTCTCAAGCTCTGAAAAGGTCAAACACTCTGACCTCCTGGGACTGATTGAAGTTCTCATTCAGATTTATGGATGTTTGTTAATCCTTATGGGTTTAACAATTAATAGAATAAATCAGCGCCTAATCTATAAAATCAATTAATCAATTTTGGTTGATGAATCGGATCGTTCAAAATGAACAAACATCGACTCTGAATTATATACCCCCTGTTAAACCTGCATGCAAATTTTAAATGAAGCAATTCTCCCATCTAATTACAAAAAAACAAGTATTTATTATCCTGAATAAGACCCATCCCTATGTGTGACAGACTACCTGTCCAGGATCCTCACCAGCCACTCTGCCCACGCCTGTGATGGGACGCCCCTGCGGCTCCACTGCCCTCGCCATTCCACCATCTCCATCCAGTCGGCCTTCTATGGGAGCGGTGAGGTGTGGCCGTGTAGAGTAGAGCCTCCGCTCAGACACCACAACCACAGCTGTGCAGCTTTTACTGCTCTACAGGTGCATTTCAGAAACATTTGTCACCTTATGAAAATCTCACAGACAGAAGGATACAGGAGCAAGTGGATTTAAAGCACAGAGCTTTTGATTTTATATATTATAACAGGAGGTGCATTGATCATTTTTAAGCATTTTTTTAGGTAGGAAATGGGGAAAAAATCACTTGAAGTTGGCTTGACTGACTTGACCCTCTTGTTGTGCAGAAGCTCTTATCAGAGTGTCAGAGCCACAGAGACTGTGAACTGCCTGTAAATCATCTGCTGTTTGGGAAGGACCCCTGCCCAGGCACCACCAAATACCTCCATGTGGAATACAAGTGTAAACCTGGTACTTTACACCTCACTTTTTAAAGACCCACTCTTGTGGTAGTTTTCTGATTATGGAGAACACCCACCCCCCACACACATATATGTAATACGCTTAACATTGCATTTCTTTATTCAAATTGTTGTGAATCAGGAACAGTTAAAATGCAGTTTGAAAAAGATTGTAAGTGTGATATGGGTGGGCCGCAAGCTTCCTGCTCCATTCCGATGCATCTACTTGTAGACGACTAGATCCATGTACGTCTTTGCTTTCCTCGTCAGAGCTGACATCTGATTCAAAACTGCACGGCTGGATAGCTCCTATAGTGTTTGCCATTTTTTGTGACTCATAATGTTAGGTTTGGGATGCGAGAGGCTGTAAGCTAGCAGTAGAGCGTGTAAACAAATGGACTTACTCCTCACCAACAGCTCTGCCCACTCCTAAATTTCTGATGTACTACTGATGCTTTGCAGAAACCATAGAGAATGACGCAGATTTGGTGAAAAATTGCATAATCGTAAGTAGAGGCCAATGGGAATGCTTTTAAAAGTGGGATTTTAAATTAATTTACTTGTTTTGCATTATTTATTTAGGTGTACAACACTTTGTGTCTTGGTATAAAAGGTGCTATAAATAAAGATTGATTTGACTGCTGTGCCAGTTTAACCATCAATTTCTCCAACTGATTCCCCAGAGATCAATCAAAAACCTTCCACAAAAAAGTCTTGACAGCTGGCTCTTCAATTTAGCTATTTTTCTTTTCACTTAGCTGAACACAAAAGACTTTTGGTATGTGAGGGCGAGACCATGCTCCTGCACTGCAAGCCTCCCAGGGTGCTGAACATCTACGCAGCTGTCTACGGCAGACGTCTGGGTCAGACGGACACCTGCCCCTCTCACCTCTCAAGACCACCCCCGTTTGGTGAGTCAGCGAGAAGTCTCATGTGGAATCGGGTTAAACTGCTCCAAAGAAAGATAAGCACTGACAGCACCGTCTGAAAGGAATGCTGCTAACACAAATACCCTCCTGCACTTGGAGTGCATGGAAATATTCATCATTTTTTTTGCAGAGAATGTGGAAAATATATGCCAAAGCAGCAGTTTTCTTGCTTTTTAATGCACTGGAGCTATAGCATCATCAATTGCTGATGCATTCCTTTCAAATTACTGAGTACATTTGCGTTTTTTCAGCTACAAGTACAAGAAAAGGAGGAAATATTGTATTATTGTCAAGCCAAACCCTAGGCAATTTATGCCTTAGACAAATTATAGCTTTGAGATTATATTTGAACTACATGCACACATTATTTAACATTGTTGGGTTAAAAATAAAAGGTTAGGAAAAAAAGGAGATCAACTTTTTTTTTTTTTTTTTTTAAAGCAGCACCAAAGCCACAGTGAATGAAGGAATCACACACTGATGCAGTTTTCTTTTGTATTTGCTCTCCTTGACAGAGTGCTTGAACCATGAGGCCCTGCACAGGGTGTCCAAGTCCTGCTATAGCAAACAAAAGTGCGCTGTTACCGTCGGCAACCAGACCTTTAGGGATCCTTGCTTTCCAGGAACCAGGAAGTACCTTAGTGTGCTCTATTCTTGTGGTGGGACCCTACTCTGCTTCCTCATTCTTAAATTGTTATTACAGGGCGATACTTTCGAGAAGGACTTCAAAATAAGAGCAGACTCCCACAATGTTATGATTGGCTTACGTCATCCAGGCTTTTTGTTTTGGCCATTTTTTTCATTATGCCACAGTTGTTACTTCCGACATGAAGTCTTATCTGCCGGTCCCAGCTGCTCTTGTTCCTTCACACCCAAAAACACAGCAGCAGGAAATGATGGGCTGTAAGCTCTGACTTTTACAGAAACCCTGTATTAGAACGTGGAGTGAAAGCACTGAATGTGCTCCTCACTCTGGCAGTTAGAGCTCTATTTAAAGCAAAACAATGCACTAACTTCTCAGGGCAGGTTATTAATATCCCAGAATGAGTATTCCTGATTTGAGATTCCATTGTAGGCTCATTTTGGGCGTGGGAGGCAAATGTGCAACCATAAAAACCTGCTGTTTCTCCTTCCAACAGTCCCACAGACTTTATTAAAGGAGGCAGATCCAAGCTTTTTAAGTTCCACCACCTTTCCTACCACAAAAAAAGGTAATTCTGCTATTCTGTCTGAATCAAGAATGTTTTACAGCAAACCTGTAAGGTCCTGTTTCTCCTGCAGACATGGAGGAACCTGGAGGAGCAATGATGAGCAACTCCCTCCTGACTTACACCTACATCAGAGGTAAAGCCATTCAGAGGGAAGTTTTCATCCTCACACACATGTGGAAAATGTGACCCTTTTGCCCCCCTCCTTTGCTGCACAGAGCACCCAGAAATGGCAGCTCTGCTCTTCACCTCCAGCGTGTGCATCGGCCTCCTCTTTACGCTGCTGGCTCTGTCGGTGCGTGTGACCTGCAGAGGGCGACAGCTCAGAGGTCACCCAGTCACGACAAACAAGCCTGGAAGCCAGGCTGTTTCCTGTGAGGACCGTGAGGATGATGACGGAGCTGCAAAAGAAGATGACACGGTCACTGAGGGCTCTTTACTTTCCGGCGCAGAAAGGACGGCCATATACGGTTGGGAAGACGTGACTTATGTGAGCGAGGCAGCTGAAATGGCTGAGAGGATTGAGCGCCGAGAGATGATCATTCAAGAGATTTGGATGAACTCTTACCTGAATGGCAGCTCCCGTTAGTCCCATCAACTTTATAGATTATTACTGGATATTCCACAGCATGTCGTGGGTTCACGCTGCAAAAAACGATTTACTTTGTAAAGGATTTTTCATTTTCATAAAGACTGTAAATTATTTTGTAATTAATCAACAAAGTTGCATAAAGTTGGTATTAGTCGCCGGAATACTGTATTATGTAAAGGGTAATTAAAAATATTAATTTAAATACATCCCTAAGGTTGTGTTGACTACAAGGTCATACTAGGGACCACCATTAAAAAAACCCATATCAGAATAAAGTTGTTTATTATGAGAAAAAAGTCCAAATTTGATGAGATTAAAGTCATAAAATTAGAGAAAAAAATCAAAACTTTATTAGAAATCAGAAATCCATGTCATTGTTGTACAAAGTTTATGACAGAACGAAAATCTCGATGCTCTCTTGCTGATTCAAGAGTTCTAAACGTCAAGGTTAAATGACATGGAATATAAATATTTAATGAAAAACACAAAAGAACAAAAATATTTAAAGTACAAATATGTATGCAAATTATAAGGAAAAATTGCAACCTAAAACTGAGAAAGAAGTAAAACTTTTACAAGAATAAAGTTGTACAATTATGAGTAAAAAAAAACAATTTACAAGTTATGTTTTTAAAATAAAATAAAATGTTAAATTCACTTAACTGAAGAACTGAAGAAACCTGTTTCATTTATGTTTCAACAATTGGATTGACATCACACTGCTCAGGAATTTCACTGGGGACCCGAAACAGAATCATCACTGGGGGACGTGTCTGTGTGGAGTTTGCATGTTCTCCCCGTGCATGCTGGGGTTTTCTCCGGGGACTCCAGGCTCCCACCGTCCAGAAACATGCTTAATAGGGTTAATTGGTTACTCTAAATTGTCCCTAGGTGTGAATGTGAGTGTGCTTGGGTGTGTGATTTGTGGCCGTGTGACAGACTGGCGACCTGTCCAGGACGTCCCCAACTATGCCCACAAGTGGCCAGGATAGGCTCCAGCAGCCCCGTGACCCAGAAAGGGACAAAACAGGATTAGAAGATGGATGGATAGTATTTTTCATTTGGGTCAAACAAAAATGTAATTTTTATTTAAAAAAAAACTGCTATTGGCCATAAAATTTGTGACAAACAAGAGCAGGAATTGTTTAGCAAATGTGATCCTATCAGTTAAAAAAATCTCTTCTTTTTCCTAAAAGATGTGATAAAACTGGCAAACGCAAACTCTTGAAAAATAAAAACAATGTAATTGCTGAAAAACTGTTTGGGTCTGATCCCGCTGCACATGCATCTTTTGCAGCGTGTGCAAACAGATCCATTTTCTTTTTGGGTTGGACAATGGAAGTTAAAATACTATTATTTATGTCGGAGACCTTTAGTATAATTTCATCTGCATACTACACATCTCTCTTCACTGTGCAGATTTGTTACATTTCCCTTATGTTTATTCCCTAATGTGCTTGGGAAGTCAGACGTTCCGCTCGCTCCTGGTTTTCCTCCCTCCAGTGTGGGAAACTTAATCTGAGCTCCACTTTTCTCAGCTTTGCTGGGACGACTCAGTATGAGGCGACTTCCTGAACCAGATCTGATCTGACTTTAACACGGGTTATGTTGTGAAACAAAGGAAGGAAGGGCATGAGATCCATGATCCAGCATTCTAAGACGTACTGAATTGCATAGAGTTAAAACAAATACATTAGAATCTACTTTTTATTTATTTCACATAGTAAAAATGTCATTCCGCAGTTTAACACCAAGATAAATGAGAATGAAATAAATCAATTTCACCACAAATAACAGCAAAATGATACAGATTTCTAACCGCAAAAAGGCACAATACCCAGCTGCACCCAAAGCTGTTGAAATTGGTTCACAAAACTGTAGCTGTGGGGGTCATCTTGGTCCCCATTTGATATTAGTGAGGCCTTGAAACTGCCGCTTGAGCGCTTGTCTGTCTGCCCACTCTGAGTCCAGGTAGCTGTCATCATTCGCTTCTTCTAGTTTCTAGAAAAGTTGAGAGGAGAGTTTTAATACAGCACGAGCAGCAACATATTGTAGAAGGTGTAATTCACCTTAAGTTCTTCCTGCCTTCTGTAGTAATTCTTCATCATCTCTTTCTGCTGCTCGTTTGTGACTAAAGGTTCTCTAGCTGGTGGCCCATGTCCTTTCTGAAATCAAAATATTAATAATATTCCTAAAAGTCTCTACAGCAACATAAAGAAAAAAAAAAACCGTTGAGAAGCTAAATGTTTTCAATAAATAATAGAAATGCTTTGGAGTTATTCAAACCTTTTGGACTTTGACCACAAGCTTTGTCTTTTCATTTTTGCCGATGTAATCCTGCAGTTTTTTCCCTCTTTGTAACTCTTTGGCAGCCCACCACAGCTGGCATTCGTCCTCTGTGATTACCTGCTGAGACGCCTAAAGAAGAAAAATAAAAAACCTACTTCAGCTCAACTGCTTAGAGTTGACTTTGGGAAATATTTGCCATTTACTATAACAACCAGACAATAACAGACAAGCCAGTTTTCGACTAAGATTCAATCGGATATTTCACCTGAGTCCCTGACAGATCTTCTAGGTTCTCAAACTCCATCCTTATGGGGTCATAAGGAGGTAAGCCCATGGGGTACACAATGGTGACTGCACCCCTCAGTTGATCCAGTGCTTCCTTTACCATCTCCATGGTGACGCACACATTAGCGTGAATTTGCTTCTGCAAGATCAGGAGAATATCATGAATGGTTGTTTTGTCTTGCTAGGAAATTATGAGATTTTAAAGACCCGCTCTGATAAAATTGCATCTTAAACATGCTCTTGTGGTCGTTTTTCTGATGGTGAATGACATATATTGAGAAAATTAAGCTTAAAATTGCATTTCTGACTATTACTAAAAAAACATCTTGCCGTTTTTGTTGCCCTGGTAATGTTATATTGGGGATAAGATGAGCTGTAAGCTAGCGGGAGAGCATGTACACCAGGGGTATCAAACTCCAGGCCTTAAGTGTTGGACTCCAGAAATCCTGTGTCATCTGCTGCTGATAACCTGGATCAGGTGTGTCAGTGCCAGTAAGGAACTTCAATGGTAGGCCTGGATTCTGACACCCCGATGTAAACAGAGAGCTCTCAACAAAGGAGAGGCGGGAATTTATAATAAACTACTGCTATTCTGCAGACGCTATGTCCTCGAAAATGAGGCAGGTTTTTAGATTTAGGCTAAAACCAGCATAATCATAGTTATAGAACCACAGGGGACGCTTTTAAAATAGATCAAAAGATGATCAGAGTGGGTCTATCAGGTGAAGACTTACATTTGAGATGAGTGCTTTAGCTTCCTCCACTGTCTTCATCAACACCTCCTTCATCTTATCATTAGGAGCTTGAGGGGCAAGATTGTTGAAGTTAGCAAAGCATGTTACAACACTCAAAAATGAAATTAAAAATGCTTGGAAAATGTTAGTACAATTTTTCAGGGTTAAATTTCAATCATGAACATTAGCGACTACTCTTATATAGTCGATTTATCATAAATATAAATTGTTTTGCATATAACTGTTATTGAACAATAGAGCTACTGTAGACCCCCAAGTTTCCTAAAAAAAAAAAAAAAAAGAAAGAGAGCATTGGGTTGTAATCTAAAGAGTGATTCTCACCATGTCCATTTCTTCTCCGTATCTCATCCTTTTTGAACACTGCCCCTCCACTGGGCACGCACCGGTCTTCCCATTCATCCTTCAGATTCAGCTCCTCAATCTGCTCCGCTGTCAGTTCCTGCATGTTGGGTGGCAGCATGATGCCATGATCTGCAAGCTCTGAGATGTCTGAGGATGAACACAAGAACATTATTTGGATCAAATGCAGACAAATGCTAATGCTGTAAATGCTCTAAATGCTGTATGAAACTCCAGAGAAAAGACAACCATAGAGTGCGAATAAAAAAAAAAAAACATCTATACCTTGGAGCTGCTGCAAACGTCTCTGTGTTCACAAGCTAGCATACTTGGTCTATCATTCGATGTGCTCTGAGGAGGTTTTTACCTGAACATAGTCTCTCCACCTTCAGTCTTCCATTGTAAATGGCAGTAATTTGCTGGATGACGGTTTCCAGAGGCGCCTGCGCAGTGGTATTGAAAAGAAACTGGCTTTCTTCTCCGCGTTTCACGTGCAGCTGCACCATCCTCACAATTACAAACGAACCCCTAGAGAGACGTTTCCAAACAAATGTCTTATTAGAAATGAACTCACAGCGTGTTTGGGTCAGATGAGAGCGATTGTATTCAGAAGAGCTGGGTAACCATGGCAACAGGGAAGCACAGACACTTCCAGAAAACACGAAGCTAATACTAGCATTCAGCTAATCAGGGTTAGTAGCAGCGGTTCCAAGGCAAATGGCAAACTTCTTCTGTTAGGGGAGATTCACTTCGCAGCACCCTCTAAAGGTGCATAGTGGTATTGCAGGACTGCGCCGTTAAACCTGGTTTCACAAACTAAAATTCTACATTTCCTCCCTTTTCTGGCTGTTCAACAATGGTAACGATAAGTTTATTATTGTGGATTTTTAAGAAAACTTTCACCCAGAACTACAAACATAAAAAAGAAAAATTTGTCTCAATTTGACAGATTTATTTTTGCATACATACAACACAAACTGCATCATACATGAATGTGCCGTCAGCTGTGCACATTAAATATGGAACATTAGATATTAACATGAACTACAGCTTTATGTATTTAAATACATACAGAATATTTCACAACACAGACTCTTGTTTACTATGGTTTATAGCAATAGGAGAGGGAGTAAACCTCACTGAAGGAGAAATGTTTCCTTAAACTTATGACATGACACAAAGCGCCGGCTAGTTTTACTGCTGATTACAGTAACTACTGCACACATGTAAATAACAAATGTGTGCAAGTAGATGTAACCATGTACATTTCAAATATTAAAGTAAATAACTGTTTTTGTGATGAATAAATAGCACAAAGCAACACTTGGCTGGTATTTGAATAAATCTGTTATCCTCTGTGATCCATTATAACAAATTAGACGATTCCAAAGCTCAGGGGAAATGTCATCTCTGACTTTTGTGTGCTATGATGGAGGCCTCATTTGCTTATTGAATTGCCAATAGTATTTAAAAAGTTAGGCCAAGTACATAGTGAAATACTGACATCACTTCCAACTAAAAATATTGAGCGACAAAAGAGCTGAACAGGAATAAACGGCTGTGGTTAGATATCACAGGAAGATCTGACAACATGGAGGAGTTTTTAACACCCAAGACTCAGTTCACATCACTGGAATGTTGGCTGCAGCGTGGCTGAAAATCGTTAACTGGAAAGGTTTTCTGGCAACTCTTTCCAACCGAAAAAATAAAAACAGTAATACATCAAGGTGTGGATGTGGGGAATTGTCCTTTCATGCTGTTACAGAGGAATATAAGACATTTAAACATTCAGTTTGCCAATCAACAGCAAGAGGGTCAGCTACAGCTGGAGCGGTTACATCGTGGTCTCATGAGCAGGGGGAGCTTTTAAATCTGCAAGGAAACACGCAGCGTATAGTTCGAGAGAAAAGACTTTTAAGCCCTGGTCCAGTCTTGAATCTGCACACGCCCAAACACAAACACAACAGACAAACTTGCACCTGTAAATACAGCACATCACATTCTACCACAGCGACACTTATATGGTATTTATAGTATTTGTAAACTAGAAATGATAAACGTGTTTTCTAAAAGTAAAATCAAAGTGCCCTCTTTATTTTGCGTGACATGGTTGTTCCCTGCCATGTCCCGCCAGCGTTTGACTGCATAAACATACACAGACAGTCACACACACATGCTTCGTCCTCGGTTTAGGATTGTACGCTTGGATGTTTTGGCGAAACCAAGAATAAAAATGAACTGAGCTTGTGTATAGTCCGTCTGCAGCATCTCCTCCAAATCAGCTCTGCAAATAAGAGCAGGAGCAGGACAGTGCACACAGCGTGTCAGTGCATATCGGTTACGTTGTACGTCCTCTAGCAAGTATTTCCATGAGAAAGTGTTGCACTATCCTTAAATGCCAAGTATAATTTCAGATATGGACCCCAAAAATACTGCTGGGCCGAGGATATTAGCTTACAGACAAAGAATGCCGACCTGAACAGAGAGAAAACAACAATCGGATGATATTACAGAGCATCAGTCCTGTGGCGGTTTAGTTTAACTGATAAAAAAAAACACTTTGTAGCAACATAAGAGTGCAAACAGAACAAATCTTCAGCAAACATTGAAACCATCAAAAGAAAAATGTCAATAGAACCTTTAGATTAAACTCTGATGAGATGAGTCAAAGTGATGGATGAGGATGGCTTTGAGTCATCACATGAAGCACCTGCAAAGCTTTCAGTGAACCCTTCGCAGGCTGCACTTGATATTGCACGTGGGATTTTTAGATATACTGATAGGACACACTGTCCACACAGGCACGTATTTGCTGCAATAAATACAAGTAAAGCAATTCATCTTTAAAATGGGTGGAAATCAGAGCGATGAAGGAAACGTAGCTGTTGCAAACATCCATCCATTGTTCTGCCTCAAGATGGAATCCTTTTCTGCGGCTCAGAGGGGGATTGATTTATGCCTTTTAAAATACAGTCCTTTTAGTTCATACACACAACCACACATACATACATTTACGCTCTTATCATAGATCTATACATATCTGTAATATGGCCCTTATAATAAAGGGTGATATTATCTTTCTGTGGACTCCCTAAAGAAGAAGCAGTTGTTACCGTGTTCCGGTGGGAGCGTGGATGAATTGGTTACAGTTCTAGTTTGGTGAAAATGCTGCTGGAGAAGATAGCCACTCAGGCTCGGAGTCAGTTACAGAGCGAGAAGGGTGGTTCTGCTGTTTAGATACGAGGGGAGCAGGGGTGGAGGATAACCACTCGGGTTCTAAGTCCAACAGAGAGCGAGAAGGTTGGTTGTTCTGTGTGGACACCAGAGAGGCAGGGGTGGAGGACAACCACTTAGGTTCTGAGTCAAAAATAGAGCTAGAAGGCTGGATCTGCTTCTGAGATGTCAGGGAAGCAGTGGCAGAAGATAACCACTCAGGTTCTGAGTCAAACACGGAGCGAGGAGGTTGGGCTGGAGCTTGAGAAACAATTGAAGTAGATGGGAAGACTGGGTTCTGTGTTTTAGCTCGGGACGAAAAGTCCAATTCGTCATCAAAAGTCACCCACTGCCTTTTTGGCATTGCCCCTAAGGGAGATGGTTGGGGCTGAGATGCAAGGGAAGGTTGAAGGGAAGGCGGAGCCAGAGGCAAACTGGGGGCGGTCGCTGCCTCAGGACGGTTAGACAGCAGGGATGTGGAATTTTGATTAAAGGGTGGTCCAAACAGGGACATGGTCTTTTTGAGTTGGGTGGTTGGTGTGGGGGTCGGGACGAGCAGTGGAGTAACGGCAGAGGAAGTTTTCTGAAGGCTTGCTTGATGCTGGAAACTGAAGTCTGGGGTGAGCGGGCGGCGCTGCTGCTGCTGCCTGGTCACAGGTCCAGTAAAAGGATTGGTGCTGCTGGGTCGGGCTGGGAGGGGGTCAGTCGTGAAAGCATTCGGGGAGGCACGCAACATCTCTTGCGACCTGCTGCGAGACGGCATTGGCGGAGGCGGGAGTAAGGAAGAGGCAAACGGCGACGGGGTAGAGAGTGAGGAAGAGGATGACGACTCCAGAGCCTGGAGGTCTGACAGAGCAGAGGACGGGTGTGAGAAAGACAATGGCAGCGTTGTGGAGGAAAACACCGATGGAGGGATGGAGGGTGGGGCATGGAGGGAGGAGCCTCTGCTCAGTGACTGAGTGCTGTGCCAGGAGGGAGTCGAGGACGAGTGGAAGTCTAATGCGAGCTTGTCAAAAAGGTCAGGCCTCCATTGTGCTTCTCTTTGGATTCCATTCAATCCATTTGTCTAGAAAATTACAAAAAAGAAATGTCAGTCTGACCGCAGAATCTGAGGAAACACAAAAAAGTACCTTACACTGTGACGCCATTTTAAACAAAACAAAACAAAACAAAAAACCTTTGTAAAGAAACTTTTTTTTTTTAAACAAATGTATAAATAAAGTGGATGGCTAAAATGAAGACTTATTGTTTGTTTTTTTATTCTAGCAAGTTTCAAGTGAAAAGAAAATAACTACATTTAGCATAAAGTAATAGACTTAGATTAAAAAGAGGCCCATAAATGTGTTCAGTCTAAACAAAACAGCAAACTATTTGATACTTGTAAAGATTTAAAACTTAGTTTTTAGACATTCAAGATATTTGACCACATTTGTAATAGTTTCAAATAATCTTTCTAGCTTTTCTCAAAATACTTTCTGTCCAGAATTATCTGTTTCATTAAGAGTCAAGATGTAGAAATCAGAAAACTGTGACTAAAATGAGTCTAAATGCTTTTTGCTACATATTCTTGACAATCGAAACGCTGGATTTAAGACTCGTAAAACCCCCAGTTGCACTGTCATTCTCAATTTTAGGAACGTTATTTTAAAGTTCAATATATGTTGAGTAGTTCGACTGGCATTCATTGCTATTATTTTGGAAACAAAACTTTAAATTTTTTTTTATGAGGAAATACTAAGATGGGCCTACTTGTACTAAGATATTGTTCTCATTTTGTTATAAAATTAGTCATTTGCACTTATTACACTGGTTTTTTCTCTCACTGTTATCAAAATTAATTACAATAAAAACTCAAAATACAAACCATTCGTTTAAAATTAGCAAAAAATACTTTTTATTGGGCTGTATTTTCTATTTTACACTTTTTTAGCTCATTTGTTATTATTTTTTGGATCTAGATTTTGATACCTTATAAGAATTCTTGTTAAGTAAAAAATACGTGATGCATGGAGATATAATTTCACTACTTTCTAGTGAAGATTAGTGTTCTTTTCCTATTTTTAGGTTACCTCTTTACATTACAGTGACCACATGGCAGGATAAATCAGGGGGATGTGACAAAACACACACACACACAAAAGGCTTTACATTTGACCAAATACATCCACATAAAAACAATGCAAAAACAGTAACAAAAATATGGAATGTGATTAATGAGTGAATTTGAAGAAAATCAGAGGGCTAGAGAGTTATGGGGGCGAGGCAGATAAGTGGTTTTATATCAAGTACCTTTCACCCTGACGGCTTCTCCAGCTTGCGAGAAAGAAAGAAATACATCAGAAAGACAGAAGCAGGAAGAAAAACCAAAAACTAAGCTGATTTAGTTTGAATCTAGGAATCTCTGAAGTTAAATTCTCTAACTAGGCATCCATTTTTATTTTGCATAAACTTTATTAGTTTATTTGTTTGCAGTAGGCATGGTCCGGTTTCTGAAATGGTCTCTGGAAATGTTTCCTTTTTTTTCATTTTGAAGTTAAGAAACTCTTAGTTTGAATAGTGTTCAACAGGCAAAAAAAAAATCTGTTACAAAAACAACATATTTAAGGTTGTCCTCAATCAGCCATAGTGTATTTGTGGATGATAATTAAAGTGTCAGAGGGTCACACCGGCCCGTGTCTATCTGCAATCAGGAAAAAAAAATCGTATCTTATATTGCTTATGTTCCAGGACTTTAATAAACGGAAGTTGGCACCCACCTGTGCAGCTGGGGCTGTCTCGGGTTTGGCAGCATCAGGTGGCAGAGCGTGGGAGGAGCGGGAACGGGGTGGAGGTTTGGGGGAGGCGAGACCCTGCTGAGGTCCAGCCGGGGGGGTGGAGGAAGAAGCCACAGGTGGAGCTGCTGCTGGAGGAGCAGCGGCCGGCTGTGGTTGCAGAGGAGTTGCGAGTGTGGGCTGCATGGGCGGAGGGAGTTGTGACTGAGCAGAAGATGAGGGCGGTTGAGGCTGCGGCGGTGACTGAGTCTGGGGTTTTAAAGCAAAGGGGGCTGCAGGAGGGGGCCCTGATGGAGGAGGACCTGAGAGAAGAAACAAGAGAGTGCAGGAAAAGTTTACTTAGACCCAAAGCAAACTAGAGGTACTTCTATAATGCCCCATCATCACAATTTTCTTAAAAACCTACATTTTTATGGCGCAAAGTAACATTGACAGACAGACGGATTTTGACTTTCACGCATTTTTTCATATTTGCTAATCTCTTAGGTGGTGGTCTAATTTGATTCATAAATCAAGATCAACTATTCGTGGATTTTCTTACTATTTAATATATTATGTCTGAATGGTTGCTGCATGTCTGTCTTTTTACTGGATGTATAAAAATTCAGATAAAACACATTTAATCGTTTATTTTTTTATTTAGAGCAGTTAACTGAACTTTACATTCAATTTGTCATCTACAAAAAAAATCAAATCAAACTTGATAGTTTTACTTTGAAGATTTGTTTACTTCTGGTTACAGTAGTGCATCTGGTTTGTTTAGTTTAGATACTTAAAGTGGTACATTTTTTTTTTTGCAATTTTAGAGTGATGAATACATTGTCCGAAGTGCTTTTTACCGTTCTACATCTATAAAGATCACGAGTCAGCAATTTCAGACGACTTAAATATTTGTACTCGATTTTTCTGGAATAGATTATGGATATCAGAGTATTCTTATACTCTTTCCAGCCCTGCTCGCTCGATTTTTCGCAAATTAAAAAAAATAAACCATATGTAATCTCATGTTGATTATAATTTCGTACACTGGATTTTTATGAATATATATATATATATTTTTTACCCAAAGGAAGGTCTGGTGGTTTGACTTGGGCATTAGGATTGGGGCGTGGGGCTCCAGGATGAGTATCTGGAACCGGACGAGGGGCCCCCGGATGAACCTCTGGGATGGGCCGCGGTGCTCCAGGGTGAGAGGGAGGCGGCGGGCGAGACTGAGGGGGCATACTAATCACTCCAGCTCGAGGAGGAATATTCTGGAAAATGAAACAAAGAAATTTGGTTCCAACACAAGTTCCCCTTGTAATTCATGTGGTTATGTATTGCAGTGTTTTTCAACCTTTTTTGAGCCACGGCACACTTTACCCTTGACAAAAATCCTGCGGCACACCAGCATAAAAAAAATAAAAAAAGCAGAAACTCATAGTCTGTTTTAAGCACTTCTGATTGGTCAGACTGATGACATGTGATTAAACCTTCAAGAATGATTGGTGGAGACAGTTAAAGGGGCGGGACTTCAGGAAACAGGTATAGCTGCAGCTAAATCGCGGTGGTACCGCTTTATCAAATGTCTTAAGAATCAAATACACAAAGAAAAATAATTTCTGTCCTACCTCAGTGTTTTTCCGGGCTGTTTGATGGAACGACGATATCTGGAGATGGAAAGGTTTTAGTCAGTATGAGGGCAATTTGCCCCGCCAACATCTCCCACGGCACACTAGTGTGCCGCGGCACACTGGTTGAAAAACACTGATGTATTGCATGAAAGCTCACAGGTCTGGGAGCTCCCCCAGGTCCTGGAGCCCCAGCAGCAGCTTGTCCACGACCTAAAAGGAAACAAACACATTTCAGGATTAACTTTGAGGTTAATTCAATTATTTATAATTTGACTG
Organism: Oryzias curvinotus; assembly: GCA_023969325.1. Lineage (NCBI taxonomy): Eukaryota > Metazoa > Chordata > Actinopteri > Beloniformes > Adrianichthyidae > Oryzias > Oryzias curvinotus. Next base: position 20,148,549 of record CM043719.1, read on the forward strand.
AAAGTTTAGTGAAAACAGGAACAAAAGAAAGAATTGGAACAGAACATCAAGGGTTCAAATCTTTCCAGAACTTTTAAATAAACTGCAGTTTGATTACATTTCAAATTCATTTTGTTTCTGTAGAAACCTTTCATGTAAAAAGAACAGCTTAAGGTGCTAGATCACAAAAATACCAATCCCCACACATGCAATAAAATGATAAAATACAGAAAAACAAACACAAATAAAATAGAAATATACAAAAGCTAAAAAAGAGAGAGCTCAGAAGGCGCTGTCGGCCCTGCCCTCGTGTTGGGTGGGGTGTCAGCATCTAAGCAGCACGAGAACAACTCATCCCCAGCACCTCCTGCTCCACAGTCCCCCCACCCCCGGGTCCAATGTGCCTAACATGGACACACCAGGCCAGGCAGCTCGGAGGACCCGCAACAAAAGACGCCAGAGGACAAACAGGGCCAAAACTCTGGGAGCCCGAACACAAACACCCCAGCCAAGGGTGAGAAGCCAACACCTTTCAAATTACAATAGAACATCACCTCCTGAGCTACACCTGCCCTAGACTTGATTTGGTTGATTTGGAACGAATATAAAAGGAGTCTTTTGTATTAAGATCTTCTCTAACAAATATGTGTGTCATTTCCATTGAATTGCAAATAACAGAACACATTTGGGGAGACTAGCAACATCATCAATAACGGCAGTCACTACTGAGCTGCATGAGAGGCAGTTCCTGTTCAAACATCTCCTCCACTGTTCTCTACATTTTCCCACACCACTTAAATGTCTTCCTCTGTATAATTATCATTGCCAAGTCACCTGATAAGCACACCCCCCCTTTCTGTAAAAGATGGCATCAGTTAACCACAGACGCCATACAAGGGGCTCAGGTGAAGACAAGTTGCCAATAGGCTACACAACTAAAACCCATTTCTCCACCCCTGAACAGGCATATTTTGTGTCAGAGCTTTGGGACACAAGGCACGGTTATAATAAGAGAGGTATAATCTTGTCAGTATACAACAAAGAAACAAAGAAGAACCGCACAAAAACAGTCATGGAGCAACAACAAACCTAGGCAACAGCCAAACAATCCTCTATTGCTGCGTTGTATGTCAAATATGTCTATGTTGTGCTTTTTGGCACTCACCTGCAGGAGGATCTGGTCGAGGAAGAGCGGGGCTTTTTGATCCTTTGCAGCACAAAGGAAACCAAACCACAAAAAAGTGATAAACAAGCCACAAGATTGAAGTCTTTCCATAGACTCCAATGCTTCCACCTTAGATGGCGGTTTCTACTTGGCCAATAGAGAATATTTTTACAGTTGCTGGTCAAAAACTAAAATCAGTCCAGTTCTAAAATACAATCAATGCAATACTCACATCTGCATGGATGCATCTACGTCCGTTTACAGCTTTATTCTATCCTTCTTTTCTATTCTACTGAGCTACAGCCACCATACCAAATCTATCAGACTACAGCAACACATTTGAAGGGAATGAGGACATCTTGCATTCATAACAAAAAGGGTGTAATCTCAGATCTTTTCATTCCTCAATCGTACTGTGTTAGATTGTTTTTTTTTAAACAAGAGAATCTTATCATATCTCTGCCACAAACTCAAACACCACTAAACGTTAACCACAGTGAAGCCAAATGAGTCAGCAGTTACACATATCAATGTCTGTGGGTGGCTCTAAAATATACAGAATCTACATCTCTCCTGGTAAGTTACCTTCACTGCCTCTCCTACCAAGCAGTGGGCTGGGACCACCCTCTTTAAGAGGAAAAACAGAACATTTTTGTCTCAAAAGAAAGCTTAGTTGAAGACAGAACAAAACAACAGATCCAAAACGTGACATTCGGAGGAGAAAGGAGGAACTTTTATCCGGCTGCTCTCAGCTGAGTTTCAGGAGAAACAAGTCTGGCTCAAATGAAATCTATGTTTTACCTGATGGTGGTGGAGGCCGTTGAGGTGGAGCGGGTCTGGCAGGAGGGGGACCGGGTCGAGGGGGTGGTGGCCGTTTGGGCTCCAGGCTTCCAGATGGGGGCGCGCCAGGCTGGAAGTCAACAGGAGGTCCTGAAGGAAAGAAAGCCGAAATATGAGAAAGCGAATTTTCACAAACAGGTTGGACCAAAAAATAAAGCTCCAAACATAAGTATTTAAAGAATATATGCTCTCTTTAAAAAAATAATAATAATAGATATTATAATGAAAAGTGATAAACTAAAGCCTTTAAGTATTGAATTTGTACCACTATGACATGATTGGACACCAGTGTAAAGCTAAGCACCATCAGTTCAAATCATCTCCTACCACCTTTCTACTTTTAGGCAAAGAAAAAAAAAATGAAGCACGTTGCACACACTTAAAGAAGCAGGGCTAGAAAATATTTCTCAAAGAGAAACATTTTATTGTAAGACATTAAATATTCTTACAATACACACATATGGCACTACCACACATTTTATTACCTGGAAATTCCAATCTCAGAGACAAAGGACTTATTTCCATTTCTACACTCCACAAACAAAAGAAAATTACAGTTTATATTCCTGCAGATACACTTAGTTTGAAGGAAGGGATTAAAGTGGGCTTTTAGCAAAATAAAAGCAGTAAAGTGTAATGCAGTTAAGTGTAGTGATTTTACCTTGTGATGGTCGGGAGGGTTGTTGGGAACGACTGGGCCTGCTGGGAGCAGTGGGTTCCCCGTGGGTCGGTGAGGGACAGGGACTACTGCGGGGAGAGGGCAGAGGAGAAGAACCGGGACCAGAGCCGGCTCCGGGCTGCAGATGCTGTGGAAGGATCTCCTCCACCTCCTCATCCACTTCACCTGAAAAGAGAGGAAGATGAGAAAAATGTAAGGTGTACAGGTTTCTCTATAATATCTGGCATGTAAGAAAGGAATTAAGAATAAAAAAAGGAACCCCCCCCCCCCAATGTGAATCCATGGTAACAACTCACCCTCCATGTCAAATTCATCCTCATCCACATCAGCATCTTCGGCAAGCAGGGTGGAGCTGGCTGATGTGGGAATGCTTCCAAAGATCCTCTCCACACTCATCTCCTCCTCCAAACTCTTGATCCAGCCCGGGCTTCTGAGGCGAATGTCAATCACCTTTCCAAGAACCTTGTAGCCACAAACACATAAATCAAAGAAAAAAAAACGGATCTGAACAGTTCAAAACATACAGAACCGCTTCAAAAGGTTTTTAGACAAGAAACAACCTATTTAAGATGGTTTAGTTTTGACTGACATATATTTCATGGCTGAAACTTTTGTTTTTAAGTAACCTAAAAACCATCAAGCCAAAACAAATATGGAGAGAAAAGTGACTTCAAATTTAAGTACATTTACTCTAAACGAAATGTTTTCAATACATAAAAGTGGGGCAATAAGAATAAAAAAGCAGAACTTACAGTGGAAGCACTCAGTGAAAGAGCTGCCAGAGCCGAATAACCTTCCAGGAAAGTAACCCACATCTTTTCCTCAACAAATCTGGGCAAAAACAAAAAGTCAGTGAGGACAAACTATCTGACAGTAATTCTGAGTCTGCATCTCTGTGTTGTGATCCTAAACGCACCTGATGAGGATGACCTCTCCAAAATTGGAAAATTTATCCAGAAGCTCATCAATTAGGTCATCACTGAAGTAGTCGTCAGGCCCAGAAGAGCACAGCGACACCAGGATGGTGCCATCTGGAGGCCCCTGCTTGCCAATGACATCTTTATAGACCTGGTGGCGAGTCTCAGGGTCCACTTCCAGGATGTCCACATCTATTACTGCCACAACAGGCCTATAAGATAAAGATACGGTTTTCAGACAACCTTAAATATCAAATATAAACACTATATTGATACATCTAAGCCTCTGTAGTTACCTGTGGTCTGAGGTCTTCAGCTCAGCCCTGCCGTAGTACTTTAAAACGCCAGGGCTCCATGCAAATTCTGGATCCCCCTCATTATCAGCAGAAGTGGATGGTGCCCCAACAACATTCAGCTCCTCTGCTGTAAACCAAAAACAAAGACAGCTTATTCCTTCAAATGCTTGTCATTTTTCTCCACATACAACAGCAGCAAAAAACAAAAACATTTTAACTGACAGGTTTCAACAATAAAACACAAGGGAAAATGTTTTTCCTGCATTGTTTGTTCTGCAACTAACCCGTTTTGCTGAAGTTCCACTTTCTCCTCTTCCAAAGTATGCGGTCCGTCCAAGCTGGGGTGCGGCACTTCTCACTGGTATCATAATCGTCGGAGAAAAGGTCGTATTTGTAGGTGGGGGCGAAATCTATCTTTCCCTCAATAAACCCCCTGAAGATCTGCAGGATACAGTTGGTAGTGTCAGTGGTTTGTGGGCCAAATAAATGAATTCTATGTTATAATAAATGAATTATGCTTATTTTATGTACTGCCCTTGCTCCTATGCAAAAAAAAAACAAAATAAAACCTAGCAAATAAAATGCTGACGTCGATGCACATTTTTTTGATATAATATTTTAGTGACTGTAGGAATTGACAAAAAAAGAATAAAACTTTACTGAAATAAACTAAAATCAAAATTGGTCATTTTTTTGTGAATTTTAAAGACCCACTTCAAGGAAAATAGAGTTTTTGGTGCTTTAGACACGCTGTTGTGGTATTTTTCTGGTGATGGAGGACATATATTCAGCAAATTAAGCTTAAAATGGCATTTTTAAACATTTCTTTATAAAGCCAAAAGACAAAAAAATGCAGTTTGAAAAAGATTGTTTTTGGGCTGAAGAAAAGACCCTGGGTGGGCCACAAACCCCCTGCTCCACAACAGGGAGCGGAAGGGGGGGAGGTGCTCGTTACATGCCAGCGGTCTAAGTTCTAACGAACTGCAGAAACTATGTCCTGGAAAATGACTCAGAGTGGGTCTTTAAGCTCAGCTGCCCAGAGCTTTTGGTTAGATGTACTAAAATGAGATGACAAAAGACGACAACACAGTCGGATAGTCGTACCGCTCCTGCATTTTTTTGCTCCAGCAGCTGATCCCCAGCCGTCAAAGCCTCCCAGTTCTGCTGTCGGATGAGTTCCTTCACTTCTTCATTGGGCAGGTTGATTCGGTAGTTGAAGTCTCCACACCAGAATACGTAATCATGCGAGTACAGCAGGTGACCCTGGAGGACAGAGATGGAAGCTGCAGTTTAGGCAACTAGAGCGGCACAGAGGCCAAAAAGCCCCGCTGTAAACAGCTGTTACCATGGGGAAACTGAGTCTGCGCGTGATCTCGTTGTAGTCATCATTCCTCTCTTTGACTTGGGATTGGCCAGCGGCAAAATGGGAGCACACAAAGCAGATGCTGGTGGTGTGGAACAGCAGGCGGATGCCCACGCCTCCTTTATTACCTGTGGCCCCACCCATTCCAGTTTTCACTGTGTCTACAGCTACATCTCTGAAAGAATGTAGAATCTTTAAGTTACAATGATTACGAAAAATGTAAATTATACTTAAAAAACAAAACTTCTGCAGGGTTGATACCTGATGAAAGGTGCATGCTGAGGGCGGATGAAGACAAACAGACACACTCCTACAAGCTGCTCTGAGGCTAGCAGCACATACTTGTGGTCCCTGGAAATGTTTTTTTGAAGCTCAGCTGCCCAGAGTTTTTGGTTGGTGGTGCTAAAACCAGAACAGACAATAACACATGAAAAAAAAGACACGAAAAAGCAAACACTAAATAATAATAAATATAAGAAATGAAATACTTTCTCTTAACACAAAACCTTTCTTTGCCATTTTGACAGTTTGTTTCAACATTATCATTAGGAAAGCAAATGCTTGGCACAAACCTTGCACTGACAATGTTACCAGCATTCAGTTCAACCATTTCCTCAAATCCGATGGCAAAGATATCTATGGGGTTGGCTTTGCTGTCTGAGGAAGAACAATAACACCTTAAGAATCAGTATTTTAACTCACATACAGATTACAGGATTTAGGACTTCTTGCAGATTGGATCAAGTTGAGCTGTACTTTTAAACCTTATTTTTAATGTTTTTATCCTTAGCTAATCTTTTTATTTGTTTTATAGTCTGTTTTTTTTTCAATTATAGGTCTGTGCAAAATTGAAGTTAAGTTTTACATATTTTTTTAAATCAAATTCTATAAAAGAAGTCCTTTTGAAATTTAACCAATTGGATTTATTAAGCAAACATATCTAACCTCTAAACAAACAAACAACAGTAAAAAAAATCTAGAAAAAATTCTATATTTGTTTGAGTTATTTTTCTAATTATGATATGATCTCTGTGCGAAAGAATTAAATAACAACAAACCTTGGAAGTCAGGATGCCCGGCTTTCATCGGAGCATCCAAAAGCCAGTCGTTGAGTGTTTGGTTGCGAAAAGCTATGCTGCGGAACTGTTTACCCCCGTTCACATTCCAGGTGCCAACACACACGCGGATTTGCTTCGGCCTCGTGTATTTGTGGTAGTTTTGACACATTCCCAGCAACACCCTTGGAGAGGCTGCCAAAGGGAGAAGATTAGCATTAGACTGTGGATTTTATTCATGAAGATTGTCTGTATGAAAGAGAACAAACAAATGGAGAAAGGTTGTTCAATCCTTCCATAAGGGAACAAATATAAATAAAAAGATAGAATTCATATACAACAAAAAAATGTTAAATGTGTTGAGGACATAATAGAAAAGATGTGAATGCAAATATGTTGCATTTCTGATAACATTCACAGAATAAATGTTTGATCATGGTTTATTACTGTCTGTAGAATTATACCAGAATTCTGTGTTTCATTCTAAAGTAGAACTGAAATTGTCTCCTTAAAAAAAATCCCCTGAGTGTCATGACGATATTAAACAGACAGTGGGTTAAACCATCACCAGTAAGAGACTGTAAATGACTAACAAACAGCAAACACCAATGAAAAGACAGCTTTATGGAAGGGGAGGAAATCAGTATCCATCCGCGCTGACTGCAGTCAGTTACTGTACCTGATTGTAAGACAGGCTCAGTGACTAGCATTGTTTAGGACAGCAAAGGAGAGAGAAGGAAAAAAAAGCAGGGGGTTATTTATATTATTTGAACAGATATGATGGAAGAGCAGTAAATAAACAGACATACTGGAGCTCTTAAAAAAATGTACCCAAAAAAAAAGGAAAATAATACAATTTTCCATTGTTAGGTTGCTGCAAAGATGTTTAAAATTAATATTAACAATTAAAATATAATCTAAAATGTAAATGCTGTATTGTCAACAATTACCATAAAGACTGGAAGTGGTGAGCAAAGCACGAGCTTTGTCTGCCAGGTCACTGTTCAGCGTGGAGCCCAGTCTCAAGATGTCAATGGCTTCCTGCTTGGAGGTGTCAAAGAAGTTGTTTTGGATGGTCCGTGTAACGGAGCGCGCTCCATCTTTAAGCTTTCCGCCCTGTAATCAAGACCCAGAAATCAATGCAAATATTATTTCTCTACTTTGAAACACCATGGGGATTTTTTTGTCCCATTGCAGGAATGAAAAAGACGACCACAAAGAAAATCATTTAGGGATTCAGTCAAAAGGCTTCAGAACTTGGAGGAATTCTTTTTTGTTTGGTGCAACTTTAACTTTTAAAGATGGAGCTATGATATAACTATGTCATCCAAATACAATGTAATCTGGACAGATTTCTCCAAGTTTGAAGTGAGGGAGTAGATGCAGACACTTTATGCAGGAATCATAAATTATATATTTCTGCTGCGCCACAATAAAATATTACAAAGCTCCTTCAACCAAAGCATGTACGAGGATGAAAAAAGGGGAAATAAAGGGGAAAAAAATAACAATTCAGAAGATTCCATTTGCTCCGTATTCCATCAATTTCCCCTTCATTTATTCCAAAGACAATGAAATGTAAAAAGTTCACCAGAAAAAGGCCCACAGTTTAAAAACAAAACACCAGCTATGAACTTACCACACAGGAAGAGAGGTCCAGAGGACAGTCAAAAGAGACAGCATACGAAAGTTAACAAACAGAAACATATTCTAGCTACAGCAAGGCAAATGCTTCTGCTCAGCTACTGTACTGCTCATGAAAGTCACAAAAAAGACTTTTTATATCTTCAACAAACCTAATGATCAATGTTCACACTTTGACAACTTCATATAGTTTGAAAGTACAAAGTAAGAAGCTAAATATTTGTTTACATCTATTTCATTTTTACTACTTTGTCTTTAAATGCTGAATTTAAGCAGCAGCTAAACCTGCAAGGACTTTAAACATTAGAAAAAATACACTGTTAACCTTTTTCACTTTTATTGCTTTTAATGATCAGACTGTGATAAGAGAACCAATTTCTGTTAATTTTTTCAACAAGCCAAACAATTCCAAAATGTTTTTAATCAGTTGTTAATTAAGTTTTAAGCTCAGATAATTTTAGTTTAGTTGAAAGGCCCATTTAACAGTTTAAATATTATAAGCAGAAATACACCAGACATAACCCCCTCCTTTGTCAAGTCTCTTTTAATTTACACTTTAATATTGATGGGCAAAAATAAAACATCTTTAAGGTCTTCATATAATGACATTTCCGAGCTAGAATTGCCAATAATTGACAGAAGATTTTCACAAATAAAAGAAAACTTTTTTCATAAGCTGCTCTGCACAATAATGTTTTGCATAATTGAAAGTTCGATTGTTTTTGTGCATACCTTGGCTTTTCCATCCAGAGCACCAGTGCCCGCATAGATCTTACTGACGGAATCCCCGTTAACAGACCACATGGTTCGGAAAACCTCCTGGAACCGGGCCACCAACTGGGGTTTCTCTGTCAGCCCCATTTGTTCTAACTGCCTGGTCAACATCTAAAGATAAAATATATATATATATATATCATATTAAAAATATCAGTTAAATTCCTTTACATAGCACAGAAAAAACAACCCTCAGCACAGAAGCCTTCCTACCTCAAGGCCAAAAAAGGCTTGAACACTATTGGTTCTGTCCAAACAGTCCAGGCAGTTAGTCCTCATGGTCCCCCCCTGAGTCCTGAAGAGACACGACAAAGATCTATTCCAGATGTTCTCACTCACTCCCGTAAATCATCTGTGATTAATATTTAGCGTCACATGAATATTAAACAGTTAATCCCACTTGTTTATAAGAAGATGAAAAATAAGAATTGCTGTACAGAGCATTGGATTTGTACACAAGAGAGACATTTTCACTCAATCCCTGGAAGAGGATCAAGAACTGCACGTCTCTTGGCTGTTAGAATATGACCTGTGAGGCTTCGCAGGTCATAACAGGAATTTGCTCGCTGACTAAGAACATCACTTGGGAAGGAATGTTTAGAAATCGTTTGCTTAACACAGCAGTTTTTCAAAAATAAAAAGAAGGTGATTGTAACGAATACATACAGAGAATAGTTAAAGGGCAAAGTTTATCTTAAAAATAGTGGAAAAAATATAGGTGGGATTTTATGTTACCTTACGATGCCAGTTTCCCCAGAATAGTAGAAGAACCCACACTCCTCTATGAACTTATTGAGCTGAGGCTTCAAGACGCTGTGGAGTTTGTCTGCTTTGCCACCCCTCACATTTTGATGGTAGTCAAAGTTGATCATTTTCACTGAGGCTGAATGCTCCGACGCCTTCAGGTGACTCTAAAAACGATGAAGATGAAGCCTTCTCATTAAAAAGCACCACAAATGTATTATTGCCACATAAACATACTTGGAAAATGCATATTTTGGTATCAAAAAATGCCTTTTGATAAACATCATTGCTTAAAAGATGAAGATCGGCTCCTCTCACCTGAAAAGCCTTGCTGAGCATGTGTTCCCCTTCCTTACCTCCGAGTAGGTTAATGATCACCTGCTTTCCATACAACCTGCGCAGGGCAGCAAAGTGTCTGCAAAACAACACATTCGTGTATATCAGTTACCGTATATTTAGTTGTTGCTTGATTAAAAAACAAAGCTGTCAAGAAAATCCCCAACCAGTTAAAAATGAAAATGGAATTCTGCAACACAGCAAAAAGGAAGGTATAAGGAGTTTAATGCCAGGTTGGCTATTTAGCATTTACTAAAATGATGAATACATTACCTTTAGGCAGCGATAACATATCACAATTTGTTTCATTCTATGTGTTTTAGGCACATTTTACAAAGACTGGGAGAACTGCCAAATACTTGGTGAGAGAACAGCCTAACTGTTATGCAATGCAGCGTTAACACAAGCTTTTTCTTGGTTTTCTAAGACAGTTTCTTAATTTTTCCCCCTTCTGTTTGTCCTGTCCAGCAGCTGAGGATACAGTAAACAATGCATATGTGTTAGTGTGCACCGCTTCACTCTAAACATTGCTTTCTCCACAAATTGTGCTTTTATTTATTTATTTTTTTTTTTAGAATTGTCTTTTAGATTTGACCAACTATCCAAATAAACCTTGGAAAAAATAATTTTTAGCTTTTAAGAATGAAATATTTGTTGTTTTGGTTATAATTTTAAGTAAGAACAAAATTTATGCTCTTTATTTAAAAGAGGATAATATACCTATTCAATGAGATCAAATACCATAAACAAAAAACTAAGCAAACACCATCACACTACAAAATAAAAATGTAAAAAATTTCAGAGAATTTTACAAAAAAATAATAAAGAAACTAATGGCAACAAGGCAAGGCTAAAGTAGCATAAGTCTAAACATTAAAGCTTATATTTCCTGAAGGTATAAAGTTCAATCCACCTTATGCACCTTGAGGTACTTTTCAGCAATGTTTCTAGTCAGTTTTATGAATGATACTAATGTATAAACACAACAACGTCTGAGAGATAATATTCTATAATTTGTTAAAGAAAAAAATGGTGTGGATGCAATTAGGAAGTATGAAATATAAAAAAGAAAAAAAGAGTTTTCATTCACACTTAGGAGAGAATCTAATACAAGACTTTAAACTGTGACTGACCAACACCCTACAGATTTGATCAGCTAACTGACCACAGTAGAAGGAGGTTATCTTTCTAAAACACAATCCTTTTGCACACAACTAGAAATGCTCAAAAGCACATAAAAATGCACGGTCATCATAATTCCAAATACTTACTTTTTAAATTTCTATTGAATGTTTGAGTTTTTGAGGGGCAATGGATGGATATGCAAGTTGCAAGTACTCTATCTCTCAAATAATTAAATTGAAAAAACGTTAAAGGGCTTATACTATTCTATTCTTATTACACCGTTGGCACACAAACAAAAACATTTTTTTTAATTAAATATTTGTTATTTCCTAAATTCTTTTTCAACCCGGAAGTAAGATGACTGAATCTCTGAGGCCCTGACTTTCACTCCTTGTGGGTGCCGCCCATTTCATGCAGTCAACCTAGAGTCTCGCCCACGAAAACAAATAAAGATGGATGTGAATATTGTGCACAGAAAAGGGAAGAGTTTTTGCCAAACACTGCTAGCTTCACAGAGAAAGTGGGCGTGTGTTAGCGTGGGAGCGGTGCTGGCAGTGCAGGCTCTTCCCTGAAGGGGCTGTTCTCACTGGTCTACGTCACAATGTCACAACCTGGTTGTTTTCATGGGTTGGGAGGGGCCGGTGCTCAGAGCGCAGGTTTTTAGAGGAATACTCAGAAATGCATGAACAGATCATACACATCATAATACACCTAAAAGCTAAAAGAATTGATTAAAAGTTGAGCTCATGATATTGAAAAGTCTAAAGAACTATCAGTCTATTGTTATTTTTTGATGTCAAAATGTTGTTAAATGTGGTAAAAACTCAAAGAGCAGCTGGTTATTGGGGTCTGCTTTGGCTTGATAAGATGAGGCACATTGAGGTGTGGCACATGGTGCAGTCCACTTTACTATAGAGAGTCTGGAGTTAGGCAGCGTCAGGACAACTAAAGAACAGTAAAAGGTGCTGCTCACAGCTGCGATGTATAGAAGACGAAAAGTTCAGGACCAAAACAAAAGGGGGACAGATGAACTAAAGCAGAGTGAGTGAACGTGAAGACCAAGAGCGTTTAAAGAAACCCAACAAAATTATAAAGGTTGTAAACTGCAGGGTACAATAAAACCTCCCCAAAGCAGGCTGAGAGGAAAACATGTTGACTCATGACGTTGCATTTTTACTGAGACAAACTTGTCGACACAATGTTCATTCAGTGGCTGTAACAGCTTAAGTCTCAGAAAAAGTTACTGATAAGTCAGCTTTAAAACCCTAATCACATGTATGTTGTGTTAGTAGTTCAACATGAAAGATTTCTTTTGTGGTTTTCATTAATGTCTGTGCATAATTTTAAAGTTGACCGTGCCTATCACAAGGGATCATAGTTCAACTTTGATTCAAATTAACTTTATATTTCCAAGAATTAACAAGGGCATTCAGGAAAGGGTCTTTTTGATGACAGCTTTGGCTTTAGGTGTTCTGTTTGGGACACAGTTAAAAACCACAACATACTGAAACTGCTACCCAAAACATCCAGATTACCTTTCAAAAGCCGGGGCATTAGCCTCAAATCCCCTTGAGAGTTTCACACGATGGGAACCAACCTGCAGAGACACAAGTCAGAGTCCTTTTCTTTCATAAAGATGACAAAAAAAAGCAGGCATGGCAGATGCCCAAAACACCAAACGGTTGAAAATTAGGAGAGAAATTGGAAAAATTGAAATGGACAGACGAGCAAGGGATGTTGTCCAAAAAACAAAAACAAAAAATGGAGAGGGAGAGACTACTAGAGTACAACGTCTGAAAGGCAGAGTGGAAAAATCTTGTTTACATAAAGGCAAAGGCACAGAGCAGCAAAGACATTTCCTGGTCATCTCTCCAAAGCCTCTTTGCCCAAATTTTATAATCTTTTCTCACCACTTTAAACAAGAACCAGAGGAGAACGCATGATTACACAAGACTGCACCTACTCAGAATTAGCAACAAACGGGCACTAAGGTTTTACCAGGAAGACTGCTCTCTGTTGTGGCGTGTTCCAACAAGTTCTATGGATTCCTTCCTTCCGTTTTATTTCTCTTTGAAGATGTTTCTCTAAATGAGTTATCTTTTCTTCATTTGAGCAAAACCAAGTAAATACTAACATTGCACTGAGTCTCAATCATACTTCCAATTCCAACAATGTTTTCTGAGTCATCGTCCTGTCAACTGGTAATTGATAAGAACCATTTTTTTCTGGGAGTGTTATAAAGATCAGCTCTGTGCTCCTTAAGCTTATTACTGTCAGCTTATCTTTATCTTAGCTTTGTGTTCAGAGGCTTAGTTTGTTTGCACATACCTATACTTGGCTGATCCTGTGTGAGACTGGGATAAACCGACCTCAATGTCACTACAGGTTTTTGCTTCGGTTGTGCTGGAGGAGTCCATGAATATTTAATAACTTCCTGAGATGGCATCTGACACGGCTCGGGTTGCAGGTGTACAGCAACGACACAAACCTCCAAACACTGTTAATGACCTGTACCATGTACAACCCATCTCTGCTAACTTCTACAATTAGACAATTCTTATAGGTGTTTGTCTAAGGTGTACATTTGTTCTAGACTGTTTCATTTTGTGGGAACATAAAAATATCATCCACAACCTATGAAATAGTTAAATGCATCATGTGGAGCTTTTGTCTAAAAGTAACCCATTCTCTGAAAGACCCACTCAGAGGAAATTTGTTGGTTTGTGTGTGTTTTTAAGCTGCTCTTATGACATTTTTCTGAGGACGTAGATAAAGAAGTATTTCTTCTTTATTTGAATTCTTCATTCAAATCGTTGTCAATCAAGAGTGGGCCAAAACCCCCCCGCGATTTGTTACGTAACAAATTACGCTCCGCCCAATTCTGATAATACATTCTCTTTTAGGCGACTAGATCCATGTACGTCTTTGTTTTCCTTGTCTGAGTCGACATCTGGCTCCAAACTGTATAGCTGATGGCTCAAATATTGCTCGCCATTTTTGTTGCGCTGGTAATGTTAGGTTGGGGGGTGTGAGGGATTGTAAGCTAGCGGGAGAGCATGTAAACAAATATCTCTTAGTTAAGGGTGACGGGAAAGGGGGTGGGGCTGCTCTTTGCCAACAGTCCCGGCCACAACTCAGAGGCAAATTTCTAATTAAACTACTGCCGCTCTGCAGAAACTATGTCCTAGGAAACTAGCAAGGTTTTTTAGCATTCTCATAATTGACAGACCACTGGGAACGCTTTCGAAACCGGAGCGGGAATTGAACTACTGTATTAGGCCTTAAAGTGCAGTTCATTTCAATGGAATCCAAATACCATGACTGTTTCAACTTTCTCTTGAAACTGAGAACACCTGCTCAACTACTTAAAATATAAATATTTTTAATATTTGACTGATGGGAGTGTAGCTAACTCTTCTTCCAGATAAAGCAAAATTACACATTCTGTTCAGGGACATTGTGGAGGAGGGGGGTGGGACTTACAAGCCACAGCGAGCAGAGGGACCAACAGCTACAATGGTGCTTTCGAAGCAGGCAAAGAATAGTTCTGTCTGAAAACAACCCCAAGCCCATTACCTCGTGTTCTGACCAAACCAAAAACCTCCTGCTCCAACTAGGTGAATTGGCTTTTAGCCATTTCACAGCACAGTGGTCCCTCGTTTATTGCGGAAGTTATGTTCTAAAAATAACCAGTGAGAGTTGAAAACCGCTAAGTAGAGTTATAGATGTTTTAAGGCCATGGAACCCCTCACTACACACTTTATACACTTTTCTCAGACAGAAATTTACATTTTTACTTTTTACTCTCTTCTTTAGATATTTCCACGGAGATTGATTAACAAGGTCAACAGGACACAGAACACAGTGCGCAATATTTAAAAAATAAAAGCACGCAAGTTGCAGCAAAAAAAAAAAAATCAGCAAAATATGACCATAAAAGCTGAACCGCGATATAGCAAGGGACCACTGTAAATAAAGAAATTATGTTTTATTTGTTTCAAAGAGATGTAGCTATTCTAGCGGTTCTAGCAGATTGAATTAAGGTAAGTGGTTAGGGGTTGTTTTTAGATCAGATTCTCACCTGACCAAAGAAGTCTGGGAGCTGAGAAAAACAAACAAAAAGCCCTTTACCAACCACTACTGCTATCATTTACCCCCAACCCCCCCACAGCTAACTGAACTTCCAGGTCTGTGCAATGTTCTAGGACAAGGGCATTTTACATTCCTTATGTTGAGGAATAAAAATGAGTAATTACTTCTCTTTCCAATGTCCAAAAGGATTTCTCTGAGAGAAATACGGCTTATGGGACCTAAATATGCAATATTATGAATCCGTGTTCTTTGGCATTGCACAGAGGAACAGCTTAAAGCACCAACACAGACAAAGAAAAGATAAGAAAACCCCTTCTGCCCTATGCAAAAAAAAATAAGCATGGTTACTAGAGAGGTTATTGTACCAGGTGGGGGTTCTCATCCAGTCCATTAGGGGGTCGATTCTTATTAAGGTGTAACAAAACACCCTTAACAGACTTTTTCTGAATACAGCAAGAAAATGTGTTAAAAAGAGAATATGCAGTTTTATGACAAGAGGTGTTTTGCTTTGCATCTGCTACTGCATCACACACAGATCCACAACAGTTTGTTGTGTTTTGGTTTGTTGCTGTCAAGTACCTAATAACTGATTAAGTAAAATTGGAGTTTATTTTTAAATCAATTGACTACAAAACCTTCAAATAAATGTATGTACAATTAGCTGCTATTACCTGTATTCCCGGCTGTTCCCAGAAAAGTGGAATGGACCCACGGATCTGGATGAAGGATGAGACTCTGTCTTCAAGGAAAATAACCTGTTAATAAGGAAAGAAATATACATATATTTAAGGTGTCTTTAAGGTGTCTTTCTTGGATTAAACTTCTAAAATGTAAGAATTTGACAAATTCTACTAGTAAAAATACGGAAAAAAATGACTTGTGAAAATATGAATCGTAATGTTTAATATTCAAGTAAGGGCGATTAGTTTGTATATTAAAAAACAGAAGTGCACTTGGCAGGAAGTAACAAATATGCAAAGCAAAAACAAAATCAGTAATGAGATTTGTGTCAGAGGCAGACGGACTACATTCCACTTTGTCTAGCAAAAATCTGCCAGCACCACACGGGAGAGGCGACCTACGACACCTAAAATAGAATCAGGAGTCAAGCATACAGTGCTATACAGTGTAGCTAAAACTTAACCTGTCAAACCTGTCAAAAACACTAAAAGCACAATTAATTCATTTTTTACAGAATACAAATTGTTCTCCTCTGAAACAATTTTAGTTCAATTTTAGTAGTAAACATTGAATTCAATTTATTTTAGCTTATGATGAAGCAACAAAAAAGAAAAAAGCAGTCTAAGCTATAATACTTTTTAAAAGAATCAAGGCATCCACAAAAGTATAAGGAAAATGGAAAAACAACAACAATTATTAAAGTTTTTTCTTTTAATTAATTTTCAAAGAATATAGGGAAAAGAGGCTCAATAAAATGATTAAATATAACACTGACCTGTTCTGTTTCCACAAAGTTGGCCACTTGCCCGTCATCATTTGTTCCTCGAACATTGAACCGAGTGCCAGCTCGCTCTGAGCTGAGCCGAGAGAAGATGCAGGCCTTGGCTTGTTTATGCCCCGCATAAATGGTCCTGATCTCCACACTGCCGCACATCAGCCTCAGCAGCCAGTCCTCACAATTAACTCCATAGTGTTTAAGGTGCAGATGCAAAGACTGGTTCCTATTGTTGCAAACGGCAGTAAACACAGAATGTTGGCAAATCCTTAAACATGTGACAGTCAAACGAAACTTCTGAAAAATGTGAAGAACAACCATTATTACTTGAGATACTTTAAGCAACACATATCCATACCACTGCACTTGTAACACACACACACAAAAACAAGTCGAGTTCAACATCCTTACCAGAAGAAGCGGTTATCTGTGGTATCTTCAAGAATCCTGCGATGTGCGTTGAGACTTAAGTCCAGGCTGACGCCAGTGGAAGACCACGCAAAGTAGAAGTGACCTGAGTTTAAGAGCTTACGGACCTCCGAAATTCTGTCCTCGTCTCCTGGATCGTTCCTCAGTGATATAAAATCTGTCTGTGTGACCCTGAAAACCTCTGAATCCTGCACTTTGCCTGCAGAGCTGCATCCTGTCACAACCACAAGGCTGTGCAGCATGGAGTCACCTGTGAGAAAGAGGTAGATATTGCAATTTTATATTCTAAAGTAAAAAAAAAATTAAAATAAAAAAACGCAGTAAAGTTGAAAGGTAGAAAATATATATATTATTTGGACTTTCTACTTGCAATAATTCACCAACTGGTGGAATTTCAATAAACCAAAATCTTTAAACATTGACCTCTAACCTGTGTTTTACTTGTTGTGAAAAAAAGAGCTTTCAAGGTCATATAGAAGACAGGATCAATCAGATTATCCAAAAATAAATAAACAAATAAAATATTATCAGAGAGAAGAAGACTAAGTGTGCTTCAATGCATATTTTGCTGTTCTCTTACCCAGGTTAAGACGAAGTACACCAAGAATTCCATAAGCATCAACAATCTTTGTGTATGTACTTTTAATGGCCTCCTTCTCTGCAGCCGCTATAAGAAAAGTATGAATGTATAAGTAATTGCAGCTTTCATAGTTAAAATGAATAAATACATTTAATCACATCACTTCTTTGATAGGGATGACCCCCTTTTCCTCTTATGGGTCAACTTTCCTGGTGATTTATCTGACCGGACATCTCAAATGATATCTTATAATTGTGTAATCAAGCAAGTGATCTTACACAGAACAGCAACAGCCCCCGATTCAAACATCAGGCATTCGTCCCGGGACCTGGTTTCCACTATGACACTGTAAGGAGGAGGATCCAGCTTGTGGTAGATGCGATAACCTTTGCTGAAAGCCATGGCTGATCCAAGAGGAAAAATTCTAAGTTATGGCCTGCAAATAAAACAAAAAATAATAAAATAAACATATGATCAATCTGACATCTCATCTACTAGTATGTTACATGTTGCCATTGCCAGCAATAATGGAAACGTGAAAACTATTTGACCTAATATTTAAAAAAAAAAAAAAAAAGCCTCAAAGTTGTTACTTTTTAGAAGATAAAACTATCATATTCTATCTAATCTGTTTGTGACATGTTAATCCTTTCAATAACGCATAACGGAAATGCGCTACAACATTACGAAACCAGGCCATGGAGCATAGCAGAATATGACACAGACTCCGGCTATAAAAGTTTATTTTTTTATGTGTCGCTAATAAAGAAAGTAACAGGTTGCTACTGTAAGTAGCAGGACAACTGTGTGAGTGAGCAGGTTAACGGTTAAGGCCGAGGACTACAATCACATCCAACCCCATTTCCAACAGTCACGACTTCAGAATGAAACTGCGGATGGTCAAGCTAAACTGGACGCTACCCTAAACAGAACACCATGTGAAAAGAAGACCGAAAAAAAGACAAAAACCTTTTAAAATCAAAACAGGTGCACTGTATATCCCGTATTTAGCGCTAGCTGTTAGCTTAATTAGCTAGATTAAATCACACATAGCTAGCTTGTAACATTTATCTGTTGAAAGACCGTTGGTGTATTCCAATTGTATACAGTTCGCAAATATAATGTTTAAGTATATATGTTTAAATAAACGTGAGGATAAAAAGTAGAACCGTTCGGTTGCATTAAATCAAAGAGAGGAAGAAGAACAGCATCTCGTCCTACCTTCACCCCCGCCGGGTTTATACTCGGCTGTCACAACAAAATCCTTCCCGGTTTGTTGGCACAGTGGTACGTTCCCATTGAATGCACACCTCCTTCACGTTACCGTAATACAGTAAGTAGACCAAAGTTTTTACAGGGAAAGTGTATAAGATGAAGAAAATAATCCGACTGGATGCTTCTTACAGTGAATGTTACTAGTAGAACCACTCCTTTCAATTATATAAAGTCGTATTCGAACGCTTGGCTTGGCTTAAGCAGATAATCAAGAAAGCAGAAAAAGAGGTTCGTGTCAACGGTTACATGTGATTGATAGACGCTGCCACCCAATAGAACGATGCGGGAAAGTGTCGTCCAATTACAAACGGAAGGGGGCGGGACCTGTGGATTTTATAACCTCTGCTGTTGCAGGGTTGTCTATAAACGAAGCCGATGAAACTCGTAAACACAACACCGATCGAGTGTTTGTGACAGGGACCACCATGGTCTAGATGACCTTTTAAGCCGTCAAAGGACCAGAATTCACTTTCAAGATTAATACCAACAAGGTAGAGAAGGAATTATTCTTATGTCTGTCCACAGACTTGCATGTCATTGTTTTCACCCTGCATATCCCGACAGCCTAATAGGGATTTAGTTTCCTCACCATTATCAAACTTTGGGTCAGGATTCCGCCTGTCCCACTATTGTTGTTCTTCTTTTTTTTTATCAGTGACAGACTTAAATAGTAAATAATTATATTTAATTTTTACTAGACAATTTCATCTATTTCTAAAAGCGTTGGGTGATCTCACGTTATAAATGTGGTGTCAATATGTCTCCAGTGGTTTTATTTGTGTCTTGTGTTTCTGTGGATTTCTTAAGATGTTTACTTATTTATCTGTTTAGGGAATTCTCCAGCATCAACATGAAGCGCCTTCATCTTGTGGAGCCAGTGGTGGCCCTGTATGCTTTTAGCATTTTTCTCATTTACCC
The DNA here is from genome assembly GCA_023969325.1 of Oryzias curvinotus. Taxonomy (NCBI): domain Eukaryota; kingdom Metazoa; phylum Chordata; class Actinopteri; order Beloniformes; family Adrianichthyidae; genus Oryzias; species Oryzias curvinotus. The sequence continues at coordinate 20,168,216 of CM043719.1, forward strand.
ACTGGTGCAGCAGTACATATACCGCAGGCTGTGGCTGCAGCTGACCAACACCACCTATCCCATCTCCAGCAACAGCTCTAGATGTGCACCAAGTAACAGTAGCAGCAACCAGACCGACTTCCAAAAGGTAAGTTATTAACCACTTACTGCAAAAAGGTGTTCAATGGATCTGAAAGGAGCACTCCTAATGGGAGGAGTTTAAAAGGTGCTGTGCCCATTGAATAACTTGCAGACATTACCTGCATGATGATGAAACAAAAAAACAAAACAAAACATTTGTTTCATTTACCAATACATTTTCAGATGTTGTGAACATCAGACACTTTCTGAAATTCAACTTCTCACAGGCTTAAAATTTATTCTAGTATAATTAAATCTATACTATCGTTGGCATTGATGCTAGTTTTGGCACTAAATCATGAGGCATTTTTCTAAACTATAGACTTTGATGCAAACATGTTCTTGTTTGTGGCTCAACATGTCTCCAGAGAATTCTTTTTCTGTCAAAACACATTAGTTCATCGATAAACTGACCTTTTTTTTAAGCACCTGTTTGTGTAACTATTGAGCTGTTGCAGCTCAAGGCTATATGTGTCTTGTGACTAAATAATACTTGCATGACTTTGAGTCTGTGACACATCAACACTGACTGGAATAAATACCCTATTCTGAAGAAAAAAGTCATGCACTATTTAAAGACAGAATTATGAATTTTCACATGAATGTGAAAACAGAAGTGGAAATTTCAGGGTAATCCAAACAGCCACACCTGCACTTGTTGGGGACAGCAAAAAAAAGTGTTCTTGTCACTCTCAAACAAGACATCTGCATCTTTTAACGTATTATTCTATATCTATCGTTTTCAGAAAAAATAGGGTTTGCCACACAGCAACCAAATGGTTCTTTTGTCTTTTGAGGAATTGCCATTGCAGTTGCATCCAGGCATCTGGGTGATCGTTCCTTTTTCTGTTTCTGCATTTCCAGGAGGTACAGAAGCAGGCATCCCTGTTCTCCATGTATTCAGAGCTTCTCTCCACGATCCCATCCTTGATCGTCACACTCCTGCTGGTGGCTTACAGCGACCGAGGAGGACGCAAGATCACCATCATCATGCCTTTGATTGGCTCACTGATCTATGTTTCGTCCTTCCTGATGGTGTCCTTCTTTGAGCTGAACATCTATTTGCTGATTGGCTCCTCGTTTCTCAGCTCTCTGTTTGGGGGATTGGGAACGTTTCTCGGGGGCTGCTTTGCTTATATAGCCGACTTGTGCAAGAATGAACGTCAGAGAACCTTGCGCATGGCTGGAGTGGACATGATGATTGGACTGTTGTCAGGGGTGGCTGCAATATCAACAGGCTACTTTCTAAGAGCAGCTGGCTTTAACTGGCCATTTCTAACCTCATTGTTGTGCCAGTGTCTGACGCTACTTTATGCAATTTTTATCTTAGAAGAGACGGTGAAAGCGCCCAACGAAGGTGATATTTTCGACAAATCTACCCGACGATATGCACTTAAATATACGGTCTGTGGTGTCTACCAGACCTTTTCAGGACTCAGCTCTAAGTGTAAAATTCTTCTGGCCCTCATGATGTTCATCTTTACCAGCTTTTCCTTTGCCTACGTTGGAGGCATTTCTTTGGTGACGCTGTATGAACTAAACGAGCCCCTCTGCTGGAACGAGGTTTTGATCGGCTATGGTTCAGCCCTGTCCACCACCGTGTTCCTGACAAGTTTTGCAGGAGTGTCAGCGCTCACATATTGCCGTGTTCCTCAGCTTCTCATTGTCCTGCTGGGGATCTTGTCCGTCGCATCTGGCATGATCCTGATGTCATTTGCAAAGACCACTGTGCTGATGTTCATAGGTAAGGAAAAAACCCACATGCGAATAATAAAAGGCCTAAAAATCGTTCTCATTTTTCCGTTTTTTATGACCACCAATTATGGTAACAAAACTGCTAAAATTTTAAAGTACAAATACAGGAAAAATTATATCTGAAGCTGATTTGTGTTCATTTTTATATTCTTGATTTAACATGAAATAAAGGATACAATTTTTTAGACCAACAAATACTACCAGTAGTAAATGAGAGAAGAAATGTACAGCAGGGAACGTTCCTTTGATTTTTAAATGACCAGTTATTGATTGACAGTGAAAAAATGTTTCCCCAACTTTGTTACACAATTGTTACGACGAGTCATAAAATGTTATTACTAATTAGTTTCTTGGTTTTATAACACTGGGTACTTGTGACAAAGGAGATATTGCTGTTTGTTTCCATAAATAACTTTATTACACAACTTTGAAAGTAACGCCCATCAAGAAACATTTATATAAACACAATTCTTGGGTTATTTTTGATGCTTTTTTTTATTTGACCTTTTTTTTCCTATCTTTTTTTACAGTGAGAATACCAATGCTGCTATCTATCATGCCTTTCCCTGTTTTGCGCTCCATGATGTCAAAGAATATCTCCAAATCGGAGCAGGGTGAGTGGGTCTAGGCCTCTACATGCACTGTAGAACCATGTCTCTGTTTGCAGAAGCAGAGTCCACTGAAGTGTGTCTTGCTCCACAAAGGATCAGTACTCCAAGTTCTGTTTGTTTTAGCAAAAAACCATTCAAGGAGATAAAATGCTCTGATTTTTGCATCACCTGTTTTGAGGTTATTATATATTTTTTCTCTTTCATCCTTTTGTTTTCTAGGAGCCCTGTTTGCCTGCCTTTCTTTTCTGGAGAGTTTAACCAATAATGTGTCTTCTGGAGTCTTCAACAGCATTTATGCTGCCACTGTGTCCTGGTACCCTGGATTTGTCTTCATCCTATCTGCAGGGCTCTGTTTTATTCCCTTATCTGCCCTTGGGTAAGTAAACTCTCTAATGTTTACTAATCAGTTAAATATATTAGCCTTTGGATGCTTGGCAGAAACTATAAATATTTATTTTAGTAAAAGAATTCCGTATTACATGTCCAGTTTAAACATGTTTGGCCTTTCTCAGTCTAATGTTCATTTTGAAAGTAACATAAACTTAAAAATAAGAACACTTAAAATTAGGGCTGCACGATATGAGGAAAACTTGGGATATGCGACATTAATGATCAATATTGCGATAACGACAAAACTTGCGGTAAATGAACAAATAGCAAAACAACCAAAAACATTATTCCCCTTTCATTGCAACAGTTTAAAAATTATACTCTTAATGACCCTTGTCGACTTAGGAGACGAACATCTAAGATAAAAGGGCTCCATCCTATTGGTCAACAACGGAAAGGCGTCCATCTGATTGGTCAAATGCATAAATGGATTTATTTGATTCGTTTGATTTGCGGTAACGATAAATTTTCGATGTATTGTGCAGACCTACTTAAAATATAGTTTTTGCCTAAAGTTATTCAGACAGTGAGTATGGAAAAAAATATAACCAGATTATAATCAATGTGCAGTTGTGCAGCTGTACTTTCTGGTTGGAGTTTCAATACAAAAACTTCCTTTTTGCTTAGTCACTGTTTGTCAGTTTGGCTGAGGTAACATTAAAAAAGAGAAATGCTTTGCCAGACCGCACTTCCCAAAAAAGCGCAATCAATTCCTCTTTTTTATGTTCAACTTCCTTCAACAATTTTTGTATCCACTTTTTATTTATACAACACTTGGATCGTCACTTTAGCAAGCCTTAATAACAATGCTCTGACATAGTAGAAGGATGTTAAAAGTGTTTGGCTACACAAAAAAGTATTAATGCTTACTCAGTCTTATTTGTGCACAGTGAAGCATAAATCCACTCTGAGTCCACATCACATGTTCTGCTTCTTCTGTCATGCTCTGTTGGCACACCAGTGTCGAAAAACTAATGAACTTTTAGTCATAATATGTCATTTTTTCAGTTTAGATATATTTTCATTATTAGCGTACTACAGGTGTCAATACATTTTCAGTCAAAAATCAATGTACAGCAAAATTATATATTATAGCTTATGCAATTTATAGATAAGTAATCTTGTGTGGTTTAAGTAACTCTAGAAGCCTGAGTAACTGGAGCTGCTGAAATAGCTGCATGACTCTGCAGATAAAATAGTTTGAATTTTGTTTTGTTTTTTTAAACTTGTAGTCTAACCTCTATTCTCATGTTCCTAAAATGCAACTTCTCCATGTTTTCAGGGTGGTTGCTCTGATTGGAACTGATGTTTCCACTGAGCTTGGAAGACCAGAGACTTTCACCTCAGGAGAGGCAACGAATGTAGAGGAAGATCAGGAAAACAGGCCGCTGCTTAGCTGAGGGTTTGGACAACATTCATACAAACAAAAACCCCTACATATTTTCCTGTACATTTATACATATTTATAAAATTGAGAAAATATGCACTTACTGTATTTACACCTCGAAAGTACCGGTGATGCACAGTGTTGTATTTCTGACCAACATGCTTTAATTTCCTGTTTCCATTTTTCTAACTTCTGTTGCCAATCTCAATTTACAATTTTAAATCCAGCTTTTGATATAGTTTTTAAGTTTGTGGTGTTAAAATACTTTTGGAGGCCCTTTTTGCATCAAAGACACAGATTGAATTGAAGTATTTCTAGTATACATACTTTTTGAAACAATAAACCCCAAAAAGGAGAATGTAAAAGTAATATCAAAAGGGAAAAGAGCAACAGAAATGTCTAGAAGGATTTTTAAAGGGTTTTTTTGTGTTTGAATTTTTGTCTAAGTTGATTTTTTTAAGAATTGGTTGACAATTGAGAGTTGTTTGGTTTTAATTAGTTGTACACAATCTGACTAGCTGTGAGCAATCATAGCTCTTTTCATGGCTTTAAAGGTGTTTTAAATGCAATTTGGTGGTTGTTTACCATAGTTCTAGTTTTTTGGGGTGGTACGATGCTTTGTTTTGTTGTCTGGTTAAAGAAATAGGTCTTAACTTAAGTATGATTTTTTTTTTAAATCATGAATAAAATTGTAATAATGTAGACAGTGTTTGAGTTTCTAGTCAGTGATTCTGTAGCTCTAATATAATTATTTCCTTTTCACTAAAAAAAAATCAAAATAATTTGCTCTCAAGCAAAAGAGTGGACAGATTTTTTCCGGCAGTTTTTTCTGATAATCCTTACTAAATATGGACAAAAATATTATTATTTGTGCACACAGCTTTATAGCCGATGCACAAAACGTTTCTTCTGCACCTTTTTGAATCCTATGTTTCTGCCTTTAGTTTGCACATTTGCGCTCTTTCTTGTGCTAAGTGGAATATGGTGATAATTGTAACTTTTTATGCCTTTTACCTATTTTCATTTGGAAATGTCATTATGAAATTCTAGAATCTTTTTATTTGAGGAATATTTGTCCACTAATTCTGTCTTTAACCTTTTTACTCCATGCAACTTACATACAAAATGATGTAGAAATCAGAAAATATTGTTTTTATTGAACTTCTCTGCACTTTATGCACAATAGTTCATCTATTGTGGAGAATAATTTTCGTTATTCGATAGTTACAAATATTGTTTGCATTATTCATATGAACGTGAAAGAAAAGAAAACAAGGGATTTGTCTTTTTCAAGGGAAACTGTTTGCAGAAATATTTTTGCCTCATTTAAAAAAATATTCATGAAGAAAAACATTTGGAGAAAAATGTTACTTGATTAATGCAATGCACTTCAATATGTAGAGAAAAATTGACCGAACTGGGTTCTTTAGTGAATGTGACCATTAAAATTTCAAGTTTTTTTCCTGTTTACCTGACTGAAATGGAAGGAATGACCAGCTTGAGTCTCATCATAAAAACAAACTTGCTGTATTTGTAATCTGCAAATGCTCCATGTTAATAAAGTTATAACATCTTTTGATTGATAACCACACAAAGGGTTCTAAGGTCAAAAGGTAATGTGTTAAAATACATTTCTAAGAATCTCTACTTAAAGAAAAAAAATAAAAGCACTTACATCCTTCTGAAAAAATGCATTGCTTTGTGTTTCAAAGACTTTTATTTTGTATTGAGTGGGCTAATGTATTTTTACTTTGAAATACATTTTTTCTTTTATTTTTACCTTTAGTGTCTTGTGTTTTTTGCTTTTGTGTACTCTTTTGTTCTGCAGATCAAAATACAATAAACAACAACCGAAAAGAGGAAGAATTTATAAAAAGAAACAACTGCTCGAGAACAGAAAAAGTTTTCCTTATTCATTTTCTCTTTGACTGTTCTTTATCTTAGTGTCCAAAATATCTAAAATATCCAAAAAAGAAATAAATTTGAATGGTGTATACATGGGGAAAGACTATTAGGGGTTTTAACAGGACATATTAGGTACCCGTAGATCTTCTTCTTCTTCCTTGTCTTTCAGATACTTGCAGTACTTCACAAACTGTTGCAAAACGTTGTTGCACAAGTCTTCATATTTATTTGGAAAATATTTCTTTTTTATGAAGAAAATACATAAAAGTATGTTTTAAATAAATATAATTTAAATATTGTTTAAAAAAAGATTAAGGCCACAAGAGTAAACATTACTGGGATTTTAATCATATTTACAACAATGTATTCTTCTTTATCTGCCCACCTCCCAAGTTACTAACCCATAAATGTTGGGCTTTAAATAATAGTCTTGTCAGTCAAACTTGAATTTGATGGAGCTTCAAGTGGATTTCAGATATGTTAATTATAGAAATAAATGCAATTATAAACCCAACTTTGAGCAAAATAATAATAACAATAAAAAAAATATCTTTGCAGATATGTTTAACAACAAATTAACAAATTATAACTTTTGGTCCAGTGTGTGTTTGCATTCACCTGCTGGATTGTTTAATCAAATGTTTTCACCAACTTAGTGGTTTGAGAACAATGATGAAATCTTAACTTTACCATCACATATTTGTTAAAAAAAAAGACATTAGAATTGCTTAAAAGGAATACGCTTTTAAATGCTTTTCTTCATTTATACACTTAGTAATTTTTGAAACGATTATTTTAGCCAACTGACACATGCATAAGCTTGTTTGGCCACTAGGCGTCACTCCTCCTCCAATATTAAATGTACATATTGATAGTATTTTGACAAAAATGGGATTTTGCCGAGTTGTTGAAACCTTCTTGTCCTTTTCCACTGCAAAGGTAAGCTCAGCTTTATGCACAAACATGAAACCTTTAACTCTACACAATGTTTGTTCTGTTGTCAGATTTTAAATGATGTAAGAGTGACAGATAGTAAACAGGGTGCCCATTATGATAACCATGCCACCAGATTGCATGGTGGGTTATTTACTGTACCAATGTTGAAACAATATCATGTATAAACCCCATATTTTTTACATGAGTGCAGAACTTGCTCATAGCTGGGATGTTTTGTTGCGTTTTTGTTGCGTCTGGAGGTGACGTGAAAAGACAAATGTGCTCCCCTTGCAATGTAAAAACAAAGAATAACTCTAAGTTTGTGAATTATCACTATAAATGCTATGATTTTAAACTGGCTGCAGTTATGGAAACCCAAAAGATGTTTGATGATCATCTGCAATTTTTTAATTTCCATCCTGGAATATCGACATCTGTTCCTGCAGCCTGATTGTAAGGTAACACTGTGACACTGAGTTAAAATCGAGTTTAAAGCCGCATGGAATCAAACATTTGGTTTCTAGTTAAATTAGAGATGAAGGTGTGGTGAGCAGTGATGATAGTTTGCGCAACTTTCCCAGGAGTAAGGGGCCCGTGGGAGACGTTTGTGTGTCTCTGGCACGCAATGGGGTCGATGAGGATTAAAGGGAAGGTTGAGAGAAGAGGCAGGGGATTGAGGGGTCTTTGGTTTTTGGTTTCGAAGCACAGCTGAATCAGCAGCGCAATCATCTGCAGCACACCACATCACATCCCATCACCAATGGCTCGATGTCTGATGCTGATCCAGAGAGCTGCTAACAGAGCTCACTTTAACCCACATTTTCTGCTCCCCTGAAAGAGATCATTCAGTATAATGTGAGAAAACTTTCAAGGTGGTCTGTCTGATCAAGGAAGGGTTTAAATCTAAAGATATTCTTTTTTTTTTTTTTTTAAGATTAAAGATTCTTAAATTTTAAGGGATTTTATAATCTGATGATTTTTAATAACGCTGGTATTTTAAAATGGAAAATTTAATCAGTAGCACAGATAATATAAGGGAAGGCAATTCCCCAAAAATGTACAAATTGTACCATCACTTATGTTCACTAGCAGAATAATAAAGAATGATGTTTTCTGACGTGATGTTCAAGATACATGCAAAAACTGGTTTGCAAACAATTTACTTAGTTAAGCTTTTAGTTTGGTTTCAAAAAAAAGAAAAAAAATAACTTGAAAAATATTATAACATAAACTCAGTAAAACAATAAAACTGACAAATTTGTCTTTTTGGTGTTTTTACCAAAATGGTGTGGCAATTTTCTCATGACGGAGGACATATATAAAGAAAATAAAGCTTAAACTTACATTTTAGTATTTCTGTATTTAAACTGTTGTGAATCAGGAGCAGACAAAAAAAAAGTCATTTGAAAAAGTTTGTAGTAGTGACGTGGAAGCTGCAATCGACGGATCAAGCTTCCTGCTCCGTTTAATTCTGATGAATCCACTTGTAGACGACTAGTTTCATGTACGTCTTTGTCTTTGTAGCACCGGTAATGTTAGGTTGGGAAGTGTGAGGGGCTCTAAGCTAGCAGGAAATAGTGTAAACAGATAGGCAATGGGAAGGGGGGTGGGCTTACACTGTGCCAACAGTCCCAGCCACAACTCAGAGACACATTTTTTAGGAACTATTGCTGCTCTGTAAAAACTATGTCCTATGGGTTTTGGCTAATAACAACATAATGACAAATACTCTTCTGTGTTTTTTTTCAGTCAAGGTGATGTTAAATTAAGTCCATGATGACATGGTATGTTGCAAAGTAGAAATATACAGTGTGATGGCATTCAGGACTATACACTTACTAAGTTTCACCTTATTAAAACAACAACTAAATATTGTCACCTAAAAAAAAAGGCTGGATGAAAAGTTTGTGAATCACTGCAGAGCCCTGCTTATGTTTTATTGGAGGAGCATTACCTTTCCAGACAGAGCAGCAATCTTTGGCTCTAAATTGCAGAGGCACATATCGCAGAAAGGACCTTGGACATGTGGGTAGAGAAAAAAAAGAAACTCCATTCAGAAAGTCTCAAGCTGAGATTTGGAACAGCCAAAGCACAGACAAACAACCCCAGAGCACAGCCAAGGGTAAAGTATTTTTTTGATTAGTGCCATTTGAACAAGAACTGGAGGACATATATTGATGTTTTGGTGTATTTATCTTTATAGATGTTCAAGTGGAATCATAGTTTCATCCTGCTGTCTGTTGAACTGGTAGCTGTATTGTTATGAAAATTCCACATCTACAAAGTTTTTTTTTCTTTATATGACCACATTTTTATTTCATTTATTTTGCACAAATGTACCTTTGTAACTACAGTAAATTGGTAAATGATGAAGATCTTTAAAGTCTGGAATTTCAATTGTTTTCCTTGTTTCTGGAATTTTCTTTTTCGAATTCATCTTGTCTCATCACTGAGGTTATCCCCTTTCTGTCCCATCTGGATTTCATTGCATTGCAGGGTTATCCTTTATCCCAAAATGTGACTTTTCTGTCAAGATTGTTGTCTTTTTTAAAATATTTATTCATTTTGCAGATGCTTTTCTACAAAGTGATTTGCCAATAAGCTACATGACAAGCATTAATGGAGTCATTTAACACATTCAACTGTTAAGTGCTGTTAGAAAAATGTCTAAGCTTCAAGAAATGTCAGGGATGCAGAGTGATAACATTCTTCCTGCCTTTCTTGACCCTTTACTTTTCTTTTTTCTTCCACAATATTACTCAAGAGACTAACTGTAGTCATTAGAAATATAACTTGTTTAAGCCCAGATAGCCATTACATTTCTTGCAATGCAATCGTTAAGCCACAAATGATTTAAATTTAGATAAAGTTTTCAAGGTAAATTATTTTCTATTTTGAGAACTTTATGCACAAATGTATAAGCACAGCCTTGGTCAGACATTTTAACTTCTTTATTTCCGGTGGAGGCACAGACTGTAAGAAAGACAGCATCCTGGGACAAAGATGATTTAATTAACAAACAAAAACCAATGCCTAAAACCATAGACCATGCTGTACGATAAGGAGCAGTGCATAACTGAAACAATTCAATTAAATGAAACGTAAATCATTGATGTAAAATTACAGTGAATTATCAACAATGTTGAAAGTATTGTACTGGATTCCTTATGCAAAGTATCATATTGTAAGCCACAATTCAAACTGGGAGAACATTTTATTCAGCTGTTTTCACGTTATACTGTGAACGGCAGTGCAAACTATTAGAAAATCTGACAATTTTCTGTTTTTTTTAATGTTGTACTGTAAATTGCAAGGCAATGGGGAAAAAATAAGAAATCATGTGATTTACAGGAAACTTACCGTAAAAAAATGACCATTGTTGGAAAATAAAGAAGTAAGGAAGTGCACGATTTAAAAAAAATCAACTCCTTAAGAACATTCTGACATCTTTTTTTGTTTGTCTTCCAGCCAGTTTAGCAGCTACAGACTATTTTGTTTTAGATTTTTCCTGGAAATAGTGGAATGCATTATAGGAGTTCAAATTTGAATTTGTAAGTGATTGTTGTATCACAAGTTATGGGTTGATATCCAGGCATGACATTGCCATGCTAATACTGTGAAACTGTGTTTGCACAGGGTTTAAGCTGCACTTAGCTATACTAAGGACATTAGTGTCTGCCAGTACAGGGCCTCCTGCATTCTGTAAAACCTTTCACCATGAATGTATAGGAATTCATAGGCAGTAGTTTCACCAGTAAAGTACTGTATTTTTTTTTTACATTAATTTACTGTAAAATAACAACAACAAAGCTCAGTTGTTAACAGTAAGTTCATGTAAATCACATGACTATAAATTCTTTTCACTGCCTTTCAGTATTCCATGGTTACAACACATTACTGTGAACTGCAGTGACTCTTTCAGTAATGTACTGGTATTTACTTTTCACTTACATTAATAATGATTTTTAAGATCGGGGTAGCGTTTGCCATTATTACAACAGTGTACAAGACATTTGGATTTGTTTGTGTCCCATGCATTGCAGGATTTGCTGCAGCATTGCAAGCAGGATGACTCATCAATGGCAGACCTCTAGCCTATAGGTCAGCAGTGAAGCCATTTGACAGGCCATTACCGGTAAGTCTGACTGTACATGTTAGCTACAAAATAGCTCCCTGCTCCGCTCCATTCTGCTGTATCAATGTGTAGATGACTAGATCCATATACAGCACACAGATGCTAAACATAAACTAACAAGGAAAAAAAACAAAAAAACAAGTCTGACAGGCATGTAAACAATTTATTTCGGCTTTTTGGAAGGTTTCCCTTAAAACTGCAAGTTGTATTGATTACCACCTAGTTCCGGATTGGAAGTGTCAGGCTAAAGGCTGGTGTACAGCACGCTGGTGTCCTCACACTGAGACCATTACCAATATGTCTGAAAGCTGGCTGTGACTGAGCCTGTCTTCAAGAGCGGCAACCCCCCACATCTGTACAGCACTGACAAAAGGTCACCAATCACCCCGCCGCCTGGCTCCGTTTCAGCGCACCAGAATAATCAGCGTACTGCTGGGGAGTGGGGCAAGATGTCAGAGCCTGATAATCAGAGAAAAATTAGAACTGAAAGGCTTGAAAGTGATACACAGAGAAAATTCAGTCACACTCTTTGCAAGAGGTTAAAACAAATCCTCTTTTTTTTTTACACGCTGTCATTGCTCTTTCCTCCTTGAATAGCTTTTGTTATAATAAAGCATTTTTTTTTCTATTTTTATATGTTTACGTCTTTATTTCTTACAATTATTTTTTTCAGACATTGATGGATCAATCCAAAACGGTTTCCTTTTGCTTGTGGTTTTACAGTCTCTTTGGGCATATTAACGGCAGTGTGTGTCTTAAGTAGTCTCACACTAATTGTATTTGGTTGGTGCAAGCTCTTTAAAATACACAAAAGAATGAATGTTGATTAAGCGAGGTGTATCTCTGGGTAAATCAGAGGTTTCCTGAGTCACTAGCATTAAAGGAACCACAGAGAAGCCAAACCTTCCATTAAACCACATTGACAATCAGTGAGCCAGCGTGAATGTGAAGTCCTGTGAAAGCACATCTGTGTTTATCCAATTTTCTCTGACTTTCTTTCATACATCTATTTTTTTTTACAGTGAACTAATTTTAACACTTGCTGTTTGAGCAATAGTAAATATTTTCTTTACAGTTTAAATAAGTGATTTTAAAGCATCAAAATTTGGGTACAAGGAAAAATATTCTTTACAAAATCAAGAGCGCTTAATTGATTTATCACCTCAGTTTCCTCCTTTTTCCAAAAATGAGACCAGTTCATACTTGTAGTTGCAAAAAATCTGTAACATGCATGTTAAGAAAGGTTTGTCTGCAGCAAATGCTATCAATTATACTTTCTGAATACGTAGGATTTGTATTAAAAAAAATCTTTCTATACTGATCATCTACTTACTATATACCAACTCATGGCTGGCACTTATTCCCTAATAAAAGTATTTGGAAAACAAGGGCCAAACTCTTTTAGCTAAATAATAAATTAGAATTTTAGAGTGCTGTATTTACAACATGTAGGCATGAAACTATCTTGGTGACCCTTAAGTATGACTTTTTTTGCTTTTGTTTTCATCTTCGCCTTGCACGCCCATGTGTCGAAGTGTCCTTGGGCAAGACACTGAACCCCACCTTGCCTCTGGTGGGAGGTTGGCGCCAGTGTTCGGCAGCGGAGCCGCCGCCAGTGTGTGAATGTGTGTGTGAATGTGTGTGTGCATGGGTGAATGGGACTGTGACTGTAAAGTGCTTTGGGCCTTCGTAAGAAGGTAGAAAGCGCTATATAAGTATACGCCATTTACCATTTACCATCTGTTCAAATTATAAACCAGGTTTTAAAGGACCTATATCATGCAAAATCAACTTCTTGAGCTTTTAAGTCTATTAAAATGTTAATTCCTCAAGAAAAACAACCCAAAGCAGTATTTTGCTCCATTCATGCACCAGCCCCTCCAAATCCACAAAAACGAGTCGGTTCTTACATTGTGACATAAGTGAGAACAGCCCCTCCCAGGAAGAGTCTGCGCTGCCAGCACCGCCCCCCTGGCTAACACACATACCCACTTTTTCTCTGGAGCTAGTGGTGATTGGCTAAATGCTTTAGTAAGTAAGGCTTTAGGTTCTGTGTAGGAAAAAAGGCTATGATAATAAGTCATATTTAATACAAAATGCATTCTTTAGTGTGCCAATGGTAAAAGGCTTGAAAGGCTTGAAAGGCTTGAGAAAAGCATGATATAGGCCCTTTAAATCTACTAAATGTTTTACATAGCTTAACATAGCAAATTTGGTATATTCCTCTGCCTATGAATGAGAGCCAGGAATTGAGTCACATGACCAGCACATTTTAAGCACAAATAAATTCATAAATAAATCTAAAAAATGTAGCCTACGGAAATACAAGTTTTAATGTAACTGTCCTTATTTCAAAACATGGTAATGCATCACCTTTCAAGTGTTAGAAAGACTGACAAAGACTGCTTAATCCCTTGTGGAGTCATATGGTTGCTGGAGCCTATCACAGCATCTTCTAAGTGGAGGCGGAGTTCACACCACAAAGGATTTTTTCAGATTAATATGCATTAAAAATATTACTGCATACAAGCTTGCAGAAACAACAGTATATAGTATATTTATTATTTATTTGATGTTATTTAACATTTCTATATTTTGGAGGGCATAACATCATCATGGAAAAGTCCTGATGATATTTAATGAAAAAATGTTTTACTTTCTGATTGTTTATGGCAACTTAAAACAGGATATAATTTTACAACTTGGCTGTTGAAGCCTAAAAGTCAAAGTTTTATTTGTTTAGTTTGTATAAAAGCATGCTTGGGCTTTCATGATAAAAAATAATCCTTTCTGAGGGGTTTTGTGGGATGTATGCCTTACAAACATTTTATCCAGGAGCCTGTGTGTTGTCATTCCTGATACTAATTTGTCCCTCATACTCCATGTGGCTCTGGAGCCACATGTTGCTCTTTTAAATTCCAGTATTAAACTCCTACAGTTTAAATGAGAACTCACCAGCAGCTGTGTTGTATGTGGTTTTAGGTAGTAATAAAAAGTAAAAATGGTATTTGAGGATCTATTAGCAGGACCTATTAGCATCCTGCTAACAAGTATTGAAAAAAGACAATCATTCTCACAATTGCCATGAACATTAAATCAAGCTATATGAAAAAAAAGCAACCTTAAACCAGACGTGTTTATTTTTGGTGTAATGTCAGACTTTTTGGTTAGAAAGTTTCTGATTGTCAACATGGGTGCATGGGTACATCGAATGCTTATGTAAGTGTGTGTGAGTTGATCTGCATTGTGTGTAAAGGACTTTCCAGCCTTGCATGTCTATAGCATTTGAGCGTGTGTGGATGATCTGTAGACAGGCCCAGCCCTTTTGGTAAATCTTATTTATGAGGATTTCTCAAACTCTGTAGTAAGGCACTATGTCTTATCCTTAACTTGGTTTTTCTTTTACAAACGAAACTGGGTGAGTTTATAACATTTTACTTTAGAAAATATAGATCATTCTTTAAATCATACAGAGCAAACATCCATAACACGTATGAGTGGACAGTTGTCACTTTTTACTGGCTTTAAGTAATGGTAATATATCAATGATCTGCATCAATCTTCCTTGCACATTTTTGAAGGAATAAATGTGTGTATTTATGAAACTTATTTCTCAACACAAAACTATGGTCCTCATAAAATGTGTTGCAACCTCAAAATTTTCAGCTCCTTTTCTTTGTAGGAAGACAGAATTATCATGCCTAAGCACAAATGCACAGCAGTGTAGCTGAACGTACACTCCAGCAGGCCTTAGCACATATTAATAACACAGATTTAGGAAATTACAGCTTCTACTTCGAAATTTAAAAAGCTAACAATTTTTTACTGACACGCACTGGGATTAACAGTCCAACACACCCTTCCTTCCACAAAGCCACACATGTGTGTACTACATGTGCAGTTAAAAGAACTCCCCCGGGGTCATTTGTGTTTAGGATGTCCTGCTGATGACATTTACTCTTTGAGAACGAAGGTGGTGTTTTGAAAGGCTACTTGCCGGCCAAAAGATTATAGGCTACTTAAACCCTAAGAATTAACTATTTAAAAACAAAGTTTTTGTTGTGCTTAAAATATTGTGCTTTAAAGATTAAGTGTTGACCATTTAAGTACAAGGCATAAGAATTAATACTTAGGGACAACATCCTGCTTCCTCCAGTTCTTTTAGTCAATTTTGTAGCTTTTAACTCTCTCGTTTTGGACTGGATGGTAATGTTAATGCATGTTACAAATGCCAGAGGGTGAATATTACTTTAAAAAAAAAAAAAAAAAAAACTTCCTTTAATTCAATAACTAATGAGGCTGTAGATACTTGTAAAAATTGTTCGTGGTTCAAAAACTCTTTTCTTGCTTCAGATGCTTTAAAATACAGAAAAATATATTAATCATACTGAGATTGAGGGGGGGGCTTTAGGTCTCGCTGACGGGAAGAAGTACAGAGACCAGCAGCTAAAAGTAATAAAACTCCTGATGTAATATTCTTGCAAAAATGAGAACAATCTGCAGACTAAATTGACCTAAACTCTTAGTGTATCCTGGAACTGATCACAGGTTCTATGGTTGGGTTGTTTCCCTCTATAGAGTTGGCTCCAAATAAAGCTCTCCCATGCAGATGATACGAAGCAGTTCACACGCAACAAACAGAATGCAGGAACAGATGCTGGACAGCATGCACAGAGAAGACCAACTATATTGTTTCATGATAGTTGACAGAGAATAGCAGCAAAATGGTGTTGAAGGGGTCATTAAAAATGCATGGTCTTTGTCATTTTCCAACTAGTTTTAAGCATTTAGTCAAAATGGACAAATGAACGTCTGTTCATGATGCACATCTAATAATGAAAATATTTGTGCAATGTGAAATAACCTTTAGACATTTTGTGACTGTGCATTCAAATTCTAAATCCTTCTTTCAGTTTTTCTCAACTGTCTAAACACTAGACTTCAAGCTCTCATTGTTCTGTATGTTGATGAGTGTTTATGCCAGTGGAAAAATGTCTATTGTGTTTGCTGCTTGGTCTACTATTAATACTTTGAGAAGCTTTTTAATTCCAAGTTGATGGGAATAATTAAAAGATTTGGCTTTTCAAAAGGTGCAGATACTGAGCACAACTGTTTCCTGATTAAGTTGCCTGAAGATTTAACTGTTGCAAGATTGTCCAAATATAAGCCCAGAATGTGGAAAGTGGTTCATAATTCCTCCACTTTAAATTGGCCTTTTTTGATGAGTTTTAAAAACTGGTTGCCCTGCTTTTTCTCCCATTTCTGGAAAGCTCAGATCCCAGCGACAAGGTTAAATAAAGAAAATATCTATTTCCACAACTTGGCCCAATACAAAACACAAAAATCACGTAAACACGCATCTCATACAGTGCAAAAATTGAATCCTAAGAATGCAAAAAGACCTGTTCAAAGAAAATATTTTTTACCTCCTATCTTGCAAAAAATTAATCTTATTAATAAAGTTTTTGAACAACAAAACAATCTTTGTATGAGAATACATGTCTTTTTGAATAGAATTTGTTTATTTAGAATAAATAAGAATTTGTTATAAGACCATTTTTCTCAACCCATTGCCAGATATTTTTTGTAATTTAAGGAAATTCTGCAAAATGGGTTAAGAATTTTTTACCTTTTTCTAAGGGGGCTGTTTTTGCAGTGTAGACAGGTATTTGGTGAAACTGCCAAATGACCAATAACATTTGGAAAGCTAAAAATGTTAAAGTCTTGTTGTTGTGTATGGGTTAAAAATGCTGAGTGTACAACTCAAAACCCTGTGTGAGCTTCATAATTCATCGTCAGACATGCTAAGACATGCTAAGTAAGTCTTTTACTGCTAACTTGCTTCAAACATGCGACTTTCTGTATGTTCATGCATATTTATCGCACAATTTCATCCTTGTCCTACGGTGGCCATGAAGTACTAACCACACCAACAAATAACTCAATGCAAAAACATATTAAACATCACAACAACAATTAAAAAAGCAAGACAAATAATAAAAACAACAACATTGCATCCAGAACACTACTCCCCCCCCCCTCAAAAAAAAAAGAAGAACAATTACACAAAATAAAAAGGAAAGGTTTTGAAAAGCACCCAATTGCTGATTGGAGGATGACTTTTTTTTTACATTTAATTTTGATTTATGGAAATACTTTTTTTCCCCCTAGAATGTTTTCTTTCTTTTTTACAGAAACTATAAAAAAGTTATTTGTCTTTTGGTTGAGCAGTGGGATTTGCACTTCAGGGCCACAATACTTTCCACATCACTAAGGTATCTTTCAGTCTAATTCAAAGCAAAACAGTCCTTGCATTCATAATAGTGCAACA
Source organism: Oryzias curvinotus (assembly GCA_023969325.1). Lineage (NCBI taxonomy): Eukaryota > Metazoa > Chordata > Actinopteri > Beloniformes > Adrianichthyidae > Oryzias > Oryzias curvinotus. The sequence continues at coordinate 20,185,786 of CM043719.1, forward strand.
GACAGATGAAATGAAAGACAGACCACTAAGAGGTGCAGATTATTAGAGCATAAAAATCAGAGCTTCCAGGAGTTTTTATTAGACTACAATCCTGAAGGAATACTAGCTAATCTTCTCAAGAAATCAAGAAAGTTCAGTTTTTAGTATGGTGGATGTGTTGGAAATGAAACACTGTTTCGCCATTTTAGTGTGAACAAGAACTCCTGTGTTTGGTGTCTTTTTATGGTCACTCAGAACATCTGGAGAACAAAGTGAGGTGGCCGAACAGCCATCAAAGGAACATTTTCATTCAGCAGTGCATCTAATATTCTGCAAAGCCTGCTAGGCTTCCTGCCGCACCTTCAATCCCACATGGCACCCATACTTTCATTAACACATACTTGCACACATGGATTCAGTGCTCACCGTACCACAATAACCTTATATCTATCAAAGTCGGTCCTTTTCCAAACTCTTTCCTGTCTTTGTTTGCCAAACTCTCTGATGTTGAGGAAATTGACTATGGAGCACAGGTGACCGTGTGCTGTTTAACTTCAGAGGTTATTAGCAGGCAAACAGGCTTCTGGTAAATGTAGCAAAAGCACTTATCAAAATTGGGAACTTATAAGTTCTCAACAAAACAAAACTTATGGAGCTTTGTATTAACCTTTTCAACTGCCAGTGGAAACAAACGATAGAGCACATAAAAAAAGTATTTTTAAAAATGCTAATTGTGTGTATTACTCCCCCAAGGCAATAAGCAAATGAAAAAACTTTTTTTTATTTTTTATTGATTTAGTCTTGGTTGGGTAGGTAAAGGGTTAATACAAATCTAGTTTTGTTGCTTGTAACTTGGAGTGGAAACTTTATGATTCAACTATCATTTTTCTTACTTTTCATTAAACGTTACTGCTGGGGTAGCTTGTTTTACATTAATTTTACTTCTTTGACTTACTCTATCGGCAAAGAAGGCAGAGGCAGAGCTACAAGAGAACAAGGGGGCATGTGCCCCCCCCCCCAGCAAAATGCTTTGCCCCCCCACTTTTGGGTCAATATTAGTATAATCGTTGACGAAAATCATTAATTAAAGCTTCTCTACGCATTAGTTATAGCATCTCAGCTAAAGGAACTGCTGTATTAATATTAATTAATATTAATAACAATAACAAACTTAAATAAAAAATATTTTGAACCTTTCATGTGTAATGGCCGTCCAAAGTCTTTTTAAAATTTAAAATGTTCAAGTTCCGTCACTGATAAAAGGAGATGTTAGATCATCTTCTTTTGGGATTTTAAAGTTTGTTTGCATCTGTGTTTTAAATGTTATTTTTGTTGTTTTCTTTTTTCCTTTTGCTGCTGAGATCTGACATTTCTTTTTAGTGGCGAAAAGCAAAGCACATTTCCTCATGTACATTCATCAAAGGCTTATCTCTTCATAACTTAAATAACATTTTAGACTTGAAATCTGTAAAAATAGTTGTGTTTCTTGCTGCGGCAGACAAGGAGGACCTCTCACAAAATAAAATCATGTGAAGGAAATAACGCTGAGGCCAGGAACTGAAGTCATTGCTGAGCGATGACCCTAACGAAGGCCTCGATCATGGTTTATTTTCCTGATGCTCTGAAAGATGGCCGAAGTGCTGTCTGCCAGCTCTGCATGTGCATCTCAGCAGCCTTCCAGGCGATGGGAGTCACATGTTTTAAATAAATAATCAAATACGCAATTCATACGGGATTCTGACAGATTTTTTATATTCTTATTCATTAGAGGAAGTAATTGCTGAGGTAACTTTTCCTGACAGTTCCAACCACAAGTTCTGTTATGCATTCAGTTTAGAGAAGGCTCCTCAGAACATAAGCATCTGCAGATATCTCAGACTGACAGCTCACCAGTGTGATTTATTGTGTATTAAGGAGTCACAATTTTGACAGACCCATTTGATTTTCATTATATACAATACAAAAACTCAGTTCTTGCTCTGATTGAATTAACATTTTTGTGCCCCTGTGCTTCAGGTAATTTAAACTAAATCTCACAGTGACATATGAAGTAGATTCTCCTGGACTATCCTGAACTGTTCCCAGGCCATCGTATCTAATCTGAATCTAACTTAATATATATTATTTCTTAAAAGCAACATTCAGTTGTGCCATGGAAACATTCACTATCCCTGGCAATTTTCTGTTTAATCCGTAGACAGAGCACACTAAAATAAGCCTTTGCATGGTGATTACAGAGCTTAGAAACCTGTGGTTACTGTGATGTGGACAGCCGGTGGGTATCCTAAGGAGAGTAGCAGATTTTCTGGTTGTGGTTGCCTACACCCCACCTTGCTTTTCCATTTAGGGCTATCTGTGTGCAGAGCCATGGGAAACACAGTGACCACTCCATGTAAGTCATGCACACAACTGTCTCTTCGTGTTGGGGCACAGCAGTTCAATGTGTTCCTGGTGAGTTAAAGAGTGTGCACTTGAAAACGGGAGCTATTAAATAATATTGGCCTAATGCTGGGAAAATTTAGGGATTAGGCAGTGGTTGCCTTGAAGAGCAAAAACAAGAGGAAAAAAAAAGAACCCATCTTGCCACAACTTTAATCTTTCTAAAAGTCTGCAAAAAAACTCGAACAGCCTGGGTTTGCAGGACAGAGCGATATTTCAGAGGAGAGCACTAAACCTTGCCTCTGGAGGAAAATGAAAAAGAAAAAGCATAAATTAGGTTGACAACAGTGGGGGCTGGTGTTTGACGAGCAAAACACAAGAAACAAAATGTGCCAACTGATCATGTGAATTGTTCATTAAATGTCAATACTTTAAAGACCAGTGAAAATGAAAACATTAGGTGATAGAAAGGTAGTCAGTTTTTCTTCATTCATTCATCATTCTCTATTCTGTTTTTCACCTTCGGGGTCACGGGGCTGCCGGAGCCTATCCCAGCCACTTGTGGGTCAAGGCAGGGGGTGCCCTGGACAGGTTGCCAGTCTGTCGCAGGGTAGATTGTCCACAATCACACACCCATTCCCTCTCACACCTAGGGACAATTTAGAGTTGCCAATTAATCTATGAAGCATGTTTTTGAACGGTGGGAGGAAGCCGGAGATCCTGAAGAGAACCCACGCATGCACGGGGAGAACATGCAAACTCCACACAGAAAAGTCCCCCATTGATGTTGTGTTTTTCATGTCCCCCAGCTGGGACTTGAACCAGGGGCCTTCTTGCTGTGAGGCAAGAGAGCTAACCACTGCTCCACCGTGCAGCCTGTAGCATTTTTTTTTTTTTTAGTTTAGTTAGTTTTTCTTTTTCCAAAGAAAATAGTGCCATTTTTTACACTCTATTTATGCTTTTGCAACATGTAACCATCCAAAGGCCAAATCACAATTGCTTCCCTACTCGTCTGGCTCCTCCCTATTGCTCCAATTGTAGGGGCATTTGAAGCTGTAGCGGAGTCCGAAAGTGTTTTTTTTTTTTTTTTAAGAAGAAGCCCTAGCAACTTAGGCCTGGTAATCCCACCACCGGTAGGGGGATCTGCGTGGCGTGAAGGAACAACACATTTCTTCACGTGGGTGTGCTCTCAAGAACAGAAATTTACATTTCATTGTAAGTATTGAGGGTTTTTTTTTCATGTCTTCTTAAAGTTATAAAACCAATGTTGCTATGAATTTTCTGAGCTCTGGCAGCTACGCGCTAACGTAGACGACCAGCAACTATTCATGACATCATTGAGCAGTAGTAACGTCCAGACTTGAAGACGCTAATATTTCCATATCTCTCCACTTGGAGGGCTAAATGTAGGGGTAGGGAGAAGCTGTAGTGGTTAGTGGTAGGGAAGCAATTCGGATTCAGCCAAAAGATTTGTCACATGGAGGTTCCAAGTAATTTTCCTATGAATTTGTTGAAAAAGTACTGATTATTCAAGATGACTCCTTATGGCAAGTCTGGTTTGACAAAAAACATAATCTCTTTAAAATTGTGATAAAATTATTTCTATCCTCTTCTTCCTGTACTAACAAATGACTTGTATGTTTGCTGTAGTCTTAAGCATTTCATGATGTATATCTGTTTATGGTGCACTCACTCGCCACTTTATTAGTTACACCTTGCTAGTACCAGGTTTGGACCCCCTTTTGTCTTCAGAACTGCCTTAATCCTTAATACTACTACTACTACTACTACTACTACTACTACTACTACTACTACTACTACTACTACTAATAATAATAATAATAATAATAATAATTGATACTTTATTTATCCCACAATGGGGAAACTCTTCTCTGCATTTTGACCCATCACCTGGGGGGAGTGGTGAGCTGCAGACTAGCCATCCTCGGGTGGTGGCATAGATTCAACATGGTACTGGAAACATTCCTCAGAGAGTTTGGTTCATATTGACATGATAGCATCACAGAGTTGCTGCAGATTTGTTGGCCGTATACCCATGATGCCAATCTCCTGTTCCACTACATCCCAAAGGTGCACTACTGGGTTGAGACCTGATGACTGTGAAGGCCATTTGAGTCCAGTAAACTCATTGTCATGTTCAAGAAACCAGTCTGAGATGATTCCTGCTTTATGACATGGTGTGTTATCCTGCTGGAAGTAGCCTTCAGAAGAATCGTACACTGTGGTCACAAAGGGATGGATATTGTCAGTAACAATACTCAAGTAAGCTGAGACATTGTAACCATGCTCAATTGGTATTAATTGGTATTTCTCACACCATTTTTTGTCTTCCCAAAGTAGAGGATAATAAAAGAAATACTATGTCATAAAAAGATGTATTTAAATGACAAACAAGGCATTTCGAGTATGTGGTTCTCCCTGATTGCTAACAAAATAAAATGCTAAAAATAGAAACAAGAATTGAAATGTCATAGGTTAGACTTTCAAAAATTTTTTGGCAATTGTTTTGTGCTTAAATCAAAAGGAAGTAGCATTTTCTTTCATCACAGAGAATTCTAAATACCAGTATGTTATAATGTCCGCAAACGCACATTGTCCTCAATTTTCCTCAATTCTGCAAAATGCTACTGGCCTTTGTTTTTTTTTCAGTTGCCTACAAGTAAGAGTAGTTAGCTACTGGGTTAGAGATGCCATCAAGAAGTAGGAACAGGTGAAGTTTGAAAAACATCAAGAGCTGAAAAAAGATATGGAGAGTGAGAGCAAAAGTGGACCCTGTTGTAACTGGAGCCCTTGGGGCTGCAACCCCCATTCTGGAAAGGTGGCTTTAGCAGATCCCAGCAAGAACAACTGGAATCTCTTTTTAGAAGTGAGCAGTAAAAACAGCCAAACTAAATTGGTTTAATGATACTAAAGTGTCTGGCTTTGACCTTCTAAAAAATTGTGTTCTGTACTTAAGTTCTACTTAAGTGTTTGGTGATTTGCTGTTGTGTTTGGTTGCTGTTGTGTTTGGTTGCTGTTGTGTATGGTGATTTGCCATTGTCTTTGGTGCTTTGCTGTTGTGTTTGGTGACTTGCTGTTGTGTGTGGTGATTTGCCATTGTCTTTGGTGATTTGCTGTTGTGTTTGGTGATTTTCCATTGTATTTGGTTATTTGCTGTTGTGTTTGGTGATTTGCTGTTGTGTTTGGTAATTTGCTGTTGTGTTTGCTGATTTTCCGTTGTATTTGGTTATTTGCTGTTGTGTTTGGTGATTTGCTGTTGTGTTTGTTGATTTGCCGTTGTATTTGGTGATTTGCTGTAGTGTTTGGTGATTTGCCGTTGTGTATGGTGATTTGCGTTGTGTTTGGTGATTTTCCGTTGTATTTGGTTATTTGCCGTTGTGTTTGGTGATTTGTCGTTGTGTTTGGTGATTTGCTGTTGTGTTTGTTGATTTGCCGTTGTATTTGGTGATTTGCTGTAGTGTTTGTTGATTTGCCGTTGTATTTGGTGATTTGCTGTAGTGTTTGGTGATTTGTCGTTGTGTTTGGTGAATTGCCGTTGTATTTGGTGATTTGCTGTTGTGTATGGTGATTTGCGTTGTGTTTGGTGATTTGCCGTTGTATTTGGTGATTTGCCGTTGTGTTTAGTGATTTGCTGTTGTGTTTGGTGACTTGCTGTTGTGCTTGGTTGATGCTGTGTTTGGTGATTTGCCGTTGTGTTTGGTGATTTGCCGTTGTGTTTGGTGATTTGCTGTTGTGTTTGGTTGCTGTTGTGTTTGGTGATTTGCTGTTGTATTTGGTGATTTGCCGTTGTGTATGGTGATTTGCTGTTGTGTTTGGTGATTTGCCGTTGTGTTTGGTGATTTGTCGTTGTGTTTGGTGATTTGCTGTTGTGTTTGTTGATTTGCTGTTGTATTTGGTGATTTGCTGTAGTGTTTGGTGATTTGCCGTTGTGTTTGGTGATTTGCTGTTGTGTTTGTTGATTTGCTGTTGTATTTGGTGATTTTCTGTTGTATTTGGTGATTTGCCGTTGTGTTTGGTGATTTGTCGTTGTGTTTGGTGATTTGCTGTTGTGTTTGTTGATTTGCTGTTGTATTTGGTGATTTGCTATAGTGTTTGGTGATTTGCCGTTGTGTATGGTGATTTGCGTTGTGTTTGGTGATTTGCCGTTGTATTTGGTGATTTGCAGTTGTGTTTAGTGATTTGCTGTTGTGTTTGGTGATTTGCCGTTGTGTTTGGTGATTTGTCGTTGTGTTTGGTGATTTGCTGTTGTGTTTGTTGATTTGCCGTTGTATTTGGTGATTTGCTGTAGTGTTTGGTGATTTGCCGTTGTGTATGGTGATTTGCGTTGTGTTTGGTGATTTGCCGTTGTATTTGGTGATTTGCCGTTGTGTATGGTGATTTGCGTTGTGTTTGGTGATTTGCCGTTGTATTTGGTGATTTGCGTTGTGTTTGGTGATTTGCCGTTGTGTTTGGTGATTTGCCGTTGTATTTGGTGATTTGCTGTTGTGTATGGTGATTTGCGTTGTGTTTGGTGATTTGCCGTTGTATTTGGTGATTTGCCGTTGTGTTTAGTGATTTGTTGTTGTGTTTGGTGACTTGCTGTTGTGCTTGGTTGATGCTGTGTTTGGTGATTTGCCGTTGTGTTTGGTGATTTGCTGTTGTGTTTGGTTGCTGTTGTGTTTGGTGATTTGCTGTTGCGTTGGTGATTTGTTTGGTAAATTTGTTTATTTTTGCTGTGATTTGTTGTTGTTGTATCTTAAATGTAAATGTGTCTCGTACCTCTTGGCCACCATAATTTTGGGAGACATAAATAAATGAAATAAAACAGCATTGGTGATAAAGGGAAGCTTGACCGAGCCAAAATAACAAAGAAAAAAAACGTAGTTTGACATACAGGTTGAAATGTTAAACCCAGGACAAAAACCATGTATTCTCAATAAATCTGAAGGTCTGGACTTGGCTATACTTTCTCTGCTAGGCGGAAAAGTCTATTGCATCTATACTTAGACTACACTCCAGGACACCCTTTTTAGAGAGGACAATCATCACTTTGGTTTGCCTGTTGAAAGGAACTGTCCCTACGGTCCACACAGTGCTTTCAAGAAAAGACAGCCCAACAACAATCTGGCCTTGAGAGACTTTTTTTTCCCTTCTTCTTCCAGTTACACCCCTTAAGGTCTCACCTTCATGTTTAGGGTCAGTCAAGCAGCATCCTGTCATTGCACAATTCATCACCCTAACCGGATAATTTATGAACGTCAACGGCTTTGCGTCATGCCAAATTTATTTATTTAGTTTCAAGTACTTATCTCTGCTATCTTATAAAATTACTGCACTTCCTGTACTTTACTGACCCACAATGAGACTCACCTGAGTTCACATGTTATTTATTCAATTAACTTTTTTTTTCTGTGCCTATTGCTAGTAAGTAATTTTTCTTGAGCCAGTTGAGTCAATCTATATTTTTCTGTATTTTTGGACATGTAATAATCTTTATTTTTCAATTTTCTACACTTACTTTGTGTGTTTTCAAACAAGCTTTTCCATCAAAGTATTTTTTTTAATCAACGTTCTTGGTGTCAGTTTGTTCTAAAAGACAACTTTTTTAGAACCTTTATGTTATTACACTTTTATGTTAACTTTGACTTAATAAAATGTCTATGAAATAAACATCAATAACTTGAAAGTAATCATCTTTGTAAAAAGTAGTTACATTTAAAAAGGGATACAGATAAAAACAATATGTCTGTGTTTTTCATGTCGTGTTAACTGATCCTTAGAGAACTGGACACCTCTGAGGGGAACTTTAAAAAAATATATATATATATATATATTATTTTCCTTAGCAAAGCTCCAATTAATTTGAACTAACTCTGTTTCCCAAATGGGATGCACAAAGTTTTTTTTAATGCAAGAGCATTGCAGGTCACTGTACTGAGTCAAAGCAAAATGTAACCTCCAACACAGGATGTGCTTCTGTTCCGGTGGAGTCAAAGGTGAAAGCCTCCTTATTGTCATAGGACAACATCAGTGTGCAGCCATAAACAGGAAGCAGCTGATCCAGAAGGTTGTCGAGAGCAATGACTTATCTGCTGGATGCACTTCTCGGTTTCCTCTTCCTCAGGAGTTTCTCACACACTTCACAGGCTCAGCCAATGTTTGGATGTCCCATAACACATTCATTACCACACGTATGCATATAAACAAAACTGTGGCCGTCGTTCAACTGTAGATTTCTTTTTGTCTGTTTACTATGAATAATAGAGAAAGGAAGGGAATGAGTTCACACTGAGTACAATAAAGTCATTTTAACTTGTATTGTGTTGAAGGATAACTCAAATGAGCATGCAAATTGTTGTAAAAACAGGGGAACTTATTATTTTATATTATTTCCAGCACAGTATATTAACAGCAAAATGTATTCCAGTGCAATCTTTCATCCCATCTGGTTCACAACACCCCTTAAATCTGTCCCCTTCTGTTATGCTTAACGCATGTGCTGAGTGAAGGAGCAGAGTGTGCAGAGGTGTGACTCACTCTTTCCCACGATGCCGTGCATCAGTAGGCTAAGGCTGGGGGAAGGAAACAGAAGGATGGAATGCTGAATGGCAATCGCACACTTACGCACCTACAAGCACATGCGCAGTCACATTCAGGAACTCCTTGTGCCCACAGAAAATGAGCTGGCCTATAGAAGGGCTCATACAGGAAGTTCTCAACTTTGGCTACTTCCTGTTTGCTGGACTTTTTCAGTGGGATACCATTGTGGTATAAAAAGCCTTTCAGCAGGTATTCTTTTTGTGTAATGACCCAATATGAGAGTTTTTGGGGGAAGCTTTCACATAGAAGTAGCTGACCTTTTAAGAACTTGAAGGATTAATAGGTACCTCACCAAGAAAACACATTAATAAAAAATGTTTTTAATAAAACTGTGACTGAAATAATATTTGGTGATGCATCTAGAAACATTTTTTTTCAATACAAAACATCAGAAACATTTTAAAATATGATTATGGGTAAAAGCCAGTGGAAACCTGAAATTCAGTATATAGACAAAAAGTTGCCTGAAAAAATTTATGTTGCCATAACTTGATCAGCTGATTCACTCAAAACACCAGCAAAGGTTTCTTGACCCAGACGGAGAAGGCTGCTTAATCATGAGAAAGACTGCTGACTCGACAGATGTCTGTAGAAGACAGTTATTGATGCCCTTCATTGAGGGGTGAGCCACAAGAATTCTGTACTAAACAAGCTGGTTTTTCAAAGAGTCCAGTCATACAGGTAGAAAAACACAACGTACAACTACAGCCACAAGAGGACTGTCAAGAGAAATCTGTTCAAGAATTGGGAGAAACATCAAAAGGGGTGAGGCTGTAGTTGATGCATCAAGATCAACCACACACAGATAGACGTTAGACGTGGGCCACTGATGTTGTAGCATTCCTCGTGTCAGGCCACTCCTGAACCAGAGAGAATGTCAGAAGTGTCTTGCCTGAGCTAGGAAGAATATTTGTTGCTCAACTTTCCAAAAGTTATCTTTTTCTGTCAACTGTATTTTTGCACTATAAGGCGCACCTAAAAGCTTTCATTTAAAAAAGCAACAACAATATACCTCATAATTCACAGCGCATGATTTATAGATCAATTCTAGTTGTGCTAACTAACGTTGAAACAATTTTAAAAAGTACGCGGTGCTCTGTCAAAAGTTGCAAACAAGGTTGGATGTTACTATAAATCTACAAATGCACTAACATGGCTAATATGCAGCAGTGTCGGACTGTAGGTTTTTTTTTTTTTACATGTCATTACAGTAGTAAAGTACACCTTATGCCATATGTTCAAAAATAAACCATTCATTGATGTTGTGCCTTACTATCTGGCCAACCATGAAGTGCAGAAAATATGATGATAAACAAGCTTCACTCTTCAAAATGTACATTATCCCCATGCACGTGTGGGCTTTCTCCAAGAACTCCAGCTTTTGGAGTCTAAAAACATGCTTCTCGAGTTGACTGATGACTTTAAATTGTCCCCTAGGTGTGTGAGGTTGCCTGTCAAAGGGTGGCCCTGCAATGTTCTCACATAATTTCCAGAGTGTACCCTACCTTTAACCCCTCAGCAGCTAGGATAGGCTCACTGTGACCCTCCTCCAGACTAAGTGTGTATAGAAAATGGATGAGATTTTTGAATAAACTAATGCAAAATGTATTTTTTAAAGATATACATGTATTTAATTTTCTTCTTGTCAATACCCCTCAGTCAGTTTGTAGTTAATTTAAAAAGCCTGTCAGCCACAGTTTTTGTACAGGCCAACATTTTTTTAATGGGTTATCCTGGTTTAATGTATCTGCCTGCTTTGCACTTTTGTTTTTAAAACATAAAACATTCTAATGGAGGGAGGACAACGAGGAAAGGGAGGTGTCACAGTGAGATGGATTAGAGAGCAAGGGGGAACAAGGGTGCAACAGTGTATGAGGAAGATATTGAGTCAATGTGGTGTTATGCAAAGATGAAGATCCAGATAATGATTGGGACAGAATATAACGAGAGGGAAAGGAGAGGTTATCTCCCGAGAAATACTTGAGTTCTAAGTGTAAAGATCTTTCAAATAAATACAGGAATCCTTTGGATAGGCTCAGAGTCCCTATTTGTCTTTTCAGTACAAAACCTGGAAGCTCGTCAGAGGAACTCCTCTGATATCAGCCTGCATGCAGATATTCAGAGAGTGCAAGGGGCAGTTCAAATGCACCATTAATCTGAACCCTCTTTTCCTTTGTTCATTTAAAGTTATTGCTTGATGTAAAATAAATGTGAAAAACAAAAGAAAAGCGTAAATGTTTAAGACAAGTTTAGAGCAAGTGCTCAGTTGAAGCTGAAAAGGCTTTTTGGGGTAAAGCTTGCCAAGTGGAAATAGGCCAAGTAGAACCTCTGAACTTCTTAAAGTTCAATCTGACTAAGTTCATTTCAAAATTTTTTATTAACTCTAAACACATGACAATAACATATGAAGTTGAGAATTTGCACACGGCTTTGTGGTGGAAGAAAAAGATTTAGCAATGAAATGTTGACAGTACCTTTCTGCAAACACTTGTATTAAATTTAATAGCTGTCATGATTATTTTTTATTTCAGATATAAATTCCTTTGGCTGTAAAGATATCCAAACAAATTAGTCTGCAAAACACACAAGAAGCAATATCCCCTTGGTGCTCCAGTGAACAATGCTCTTTTCCTGCTTGTCGATTCTATTTCTCCTTCACACTTTGACCAAAATAGTCCAAATGGACACTTACTTTACTGCAAAAAACTGGCATGAACAATGCTCTTAAAAAAAACCCTTAAAAAGATTCAGAGGAAACCACACATAACCAACAGGAAATACACTGCCAACACTTTGCAAATTAAAGACTTTTCCCCCCATTATGTTGCTGGAAAACATTCACTAATTGACATTAAATCAACATTTAAATGCTAATTTGCTTTTACAGATATTTGCAGAAATATCCAGAGAAATAATGTCCCACAGACACAGATGAGGACAAAGCATTTAAGTGTACAATTGAATAAATAAATATAGGTAGAAAACTAAAATCAACATAGCCTTGTGTCTAGATATTAACAAGGAGCTCTAAGACTGCTAAAAACGAGAACTATACACCAATTTTAATATTCTAAAATATTGTCCAATGTCACACCTTTTTGAGAAAGAGCTATTAATGGCAGTGTATGAAGGGCGCACAGACCTGTTTGCTATCCCCCCCCAAAAAAAACAACCACAAATTCATGACATCTTTGTCCCTCTTCTATTGTATTTTACACACACAAAAGCATGATTTCAGACTCGTATTCAGGGGGTCAACCATGCCTAAACCAAACACACTTTAGGTTGCGGCGAACACAAAACATTTATTAAACAAGCTAATGTAACTTTAAACTATAACTTAACTTAACTTTTACATAGTATAAAAAGACAGATATTATTCAGATATAAATAACTGTCAAATATGCAAATTGAACAATAAAGCCAGGAATATTATATTAGATATAATAATCAATATTCGTTTTCTGTCTTTTGTCATTTCTAAGAACTCATGACCTTATGATTCCACAGGGAGCTCTTAAATGATACTCAAAAACAGCCATAGACATGTAGAAATTGACCGCGAAACTATTACACCCAATTTTTACTATTCTAAAATATTGGTCACAATTAAAAAATAAATCATACATAAAAATACTTAAATAGACAAAAAGTGAAAATTACAAAACTTAAGTGAAACCACAAATACCTAATATCTAGCCCTTTGGTTACCGAAAAATGACAAAACATGCTTATTTCATAGCTTTAAATATATTTTAAAAATCTGTTTCTGTAAAGGTTTAATCAATACCATCAATACAGGAAGATAAGCAGTTTAAAAAAGATTTCATGTGGAATCAAATCATTTTTTATTGATAAAGCTATTGTTTTTTTTACTTTGCTAAGCACAAGATGTTTTTTTAATTACATTTTGACACAGATTTGCCATCACAAAACTAAATTCTCCCATTTTACGGGATTGTGTGGCAACACAAAAAATATGTGGAAAATGTCTTTTGGTATTAACTATCCATTCTGTTGAATCATGTGTAGTTGAATAATTATTTTTTGGATCAAATCCTTCAATGATATTTTGACCATGGGAATAGAAAGCCTTCTCTTTCCTCTTTTGGCACCAAGTCAGTACATAAAGGGGTGACCTCATCTCCTTCTGTTGCTCAGGAATGTTAGATCAGATAAATGCTGGTTGACCCCTTTAGAGACCTATTCTTATAGGTAATATACACATACTTGAGTGGCCAAAAGAAAAAGTGTAAGTCGAGGAACAAATTCGAGCCTTTCAAAGTTTTTTCTTTCTGCTTCAGTTGTAATTTTAGGACATTCAGCAAGGATTTAAGAAGATAGGAGTAATTATTTCTTTATGCTTTGTCAGTAAACAAATGCTTTTTTAGTCAGAGGTGGGGCATTTTTCTCCATGGTTTTCCCTTGGATAACAGAGCTTAGATCATATGGCTTCAAAAGACGGCTGCATTATATCATAAACACACCTTTGAGATTTGGTGAAGAAAAAAGAGTTAAGTGTTTATTAAATAAAAATATGTATTACATTGAAGTTGTAATGTTGTGTTAAGATGACCATGATAAATTAAAGTGTCGTTAATTTTTACATGAATCAAGCACAAGAAGCACACTAAAATGTAGAAAAGTTACATTTTCGTATTGAATTTCCTATGCGGCAAATATTCAAGCATCGCAAAATTAATTGAAAAAAATGTCAAGAAATTCTCACACTATTATTTATTTTCTAATTAATACTTTAAATAACAGTAGCCATTCAATGTCAACCTTTCATTTAGTTGTGATATTCCATAGAAAGCAGTTTCTGTTTATTTTACAGCTTTTATTTATTGTTCTTACTTCATTGGTTCAAAAAAAGGAACCAGTGACATGGAAGTGTTTGTAGATGAGAGAAATTTGCCCTAAATTAAAGTGCAATGGTGCACTAAAAAAAAACAGTTGACACATATTCACTGCATTTTTTCTTATTAAACTACCATGGCAGAGTAGCTTTTCTGGTGTGTTTGTTTAAAGGACAACAACAAAACACCTGATTTTACTGTTATATTTTTCTTTACTCTATGACTGCTGTATGAATCAGTTTATTAAAAAAAAAAACATGAAAATGTATCAACTAATGGGATCCTCTAAGACTTTGATTCCATATCTTGAAGGTTTTCAGTGTGAAGTAGAATTATCAAGTTCAGACAAACAGCTATTAAAGGATGGAATCACACAGGAGGTGAATACATCACAATCACTGCATATCTGCATGTTAGCATATGATGTAGGGGCAGGGATATTGATTATCTATAGATAAAGGGGCTTTCCCTTTAAACTCGCCCTACAGTGGGGGCTATTATATATTGAGGCGGTGGTCTCTGTTGTCAGCGAGCTGCACCAGAAAAATGTCTCTTCTCTATAATGTACTCTGGCTGTACAGAAGAAAAGTCAGTGGAAACTAGTCACACCACAAGATTGATGGTAAATGAAATAAAAAAATATAGTTTTTTTTTTAGAATTCTTAAAGCGTTCTAGTTACTGGTTCATCCTCCCTCTCTGACCCCTACATAGCAGCAAATAAGTGAAGGATTGTTAGAAAAGGGGCCCCAGTTTTACCTTTTCTTTTCTAAATACACATACTTTATCTCCACTAAATGGCCCTTTTCATGTCTGAAGAACATTTCTATGAGCTTTTTCTTTTAATTGATGGCATCTGGCAGAGAGCGCATATCAGTGATACCAAAATCAATCATGACCTATCCAAACTTGATCTTTTGATGATAGCCTTCTGACATGTCAGGGGTTCATTCAAAACACATTCAATCTGGAAGGAGGATTTCGGGGGTAAATAAGTGAGAAAAAGGATTTCCAGGCTTTAAGGAAGCCTGTTTTTGAGACAATATTATAGTGAATACTTGCTCCATTTTACATACACTCTCGAAACTTTATTTTAAAACTGTATGGGGCCGCACACAGTTTTAGCTCAGAGAAAAATAGAAGTACTATACATACAGTGCTATAAAATGTAGAGATTAGTCTCAGTGTCATAGTTAACCTCATGAAGGCAAATGACTTGAAAGTTTTTAGCCTTGTCGACCATGGTCAGTGAAAGTTAGTGAGGCGTGAAAGGGCACGCTCTAAATGCAGCTGGCTGGAAACCTCGGCGGAACAAACACACGGAAGAGATTTTATGCCACACTGAGCTGAAAAAATAAAGCTTTGGCAAGTTTGGGTGAAAAATACTTGACCTGTGTTTTTGTCAAGACCAACCAAGAATAAAAAGATTTTACTTTGAAGGTCTACAAATGGGTTAATTTCTCACTGACTACAACTCCGTTGTAGACAAAAAGTCTCAATTCAATCTTTAGAAAAATAAGAAATTGATTTGTTTTTTTATTTTACTGTTACTATTAAATATAAATAAAATACTGTTTTTTTTGGCATAAATAAAACATAAAGAAAAAAATACCCTTTTTTCAAAATGTGAAATAGTTTACAACTTTTGACAGAGGTCTAAGTGACTTTCAAAATAAAGGACATCTTGTGTCACAACGCAAAGCAGCTGTTAGTGTTATCAAGGTCAGCAGTGATTACTTGCATAATTTAGAGAAGCTGAAAATGTTTGTATTTAAAAATTCAGTTCCAATTGCTTTTGCTAAACTTGTTTAAATTAATAACTTAGTTTTCAAATGTGGTGTGAAAGCGTTCTGTCTGGATGTCAGTGCTGATCTGATTCACTTCAAAACCCTCTCTCCTCCACTGACAGCTTTTGACACAACCATCTGCTCCATGGAAACCTGGAACAAGAGCGATGGATTGATTTTGATCCATGTTCTGCAGAGCCCCCCCAAACTACCATCACCTCCCCCACATTGTAGCCTATACCACCCTCCTCCCTTCACTTTTCCCCTCTTGTTCTGCATCAGTGATGCAGGTGGAGGGTTGACCTAAAATCTGGGATGATAAATGACTCCCATCATGTAGTCCTACAGATTGTGCACAGGATGATCTGCTGCTTCCTCTCGCAGCTTCTTAACATTATGAATCTTGATCTCAAACCAAATACTTTGAATACTTATTTAGCTGTTGAAGAGGCTGCTATTGTTGTAACCTGAGATCATTCGGAAGAATCCTTCAGAAGTTGTTTTGGAAGTTGTAGGGTGAGATGAAAATGTTTGGCACAAATATCAATTTTTGCAGTCATTTTCTTTTGATTTAAAACATTTTAAAATAAATCAATGTCAAACTTGTAAAAAAAAATCTAAAATATAGTCATAAAGAAGGCATAAAGAGTCTTCTTGCATACTTTGCATGTGCAGTCCTTTGTCTCCAAAAAGGAAGACAACTTCCACCGAGTGGAGCTGGGGGGCACCAAAGTCTTCCACTCTTCCACTCTGTGCTCAACAGCTACCCTCCTCCCTCCCTGTTCCCCCTCTTTTGTGTGGCTCCCCGAATAAATTAACTGTCGGTAAAGACTGAGGGAGAAGGGCGGAGCAAGGTGTGAAGAGGAGAGGAGACGAGAGGGGGGACTGACTGAGCCTGTGGTGGAGGAGTCAGATCTGGTTGGTGAGGTGCACCGTCTGTTGAAACGGCTCTGTTTCAGCCCTTTTCTGAATGACTGGATGCTGAGAGGAAGAGGAGGGGGAGAACAGATCAGAGCAACGCAGGAGGGGCTTTTCTGCTGCAGACTGCAACGAAGCCGCGCAGCCTGCCAGCTGATCCAGACGCGCTCACCTGACAGAGGCGCGGAGACGCACAAGGACGCGTCAGGGCTGGAGTAACAGAAGCTGCTCATCAGTCTCATTCCACTTTTACTTCAATTACCACCAGTCCGGCTCCGGTTTTTTTTAATAAAACAATTCCACAATAGAATAGCTGGACAGGTCGATCAAATCAAGATTTCCTTCCGGTGGATTGACTCCCATTTGGGGGGGAGATTGGAATACCAATCGGGTCTTTCGGGGAATATCCACATCTATTGTCCAGAACAACCGAGGGGATCCGATGAACGTAAGTAGCATCCCTTCATTGTTATTTTTGTCTTCATCAATGATCAGGATAAATTTTAGGCATCCAGGCTCAGAAAAAAATAGCTTTAGCTGGATGGAGGCTTCTGATTTTCTTAATGGGGGTGGGGGGCGGGGGTTGCACCCAGAGTCTGCACCTTGCATTTATAAGCTGAAATCCGGAACAGGCAATGGGGATGTGCATTTAGAAATACCACCTTCACATATATCCAATAATAGATTGAAAAAAAGTAAAGATGGACAGAGATAAAATAAAGAAAAAGAAAAGTAGTGTCCTGCTAGTGCCCGTCCCAAGCCCGGCAAATGCAGAGGGTAGTGTCTGGAAGAACATTCAACATAAAACTTAAAAGACATCTCAAACAGATCAAAGGAGAAGATATATATATATGGATGAATGAACTGATATGACAATAGTTTTCTATGTATTTTAGGGCTTGGAGGGATATGACACCCCAAACTCTCAGCACACTAAGACTTGCTTCCTCCCTCATATTCTACTTGCACCATAGTAGGGCTGGCTAAACCCGGGCCTGCCACATTCTCAGTGGATCCTCCTTAAATTGACTTGATGATCATTTGTGCAAATAGAATATAGGTCTCACAATTAAACATCAAAGCCAAACAGCCAGAGATCTGTGTGTAAGGCCACCACATAAGCTCATTATCTGGAGCTATTTAATAACATGTCACTAGCTTCCTTCAAAGGGCTGGAAACTGCAAAGGGAGCAAAGACTAAACCACACGAGAAGGCCAACATTAGTAAAAGTATTTCCTAGTGAGAACATTTGATATGACTGTAAGGATTTACTGCTACAAAGAAGGGAATAATGTGCCTTTAAGCAAGGCACAGGCGGGGATTCCTCCCTCTTGGTTTTCTTTTATGCAAATTGAAACAAATATTGTTTCAGTTGAAATCCAAGAGGACGTTCGATAGTTTTGCAGGTCAGAAAACTAATTTCACGCTCCCCCTCCTCTATAAAGTTTATTTATAGCTATCTGGTTTGACTGGATATGACCGAAAGCTAAAAATGGGAACTCAGGGGCACATTTAAGTGTCTAGCCACAATAGCTAGTTCTGGTGTCTGCTCTGCTTGCATCTGGAGCTCCTGGCTTTACGCTGCACAGAAGAAAGCAGATTTTTTTAAAGTTTTTTGTGTGTTTGTGTGATCCAACAGTGCAGCGTTCTGGTTTGTATGTGAGTCACTGCTAAAACCAGTTTGGTTTACTTGCAAAGTGATGAGGCATGCAGCAGGACTTCTAACATGAACCATATGCATATGTTGTTGGTGCGGCTTCCACCGTGTTGGGCCTCTGTCTGCACAAACAGCGTGTAACTACCAGCATCAGCTACAGCTGGAACAGGTCCCCCATAACAGGAGCAGGGATTCAAAGAAGCAGTTGAATTTTCACAAATATCTGGTTATGAACTCTTTGTAGAGTTTTATCCATAGCCAGAAAAGAAAAGATGGACCTTCTAGGCGCCTATGTGTCCACGTCGGAGCTACACTATCTTTTAAAATATGGTTTTATTAATCTTGACATTGCCTTTGTCAAGGAGGATTGTGGAAATGAATGCTCCTCCATGTGTCTTTAATGCTTCCAGTGTCAAGCCTGTCAGTGCGAAGATGTATGTGCATACAGCTCTGTGCCACGTCTTTTCAGAGCTTATCAACTGAGTAAATAGTCTGCTGTTTACCTTGCACTTCATGTGGCTCTGTATAGCTGAGTGAAGTGAGAATGATACAGCGCCAGACAGGGTCAGGGGCTTGAGTCTCAATTTTTTGACAGCCTCACCCACTAAATGATACGCTTTTATAGTTTGTGGGTGACTGAGTGCAATATAGCAGCCGCTTGGCGTCAGCTTCGACCTTATTTTTTACATCTCATGTGATTCTTAAATCCTGAAATATTGCACTGAGACTCATTTTGACATGCAGTCAGATATTGTTCAATTTCTGTTTCAAGCTACTACCTTTTTTTGTCCGTCTCAGGATAAAATGCTCTTCCTTAAGGATATTTTTTTTTCGGTTATTCCAATGAAATTATGGTAGGGAATTTCCAAGTTGAGGTTTTATCATCAACAATTCTCAAGCTATTTCGAGAACCTAAAGTAAACGTCAGGGATCCACAGTGTAATCAAATTGCACATTTGCCACCCACTTTGAAACTGATATCTTGCCGATGCCAATTACAGTTGCGACGGACCAGTTTTCTGTTTTACTGTTCTCACGAAGTTTAAACATTTTAGGATTGGATTTGTTTCCAATCCTGAAAAATATATACGACATCTGATTTAAAACTCAATTGAAAGTAAATTGATTTATTGCAACCAAAAATGAATTTTAATGAGGTTTATATTGGGCGTAAAGCAGAGAGAAGCTTGAAGCCAAAGTAAATGTTCAGATCAAATTTAGTTTATACATATAAAAAAATAGAAAAGATTAGAAAGGACATAAAAATGTTTTTTTTTTTTGAGCAACCTGTCCAGATTCACACTTTTCTTTACTGTGAGGAACACATAAAACCATTTGTGAAGATGCACTCTTTGTTTTTTTATTTTTTTGTTGGCATCACACTCTTCTTGCTGCAATGAAAAGTTAGCACCGAAAAATATAAATATAAAATCTTCCTGATACGTGCAAGTGCTATTAAAAACTTACTCTGTGTGTTTTATTATACACAATTGGAAATAAACACAAATGTGGACAAAACTCTTTGACATATTTAAAATATGACCCTCTAAAGTACGGTATTAGATTAACATGATCGGTAAACATTTGAACCAAAACTTCTTTAACTTTTATTTTTGCTTTACCCAAATCCATCTTCAGAACCTGCTGAATCCCTTTCGGGGTCACAGGGTTGCTGGAGTCAACCTAGTGCTGGGTGAAGGCGGGGTAGACCTGAACAGGTCACCAGCCAGGTGACATAAAACAAACTGAGATACAGATGATCGTTGGGTAGTTATTTCTAATTCACTAAAGTACTGCATGTTTCACAGTC
Source organism: Oryzias curvinotus (assembly GCA_023969325.1). Taxonomy (NCBI): domain Eukaryota; kingdom Metazoa; phylum Chordata; class Actinopteri; order Beloniformes; family Adrianichthyidae; genus Oryzias; species Oryzias curvinotus. The sequence goes on from CM043719.1 coordinate 20,205,774, forward strand.
TGTGAATTGATTGTCATATTACAGAATTTTTTTAGGGTGACAATTTAAAATACAAGTCATACATTAATAACATGTTTCCAAACTTAAAGCTTTAAACATTTCAAGTTTAAAAAATCAAACATGCTTAAGAATAGTACAAAGTTCATTGAGTTCATTGAGCACAGTCAGTTATATTCTCCCAAAAATAGTTTTTTTTAATACCATTTAAAAAAAATGTATGTGTATACATTTTACAGTGGAAGATTATGTGACTAAACATGTGTAACATCTGCCTGTTCATCTTTGCTGAGTGGCCAATAACAGAAACTAAAAAAGGGGAGAAGAGAAAGAGGCAACATCTCATTCAAATGTGGGAGTTCAAACAAAAATCCATCTAATTGTACCCCAGAACAATTTTCTTTCTGTCCTGGGTTTTGTTTCAAGCTTGGGAAATTACATCTGAGTACAAATATCGGAAAGTGACTCAGAGACTTCCTCCTCCTTCTTCCATCACTCACACACCCATTCACATGCACACAGAGAAATCACAAATCCGCTCTGTGCTCCTAAGACTTCCTACACTTAAACCCCAACCACAAGTCCTTACATGTTCTATCATAAAAAACATAGTATCCATAGTGTTTCTTTGCAGCTGGTGTCACAGAGACACATCTTCATAACAGTTCCTAATGGCTCACAGATGACATCCAGCAAAAAGCAAACATAAATTCCGTTCTCCTCGTTGACTCCCAAAGTAGCTAGTGGAAATATTTACAGGGCATCTCTCACTCAAGTTCATGTTGTTGATGCCTGAGGTTTGTGTTTTTATTTACTTCTCAGCCACCACCTTAGACATAACACAAGCCGAACACACACTATTGTGAGAATGCATGCTTTTCTAATTCATCACAATGGATGAAAAATCTAAGGTTTAATATGCTTGAGAGAGTAACTTGTTTAGTAAGTTGAAGTATTGTCAACATAAACTCTGATATTAAATTTAAAACATTTTTCTGTGGTGGGGAAACTATTGATTGAGTTTCAATGTACAGAACTTTTATTTTGTAATGTAAGGTTGGAAATGAACGTGATCAAAATATTATGACGCCTGCGAGAAAGGCAAATGAGGATTCACCTGCATACTCTCTCTGTCCTGTCATGGCAGCCCATTCATTCATGGCTCTGGTTAACATATTGCTGTATGACTAACTCAGCCGTTCAAAGGAAACATCATGCTGCACTGTGATTGACTGGAGCTTTGAGACTTTTTTTGTTTGTTCAGAGGCCCAGTTCTGATGAAGCTCCTTTCTTTATTCACGGTCTATTCCAGAGTAGAAGAGATCCTTTTAATGTCTTTGTGCGCTGATTGCACTGTACAGCACGACTTTTGGAGCTGTCATCAAGACAAGGCATCCTTTTCACTGCCTAGTGAAACGTCAACTTTTAGATGTCTTAAAAATGTATTTGATTTTGTATTTACTTAGAGGAGTTACTTCCTAAAATATCTTTTACTATGAATATTCCTGATAAAATCTTCTGAAACTGTTGAGTTTTACTATGATGGGTTAAAAAAGTAACATTTCATGCCTAAAATGTGTTTAGATCAAAACATTTGGGGAATTTTACCTCTTGAAAATGGGTTTTCTATGTGACTAAAACAACTCAAGACTGCAGCTAATGAATATTTTAACTTAGCAATTAACCCTAATTACAGTGATAAGAACCTACTTTCACCCTTATAAAAGCGCACTAATGATCACACTCTGCGACAGACTGGCGACCTGTCCAGGGTGCCCCCTGCCTTCGCCCACAAGTGGCCGGGTTAGGCTCCAGCAGCCCCGTGACCCCGAAAGGGAATAAACGGAAGAAGATGAATGAATGAATGAATGTATGATCACACTGCATCTTTTTCTATGAATTAAATACCAAAATACCACCTTTGTTTGATTCATGCCTTTGTAATAGCACAGAGAGAAACAATCTTTTCATGTTCTTGCTGAAAGACCCACTCCGATAAAAATCCTGATTTTGGTGTTCTTGACATGTTCTTGTTCTTATGCGATCTTTCTCATATATTAAAAACCTAAATTTGAAATTGTATTTCTGAGTATTTCCTCATTCGAATTGTTGTGAATTAGGAGAATGTGAAAAAATGCTGTTGGAAAAAACTGGTAGGTGTGGTGTAGAACTTACTACGGCAAGCCACAAGCTCCCTGTTCTGCTCCATGCTGATGCATTCACTTGTAGATGACTAGATTCATGTACGTCTTTGTTTTCCTCGTCCAAGCTGGCATCTGGCTGCAAACTGTACGACTGGATAGCTCCAATATTGCTCGCCATTTTTGTTGCACCAGTAATGTTAGGTTGGGGTTGTGTGGGGCTGTAAACTAGCGGAGGAGAGTGCAGAGATGGACAATGGGAAGGGGGGCGGGCTTACTCCGCAATAACATTCCCGGTCACAAATTAGAGGTGAATTTCTAAAGAACTTCTGCCACTCTGCAGAAACTATGTCCTAAAAAACAACACAGGTTTTTTGATGTTGGCTAAACATGGCATCATCACAATTAAAATACCACGGGAAATGGTTGAAAATAAATCAAAAGATGATCGTAGTGGGTCTTGAAAGTATTCATCTCACACAAATCAGGGGGATGCATTTTCCTCTGATCTTTTTATTGAATCTTTCCCTTTGAGGATATTATCCATGCAGACACGTGGCCGCTCACCCTCACATGTACCTGAATGAAAAGATGTTTTCATTTCATCAGTCACATGAAGAGAAAGATAAGAGATCTGTCTGAAAAAAAAAAAAACTGAATTGCATGTGGTGCTGCCTAGATTAAAAGTGATGAAACCTAGAGGGAGGCGAGCTGAGGAAAGAGAAGAAGAGAAAGCCTGTCTGTGCCACGTCTCATGTGTTTTTAATGAAGTAAGCGATACGATCGAAGCTTTTGTAACTTCAAATACTCGCACAGAACCCAGTAGCTCAGGTGAAACATCGTGCTGTAACAGTTGGGTGATTCAAAGAGCCCACAAAACAACTTGGAGTGTAAATGTTTTATGTGTTTTTATTTTTCCTCCCTGCAAATTAATTTGTCACTTAAAGCTTTAGAACCAGCGGTCTGCCTTTTTATCAATTTGCCGTTATTAGCTGATGTGTGAAAGGAAGACAGACAAGCTTAATTCCCAGTCTTACCACAAGAAATGTAATGGAGCAACATGATACAAAGGCATTTTCTTAGAGAACAGCTGTTGGCACGCTGCTAACACAGGAGTTGATGGAGAATTTCGTTGCCAATAAGCCAAGTCGGCCTCCCATTTTCTGAGCTGGGTGATGAGAAATTGCATATTTTGACAGATTCCCACATCTGTAAGATGAGGAAGAGCCAAAGAGTCTCCCTGTGAAAGCAAGAAAGAGACCTAATTTTTTTTTCAGTAAGAAGTATTGGCAAACTTTTAAACAAAACTTGTTGTCACTTTGATGAATATTCATGAGTTTTCAGAAACAATAACATGACCTGATACGACAGTTTGTGGTTTGCTGGAGCATTGTGTCACAAATTGCTTCATTAGATGGAATGCAGAAAGATATAAATGTCTTTGTTTGGCTCCATATGGGACTTTGTTGGCTGACGTTACAAGATGGATCTGTGATTTGCTGTCTCCTGACTGTTATGGCTGTCATGTGCGTGTTTTGTCTTTTAGCTTTTCCTCTGCTAGTTCATCAACTAATTATTCTTCTGAAGTAATGCTGTGTTTACACGTTTGGAACTGTTTATCACGAGAGGAGACAAACGCTGGTTGCCACGGCAACAAAAGCTGCAAAAAACATTCTGAACGTTTAAGAATCAGGACGGGGTTGAAGATTGGGGTAAAGGTTAGAGTTTGGCCTTTAGGGATAGCAAAAAAGAAAGAAAAAATCTGTTATGACAAATGCCAGAATACTTGCATAACTTTACTGCGTGTTTTAGAGGCAAAATAGAATCAAGTGGAGTCATTAAGTAGTTGATTATACATTTTAATGTCTTCCACATTCAGTACTAAGAATATTTCCTGTTTAATTGCTTCCAGTCGATGTTCCGTTTTCCTCTGCAGTGGACAGGATGGTGAACAGAGGAGCCTTTTGCTCCACCATCATCAGGGTCTGAATCTCTGCTTGACAGAGTCACGGACGCGGTTCAGCTCCACAGCTTTGCCCTTGTGGGATATTAAGTGTGCTCTGATGGGGAGGGGTGGTGAGTGATGGTAGATGGCAGCAGCTGCTTCACCTTCACAGACCCCATCCTTTCAGCCCTCAACTTTTTTTTTTTCTTCCAAGTCAGCCATCTTTAAACTTTTGTCTTTATTACTGTCTCATTTTCTTGTTTTAATCAAATACCGTGTGACCACACGTATTCTTCAAAAGAGCCCTGGCTGTCCATCGCTGTGCTGTAGCTTAGCGGCATGGCCTTGAAGGTTAAGAGGTAGATGAGGCACCTCCAGCTGTGTTTTCACTTGCTCTGTGGCTTCACGGATGGTTTCACGGAGAGAGTTATTTATGTGCGTGCGTGAGACCCAGTGTTTGTACATTTACACGTGCTGACTTGAAAGACTTTCTACTTCTATCAATATGACATCACATTTTAAAGAAACATTGTTTAAGATCTTTTGTTTAAATGTCTTTAATAAAATTCAAATGTGGGAAAACAGTAAAAAAAGGTTCTCTTTCTACTTAGCAACTTATATTTCCCCCTAATAAAATGTTTGTTCCATTGTTATGGAAAGAAGAGACTGAAAAATAGAAAATGATTGTTTTTTTTATTTGTAAAAAACTGTTAGTGGAATTATCAATAACCATATCTTAGTAACTTCTTTTTTAATGTTGCACTCTCTCTGAAGATTTAAGGATAAAAAAAACAAAAATCTTAAAACATAGGGCTCTTAATAAATCCAAAAGGTTTTAATTTCTTGTGGTTTGTAAGTTGGCAAGCAATAGGCTAAAAAAGCTCTAATGACTCACATTTAACGACATCTTTTACATGCAGTGTTTGTCAAGTATAGTTTCAAACATCATTATTGATGGCATCATCCGCTCAAATTTTTTTTAAGCAATGCAATAATAGCAGAAGTAAATTAAATCTTGCTGCTTAAATTATTTGTCTTAAAAAACATGGGTTATTTCTTCAACCCAATTCTTGGGTCATTCATGTTGGGATTTATTTTAGATCACTTTTTTTTTATAACCCAGCAAAAAGTTAGTCCCTTTTTAACCTTTGAATTGGGTTGAAGAACCTACCCAACTTAGGTTATAAAGTTTTTGTGTTTTGCTTCAGTAATAAAACGGTTGGAAAGAAGTATTTTTGATCCTTACATTTGTAATGGCCTTCCACTTAGCTGTTCTCAGTGGCCACCTTTCCAAAGTCTTCTGCTCCCCTGTAAAATGTTCTAGCTCTGCCACAGCTATTGCAGTGTCACTGAGAATTCTTCTGCTCCTGCCATCTTTACCAAACAGTTCACTTTGTTGTTTGGGCTTGCTTGTTTGTTAAATCTAGGACGTTTTGTCGCAGAGGACCCGATGTGGTGAGTAATCTATCATGTCTGGATTTCTAACAGCGAATAAATAAACACGTGTGAGTCATCAAATTGGTTTGGAATTGTCATTCTTCTCTTACGGAGTAGCTAATTTTTCTGTCATTGTTGTCTTTCCTGTGAACAGCCGAAAACAATTGACTAAAAGTTTTAGATGAATTTTGATTTAAACCTTCAAAATTCCATTTAAAAAAGGTTATTTTGTCCCCCCCACTACTAAAAAAGTCATTTGTAAGGGATTTGCTGTGTTTTTATCATGTGGCTGCGAAAAATAGAGAATTTCAATAACAGGTTTCACACTTTTTAAAGTCATATTTTTACTACACATGCACCTCAACATTTGAACTTTTCAACTGAATATCAATTATTGTCTATCTTCTTATTTGATTGTACTGCACATCACAACAGAAGCTGCAGCATTTAATCACAGTGTGGACACAACCCTTTTCGTCTCAGTAGGCTGCTGGCAAAGGGGGATGACCCTGCTGTGAACAAAGCAGTCACTACAGCCTCACTGTTGTCAGTAGTATCAACATTTACAAAAAATACTATTAATCAGTCATAAAAATACAAAAAACAGTATTTTAACCATGCACAACATTAAGCCCCTTGGACACTATTTCAGGCAACTTGCTTCTAGAACACAGAGACAATCTCATTGCACTATTAATATTAATTGAATTTAGAGTAGCATACATGTATTTTTTAGTGTTTGTGCAACTGTCCAGACAGTGGCTGTCTGGGTGTCTAGGAAGGCGATGTTGCTTTAACGTTACAGGATTTAGTTTAATATGTTGTGGAAATAAATGGTAACTGATATCAACCTTTAGTGTAGAAACTTAATTAAAGGAAACACATGTATATGCACAAAAATGGGTGATTCAAATGTACACTGAAAGCAAACACACTCTCATAAGCTCACGGTGACAGCTGGGGTTAGCAGTGGGATGTCTATATTGAGAGATCCAAAGACAACTGAAGGGGAGATGGGGGTCATAGTTGTCATACCCCTGTTAGTGCAGGCGACAGGAAAACTGAGAGGCAAAGCTCCCACCTCCTGACCCCTCATATAGACTCATCCCTCTATCTCTCATCTTCCAAAATGTTGTTTTACTATTCCGGAGCGTCTTTCACCACAGTTTCCTTTAATTATTATACAAGGAAACTGGTTTCTTTACGTTTTTAAGCTAATAAAATGTACCATTTTCAAAATGTGCACTGCACGGAAAGTCACTGCAAGATTGGACCAATCCAACGAGAATTACATTTCTGCTCTTGAAAACATCGATGTGGCTTTTTTGGGGGCTTTTTTTTCCTCAGATGTCTGACTTTGCTGTCAGTCAAAGCCTGGCCAATGTTTGCTCTGGGTGACACAGAAGCAGTTGCAGACCCAAAAAGAGTAGCTGCCAAATGTTTACAGGCGGTGCCAGACCACTCAACCACTAAAGAACCAACAGAATTAAACCCTGCACTGCTCCATCAAAGTATACGGAACATGGTAAAGATAGAGGTGGTAGGTGGCTATCTTTCACTCGAAAAAGTTTGTGAAGTTGTGTCCTGTTAAGTTTGACTGTGGGTAGCTGTGGCATGCCCAACCAAATCTGCTAAATCCATTAGAGGCAATGAATGGAGGGTAAGGGAGGGAGGAGAACAGAACATTTGAAGGAAATGCGGATAAAGTGGTTTCCCACTACTGGGATGCAAACAGCATAAAGCTGCACTCCAACATCCACATATGCATGCTACACTGCATCAAATGGCCACACATGACAGAAAAGTTAGTTTTAATATTGTGTAGTAACAGCATGTAAGTGGAGGATGCATTTGAGGATTTGAGGGTAGCACGCAGCAGAGACAGATTATGGGGAAGCCATGCCAGATATAATGTGGCTGAGACTGGATGGAGCCCTCTGGGGTCGACCCTGTCTGTCAGTGTGAGTTGATGTCATGGAGACCTGGGTAGCAACGCGAACATATTTGAAGTCTTGGTGTGTTCTTGTCAAACTGTTTGAAAAAAAAAAAACAACGAATCATAAATGATGAATGATTTCATCATAAATTCACAAATTTCATTCACACGATTGTGATATAAAGAGTGCCACTAGAGGGAGTGAATCAATAAGCTGGCTTTCATCCCACTGACCATTTGCTGGAGCAACCATCCTCTTGTGATGGACCACATTTCAGCCAAGGGTTATGTTTTCCATGTATTTATTGCAGCACACATGTAGAAATCATATCATAAACTGATCACTTAGTTACAGATTGCATCTTTTCATCATTTGGAATCTTTTGTTGACCTTAGTGCTGAATAGTAAAGAAAAGAGCATGTCTGCTAACATGCCATAAAATCATCTTTTGATCCATTGATTCACCGTGTCTTGAATACAAAATACTCAGAAATGCAACTTTAGGCTAAATTTTCTTTATAAATGTCCTCCATCATCAGAAAAATGCCACAAGAACTTTTTAAAAACACTACAAACACAATTGCATTTTTATTGGGGTGGGTATTTAAGAACCCATCCTCTGGAGCTTCATTTTTCCTGCAAAGGTTTTTCCTTCTGTCTGGTCAGACAAAAAGGCTCATAGGGCAAACAATCATAGCGTCTTTCTGCTGTTTTTTTAAGTTTCCATGTTTTTGCTTTTCTTTCTTCGCTCATCTTTATTGCTGCATTGTTGTACAGCACTTTAGGTTCATTTCTTTAAATCTGTCTAAAAAAGCTTTAGTGTGTCTGAGTTTTCCAAAGATTTCATCACCCCATACATTATTCTTTCACTTGCAGATCTTGCTTCAGCTTCTTTCTTTTCTTCCCTCTCTTGTTTCAGACAGACACACAAAAACTGGCAGCTGTTTTGACACAATGCAAACACAACAAACCAAGGGTTGTGTGTGTGTGTCCATTACAGAGTGGCTCAGTCTTAGCTCTGCCCTCTTTGTGTAGGAGTGCAGCAAATGTCCAGAGCAGCCGTCTGTAGCAGATGTAGAGGTTCAGTGACCATGTCAGGGGGTGTGTGCAGTATCAGTGTCCTTCTCCTTCTCTCAAAGGAGCTGTAACCTTTATTAATCTTTCCTCCTTAGAGGCCTCATAAACTACCGCTGGAGGTCAGGGTTAGCGGAAAGACAGATCAAGTGAATGATAGCAAAGGATATTTTTTTAATATTAATTTGTTTATTATCGTTTTGTAACAATTAATAAGGGAGGTTTAACTTGTCCAGGATAATTCCGGATTATGTACTGAATTAAAAAACTCAGTCAATACTCAATTTGGTCAAATTCACTTTTTTGTTTGGGTAGTTTTTAGGATTTAAAGAAAGAAGTGGATTCCAACAATCCCTTGAGAAATACTGTCATCCAATAATGTCATCCAATAATGTTATCCAGTTGTTGCATAAAAATTGAACATACCAAGAGTTTAGAGATCAACGTTTAGATCAATGAAAAGGATTTTGAGGACGACGTAACTTTCAAAATATGAATAGAGCTGCTTTAGTCTCTTGGTTGGAGGGTGTTTGGAAGAGCAGCACACTCAATAAATCTTGCCTTTATGAATACGAGGGCGACGTACGTAAACATACTTTTGGAAGTAATCTAAATATTTGCAGACTCCATCAAGAGAGGGAAATATGGTATCTATCTCATGAGAGTTTGTTAACCTTGCCAGATCTGAGTACATTTTATGAATTTTGTTGTGGTGTGCGAAAGTATGTGTGTCAAATATGGGTCAATTACCATTTGCAAATAATTATTACTGTTTATTTTAACTGGGTGAAAGTGCCTTACTGTGACTTTAATTGGCTGCCTGGAGACCTTGCAATGCTTGGTGATGCTCAGATAGGCTGCTAAACTTTTGGTAAATCTTTTTTTTTCACTGTGATGGAGAACATATTTCCAGTGTCTGTTTCTCTTGACGATAAGGTCCTTTGGATGATTGATGAGGTTGATTTAACATTTTCATGAAGAGGGCACTACTTTACAGATTTTTTTATGATACAGAGACTAGGGACAAAAAGAGTAAACGTAGGACTTCAAATGGCAAGCTTTTACTGAGGCAACCATAAACTAGTGTTCTTCATGTGTTCTTAATGGAGTGCACAGGAAAGTAATTCCTTTCCAAGCTCTCATTTGAGTGTCTGTAATTTTCTCTCTCTATAGATTTCAGTCTGATGTGTTCTGGACACATCTTGATGTTCTCACCCAACCAATAAAAAATGTCAACCTAGAGATAAATATACTTTATGGGTCTGTCCTCATAGTGGCGTGAGCCAGTGTGGATTCTGGACTGATTTAGACTTACATTTTCATGCTCTTTTAAAGCTTCCTGATCTCTCTGAAGAGTTCCTTCCAGAAGGTTATGTATATCCATTTCATAGGAAAAACGATGAAATTCATCAGGTGACATTTTTCGTATTTGTTCTGGACTGTAAATGTGTTAGCGCGCTGTCATGCAAGGATTTAAAACACATACTAAAGTTTGAAAAATAGAGCACCGTTTTTGTGTGACAACAGCAAAGTCATTTTTTTAAATGGAGTATACAAAAAATCTTTAACTTTATTTTTACAGAGAAATTATAACTGAAATTCCCCAAAAAAAGTTTTAATGATTTCCTGTTTTATGCTTTTCTTCCAGGCGTAGCAGAGCCCAACCATGACGATAACAAGTAAAGGGTCAAGACAGAGAGAATGGGTCAGGGGAGCCCGCATGGGTTCGAGTCTCTGTCAACAGAAGCCATTCCTCTATGCATTTGTTATCCTGCTTCAGTCAACACTTGTACTTGGAGTACTGGAGCTTCAGCTGGATGAAGGGCAGCCGGCGGGGACAATTGTTGGAGACATCAGTGCAGGATTACCACCTGGTGAAACTGCAAGTCTTTACTTTATCTCCGACCATGAGGGGACAGGTGTTGGCAGTGACCTTGACATTGACGAGACTACAGGTATCATTACTACCAGGCGTCGTTTGGATCGCGAAGAGAGGGACCACTACAGCTTTATTGCTGTGACAATGACGGGCATTACCATCGAGGTGTCAATCACAGTCAATGATATCAACGATCACGCACCTGGGTTCCCCAAAAAGAAGGCGCTTCTTAAAATCCCCGAACACACAGTAGTGGGAACAAGATTTTCACTGGATCCTGCCACGGACGCAGACAAGGACCAGCTGACCACTCAAGGCTATGCCATCAAAGAGGGCAATGTGGGCCACATGTTTAAACTTGAGAGCAAAAGGGGTGCCAACAAGGTGCTCTATCTAGATCTGGTGGTTAGTGGACTTTTGGACCGGGAGAAACGATCATCGTATAACCTGGTCATAGAGGCGTTTGATGGCGGCTCACCAAGAAGGGTGGGGTTCATGACCCTGGAAGTGACTGTGACTGATATCAATGATCATGCACCAGTCTTTAATCAAAGTAGATACCATGCTATTATCTCTGAAAGTCTGCCACAAGGAAGTAGCATCCTACAGGTTAGTTCCTCTTAAGCCCCTTAATTGATAAATACATTGATCTGGATGTTTTATTAGTTTACTTCATCTCTTTGCAGGTGTTTGCAGCTGATGAAGATGAAGGTGATAATGGTCTGGTGCTTTACGAAATAAACCGCCGTCAGAGTGATCCTGAACGCTACTTTGTCATTGATTTAAAGTCTGGAGTTATTACTTTAAATAGACCTTTAGACTACGAGCTGAAGAGGGTCCATGAACTTGTGGTCCAAGCCAGAGATAATGCAAGCCAGCCTGAGGTAATTAATTACATTATGACCAATCAATACAAATGGTGGATTATGTGCTAGAAAGTAGAAATAAAAAATATGTTTCCTGCTTAAATAGTTTTTGGACTTACATTTGCATCATAAACATTACTGCTACTTTGGAAGATAGGTTTGTTGAAATGCATATGTCCAGTAGTTTGCAACCAGCACACACATGTACACATCCCTCCTCTACATATACAAACACCCATGGATATAGGGTCAAAAATCTTGAACTGACTTCATAAGAGTTGCAGCAAGACTTTGTCTCAACAAGATTTTAAGTAGTGTTAGCACAGTTAGATATGTACTTAAAACGCAATGGCTCAATGCTTTAGTGCCAAGACATACAACTATACTGACCCCACATATCCTAAAAAATCCATTCCAGAAATTCAATACCACATAAAAGAACCACAGGAACAATGGAATTTTGTTTTGAAGAGTGAATACATAAAGTTGAATCTAATATCAATGTTGTTAAATGTAGGATCATGATGTTTCCTTAGGATTAGGCACATACTGAAAAAACAACGCTGTCAAAAGTAAAACATTGGTTTATGGAGGACAAGAAATGAAAAATGCATTCATGAGTCCATTGTGTTTTGCTTGAATTTTTCCAAAGTTTTAACAATTTGTTAAAATTGTAATAGAATTTTAGGACACCCTTACATCAAAGGTTGGTATAACCCAATCCTTACTCTACCAGTTTCGCTGGAAATATTTAGATACATTTTTTTAAACAATGTTAAACATAAAGCTATTATTATTGCAATTGTGAATGTACTAACACATAACTGAATTTTGCACGAGTTGACTAAAGAAAGCTGCACTAAAACAGCCATGTTATTAATTTTATTTTCTAGTCTGTTTATTAAAAAATAAAATAATGTTATATATGCATAATGCAAACAAAATAACATTTTAGCACATTTTTAACTCATTTCACTCTAAATAAATGGAACTTATTTAAACCAAAATGTTGGATTTTGGTCATGGAAATGTTTCTAAATGCTCTAACACCAACAATATAATTTCAGATGAAGTATAAAGGAATGTTTTGTCAGTAAAAGGCTCACATGTGTGCTGTGATACAACTCAGTTCAGAGGAAACTGGACTTGTACAAATTTTCTTCCAGGAAACAAGTCACAGATGAATAATAATCTCACCAATCTGTAGCATCTAATTATATACAAGTTGCAAGGAAAAAGTAATATTCCAACATTATTTCTTCCTAGGTCACCAACGCTTTTGTGACTATTCATGTTCGTGACTTCAATGACAACCAGCCAACCATGACCATCATTTTCCTCAGTGAGGATGGCTCTCCCAGAATTTCAGAAGGAGCTCAACCAGGGCAGTATGTGGCTCGGATATCTGTCACTGACCCAGACTATGGAGAGTATGCAAACGTGAATGTGTCTCTAGAGGGGGGTGATGGCAAGTTTGCTCTCACAACCAAAGACAGCATAATTTACTTAATCTATGTGGATCAAGTTTTGGACAGAGAAGAGCGAGATTCCTACGACCTCAGAGTGATGGCCACAGACTCGGGCATGCCTCCCCTCAGGGCAGAATCCTCTTTCACCATCCAAGTGACTGATGTGAATGATAACCCTCCGCTGTTTGACCAGCAGGCTTACAGACAAACCATCCCTGAGGTTGTGTACCCTGGATCCTTTGTTCTTCAGGTAACAGCGAGGGACAAGGACCAGGGTCCCAATGGAGATGTGAGATATAGCCTTCTGAAGGGTAAAAAATGGTTTTCAATTGATCCAATCACTGGAATCATTACCACTGCTACTGCTCTGGACTTTGAGTCAGAACCAGCTCCCAGTGTGACTGTTATTGCAACTGATGGTGGCCGCCCGCCCCTGTCTTCCACTGCCAAGGTGGACATTGTGGTGCAGGATGTTAATGATAACGCACCAGTGTTCTCCCGCAACTTCTACAATGTCTCTGTCAAAGAGAACACACCATCTGGGACATGCTTCTTAGAGGTAGGTGAAAATCCCTGTTTTATTTTTTAAGTTTCAGCTAATGTTCTCTTTTTTGAGTTTCCACTGCATTCGTTTCAAAGCTGTTTTAGAGTAGCCGCTGTTCATTTTTTGAGTTTGTGTGTTGACCTACTTTCAGAGCCAAAACCAAAGGATGGTTTACTGTCCTTTTGGTCTTTTTGTTTCTTCGAGTACTCTTTCAATCCTTTACTTGCACATTTTTTTCAGTCTTCCAAAGTAAAAGCCTGATTTATGCATCTACAAATAGCCTTAAAGTCAAGAGTGTGTCTGCACGGGAGGCACCCTCCAAGTTTTCTTTCTGGAGGGGATGATCCACTAACAACACTGTTTTAGACAGAAAACCTGCACAAAACAAAGAGAGTATAGTCTCCTGTAGCCCATTTTAGGAGAAAAAGATGAATAAAAGCATGGAAATAACAACAAAGGAAGACAGGGAAGTTAGATTTAATGGGAAGAGATTTACACTGATCTTTCATGTCCTTTTTCTCACCTCTGAGGGGTTGCTGTCCAACCTAATCACAGTCCAGCACAGTTAGATCTTTAACTCCAGCAGATTTTATATACCAGTCTGATTCTTTTCAGCTTGTTTTGTTTCCTAGTGCGGTCTAGCTTGGCATTGGGAACCATTTGACCAACTGTTTTTACAGGTTGGTTTTAGCCCTCTGACTCAAAATGAAGAAAAACAAAGAAAAAAACGCATTTCTCATTCACAGTATATTTAGGAAAAATGCAGTCTACTTCTAAAGTACAGCGCAGCTGAAATGAAAAGATATGGTCCATTGATCACATGACTTGAAGTGGATAAATAGTTGTGTTTCCAGGTTTCCTTGACATATTCTTGGAAAGGACTTTTGGCTGGAATCCAGTGGAAAGTGACATACAGAGGCTCTTTAAGTTTGCTTAAGCAAGAAACAGAGACTATAAGGATAATGATGTAAACTTTCACCTGTAAAAAGCGACTGAATGCAGCAATGAGATTAACCTCAAGTGCCTTTATGATACAATCTATCTCATTTGTCCACTTTGACATGTTCTCATAGCCTACTCCTTTTAGCTGTTTTATCCTTACAATGAACCTTGTTTCTTCCTTTGAAAGAGTCGTAATCAACTGTTTTTTTTTTTCTGAATTAGTTCACAGATTAGACACAGGTGCAATCCCATGTCAAACATTGCAAGGGCCTTTTCAGGGTGATTAAAGTTTCCCTACAAGGACGATGCTTGGGGTGCATAATGACCCACAAATTTATGAATGACGCAAATGACAAGATGGCTTTTTGGATTTTATCTTTTTTTTCTATCTTCTTGGACATAATATTTGAAACTGTAAACAATTATATATCCATTAGTTAAAAACATCAAATTGTCTCTACAAGTGATGGGTTTCACTCTTATGATTGATTTACATTAAGCAGACAAGTGGGATGTAAGATTTTGTCCCTCGTTAACACGTGTTTAGGTGGCCAGTTCCAGTGTAAAGTCTATAGTCTAACATGCGTTAAACTACATTAACATGGTTAAACCAGGTCAATCTTTGACCAACCAAGGACTCCGATTTGGTACTGATGTATAGAAGGCATCCCTTTTGATTCATGGAAGTGCCAATCCTATTAACGTTGATCATGGAGAAGAAAGGAATAATTGAGGTCTATGCCCGACCAGAATTATATGACACAAAGACTTTCATATGTTGGAACAGAGCTGTGAAAGATAAAGTGTGGAGAAAGATTTGCACCGCTTTAACATTTCACACCAATTCTCCTCCAACTGTAGGTGGTGGACATGCTCTAGCAAACAGTGTAAAAAAGAAGAGGGGTGTTCTTGAACACACGTCAAATGCCCGCTGTGTATGTAGCATTAGAGTTGACAAAACTTGTTCTCAGAACTATTAAAATGTTTACAGTAGATAGCAATCACTGCTGAGATTTTTAAAAATATAACAACTTTGCTTGGTAGGTTTAGTTTTTGACACATGTGGGAAACTTGCCAATGCTTAGCATTTAAGCAAGGAAGCATTTGAAGAACACACAGTACATGCAGTTTCGTTCACTTGTTGATAAAACTATATTTTCCTGGCGTCCAGCTTCCACCACTTTCATTTCTTCTGCTTTATTATGTTTTTTTTTGGTCATTTTCCTTCATATCTTTCTCCCTGTACCACTTTTCTTCCCCTTAGTCTTTGCTTTCACACACATTTTGTAGGAGAGTAGGAAGTGTCTTATCAGTTTTGCCACTTTTGTAATCTGTAAAGCGCTGGACTGTTTATGCAGCCACAGCACAAAGGGGTTATTTATTTCTAAGTTTCCTTGCTTTCCTTTTCCGCCATTTCCCAGTGTTTCCCAGGCATGAAGGGTTACAGTGACTGTGAGGGCATTGCATGCAAATTTATCTGAAGAAGTTTCATAACCGGAGAAAGTAAAGGTCATGAGAAAAGGAAGAAGCGCAAACAATGATGGTCGGGAAGAAAGACAAGCATATGTTTGAAATCATGCGGGTCCACTGTTGGTAAATTCAATAGGTAACTTCTGCTGGAGTTTGGTTGGTATGTTTAAATATTAAATATCTGTTAATTAAAAATAAATACAAGGTTAACCCATAAGTTAATTGGTTACTCTAAATTGCCCCTAGGTGTGAATGTGAGTTTCCATGGGTGTGTGATTTGTGACCCTGCGACAGACCTGTCCAGGATGTCCCCTGACGTCGCCCACAAGTGGCTGGGACAGGCTCCGGCAGCCCCGTGACCCAGAAAGGGACAAAACAGGTTTAGAAGATAAATAAATGAAAAAAAAAAAAAAACAAGGAGGGTACACAAATATCAAAGTACTCTGTCAGGTATTAAGAAATAGAAAAAAAAACCCATTAAACTGAAAGCACTCCTCTGTGCATGCTTCTGACAAATATCTCTGCATGAGTACCTATGTACACTATTAAAACACTTTTTAGCAGGTGATGCGGCTTCCATGTGATGTTCAGCATGTGGTTTTCTCGGTAAGCCAGTTAAACTGTACTTAATCACCGAGGCAGACACACAGATGTGCTCTTCTGGGAGTTGCACAAAGAGATGGACCAGCGCTTGTTGATGTTGCTATAGAACATCAACTGTCAGAAGAACAGTACAGTGGTCCCGCGATGTCTTTTAATAAAATATAGGTGCTTGAAAATGACTTGTGCTTTGAATCAAAGGCAAATAAGCAAATAAGAGACAGGAGTAGATCTGCCTTGAGACCTTCCTCAAAGCGAGTTCAATCCTGCTGATGCCTCACATTCCATACCCTAAAGGGTGTTTTTAAAGATGGGTGTTTGAGTGCTGTAGATAAACTTTTGGTGAAGTTTCTTCCTTCTTTTATTCATAGCCATGAAGTAGAGAACTGGGGGAGCAGGGTAGACCTCCTTTACAGTGCTTTATCTTAAATTATTAATAAATATTATCTTAAGTTGGCATTTACAGTAAATACTGTAAATACTTGCAGCATCAAAAGACTAAAATATTGCCATTTTGATATATATTTCCACTCCTACATGTGTTATCTTACTTTACACTTGTACTTCTTCACCATAGCATTCCTTTCAAGCTGTCAAGTTAAGAAAATGTGTGAAAATTACACTTAAGGATGGTGCAAAGGTAACCAACGTATCGTAAAACACATCAGCAGGAGATAGGTCATTTTTTCCATGGTAGTTTTAGTCTCCCCCTTTAAAAAAAGATGAAAAAACCCACAAAAAAACAGCCCCTTTGGTGAGAGTTCCAGTTTCAGCAACCACATGCCTTTAGGCTATGAACCTCCATAAGGAAACAGCAGTCACACCTAAAATATACACACACATAAGCCGTGAGCCTAATCACATTTGTTAAACCAATATCAATGAAGCTTGAGATGCATGATGCACTGAAAGCAGGAAGGATACACGGCTTTACGCTTCCTGTGACACTGAAATAGCCTCCTGCTGGTGTTGTGCCGGGTCTGACCCCCCAACGGAAACTAGAGCCAGAATGAACCACTTTAGGCAGTCATTTGTAGGTATATTAATTTGTTTAGCTTTAAAAATGGTTAGAAAGGTAAAATGCCCAAATAATGTCTTCTGCACTCTTGCACCCAGTACAGTAAAAAAGACAGCTGCATTTTTAAATGTCATCGTATGTTGAGGAAATCATTTGCTTGCAGCAATGAGTAATTTACCCCAACAAACTAAAAAAAACAAATGAGAAAATTTACACATAAAAAACTGACCAGTGCGTCTCTCATGCTACTGCCGACCTGCCATGTTTTTGACAAGGCTGTTGTCTCTACAAAGGATTCTCTGTTTCATTCTCTAGTCTTAGTTTTTCACCAAATCATACGCCTCTCAACAATGCTGACAGGCTGTGTGTGACAAGATATCAGTACTCTGTTTCTGCTATGTAAACCATTCTTATGACATCCATCATCGCTCGCTGTATATTCATCACCTGTATGCAACTGGAAGCGCAGACTCTGAAGAAAATCTTGATCAGTTCCACTTTTCGTCATGGGTTAAGCGTAGATGTTAGTCGGTGTTGTTTAATTTAAAAAATATATGTTTTATTCAACCTTTTTTTTTTACTTCATTTTGATGTGTGTTGTATTTACAATTAGTGGGTTCATCTCTCTAGTATATCAGATTCACCATTATTATCTTAGGTTTATGCTTTTTTGGCTTAATTTTTATGGTCAGCTCACTTGCTTCACAGCAGGCCACTTCTTGGTTTTGAAGTTTTTCAACTTTAACCCAAAAAGTTTCGGGTTTTCTCAAAAAGGAAATTTTAGACTGACATTTTTCTGTAATTTCTTGAAAATTCCAGTTTTTTTTAAAAGTCCTGCCCCATGGGTCTGTTTGAATAGAAAAGAGGAGTATGTAAGAAAAAGTTTGCTGTTAAATCTAACCAAACAATTGGAGCTTTTACTCCAGTTTGATTTTTTAGGTGTTATATTTGTAAAAACTCATCAGACTCCAATATATGTCTGATGTCATCCGAACTGAGATTCTAGGGGAACTTTGCCCTTTGAGAAAAATACACACTAATACATGATCAGTAAGTGAGGGGATCTTTAAAGACCGACTCTGACTGATACATTTTAAAAGTATTTCCAGTGGTCTTTTAATTATTACTATGCCATTCTTTGCCAAATTTTTTACATTTGTTTCGTTTTCTTTGACATAGTTTCTGCAAAGGGGCTGCAGCTCATTTAAAATCACCTTGGAGTTGTTTCGTCAAAAAATATGTCCTCCATTATCAGAAAAAAAAACACAGGAACATGTTTGAAACATCATTTTATTGGAGTGGATCTTTAAAGAAAAGCCTTATTTAAACCCAAGCTGCAGTTTTCAAAGTGAATTTTCATTTCCTGTCACTTTGAAGAACCAATGCCATCACAATACCCCCATTGGTCAATGCAAATGTTAGAACTTAGCTCTCAGAGCTCCACAAGTTAACCACTATGCTGTTAATTTTACAACCCACAGGTGTTACCAAATCCATTAAGTCTAAAAGAGCAACCTAATAGTACAAAGACATACAGTCAGCTAAGGGTCCAGATTTTCCACTGAGCTTTAAAGTATTTCTCTTTGTTAGATTGGTTACAGTGTCAATCCCTCATGGCATATGTATCTACCAGACAGCTTTCTTTAGCAAAAGCATTACTCAAAGCTTTTGTGGGCTTTGTTTTTTCTTTTTTTAAACCCAGTAGTTTTACATGACAAGTTGCTGGCATACGCTTTGTTTTAAATGTATCAGCACTTATTCATGTGGGATGTGGCTGGTCAATGCCTTTGTGAAGAAAAAGGCCTTATACCTCATTAAGCCCAATAGTCTGAACCATATGGCAAGGAGGGCTTTTCTTTTTTTATGTTCAGCCGTTGCCCTTTTTGGGTTTGTCTTTGGTTTGACTCCTTTCTTTTTTTATTTCTCAATCTGGTCTGGTATTAAGACACAAGCAAATACATCTGTTATTGGAGTTGTGACATTGAAAATATTACAACAAAAAAAAAGTTTTTTTGACTACCCCATTTTCCGGACTGTAGGGTGTAACAGGTTTTAAAGTGTGCCATCAACCAATTGTCTATTTTTGAACCTATGACAAATATATGACAGAAGAGTCACAAATAAGACTGGACATGTGATGATTATTCAAGAACGAGCTAAACGGGCATTCTTGAATGCGCTTTTAGCATACGGTGTTCACCCTGGACTGTTGCTACCTGATACTAGCGCATGTCCAACACCTACAGTTAGAAGAGGTACAAAAGTTGGTGCAAATCTTGCTCCAGGATGTTTTCACAGCGCTATTCCGATTTATGAAAGACTTGGTGTCACAAACTGCACTTGTTAATTTCCCCCCTATAATCAATTTTCAAATTGTCGGTACTTCAGTGTTTTGAAAAGGACGCTACCCATCAATGATTACCAAATCCAGGTCCCTGATTGGGCAGAGTTTAACCGGTTCAACTTTTGACTTGTGTTGAAAGGCTGTGTGTTTAGATAGACCTTTCTTTGGAAGTGGTCGCTTGGACACTTGGACACTGGACGCTTGGACTCTGTGGTGCAGAGCCCAGTGTGATCATAGCATACCTTCCAACCTTGTTTGCAACATGTAAAAAATCAGACTGATACCACTAAAACAAATGTTACACTGACTATGCAAACTCCCAACCTTATTAGTAACACAAAAAACAGAGTATGAAACCACTACACATTAGCCACGTTGGTGTATGCACAATAACACCCAAACTTGTTTAGAACTTATAAAAAAACAGACTGATGTTTTGACACTCTGTACCCGAGACGCCGTGTAAATCGCTTCGACATCAGTTAGCACAACCAGAATTACTATAAGGCACTCCGAATTATAAGGCACTCTATCTTAAGAGTTTAAAGTGTGACCTTTAGTGCAGAAAATATGGTACCACCGAAACATTGGAAGGATTTTTTAGTGGGATCTCAACTGACCGAAAAGACATTTCCTAATGTTATTTTAATTTTGACTCCTAATTACTCGGGTGGCTAGTGAACTTGTAGGTGAGAGGTTATTAACGTGGTCTTTACTGTGGGAAGCAAAATGCTATTTCACCTCACTGTAGATCTGCGCACAGATGTTCCCTATTGGTAACTGCTTTTCCAGTATCACATGAGATAAATGGGAACCCATTCGTCATTGAGTGTTGAGCAATGAGAGAAGAATAATGATTGACCGGTAACTTTTGGAGCTCCCACTCTCCTTGACATTTTGCGTGCTACCATTTTTACAATTCACTTCACGATGGGAAGCAGCAACCACTGACAGAGTGACTGCGCACACAGTAAAGAAAGATTGATTGCGAGTTGGATTATAACTGAAGGCACATCTGCTTTGTCTTTTGGTTTAACAATGATGTTCGATGGAGCAATGATTTAAACACAACTTCTACCTATTTCTTTTTTTTTTTAGTCTCACTCCAATCACCTTTTGATCTATTATAAAACCATTCCCAGTGGTCTTTTAATTATGATTTGCTATTTTTAGCCGAAAAAAAAAAAAATCCTGTGTACCGGTAGTTTTCTATGACAGTTTCTGTAGAGCAACAGTAGTTTTTTAGAAATTCACCTCTGTGTTGTGGGCGATACTGTTGGCGCGGAATAACCCTTCCCTCATTTTCCATCATCCCTTTGTTTACACTTTCTCCCACTAGCTTATAGCCCCTCACAACCTCAATCTAACATTAACGGTGAAACAAAAATGGTGAGCAATATTAAAGCTATCCAGCCGTACAGCTTTTAACCAGATGCTATTGTCTGCAAGTGGATGCATTGGAATGGAGTGGAGCAGGGAACTTGCTCACCGACTGTAGCACCTCCGTCACTGCTACAAGCTTTTTCAAACAGCATATTTCCTCTGCTCCTGATTCACAACAATTTGAATAAAGAAATACTCAGAATTGTAATTTTAAGCTTAATTTTTGCTATGTCCCCCATCATGAGAAAACACCACAAGAACATGCTAAAAACACCACGAACTCGATTTTTATTTGAGTGGGTCTTTAACCTTATTAAAGGCTGAAATTCAGTTTAGAGACTTTAAAACAGTTGTAAGCTACTTGGCATTTGACAGCACAATGTTGTCTAGTTGGACATGTTTAGCTTTGGCATTATAAATAAGATTATAAAATCATAAAAAAAGATGGGTGATTTTCAGAAAAAAGATTTTCTTGTTATGTATTGTTAACTTTCCTCCTTTCACCAGCTCTCCTTTGTTTGTTTTTTCCATTAGGCAGTGCAATAGTATTAGCCTTGTCAGTGTCCGAGCCTTAGCTTTGTTATTTCTTGTTTCTTGAACTCTTAAAACTGATTTAGACTGAAAAAAAAAAAAAAAAGTATAGTTCTATACATCAGGAAGGGGCACAGTCAAAGTGCTCACATGCTGCAGCTGATCCTAACCCTTGGCAATTCATTAGTTTACTCTAATTTAATTTTATGTCACACTAGGTTAGGTTGGTGCAAATGATCTCGCTTCCTGTGTTTCTTTGGGTTATGTTTGCTTTTGAAGCGTTCTCCAGCTAAAGGCAGCAGGTGGTCAGTGATTTAAGGGTGAAGGGTGGCATAATGGCTTGTTTCCCAGTGTATCAGTTTCTGTCATTTGGCTTTACAAAGGGATAGACTTTAAATGTGAAAGCAGTAGGGGGTGAGGTCTGTTTTTGTATTTCATTCTGTTAAATCTGTCTTGTGTTTTCATGAATTAGGAATGACTTTAACCTATATTTTGTATTTTGTGTCTGGGCACTTGCTCATCGCACTTCAGTGTTCCTCTCTGAGGTCAAACAGGATGCAGACACAAATTTTTTATTTTATTCTTTCATTTAATCATCTCTGACTTCCTCCCCATGTCAAAATGAGATGCTGAGTGAGGCAGAAAACACAACATTACTTTTCCAGATCTCAAGCTGTATCAATGGTGCCAAAATACACTAAATTAAACATCTGACTGATTTTTCCTTGTGTGTGAGAGATCACAGAAGGAAACCAGGGAAATAATTTTTTCCTTTAATATGCAATTTGGTCCGGAACATGTCTTCCTTTCTTTTTACTTCCTTAAAATGCACGTCTGTCATGCTCAAGTTTTCCTTTCTTTGGACATCAGCTAGCAAAGGTATAATTCTGACGGCTAAATTACCATTATAGGGTTAGAGTAACATCAGCAAGGGTGAAAGAAGGTTTCCAGTGGAATCTTTTACCTCAGATATTTTGCTGCTTCTCACCTGCCCCACCCACTCTTGGCTCCTTTCCTTGATCATTTTTTTTTTATTTCTGTCCAAGAGGCACACTTCCTGCATTGTGTATATATACACAATTTATTGGCCTATGAATTTAGCAGCCAGTGTATGGAACAATGCAGCAATAGTTTAATCATCTTGAAAATAAAGCTATATGGAACATATTCGAATTCACCTTACAATTCATAGTTTTGCTTTTATTCTTAGAAAAACCAAAGCCCCCTCTGATGGGGGCAGTGCACATTTACTTAGTACTGGACAAATGCTGAACCACTCCTTTAAATATAACCCTGTTATAGACCATACCAAATTCAATGGGAAAAAACTCAGATTAAAACCTTATAAAATATAAAATGTCCCATATAAAAATGTATGTAGCAGTCCTAAACAAAAATTCCAGTGTGAGCACAATACTGCACAGACACGCTTTAAGCTTATAAACCAAACACAGTCCTATTTTATTGATTGCATGGGATAAAATTAACAAGTTTTGAACAAAAATAGTAGAAAAAATAATAAACCTTACAGATACAATAGGGTCCTTGCACTACGTATTTGGGCTCTAAATATGTGTGTGAGGGGGAGGTCAAGCTCAACCTATACACACACACTATATAGTTATGACAACAAACAGTCTGAAATGCCAGGGAGACCCTTAAAAGCTAATACAGAATCATGTAAGAATAATAGAAATAAACAATTCCTAAACTTAAGCTCCAATTAAACAAAAAATCTATAGCAAGGAAACACATTTTTGGATTTCATTGGGACCTCTAGTCATCTATACTTTTGTCACTGCTGGGCATTTCATGCTTCCCTTTGATCTTTTATGGTGAAAATTAATATTGCAGTTAGAAATCTGCTCAGATCAGAAAAAAGCTGCTAAAGTTTGGTTGAACCAGCAACCTTTTTTCCCCCTAACATTCATTTTTTACATTTCTCTATGATGGCCCAGGGGATCTCCCTTCACTGCTGATTGGCTGACAGACCTGTCATTCTTAAAACTGGAGGTGAAACAGAAAAAACAGCTAGGAAGTAATGCAGGGCCTTTAAATGTATAGTGACAAGAAGCTTAATTACACAACAATACTTGTGAGTAGTTAAGATGGGCTATAGTGACCCTTTGACCCCAACAAGGAACAAGCAGGCTTTGAAAATGGCTGGAAAGATTACTATTTTTAAAAAAAGGCAAACAATTATTTTGTATTCCGTCCACTACCCAAATAGTCAGCAAGAACACTTGAAAATAAACTCCGGCATATTTATTTGCGTAAAAACTCTAGTAGAATAATCTGTTCAAATGTACAATTTACTATCATCCTTTGTACAGTAACTTAGATTCAAATTACAAACGTTTTTTTAACCAAAAATGTAAAACTGTTATCCTTTTTCTGTATTGCAGAGCTACTTACCCTGACTTAGCAAACCACTTTTTTTTTAGCGATGACTGTACACATCTTATGTTACTATTGGCCTTACAGTTGTGAATATATACTAGATTGGAGTAGTCTGGTCCTCTTGCCATCAGAGTGGGCCCCAGAGTCTATGAGGTTAAAAGCTTCAAATTTCTTTTACCTGTCAGGATTCAAATTTTCACTCTAAGCCTTTGCTGCTTCATGGTGGTCAATTTTCTTATTTTTTACTGTAACTTCTGTGTAAATACAAAGAATTCTTTTTTAGAGGACTTGAGTATTCCTTTTCTGCAATCCATCTGCTCAAGGCCCATGACAGAAGTCCAATCACACAGAAGATGTTTTTATTGGAACCGTGCAGGGAATGCAAGATGAATCTCTTTGACATGAAACAGTAGTCGTGATGTGATGTTTTAACCTCACACTGAGCACATTTGCAGGCATTTGGCCCTGCCGATAGGTGTTGGCTGAGGTTTGGTAAATCATCTCATTTGGCTGTTTTTCTCTATTGGTACTCTGATTTTACTTTCTGAATGAGGATGTGTCACATTTGATGTTAATTTAGGAAAAATAACATTTCTGGTGCATATAACCTAAGTTCAGCTCTGTGGGTTTGGATCAAGCTTACTGTGGCTGAACACGCCCTGGTGTGCATTGTGCTGCTATGGAAGCTCTTTGCACTACTTGGAACAAGTCTCATGGTTTTAAAATAACTTGTACATATTTCAGAATTTAGCTGTAAAGCTACTCCACACAACACCTGAAAAGATAAATTGTTAGAATAAAATATACTTGCTTTCACGTGTGAAGGACAATTCAGGCATCAGTAGCTAAATTATTGTTATGGCAGTTTGTAAAAGAAAGCAGCCAACAGCAGGAGCCGTCACAGAAAGTTGCACACGTCAGTGTTAAATGTTGGCATCTGGTGTCTTAGCTGGAGTCACTCACCGAAACAATTGTTTTTATGGCCACCAAAACAAGACTAATACATAGGAGCAGTTAAAAATAGTTGATCAAAATATGTTAAAAAATAACAAGGCTTAGAAAATCTTTTTTTTCCTCCTTGATTATATCCAACAAGAATGCATTTAAAGACCCACTTGGATAAAAATTGTGTTTTGGGTGTTTTAAGCATGTTGTTACCTTTTTCTCAAGATGAAGGACATATATAAAGAAACATTAAGTTTAAAATTGAGCTTCTGAGTATTTCTTTATTCCAAAAGTTACGAATAAGGGGCAGACGAAAAAATGCCATTTAAAAAAGTCTGTAGCTGTGACGTAGCTGCTATAATAGACAGGGCAAAAGCTCCCTATTCCGCTCCAGTCTAATGCATCCACTTGTATGACAAAATTCATGTGTGGTATCTTTGTAATTCAGGTACTTTTGTCTGAGCCGACAATCTGGCTCAAACCAATGTTGCTCCAATGTTGCTCACCATATTTGCTGCATTGGTAATGTTAGCTTGGGGATGTGAGGGGCTGCAAGATAGTGGGAGAGCTGGTAAGATGAATGATGGGATGTGTGGGCAGGGTTGCTCTGTGCCAACAGTCAACACAGTCCCGCCCACAACTGAGAGGCAAATTTCTGATGAACTAATGCTGCTCTGCAGAAACTACGTCCTAGAAATTACACAGGATTTTGGATTTGGGCCAAAGAAAAAAAACATAATCTTAATTAATAGACCACTAGGAATACTTTTGAAATCAGATTAAAAGATAGTCAGAGAAAGACTACAAACCGTAATTTTTCCTGTCATGGAAAATACATGAAAAAATACTTAAACTAGATATATATATATATAAAATGCAGATCTGAAATATTAAAAGTTGATCAAATTGATGTTTTATCAGTCTTTGTAGAAGGTAAAACAAAATCCCTTTCCTTTAAACATGACTCTTGTAGGCAAGTTCTTTCTTAGTCTGTCCATTTTAGATTTGGAGCTCTGAAATTTTTCTTTGCAGCAGGTCACAAATCTGTTTCATTCAAGCTGTATCCTGACAATCAATTGTTTCCATCAACATGTAGATAGGGGTATGCTGGTTAAAGCTCAAGTTCTTGGTTGTAAAGAATTTAATGCACTCTAAAGGGCAATTACTGGAGGAAAAGCTTGATTGCAAGACTCTAAGAGTGCCAGAACTGCTGTTCTGTTGTTGGATATGAGGCTCAATGTGAATCCATTCAGGGGTACTTTCTTCTCTCAGGACTTTTATCTAAGGAATGGCTCTTTGAAGTTGCACAAATGAAGATACTAAGATCACTGGAGCTACAGAACAGATGAAGCTTGTTAGTTAGTGAATAATGTGTGTTGTAAAGTGTACTTCAATAAAGTTTTTGTACACAATGGTGGAACAATGGTAAGTTGCAGGATTTTGATCCAAATGGATTTAAATCGGTATTTGGTGTGTGAGACAAAGGCAAGTGCAAAGGGCTGTATTTTTTTTTTTACTTCACTATTGTTTAAAATCAGTATAGCCTGAAAAAAATGTTTGATGTTAAACTCAAAGGTGAGCTTTCCTTTTAAATCTAAATATTTCCTTTTTATGAATGGCAGAGGACTGGCAAAATTTTTTATTTTATTCAGTTTATTCTTGTTTTTTGCTTGTTTTGGGCTAAACTGCCCATAAACAAGGAGCTGCTTTAGCATGTAGCGTTTGGGGAATTTGAAATGAATCTGATGATTTTGAAACTGTGCAATTTCAGTGAAACAGGCTGTCTGATGCTGCAGGGGACAGACATGGAGGGATTAGTAAGCCAATCAGTGCTGCTGCACGGCATCATGTCCCGTTCAAAAGAGCCTCTTTTATGTGCTTACTAAAGGTCTGCTTCCCAATCATACCAATTAAAGCAACTTTGCATATACTTTTCATTAAAATTAAACCCCAGTGTACAGCTAAATCATAATACTAGGCATTTCAGATTAACACATCAATAATTTATAATGAAAAGGCAGACGAAAGATCACAGCTCAGCAAATTTCAGGCATGAAGTGAGGGTACAAGACTGATGAAAAGGATGGCTGCTGTAGAAGCATGAAGATGGGAGGTTGTGAAGGTGCTGATGGTTACCATGACAACGTGAGAGTAGAGGGAAGGACATGGGGAGGTGGGGCCAAGCCAATTCATCACCACTAATCTTTAATGTGTGTGTGCATGTGTGTGCATGTGTGTGTATGTGGAGGAGTTCACCTCTATCTTAGTGTGCCCTTGGCGCAGACAGCTTCCCTTATGCATACCTGCTTCACATTCATATTTAGGTTGATGAAAAATGTATGCCAGTGCTGTGGGGAAATGCATGTGGGGCTGACAGGGAGAAGAAACTGCGGCAGGTAGTGCAACACAGCAATTATTCAAACAAGATGAACTCTCATTGCTGTTAGTGTTCCATTTTCATTAAAATATTATCCTAATGATTAATATCATTAATTTCATGAGAATAGCTCCAATGAGAGAGGCTCAAATTGTCCTTGCTATTTAGATCAGAGCGATTAAATATACTTTTCATGAGGGTCAGAGGGAGAGTTGTGTTACATTTTATCTGGATGCAGTGAGGAACATGCCTCCCAAGGGTCTTCTCCATATTAACACCCATGTAAGTGGTGACTGGCGTCACGTCATACAGATAACATCCTTAGAAGATGTGTGTGTGGTGGTGGGGGTAGCGCTGTGGTTTTCTAAAGAGTTGCAAGCATCGCTCATTTGTAACCATAGTAACAGGAATCAGGGCTACTGAGATGGGGAGTTGATAGAATTATGAGTGGGTTTGCAACTGAATCCTCTGAAATTAAATTTGTAGACTTATTGATCCAAAATTGTAGTGAAAAAGTGTCAATTCCAAACAGAATGTAAAGGGTTTAGTAATCTATAATTTACTCTATAGTAATTTACTCTATAGTAAATTATACAGTAAAAATAGTAAAATAGATCAAACTTGGCTCATGTTTTACACACTGTGTCATGTTCTAGGACAGAGTTTCTTCATAGCGGCAGTAGTTTATTAGAAATGTGCCTGTGATTTGTGGTTGGAGCGTGGAGCAACCCCGCACCCGCTTCCCATCATCCATCTGTTGACACGGTAACCTAAGACATGCATTGCAATAAAGTGGCGAGCAATCTTGGAGCTTTTCACAGTTTTGAACCAGATGCCAGATCCGACAAGGAAAACGTACATAGATATAGTCGTCTACAAGTGGATGCATCAGAATGGAGAGGAGCAGGAAACATGTGGCTTGGCCATCATATTTTCTACATAACAAATACAATGTTGTTCCAACTGCATTTGTTTGATTCATTTGAACAAAAAAATACCTAGAAATTCTCAACTTTCTTTAAATATGTGCTGCATCATCAGAAATATGCTACAAGAACATCTTGGAAACATTAAAATCATGATTTTAAGCGGAGTGGGTCTTTAAAGACATACAACTCTACAGTTCTTCTGGCAAAAATAAAGCACACATGTAACACGCATTTAAACGATACCAATTACCTTTAATTTGGTAAGATGTGCGTATTCCTAAAGTTAGCATTATTTCAAATCTTAAGAAACAGACGGAAACCTAGTTTTCCCTCTGCAGGAAAAACATATGCTTCATTTGGACTCATGCACATTATTCATGGCATCAATTCATGTGCACTTTCACGATAGTTTAACTGTGTGCATAAGTAAGACCTCAACTGCTTTCCCAACACTTGAGGTGTGACATAATATGAGGTTAACAATACTCAGCCAGCGGTAAAAGAACACTGTGTGAAGGATTTATTTGTGCTACATTTAAAGTCTTGTGGTCTTCTGCAGCTTAGAGGTAAACTGAGATAGTAGTGCTTTCAGTAAATGGAAATGAACCGTATGTGAGCCACACTGGGTGGCAAATATGTTTACAAAAATGTATAATTTGTTGTGTTATGTTTGTAAATGTGTTTTTTTTTTCATTATTTAAAACCTAAACTCACAGCCTATGTTCAGTATAGTTCTTCAGGCTATGTCCTTTTCAGAGAAGATTCTAGATAAGTATACCCACATACATGGACACACAAACACACATGTGCACAGAGCACCAAGCTGTGACTAGAAGAGGAGTTCTTTGTTTTCATAATTGTCAAATTAAACATGTCTGTCTTTGAATGGGACGGGCATATGCCAGCTGCCAGCTCATCCAATGAAGGAAGAGGGGGCAGATCCCCCTTCCATTAAGGCACGAGCCCCCTTCCCCCAAAACGCATGAAAAATCTCTCTTCTCTCTTACAAATGTGCATCCACACACAAACAAAAAGGGGAGGCGGAGGAAAAAAAAAAAAAGGTTGGTGCCGGCGTTTTGTGTGTCAAAGTGAGGCGGGATTGATGACCCCCCCCCCCCCCCCAGTCCCCTCCCCCCAGCCCCCCATCTGGAAACAATCACCTCACAGGCTGCCGAAATGTCTTGCTCATGTGTGTGCTTAAGCACGTGTAGCGCTCATAAACATGTCCATCATAAGACATGCCTGTGTTTATGTGCGTCCGCATGCGTTTATGTGTGCATTTCCAAGCCCAGATGCCACAAGAAAATTTTTTTAAAAAAGCCTCATCCATCCCAGCCGGGTCTGTGAAATGCAAAGGAGGAGGAAGGGGAGGAGGGTGGACTGCTCTTGCAAAATATCGAACCCCAGTAAGGAGGTGATGCCTTCTCTACTTTGTGAGCAATTATTTATTATTTTAACAAACCTTTATGCTCACACTTCAGTCGATTCCAGCTGCCTACTTGAAGTAAACCCTGTATTCACATCCATGAATCATCCAGCTCTATACACTGCATTATGCATAGTCTCAACACCACAGCAGCTCTTCTTTCTGCTTTCTTTTGATAAATGTTGCAAAGAATCTTATTAAGGATAATTTAGCTTAATTATTGTCATGGTGAATGTGACACAACATGATTTAGAATGGAAATCTGTCTCTACTAGTTTGACACTTAACAGCATAATGACAGCAAGATAACTTTATCTAAGTTTCAGGTTTTTCAGTGAGACAAAACTAGATTAAAGGCATAATCTAGTAGAGCTCTGTGGGTGTTTTGCTGCACATTTAAGCTTTTGCTGTCTTTTTTCTGACTTTTAACAAATTAGCAAGAAATTCCACTGAAGGCATTTGCCCAATAACCTAAATATTGTACGCTGAGCTGTTAGTCTAGAGATAAATTGATGCTGAAGTTTTTTCAGAAAAGAATTTAAGCCTATGGAGCATGTGACTAAAGCCTTAGTCTCTGCATGTGACTAAGGCTTTCGACTAGGGACCAGTATCGATGCTGCTGGCTTTTGGGTTTTCATGCCCATGGAGGGTGATACGTAGGTGCAGCTGCACCTTGATGGGAGAGCAGGTGTGTCTTGCTGTTACCTTGAGGAACCACCTTAAGGGACATTTGTAAGGATATTGTAACTTGCTACGCACTTATGACGTACGGGTGATGCTGTTTTACGGTACCCTAACACTGCTCTCTAGTCATTAGTAAGGTGCGTGTACTGGCTTCTTACTGGCCGCAGGTAAATGTTGCACGCAAGTGTAGTTTGTGTGGGCATCTTACTCGCATGTCCTATGGGCACTTCCGTATTCTCTGATTGTATATTTTCTTAATTCACAGTCGGGCTGCGCATTTATCACTTGAGTAGCTCTAACTGACACTTTGCTCAGGCTTTGGGCGTCTCACTTCGTCCTCACTCACCTTTTTGTGTTGTTTAGGTGTTCGACAGGACATGTTGCCCGCAGCATGCCCATAGATAAAATGTGCATGAGCATTTTAACGCTACGGCCTCACCGAGTGATCTATTATGATCTTAAAATTTTGTGTGGGCCACCTAGGTTCGTTGTACAGGTTTACCATTTTTTTGGTCCATACCCACCCATAAGGGCAGTTGTGACTAAGGTATAAAATAAGTGTTCATATCTGTTTATAGAATAAATATCTGTGAAAATAAATCTTGCCCTTGCACATCCACATAAATAAATAATGAAAAACCAATAGACAGATGAACATGGGATGGACAGGCATACAGTTGGCTTGACATAGAGGTTCATATTTGTCCATACACCCATTTTCATGACCTTTCTGCCTCAATATCTTGAAATATAAGGTTACTGCATTGCTGGTGGTCTGTATTGAGCTAGAGTGCTGAGTGTTCCATTGATGCTGGTCCATTGCACATCGTCCACTTTAACACACCAATACACATGCCGGACATCAAACAAAAGGTCAACAACAGCCAAGATAGAGGTAGGCTTTTGTAATTGTACACCCAATAAATCTCTCATTCACTCATCTTTATGTAGGCTGTTACTTTGCACCTTCTTTTCTGCTGATGTCTGTTCACACAGCTGTGCACATGGATAACGGCTTGTGAATGCTGAAGCTTGGGACAATCACACTCATTCAGCGCCCACCTTTGTCAAAGTAGACATATAAAACAAGCACACAGTCATTTTTACAGCTGAAAGCTGGCTTATGAGGTGAATGAACAATAAAACCCAACATCCACAGTTCAGACTTCCATTGTCTGGATCTCAGACTACCCTGAATGATGGGGAAGTAGGCCTCCAAATTTCGGATAAGGGCTTCAAACGGGCCTGCTTTCACCATCAGTGTCTCCCTCCTTTTAAAGCAGAGTAAAAGAAGGATGTTTTTTTTTCTACAATTCCACTCTAAGCCAGCTGTTGTTCTCAGCTGGATGTAACAGGATGAGTGTGTCAGATATGCTGATGTTCTTCAGGTGTGAGAGACAAAAGAGCTTTTATGTCTCAACACCTGTGACAGGATTACAGGTGACATTTCCACTCTTGGGGTTTAACTGAAAGTTCCATCCAAATGCGTATTCATGCTGAACAAACATAAATATATTCCATTATGTGTGACACGAAATATAGAAAGGACAGGAGGGTTGACTGCTTTGAATGACATTTAGGAGCTGCCAGTTCGACCCAAAGAGGCACAGATGCTGACCTGTGCTGCTGTATACAAACAGACTAGGTTATGTGATCCCAGCAGATTCAGAACGGACTTAAAAAGTTCTTGGCACCTGACGGGTTAAGTGTGCAAACGTGAATTTCTGTTTGGAAATAAAGTTTAAGATTTTAAAAGAAAAGACATGTAAAAAAAAAAGATTTTGTAACCTTTTAGTTTTTGGTTTTCAGTTTTTAATGGCACTTTGTTTGAATGTGGTCGTGCTGGGGCATCTTAGAAATAAACTTGAATAAAAAAAAAGTCATAACTTAAATAAAGTTTAGAAAATATAAAGTTAAAAATTCACTAAAGTCAAAACAAAGTAACAAAGCTTAACCTTTCAAACAAAAATGACCAAATGTAATTAGAAACTTTTCTTTTCAATTTCTTTAATCTCAATAGCAAATATCTACATGTTTAAATTATCTGTATTAGTCTTCTGTGGTAAAAAGAACATTATTATAGCTTTAATTAAATACATTTTTATTGTAACAACAATGAAGTGATCTATATTTTTTTTAGAAATGTCTTCAATTTGTATATGTAACAAACTTGAACCCTTTGTGGCCCCTTTAGCTGCCGTTCTAGTGCCTGTTCCCCAGATTTGAGAGTCATGAGCTCAGGCTCACTGGTACCTATAGGAGACAGGAGTCAGGTTCAGGAGTTGGAGTTTGTCAGCCGGTAGACCACAAAGTTGTGATGGAGGTAATGTGAGACACAGGCCATGGAAGACCTATGGAAACAGAGACGTTCATTTATGGTCAAACTGTAGAGATTTAATCTGGGCTATTTAGTTGGCCAGCAGTATCCCTCGGTTGGTCCACTCTTATGAGAATTTTCAAAGAGAACTATTACGGTGATTTACTGTGGTCAGGTTTTAAATGGTCCTAACTCTCTCTGCAAACCCGGATCTGCTCTTTTTCCTGTTTTATCTCTTCTTTAGTCTGCTGTTTTCTACCTGTTCCTGCAGCTAGACGTGCAATTCATCACTGTAACCTGTATATATAGAACAGAATGTGTTTATATGTGAGACTTCATGAGCGTACATGTGGCTCTGTAGCATTTCTCCACAGAGTGTCCGAGGTTAAGTCAAATCTCATGTAGCCCACCCCTCCATGTTTTTAATGTCAATAACTCTGCTTAATCTTGCGCCATTGTGCTGATCAGTTACAGATAATCGCACAAAGCACTCCTTAAAACCCTCAGGTTCTTAGTTTACTCAAAGTAAACTAAAGTTACTCATGTAGAAGTTGTTGGTAGCAAGTTTTTCTGCAAAGTTTCTGTCAATTTTACAAGCACATTTTAAAAAGATAAAAACATTCACAATTAAGCTACGCTCACACCGTCCTCTGCAACATGCGTTCAAGCAGCCACCTCCAATAGAGTCTTTGTAAATGCGTGTTTCGGACTTCAAAGCTCTCGCCTTTATGCCTTGCTGTCAATATTTTAAGACCGTTTTCGGGTTCTATGTACAAAATACGTGACCCTTGAACGCGCGTTAACAGATGAACTAGGTCAAACTTTGACCAATCAGGGACTCTTATCAGCAACCAAGTCAAATTCCCTGTACATGCCCTGTACTTGGCAAATAAAGTGAATCTGAATCTGACTGATTTTACAGCGGCATATGGATGGTGTCCCTTTTTTAGTCATGGAAGTGTCACTAGTCGGTCTGAACATAGCTTTAGAAGTAAACACGCCCTTATCAAATGAAAAAACTTGTTTTCCTTTTTCTTTTGTCTCACTCTGCATTGAACACTCCCACATGTTCTATCACCCCTGTGTTTCTGCTCAATTATTGAGTGGTGGGAAAAAGTGAATTATCAACAATGATCTCAGCACTGCAGCTAGTAGTCTCCATCTGGCATACAGTTTAATTCTGGCTTACTCTGGGGTGACTTGAGGAAATTAATCTAATGGCGGGTCTGAATGTGCAGCAACAAAGTGCTGGAATAACCTGGAGGGCAGAAGAAGGGATGAAGAAGAGGAAAAGAAAAAGACTGATCACTTTTTCAGATTAGTGTAAACTTAAAACTAAAAACAGAGTTTTACGTCGGTTGTCTCCCTCATACCTTCTCTCTTCCTTGAGAGAAGTATTTGCAGTTGCATACAAATATCTAATTGTGTGTCTGTTTTATTCATCTGTGTTATTGGGTTTAAGCCTGGAACAGAGACTAGAGTAAATTGCAGGGTCTGAGGCCTCTGTACACATGCACGCAAGGTGCTGATTTGGGACCTTAAGCCATCTGTCAGCCCTGTCAGTCTCAGAAAAAGTACAAAGATGAGGAAAGAAAGACAAATTAACCATTGTGATTGAATTTCAGTCTGAAGGAAATTCCCGTCCAATCCATTTGTCGGTTTGCAACTTTAGTTTAGTCTTATCATTAAGTGTCATGTGGTTTTTCATTAAGCTCATTTTACAAACAATAGGAAATAATTAACTCCCTTCATACATCTATCCACCCATCCAATTGTTTAGCCTGTAAAGTTAAACCTAAATACGATAACCGTCCCATAGCCAAAGGTGAAGGGAAACAACCCACTACCACAAGAACAGGCCCTTTCCTGCTGGTTAAAGTCCTTTTTCATGGATTGTGGCCTCGCTTACCATTGACTGACTCCTAAGTCACATGGCAAGTGGCTCTTTTGGTCCTTAGGCCCCAGGGTACCGTGAGTAGAGGGTTGGGGTATGGCTCCTGGGTAGAGCCCCAGTGATATCACTTAGACTGATGATGCAGACCTTGCTTTTATTTGTTTATATTTGGTCAATTTAAACCATTCTTAAATTGAAACCAGTCTAACATAATAGCAAATCCCCTAGTATTACTCGAGCTCTCAAATCTTGATAAGATGGTGGTTCATGGAGGGCAGAATTAAGCACTTTTTCTTCAAACTTGTGTGCTGTTCGCCATTTTCTCAGACAATGGAAGGTTTTTTTTTTTCAAAATGTAAAAACCTGATGGTGAACAGATATGCTGATAAAAGATGGAAAATTATGATATATCCTAATCAAAAATGGTGTTAGTATTTTATAGCAACTAAAAGTTAAATGTTTGTCTTTGCTTGATCTTTCACTATTAAAAATACAGACCTGTTCTAACTGCAAACAATCACTTCTGCATTTTCACATCGTTCAATTTACCATAAAAGAAAGGAGCGTTGAAAAAAAAGGGAAGATGAATTTACAGCACACGGAAGGCTGCAGAGGTGACTGAAAGTGCAGCCTAGAACAGAAGATTCACAGCTAATGTAAGGCTTTTTGTCATGTTGGACAAGTGGTCTCGCATTCTTTCAGAATATGAACATATGCTTTGGTTTCTCTTCTCCTGCTGTGGGTTGTCACAGGGTTGTGCAGGTTAAGAGGGTTGTTGCAACAGATCAGTCCATGTGGAAAGTGAGGACATTTCTTTTTTTTTTTTAAAGCTCCTTACTTTCCTTCAAATCTCCAGATTAAAGGGAAAAATGTTCATCTAAGGAAGTTATGTTCATGATTAGCTTTGAGAAGTTATTTATGTTCTGTCTGACAGCTCAGAATGATCTACTTGTGTTGAGGCTACTGTGACATTTCTGACCGCTACAACTACAAATAACATGATACACGTTGTCATCTCATCTTGTGAAGCTTCCTACTGAGTAGAGATCACAAATAAGGCCTGTCATGTCGATTCTTAGTCTAACGTCCACGTGTTATTTGAAAGTCGCATGTACTTTAAGTCAGCTCTTGAGTTAACTCAAGCTTAAACTCTGACTCTATGCATGTTTGCATGTGAACATTCAAATCGTGAGGAAACTGAGTAAGAGGGTTGTTTGTTAGTGTGCTCAGAAATGCAAATATAAGCTTAATTTTCTTTATTTATGACTTCCATCAGCTAAAGAAATGCCACAAGAGTGTGTTAAAAACACCAAAAACACAATTTTCAACAGAGTGGGGCTTTAAAGCTGTCATAGTTTACAGGTAAGCATATGACACTGAATCTCTTTGAGCTTGTTTTTATGTCTACTTTTTTCCTGTCAATTTACTAGTGCCTGCTCACGGGTAAAGTAAGTATTACTAATGAAAAGATAAATATTATCTCCTGCTAAAAAAAACACAAGTTTGCTACAGCAAAGATAAAAGTTAAAGTGACTAGTTGGATCTCCCCTCTCTGGCTCTCTTGCCACTTAGCCTAAATGCTGGTCTTAATGTGACTGACAGAAGTTTATAATGCTGCTCGGCTTTACTTCTGTCCTCATCCTCTTCGACGTCCATGCTTTACTGCACAATCTTTTCTTTGATCCATAAGGTTTATACTGCTTTAATATTTTATGTGCATGTATTCACAGTCCTTTAGTACTTCCTGGTCTATTGATCGTGTGCCAGCAAAGAGGGGATCTTAGAGAGAGACCACCCCTCTAAAACCAGGCACAAGGCATCAAAGCACCAGCTCTGAATGTTTATACCCACTAGCAATGAGTTGTGTCTGCTTTATTCCATTTTCATACAAATTTTGGTGTTTACGAGCTTGGAAAGTCAATAAATACAGTTATTCTGCATCTCTCCGAACTTAACCAATCTGGAAATCATTAACTGTGAAGTGGATGGAGCCACTCAATTTCAAACACCTCTTTTAGTGAGTCATTTTTGAAATCCATGCCGCTGCTTAGAAACTCTTCTGTGGCACTGCTTGGCGTCGAGTTAGTAAAAGAGACAGTTAGGAGTTACTGGGTAATTTCATTCTGATCTTTGATGTCAGAGAACCTGATGAATGACATACTGTTCTAAACATTAGGGGGATGTAGTTCCAAGCTGTCATATAACTTAGTTTTCTGGTTGTGACTTGGAACATTCATATAAATGCCTTGAAGTCCAGAAATGGGATTTTTTTAAAGCATAATGCGACTCCGTCAAAGCGTCTTTTCATGTAGGCTGTTTACCGTCTAGGTAGTTATAGAAAAATATTTCTTTTCAGAACGTTAAGAGTACACATTCGATGTTGGCATGTTAACAAAGGACACTGCAAATTCTTGTCCAAAAAAGTTTTAGCTAATTTACTCATTAGCTTTTCACTTTCTGTATTCATGTTATCTACAGAGTTACAGGATGAGAGGTAATGTTATAGACATGCTGGTAGTGCCTAAAATTCCAAAGCATCTGGTTATCTGAGATCTTTGATTTGAACATTTAGTATCATTTAGGGGACCAGTCCTCAAATAAACATCCATTTAGTCACTGGAAAGCAGGAATGTTAGCTGGAGCAACAGGCTGCACTATATTGTTCTATGCATCATTTCCACAGCAAACACATGTTTTCTAGATGTGTTGAGTAACTCACTGTAGAAAAATACACAAGCAAACATCAGCTATGTTTTGTCTACCACCTTTACAATTCTCTCTAGTAACAAGATCAAGAAGGGCATGGAAACCATGGAAAACTTTATTTCTAAGCATCGTTTCTTTATTTTTTTAGTTTTAGCACAAGATTTGCATTACGTTGAGGCCCTTTGAACTAAACAGCCTTAATGTGTTGTACTATAAACCTTTTAAACGAAAAAAAGAGTCTAAATGTGAAAAAGATGACACTCAAAAAATGGCACATGCAAAGCTCTTCCTGGCTTCCAGCCTTCTTTTTTTCTTCTGAACAACTTGCACTTGTGGCTCGCTGTTTGATTACAGTGGTATGAGTAATCCAGATGTGGCCTCCAGTGAGCCCGCTCCTGTAATGAACCAATGAAAGGACCATTTCATCTCAGCCTCCGTCTGCAAAGCTTTTCTTCTTCATTGTTTTTAAAAGCTTTGGTCATGGCTGGTCAAGATTGGTTTTCATAGTAATGCGTGACGCCTCATACCGTCTGGCTGTCAGCGTTGGCTGCTCTCTTAGATATATAGTCAAATCGCAGAATAACTGCATTCATGTTATGATTGACAAGAATCTTCTTGTTGCTCAAAGTGAGGCTGGTCTGGTGTTACAGTAAAGGGGAGCCAGAGAGGAGGACACGAACAGAGCACAGCGCCTCGCCTGCAGCTGCTCAGGGGTTTCATGCTATTTTCCAAATGTCAGCCTCTTTATTTGTAAGAGAAACAGGGATGTTGATATCAAGTGAGATGCATTTGTAAACGCAAAATTGAGTTTTGACCCCAATGGCTTTATGAGCATAGCAGGAGGAAGGAGGTGGAGTGTGTGCCAGATTACAGAGATGCTCTTCTCCTGAGGCAAAGCACCAAAAAAACAGAAAAAAAGAAGAAATAAAAGACCAGAGTTACTGCTGGTATTATTTTAGATCACACTTGTATTTTTTGCACTTTTCATGTTCAAAAAAGTGTGAACACTTGTGGGCGAACTTGGTCTTTTTTCATTAACGATATGTAAAAATGGTATTGCATAGACCTGGACAAAAAGCAGATAAGAACTTTTTTTTTTACTTAAAGTCCCAATCCAATCATGTATTGTAAAAGTGTTTCCAGTTGTCTTTTAATTAGGATTTTGCCATTTTTGCTAAAATAAAGAAAATCTGTGTCGTTTTCTAGGACAGTACAGTTTTGAGCTAGATGCCAGTTCAGATGAGGATCAGAATGGAGCTTGTCGCTTGTCGTAGTAGCTTCTATGTCTCACCTACAAGCTTTTGCCAACGACTTTATTTCATCTGCTCCTGATTCACAACAATTTGAATACAGAAATATTCATAAATGCCATTTCTTCTTAATTTTCTTTGTGTATGTCCTTTATCATCAGAAAAATTCCACAAGAAAATGTTGAAAAACAGAGCTTTCATCGGAGAGGGTCTTTAATAAAAATTAGTCTTCCTTAAAGATTAAGAGACTAGAATTCTGTGTCCACAATTTGTAGGATGTCTCTGTTCTTATTCTTGTGTGATCAGAGCACAGATGTCTCGCTCTGGAGCATATCGTTCCCAACAGAGCTTCCGTTTACTCCTAACAATAGTGGCCACTTCCTGGTTTGTCACATCATTTCCTGCCTCAGTCCTTACACAGTCTCCTGTCTAAGTAGTCCCTATAAAGACTCCGTCAGGAAAAAGGGAAGAAGTTGAAAGTCGGGCTATATAACGTTGTATTTATATTAAGTAAAGCCAGGGTAGAGGAATAAAAAAAAAAAGATTCTTTTACACACACAATCTCATTTTAGTTGTGTTTCATCTTGTTAAAGGCAGTAAAGCTGACTTGGTCACTCTGGTTAGGTTGCCTGGGAAGTCTGCTGATACACGTGGCTCAGAGCCGTGTTTACTGCAGCTACAGACTGTGATGAAGCTCACAAAGCCTCTGCTGTGGGACATGATGCAGGCATCGCTGACAAGTCTCTCTCTTCATCCAACACTTAACCCCTCTGCCAGAGGAATGGAGAGAACTGAACCCAGGGGTAATCAAAGGGACTTTAGTGTTAAGATGGAATAACTTGTTGCTGCATTGAGCTTCATGGATTTTAGTGAGTTTATCAAATAGAAACATTTTTATGGTACTATGTCCTGTTGATGCATTGATTAATAGTCTTTCTGGATTGTTTTAGCCTCCGTTGGATGTAATCTTAAAGCCTGTTAAAGTTTAAGTACTACTTGAGTTTGCTATTTTAACTTAAAAAGGCCAAATACTGTATTTTGCAGGTCATACTGCAGGATGGTTGTGCCACACTTTTATATTTGTTAGAAATTTCCCAACTAGTGTCCTAGGATGGTCAAAAAGTACATATTGACTATCGGTAGTCACAGTTTAGTCACAGATACAGATTACAGATTGATCACCTGATTCCTTAAACTGTGTACAGACTGCCCTCTGCAACGCCCCATTTCCAATGAAAAGTCTATGGAAATGCAAGTAATCACGTTTCAGGTTTCCACATTCAAAACTCTTGCGTTGACGTGTATCTACGCAAGTTTTTAAGACTGTTTTCAGGCTCTGTGCACAAAATGAATGGTAATTGAACGTGTGTTGCTAGTTGAACTGGTGGAACCTTGCCCAATCAGGGTTTTGAACTTGGTAGTGTCGTATGGGTAGTTTCCTTTTCAAATAAGAAGTGCCAAGCATTTGAAAATTGATCATGGATAAGAAATCAATAATTGCGGTTTGTGCCAGCCCAGAATCATATGATACCAAATCTTTCATACTATCCATAAAGATGGAAAAAAAAAATCTGGAGAACAATTTGCGAAAATTTACACCACTTCAACATTTTGCACTCAGACTCTTTCAACTCTGGTGAACATGCGCTAGTAAACAGGAAGAAAAGAAGAATAAGAAGCCCCTCCTAGCTTGTCCAGTGTGAACACCACAAGCTAAATGCGCATTCACTATATCTCTTTTTTTGACTCTAGCCTGCTTTTTACTTTAAAACTAAGTAATTAGCTGCATGTTGTTGTTCATGAGCTGACTTGGCCTTTCCTAAATCGCTTTTCTGAACTTGACACTGAGCAGTGGCAAGTTTAGTTTTGCAGCTTTGGTGAAACACATACTACAGTATTCGAAGATGAAGCTGGATCTTCATCTTCACTCTCTAAATAGGATGTGTCATTAAACATTATTCCAAAGATGTAAAATTGAGCTCTTCATGTGACTTTCAGATGTGCCTTAAGTTTGTGACCATATTTGCTCCTTACAGAACATTCTGGTGCATAAATGGTTTTATATTCTTTTACTACATCAGTGGTTCATTTGCAGGTATGTTTTTCTCAGTGCTTTTAGCATGATTCACAGAAAGCTGTGGAGCAGATCAGTCAAGCATTGTCAGAGCTTGCTGGGTTTACAACCCCCTAGCCGTCTGTCATCGACCACACCTAGTGGAGAACAAAGAAAGCAGAGGCTGGCTCTAATTCAAGGACTGAGACACTGGAAAGGAGGAGCAAGAAGATGTGGGACAAAAAAAATATATTGGCAGTCTCAGTAATCTTATATGGATTTTGCTCGCTTTAAAGTTGTTTTTGGCACTAGGTTTGATCACTAAAGTCATATGACATCACAGAAAAATATATATTAGTGCTGACATCAGTTTTGCCATGTTTTTTAAATAGGTTCCTCTCAAGCTATAAATGTAAAGGCTTTTGACTCATTTATTAGTATTGAAGAAGAAATTAGATGTTATCATGACACTGAAATCAAAAGCTTCTTCGAACGCTGTTCTCCCGCTAGCTTACAGCTCCTAATACCCCCAATCTAACATTACCGATGCAACAAAAACAGCATGCAATATTGAAGCTATTCAATATTTGCAAATGCAACTTCAAGATTATTTTCTGTATACATGTCCTCCATCATCAGAAAAATTCCACAAGAACAAGTTAAAGCATGTTGTTCCTCTGAGCAGGTCTTTAATGACTGGATCATTTGTGACTTAGCAACCTTTTTATTTAGGATTTCAGGACAAAACTAGACTACAGTAACAACATATCGTCAGCCTAATAGCATATCTGCCTAACTCATTTTTTCAGTTTTTTTTTAAAGAAGAAAAAACACCTTTTTTTCAACACTCACAGTCAAGTTAGGCCAATATCTCAATTTGGCAAAAAAATGAGTTAGGCAGAAATGCTATTAGGCTGAGGATATGTAGATCAAGGAATCTAAGTTGATTGAGCACAACTCTGTTCATTCCTAACATCTGTTGCTTACATGGTGTATGTTGTGCTTTTATTTTTTATTTTTTTTAGGAAGAAAATAATTAAGTCGGGTTTTGCTTGTGGTCAACCTGAAAACCGCAACAAAATCTCTTTTCTTGTAAGGCTACCTGCAGTTTATATACACCATAGTCTTAAATGTCCATCCCAGTTGCATGTATGATGTTGGAAAATGACAAATGTGTCACATGTCTTTGTGAGGACAATGAGTATGCTAATGAATGACTATTCCGACCATCTTACTTTTCCCCTGAGTGGTGCATCTCTGCTAAATAAATATGGTGGACAGGAAACAGAAGGCATCCTTAAATAAAACAAGAATCCACTGTAAATATTTTTGGATTTTCCTCCACAGTCAGAAACCAAAATGAGAGTGGACGGTGGCAGAAGGCATCTAAAAACAAACTGGATACGCCTTGTCTGTAAAGTAACGGAGAGTAAATTGCTACCAAAGCTCAGACGGGGAGAAAAAAAAAGCACAATGAAGAATGTGCATTCCTGAGATCCAGAGGCATGTCAAAAGAAAGAGTTTAACAAAAGTCTTAAAACCCCAGAGTGGGGAGTAATTGTAGTCAAATTAAAAAGAGAAAGACCAAAGATTAAAAGCCTGAGGCAAAAGAAGACAGATCACTGTGGTTTAACAGACAATTGCCTATGGTTTCTTGGTTTTTACTCCTGACCAGAATATTGCACACATTGCTTTTAGAGCTCAAGGCATCTGGGACAAATGATCAATAAGGCAATGTCAGGATGTGCTGGAGAAAATGCAGACAGAGGTTGTTAGGAGAAGAATAAAAACCATCTTAAACTGGAGAGTTAAACTGACATTGGAAAGGGTGGCACATTGAAAGGGAAACACTTTGTCAGACCAAAAACTGTCCAACGAGTCTGTGAAGTTTTGCTTGGCTGCTGCCTGTATGGCCCTTTTGCATGTCTGTAGTGGGTTGCTAACATGGCTTGACAGGCCTGTTTTGACTGACCCCTCAGGGAGCAATGTGTTTGAGATGTGAAATTTACAAGCACATGTTGTTTCTCCATAGTTTCCATTAGTGAAACTGGTCTCCTTTGCTGCCTTGCTCATACTGTAAGAAGTAGCCTTTTGTTACAGGGAGGAAGGTCTCAACATTCCAGCCCATAATGATTTTCCCACGTTTGAAACTGTCAGGATACAACAAATAAATGCTGAAATGTGCTTTTTTATGATACACACTTAGTTTGCTAGTTTAGATTTGGGATGTTTTTCATTATTTGGCATTAATCCTTAGGGGCAAACATTGTGCTGAGTCAATATCATGTAACTGAAGAGGAAACCAATGAAGACTTTAAAAGACAACAGGGCTACTCCTGTCGTATTCTGTCTACCTATGTGTGTTACCCAACTTCCACCACTCTTTTCTCTGCAGCTATATCGGTTGTCCCTTAGTCTTTACAAGTGCTGAGCTGTGCTAAATGTGACCCCCCCCCCCCGGGTGAGGGGGAGCTCTGCTGGCTAAGGCTTGATTCTGCTATCTGAGCTGTGGGGGGAAAAAAAACTATTATCATGTCATTCTCTTAGAGGTCAAGTCAAAATCTCAAAGGGTAAGCAAACAGAGAGGAAAGTGTGGCAGAATCTGCAAAAGTGAAAGTGGTTTTGAAGCAAAGGAATCATCGTCTGTCAGAGCTGGTACCTGTTGAAAGAAACTGTTAGTGGATTCTGAATATTGTTGATGAATGAAAAAGTAGAGGATTGGGATTCTGGTTTAACTGTTGGCCTTTAACTTTCTTACACAGTTTGTAGTATCATTACAGCTCCATTCTTCTCTCAATAGTCCACCCCTGTTCCCTTCTCCACTTCTGAAGCCAAATCTTTTACAAAACGGCTTTGATCTGAGCGATAATCTGCACCACCCTCCTCTCCCCACCTCCCTTTCATCCCTTTTCCATGCAGCCTTAGTGTGACCATCCACGTGAAAGCCAGGACCCCATCATTCCCCATCAATGCATGGCTTAGTGCATGGAAGTCAGTGCCTCCTACCTCGAACCCTTTGGCTCACTGTGTTGGAGGTCTGTTTACCCCGTGACTTTACTTAATCTCCCTTCTAACTCACTGCTGGACCTTTATTGCTCCAAACTCTTCAAATAAAACACAAAGTGAAGGCATATGCAGAACTAATAGAGAAGAAATGTTTCTGTACCGTTTTTTTACGCACTGTAGGGTGCACCGGAACAAAAGATGCATAGTCAATGAATAGTGTGTTTTGGAATTTATGCCAAATATAAGGCGAACCGAACTATAAGGCACATTAAGCAAGAAAAAAAGTCAGCGATAACTCCTGTCATTCAGACTTTTTAACTTAGTTTACAGTAATTCGAGAACTTATTTATACACGTTAGTCAGGTTAGAAGTGTTA
Organism: Oryzias curvinotus; assembly: GCA_023969325.1. NCBI lineage: Eukaryota > Metazoa > Chordata > Actinopteri > Beloniformes > Adrianichthyidae > Oryzias > Oryzias curvinotus. Next base: position 20,249,714 of record CM043719.1, read on the forward strand.
GCGTATTTACAATACCTGTAACTCTCGACGTTAGCCAACTCCATCTAACCCTGTCTTCTTCATCCTGCACCCCTAACACCAGGGGAGTATTCCAGAAGACACGTTTAAACTACCCTGACTTTAACCCTGAACTCTGGCTGAAATCCGCCTGAACTTGCTTACTCTGCGTACGTCGATTCCAAAAGACCGGATATGAGTTAGCGATTTCCGGAGTCACCATGGAAACGCGTGGAGAAAAAAAGAGAGCGCTGTACTTCAGTGAGATGGAGATTTTAATGACGGCGTAAAAAAGTAATACGGCTGCATCATCAAAAGTAACAGTTGTAAAAAAATAACCCATGACTTTCTATCTTATTTCCATTTTCATTGTGATGCATATATATATATATGTATAACTTAACCAACTTAAATGAATTACTTCAATTGGTAACAAGTAATTGAGTTACATTTATTCAACCTAATTTCTTACGTCTATCCAACTCCATAGTTGTTTTTACAACTCAAATTTACATAATTATCTAACTAAATGTCATATTACTCAAATTCAATTAAATGTTTTTCCATCATAATTTATTGTACTTCTTGAACACTCATATGTCTAAGTTTGAGGCTGCAGATTTTCTCATTTCTTTAACATAAACATGAATTATTCAATGCAGATTTGCAATATGAAACAAGCATTCATTTTGTATGACTCAAACTTTAATTTAAGCTCTTGTTGCATTGGTCAGCACTAAGGGTGCTAAATAATCCTTATCATCGTCTCCCTCCCTCTCACTCATGGTGCAGAAAGAATTAAACATAACAGGACAAAATAACTCGGTAAAACACAGTAAAACAGCTAAACAACTAAACACATTTGGTCAAAAACCCCACACTTAAACCCCAATCCGTCCAGACAGGCAAAGGGAATAGTATCCCACGATTCCCTGTGCTGCCAATCTAACAGCATGACCAAAGTCCCACCTACTTAATTGAATTAATTTGAATTAAAGAAAAATAACTGTCTGATAACTACATGTTATTTTTAAGTTGACTGAACTCCAAAAAATGATTTATCTTAGCTGAAGCAAATAATTAACTTAGATAAATGTAAAAAGGTTTATCTCTGCAACATCGATATCACCCTCTCATGGTGGAAAAAGTATTATCTGAGCTTCTTCATCCACTAAATCATCTTCAGATGGACACGTCATGCTCCATCACCTCTCCAAAACGAACCTGCATGAGTTGCTAGGGCAACTTGATACCCTGAAACATACCTCCATTTTTGGAATCGAAAGCTGAGGTTATCTGCTTCCTTATCCTCAAATTTACCACGGTAACTCATATAACCTGCTTTTTGGAATACCCCCCAAGTACCTTCATGCACTTGACTGAATCCATAAACCTCCTCTTTGAGACTTGTCAGGAAAACTGGCAACGTGTGGATCAATATTGGGATGACAATATAACGTGCGATGCATGAAGAACTAGCAAAGCAAAAAACAGCTAATATTATTTACATTTCACTGCAACAACTGTATTTGAATAAAAGTTAACATAGCTTAAATAATACTCAGAATGACCAACGTCTGCGTAGGAGGCAGCATCGAACTTAAAAGGGATCCATCCAATTGGTGAAACACATAAAGGCAACCATTAATGGCAGTTTGCGCCGTCTCATTTATTGATGACGATACATTTTTAATTAGTTGTAGAGGGAAACTGTTTATGTTGTCTTCTGCTTTAGATTATGGGGCCTTTTCATTTTTTGTTGTATTTTTATTTACCCAGAAACAGTTATGTTAAGGTAAAAATTTGGCTATGTTATCTCATCATATTTAGACGTAAGATGTTGTTGTGTATTGTACAATTGACAGAACATTTATGAATTTATTAACTGACTGAATAGTCTGCATTTTGCAGAGTTTGTTTAAACTTATTGTTTTTTAAATTCGTTTTTTAAATTTGTCCCTGCTGCTCTTCATGAGCACCATTCTAAATACATTCACACAAACACTCACATCTCCTCTGCTCATCCCTCATGTTATATGCATTAAGTAATCTATCATTATATTATGTCCAGGTTTCTGTTTATACATCCTTTCTTGAAGAGCACATGATGATGAGTGCTTCATGATTCACACAGTAGAGTCCAATGGATCATTGGTCCTCTATGTGGTCTGACTGTGTTCTAACATTTTCAGCTGTGAGTTCTTTCCTAGCAACTTTACTTTTTTTATCTGCCAGAGGAACTTGTGCCATTTTCTACATTTACTCCTTAAAAACGTATGTTTTTGTCTGTTAGAAAAGTGTGAGATGAGGTAATCAGTCTGTTAGGCTCTTTTACACCCCCCCCCAAATGATGTCAGATGATGTGGAAATAATTCAGCAAATAGAAAAAGAAATGCACAACACAAAACCCTGAATAGACGGAGAGATAAAGGTGAATTCACTGAGATTTTCTTAGTTTTTCTTTGTCAAAAGCCAAATTTTTTCAGACATGGAGGCTACCTTTTTTTTTTAAGTAAATGACATTTCCACTTATCTGTGTGTCTGCCCAAGTAATTCAGATTTTAGTTTCCCATTGTTGAGATAAAGTAGTTCTCCAAGCGTTTAACATTCCTTTAAAGGCCATGGCGGGGCTTTTGTTTTTTCTTTATTGAAGATGGTGAAGTTGTCTGAGTTTGGAATCTGTCCATTCACTAATGCCTGCACTGTTTGAGGTGAAGTTGAACTTTGAGTTGATATTTGAATCAAGATGTAATTTTCTTGTGAGCTGACTGATGAAGTGTTGACATTCAGTTGATTTAAGATTTCTCGTATGTAAGCGCACATGTGTGGCTTTGACTCCTTTATCCTCTTTTTCCTAACCACACTTTTGTTTCTCACACACTGTCAGATTTTTTTTTTTTTTTTTTTTACCATCCCCAACACTCCCCATAGGAGTTGGCTGGGTCTCCCCCCAGATGCCAACATCCTCCAAAGCCAGCTTTCTTGGAAAATACCGTTGGCTGAGCTGATAGTGAAAGATGGGATGATGTGACTGTGGAAGAGTGCCCACATGTGTGCTTCTCTACCTCTTTACACAGGAATGCGTGTTTAACAGGCACTCTACATCACTGAAAACTGGGTTCGCTAAGTGTGTTTTGGAGTTTACAAGGCCTTTAGTGCTTGCTTTAATCTGCCCGGCTCCCCGCTGTTCAGCTGAGCAAATTTTGTCAAAATTGAAAGAGAAATACCAGAAAAACTGTTCAACCCAAAGAGAAATATCCCTTTAAAGGGTAAAACTATAATTGATAATATTGGTGTGTGACCAAGGGAGGAAAACCAAAGACAAAAAAACGAAAAATAATTCTCTCTAAGCTGCTCAAACAAGTTCTGACAGAAGATTTATCCAGAAAGTAACTTTACTTCCTCCTTTATGTATGTTCACAATTTTGGGGATCAGGCTTTAGCCCTCCATGAAGTGTGATTTAGCAGGTGCTTTAGGAATTAGGACTATGTTTTTCACCACTTCCTTTTATCCACTTCACATATACAGAGTCAGGAAATTAACTTACTGAAGAAAAGCCAATTCCTCACCCCCCGAGGCTGTGCATGTATCCATAATCGCATGGTGTCCAATATCCTCTCACTGTCCGTATAAACTGAAGCTTCCTGTGTTACTGTTGCTAAATTAAGGATTGTGAACTTTAATTGAACTGTATGAGTGTGAACGATTGTACAGATGCACACAGTTTGGTGTATGTATGTTTCAGCAGAATCAAGTTTATCAATAGAATTCATTAAGTTGTAATTGCAAACGGACCATTCAGCACTGTACATGTGAGTGCAGAATGTACATTTGTGTGTTTTTATGCATGTGTGCTTTATTTGTTTTAATGGTTCTTAGTGAAGCTTGTGAACTTTTAGGTTTTACAAAAAGTCTCAACATTAAAATAAATAACTGTTTAGTTTTGACATGGGGTAAACCATAATGACACTAATGGCAGAAGAGCCTCTGTTTGATGCTCCAAAACATTCACCGACTGACCTTTGTGTGACTCTGGCAGTGGTTCAGGCGCGGGTCACTGACAGCCTAATCCAGTTATCCTAGCAGCCTGTCAGCTAAGTTTCTCAATCAACTTGCTAGTCTAAAATCTATTATTATCATCTGGGTGTGTTTGCTTCTTGTTCTTTGGTCTCATGCAACCCACATTACTGCAGGTAATGCAAAGGGTCGCTTGGATTTAGAGCACTAATCTAATATCAGTTGGAACTAGTCAATGCCTTTTATTCCCATTGCAACTAATCATAAAAAATTTCATATTTACAACAGTAAGTTGCAGAAAAATGGAAAAAGTTCTTCTTCTGAACCTTTTTAGCCCTTTGCCAACCCAACCAAAAACAAAAATCAATGACATTTTTTAAATTGCTTATTGCTTTGGATAAGTACACATTTCCCTGCATTTGATTGGTTTGGAATTGTTTTACTTCATGGATCTGATAAAAGGACTTCCATTTCTTTTAAATCTGCAAGCTAGTTTAAATAGTTAGATTAATAAGAACTTTTTTTTTTAATATTGTTAAAGGGATCAAGGCTCTCAATTTGACGAGGATAGGTATGCAAGAAAAAATCTAAAATCACTGTGGTTTCAAAATTTTGAAGAAAATGCTTGCAGACTTTACCCAATAAGCCTTTCTCTTGTAAAGAGTCATGCTACTAAAAATTGTATAATTGCTAACACTGAAAGTTTTTCTTGAAATGTAAGGCAACATTGCCCCTAAATGAAAGGTAAAACTTAGCATTGGGTAAACATTTTCAACATCTTATTTTTACATTTTAAAACCTTATACATTGGGGATGCTGTATGTTTGAAGTACGTGGCCTTGAATTGAAAGCATCTCAGACTTTTTGTTTTAGGGAGTGTTGCAAAGGGATTTTCAACTATCCCAACACCTCTTTCTAGTTTGAAGCTCAAGATTGGATGTCCATTCTATGTTTTAAATGTCTTGACAAGGGAAAAACAAAGAAAAATGAGGGCAGTGTGGAGAAGGAACAGATAAGGATGAGACACAGGGAAAGTAAAAATGATGATCCTTTTAATATAAGAACGTTTGAAACTTGTTGTTTGCATGGATGGCCCTATTAGAAAGACCAACGTAACAGGTGTCATCTCTCAAGCCATTGGCAGATTCACGACACATCAGCCCTGACTTTTCACGCCCACCATAAAAACACCCAGAGGCTCATCTGCTGACCTCAAGGAAATAAAGGGGCAGCTGCAAAACTCCACGACCTCTGACCTTTTGAATTCATGCTAATATTAGCATGGACGCCCACATGCATAGTACAATTCTTAATGACTAAATGAGGCAATTGTTGTTACATTGGCTTTTTAGAAGGTCACTGCTTTACTGTGATCAAATGTAATGTTTCTCCAGTAAAATTAAGCTTTCTTTTCATTATAAACATGTCTTTTATTGGTCAGAACCACCAACGTCAATGCGTATTATTTACATATTAGGAAATATAACCACACTGAAACATAAATGTTTATTTGATGAGAGTCAACAAGTCTAAGAGCCTGTTATCTCCAGCACAGAGAAGAACATTTGGTTTCTGTCTCATTCACTTCATACATTTTTTTTTATTATAGTTTAATAAGAAAAACAGGTCAAACGGAATCCTTTCTCTAAATTCTCCAAAGCTTCACATACAGTGATGTTCTAAAACAGCCAGGGGGTGACAAATGATTTTTGGATGTCACCTCTGTGTTTGTATGAGGCACATCTTTTTTTTTTCACTCAGGTTTTTAGTGAAAAGCTTGGCTGGGAAAAGGTACATTGCTATTCAGTGAAACATGTTTCCATTCTAATTTCAAGTATGTTAGCAGAAACAAAATGCAGAAATAACAACACATTTTTAGCCTGAAAGCTTAAAGACACTTGAGCAGATGCAGCTGTAGCTTACAGGCAGGAAAAGCATTTCTGGGGGTAAACTCCTTAGATTGCTAAACTGCTTGATTGTCTTTGCAGCCTTGCTAGATTCTGCACAAACACCGAGCCCATGTTTGTCAGTGCATATCAGTTCTTTCATTGTGACATTTGATATTGCACTCTACATTAAATAGCTTAAATGTTGAATTAGCAAAGTTTGAAACATGCTGATTAACACATATGTTTAGTTCATCTTCAGGGCTCTGAAACATGGCTAAAATATATAGAAATGTATCTTATCAGTCAACAATATATGCAATAAACGTTAAGATTTTTTAAACAGTTAAAACAATCTCCATGATGTTTGAAACTTTTAATTGAACTTATGAAATATTTTTCTTAGATCATTGGTATCAGGTTTTGATGATTTTACCTACAAAGTATTTAGTATTACATTACACTGTATAGACTTTGACCAATGAGGGAATGACACAGCTGCCTCTTAGCTTAAAGGATCACCACCAGGAAGTGTGTGTAGGTCTGCAGAGGCTTTGAGACGTTATATTAGATTAGAAGACTGAAGCTGTCTGAACTGCAAGGATAAGACTGTTGCACATTTAGAGAGCGCTGCTGGTTGTTGGCTTTTTCAACTTCAGTTTTGTTACTGAGAAGAAAAGCATCTGTCGGTCCGAAAGGAAATATTCATCTAAGCATGTGATAGGGTTGATAGCAGTGCAAAAAATCCTATAAATATCAAATACGTATCATCTAGACAAAACAATTATATTCAGAGGATGCTGAATGCTGTCTTAACAGCACATGAAAGAATCAATGCTAAGCGATTAACAAGATAATGATTTTTTTTACCCTTCCTCGCTGATAATGTGAGGATTGCAGATTTTTGTTGATTTGTTTTAAATCATTTTATCGCCACCTCCACCCAATCCCATGCAGGATTATTCATGCACTGCTCTTTCTGCTTCTTGCCTCATACTATAATTTAACACATTTTTTAGTTTCCCACTGCAAGATATATATATATTTTATTTTTTCTGACATCGAAGTTCATGTTTTGCTTTACATTTTGTTTTAATTTGATAGAATTGCAAAAATGGAATCTTAAGACAGTAAAAACCCCTTAGTTTTAAAAAAAAAAAGTCTTGTTTTCTGTCTTACAAGTAAAATTATTTTATCAACTAAGTTTTTTAATAGCAAAATAATCTTAATCTCTTAAAAATAAAATTTTTCTAACTCATTGGCAGATTTTTTTTTGTGTATTTGAAGAAAATCTGCCAATCGGGCCATATTTTTTCTCTGTTTTTGCAGTAAAAGTGCAAGTCATGCATGTTCATCTAAAAGGAACCTGCATTGTGAGCTGAATGTGAAACATTTGCCGATTCTTTGTCATCTTTTTGCTCCATAAATCACATAAACCATAAGGTCTAAAAATGTCTTTAAACACAAACATGTTTGCTCTCTTTCTGGGAAAAAAAAAATCTGCAGCAGAAACAGATAAAACACCTCAATTTCATTTTATTTTTCCCACTTAGAGGATATAAAGTGACACTATGGTGGTCTTGAGTCAGTCACCCACTAGCTCCTCTTCATTTGTGCTCTCATTCATCCAAATGCCCAACAGCCCAGGCTGTCTCAGACAGCAGCCCCATCTGAGGTCCAGCTGTAGCCTTCTTTTGTTCTTGCTTTCTCCTAATTACTGTTTTCTTCTCATCTTCAAAACCAAACTGCGACTGGAAGACAATAAGTGACGATCGCTGCTCATTTTCTATTACAGATCTTATTGCATAAATCAGAGATGATAGTAAAGAGAGGACTTTGTTGTGTTTTGTTCTTGCAGTAGATTTTGCCTTGTCTATGCAGTAAAGTGACATCTTAATCATACCGTGGATGAGAAAAGTATTCCACGCTTTCATTTAAGTTTCCCACCAAGTGAACAAATTCTGAAATTAAAATGCTGATCAAGAATCCCTTGCAATCCCAGAATGCTTTGTTACTCAGATTTCAGCAGTAATTCCAGATCATCGACATGACCACAAGTTTGTTTCTTTCATCAGATTGTGTACATTTCCACCTTTACACCTAAAAATCCTCTTTTCTCCCTCCAGCCTGCTGATATTTACCATAAAATCACGAGTTTCCACACGTGCAGAACTGTTACTAAATCATTTGCTGCGAACAACCGCCTGGATTTTAATGGCTGGAAATATTCAACTTTGAGTCTAATAAGGCAGATTTCTCGATTGATTACCAGCCTTTGAAAGCATACTTTGCATAAGTAAAAGTTACAGCCACACACACACACAAACATGAAAGGACCAAGGAGTTACCCATTTTAATAGTTTTGGCAACAAATACAATTGCTACTATCTAAATCACTCATGTCCCTTATCACTTCTCAGAGGCAGAATGATGTCATCCCTCATTATGTCCTTCTACCTCCCTATCCATGTGTGCAAGCTGTTTCTTATCTCCATCCGACTTGACTTTTAACTTTTATATCAGTCAGCCTTTTCCTATTCTTACCTGGCTTTGAAAAAAGTTGGCAGCTTTGAATAGATTTAAACTGGTGACAGGCTCGGACCAGCTGCTGGGTTTTTATCTTTTAACCATTTAAAACAGTTTCACAACATAAATTGAATATTTCTGAGTTTTTTTGTTTTGTTTTGTTTTTTTGTTTTTGTTGAACTTGTCTGATTATTTTTGGTTTTGTTCTTCTGTGTTCTTTTGTTATACATAAATGAGTGAACGTAGCTTAAAACAAATACCCTAAAACAATCTTTCTTAAGCTACGTTCACATCGCCCTTGACAACACGCTTTCAAGTGACCACTTCTATTTAAAAGTCCACGTTATTGTGCGTTCGTGCATTTACTTCCAATAACAGGTCTATGTAAATGTGCTTAAATCAGTGTTTCAGGCTTTCATGTCATAAACTCTCACATTCATGGGTGGCTACGCACGTTTTTTTGACCGTTTTTGGGTTTTACGTACAAAATCTGCGGCCATTGAACACGTATTTCAAGTGAAACCAGATCGAACATTGACCAATCAGGGACTCGGATTTGGTTGCAACATTCGGATGATGTCCCTTTTAATTCAAGGAAGTGTCAACTGTTTGAAAATTGATCATGGAAGAGAAATATTTAACTTCCGTTTGGTCTTGGCTGGAATTCCGTGACACCAAGCCTTTCTTAAATTTGAACAGCTGTGAAAGAGAAAGACCTGCTAAATTTGCACCTCTTTAACATTTTGCATCAAGCCTTTTTCAACTATAGGTGGCATACATGCGCTTGTAAGCAGTTGGAAAAGAGAAAGAGCAAAAATCCTTTCCTGTTCTTACAGTATTCACCACATCAGGCTGTTATTGAACACGCAATACAAGCCCAGTGTGAACGTTAGACTTACAATATGCTTGAACGGTTAAAACCAAAAGATAAAGCTGCAACTATGAGATCATAACTCCACAAATACATCTGTGCACAGCTGTACACAAACGTGGATTTTGGAAAGACAGAAACAAAGTCATTGGGAATTTTGTGCGACCATCATTCCTTATTATGCACATCAATAATTTTACCACTCTTTCTTCCAAATATAGAAATCAATCTCTCTTGCTCTGACTTTTCACCTCCTTCACTTCTTCTCCTCCCTCCCACGGTTTGATCTACCTAATCATTCCCAGCCATGAACTCCACATGAAAGACAACAAGCACTGGCTGTAATAGGGTGCTAAAGGAATGAGTGAGAGGCAGAAAGGATGGAAAATAGGCACAGGACTGTAAAATAAGAGGGGAGGTCAAGGGAGGAATGGAGATTGAGCGAATAGGGAGATGAGGACTCTTCATTCCCATCTCAAGGTCTCATGTTATCATTAGCCTGGCCTTTTGTTCATTTGCCAACCCTTTCCCCATTTGCTCCATCCCCCACCTGCTCCCGCCCTTTTTATCCTCTCCACTCCCATATTTCTTGATTGCATTCATACTGCATCAAATCAATGACAACATGGAGGCACATTTTATCAGACTTGGCCATGCCAGGAGTGTGTCTCAGTGGAAAAGGTCAAGCATGGGTTAAGTTGTTTCACTGTTTTTAACCTCCACATTCATTATTGTCCTTGTTTGGTCAATAAATATACAGCAAAGAAAAAAGTACTTATCCAGCTGGTATTATGCTGCACTGAATTTCTTTATGTAGTTTTGTGACTGGTGATTACAAACAATGAAAAAAAAAAAACGGAACATTAACAGATGTTTTTAATGAAATTCATATTTGATGTTTTTCTGTTTGTTTGTTTTTTACGAATTAAATGTCAAACTTTAACGTGCATTTACACAATAATAAGTCAGTCCTTTAGCAGTCCTTCTTCTTTTTTTTATATTCAGACTGATTGTTTTTACACAAATCATTACAATTTTTTTTCTTTACATAAGCTGTATCATGAGATTGTAATCAAAAAGGCACCTGAATGAAGAAATGAAGGAATTAAGGCTGCCACTTTTTTAAAAATGCACTCATTCATCCTCTCTTAAGTCTAGGACACACTGCACAGCACAATAAAATAGGCCAAGATTATGTTCCTGGTGAAAAAGTGCCTTTTGATTTTCTATCAGACATTTATTTTCAGTATTTTTCAAAAATGCAGCTAAACCAAACCGAAATACTTTTCTTTGCTTCAGGTTTCTCCCACCAAAGTGGCTAAATATTTGATGCAAAATTGGCTTTTTGCCGTCTTCTCTGTTCTGCATCACTTTGACATCAACCAATGTTTTACACGAGACAAACGGCAAAGAACGGGAGGACCTTTCTGGACCAGCGCCCACAGCTGGAGGAGATGTGAATAGAGAAGACAAAAAAAGTAGGAAAAGGATATGGCAAAAGGAATAAAGCCATGTGTTTAATGCAAAAGAGGAGGTACGAAGCAAAAAAAAAAAGGGCTAAAGGAGAAAAGCAATAATTCAGCTGATGTAATGTGTTGTGCTGTTGAGGTTTGATAAGTTGTAGGGAGTGAAAAGAGAAATGTTTGGCCCACTGCTTCCATTAGATCTACCTTTAAATGTAATCCATACTCCATCAGCACTCCTACTCTGCTCTTTGTGACATGAAACGTCAGTGAAAGATGAGTCTGCGTTCAGTGGACGACAGAAAAGTATGAGGTGTATGGCTGCAATATAAGCACAACCTTGCAGAAGCATACCTTCTATCTGAAGAGTAATGACAGTGGGAGCATCAAAGACTAATAAGGGGAGAAAGTTCAGATTAGAGACAAAGAAAAGTGTGTGGTTGTGAAAAATAGAGGAGCAAATGAATCAGTGAGTGTTCCCTCCTTTTTTTTTCTTTAGCAGTGGATGAATGGCTCTCTATGGCCTAAAAGCTCCAGACCTTAGTCCTGGCTTTGATACTCGGCACACTCTTATGAAATGTGTTCATTTATTGCTGACTGTCTCTGTAGTAAAATTTCTCCTAAAAAAACTCAAAATTCTCATCTTTAAACATAAAATCTAATCTGAGATGAATTCTGGAATTTTATCAGCATTTAACATAACTAAGAAACTGGGATAAGAAAGCTATCACGTCAGATTCTGCATATTCGTATTTCTAATTTGTCCTGGAGGCAGCAAATCCTCATTAGAGAATAAAACTCTTATTCCTTTGCATAACTGTGCTTTTACTGTTGTAGCTTTTCAGGACCATACAACAATCATTATGCATAGATCATATATGCTAAACATGTGTTAAGCTAAGTCCACTTTTGATGTAAAGTCTATGTAACGCATGTAAATGCGCTTTTCAGGCTCCTTCGTTCAAAACTCTGGTGTTGCATCGCTATACAAGTTTCTAGGATTGTTTTTGGGCTATTCATTCGCCCATTGAACTACCATTAGAGGTTAAATCGGGTTGAACTTTGACCAATTAGGGACCCCTTGATCACTGAGGACAAAAGAATAATTACAGTTTGTACCCTGGTGGATTTATATGACACCAAGTCTTTCATATATCGTTATAGAGTTGTGGAAAAAAAGAAAAAACCTAGTGCAAGATTTGCGACATTTCCCACCAGGACTCTTCCAACTGCAGGTGGCAGACATGCACTTGTAAACAGTAAAAAAAAGAGGGGAAAAAAGAAGCCCCTCCCTGCTTGTCCAGTGTAGACACCATGGGTTAATTGTGAATTCAAGAATCTGTGTTTAGCATGTCATATGCCCGATTTGTCTGTTGTTTTTAACTTTGCTTTTCCCAGAATGTAGATTGATGTGTGTGTTTAATAAATGAAAGAAAAAAAGATTCAAACAACTTAAAACAACAGGCCTTTAGGATGAAAACAATATAGGAAAATATCTGCTACACTATGCAAATGCTGCACATACTTTTTATTTTAAACAATTGCATTTACAGATTAATCTTCAATGAATCACAAGAGAGTTTTTGCATCTTGTGCACCTAATTCATTTACTTCAAAGGCAGTATTTTCTTCCTCCTGTCTAGTTTTTGTTAAGTCTCTTTACTTGTATATTGTCTGTAAACGCTTTTATTTTCTTTATTCAAGAGTTAAATTAGGAAACTCCAAGTTAGGAAATAGCTGTAGTGACTTTAAAAGATCTACTCAAATCACTTACAGACTGTATAAACATTCCATTAGTCCAGAATGCTTTGCAAAAATGAACCAAGTAAAATGCAACTCCACTCTCTAGGAAGCTCCTGGTTTATGTTGGCTTCAGCAAACTATGAAATCCAACAATTTAAACCTCTTTAACACAATATTAATCATAAGTGGACATCATATCTTACTGCTGCATGATCTTGCATAAACTGAAGAGGTTTTGTTTATGTAAAACATGACATCTTGAAATCTCTGACAACAACCAGATCACCCCAAAACATACTTAAATGTGGAAGATGGAAGATCAGAACTATGGAGAAGAGCATCAAGCAAACATGTAATGTTGCTAAAGAACCAAGATGTGAGATTTATAAGTTGAATTGATGAGTCTGATGCCTTTGTTTGTGCATCTTTGGGCTTTTTTACCACATTTGTTCTTCGCTCAAGAGAGGCAACCTGGACTGCTCCTGGATCAAATGACAGACTGCACTGTGGGAGACATTGCGGACAACCTCATTTGCCTCATTTGCCTCAACCTCATTCAACCAAAATTAAAAAGACATTCATGAATGTTCACTCGAATCAAGTTTTATCAAGTTTCATTAAAAAGACGTACATTGTGAATGCAACAATAAGAGCAAAATGGAAGATGTTTCTCACAATTGTTGTGGTATTTGTGGCTTGAACTTGGACTGTGCTCTCCTTCATGCATTGAGTCCAACGTGCTCCAACACTGTCAGGTTTGAGGCTTGATGAGCATGAAGGACCCAAAATGCAAAGACGGGGGGCACACGGTTCCAAGGCCAGGGGTTCATTAACAGAACAGAAAACATTGACAAGCAGGGTAACCAAACAAAAACTAACTGTGGGCTAACAAGATTAACATACACACAGAGCAGAAGATGGTCATGGAAATGACGGCATGGACCAGGGGGGTATTCCAGAAAGCTGGTTATGCTAGCTCCCACGGTAAGTTTGAGGCTATGGAAGTTGATAACCTCAGCTTTCGGTTCCAGAAATGGAGGTATGTTTCAGGGTAGGTCAAGTTGCCATAGCAACTCATGCTCTGAACATAACCTGGTCTGGAGCAGGTTTAGTTGAAGGTTAGTTTGTTTTCAGAGAGGTGAAGCAGCATGGCGTGTCCATTTGAAGATGATTTAGTGGATGAAGAAGCTCAGATAATACTTTTTCTACTGTGAGAGGGTGATAAGACCACATATGGATGTTTAAAGATAAACTTTTTTACATTGTTGATCTAACTGAATTATTTGCTTCAGTTAAGATAAATAATTTTTTTGTTAAGTCAGCTTAAAAATAACACGTAGATTTCAGACAGTTATTTTACTCTCATTCAAATTAATTCAATTAAGTAGGTGTAACTTTGGTGCTGCTGTTAGATCGGCACCGCAAGGGATCGTGGGATACCATTCCCTTTGCTTGTCTGGACGGATTTGGGTTTAAGTGTGGGTTTTTTACCAAATGTGTTTAGTTGTTTAGCTGTTTTACTGTGTTTTGCCGAGTTATTTTGTCCAACTATGCTTAAGTCTTTGCACCTTGAGTGAGAAGGAGGGAGAGGATGATGAGTTTATATAGCAACCCTACTATCCATCATTGTAATGATAATGTTCGACAAATGGTAAATGAAGGTATGCTGTCCTTGTACCCTGTGTTTACCTTTTTATTGCTATAAAAATGAGTATATCTGCCGGCTCAAACTTAGACATAGGAGAGTTCAAGAATTATATTAAATTAAGATGGAAAAAAGATTAACTGAATGGGAGTAATATGGCATTTAGTTAGATAAATATGTAAATTTGAGTTGTACAAACACTAATTAAGTTTTATAGACGTAAAATTAGGTTGAATAAATTTAACTCCATTATTTGTTACCAACAGAAGTAATTCATTTAAGTTGGCAAAATTAGATAAGTTATATATATATATGCGTCACAAGGAAAAGGGAAATAAGATCAGAAACTCGTGCTTTACTTTGTCTGTTCTTCTACTACAAGCAGAAACTCTTTCTTTTACTGATGCAGCCGTGTGACTTTTTATATGGACGTATAATCTTCATACGCTGTCATTCCGTCTTGCGGAAGAATAGCGCTCTCTTTTTTTTATCCACACGTTTCCATGGTGACTCCGGAAATCAGCAATTCATTGTGAATGCCTTCATGTACTCGCCGTACACGGGCATTAACCCAGGGTTACCAAGTCGAGCGTAATTACGCTAACTCATATCCGGTCTTTTGGAACCGACATACCCAGAGTAAGCAAGTTCAGGCGGATTTCAGCCAGAGTTCAGGGTTAAAGTCAGGGTAGTTTAAACATGCTTCCTGGAATACCCCCCAGCACAAGAGGAAGGCAGAGACAAATACAAACAGGACTGACAAGACACAGGTGAACATGATCAGGAAAGATTGGGACCAGGGAAGTAAAATTCAAAACCATGACATAACAGGAAATCTTTCAACATAAAACAGGGAAGAGAACTCAAACTTGACAGAAACAAAAAGGAAGCCAAAACTACCCAAACCATGACAAACATTTAAAGCTACGGATACAAGAATGTGCTAAATGCAGGTCTTGAGCACACATGGTGTTCATATTGGACAAGTAGGGAAGGGCTTCTTCTTCTTCTTTTCTTTCTTTTTCTAAAGTTTACTAGCGCATGTCTGGCACTTGCAGTTGGAAGAGGCTTGGCGCAAAATATTGGAGTGGTGCATATCTCACAAATCTTGCTCTAGGATTTTCTTTCACAGCTCTATTCCGATGTATCAGGGGTGTCAGAATCCAGGCCTCAAGGGCTAATGTCCAACATGTTTTCCTATCAACTTGCCATTGAAGCTCCTTACTGGCTAAACACACCTGATTCAGGTAATCGGCAGCAGATAAAGCAGGATTTCCGGGAAAACCAGCAGAAGGGCAGCCCTCGAGGCCTGAAGTTTGACACCGCTGCGATATATGAAAGACTTGCTGTCATATAATTCTAGCCGGATACAAGCCACAATTATTAATTTTTTCATCACGATCAGTTTTCAAATGGTTGGCCATTATGTGAATTAAAAGGGACACTATACATACGTCAGTACCAAATTCGAGGCCCTGGTTGGTCAAAGTTTGACCTAGTTTCATTTGCAATGCGTGTTCAGCGGCCGTACATTTTCCATGTAGAACCCAAAAACAGTTGTAAAAACTTGCGTGGCTACGCGTGAATGCGAGGGTTGTGTATGCGGATGCATATATAGACACATCATTGGAAGTGGCCTCTTGACTGGTTGAACTGTCCTTCTGTTTTTCCACTGCTGAAGACTAATCTACTAATCTAGAAAAGTTATTATTATTATTATTTTTTTTTTTTTTAACAGTGTACAACATTATGTTTAGATTTTACATCTTTGGTGGTGAAAATGAAACTGCATCTTGACATTAAGAATTTGTACCAAACTTTGGGTATTTAAAAATATAGCTAAAGATGCTTTCCTCGCATTGTTCTTTATGTTTCTATTCAAACTAATTTTAAAAACAAGTACTCTCAAGTTCATTCATGTGTTAACACACTTTGTTAAAAGAAATGTTAATAAGTGGTGCTAAACAACCCAATATGCATGAGACCAGGCTTGGTGGAAGAACCTTAAATATTTATTAAAGAAACTAGAACATGACAAAATCCACGGAGAGGCAAAATGATGACAAAACAGGTGGCCTGAAAACCAGCACACAAGGATCATTAACACAAATAAAGACAGCTGTGGATGATTGACAACCTAAACCTGTTGTGACTGACAGGAAAAAATGGAAAACAAAACACGATAAGAAAAAATGAAGTATCATAAAACATTAAGCTACAGTGCACAATTTTATGGAAAGAATCAAACAAAAAGATTGTAACACCCTGTGTGCTATCCTGAAAGGAACAGACATTAAGGTGGTGACGACCGTGAAGTCATCCTATCACCAGGTGTGCCTCGTGGGTGTTAAAATCCCTTTAATGAGATCTTGTGAAAACGATGGTGTCATCATCGTATGTGTAGAGCTGAACACTGCAGGTGGCTAATCCATTTGTAGATGGACATGAACAGTCTCACACAAACCTAGATCCCAAAAGCTAGTTATAGTCTCAACATTTTATAGTTTGTGAGGTATCAGAAATTACTCAAAACTCTCAGGAGTAAAAATGTACCAAAAGTTGGATGTAACACAACACCACATAACCACATCTGTCCAGCTTTGATGATGTAGAGCCATCAAAACTTTAAGGAGTTGTGCTGTTACTCCCTTGTTTTAATTTTTCTGAAGCAGCAACAGTATGAGTCACTGGAGAAAAGTTTCTATCCTTTTTAAACCAAGTGCTTTTAGTAATGGTGAAAACGTGTGCTGGTGGGATGGAAAGAGAGACTTTAGCCAACCGAATGTCTGCCGTGGTGGTCCTGTCCTCTGGGGTTAAGGTCCAGGATAAGTTCAAATGGAAGATTCAGATGTCAGATTATTCTTTTTCAGAAATATGTAACTTTAGTAAAAATGTATTTAAAATGTCCTCAGCATTGGTGCAAACGAGGGCCTATCTGCTAAAATGACGGGCCAGATCTAAAAATAGAAATAAAGTAATCAGAAAATTTAAAAAAAACACAATTATTATTGATTATCTATTTCTAAATTTGCATAGCTGTAACCCTCAATCTGAATTTCTCCACTTTTCTGACAAACACCCAAAATAGGCAAGGCAAGTTTATTTGTATAGCACAATTCATACAGAAAGTAATTTAAAGTGTTTCACAAAACAGGAAAATGCATTAAAATGTACAATACATAACAGTGCAAAGATTAAAAACATACATAATCATTATAGCATTTTGTTTAAAAGAAAGGAAAGAGAAAATAAAATAAAAAGAGATGTCGATAAGGAAAATAATAACGTCTTCAATATGATGATCTCAATAAGCAGGACTGTATTTAATATTTTTTTTTCTGACTAAAAAGTATTTAAAAACTCAATAAAGAAAAAATATTAGTATTATAGTAAAACTAAATATCAGTTCAAATGATTAACAGTCCCGTTAGGAGCCGAGACTCCTTGGAGGAGCAAACGGGGTCATTCGACCTCCTGGATCTTGGCTTGCCTTCAAGGTTTGAACATCTGAGCAAGAATGCTACTTTTAACAACCCTATAAACACTACCAAACAACATTATGAACCAGTTTGAAGATTGAGTCAAAGGCTCAACCTCAGAGCACACAACATTTCCCTTTTGTGTTTTGCAAGGAAGTTTCTGTTGTGTTATGGGATTTCTGAGGGTTTAAAAGAATAAAGCATGAATACACACCATATATGACAGGAAGTCTGCATGCACGTTTTCTGGAAAGAAGGTTATGATCAAGACATACTTATTTCCATATATTAATAAGATTCTAAGGGTAATAGTGTTATAATTATATTATCGTAGAATTTAATTGTGTGTGTTGTTTAAAAGCCATTGGTGCACTTTTTTGGTCCTCTGGGATTTGTTCCTTTGATCTTTGGATCAACTTTTGTCTTTTTCCTTTACAAACCATACATCCATAATCTTTAAAAGTGACAATTAGAAATCATCACAAATTCTTATGTTTAGAAAGAAGCATATGTTGCAATTTCAGTTGTATTGATCTGGTTGTAATTTTTTAAGTCTTTGTAAGAAAGAGGATCTTTGTTATAGTCCTCATGGTCTATCTCATTCTAGTCTCTTGAAAAGCTGTTTTTGATATCTGGTTTGTATGAGGATTCATTTCGATATCTTTTGGTCTCAGGTGTCAGCCACCGACGAGGACCGGGGTTCATTTGGAACCATAACCTATGCTTTGACTTCAAAGTCTGGAGGCATGGTTCAGACACCCTTTACCATAAACAAGCAGACGGGCCAGCTTTGCACCGCCTCAGCTCTCGACAGGGACGAGGGTCTGGAGAAGTATGACCTGACCGTTACAGCAACAGATGGAGTAAGTTTAAGTCTAATGAAAGAGTGTATAGTGTGGGAAATTAACTGCTCCAATTAATTAGAGCAACATTTAAATCACAGGTCGGTCTTAGCTACTTCAATAATGTCCATTAAACTAAACATTCTCAAAGTAAAAAAATTAAATAAATAAAGCTACTAGGGTTCTTATTTGCATTTGATAACTATCGATTTTCAATTAGATGTGTGTGACCTAATGCTTTTTACAATCTTTTTTACATTTCCTTACGTCAATATGCTTTAAAATTATTCTCAGAATTTGTACATACATATTAAAATTCATTAAATGTATCATCCAAAAAAAAAGATCCAAGATGGATCTTATGGCTTTGTTTCCTGTTCCAGGGTGGACTGAGCTCAGCAGTGGGTGTGAGGGTCAAAGTGATGGACATCAATGATAACCGGCCCACCTTCTACCCAGTCCTTTACACCGTAAGTCTTAGTACCCACAGTGCTCCAGGAACCTCCGTTGTCAAGGTGACAGCCAATGATCCTGATGCTGGTGAAAACGGCAGGATTACCTACCGCACAGTACCTGGAGGGGGCTCCCCTTTCTTCACCCTCAACAAGGACACGGGTGAGCCTTTGGTCCTCTCACATTCACTTTGTCAACAGGACAAAGAAAGACAGCTAAATTTTGGAGAAGCACATTTTAGAGAAGTATTTATGTGTGGCTTGGAGACGATACCACTACCTGTCCAATCAAATGGTATATAGATCTATACTATACTAAACTTGAATATTAATATAGATAAAGACCTTCACTTTTTACAGTTTCAAATGTATTATTGTCAAATACATGTTTAAAGCAATTTTGACTATACTTCACACAAAAAAATAGACTTTTCATTATTATGTTTTCATATGATGTTTAGAGCTATTGATATTATTCTTTTTCCTCTCAGGAGTGATTTCTCTTTCGCGCTCGCTGCATAGCAAAGCAAATACAGTCATCTCCATGGTGATAACAGCTGTGGATGGCGATGGTCTAACAGCACCTGTGAATGCCAGAGTGAATGTGAGCATCGTTGGAGGCTCAACAGCTTCTCCAGTGTTTGAACAGGCACAGTATTTTTTCACTGTGTCTGAGGACGTTCTCAGGGGGACAGCGGTGGGAGTTGTCCGTGCTGCTACCAAGACAGGTGGGAACGTTTACTTTCTCAGCTTCATATTTTTGTTGTTGTACATCTCTAAACTATGTTTAGAGCTCTCAGTGAAACTTCTTCTATGTGATGTTACTGTTTCCAGCCTCAGAATAGAAATGTGCCACTTAGCTGCAAATAGTTTTCTCCTCAAATTTTGAATGTGCTAGCAGCGAAAAAATGACAGTAAAACATATATTCCAGGATTTAAAATGCTAGAATTAACAGTGAGAGCATAGACAGGTATATTCTTGCATCATTTAAGTTACTGCAGAAAAAAAAATGTTTTAATTTGAGCTCCTACTAAAACTGACATCAAGCCACATACACACTGGGCATCTCTGGTCCATTCAAGAACGAGCTAGACAGGCATTTTTAAATGTGTTTTTACATTAGGGTGGGCACAAGGGACTGTTGCAATCCGATACAGTGCATGTACTCACAGTTAGAAGAAGATTGGTGCAAAATGTCAAACTGGTGAAAATTTCTTGAATCTTGCTCCAGGCTTTTCCTTTCACAGTTCTAGTCCAACATATGATAGACTTGGTTTCATATATATTTATATACGGTATATATTCCTGAGAACAGAGGAAAAAAAGTGTCTTACAATTTCTGTTTTTGTGTGATTTCCTATCTATTTAGGCTTAAAAAACACCTTACAATTTTAATTTCTTTTTAAATATTTTTATTTTAATTTCCCAACATGTCCATTGTAGAGGACAGCAGGAGGATATTTTAGTGAAACTAGAACTCAATTTGGAAAATCAGAAAAAAGGAGCAGATTAAATCTTTAGAGTAACATTCACCCAGAAAACACATTAAATTTTGTCTTAAAACAATACAATTCTGTATCACTCTTTTGTTACTTGTTGGACCATCTGCTACAAAGGAAGATCGACCTGTAAAATTGAGAGCTTTGCTTATTGGCTCAGCTCTCTCTTCACCACAACGGACCGGTACAGCTACCGCATAACTACGGACGTTGCTCCGATCCACCTGTCAATCTCACACTCCTGTCTTCCCTCACTCATGAACAAGACTCCAAGATATTTAAACTCCTCCACCAGGGCAGGGACACTCCACCCACAGAGAGATGGCAAACTACCTTTCTTCAGTCGAGAACCATACCCTCATCCCAGCCGCTTCACACACGGCCACAAAATGCCCTAGTGCACGCTGGAGGTCCCGGCTTGATGAAGCCAACAGGACAAAGTCATCTGCAAAGAGCAGAGATGATATCTTGTGTTCCCCAAACCAGGCAGCCTCTGGCCCCTGCCTGTGCCTAGAAATTCTGTCCATAAACCATCTATAAACAGAACCGGTGATAAAGGGCATCCCGGTGTCCAACATGCACCGGGAACAGGGTTGACTTACTGCCGGCTATCCGAACCAAGCTCTTGCTCCGGTCATGCAAAGACCAGATAGCCCTCTTTAAGGCTCCCTGGACCCCATGCTCCCAGAGCACCCTCCACAGGATACACTGTGGGACGCGGTCAAATGCCTTCTCCAAGTCCTATCGGACGGAATCTCTTCTCCAGTACCCTGGCATAGACTTTCCCAGGGTGGCTGAGGAGTATGATTCCCTGGTAGTTGGAACACAACTAGATCAAAAACAGATCCTCGAAAATATTGTTATAAATGTACTGTGAAAAGTACGGGATTGGACTCCAGTATTCACAAATTTTGTGGTCATCTCAATTGGCAGGGCACCCTGCTAGCACAGGTGTAAACCGGTTGTGATGGATGTTTAAAAAACACAAAAAAATCAAGTAAAAAAGATAACAGTTATTCTTTTTTTCATTTACACATAGTACAAACACTACAATGTTCTAACATGGTCATAAAATGTAAGACATTAGCCTGAAACTAAATAAAACATACAAGTTAGTCCTGGTCCACAGAGCACAACGACTTTGCTGCTCCTTCTCTGACTCATCAGATTCTCCTGAATCATCATCTTCTTCATCTTCATCATCACCTATCACAGACTGAATCAGGAGAATCGGACTCATTAGATTCCCCTGAATCATCAGCAGATTCTCCTGATTCAGTCTGTGATAGGTGATGATGAAGATGAAGAAGAGGATGATTCAGGATAATCTGACTCACCAGATTCTCCTAAATCATCATCTTCTTCATCTTCATCATCACCTATCACAGACTGAATCTCATCCTCCTCATCCTTTTCATCATCCGAAAGCTTCAAATTTGAATCTCCCTCGACTATCTGGTATAAAATCCACTCTGCTTCATTTTTTTCTCCTAAAATAATGTGCAGCCATTAAATACATTAAAATTGTCCTGGTGTCCACTACAGTCGACATACATTAAATGCCTGCTGTTTTAAAACAGAAAACATGAAACTGTTTTCAGATCTAAAAATATTATTAATAAACATGTTTATGACCAAGAATATATATAAATATCAAGGTAAAAAGAGCAATAGATGCAGAATATTTGAGTTATGGGGCTGTTGAGTTAAGTTGAGTTAAGTTCCCAGCATGCAAACTCATCACATGACACATCACTGGAAAGCCCAGGAGATCCTCTACAGAGTAAAGTAGGATTTGGAAAGGTATCTCTTAACTCCTTAGCAATATACAGGTAAACAAAATGTCCATTATAATGGACATAAATGAGACAGCCGGCTCTCAGGAATATACCGCATTCTCTTTCATATTTGTTTTTAAAACGGTTTGTACCTCCGTGTCATGAAAAGGATGCTACCCCTACGTCAGTACACCACCCGAGTCCCTGATTGGTCCAAGTTTAAGTGGTTTAACTTTCAAAGGCTGTTGAAAGTTAAACATGTGGAGCCGAAAAACTGACTTAAAAACTTGCACAGAGTTGCGTTTTCATGAACGTTTTGTATGCAAAAGTCTGTAGATCGAGCATTTACGCTATGTTTACATACACATTTCATTGGTAGTGGTTGTTTAAACAGATGTTTCCGAGCCTGATGTGAATGTAGCATTAGATTAGATTAAAGTTAAAAACCACTTTTCTATCTTCTAAAGAAGTCGGATTATATCATTTTAAAAATTGCATTGGATTACCGTATATCAATCTTCATAATCTTTACAATACAAATTTTTCATAATTATAATCAGATTGAAATTGAAATCCTATGTAACTTCTTGTATTTTTCTCAATTGTCCTCCATTCAGGTGTCTCTAAAGGTATCTACTACTCCATCTCTTCTGGAGACCCAGATGGATATTTTACTGTTGACAGTACATCTGGTACCATTCGCACAGCACTTCCTCTTGACCACGAAACCTGCTCCAGTCTTGACCTGGAGATCCAGGCACGTTACGGCTCTCCTCCATCCTATGGAACCAGCCGGGTGCACATAAGCATTTCAGATATTAATGACAATGCTCCCACCTTCCTCCCTTCCTCATCAGAGTCCCTTCTCTTACCAGAAGTCACAAAAATGGGGACTGTTATCTACCGTATTCAGGCCATAGACAAAGACTCTGGTCACAACGGTCAGCTTAGCTTTGACTTGATCTCTGCTGGAGCTGCTGGCAGCAGTGGTCAGAGAACGTTTGGTGTTGACCGGGGCAGTGGGGAAGTTCGCCTCATTGGCAGCCTTTCATATGACAGTGTTCCACGCTACGACCTCCAAGTGATCGCCAAGGATGGTGGAGCACCTCAGCTCATCTCCACCTTCACGCTTGTTGTCCACATCCAAGCACAAGACGCTCAAGGCCCCAACTTTGATACCCTGACGTATCGAGTAGAGCTACGGGAAAACACACCTCTCAACACTCGTTTCCTCCAGGTGCGAGCTCTCAACAGAGAGGCTTCTGGAAATGGTGGCAGCTCGTCATCCATCTCCTCCTCCATTTCCTACCGTCTCAGGCCAGATGGGGATGCAGCTGGTTTTGGAATCATGCCAGACAGTGGTTGGCTTTTTGTCCGGAGCTCTTTGGACAGAGAAGCCAAAGATATGTATCTGCTGACTGTCCTTGCAACTTCAAGACATAGCGGGACTGGAAGAACCGGTAGTGCCACAGTCAGGGTAACTGTTACTGACGAGAATGACAATTCCCCACGACTGAGCCAGGAGAGGGTGTTCCTGGCTGTCAGGGAGAACTTACTGGCAGGAACAGGCTTTGGCAGGGTCTCCGCTACAGACAGAGATGCAGGGCTAAATGCTCGACTCACCTACAGGCTGCTGCATGCAGACAAGCACTTTCAGATCAACTCCCAAACAGGTGACGAATATGTGACTGATTAAATCTTTAATAACAAACATAATATAAACTTTAAAAATATATCATTTTTAAGTGAATCCAAGAACTTCTCTCTTTTTAATATCTGCTATCACTTTAGGTGAGATCAGCACTCGCCTCGCCCTGGACAGAGAGCAACAGTCCAGCTATCAGCTTTTTGTGGTGGTACAAGACAGTGGCACTCCTCCACGCAGCGCCACTGGGACTGCCCACATCAGTGTGCTGGATGAAAATGACCATGCCCCCACTTTCACTCACGTCAGACCTGACAGGGAGCGGATGTTTGAGGTAAGAGAAGTGGCACACTGGGAGCTATCAATGAGAATTCTATCTCAATCTGAGAAAAATAATTGTGCTGAATCAATGCACAAGTAGTTGAATGCTTGGTTGACGACATGCAAAATCCAGTACTCTTGGGTGAGAGACTATGTGGTGTTTTCTTATGGCAATTTTTCTAACAGTGTTGTCTCTTTTATTAATAGGTTTAATAAAATGTATAACTTTTTTGTCCATTTACTGGTCCAGATTAGAAGAGAAATGGCTGTCACTCAGATTTGTTGCAAAATTGTACTTAAGGTGTTTACACTATAAAAAGTATTTTAAGTGTACAGTACTATGACAAAAGTCTTTTTTTTGTCTTCTGTAAACCGTTATTAAAGTCCTACACCTTTGATCTAATTGAAAAACGTTACCAGTGGTCTTTTTTTTAAGGTGGGTCTTTAACACCGAAAGGGAGCAACCTAATAACTGACAGCATTATAAAGATGAATTAATTTCACTGCTTTTTTGTATTTTAGTCTAATATGTTGTATGTATTGATGTTTGGGCAACATATTAAGATAAGACTGTCTTTATAGATAATAGAGGGGCTTCCCTCTGGGACATTGGTGGGATCAGTGACTGCTAAAGATCCAGATGAAGGAGAGAATGGAACCGTATACTACTCTTTATCAGGTGACTGTTGATTTCCAGGGTAATCCAATATTTCTTTTATTACTTATAATCAGGCAGTGATTATAACTATTTTATTTTCTTCCCATTGTTTTCCAAGGCTCTAGAGCAGAGCGTTTCTCTCTTAACCCAAACACAGGCGAGCTAAAAACTGCTGCCCCGCTGAGGTGGGCAGAAAGAGCAGAGTACACTTTCACATTGACCGCTGCTGACCATGGGACGCCTGGCCTCAGCTCCACCTGTCAGATACGAATACAAGTAAATACACTCCATATTTTTTATCCTTAAATTCGTAAATATGAAATAACAGAGACCAAAGTCAGTATCCTTTACACATGGTCAAATTTAGTGCATAACTTACTGTGTCTGAACTGTGAAACTGTCAAAGTAGTTTAAAAGGGAGATACATATCAGAAAGGGAGAAGGTGAAGCCATGCCTATATAAACATAAGCATCTCTCCAATCTAGTGAGCTCTTCCTAATCTGAAAATCAGAAGGGTAATAAAAACCACATTTCAGAGACCCAGAGCTTTTCTTTCCGAACTGTTCTTTTAAGCTTTCTCTCAGTGAGTCAGAACTGGAAATCAGCATCCGACATCAGGAGGATTCAGAAGCAGCAGCAGAATGAGAAGGATGGAAGGTTTCTTATGCAGGAGAACTGTGTGTTTTTTTGTAATATGATTTCAGGGAGGAAGAGGATGCAGACTGCTGCAGGAGCGCTTGCATTTGATTTTTGCTCGTGTGCCGCTTGTGTGACAGTCTGATTAGACAGACGGGAAACAGACGCCTTGAAATCAAACGCTCCCAGATGAGATTTGATTAGAGCCAGCTGTATTAAATCACAGAGAAAGGGAATGCGCTCCACTACACAGTAGCAAACTGACACACACACACACCTATAGTACAGTTGCTAGTAGATCAAGGTAACCGAGTAAGCAAACACGGACACGTCTTTTGTAATCTGTTGTCTTGCCACTGTCTAAACATCAGCAATAAATTTAGGCAAGTACAAGTAGTTATTGTTTTATACATGTCTCCACCACTTGTCTTAATCATATAAATGATGGCACGTTCATACTGCCTGCAGCTCTTTGGTCCCAGATCAAAACCCAAGTTTGTGTCAAACAGTCAAAGACCCTCTGGCACGTCTTTGTTTCCCTTTGGCACAGACTGGGGCATGTGGAGGTTGTTTAGCGGTCCGCACTACTTGAAGTGATGTATTTAGAGTTTCTCCACCATTGCACCCTTCATTTTTCCTTTCTTTTTAGGTCAGAGACGCTGACTCTCATGTCGTAGCCAGAGGGCCACAGTGTCAAGATATTTACTGGAAGGATTGCACATAATGCCTTCATGTTCAATGAGAATCTCTCTGAGGGTTGTTATTGTGTTGGCAGCAAAGCAGAAACAGACTACAGCTCAAGGGCATGTTTAGGGATGGGTTGTGGTGAAAGCCTTATAGCTGCACTGTCTGCAAAATATCAAAAGAAATCAAATTGAGTAACATAAAACAGAACTCCCCTTGATGTTTTGTCCCACGCTTCAATGAAATGATTCACTGGAAAATTCTACATTTTGTTTTAGTATATTTTAGCACGTCTTCGGTTGATTAGGGAAAGGAATTCCGAGTGATTCTGATCTGAATGACCATTATATGGTGAATAGTAATAAAAATTAAAAGAATTCAGGAAAACCTGTCCTTTGTTTTTTAGGTCATAAGCTCCTCCAGGTCTATCCCCAAGCCAAACGTCCTCTCTATGACCCTAAACGTAGTTGAAGGGACCGCGCCTGGCTCCATTATTGGCTCTGTGGGCCAAGTTGACAAGTCTGAATCTAATGTTCTGGAGGGCCAGGTGACCTATCTGGTTGTAGACGGGACGGATCGGGATGGTACTTTCATGGTGGATCGTCTCAGAGGGGATGTGTACCTGGTGCGGGAGCTGGACTATGAGAAGGGCTCAAGTTACACTCTTCACATCGAGGTGTCTGACTTCTCCAAGGCATTTCCGAACAGCTACCTGGTGAAGCTGGAGATTAATGTGCAGGACAGCAATGACCATGCCCCTCAGTTCTCTGAAGACCCTGTTACCATAGTGATCCCAGAGAACAAAGAACCTGGAGCTTCCATTTATACCTTTCAGGCTGGGGATCAGGTTAAAATTCTTCTAAAATTGTATTAAATTAAAGCAACAGTTGCATAATTATTGCTATTTTTTGTTTTAACCTAACAATTTGTTTGGTGTGTAGGATGGCAGTGGGCCCAATAGTGAACTACGTTATTCCATCGAACACCAGTGGCCTCAAACTCCTGACCTCTTGGCTCTTGACCCACTTAGTGGGGTCCTGACAATAGGACAGCAGTTAGATCGTGAGTCCACACCCTTCCTCTACTTAGTGGTACGAGCCACAGACCAGGCAGTGGATCTCTCTCAGAGGCGCTGGGGTTCGGTCACTGCTCGACTGTTTGTGAAAGATGAAAACGACAATCCTCCGGTTTTCAGCTCTCCATCTGCGATCAGCGTCATGGAGGATCAGCCTGTAGGGTACGTGTCAATTCACATTTTTATGTTTGTGGTCCAATGAAAAAGTACAAAAATGCACAGTTGTGTGATAGGACGTTGTTTTGCTTCTGTGACCTGCAACATTTTGCTTAATAAAATGCAAATTTGTTTCCTCTGATAGGTTTGTGATTTTACACGTTATGGCTCACGATGCAGATGAAGGAGAAAATGGCAGAGTTTCATACAGAATCCAGTCAGGCAACAATGCTGGTCGTTTCAGTCTGAGCCCCAATACAGGTGAGTTAAACTTAACCCTTCAACACCTGAGTTGTCTCGGGCAACATCTAAATAACACATCAAATCAATCCAAATCAATCTTGAGCACTTTTCATATAAAAGGTAACACAAAGTGCTGTACACTAAAATAAATAGTATATAAAAAATGTAAGATAAAATAATATAATATAATAATATAAAAATTACCCCCCCCCCCCACACACACACACACACACAATCTCCAGTCTCCATAACTGATGTAAATAGACATAAGGAAACAGGCTCAGCACCAAAAAACGTTGGCTGGTGGAAACGCTAATAGTTGGGACTTCCTCTTCTGTAGATAGCCACATAGCCAGCCAGGCAGGGACCAGCACATGGTTTACGACAGTAGTGTCAGAATCCATGCCTCAAGGGCCCCTGTTCAACGTGTTTTCCAATTAACCTGCCATTGAAGCCCCTTATTGGCTAAACACACCTTATCCAGGTAATCAGCAGCAGACAAGGCAGGATTTCTGGAAAACCAGCAGGAGGCCGGCCCTCAAGGCCTGGAGTTTGACACCCCTGCTTTGTGACGTAACACAATTCTTTGATCATTTTAGACAACCAACGTGAATCCACTGATTCTGACACAGAGAAAGGCGGCTTTTCATATCGGCTTTACATCAGTAAAGTGTAGCATATCAACGCAGAGTTACTTTTCTCCACAGCTGAAATCAGCTGATTTTTCCGAATATTGCGTAAACACCTCACTACTGTAAAGTGTTGCATATCAGCACAAGGCAGCTTACTTCCCTTCAGAATTCGCTGGAATTACATTGAATAAAACAGTTGAAGAGAGACACAGGATATAAAGAGGTTAACTGCAAATGGTCAAAATAAAAACATTAATATTTCAGGAAACTGAATTTTTGGGCTTTATAAACATTAGCTATAGTATATCAACAATGAAAATCCCCCCATAATCACCTGGTTTTGTACTTCTGCTTTAAATAATATAACAGAGCATGACCGTTACACCCTGTTGATTCTTAGGATTTAAAAGATAACCTGCATTCCACTTATGATAATGGGACTTATGAGAAAATAGTGCAGGAACTCACTAACCCTAAAAAACCCTAAAAAAGCACACCCCACAGATCATGCAGTACTTTAAAGCACAGCGACTGATATTTAACTGGGCTGTATAGGTCTGGGCAACTCTTTCAGCCTAATGTATGTTCAAATTGAGTCTCTTTATCGCTGGTGCTGTGCAGTGTAGGCGTGTTCTGCTCTGGCTGGAAAGAAATTAGGAGCCATAAAACAGACACTTAATGCAGGTTCCAGATGGAAGAAAGTCTCAGCGTCATTGCTGTCAAATGTCGGGTGGGTTTATTTCACTTCTGGTTTGCTTCTCAGACTGTGTGGTGTTAATCTTGCCATTAATAAGCTCTGGAACAGCAGATTAGTATGTATTGCCAACATGTTTGCCAAGCTGTGTGTCTAATGTGGGGGCAGCATTTGACAGGTTACAGCCTATATATAGAAAGTCAGCTCTGCCAAGTTTTCACCCTTTCTCATTATTTTTGCTCTATAGTTTCCTCTGTTTCTTAAACTCTATTTAACTGTTTCTGTTCTCTGACTCTTTTTTTTTTCTCTTTTTGGAATGACAGAAATAAAAACTAGTGTAGTTGATATTCTGGTTGTATTTTTCCTTTTACACTTACCAGGGGAGGCAGAAGGACCTCACAGACACACTGTATCAGAGCATTAGCTCTGCAACAGTCATCGTGTAGTGTCTGTTTGGCACTGTGTGGTCTCTAGAAGATACACGTCTCTCAGGCACTCCTGGTAAATGTGTTGAGTCCTGCAGAACAAGCACAAACAAGTACACAGATGCAAATTGCATGTTTCCGCTCACTTTGGCTGACCTTCTTGACTTGTTCCGATGACAGGGCTATGGGATGTAGGGATAAAAAGGCTGGAGAAAAAGGGAAATGGAAATTCTAATTATAGGTGCTATTTCAATTGCAGTGAATTAGATTAGATGCAAGCACATTAGTTTGTGTCTCACTGATTTAAGGGAAAACAGTTTTCAGCGTGTGTTTAACAATAAATTATCTTTAAGATGTGTCTATGCTCTTTGTTTTTTGTTTTTGTTTTTCATTGTGAAAAATCTAGTAAAGGAAAAGCTCGTATTTGTTAGTCTTCGTGAATACATACTGCTGATTTGAGCAGAGAACTATTGTAAGCCAACCTAAACACTTTAATTAGTTATATAAGTTATATGATATGATATGATATGATATGATATGATATGATATGATATATGATATATGATATATGATATATGATATATGATATGATATGATATGATCTGATCTGATCTGATCTGATCTGATCTGATCTGATCTGATCTGATCTGATATGATATGATATGATATGATATGATATGATAATCATTGAGTTATATGATAAGTTGAAGTTGAAATTTTAGTTGATTTAAGTCATTTTTTAAAATTAGTATTAAATTTCTTTTTTACAGGCTCCCTATCCATTCTAAAAGCTCTGGACCGGGAAGAGCAGGAGGTCTTCAACCTCACGATTGTTGCAGAAGACCATGGAATACCCCAGCTTTCCACTTCTCAGGTCCTGTGCGTGCAAGTGATCGATGTGAACGACGAAGCTCCGATGTTCCAGCAAGCTGAGTTTGGGACCCACGTGATGGAGAACAAGGGTCCAGGAACTACAGTTCTGAAAGTCACCGCCACGGATCGGGACCAAGGTTGGTTCATGAAAAATTCTAGTAGAAACTGTGCGTTTAATGTTGTAAAAATGTATTCTTGAGAAGTGCTTAGTATTTTTATCACAGTAGAATGGGGTTGTTAATAAATACAACATTAAAATGACAAGAGTTTATTCTATTGGTGTGCAGGCTCAGAATAAAAATAAGTGCAAAATTAAATATTGGTCCAACTGTTAAATATTTATGCATAATTTCCATGAGTTTTTTAGGAACAGTTATGCATTTAAGAAAACACTACAATAGTTTTCACAATAGTGGGGAGACATTCTATTCTATTCTATTCTATTCTATTCCATTCGTGTCATTAAATGTATTTTTATGGTTTGATTTTTTCACTAAAATAAAGCTCTAACATTTTCATGTTTAGGAAAGTAAATTTCCGAGTTTTCCATTAAGACAAAATCACTGGCCCACTTTGAAACTAATCAACTGAGACAAATAAGTAGACTTGCAATATCAAACCTTTCAAAGTGCCGATGTACCACTGTGGTCACAACTTGCATCAAATCTGTTTCTAAAATTTCCCCATAGTAACATTTAGTTTTCTTTTGTGGGAAGTGTCATTTTGTTCTGTAACTTTTACTTTTAATGCAGGTTCTAATGGCCACATAACATACGGCGGTGTGACTGAGGATGGCTTTGTCATCAATCCCTTGACTGGAGTCATCACCACTACAAAGGAGCTGGATGCAGAACAACAGAATCACTATGTACTAACAGGTACTTTGCTGGGTATTATCTTCCAGGAGTTAATGAAAACTCAAACCAGTTAGGTTTTATATTCTCTAATTCTTAACTTTCATTGAAAGTGTATGCCAGGGATGGAGGGCTCCCTCCAAACTTCGCCAAGGCTGTGGTCCGAGTGGAGGTACAGGATGTAAATGACAATGCTCCTGTCTTTGCAAAGATGTGGTATGGACTTGAAGTCCCAGAAAACCAACCTGCTGTGGAGCTTTGCTTCGTCAAGGCCACAGATCCAGACTCAGGTCCTGGTGGGGAGCTGGAGTACAAAATTGCAGGTAAGAAAACAAAAAATTTGTGAACAAAATCATAGTAATTTGCCTTTAATTGTTGTTGTTTCAAGGCAAATCTACTCAGAAGTTAATCACATGTTCAAAAAGATCAAATTGGGGAATATTATCTCACATCTCAGATATTTACTTGATTCAGCCCCCCACTCCACAAAAAAAGTCCCATCAGTTATAACACAGCAAGATGTGTGAAATTTGTTCTTTGCACTTTTATCATCCCCTGGGGGAGCGGTGAGCTGCACTCAGGCACTATTTGGTGGTTTAACCCCCCCAATCCAACCACTTAACACTGAGGGTCAAGCAGGGAGGCATTTGATTCTAAGCCGTGGATTTGAATTCAAGAATTTCCAGTCACAGGGCAGACACTCTTCCACCAGGCCACTGAGTTTTGCATTCAGACATGAAAGTTATGAAAGTAATGCAGACTACACACTATTATGTCCTAGACAACAGTCATGTCATAGATAAGATCCGAACACGTTGCATAACTCTTTGCCTAGGATTTATTTTTATTAAATAGTCATATTTTGACTTAAATCCATGCTTGGCAAAAAAATGCCCCATTTCATGATAAATGTCTGATTTTCAAGAAATGCTTGTATTATTTTTAGGATATTTTTCTGCTGTTTCTTTTCCTTTAGCTGGGGATCCTGATGGAGATTTCCAGCTCCACAGTAGAACAGGAGCACTCTCCACTTCACGTGGGCTTGACAGAGAAAAAAAGCCTAAATATACCCTTGAGGTGGTGGCTGTAGACAAAGGGAGCCCGGCTCTTAGCGCAACTGCCACAGTGGAAGTCAAAGTATTGGATGTTAATGACAACAGCCCTGTCTTTAGCAAAAATAGCTACACAGTGGAGGTTTTGGAGAATGCTGAAGAGGGGTACCAAGTTTTGCAGGCAAGACAAAAACCACAGTGATAATGAAGGATTCAAAACATGCACTTTGCACAAATGTTGACGTCTTCTTTTTTTTTCTTTTATCAGGTGTCTGCAACAGATGTGGATGAAGGCCTCAATGGGAAAATTTTGTATTTCCTCAGCCAGGAGGCAGATGGAGCATTTGCTGTAGATGAGGACACAGGTCGAATCACTACAGCAGCACCACTCGACAGGGAAAAACTGGCATCATACAACTTTCGGGTTTTTGCAGTTGACCTGTCACCTTCTGTTCCCATCAACTCCTCTGCTCAGGTAAACAACATGGTTGTTTTAGTGGAAGGAGTATTATTCTATCGTTTGGTAACTTGAAAAAGAAAACAAATTTGATCTAATTTTCCAGGTGAAAGTCACCATTCTTGATGTCAATGACAACGCTCCATTCTTCATCCAAGATCCATTGATCATTGAAGTGTCCAGCAGGCGTTCTCAGCGTGTCTTAGCCACTATGAAGGCTGAGGATAAAGACTTTGGGGCCAATGGTTCTGTGTTTTATCGTTTTGCCACCCCAGTTAAAGGTTTCAGCATTAACTCCCTGACTGGGGAGATTCAGGCCACTGAACCACTGGGCAGTCTGACCCAAGCTCAGAGGACCCTGATAGTGGAAGCCATGGACCAAGGCAGCCCAGCTCAATCTGCCCATGGAGTTGTGGTGGTTTATGTGAAAGAAGTGGAGTACAATGGAATTCGGTTTTCCAAAAATGCCAGAGATGTGAGCATTCAAGAGAATGCTTCAAAAGGTTGGACAAAGTGATCAAGTATTGAAATCATTGCATCTATGATGCATTTGTGTTTGAAAGCAACTTCATATTTTCTGAATTTTAAAATTCCAGGCACAGCTGTCGCTCAGGCTCAGGCCGAGTACCCGGATGGTACACGTCAAGGGATTAGCTATAGTCTATTTAGCGGAAACAAAAAACATTCGTTTAAAATCAGCTCCTCAACAGGTGAAACCTTACAGATTTAAGGTTAAAAATAGATTTTTATTCTAATGTACTTACAATCATATTTTAATTCATTTTCTCATATGTGCATGTCCTGCAGGTGAAATCTGGGTAGAAAGCTCCAATGGATTAGACTTTGAAGACACCCCTAGACTTCGTCTCGTTGTCAAGGCTGAAACCGTGTCATCCACATCCTTCATGGCTTTTAATTTGGTTCTGCAGGATGTCAATGACAACCTGCCACGCTTCCAGCTGC
Organism: Oryzias curvinotus; assembly: GCA_023969325.1. Lineage (NCBI taxonomy): Eukaryota > Metazoa > Chordata > Actinopteri > Beloniformes > Adrianichthyidae > Oryzias > Oryzias curvinotus. The sequence goes on from CM043719.1 coordinate 20,283,283, forward strand.
AGAACTATGTGACTTTTATGAAAGAAGCTCAAGGATATGAGATGCCAATCATACAGGTACCTTCAGATTTCCTTAGTTGTTTGGTTTAACTTTCACACAGGATAGAAAGACCTTTTAATGCTCTTTCCCTTCCCTCACTTTTCCTCCAGGTGGTAGCCGAAGATGTTGATCAGGGCCAGAATGGTCAGGTGACATATTCAATTCAGTCATCTAGCATGAGCGGCTTGTTCAAAATAGACCCTGTGACAGGAAGCATTACAACAACAGCCATCATGGACCGTGAGATTTTTACACAGACAAAGTGAGTGTAATGTTGATTATATACCTCCGTTATGGATGTTTATTTTATAATTTTTTACATAAAAAGAGAAATAATGTAATTCATTGTACATTCTAATCACATTTCAAAGCAAAAAATGTATAATTTTTACCAAACGAAATCCACTTACATGCCTACATTCTCAAATGTCAATCTCACTGCAAAAAGGAGCATACATTGCAAACAGAAAACATATGGACATCAGGTTTAATAGGCTTTGATACTGTGTTTTTTGTGTAGAACTATGTCAGTGAACTCAAGCACAGTCATGGATGTTTCTAAAGGCTTATTGGGGGAAATAATTTACCCAAAAAACGAAATAACTGCATGCTTCACATTTGCATCTGAACCAAACAAAAGACTTCTGGGCCAACAGGCTTTGGGCAGACAGGCCTAAAGTGATGTTGTTTGGCACAGTGCTGCATTTCTCAAAAAGTAGAATCCTGCTTCTCAGCACAAACACTTCACACCAAATCTGCATGGATTTTTGGCTCTGAGTCCACCATAAAGTTTTCTGTAAATCACAATAATCTGGAAGGAAATTGGAGACACCATCTGTCCAAAGGTTCAAGCTTTGTCCAAACCATACCATAAATATAAACAAGATTTACATCAGGATGTCATACCAGTTTGACTGAAACTGCAACAAATGAAGTTAGTGCATTAGACCAAGAGCCTTAAAATAGCATAAAAAAGGCATAATCAAATGAACTAAAGCAATATTGTAACAATTAGTCGGTTTAAACTCTTAACTAGTAATGTTTTTCACACATCTGTTCCTATACTACTGCTTAGTTTTTATAAAGGAATAGCATAAATGTGCAAATTTTCAAAGGTTGCTGCACATACATATTTATTTGTATTTAATTCTAAAACCTGTAGTGGCACACTTTTATTAAAATATATGTTGACATTCATCACCTAAAGTTATATATTTACAATCTTGATTTAGATCTGTAGTTTAATCTGGATTAAATCTAGATTAAACTGGATTAATCTGGATTAAACTACAAATACAATAAGATACTAAAATTAATTTTGTTTTTCTTATCTGCAGGCTAGTAGTTACTGCAACAGATAGAGGAAGTCCAAGACTAGCAGGTTTAGCCACTCTGACAGTGATAATCGTTGACCAGAATGACAACAGTCCCACAATTCCTTTGCCCCAGGAGATCCGCATCCCTGAGAGTAAGAATCTTTAAGAACCAAGCATGCTATTTTAAAACCAACCGGCATACTCAAGTCCCTGTGCTCTTTCCCTCAGATACTTTAATAGGCACAGAAATCACTCTTGTGACAGGCAATGATGTCGACTCCAGTCCTGCCCTTTCCTACTCGCTTCTACTGGACCCCACAGCCTTAGGCAAGTTTGGGATTCACCGCTACACTGGAGGGGTGTCAGTCACTGGCCCTCTGGACTTTGAGGAGAAGACATGGTACACAGTGACCGTTCAAGCCACAGACAGCCAACACCAAACTGAGGCTAACATCACCATAGTAGTGGAGGACATAAATGACAATGCACCTTTATTCACCCATGATCTCTATCAGGTAAGATAAAAAGGCTACCTTAATTGTATTGAATTAACACTGCACTCAAAGTTGCTAAAGATTTAGTATTGTCATAAATATGTTTTATTTTGTAAATGTATATTATAAACCTATAATTATAATTATTTCCATTGTATCTAATTGAGGAAATTCACTCAACAGGAGTTGAAATTCTCAACTCCCCTAAACCTTTAAAAAGTTTAATAACATAATTTAGCATATAGGAAATGTTTTTCTCCCTGACTCCACTCTGAAGTTGCACTTACAGATCTAACCTGCACTAAAAAACTCCCCACATGGACATTCCCAACTTGCATACCGTGTGGGTGATAAAAGTTTAACGCCTAGTGTTAACTGGGGAATGGTTGTAGAGACGAGCCTGTATAAATGGTCTCAGGAAATTACCTCAACATCAGGTCTCTCTGAGGAAAAACAAGGAACATGGTTGTAAAATGCAGCTTGTCCTTTATGAATGTTGTTGACCTCAACATTGTTGTTTGGAAAATGTGTGCACTTGTATCAAATGTAGGTCAAAACCCCACATATCCTTTGTTTTATTCGTTGCTTGCCGATCATCTAATGTTATCCTTTGCCATTTTTGCATTTCAGATTACTTTACCTGAGCACACACCTCCTGGGAGTGCAGTCATCACAGTAACAGCAACAGATAGAGACTCTGGAGAGAATGGAAGGGTCAACTACAGAGTGATGTCTTCAACTCAGGAGGGGTTTTACATTGATCCTAGCAACGGTGGGGATTTTTTTTTTTTTTTTTTTGATGTTCTGAATTTTTACTGTATTTTCAAGCTGAAAGTAGAGTCCATCAAATGTTCACATTCTGAATAAAATCTAATTCCTTTTTCCTATCCAGGAACTTTATTCATCAATCACAGAGCTGAGTTTGATCCCGAACGACCATCTGTTAACATTGTCATTGAAGCCAGTGATGGAGGCTCACCTGCTCTCTCCTCTCTGACTACAGTCCAAGTTCACATCTCTGACATCAATGACAATGCTCCAGTGTTTCACCAGTCAGAGTACAGGTCAGCCACTGTTCATATGAACATTGTCTTGTAAATTCAACATCTTTTTCAATAAACATTCCTTATCTGTTTTCTAGGGCTATGATTTCAGAAGACACCATCCCAGGGTCTACACTCTTGATCTTTGAGGCTTTTGATAATGACCTATCACGAGAAAACTGCGGGTTTGATTTTGCTATTGCCAATGGGAATGAAGGAAATGTCTTCCAGATTGAAAGCAGCGTCCGATTCCTGGAAGGCCGTGGATTCCAGACAGTTGGGACTCTACTGTTGGCTGAGGGTCTTGACTTTGAAACCAAGTCTCTTTACAACCTCACAGTGGTGGTGTCAGATCGCGGCGTGCCACAGAGAAGTTCCAGTGTCGCTGCACTGATAACCATTGGTGATGTAAATGACAATCCTCCAGTGTTCAGCAGACCAGAATACACGGTGGCGCTCAGTGAAGGAGCCGTCTCTGGGACTGAGATTATACGACTGACTGCAACAGGTGGGCAAGAACATTTCCTAATTTAACAGATCTCTTTTAAATCCTCTTTGTACATTAATTTTATTATGCTCTTACTGTTTCCAGACCCAGACTCAACTCCTAATGCCGAAGTCCAGTATACCATCAGCTCTGGGGATGAGATGAACTTATTCTCCATCGACCAGTGGACAGGAGCTTTGCGCATCCAGCGGGCGCTTGATAGAGAGCACCAGTCCACACATGTTGTCATTATTCAAGCCACAGATGGACAGGGTTATTTTGCCCTAGTTCCAGTCATCATCGATGTCAAAGATGTAAATGACAACCATCCATTTTTTCCTGTGGAAACCCTGACAGCGACTATCCAAGAAAATCTACCTGCAAACTCCCCAGTGACCGTTCTCCATGCCATAGATCATGACACAGGAGTTTTTGGCCAACTCAAATATTACATGATGGAGAGATCAGGGTCAGGGAGGGACAGCTTTGTCATAGAGCAGAATTCAGGAGAAGTTAGAAGCAAAATACCCTTTGATTTTGAGAAAATCAACTCCTTTAATTTTGTAGCAGTGGCTGTGGATTCTGGCAACCATTCGGCCACTGTAACTGTGCAGGTGTTTGTCACAGGTGAAGATGAGTATGACCCACTCTTCACATCAACTGACTTTGCCTTTGAAGTGCCTGAAGGAGCTAAAAAAGGCCAAAGCATCGGCCAGGTCCTAGCACGGGATGAGGATGGTGGGGTGGATGGGATCGTCCTCTACTCTCTACTCCCTAGTTCCCCATATTTTGATGTAAACAAAACCACTGGTGTGATTTTCCTCAAGTTGGACAGTTCAAGCAGCAGCAGTGGATCTGGGCGGACTAAACGAGAAACCAGACTGATGACGTTGGAGGTTAAAGCGCATGGTCCACACGATACATCTCGAAGTGCAGTTGCCCAGATCTCAATTGATGTCACAAACACTAACTTTGGTCTGGCTTCTGATGTCAATGTACTTCTTATTGTCATCATAGCTGTGTCCCTTGGTTTTATAATCTTACTTGTAGTTATGGCTGTGGTGGTGTTCTTCGTGAAATCACGGCGCAGGAAGAAGGGCCAGGATGCAGGAAACAGAACTGTTGCCTCTGGAACTGCTTTGAAGAAATTAGATGAATGCCACTCAGGACCTGCAGGAGAGACCATCTACCACCAGGCTTTGCCAGGTTATGCTGCAGATCAAGGTGGGGCCGATGGTGGTCCCTACACTAGAGGGGGCTCTCTAGATCCTTCTCACTCAAGCGGAAGAGGATCCGCTGAGGCTGCAGAGGATGACGAGATCAGGATGATTAACGAATACCCACGGGTGGCCTCCATCACTTCATCTATGCAGGAACACATCTCAGCCAGAGGCCCAGACTCTGGAATCCAGCAGGATGCTGATCAACTCTCTGATATCTCCTGTGAGCCTGCTGCTTTGGAGGGAAGCACCTGGTTCAAAGGAAAGAAACTTGGAGGCAGTTTAAGTGGAACCTTGCTCTCGGGTCAGCTTCCAGTCTATAGAGATGAGGGCGGTGGTTACCTGGGTGTGGGCCGTGGTTTGAACATTTCTCTCCCTAAAGACTATGCTTTCCCTGAGGATGGTAAACCGTCAGTGGATGGATCCCTCACTGCCATTGTTGCAAGTGATGAGGAGCTTCGCGGAAGCTATAACTGGGATTATTTGCTCAACTGGTGCCCTCAGTTCCAACCTCTTGCTAATGTATTTACTGAGATTGCAAGGCTGAAAGATGAAACTGCTCAACAAAACCCTCGCCAGCCGTTCCAGCCAAAGCCCAAAATAGATCCCAAACCTCGAATTGATCCCCCGCCACTCATCACATCAGTGGCTCATCCAGGGGCCATGTCAGTCCCCCCCAAAATCCCTGTGATTGGACGCACATTCCCCCACCTGGCCTCACTACGAAGATCACCAATAAGTCACGAGGGATCAATTTCATCAGCAGCAATGTCACCAAGCTTCTCCCCTTCTTTATCCCCTTTGGCTGCTCGATCACCTGCTGTTTCGCCATTTGGAGTCAACCAAGGGCCCTCAGCTTCTATGATCACAAACAGGGAGCCCTCGCTGGACCAGAGTCCTGATCACGAGATGAGGATATGACTAAAAACCTACAGAACTAATGAGAAGTGTGAAATTTTGCAGCCCATTGTTTTGAATGTCAGTTGAACTGTTTTCAAAGATCATTACAAGAACTGTTTTTCCAGTCACCTGAACGGGTGAAAAGTAGGCAATAAAACTCCCATAAAGAGAGCAGTTGACCTTCTTCTGGAGGAACAACTGGGAGACTCTTTTTTTTTTTTTTTTAAGGTTGGCAGTAACATAACTGCTTACCCTGACAAGAACAACCAATTCTAAAGTTTTCATAAGTGACGCAGGTCTCTGTGAACTGATCAGGCTGAGGAGAGGAAAATCCTCATTTGAATGTTCACTCAGCATACCCTGCAGTCAGAGATCCCTTAGTCTGTAGATAGATTACTGTTAAGTTTTAATGTTACCTCACTGGCTGGCCAGAGAGCTAAGGACCTTGTTTCTCTCTGAGGACATTTTTTACTATTAAAACTGATGTTATGGCTGCTTTTGAAGAGAACTTTGGACTTGACAAACATGTGCTTTAATTGCTTTTTTTTTTTTTTTTCATTTTTAAGACCTAAAACAGCATAAACTTTTTTCCCCATCAAATCAAATGACATATTTTGATTTAACTATTGTTTGTATATTTTTATAAAGAATTATCATTTCATAGCCATCATTCCCCATTGAGAGGTTATTTTGTGTGTTTACACATATGTATATTTGTATGAATGCAGGATACACCATGTGATGTATGTGTCTAGTTTTTTAGAAACTTATGTGACAGTATTAATGTGTGAGGATTGTTTTTTTTCTCCTTTTACTTTATTTATGAAAAAAACACATACATTTAGGAAGCAGAACACAGCCCACTCTAGGTTGTTTTGTGACCCTAGAACAGTGTTTTTCAACCTTTTCTGAGCCACGGCACACTTTAACCTTAAAAAAAATCCCGCGGCACACCAGGATCCAAAAATTAAAAAAACACACACAAAAAAAAACGGAGAAACTCATAGTCTGTATTGATCTACAGTCCCTCCACAATCTCACATGCATTTTTGAGATAATTGTTGCAGAAAAAGCTGGAAACTGCAGCTGTTTTTTTCTAAAAGATGCAATAAAAGTTAAGTTAGAAGATTTGAAAACAGTTTGATGTGTGTTCGTTGGTTTCAAGGCGTTTAACAACAGATCTTGTGCTCGGTCACTCTCACAACCCAATGCATCATGGGAGATGTAGTGCAATAAACGGCCGGTGGAGCTCGCGTCTCTGAGCTTCATGGTTTTGTTCACTTGTTCCACGGTCTGATACCGGATTCTGTGGAAAGCTACACCGCTAAAGACGAGCTTTAGCTGGTATTTTTGTTGGAACTGAGCGATTTTACGAGCTAAATCGGGACAAGGAAGTGAAGACTTTAACCACTTCTGATTGGTCAGACTGATGACATGTGATTAAGCCTTCAAGAATGATTGGTGGAGACAATTAAAGGGGCGGGACTTTTACAAAATACAGCCGGAGCTGCAGCTGAATCGCGGTACGTCATTCTTATCAAATGTCTTTAATAAAATAAAATAAACGCAAAGAAAAAGTATTTTATGATCTTTTATATTCCTAACTCCTCAGTGTTTTATCAAGTCCTGTTTGGATGAACAGAGAGCTGAAATCCTGGAGATGGAAAATGTTTTTATATCAGTTAATGAGGGCAATTCCCCACGGCACACTTGACCATCTCCCACGGCACACTAGTGTGCCGCGGCACACTGGTTGAAAAACACTGCCCTAGAACATTTTTGATTTTCAAATCAGGGGACATCTACAAAAAAAAGGGTTTTAAAAGTCCACCCCCACCTCAGTGAAAGACAGGTCTGCAAACTGGCACAGTCCCTTAATCAAGGGTAATTGCTTATCACCTCTGTGTCTTTAAAAGAAAGTTCTTCCCAATATTCAGTCATGAACTCAAACAGGCTTTCCTGCGAAGTTCATAACCAGGTTGATATTGTAAAATGTCATGGAAAAATGCAACACATGAGCCAAAACAAAGTAAAAACATTAGTGTATGAGCCCTGTGAAGGCGCAAGACCTAGAGAAAACAGTGCAGTATTTCTAGTCCATTAAAAAAATATTTTAATGAATTTACTTCCTTTTTTATATATCAGTATTGCCATATACTTTAGGGCTGGTTACAGTGTTCCATTGTTTGGAGAAATGGCCACTGCTTCTGTTCTTTGTTCAGCAGAATCTCACAAATTGTCTTGTGCAAAGCTGTTTCCCGTTCTGCCGAGAGCTGGTTCTGCCAGGCATGAACTCATCTGCACAAAAAAAATATATATATATAACTCCTAGATTACAGTCATGGTGTCTCATAAATAAATCTAAATATGAACGCTTCCATTAGAATTTCAGTGCCGGTGAATGACCACCGGAGTAATGGCTGGAAAGCATTGAGTTGTACCTGTTTTTGTAGCATTCATTAAATTCCTACTGCTCTCCTTTAACAAACTGTGTCCCTTTCTTCCACACAAAAAGTGAGGTTGCTGAGGTCTGATTGTCTTTTTGTCGGTGGAATTATGATACAGAAAAATCTAAACTATATACAGAGAAATGGTATTAAAAACAGACAAGACTATGTTTTTAGAGCAACCACCCTCGAAAATAAAGCAAAAAGCAAAATGTACAGTTTGGTGCAAATATAACGCTTACGACACAACTACCCTTACAGCTAGTTGCAAGCTGTTGGGGTGAGAAATGGGCAAACCTGTATGGAGCAAGCAGGTGGCCCACACCAAAAGCAAGGATGTAGACCACTCAGTGAACCCATAGAGTCAAAATGTTTATGCACATTTATACGGTAATGCTTCAAGCGACAGGTCATAGTAAACTCTAAGTAAGGCTGAAGTAGGTGAAACGCAAGCATGTCATAGGAATTTTAAAAAAAATGTTTTACATCCAAATGTTGTGGACTGAGCAAGGGTCCTGTTAGTGCTGTTCACATGTTAAGTGTGTGCTCCTTGCTGTTTAATATGAAGAAATTAGACAATCAGTGTAGTTTGTGTGCACATCCTACATGCATCCTACAGACAACTGACTGTATATGAGAAGTGGACTGAGTGACCCCTCGTCCCTCGCGTTTCAAACAGGAAGTACCTGCTGGCTCCAAGAAGCCAAAATCTCATAGACTTCTATTTAGAAATAAACAGCTAAACTCAGTCATTTTTCAGAATGATCATTCTTGCTATAAATTTGTTCTGGCTAATCCTATTTTTTAATTTCCAGGAAATTTTTTGCAGAGTGCAAGTTATTCAGAATAAAACTAGGTGGCTTTGCATTGAACGTTTGATTTACAGATTCCCCCGAGCTTGGTTTCAGTGGAAAGGGTTTGGCATCTAACATCCTCCCTCCTTATCGGAGAGAGAGGTTGCCATAGAAATGTAGACTCAGACCAACACGGACCAATCACGGACATCTGGTTCCAACATGGCATCGGATGTATTGCGGAAAAATGGCGACTGGATTGACTTCATTTGGTTGGAACCGGAAGCAACTCATTTTCTATGGGCGATTTTGCAATCACACGTGATTTGCTGTTGTGTTTCCTGATTTGCAGCTGTGTTTCAGTATTTGTTCATTTGTACTGGGATTTGTTGTTGTATCTTAAATGTAAACGTGTCTTGCACCTCTCCAGCACCATACTTCATATGGCTGATGAATGAATCCAGTAAATGCAGTATATGGAAATAGATATAATATTGTAGTTATTGTGTTTAGCATAAGTTGCGGTTGAATTGTTCTGACAGAAATAACTGTAGTTGCGCAAAGCCCAATCTTTTTGTAAATATAACATGACTGAATTCTAACTTAGCTCTTTATCCGACTTGACAGTGATTATAAGTGCTTCATATCCAGCATAGAAAAAAGTGTGTTTCGCATATTTTGGCACTTTCAAAAGCAAAAGTATCTGAAGGATTAAGTTTAGAGCTCTTCTACATTCTTCAGTGTAACCATGCAACAAAAAAAAGATGCAAGGGAAAAAGAAAGAGCTTAATAAATGCAAGTTTTTGACATATAAAAGTCTGAAACATGTCTGAAGGAGAAGTTTGTCCTTTGAAGAAATGTGAGCTCCACAATAAATCCTTTAGACAGTGGACAATATTCATTTATTTTTTTTTCCAATAAATGCAATGAGCTTTTGACAGAAAAATGAGATTGTACCAACTATTAAGTTCTCCTTTTAAGTTTAAGTGTCCCAAAAGATTCCATTTCAGGGTCATTTTGACTTTTGTCTCCAGCTGTAAATTGTATTTACCACAGACAAATACAAACTGATCCTATAAACTCTGATGTCCTTTATTGGTTTTTTGAAAGGCTGAAATGAAAGCATAATTGGCAAAGCCTGTTCGATTGGAGTTTATTTAACCCCACTTCTAATCCTCACGAAACAACAACTAGGCTGGACAGAGTAAAGTGACGTTTTTTTGGGTCCACCAAATTAAATTTCCACTATGTAGACAAATTTGAACTTTCAGAAATCATAAAAGCTAGCTCAAAAATGTATTTCCCTCATAAATATGGAACATAAAACAAATTTTAAGCAAGGCTCAAAATCTGTCTAGTTTTGGCGTAAAGTTGTATTTTATTATATCTGTCACAATCTACAATTCTGCTTTGTTTTACCTGTTGTGTCTTGTGTACAGGTTGGCTTTAGGTTCATTTTCCTGGAGGGCTCTGCCTCTCTCCAGTGACCCTCCATGAGAGGCGCACAGCTGCCTTCACTTTAGATTCATTTGTTTGAGCTCTATTTATGTGTCTTGGAGTGTTTCTTTAGTTCAGGGTGTTTTCTTGGTATCCATACCTGAGTCATACTGTTTTCTAGTCCTGCTATGTTTGTTGTGGAGTTTTTCCCCACCTAGAGTAGCCTTTTATGTTATCAAAAAAAAAAAAAAACTTGTTCTTCCCTCAACCTTCTAGTCTAGTCCTGCATGGGTCATCCTGATACACTGTGACAACATGAGAGTAAAAGGTAAATCCTCTCCTTTAAGACTGCTGCTAAAATGATCACTTGTGGAGCTATGCCATTAAATACCTTTGGCTTGTCTTTAAATTCGAGGGTAAAATGTGTACAATAGAGATCATAGTTATTCAACTTGATATCAGTATCAAAATCTGTCCAATCCAATCCAATCCACTTTGTTTATAGAGCACATTTCCCAAATCAACAGTTCCCGAAGTGCTGTACAGAGACAGACTAAAATTTAATGCAAAATAGAACAATGAAATGAATAAATATAAGATGAACACATATAAAAACATGGAGGACCACACCGGAACCCTCTCCAGGAATTAATACATACCAAAAATACCTGCATAAAAAAGTTGTTTTTCATCAGAGAGCAAGGACATTTCAATCAAACACAAACTCTACAGTAGACCCTTTACTGACTTTTTAAACCAGTCGGTCTCAATATTTGGACCTTACACGTAAATGGAGTCCTGCCAAATTGCTCTGAGCTATGATCTCTGTTGAGTGAACATGAATTTATTCATGCCACCTGATTAGCATCTTACAAGTTTGCTGTCCAGCTTATATAAAGCAAACATTCTTCGGGTGTTTTGTGGCAGTGATTGGCATCCTCAACAGATCAGCAAAAGATGCTGATTTATTCAGATGTATAGGTGATGCTGATGCTAAATGTCAACACATTTGTACACACAGGTCCCTTACAGCTCATTGTTTTAATAAAAAATACATTTTCCTGTTAGTAATTGGATCATAGACATAGAAACAATTTAATTGATTTTAAGCTTTCGTGACTAAACAATAAACTCATAAAAAACAGTCAGTACAAAAATAACTGCAGACCCTTGTGGACTTTCAGTTTTGTGGTTTCTGATTTTACAACAATATGTTACTAGTATTGGTTGAAAGGCATTTTTTATTTCAAGACCTTGGACTCAATTCTTAAATGCCTGAACAGCCACCTCAAGTGTTTGGAACAAAAGTGAAGGTCTGGAAGAACAAGCATTTTGATAAATCTCATTCATCATAAATATTCATGCCGAGAAAGCACACTCTGTTTACAGCTGTTTTACTTCCAGTGGGTCTGGGAGTTCTGCAGCTGCACTCTTTGGGAACAAAGCCTGTAAACACCATATTAGACTTGGCATCTGGAGTAGTTTGTGTCCAGGTGCTGTTTCGTTCTAACTTTGATCAATTCTGTTTTATTACATTATAAATCAGGGATTTTGCATGAAAACAAAGCACATTAAATAGCAGAACATGCAAGCACTTCTGCAGTATAAAGTATGGCAAACTGGCAAAAGACCAATAACTGCTGCAGTGAGCACAAGTCTTTTTACAGCTCTTTCCTGTATTTTTCTTTACTAGTTTCCAATTCTAAAATAATCTATTAAATGTAAAGATAGGGTGGTTAAAACACATAAAGCCAAAAAAAAAATCAAAATTAAGATTTAAGATAAATAGAATAAAAGTTTTGGTATTGTATTTGGGTTGTGTTGAGTCTGTTGTTTAGGAAGAGTGAGTTTTTGAAATATCAGTGTGTAGGACCATCTACTGTCAAAATGATAAACTGGGATGCAGTCTGCCTAGAAAGTGTCTGCAGTTAGTTTGAAATGTGTGCAGACGTTCATCTTAAAAAGGCAAAACAGGAACACATTTTTCAAGTTAATTCTGAAGATATGCAAGGTGGTCTTCTTCCATTTTCCTTTTTTTTTCAGTTTACAGCATTATAAGATTTCTGCTCAAGATTAGCTAAATTAAAAAGCAATAAAATCAAATTCACCCAGAAAGCTTTTTGAACTGATTCCCAGAAACACTAAGATATGTAAAAGTGGGCCAAAACAACTTTAGCTTGAAGGTCATGAGGCTTCCAGTGAATCTGCTCACCCCCTACCTGCACTCCACACCCGCCCTGGCAGGAAATTATCGTGGACGTGCATCAGGCTCGCAGGAGAATACCTCTGGTGCTGAAGTCCAGCTTCACGCTGTTTCCAGGATGTTATCTCTGCTGGTGAGGTGGAAACGTCTCACGCAGTCACAGACACATGTGTGTTGACCTTGTTGCCTTTTGGTTTTATCATCTGCCTCTGCACTGAAAGTGTCCTGTAGTGAACTTTGTATCTGACTTTGTTGCGTGTTAAAAAGAATTAACAAAATTTAACTCACATCCAGCAAAAATCCATTAGTTTTTTTTTTCTTTTGCTGATACTTACATGACGAACAACATTCTAGGAGGAAAAACACTCACAGAGGCTGTTTGGCTCTTTGCCTTTGAATTCCTATTTTTAGTGAGTTTCCTTTTTTTCTTTTATGCAGCGTCAAGCAGAGGAAAAATGACAGGAGAAAGGATCCAGTTAAGTCAGCGTAAGTCTGGTTCTCATTTGTGCTGACCTTGTGTTACAGAACTCCCTTGCCAGTGTCACTCTTACTTCACACTGTAAGAGGAAGGAGAAAGCAAGAGAGGTAAAAGAGCAATGGAAATTACAAGGGAAACAAAAAGTACCTGTGATGGTGAAACAGCAGAATCAGATTTCATCATACTGATAAAAAAAAAGCTATTTCTGACCTCTGCTTCAATGTTAATTAGTGAGAAATTAAAAGCAAACACAATTGCTTCAGTTTATTTTACCTTGCTATATAGTTGTGTCCATTCTAAAGAAACATCTGTTAGCACAATGTTAAAAATAGCACCACTAATCAGTTTTAAATGCTATAAAAAAGGCTGGTAAAACAAGCCCCTGGATTACGTTGCAGAGCAATCAGTCATAAAGGGACATTGCATGAAAAAATCTATGTGTTTCTAGAAAAATATTAAGTTACCTACAAGTATGAAAAGTCAGTGCCAAACATTTCCCTTTACGGTCTGTGTGTTGAGTTTTACAATACTGAAAGCACCTTGGGTTATTTTTGAAAAATTAACTATATCAAATAATAATGAGGTTTGAGGTACCAAACAATTTGTTACTTTTTACATTGTAAGATGCGTTTCAAAGTGTCTTAGTAAATCATGACATTTTTAATAACATTGACATTTTAAATGTTTACATTTTAAACTAGTTGGTTGTCAGTAACATTGGATAAAATAGACTTTAGTTTTTAGTTTTTGAGGCAAAATAAATATCCCCCAACAACTTCTGGATAAAGCCCATCTGCTGGACGATTTAAACATGTAGTTGTAGGGTTAGATAAGCTAATTATTTTTCTAAGTGTTCTGGTATATCGCCTGTCTGCCCCGGGGGAGGATCCCTCCTTCATGTGGACACCCCTGAGGTTTCTTCTTTTTTCCGGAATCCGTTTTTTTAGGAGTTTTTTCTTATCGCGAAGGAGGGTCTAAGGGCAGGGATGCCCAGTTTAGTTTAGTCTGTTTAGTTAGTTCAGTTTAGAATTTTCCTATTAAATTCTGTGTTGATGATCCTTAGGATTTTATGTTTACTTTACAATTGCCGGTACGAAAGGCATTGAGAAAACTGTTGAATTAAATTAAATTGAAATACATACATTGAGGGAAAAATATTTGTCAGTCACTGGTTCTGCAACATATGAAGTTTGAAATGTTCATAATGGATGCAGTTCATCTGTGAGAGACAGAATGTAAACAGAAACGTTTGGGAATTCAAATTGTATGATTTTTACTAAAATTGCGTATTTGTAAAAATGCAGAAAATAGATATTTTGTTCCCACAAATAAGCTATAATTCTGTCCCTCACAGACCTGTTACTTCTAGATACGTAGATATATTCTCCACTTGTTACCTGTGTTTATATCACCTGTTTGAATTGGTTATCTGTAAAAAAGATACCTGTCCAAACCCTTAAACAGTCGGACTGCAACCTCTCCACCATGACCAAGACCAAAGAGCTGTCAAAGCACACCTGAATAAGACTGGCTGAACCAGTTTACAATAAATAAAGAGCTTGATGAGATCAACTGTTGAAGCAATTAATGGAAGAAATACAGTACAAGATTACTTACAATCTACTTCCACCTGGAGCTTCATGCAAGAGCTCACCTGGTGGGGAAAAATAATCTTGAGAACAGTGAGGAAACAGCCCAGAACTACATGGAGTTGTGGTCAATGACCTGAAGATGGCTGAGACCACTCTGACAAAGCTTACTATTAGTCATCATGAATCATACCCACTGTGACACATAAGGGTAGAATCACTATGCGTAGGTGCTGATATTCTGCAACAGATCTTTTTAAGTGGGACAACTTACTGAATTGGTGGCTGCCAAATACTTTTTTTGCCCTGCTGTAAGTATAGTCCTATAAGTCAGTCAAATTTTTTTGGCAATTAGTTTTCAAAAATGTCTAATCTATCAGTGATAGCTGATCAGATTAGTACCTGTGCAAAAGCCCACGACTCTCCGTCCATCCATCCATCCATCCATCCATCCATCCATCCATCCATCCATCCATCCATCCATCCATCCATCATCTTCGGCTTATCCATTACCGGATTGTGGGGTGTAAGCAAAGATGCCCAGACAAAAAGCAGTTCACCAAATACTGAGCTACGTCAACCCAGATTGGCGTCACTGGTGTCCCACTTTGGAGCCAGGCCTGGGGTTGGGGCTTCTCCCATGGGCCCTGATCAGGTTCAGCCCAAAAAAATGATATGGGATCACTATACTGTAGGCCAACCACTTGTAGGGGGGCTCAAAAGTGGCTGGTGCAATATTATACCAATGGTTTAATTATTGAAAAAATTTTCACGATGCACAATTTTTTTTGTATTTCTTATTTGATTTTACTTAGTTTTGGAGCAGCCACAGTGTTGCGGTTGGCAGAAGATGAGACGTTGGAGAGATGTTTGTAAGACTAAAACTGTACTCTCTGGCAATGGTTTTCGGTGGTTCATAATTAATCAATTTTACTAAAAAGAGGGAATTCAAAGTAGGATAAGTCCTGCATTTTTAATAGAATCAGGTTATAAAATATTTTAAAGGCAAGCCCTTACCTTTTTTCTTCCATTTAAGTCATTGAAACCTTTAATGGGTTTGTCATTAACCCAAAATGCATTAATCATACAACTACACTGTTCTGGCGACTTCCATAGGGAATGATGCACAATGACCCACCTGAGCCTGAATGGGCCATTCAGCCTGGCCCAAGTCAAAATGTCTCCAAATAGCTTGTTTTGGAGAGGGGTACTTTTGTGCTCTGTAGCTGTTGATTTTCTGGAGTTTGACGGTCACATGGATGGCACCCAAAGAGAAAGAAGAGGAAAAAAGTCAGAGAGGACTGAGTGAACGACTGCCAGGAATATTCACTCTTCTCTGTGCAAATGCTCTAATTGATTCCATGCCTCTGTCTTCACAACTGCTGTGCTCTGTTCTCTGTCCCGCCCTATCCCGCTGCAGCATGTAACTGCCCTGGGAGAGCTGGTCCTGATACAAATGCCTGTCTGCCTATTAGAAAAGTCATAATGTTAGCAACAGTTCACTTTTTGTTCACATCAAAATCTTTACATGTCTTTTCATTTTGTTTTATCTTTTCTTTGTCAGTGTTCATATAAAGACTCGTTATTTTTTTCCTGCTAATGCTCCTGTGTCCTTTCCATTAACACTGCACTTTGTCTGTCTGGCTATGTTTTAGAGATGAAAGTCAGCTATTCAACAGAAATATTCAACTTTAAAAAATGGTTGTGGGCTTGAACCAAGAGGGTTAGACTAACAGTCAGAGCAGTGAAGGAAAACTACCTGACAACAAAAAGCGCACACAGGCAGAAACCTGCTATTGTGAGTCTTTACAGAGGAAATATTGTGTGCTAGTGGAAGCAAAACATGTTTTACATTACAAGTGATTAGTTACATCTATGACTGAAAGATTGATGGACTGCCACCTTTTTTTTCACTTTTTGATGAAAAAAAATATATGTAAAGCTACACTAAATATTTTTTCAGCATTTTAAAATACCACTGTTGCCCATTTATTTCTCTGTGGCTCTGCATATCACATGTCCACCTGATGTTTTTCTACTGTTGGCAGTGCAGATCCCAAAGCTCTGTAAGGAGGTGCGAGTTACTGACTGCTTACAGTCAAAGAAACAGCTGGCATTATCCTCTGCAGGTTTTTCAAATGACCACCAGCCTCACTAGGGGGTTTAGAAACAGCGTTCCATTTCGATTATTTGTCTACAGTCCAGAATGTATGCATGCAAACTATCAAACAGTCATGAATTCAGTAAAAACAGAGGACATCTGTTAGCATATCAGATTTTTCCATTTTTTGAACACATTTGGGAAAGCCAAAGTACATTTCACAGAGTTATAGATTTAGTTTGTTTAAAAAAAAAACTATTTTAGTGTAATCATAATCAACTGTTATCCAACAGAAAGTTATTCAGTTGGAGGTTAATGTCCAATACCCAATGATAAAACTTTGATGATCCTACTTTTTTTTTTTTTTTTTTTTTTTTTTTTTTTTTTTTGCTATTTAGCCAGAATTTTTTTCTGATTACTTGAGATATTTGCCAGCAATTAAAGAACGTCCCCTTTCCTCCCCCCCCCCCCCCCAGCCATTCTATGTAAGAATAATGGCTTTGTCACTGAAAACGATAGAGCATTCAATGTATATATATGGTTTGCTACAAGCTGTATATCAGAAAACAACAAAGACAATGTTATTCTGCTATTGTCTAGAAGAATTGTAGAAGGTTTATCAAACGAAATATTTAATGTTCTGTTCTATTAAAAGGCTACAAATGTGTTTGTAAAAGTTAGTTTGTCAGTATTCTAAAATGGAGTGTTAGGACCACAAAAAAAAAACAAAAATAAAGTCATCAAATTGTGAGAAAAAGTCAACATTTTATGAAAATAAAATCATAAATGTAGCATTTAAAAAGTTCTTTTACCAGGAAAAAGTCATGCTTTTTCCAAATTAAAGTTGGGATTTCATGAATATAAAGTTGTACATTTAAAAGACAAGGTAAAGCAGTTGCCCCGAGATTCTTGAGCTGTTTAATGTCCATCCGGTTTCTCTGAATTGTCTACAGCATAAGTTAAACAGGTGGGCTAAATTTCAGTTAAAAAAAACACAACCTTGTAAAATTACGGCTTTGTGAAGCATATTTGTGCAATATTTTTCTCATAATGGGGCGGCAGTGGCTCAGGTGGTTGAGCGGGTTGTCCGTTGACCGAAGGGTCGGCGGTTCGATTCCCGCTCCCACCAGCCAAATGCCGTTGTGTCCTTGGGCAAGACACTTCACCCTCCCTGCCTCCAGCGTGGCTCCACCGGTGTGTGAATGTGTCTGAATGATCCCGGTGATGGTCAGAGGGGCCGTAGGCGCAAAATGGCAGCCACGCCTCTGTCAGTCTGTCCCAGGGCAGCTGTGGCTACATCAGTAGCTACCATCACCAAGCATGAATGAGGAATGAATGAATAATGGACACAATGTAAGTACTTTGAGCGTCTGCAAAAGTGCAGAAAAATCCAATCCATTATTATTATTATTACTATTTATAATTTTACATCCTAATTCTCTTATATTTCTATATTTTTCTTCTTTTTTTGGTACCTCTGATACTCCGTCCCATTATTCCTTACATCCTGTGGTGAATAAAAGAACCACTTTATTTTTTGCCATTCCAGTTTCAAACTTTTTTTTTTCTAGCATCACATTTATCTGAGCTGTCTATCGCTGCAGTGGCTTAAAGAAGAAGGATCATCCTATTGAGAGCTTTACTCAGGCAAGCTTCAAAAAGGTTCGCTCAAAATGAAGCTGCCAAAGAAAGACTTAAAGCGTTTAGGGAGAAGATTGGTCATATGCTGCTTTTTTGACTAGAGGACCTATGGGGATCAAGCTTATCTGTGAGAAAAGCAAAGCACTTGTCATTTCAGCTTAACTAACTGCTCTGCTTAAAAACTTAAAAAACAACAAAAAAAGAAAGACTCACTAAACTCTTTGGTCAGATTACGTTGGTCTTGAACAGTGCTGCCAAGTAGACAGGCTTATGTCTACTTTTACTTTTTGATGGCAAGTTCTGCTCTTTTTGAGATCAACTTTGAGCAGAAGAACTCGCATGGCTAATGTCATAGATGTGGGTGCCTCTTCTCAGCATAAACAACATTTAATGTGTTGAATAGAAGGATATAATAGTGGATGAAGTTGGTTCATTTGTTTCTCATCCATGATTGTATAGATGGTGGTGTTAGGATGGACCTATAATTATGACTTTATCAGAATCAACAAATATTTTTTTTTCTAAGTCAAATAAATTAACAAATCTGTTTGAGTAGTAAAAGCCTTTCAGGTAAAAAGACAGACAAAAAAGAAGTATGAAGAAAATACTTGGCACCATAAACTACAGAAAAACAGAATCTTAAGAGAAAAAAAACTCTTATTTAGAGAAAACCTGTCTTATTTTCTGTCTTGCAAGAAAAATAACCTTATCAATATACTTTTTGTTTAAAAAATAATGTTTTTCTTAAAACAAGAATTCTTGGCAAGACCATTTTTCTTACCCCATTGGCAGGTTTGTTTTACATTTTTTTTCTAATTTCAATGGAATAGGTTTTGCATGCCTTGCATGCCTTTTTGCGTACTTTCTGCAGGAATACACACAGCTCAGTAAAACCTTTGAGTAAAAGTTTTACAATCTGCTTTGGACAAAATAATTAATTCATCTCCATTTCAGTGGTAATTTTTAAACATCCTGAGGTATCTTTAACTGTCACTAAACTTATTTGTCAAGCTTTATTGTTGGAAATTGTCTTAAAGGTGTTATGTTCTGAAAAGACAGAAAAATAACAGAAATGATTCTACTTTGATTTTGCTACTTTCTGTTGTTAATTGACACTATCAGACTGATAGTCCAAATAATTTTGCTTCCAATTTTAGAGATTTGAGTTCATCAAGGCTGCATTCACGATTTTCTTGTTCTGATTGTTGACTACTAGATAAAGCTGGCAGCATTGTATAGTTGCATAGTTTTATTCAGCCAAGATCTTCATGTCTAATATTTGAATATCAGGCACAACAGTGTTCCAAGAACACATACATGATCTTCTCCCTGCTATTTTAAAAATGGGCTATTATTTTGCTATTATCTTGTCTTATCGATCGAAAAGCATGTATGTCCCAGAAAAAGTTGGATAGCTTGGATATATATTAAGGAGAGTGATTGACAGCACAAAAAGCCCAAGCAAACTCTTAAATCAAGGAAAAAAATCTTCACATGTGATGCATAAAACCGAAAATGATTTAAACCCTGAACTCGACCCCAAAACAGAACCAAGACTAATAACTAGACAATAAAACAAACACTTGCAAAGTACAAACTATAATAACCAAACCCTTTAGATAAAATAGGAAATGCACATTGAAGACTTTGTCAGATTTTTAATTTGGAAAATAAAGTGTTGGCAATGTTGATTACTTAATTGTGATCATTACATGAATAAACCACTGAACATTTTGTTTTGTTTTTTTATCCTGAGCAGCCCCAATTTCCAATGACATTGGTATTTGAGTCAGTTTAGCGCAGCTCCTGTGTTTGATTACAGCTCAGTATCTCAGCGCTCCAAATGTCTCCCAGAGGGTCTTTAATAGGCTGTTTTGGTGAAAATAACAGAAAGAATAAAGGTCAAGTCTGTTTTAGTCAGTATTAGCAATGAAACCACGTCCTTCTGTCTATGGATAGGACAGAGCAGGAAAGAAAGTTCTTTTGCTTAAAATTTCATTCAAACATGTTTCAAGTTTTGCCAGCTGTAAAGTTTGCCATTTTCCAAATGGCAAAGGGACTTTCAAACTTTTTATCTTTAGAAAGTTCAAATAAAACTAGATTGTGTCAATCAAAATGAACGATCCAGCAATAGCTGAATTGAGTCGCATTTAAATTCTGTTTTACAATGTAAATATTTCTAATAAAAACAGCTGGACTCTGTAAGAATGAGTTTAGTGTTTTAACCAATGACAGGATAAGCGAGATATCAGACATAGTAAACCGTAAATGTTGAAGATTTATGCTTCTTTCTGAATAACCACCAAAGTGTCCCAGTAGCTCAATAGTTACTGACATGTCCATTCAGAACTTTGATGGAGTCAACTCTCATTGCCTCTTGCTCTGTGACCTCTCTTGTTATTTTCTTCACCTCTTTTTGCCCTGAACTCTGATAGTTTGAGAGATTTAAGTGCTTCCACCGGGGTATCATATCTTTCCATAGCTCCTTTCTGTCATGCATACCATACAGTACTGTCATTTTGAACTATCCCATGAGGTAAACACAGTTCTACATCCCTGTAGTCTGAGGTAAAACAAGTGCTGGCTCAGTTTGGCAATGATAAGGGATAGAAATGTTAAAAAAATTGCACATTTTTTTAAATTATATTTTATTCAAGAATTCCAAGTGTGGTTGTTGGTTCAAAACCACAAATTAGTTCATTAAAAGTAGAAAAATTCATCATTTTGAAGTTTTGGTTCCAGTGTTGTCAGTGTGAAAAATGACCGCAGTAGGTCTTCTACCTGCAGAAAGACAGTGGAAACTTGGATTCAATCTAGGTCAAAAGATTAATAGCAAAATATAAATTTGACTTAGCACCCAGTGGACACAGGGAGCACAGACATCTATAAATCTGCAGACCTTTGCACTTGATGAAGACGTTTTTAAAAAATAATGTAACTTAGACTGAAAAAAAAAAATACAAAATTGAATTTTTATTATTAAACTTACGACTTACTATTTTTTACAACTGTTTTAATAAAAGCTGCATTAACTCTGCAAAACTTAAAAAAAATCCTAATTTGTTAGAGTTAAAATGGTTTTTCAAAATCTTTGATAAAATTCACACTTTTTGCAAAATCATTTTTTATTAGATACAGATAGTATATATTAATATACAATTTGGTAGGCTTTTGCTCACAACATATTTTAAGATGTGAAAATATTTACAGACGTGTTTAGGAAAAAAGCTTCTTATTTAGCCACTTCCTCAAATTTGAAACACAATTTTACCCAGATGTTACTTTTATTAAAAAGAATAAAATATCAATACATTTTCCTTTTATTTCAATATAGCAAGTAGTCATATAAAAAATAAACATTAGATGATTAAGTCTCACCAGAAAGTTTTGAAAATCAGATAAACTTTTCTCACCAAATGCGTTTTAGGAAGCAGTGATTTTGAAATGAGCAAGAATATCCTTTCTACTGCCTCTAGTGGACAGTAGAAAGGATATTCTACTGGGGAGGATTCCTCGTTCCTGTGGATACCCATGAGGTTTCTTCTTTATTTTCTGGAATCCGTTTTTTAAGAAGTTTTTCCTTACCAAGAAGAAGGGTCTGAGGGCCGGGATGCCTACTTTAGCTTAGTCTGTTTAGTTTAGTTTAGCCATTACCTATTGAATTCTATGACTTCATGTTCTTTATGATTTAATGTCTATAATACAATTACTAGTATGAAGCCCATTGAGATGACTATTGTTGTAATATTGGGCTATTTAAATAAAATTGAATTGAATTGAACTGAGTTTATAGGGTTTAAAGAGCTAAATGCTTAGTCAAGAGGTCTGATTTTTTTAATGAAACTAATAAAGCCAAATAAATGCTTTCTCCATGTTGAGATCATAACAGTCAACTCTTCTGGCTCTATTTTCTCCACCAGTTTCAAGCAAAATTGTTCTGCCATCTGTCTTTATGTAGAAATATAAACGTAGACACCAGCACTCACCATGTGGGGTTTCTCGTTGTCCCCACAAAAATGGATGTGAGTCACTATTCCCCCTTACATTTCTAACGCTGGATTTTCTGACAGGCAGTTAGTTAAGTGCTGAAAATGCATCTGCCTTCTTTTCACGCTTCCCTTGGTTCCCACTGTGCAAGTCATCCAGGTTGTAAAGTATACGTTCTGTGGTTGCACACAGCTCAGATGAAGTGAAATCCCGATAGTGTGGCATTTTGCTCAGAGGAACAGTAAGATGTCAAGGCCAGCGAGCTGTGGATGAAGGGGGAGAGATGGAGGGGTAAAGCACTCTGGTTGGCAGAAAACCCAGCAGACTGTGTGTTGGAAGAAAAAGATCATGTGAGAAAAATATTTCTTCCAAAATCAAGCTATAGTAATCCATACTTTTTGGTATGAGGAATGTGCTTAATGGGAATTCTTTTGAATGTCTGCAGCCACTGAGGGTTTAAGTTAGGGTTTTGTTTTACACAATCACATGTAGAAAAATCTTAGCAGTATCAAATAAGGAGTTTTCTCTGACTATATTCCAATCCATATGGGCAGTGTGAACACATCTGTTTCTTCATTTTTTTTTAATTAACCATCTCAAACAATGCTGACATGGAGGTGTTTATTGACAAGGTGAAGTTAAGTCTAGTTACATCCATAGCAGTATGAACTGCAAAAAAACTCTTTACTTTTTGAGAGGTTTTACATTCATGTGCTGTAAGAGTCAATTAGTTGACTTTGGGTAAATATTTTTTATCATTGTCTTAAAAAAAAATTGCTTTTGCCTGGTCACTATAAAGCCTTATTTACACTGAGCGGTACAATACGGTTTAGAATGGTCCAGGCAATTCAGGTGAGTGTTTCCCCTAAAAGTCGGACCGTGTGGGATGCGAACCGTTTGGTAGTTTTGCGTCATAGCAGTGTCACTACAGCAAAAGCGAAACTATCAACAACAACAATGCAAGTCATCCAGGAGCTCGTCTTTTTTCCCCACTTGGCTTTCGGTAGGTACTTCATATATACAAGTCATTTCATTTGTTTTAAGAGAAGATTGCAGGGGGCAAAAAGGAATACAGCTGAAAAAAAGTTTGGAGCATTATTTTGTTGTAATGACCCTCCACCAATCGATGGGTTTCATTGTGTGACGACAGTAGATCCACCCTAACTGGTACTTTCCATTTTTCTGTGTACCTACAACCAACAGGGCCCAAAAATGGTACAGTCCATTACAGTTTAATGGGTCCATTTAAAAATGGAAATGCTCAAAATACTGTACTGTACCACTCAGTGGAAACAAGGCTTAATACTAAAGTCTGATAGTTGAGTGACTTTTCTAATATTTATTCATTTCTAAAAGAAAAACACGACTTGTTGGTTCCACGTATAGTCCAGAGCTTTCTTGGATAGGCATTCACATCTATAAACCGCAGTCCCAAACTGCCTCAATTTTAAACTGATAATGTTCTTTTTTTCTATACATTTGTCTTTTGCTTTGAATTATCTGCTCTTAGTATTTACTTGAAGGTGAAGCGTCGCTAAACTAAAGCTGAGGCAATTTCTTTCCAAACTGTAGAAGTAGGAAAAGGCCTAGAAAAGCCTGTGCAAGAACCAACAATTCTTTACAGCTTTGTGTCCAGACAGATGTTTACTTGTACTTGTCAGATTAAATCCTTTAGTCGGAATTCAGTCAAGATGCAGATGCATCTCAGTGCGTCATCAGGGGAATTGCTTTTTTGATGTGTCATGTGGAAGTATACTCAGAGGAAGTCACAGGGTGACTGGGAGGACTGATATTTAGAATTGGTGAACTGTTTGGTAACTAAACTTTTATGTTTGTCCGTTTCACATTGCGATAAACGGATCTTTATCAGTTCATGTCGCATCACAATACTCAGCTGCACTTTAGTATGTGGCTTTATTACTGTGTGAGTACACTTTCATCAGACTGAAAAAGCAAACTTAATTGCTAGTTTGTAAAAAACAGAGGTTGTTCTGTGACTTACAGGGGAAACACCTGTCAGTTTTCCCAACAGGCTGCTTGGATACTCGATTTGAGAGTTTGGTTAAAGTTGAAACCTGAGATTGAGGAAGAAAGTTTTGGTTTTGTCTTAGCTAAAAAAAATCAGCTTTTGAATTTTCATTGCAGATCTTGATGGGGTATGGGAGCACCTCCAACATGCGTTGAGTGAGTATGGAGAATACATTCCCCCATTTTCTGGATGTCCTCAGGTAGTTTTTTTTCCCCAGTGTGGGATGGTTGATGTGCTGCTTAGAGTTTTCAGGCCCTGTGACTGCTTAGTTTTTTTTCCTTTCCAGAGGATGTTAGACTCCAATGCAAATCAGGATTAATCAGGACATCTCATGGACTGTTACTTGGTGGCATGTTACTGGGATGACCAACAAGAGAAAAGTTCCAGTGCCAATAAAGAATATGCTATGGAGACATTGCCTCTTAGCAATGGAACATTTTAAAAATGAACAAAAAAGGTTCCACAAGGGTGAAAAAACCTTTTCTTTTGTTTTGTTTTTAATCCAACACTTGGACTGGAGTGTTAAATCATCAACTGCATCTGCAATACTGTTCCCTTTGTTGGTTCAAATAACATTTTTGCCCATTTTGGTGCATGACAACAAAGCTCACCGAAACAAATTAATAGACACTCTTCAAGGGCATTTGTTCTTAAATCAGTGTTTGTCTTTAATGTCTAAAATTGCACTTCTTCCTGTCTTTCAATGGCCATTTCAAAATAAGAGGTATTTTCTCAGACATTGCCTTTGGCTCTCACTGTAAAAACTCAGCTTTTTTTCTCCTTTGGATAGAGGATGTCGCACATTCTCAGGCACGCACTTTACAGCCAGCTCTCGTTTATGCAAGTTTGTGCCTCAGAAAAATCAACACCTTGGTTAGTTTCTTGACTGTTTTAACTTTTTAGTGTCACGTCAAACATTCTTTTGTTGTGGCAACCATGGGAAAGGATCACAAAATAAACATTTTTGAATAATGTTAGCCATTACTGTACCTTATTGTGTACCAGATGGACACCACTGTCGACTGACCTCTTGTGAACCTAACTATGCATTGTTTAGCCTCAGTGCTAAAAAAAAACAATACATTATGTCTGGGTTTGGAGTCTTTCTCACACTCTCTGTCAACAGGGAGTGCCTCACAGTTGACCTCACACAATCCACTCTTAAGATGTTATGCCTGTAAGATGTTATGCTCATGACATGCTTTGTACGCTTTACGTAAATAGTCAAATTTTCTTATACACACTGGATATTCACCTCTACTACAGGGTTTGTGCTCATGGTCCTTTCTGTGGTTCAAAGCCGCTTGTTGCAGGCCCTAAACACAGGTTAAAGGAAACTGGAATGAAGTCAGAAATAGCAAGGAGAGCAAACACAAGTCCAAGATTTCAAGTGGAAACTATTCAAGACTCAAGTCCCATCTGCTTTCACTTTAGAGTCTGAGTCTAACCTAAATAAAGAGCCCTCCTGAATGCTTTTATTGTCATCCTACTTGTATCCATCCTTCCTTCTCTCCTGGTCTTTTCTCTATATGTACTCTTCTGTAAACAGGTTTTCTTTACTGCTACTTTGTGCATGCTTTAGAGAGGTGATTTCAGTGTGAGGAGGTCACATTCACTCCCTCGTCCCTCTTGTTGAGGATAAAACTGTCCTAAAATAAGGAAAAACGACCCCCATAAAGACCAAATCTAATCCATCTCACATGCAACATTTGGGTTTCTCTTTTACTTTGAGCGAACTTGAATGAAGTTTGTAACTTTTTCGTGCATCTTGTTGGACTCATGCTACATTGTTGTTATTCTCATCTGTTAATCTAACAATATGTGTTGGTGTTCATATTTAATTAAAATAAATCAACGATATACAATCATTTTTTTTTACATTCCACTTATGCTCCAATTATATAAAAAAGGAAAAAAAAAACTCAGGGACAGTAGGTTGCCACTGAAATGACTGCTCTGCTGGCTCAAGAGTGAATGGAGACGATGACTACTGTTGCCAGAGTTCTGTTTTGACCACAATCAAACTGTTTGGGAACCAAGCAGTCAAAACAGCCTCCTAATGATACTGCTTAACTGCTGAGAATCCAGTGTCTGGAACTGTAGTGTTGAACCCAAATCCAGGAGACTGGGTTTCATGGCAGAAACTTCAAACATCAATAAATGAACTTAAATCATGAACAAAGTTGTTCAACATAAACATGCAAAAAATATAAACCAACAGGGGAAACAAAAAAAGAGTGAAAAATGAAAATGCGATCCAGGTTTGCTTGACTAAACAAGCATGACCAATGAAATCTCAACCAAAAAGGCACCAATGCTCATGTATAAAAGTCATGAAAGATTTTTTTAACTTTCACAGGTATAATATAATATGCCAGTAATCCAAAAGTAAATTACTACTTCTCCCTTTCTTGATCAGTCTGGGTTTAATTTTCCAAGAACTTAAAGGTCTTTACTAGTTCCACCCTCTCTCTTTTGTATAAGGACTGATCTTTAAGTGTTTTAGTGTGAGGTTAAAGCTAATTCCTGCCACATTGTTGAGAAAATTCATTACATTTTCTGATGTGCCCTCCTGGCTGCACAAGCAACCACATCTTAGCACAGCTGAATCAAAAATGTCAATACACGAAATAAACAAAGCTTCTTAGCTTTCTTTATGCTCACAAGCTCAAATTATTATACGGGAATGAACACATTTTAACTAACAGGATAAAAGGTAGACAAGGAGTCCTTTAAATTTATGTTAAAGTGTGTTTCTAGAAGACCAAGGGAGCTTTTGCATAAGGAGTTATGTCTTTTTAATGGGTTTTTAGCATGCTGCCTCCTTTTTCAGTCCTAGCATGGCATAGGTTGTTACACCCTGCAGCCACCCATCATAAAACAAACATCAGATGTGCTGCAGGCCCCAGCTGGCCAGGCATGTGGGATGGTTTTTTAACAAGCGCTCCTCATCTTTGATGTTTTTTCAAGTCTTTTTCACAGAACATAATACAAAAATAAGCGACATGTTATTGTTTCTACTGCACTGGAAAAAAAAAATTGTACTGTGATGATGAACTTCTGACCCACATACATCAACTGTACATTTACTGGTAACTCTGTTTACGAAACAGTCTAGTCTGCCGAAGTCAGGATTGGCCCACAAGTCAAAGGAGGGCAGAGCGTGCCCTGGGAGCTTCTGTGTGACCTCATGCAGCCGGCATAAAGAGGCAGACTCCACTGCCTTCAATCTGTCTAATTCTTCCTTTGGGAACTCAAACCAGCCCATTCATGAATAAATCATGAAGTACATCATTTTATCAGAAGCCACACATGCACCTTTTATTTTTTTATTCCTGCAATTTATAAAAGAAAGCCTCATCCTAAAAATATAACCACCTAGTTCATCTTTGCATTGAGGCAAGGTGGGGATTTTTTAATACGAACACTTGCTCATTTATTTTCCTAGCATGTATTTGTCCTTTGGGTCTCTTGTTGTGAAGGGGGCAATTAATTCTTGAATTCATTTCCTTAGATGCATGGTAGTCCCATGTGAACTGTGGTTTCTCTGTGGGATTCTCTCTGGCTCCAACAAGGCCAGCCTCAGCCAGCCATATGTCACATTAAATAGATACATTTTGTCCTTTAAAAAACATAAGCTTGTAGAATGAGGTGACAAATTATGTATTTGCCAAGAAAAAAGGGAGATTTATCTTTTGCTGACAACTCGTCCAGCTAGTCTTTCTTTGACCCAAAGAACTAGATCCACATGATGCAGATCTGGAGGTTAAAGGTCAGCAAGAAAAGTGGCTAAGAAAGATGAGAAATGCTTCAATGAGAGGTCAGACAACAGACCTGAAGAACCACCTGATGTTTCTTGTGAGTAATGTATGCAAAAATGTGCAGAGTCAGGAAAAACACCTTCAAAAGGGAAATGGAATATGACAGAAAAAAAATATAGTTCATGCTGATTTATTTTAGTTCAGATTCTGCACTTGTGGGGGGATTTATTATTTTTTTGTTTATACAATGAGATTGGCCAAAGAGATATAATGCTATTGAAAATTATCTGAAAAAGATTAAAATATTATTTTTATATATAAAAATCACCAGACATCGTCATGTTTACTTCTGTGTTAAATCAGTCTCCTTACAAAAATCACAGCGTAAAGATTCAGTTTGCTGTAGTTTCAGAATCCAAACTCAGTTTTATGATTGTAAAAAGATCTCAGTATATATCAAATATTTACTGTAATGGTTATCACAATGTCAGAAAATTAAATAAATTATATTCAGTTAGGTTTAGGTGTTTAATGAATTCTGAAAGTCTTGGTATACCTAAATTTCAAAAGGTTTTTATTTTGTATAGCACAATGTCAACCTTCACAAGTAGATGTGTTTTTTTTCACAATTGTTACCAATGATGCATTTTGGAAAACAAAAATCAACAAACTCAATGTTTTTTATAGTGTTTTTACCAAAACTTAGGATGTGCATTTATAGATCTAAGTCCATGCCACCCTAGTATTTTATTTAGACTTGGCCAATTTGGATACATATATTTATAAGAGAAGTAACTATACTGAATTTGAGTATTTTACTGTTTAGTGCTTTATATTTCATGTGTTTTAAAATATTTCAGTGTCCTAATGACCTTTTTGTATGCCCCAATTTACACTAAAGGCTAAAAGGCAAGAAAGTAAAGTAAAAATAAATGAAGTAAACTGAGCAATTTTTAATTAAACATTACTAACTTACCTATTTCCTTTTACAAAAACATACTTGTGAATGTGATGCATATGGTTTATTCAACATTTACATTATATTGATTTGAAAGTTAATTAAAAGTAAAGCGATTTTTTGGGGGACTAAACAGTTTGCTAAAGTTTACTTTAAAGAAGAAGAGGAAAGCTTCGCTGGCTGTCTGCTCACAGATGAACTCTATGCCTTTAAGGGTATTAAACAGTCTCAAAAGCGTCTACAGCAATATATACAGTGCTAATACCCATTCTGGTTTGACTCCTGATGTACTGTCCACAACATAAGTCTCATGACTGTGAAGGACATGTGTCTCAGAAGTATCAGAGACAGTTGCAGAACTAACATAAGCTGCTTTTACAGTAAGCCACAATGAAAGGCTGTAAAAAGCCATGAGTGGTAGTGTATAAGCTGCACTGGCACAGCATACACTTGAGGCTGCTCGTGGTAATTTTGGTTTTAGGACTTTGATCTGCAGAGGAAACACGTCATCGCTGCTTATTATATTTTCCTGGCAATTTGTGCTCTGTATAGATATGGATGTTTAGTAACTTTTATTAGTTTTTAAACATTACTTTTGATTTTATTTATTATCTTTTAGAAGTGACCTTTAGAAAAGATGTGACGTGTTGGACAGTGCATGCAGATTTCTTGGTTGAGTGATCTTTACGTGTGGGGAAAAAAATGTGTATTTAAAGACGGTTCAAATTTACACATACAGATTTTTTTTATTAAAAACCGATTATTAAACAATTGATTGCAACAATAAGAAAGCTGTATTTATTGATAACCAGTAATTAAAATACATTGGTGATCACATATGTAAAAAAATTAAACTGTGCTTAAGGCAGCAAAGTAGTGAAATGTCTGCCACACAAAATACCCTTTCAGACAGCATTTGGGGCAGATATTTTTTCCAACAAAACAATTTCTGCTGGAGTTATGTTATAAATTAGTTTTGAAGCAGCAGAGAAGCATTCAACGAAAAACTATGACGAAGATGAAACACACCAGCATCTGTAAATGAACTGTTTTGTAAGCCAAATTAGGATAAAAGCAAGGAACACGCTTTGAAATGATCTGAATCATGAGTCTGTCTTGTCTGGTTTGTCTGAAGAAAAAATTATACCCAGAAATTAAAGTGCCAGTCCATTGCTTATTTTGTTTGTGTGAAAAACAAAATGTTAAATGGCCACAAGAAAAATGGAATTTAAATAAGTTCCACATGCACAAAGCTGCATCATTAAGATTGTCATGTATGATGCATGCTGTGTGTCATTACATTTTTTTTATTGTTTTAGTCAACAAATGCTGTATGTGAGTTATCGTATGTATTACTTTTAAAATACGTCACACAATTTACATATTAACAACTTTCATTTTTAAACAAGCTAAAAAAAATCAAAAGTTGCAAATATTTGAGCAGCTGAGCTCCATTTTATTATGTTGTCCAAATATAGACAAAAACATTTATAATATATGCATTTTAATTTATTTATTTAATTTTCCAATCAAGTCATGATTAATCATTCAGAGTTTGATTTAACCATGCATAGATGTATTTCTCTTTTGTCTTCTTTTGTATTTTAATTTGCTTGAAATTGCTTGAAATAAATCAATTTCAAAGTCAAATATAGATCACATACATATAATATATACATATAAAAAACAATACATTTGATTGACAGACAAGAAAAACCAAAAAAGGTTGTAAATCACTTTGTAAAGCACTTTAACTGCAATGCCCAAGTTACTGACTGACTAATTCTGAACGTGGGTCATAATTATGTTTGTCTTGGACGTATACAGATTGGAGGAACACTAGCGTAAACACAAAAGACATGTTTAAGGTGTCCTTCCTCTCGAAGTTTTGCCCTTATGCCATGACTATTTAATTGTCTTTTACCTTAAACAGTTTAACAGAACATTTTGATTGGGAGTCCTGCACACAGTAAAGACTGCTTCACAGGTTCCTCACTGGGTGGCCGTCTACACCCCACATACCAAATGCTCTATAAAGGAACCCTCTTGAGGATTTGGTTCTAAGGATGGGCTTGCTTGTCTTCCAAAGTCTGTTTCACAATATTTAGAGGTTCTGCTGTATGCATTTCTAAGATTGAAATGCATTTAGACTGTTTCCTTTCAACACTAGAGCTTCAGGACCAGTTTCCAGGATATTCGCAGTTTGGGTCCAGACAAGTGACATCAATAATTTATTGATTTGTTTTCTTCTTGGTCGCTTCTGACTCTTAGACTGTTGAATTTCAGAGCCCACAGCATCCTGTGTCGGCAGATGGATGTCAGTGCAATCACTTCTGCAGCAGCTAAAAGGCAGAGGTTAACAGTTGGCTTTTACTTAATGCAGCATCACCACCCCAGAGACTTTGTAGATGTAGTTAAGAAGAAGGATAGTAGAGGATAAAAGATGAAGAGACCAAGAATGAACAGCATAATGTTTCTTTTTCTTTTTCTTTTTAGCATGGGGGATGGTCATTCAATCTACCTCTGGCTTTAAAAAACTACAAATATGTAGCTTCCCTATTTGTGATTAGACAGAAGGAAAACATTTCTGCATAACGTGTTTAGAAATAAATAGAGTTCAGCATACTTTGAAAAATCTTATTAAAGTAAAAAAAAAAGTTTTTTCGCTACTGTGAGGTAAAAGACTCTCTTCAATGAGAATGGTGTTTCTGGTGTTTTAAAGATTTTCACATGACAATTTTCTGATGATGAAGGGCATACGTAAAGGAAAATTAAGCTTAAAAATGCATTTCTTAGTATTTCCTTATTGAAATTGCTGTGAATCAGCAGCAGTAAAAAAATTAGCTGGTATCTGGCTTAAAAGTGTAAAGCTGGATAGCTCCAATAATGCTTGCCATTTTTGTTTTTGGACTATATACAAATGGATGGCGAGAAATGGAGGGAGGCTTAATCTGTGCCACCACCCCCCCCCCCACACACACACACACACACAACTTAAAGGCGTATTTCTAATGAACCCTCTGCCGCTCTGCAGAAACAATGTCCTAAAAAATGACAGTTTTTTTTATTTAGGGTAAAAAGGGCATGATCTTCATTAAACGATCACTGGGAGTGGTTCTTTAAGCAGGAAATTTCTCAAGATGAGGAAGATTTGATATTGTAATAAAATTTTTTAATTGATTTAAACAGATCCTGGTGGACACGATCAGTGTAGTTTTGCTTTTGAGACCACTGCAATGTGTGTTCACTGCAAAAAGTGTTCGAACTCTAAAAAACCTTACAAGTATCAACATACATGAAAGAAAATACATTAAAAAGGCTAGGGATGTTCATAGCTGGACATAAATCAAGCTTTAAATCATTTACTTTTGCTATATCTGAGCAGTGGCCAGCAGCAGACCATTGTCTGCAAGGAATCTCTTGTGTGCAGCCTGGCATTGGGGATGACAGCTCATGCTGAAACATGAGGACCAAATAGATTCTGTTGATCTGTTGGGTGTGTGTGTGGGGGTGCTGGTTTGAATCTTTCTGCACCTCCACTGCTCTCACATCTGGTCCTCCTCTGTGTTCTAAAAGTTGGAGGAGAGGTAAGGAGAGGACAACAGAGTGCATCCAGAAGTACAACATAAAGCCTTACAAGTTATAAATTCATCCTTTCTGCTGCCTTCTATTTCTTCTATGTGAAGTTTTTCGAAAACTTTCAAGGTAGTTGCACATCATAGGTGGGTAATCACATTTTTTTTTTATGTTTTCTTGTTTTTCCTGTTCAGTTGGTCAATGCTAATGCACAGCACATCTCCCAGTAGTAACTAATGCACATGTCAAAAAACATTTTTGACAAAAAAAAAAAAAAAAAGAAATCTGAGTGGATGGAAATGAAAAAAAAAAGTCAAAATAGGTCACAGAAGTGAAGCACAGTGTGCAACCTTGTTAACTCCCCATGACCTGTTTCCTCCACAAAAATGCAACTTAACACGTTCACCCTTCATGGGTTTTTCATAGGTTGTTTATAACATTTTGTCCCCAAAGAGAGAAATTATGCCATAATTTTTACAGTAGCCTCACAGGAGGTTCTCTGCAGTAAAACACATTTTTGGACCAAATGTTGCATAAGAAAAAAACAGAAAAAGGATAAAAATAAAAATGAGAGCTGTTTCCTCTTCCATTGCTGGTGGTTGATTGAATCTGACTGTCTCATAAACCTGAGGAATGTGTGGTGTTTTTGTGGCAACTTGTTTAACTCCAGTGCAGTTTACCTCTCCCACAGCCCCACCAGGTGGCTCCCTGGATGATCTCTGTAAATCCACTGGAGTCCCACGGTATGCTGAGGATGGTTTAGAAGCTTATTGGTCTAAAGCAAAAAAAAAAAAAAAGCAGTTGCTCTCAACAGAGTCAGGAAATGGAAAATGAAAGGCACACCAAAAGGAAGAAAAAAGCACAACAAAAAAACAAAACAAAGAGGTGCATTTAAGTTCTTGTGTTTGACCAAAAGTCTCCTCAAAATAAACAAGATGTTGGAGGTCTTCCTGGTTCCCAAAACACAGCTCTGACATCAATTTTGTGAGAAATCCCCTATGTGTTTTTATGATAGCAACCTTCGATAAACTGTTTTCAATGTCTAAATTAAAGTTTTGTGTTATTCTTTTGTAGAGTGAGGATTATTGGTAAATTCATATTCATTGTAGTGATGATCCAGCAGGAATTGCCTCTAACAGGGTAATTCAAGGTTGGAAAACAAGTTCTTGACCCTTAATGAGAATTATTTACATTCAAGAAGTGGAAATGTTTGGGACATCATTTTATTTTTTACGTTACACACATTTTTCCCCTGTTTTCCAGCAAAACCATAGATTTCCTGAGTGGATTCGTGTGTTTGCTTTGATGTGGGCTTTGTCTTGCTTGGTGTGTGTGGGCTGACGTCCGTCACGCCTTTGTGTGTGTGTGTGTGTGTGTGTGTGGCGGCGCTGAGGTGATGGGATACGTGCTCAGCCCCTTCTCACTCTGGCAGTGTTTAGATGTAGTGCGTGACCCAGAGCGCTCCATAAACCTGCAGAGTCAGGAACAAATGCAGCTGTAAAACACCAATCCTGGCAACTGAGGCAAACACTGCTGATCACAGCTTGTGCGTTTGGCCACATCTGTCTGTGTTAGTGTGTGTTTTGTTGTGTGCCTGTGGGTGCTCTATGACTGTATGCAAGTGTACGCTGTTAGGTTCTGTTTCCTTTTTAACAAGCTATGATGTGTTCTACCAAATAGGGCAGCTGCACTTACAGAAAAATAAACTCAGGAAGCATTAATGGCATCTCTGGCTGGCACACATTAAAAACATTACAAGCCTCCAATATTTACAAAAGACTTCACTGAAATTTCTAATTAGTCTGTGGGGGAGAGATCTACAGCATGAGCTTTTTCAGCTTTTATTAATGCCACAATAAAAAACACTGAATGGATTTGTTGAACAGCTTTAAGTAAGAATCCAAGAAACGCAACTACTACTACTTTCAATAATTTGAGAATTAAGCCTCTTAAAAGAGATAAATTTGAAAACTTCTAATAATTTTGGTTCTTTCTTTCTTTCTTTTTAAACAGCTGAGCATTTAAAGAACCTTTTTTCTCCCAGCCAAGGTCCTCTACCCCTAGTTGTCATGGCAACAATGTAGCTGTCACCCCCAAAGTATTCATTCATTCATTCATTCATTGTCTATTCAGTTTTTCCCTTTCGGGGTCACAGGGCTGCTGGAGCCTATCCCGGCACTTTGTGGGCAAGGCAGGGGGATGCCCTGGACCGGTCGCCAGTCTGTCACAGGGTAGAATGTCCACAATCACACACCCATTCACTCTCACACTCACACCTAAGGACAATTTAGAGTTACCAATTAACCTATGAAGCATGTTTTTGGACCCCCAAAGTAATGGGTGTCAATTAAACTACCTATTCTAGCGATTGGAGCTCAAGAATCTTTATGCTGGACAATTTACAAAACAATCCAAAACGTTTTTTAAGAGTTTTTTCTCAATTTTTTTTCAATTTTCTCTTTTTTTATATTTCAAACCCAAAGATGTCCAAAAAGAAAGAGGTTCTGGGCTTTAACTAATGCCATGGTTGATTGTTTATAAGTTATAATAGTTAATAGTTCACAAAGTTAACTTTCTATCTTTTTCTAGATACAATATCATTCTTCTTCTGCTAAATGCTGTGATTTTTTAAAAATAAACTGAAAATTAAAGTGGAGGATTTAGACATCAAAGTTTAAGTGACAAGGCAGCAGAAATACGAAAAAAAAGTAAACATCTTTTGAAAAATGTCACTAATAACCAGACAAGGCGAAGATGATGACTGACAAAAGAAATGATCAACTCCACTGAATTTTAACGAAGGAATCTAAATGTTTAATATTCAAAAACCTATTGCTTAAATGTAATCTGGTTTTCAAAACTGCAAAATAGAAACTGTAAATAGGGTATATGCAACTTTAAACAATTAAACCTATAGATATTAATAAAAGGCTTGCAGCTTTTTTTTAAAAAGAGGACAATGTTTTTGAAATATGAAAATCATTTAAGATAGGTCAGCAGTTTACAGGATGCATTTCTACTTTATTGCACAGAAAAAATGAACGACATCTTAGAGACTTTATTTCATTGTTATAAACTTGACTAGGGCTGCGTGATAGTGCAGTGGTCAGTGTGCTTGTCTCATAGCGAGAAGTTCAAATCCCAGCTGGGACCTTTCTGCATAGAGTTTGTATGTTCTCACTGTGCATCTGTGAGTCTTCTCCGGGCTCTCCGGCTTCCTTCTTCAGCTCAAAAATATGGTTTATAGGTTAATTTGTTACTCTTTAAGTGTCTCTAGTGTGTGTGTATACCCTGGACAGGGTGTACCCCCGGCAACTGTTTGCCCAACAGTAGCTGGGACAGGCTCTGGCAACCCTGCGACCCTGAAAGAGATATGGCGGGTTGAGGAAATGGATGGATAAGACAGACTAACATATTGTGCAAGTCTAAAGGATAGTAGGCTGGAGAGGCCACTTGTGAATTTAGCAGATGATTGCACACAACTTTCCTTGAGTCTTTATTGAAGCTGCTGGTCATCATCGCTATTTCTTTGAAAGGATTCACTCTTGTAAAAACTTCTTGAGAAGCCTTTTTTGGGGTCATATATTTAATACAAGCCCATTTGACTCTAAGCATGCAGTTTGGCACCACCAAGAGGGAAAGCATGGAATGGAAAAGATCTGCTATTTTTCATTAAAAACCCAAAAAAAGGAAAAACAAATGTACACTAAAAGTCTACACTTCACTTTTTTCCACTTTTGTACATTTATTGACTTCTCGTAAATGTTATAACAGTGCTGAAAAAAGCTGTCTGCACGAGACTTCTTTCATATGAGTCTGTATGAGTCAACAGGTGAGTCTGCTCACTACTGGATGACTGAGAAAAAACATGTCACGATTCCAGTAAATCAACGCTCGGTGGGCCATACTCAGACTGTATGTGGTTTCTGACTAACAAAGATCTGAAACTTTCTCCAGTGGCTTCTCAACATTAAACAGACTCATATAAATGTACCTCCACTGTGCTTCGTGCGGCTGCTGACCCAAACAACTACCAAATGTGACTCAATTTTTAAATGGGAAAACACATTTAACCATTGAAGCTCAAAGCAACTAAATTTTCATATGTAGAGCAAGTTTAAATAAAATTGCATTCTCACTTCATTTTACATCTTTTGATGGGAAAAAAAACAGTTTTTTAATTTAATTTTAACATATTTTCTCATGCAGAATTTCCAAAGAAGAATTTATTAGATTAGTACAGTATTTTCATTCCTCATATCTCAGGCCTGTCTGAAAAACTAAAAGGGATTTTCAGACAAAATAACATCATCTCAAACCTGGTAATACTCTCAGACAAAAACTGGTTCATCATAAGGACAAAATTCCCAACTACAAACAGAGCAACATTGTGTACTCTGTCTACTGCAAAGACAACTGCATTGAACAGTAGGAGAAACCAAACAACCTCTACACAAGTGACTTTACCAACTCAAGTGGACTTGAGTCTGCAGTGCACCTCCACCTGAAGGCCACAAACCACACGTTCGTGGATAGTGAAGTCCAAATTTTAGCCAGAGAGAAAGGATGGTTTGAGCGAGGAGTGAAAGAAGACATCTTTGTCAAGTAAGATAAACCATCTCTTAATAAGAATGGTGGTCTTAGGTTTATTCTTCCATCCATCTACAGCAGTGTTCTGAAACCCAAACAAACCGAACCAGTTTCACCTAGGTCATTCACAGCTGAAGGGGATGACCAGTTTGGGGAGGTAGCCACTGTCTCCCCAACCCCAGCTGAGGACAAAGGACTCCCGACAAAAACATGTGGTCTAAGTAGACAATTCAGTTTCAGATCTGACTCCTCCCCCATGAGCACATATAAAGCAGCTCTTTTACCAGCTATTTCAGAATTAACAAAGCCTTTTGGATAAGAGGTGAAACATCTCCAACTTTAAAAACCAAGTCCAGATGACAACCTTTAAACCTACTACTATGAATTCATTAGATTATTAATCAAATCAAATAAATGATTTAAGTAGGTGTTTCCATATGCTCATACAATCATTCGTGTAATCACCCTGTTAAATTCAGATTTACTTCCCTGTTTGGAATCTCTGTACTTAATCTTGCATCCAATAAAAACAAATTAACTAACCTAAAGGTTTACCAAAAGGCGCTTATAGCAAAACATGTCAGATTAAACACATAGAAATTAATTTGCAATAATTGATTGATCCTAAATGACTTTGTGAAACCCATCTTGTGAAGTGAACAGCATTGTTGTGTAAATTGCTCAAAGTAGTTGTGAAGGATTTTCTAGGGTTTACATTGCCGTTGATAATCTGTAGACTAGCAATGAAAATATTTTTGCTGATTTTGCACTAATATAAGAAAATGTGAATGGAGAAAATATATGAAAAATACAGTCTACCAGATATTAAAAGAGCTACAAAAAACTTACAGTTGGAAATCATTTACTGTATGTAAAAAATTTTCCTGCCATTAAAATGTTCCCACCGTGAATAAAAATCAAAATAAAATCCAAGTGTTTCTTTTGGCTCAGTTCAGCTTCCACGTTAATGACTAAAAAGGTTTTCCCACTTTCCTGTTAGAATTTTCACAGTTAAATAGCAATTATATGATTTAATCAATTTAAGAATGTCGATATAAGTATTCTATTACTGTTATTATTTATTTCTATATTATTACACAGTTAAATAAATGTCTGAACATTTTCAGATTTATAATTGGGTACAAATTAAACTTGCTATTTCTATTAAAAAAAAAAAGCAGAACATTTTTTTAATTCACTGAAACTAAACATTTGTTCCTTTTTTCCATTTGAACAGATCCTATGGTGAAATTTATAGTACGGTAAGTGAAACAAACTTATTTTGCATATAAGGATAGAAATAAGAGAAAGATTGTCTGTCTTATTTTTGAAAAAGAAAAAAGAAACATGTTTGCTTGAGTGCGACAGTCAGGTTGAAACAACTGAAACATTTTCAACCCTATCAATGGAGATTTGGATAAGGTCCATTGGGTATGATACTTGATTAAATTTATGGTCAAACGTTTTTTTACTTAGCCGTCACGTGATGATTTAGCTCCTGTCTTATATTTATCTACTTAAATGATATTGATTTTTTTTAGAAGTGAAAAAAGAAAAAGGAAAAAAACAAAGGGTTCTCACCAACCTAAAAGAAAAGAAAAGGGACAATCAATCTTTTTTTTTTACATCTCATGGATGCATTTGTCTGCATATATATATATATATATATATATATATATATATATATATATATATATATTTTTTTTTTTTTTTTTAAACAGGCAACAAACCCACTTTGTACAGAGACTTAATCTGTACTCGATTAGACGATCTTTGAGACGAGCCGCTTAATTATTCCACGGGAACGTCAGTTCCGTAAAGTGTCCCCTCTGGCTCCGTCCAAGCGAAGCTCCACGATTATTTACTCGGAGCCCGAATATCAGTCCAGCTGGAGTAAATATTTACTCTGAGATGCCATCCCAATATATCTGAGTGAGACTTCCGCCTCGGGCAGGAAGGAGCTGATCGCCAAAGGGCGCAGCGGCTTCCTCTCTGCGTTGGAAGTGGGATGCTCCGCCGTTAGCCTGCTCTGCCTCTTAGCTTGTTCTTTAGCTTTCCGAGGAGCACCGTGCCGACGACGGGACCAGCGTAAGTCACAACCCGTCTGAAATAGACCGCATTCCCGCTTCAACCTGCTCAGTTTGTCGGCGTCACTGCAGCGCTGCTGTTTCCTAGCGAAGCATAACGATTAACTCACGATTTGTTAACCCATTAACCATTTTTATCTTCACATCTGAGGTATAAAAAAAAAAAAAAAAAGGGGGGGGGGGGGCCTCTAAGAGAGTCTGTTTTATTTATTCACATTAAAATACGTGTTTATTGACTAATACATAGTTATTTATGAGGGGTATTTTTTCGGTTTTGAGCGACGCCTGTTTGAAGCCTGCTTAGTTGGGTGAGAACTTTGCACCTGTACAGGTGCACCTGCTGTCACACACAGGGCTCAGACTTTGCTTCTTCGTCCTCACACTAACCATATGGACCAAATGTCTGAGTTTTTTTTTTTTTTCATTTGAAATAAAGCTGAAGACATCAAATTTCTTACTGTAAATTTGTCTTAACTGAACCACATGTGGACATTTTAAGTAGCAGAAAAGCTACTATGACTTACATGATTAAAACCCCTTTCTCCTGCCTCAGGATAAAGCTCTAATACAGATCTTATGTTAAGCACTCTTGGAGGGGCGTGCAGACATTTTTGCTGTTGTAAACAAGCTGTTGATCTGCCTGCTCTCTGATCTACCTGTGAATGATCAGTTCTGTGTTTTTATCCACAGCCAATGGAATGAAGCTATGTAAACATGTGCTGCATGTAGGGGGGGGGGTATATAACATTCACACTGCACAAGCAGGGAAGGGCTTAGTTTTCTTTTTTGTACTGTTGACTAGTGCATATACAGTGGTGAATGGTTACTTTTAAACCGTTTGTAATCTATTTGTGAGTATTCCTATGTAAAACATTTGCTGATAGTTTATATAAAAATTACCTGTTCAGAATCACTGGTGGTGGTGTGCACAAAGAAAAGCAACAACTATATTTTCAGTCTGGATCATTCCAGTTGTGCTAAAATATCGTTACTTTGATTTTTAAATGTATTTGTTGGTGATTGACACATTACGTCAAATGCTTTGGTTTTAGACTACGGCCTGTGACTTTATTAAAGTCTTCTCTAGCCCCCCCCCCAACTGACCAGTGGCCTGCTTTGCTTGTGCAAACTCTGCTCTCCTTGCATCACCTAAGAAAAGCAGCACTATCAGCCGTTTCTGTTTGTGTGAGACCCTAGTTTGAATTATCTGGAATACATATGGTTTTTGTCTGGCAATTTTTGCAAGATGTCAATGTTGTAAAAAGCTTGGCAGGCAGAACCATTTAAAACCATCGGAAAACTGCGGAGTGTTGATGAGAGAATCTTTTTTTTTTTTTTTTTTTTTTTTATCTGCCGTCCTGTAATCAAGCTTTGGAGTAAAGTGGCCACTTCACCACAGTCGCTCATTGTTGTGGTCTGTGTGCTGTAGAGAGTCATAGGTGTGTTTTGTTTTTGCCCAGAGCGCTTTCCTTGGTCTATTGAAAGCCTCCTCCATTCTTCTTTTGCTGTAATTAGATTCACATCTGCTTAATGATTTGGTTGCTTTGGTCTCTCCTCTTTTTTTTTTTTTTTTTTTTTTTTTTTACCTTGCCAAAAGGTTGCAGGTTCCAGTCCTCACTCACTCCTCCTCTCTTTTTGCTGCAGACAAACTTCATTATGACAGACAGCATTATGAGTAAAGCTGCAACTATGGAGATTCCCATCAATAGTAATGGCGACACAGGCTCACTGCAGGAGGATGACAGTCTTGAACAGGTGAGCCACAACAAAACTTGTATTTTCTTCATTTTTGGCATCCCTTCATCTCAAAGGAAAAATAGTCTAATTTGTAGACCCAATCTTTGTTGACACTGTTATTTTAAAACACCCCTTTTCTTGATTATGTGTGTCATAAATATCATTCTTGCATCCAAAATCCCCTCGAGTGGACAAACAGACCACCAGAGAAGTCTATAGATCAGCAGGTTGCTAATTCCCCATCATACCATACCTCATTTATTTAAACTTATATTGTTGACTACAAAGTCTTCACACTAAATGTTATTTTGTTTTTAAAGACCAACTCCGAATCATCTTTTGACCTATTTTAAAAGCAATTCCAGTGTGATTATGCCATTTTTAGGCTAAAAAATAGTTTCATAGTTTCCGCAGAGCAGCAGTAGTTCAATAGAAATTCACTTCTGAGTTGTGGGCGGGACTTTTAGCACAGAGCAAGTCCGCCCCCTCTTCCCCGTCCTAGTTGTGGAGCAGAGCAGGGAGCTTGTGGCCTGCCTGGTGTTTTTTCTACGTTGCAAATAAGGTCTTTTTTAAATGGCAGTTTTTTCATCTGCTCCTGATTATCAACAACTTAAATAAGGAAATACTCAGAAATGCACTTGTTAATCTAAATTTTCTTTACATATGGCCTCCATCATTAGAAAAAATGTCACAAAAATATTTTAAAAACACAATTTTGAGCAGACTGAGTCTTTTGTTTCAGTTTGAAAACATCGTCTACATAGAAATTTAGCTTTGGATTGATTCCTCACACACCAATGTATTCAATCACATGTTATACGTTGATACCATTAACCTCACATCATAGCTATTGCAAGTTTGCTTTAAGTCTCTATAGTGCTCCAGGAAATTCCTTGGTTTTGGATGAAAGCTTGTGCTGTCTAGCTGTGAGGTAGGCACACCTTGTTGGGCAAACAGACTGAAGATCCTGGAGGAAGTACTTCCAGTTGCTGGTGTTATTTGCTCACCAAACTACAATTCATCTGCACACGGCTAATAAAAGACGCCCTTCCCACTTAGCAATCTTTGACAGCTAAGCAACCCCGCAGTCCTCATTTTGATGTGTGCGTGCGTGAGAGAGATGTTTTTAGCTGTGCTGTTTAGTTCTGCGCTTTAACAAGTTGTCATAGCAACTGTGCAATTAATCTGAAAGTGGCGGTGTTTGTCCTTGGATGGCAGCTCTCTGAAATCCGACCGCTGTCTGCCTCTCAACCTGTAGCTTGGCTGCTGTAGTCGGCTGTGGCCGGGCTCAGGGGGATGAAGATTAGGGGTTTTGAAGCAGCAGAGTGGTCTTGTTTTTGACATGGAAGAGATACGGTGGCAGAAAAGCTTGGAAAACTACGGTATAACTTACAAGCACTCTCCTGTCACTGTGGGGCACTACTAGTGTGACTGCTTTCTTTTATCAATGAGCAGAGGTGACTATAGGTGCTCCAGTTTGTCTTTCTAAAAGCACATTATTTGTGTTGGTAAAATGATTTAGCAAAATTGTACATCTTTTTTAACAGACCCTTTATGTTCTCAGTCTACACTTAAGTCATCCAAACCTCAAAAAGAATAATTTAAAGATAACTTGATACAATAAGTCAGAACAGCACAAAAAAATGTAATGAAACTCTCAGAGGTTTTGTAGATTCCATGTTCATCTCTATTCAGAAATCTTAGCTCACATGTTTATTCTGCAGTCTGCCTCGTCAATTTTGCCTGGTATGTTTTATTATTACTAATATGAACATTTTCCCAGTCTGCACTGCAACAGTGAGCAAATGGGTATTGCACCTTTAATCTGCAGATAAACTGCAAGGATCCGTCACTCTTAATAGTTTAATGATCAAAAACCTGTAAAAATGTTTCATTAGTGTAAAAAAAAAAACATTCATTGTGTTGTGTGCGTGCGTTGATATAATTCATCCATTATCACTTTTATTTAAGTTTGTTTCAGATGGCTATAATTATTGATTTAGTGGTTAAACATATCTTTAAAGATGTACTTTACCGTCCAGTAGTTATTGGAACATCCCGATGTTTCCAGTTTTTTGTTTAACTGTGTTCAGTGTGACGTCTCACTGCATCCTGAAATTAAAGATGTTCTGCAAAAACATCTTAAGTTAGAAAAAGAAATCCTGGTATCTGTTCATAGACAAAAGTGGCACTTTTTTATAGATCTATAACAGCTAAACATAATATAGTAAACAAATTGAATTTAATGTAAAGCTCTTTCCTGTTGAGGTTCTGGTATGTTTGACACTTTTATGTTGCTTTTCTTTCACCTTTTTGCCCAATTTATCTCCTAAAACTCAGTTGG
The DNA here is from genome assembly GCA_023969325.1 of Oryzias curvinotus. Taxonomy (NCBI): domain Eukaryota; kingdom Metazoa; phylum Chordata; class Actinopteri; order Beloniformes; family Adrianichthyidae; genus Oryzias; species Oryzias curvinotus. Next base: position 20,326,541 of record CM043719.1, read on the forward strand.
GTTCAAGTCTAAAGGATCTACCGGCCCCTTCAAGCATATGATCTTGTTCTGTTGTCTTCAGGTAGTTGTGGAATAGCTTTTGATTTCTGTTTTCAGTCATCGTCTTGTTGTAGGATGATACCTTGAGCAAGAAGGAACCAGCAGGTACTTTTTATTTGGAACGCAAGAGGAAAGGTTCCTTCATTCCAGTTCTCAGAAAATACATTAAATCCCCAGAATGAAGCAAAGCAGATTCATACCGTAGCACTTTCTATATCATAAATATATATATATATATATATATATATATATATATTTGAGGGGAACTTTGATACATTGCAGGCGATACATGGAAAACTGTTGAATTGTACCTTGTGTGTTAGTGGTCCAAATGCTGAAGATGGACACAGGACTTAACCTCAGGTTCCTCAAGTTCTTGATTCTGGTGTGGGTCAAGCAATAATTTAAAACAAGACATTCATTATGTAACCGTTAATGTCCAACGAAGTATGCATTGTCACTTTTTAACGCACGCCGTGGAAGCTGCGTCGAACGGTTGCTTCCGCGAAGTGTGATAAAAAGTAATAATGCATACTTTGAAGGCCATTAACCCGCTTATACCATGGTCACTTACAAAAGCAATACATATTAACCAGTTTTTAGTCCTTAATTCTCGTTTTATTTTACAATTTGGATCGCTTTTTTTGCAAAAAGCAGATTATTTGTTACTGTGCATTATCACTTTTTAACGCACACCCAGCGGCCAATCGAGTAGAATCGAGTATTCACTCGGACCATGGTATAATAAGTATTTTCCTCTCATGTGGGATCCTTTAAATCAAATCTTTTACTTTGAAGTTGATTTACTTTATATTTTCTGTTGAAAATCTGTTTTCCCTTTTTTTTTTTTAATTGTTGCATTATGTTGTGCATTTTTATGTTTTATGCGCTGTGAAAGTCATTGTAAGGGTAACAGTCTGGTGAGAATTTGGACACGAGCATCAGGACATGTTGTTTCGGAGGAACAGATGATCCATTTCAGATTCCCCCAGAAAGCAGCCAAATGATGAGCGGACCTGCTGTGATTCCACTCACCACTGCTCTCCATCCTGCACGTCTGTTCTTTGTGGGCTTTGCGCTCATTTTTGTTTTTATTGCGTTACATGTTTGAGTCATGGGTTTTTCTTTTTGTCTCTTTTCTTTTCATGCTGTTGTTTTCTTGTCAACCCCTCCCCAACAACACCACCACCACCACCTCCTTTCCATGTCTATCCAGGCTGCAAAGCTGCAATGGAGCTTAGATGAGAAGGTAGGGAGCTCCAGAGACACCAGGGTGAGCAGGCTATTTGTTTATTTGTGTGTGCTGTGTATTCCTGCTCTGCATTTATTTATTTAATTTTAAATACGAGCACTGATTGTTGCTTACTAACATCCCAGTAAACTGTCGTCAGGAGTCATTTAGGTTGGAAGTTATATTTTGCCTAGGAGACAAATGTAAATTCTCCTTACAGTTAAGTCGGTGATTTAAAGTGTGATTACTCAACTGCAGTGAGTGATGAGCAACCATAATGGTACACGGATTTTTCCTCTGCACTGCTATTTATAAGCCACAGTCAAATTTACTCTGAAAGTCCACACAGTTCACATTTTACTTGTTCAAAAATGTAAATGTATAGCAGCTACGTAAACCTTTGACAGATTCGCCTGAGCCTGCTTAGAAATTGTAGGAGTGTGGTTTCCAACAAGCTCACTCCTGATTGGTGAGAGTGGTTGCCATAGAAGCATTTACTCAGACTGAGTCGAACTATTGGCGCCGTCCAAATCATGAATGGACTTTGTTTTGTTAGAGCCGGAAGTAAGGCGTTTTCTTTGGGTGATGTCACACTCACTCGTTCCAGTTCTTATTTACAGTCAATGGCGCACACCAAACCAGTTTCACTATCTCCTCTGTTGGCTGCATCACACACATGTTTTGTGTAGGAGCGTCTCACTTCTAATTTATTCTTGCTCTGTCAGAAATACTCAGTAATTTGGGGTTGTTTAGTAATTTCTCATACTTTTGTATTGTGTGGTTTGTTCTACATATTCAGATTCACATCATTATTATTTAGTAGATACATTTGCTGTTTTTTTTCTTTTCTTTTTTTTCCCATTCATAGTGTTTTGTCTGCAGAAAATCTGTCATTTAATACAAGACACATGTTCTTATCGCATTTTATTGGGAAATGATGAACATTGTTTATTAGTTTCTCAGTCCTGATCTCAATAGCCTCAAAGTGTCAGTGTGCGATCTGCATGTATTTGCTCTTTGTGCAGCAGTGTTTGCTACAGGACTGTCTGATGATGTCAGTACACATATCTGCCCCTCCTTGAGTAAAAAAAAAAGTCTCCTTGAGATAGGCCTGGGCGATAAATCGATCAAATGAATTAATTCGAATTTTTTGTTACGGGCGATTTCAAAAATAACTAAATCGAGTTTTTATGTGGCGCATTTTTGGCTCCCCAGAGCTTCCGTAACTTTATTATCACACGGCGACACGCGACAATCGACACACGAAGCAGCTAGCGACAGCATGGCTACCGGTGACAGTGGGCAGTTTGTTCCCAAGAAAGGAATTAAATCATCTGTTGTTTGGAACTGTTATGGGTTTGCTGCCACAGACGTGGAGGAAGAGAGAGACCCCACGCTGCCTAAAGCCCATCGAAGTCAAAGGCTCTCACGCGCGCTCGCGTGGCACGCGCCCAGTCCTCTTACACATGCACGCGCCCTGACACACACACATATACTCATTCTACAACGCCTGTATTGTTAGTTTATTAGTTAGTTAGTTGTTACTGTTATTTGTTAATAAAGAATACTGCGTTGTAATTATTACCTGTATATTCATTTGCGACGCCACTGCCGTAGGATTTTGTTTTTGTAGGAGGCGGCCGCAGGGGGGGGGGGTGGGGGGGGGGGGGGCGTTGACCATGACTCCTGATGCTTCATCATCATCTCCGTGGAGAAGACGGGGTTTATTAATTGAATTAAAACCTTAGACCCCAGATATGAGCTGTATTGTTAACTTTTTAGAAAATGCTGCTACTCTAAGGTGAATGTTTGTCTAATTTTAGTCTAGACTACAAAGTGTGACTGAAAACACAGCTGGAACTTTAAGGAAGTAACCTTTTTATTTTGGACAAGTGAAAACAAGTGTAGAATAACAAAATAAGACAAAAACAAGACAAAAATTATATAAACACGAGTCCAAAAAGGAGTGAGAAGAAGAAAAATCATATACTTAACTTTGATTCCAAGAGTGTGTTCATTTATTTATAATTCATCCAGAAATGGGGGTTAGATTTGTCTTGTGTTTGATTAAATAAAAGCAACATTTGCTTTAAGTTGTCTGCCGTTTGTACTTATTGCTTTCTCTAAGTAGGGGGGAAAAAAAAAAATCGGGAAAAAATCGTAAATCGAATTAAAAAAAATAAAATCGGAGATTTTATTTTTAGGCCATATCGCCCAGCCCTACCTTGAGATATACCATAAACATTTTTTTATATTCTTATACCTAACACTTTAAGTTGTATACTCATATAGTTATATACTCTCAACTTGGAGCAAATTGTCTATATCCCCACAGAGGGGATTGTACTAAGTATTTGACATAAATATCGTGTCCACTTTAGTTTTTATATTTTTACTTAGAAATTATTACGAAGTTTCCTTTAACGGAAAAGTCAGAGGATGATGGTTCACACACAGAAGCATGGGCCTTCGCCAAAATGCAAAAAGTTTTACTGTTCTTTAAGAAATGGAAAACTTGAAAAGTGCATCAGCTCAAACACTTTTACTGGTTCAATTATTTTTCACAATAATGGTGCGCCTCCTTCAAAATAAAACCCATTCCTGTATTTTTAAGCTTAAAATGTCTCTGGAAAATCTTATTCATCCTCAGTGATTTGATCTTCAGTGTCACTTCTTCACATATGCATTACCTTTAAAATTATTAATATTTATCCAAATTAGTTACGATTTAAAAACACATTTTAGTGATACATTTTATAGGTTCTTTAGTTAACAAGATTTTTGCAGATGGAACTAATTGCACTATAAGCTACTTTCTTATTTCTTCTCACTTAACATCTTATTTTTTCTAACACTTTAACCTCCATGAATCAATTGTGCTTTGATGCAAATGGAAACAGAACCTTTATGTTTCAATATACTGTTTACATTTTCACCATAGTCATTAACCTCCATTCTTTCTTTTTAATTTATGGTAAATGGCGTATACTACTGTAGCAGTCCCATTCACCCGTTCACACACTCATTCACACACTGGTGGCGGCTTCGCTTCCAAACACTTTACAACAATTTAGTTTCCCCAAACTGTTTTTCTGTTTTTTTGTTTTTTGTTTTTTGGTGTAATTTGCCCTAATTTGCAGGACCTTCAGCAGGTGATGGTGTCAGGACCCAACCTGAATGAGACCAACATTGTGTCTGGAGGCTATGGAGGATCAGTCGAGGGCATTATCCCCACCAGCTCCATCACAGGTAACAGTGACGGTCAGTCCACCCGTCAGCCTGTTCTTCTTCTTCTTCAACTGTATTCAGTTTCAGTTAGCTTTTACTTTTGTTTTTTAGACGTTTTTAGAAGTTGCACCCTTTGAACAATTTTTTAAGAATAAATCAGTGTGTCTAACGTTGGCATGTTTCTTTAGATTAGCCTTTAAATATGTATATTTTATAATGAGGGAGCTATAAGTTATGAAGCTAAAGCTCCAAAATGGACAATTGTTTATAAAAAGCTTCAGTGTCTTTTTTTAGTAGTCTACCCTAACCTAAATATAGGTGTTTTAAGAGATGTAAAGGAACAAATCCTTTTTTCTCAGTGATTTATCAGATACTGATGTATCTGCATTTCACTCTTCTTCTCAGGCCCCGCTGTGCACTACAATCCTGACTTTAACAAAAGGATCCAAGTTACAGGATTTGGTAGCTTACTATTGTTAATCATTCAAAGAAGATTTTTTTTTTCCAAAATATGATACAAAATGTTAGTTTGAAGAGCAAGAATTTTATGGAGATTAAAGGACATGTGAATTAATGACCACGTTTATCTAATTTTGGAAAAATCTTCTTTATTTCTAGGGTGTTATCTCAGCTTGTTGGGAGATGGTCTTTCTGCTCTTTTATTGTCTGTTTGGTCTATTTTCCAGTGGAGGGGTGGGCAGCTTAGTCTGTCTGATTCTTTACTCTCAACGTTTGGGGGTTTCTGTTGGTGTTTCTTAGACAGCTGATCTGACTTGTGTCAGGTTTTCTTTCAATAGCCTATGATCGATCGCCTATTACTAACTTTTACTTGGAGCAAAGCTTCCACGTTTTTGCAGCAGCTGCTTTTCAAACATTTCTAATTGTTGCTGTCTAAAATCTGCATTGTACCACACATTTTTGTCTATTTCATCTATTTTCCTACTAACCTTTAGTTTCTTTTTTAAGTTCCTTCCTAACCGTGTCCTACTTATACTCCTATTTTTGTTGTTTTTCATCTCTGCCTTTTGCCTTTTTTCCCTCCACACCAAGGTTGGCATGGAGCTTTTTAAATTAGGTATATACACTCTAAAAGTGCTTTTGGGTATGCATAATTTCTTACAGCCTTGGTTTATTTGCACAATCGTGCCCAAAATTATTTATACTTCTAGGGATATTAGTTATTACGTACATGGATCAAATTTCCCAGATCTTAAATGGGAAGTAATAATATCAAAAAGAATATCAACTATTTAAATATATTTATATATTTTTTATTTCTAATTTAAACATGATTTATTTAGAAGGTTTGGTTTTTTTTTGTTCTATATAATTTGATTTTTTAACATGTTTTATTAAAAAAAAAAGCACCCAGATATTTCTGTTTGAGGTATTGTCAAATTCTAAATAAAATGTTTTTTTTTTTTTTTTTACCTTCTCTCAGGCTCCAACATGCACCACAGCAGCAGCAGTTCATCCATGGCAGCAGAACAAACCACCCGCGGTGTGGCTGTGGAAAAACTTGAATACATGAAGAAATGGGGTTTCAACACGTACAAGGTAAATGACTTTTGCCACTTTAGGAAAATGTGAGTTAACAGTGGCTGCACAAACTTCCCTTATGGCCTTCGGATGGACATGGATTCAGCGATGGCTCTGTCTGCTTTCCCCTCATTGCTCCAGTGTACAAAACAAATGATCTCTGAGCGTTTCGGTCGGGGATCTCGAACTGTGGATCTGGAGATGGAGGCTCAAATCGAGGTGCTGAGAGACACTAAAAGGAAATATGAGAATGTGCTGCGACTGGCCAGAGCGCTGACCAACCACTTCTACAACATGGTGCAGACCCAGCATGCACTGGGAGACACCTTCGCTGACCTCAGTCAGAAATCTCCAGAGTTAAGAGTGAGACCTAGGATGATATTCTCCAACATTTCTAGAGTTGTGTGTTGTTTGCATGCTCTGTGTACTCCTGACAATTTTTCTTTTTTTTTTTTACATTATTATTATTATTATTATTTACAGGATGAATTTGGCTACAATGCAGAGACTCAGAAGTTGCTGTGCAAGAACGGAGAGACTCTACTTGGTGCAATCAACTTCTTTGTGTCCAGCATTAACACATTAGTGAACAAGACAATGGAGGACACCCTGATGACTATCAAGATGTATGAGAATGCAAGGTCAGCACATTTAGTCCATTTTTGAATCAATTTCATTTAAGTTTATTTGTTCCGAAAAAAAAAATCTGTCTCAACCTGGAGCAAATTGTCTAGTTCAAAGGGTTTCAGAGCAACAGCATGATTGTTGTGATGCTGAGTCTGCTGTCCCCAGGAGGCAAAAAGCTGAATTGCTGCAGAAATCAGGATAAAATCGATGAATAAATTCAAGTTAAAACTATCTCAGAATCGTGCACTGGGATGTCAGTCACTTTTTAAAAATATTTTGAAGTCAACAGTTTTGCAAGCACTTTGTTTTAAAATACATCCTAAATGTGAATCCTAACTGCTGCCTTAACTGCAGGTTTTTTGGTGCACACATGTAGAAAAAAAAACCTGAGTCAAGAAAAATGTCAGTTATTGACATATATTATGAGAGTATTTTGGTGCTGCTTATATTACTTGTAAATTTTGCTTCTCTGTCCGCTTTGTACAAGTAGACTTGAGTTTGACGCCTACCGGTCAGATCTAGATGAACTGAACATGGGTCCAAGGGATGCGGTTACCATGGCGCGTATTGATGCTGCTCAGCAACAGTACCATGTCCACAGAGAGAAGTATGAACGCCTTCGCTCCGATGTGACCATCAAACTCAAGTTTTTGGAAGAGAACAAGGTAAAATTTTTTAAGTCAAGTCCGCAGTGAGGCATGTCTTCTTCAGTGTCGACATTTTTGTGCTTATTTTCCCGCATCCCAATTTATGTCAACGTGTGTCTTAGGTCAAAGTGATGCATAAGCAGCTCCTACTCTTCCATAATGCCATCTCGGCATACTTTGCTGGAAACCAGCAGCAGCTGGAGCAAACACTGAAGCAGTTCAACATAAAGCTGAAGCCTCCAGGAGCGGAGAAGCCTTCCTGGTTGGAAGAGCAATGAGAGGCCCGGCGGACGTCCTGCAGCGTCCTTCTGAGCTGCCTCCACCTGTTGAAACCCCCAACTCACAGAGGACCACTACTGAGGGAAGCGCGCAGAGAAAGAGGGATGATTGAAGACACCAGAGTGTGTGGCTAGGAGACTGAACTGGTTTATCACAGGGTTTGACCAATGGACTACATGAAGCAGGAAAACCGAGTGGTCAGTTTTATGAACATTCAGTCGGCTTTTAGTGCCTCTTTTCCCATCTTCCTTACTCCACTCTATCCTCTTTGTGTGCTTTGTTCCCAAATAAAAGCTTCAACTATCTTCTCCTTCTGACGTAACTGCCTTCCCTGTCGCGATGCTGTTTTTCTGTACAAAGCCTTGGGTTAGTCATGTTTATGGCCATTATTGTACTCCTCAAGTGCTCTAACTTATTTTCATCTTCATATCAACATAGTTAACAGTCTGGTGAAGAAAAAAAAGCTGTTAGACACATGTAACTAAACACTACTGACCTTCATCAGGCTTCCAGTGTGCCTCCTTTATTTGTAAGCCAGTATATCAAATGAAAGCTCAGCCATTTCCTCCTAAATGAGTAACCCTAACCCCAACCTTTCCTCCTACATGGAAAAGTCCGCTTGTGGAAGTTACATAAAGGTTAATCAGACATTTCAGGTCAATACAAACTAAATCACCAGCTTTTTAAGTCGAGTTTTATTTAATCATTTGTAGCCTACAACACAAGTTTTGTGTTTTGACATTTCAGCCATTTCTTGTTGATTTATATTATGTAAGTCAGAGTAAATGTGAGAGGGGAAAAAAATACTGTATTGCCTCTGTACTGCAGCCTTTAGACCTGAAAACTTTTACACAATTCATATATGCAACAATCACTTAAGAGACACTGCCACATCCCTTCAGAGCTGTTCTGGTTCAGCTCTCCACAGTCTTGTTTTATTTGCCCAAAGAGAACCAGTCACAATTGTATGTTGTAACTGTTGTATCGGTTTTTTATGGTTTACTTGAGTTGTTTTATCACTGTAGAATGTACCTTTTTAGATGGCTTTGTCAGTCCAAATCTTCAAAAGTTTCTCTGGATTCACTACTTCTATATGAGAAGATCATTATTTTTGCTTTGAAATGTGTTTTTAGTTTGTCTGAAGCTCTTAGCCTTATGTCCTCGAGACATTCCAGTCCTCCAAAGCTGGAAAAAACAAACAAACATCTGTGTACTGCTAGTTTTTATATTTTAACCAAAGTTCACATGTTTTGGTAACTTGGACTATTATAGCTCTAATTATAGAAGCTGTAGAAGCTAGAAATAACTCATCAAAATTGGCTTGCAACTATTTTGTGATGATTACTCTTATTGAATGGCGTTATTTATTTTAATCATGAAATTTCTAATTGAAATCGAACTCGAATTTGCCAGAATTTTTCTTTAAGTCGGTTAAAAAGAAAAGTAAAAACTTTGTTGTGATTGATCATTTGTTTCTAATATCACCCTCTTAAAAGTCAAAGGAAAATGAGCCGATGTACTTGCTGACTGATCTTACTGTACATAAAAGACAAATCGGTCAGTTCATCGCCTAATATGGGTTCATCCTCCAGCTGCTTGTCTCGTCTTTATTTGCATGGCAGGCAGCAATCTACCGGTGCAGATACGTGTGCTTACAGCAATGCTCTAGTCTTGGTTTGACACAATAGCAGGCTTACAGTTGTTGGTTTTGAATTCACTCAACTAGCTGAAGTAAACATTTTATTTTGGCACTCTTGGAAACAATAATGGCACGAAGGTGTTTGGGTCGACTTTAAAAGGCACTCTGCGAGACCTCTGTCTCTGTTTACCGGCCACCTCCTGATTTATATCCTCTACAAAGCAATATGAACCAAATGTGATTCCTGCGTACCTTTTTGAAATTCTTAGACGGTATATTGAAGTTCTCAACTGTAAAACCATAACTTCAAAACAGAGAAAAAGTCATTCCTTATAGAGATCTTTAGATTGTTGCATAGAAAGAGCAAAGATTTTTAAAGGAGAGTTTTTATTTGTGTACAATCAAATGTTTTCTAAGCCGAACTGGTGTGGTGTGGTGTACTGTATGAATGATTGCACATTAAATGTTCATGGTGGAAAAAAAAAAATGAAGTTGTGAACTGATGTAATACTCAAAGAGACCTGGTCCACAAAATAAATAAAATGCACATTTTCAAATATTCTGTCTCTTTTGGTCTTCTTGGTATAAGATTAGAGAGCTTACAGCTACAGAGCTATTCAAAATTTAGTTTAATCACAATTTTCTTGTGGCTAACTGTAATTTTGAAATCAAAACTGTGAGCACCGTTGTATGGCCCACAAGGACAACCCACGGCCCCCTTTTCTCTCACCATCAGTAAACCCTTGGATTTCCTTAGCAACAGAGGAATTTTGCTAACCACACTCACATTCCTAATGTAGTCTTATTGTACGTTATATTGTTTCAATCAGCTCGAGCCGGGAATTCACGCATTTCATTTTCACAGAACTTTGATAAAAATGTGCAAGTAACTGAGGAACACCACTTTTGCAAGTTTGGCATGTCAATACTGTTAAATTTTGGAAAATGTAAAACATTTTTAGCTTTCCGGTAGTGCTCTAGGATTCAAGAGACAATATATCAAAATCCATACGAAGAGTTTAAATTTACACCTGATACTAAAGGTGTTTTTTTTCTTTTTTTTTTTCAAGATGGTTGCTTCTCCCCGGGGTCAAAGCTCAACAAAAGTTCTGGGATGTTTGTATATTTAAGCTTGTAGCATGTATGTAAAATTTGGTGAAGATCGCTTAAACAAGTTTTAAATCTCATTTTGTGGGAAACTGTGAAAATTGCCAGTTCTCACTTTGCAACAAAATGGCTGCCAAAGAATCAGTTGTGTGGCCATCCCATAATAGTTTTTAAATAACTTTCTTATCCCTGAGTTATGGTTTTGCAAGTGATTTAAAAATATTGTTTAATCCGCATGAGCGATTTGGGCCTCATGAGTTTTTTTTAAACGTTTTCGCTCACTGTGTCATCCTTTTTCAGAGGGCGTCTATGTCAAATATTCATGTTCATGGGGTACTTACTTACTACTAGGTGTGAGCAAATTTTGGTGAGTTTTTGAGCACGTGGCAGTGCTTAAATTTTTACTCAAATGCGCAGTAAGACAGAAAAACAAAAACAATACAATTACAATATATACATTTTTCCGCCAGTTTGAACGTGTCTTTGTGTCACCTTTTGGTGGTACACTACGCACTGTTCCTGTTTGTTGGGGCTTTCTTTTTCCTTTGAGGGCTTTTTGAGTTTTTTTGTTTTTTTTTTTTTCCCGACGTTGCAAAAACAATACTAGATATAGTATTAGTATAGCATGCATAGGCATACATAACACCCACCAATGTAAGTTTTTAGGTTGCTAATAAAGTTTTAACAGGAAGCACTTTGAGTGGCTCGTCCCCCAGCATCCTCTACTCTCCTCCAAAGGGGCGGGTTCAAACTGTTGCTTGAATGTAATTGGGTGGAGGCGGCTCCACACCTCCACACCTGTGGTCTGGTACTGAGACTGATGTTAGCCAGGAGGACACGAGCTCGGGGAGCGTTAGACCGCCCGTTAACCAGGTCCTGAAAGATTGGAGTGCACAGTAAGTAATGTTGACCACCAGTTTAGATACTGCCGTGCGCTGTTGTCGAAGTGTGGGTGCCGTAAAGACGTCAACTATGACGTAAAAATCTTGGGTTGAAAAATGACTACCGGGAATATGTACTAAACACACATAGCTGAAGGAGTCGTCCGAGATTAAGTTAAAAACTTTTTTTTTTTTTTAATTAAAGTGGGAAAAAAACGTATCTAAGGCATTATTTTGTTGGAATTATGCATGTTGTACTATACTAATTAAAGTCCAGATAGTGAGACAACCTTATCAAAAATTGATCATGCATTGTTGCTCATGATCTTATAATTTTGGGTCATATTATTTGCTCTTTATATATATTATATGGTGTATATAACTTTTTTTTATTTATTTAATTTTTTTTAATTGATTGAATCATCTTTACTTTTCAGGTCAGTGCTGAGCACCTGGGGACATTTATCAGGATATTGTCAGGATTTAGATGGAGGAAGTGCTCATTTTAAAGACAAGGCCTTCTTCCAGCACTTCACAACGGGAAGTAGCTTCTCCTTTGCCGCTGGATGCTCAGAAAGATCCAGATCTGCAAGCCTCCTCTGTAGCGACTGATGAGGCAGTTGCTACTCCACCACTACCTCCGCCTCCCCCGCCCCCTCCTCTCCCTCCACCACCACATCTCTCCCTAAATTCCTTTGGCCCGGGAGATGTCCAGAAACGTTCCATGAAGAAGCTGAACTGGGACACCATTCCCAGCCAGTTTGTTGTGGGCAAGCTAAATGTGTGGACATCCAAACGCCCCCAGAGGGACTTGGTGCTGGATATTCGAACGATGGAGGAGTTATTCTGTCACACTGACAAACAGGCATCTCTCTGCAGTTCACGATTCATGAGCTTGAGAAGGGGTAATAGAATAGACCCCCTTTCTCCAGGACCTCAGGTAAACTGTATTTTAACTCACAAAGCTTGATTTCCTGTAAGAGCTTTACTTCTTTGTTGACATGTCAACCTGGAGAAGCAATGAATTCAATGAGGGAACTAGGCCTTTGAAGGTTCCAGGTTTTAAACTGTTCAAATTGTGGAACTGCTTTTGTGAACTGTTTTACTCTGCTTTAGCTTCCTCAAAACTTGTTTTTAGCAGACTTTTGCCCTTAGCATAAATACATTTGTTGGGGCTTAAACATTCATCCTGTTTTATTGTTTTTTAGGTCAGAATTCTGGACTCCAAGAAAAGCATGAATGTTGGAATCTTCCTAAGACATTTCAAGAGGTAACAATAACCCAGTCAAAGCAGGGAAAATGGAAGAAATCCACATGATTAATACAAAAAGCTCTGCAGGGAAAATGCAATGAAGTTGGTTGATTTCACAAGGTTAAAGGAATTTATGTCAGAGTTTAACTCCATGTGAGGATGCACAGGTCATATTAACTGTACTAATAACTACCTGATTAGGAGCTTCCTTCTCTCTAGAACACATGCAAATAAATAAAAAGTATGCAAACAGAATTCTAGCGGTAGAGAGGGATGTTTAATTTTAAAGCAACATTTCCTCCTATCTGGAAAAGTCCACTTGTGTAAGTTACTTTAGAAACAGAAAAATGTTTTCCTGTTATTTTAATGGAGATACTTTTACTTTTGACATTGCCTTAAACTTAATGCTTTATCTTGGGTCGTCATAGTTCCATCTAATTTTTTTCTCCAAATCCGCCTAATCCTATCTGGGGTTATGGGGTTGCTGGAGCCTATCCCAGGTACTGTTGGGTAAAGGAGGGGTACACCCTAGACAGGTTGTCAGTCTGCAATTCATCATGTTTTGAATCCAAAATATATTAATGGACAAAATATAGATTCTCTAAAACATGTTCTATTAATCTTTTAAAGTCTACTTTAAAAGCATCCCTGGTGGTCTCTTAGTTATCATAATGCAGTTTTAAGCCCCCCCCCCAAAAAAAATAATATAAAAAGTGTCCTGTATTTTCTAGGACATAGTTTCGGCAGAAGTTCATATGAATTTTGCCTCTGTTGCCGCAGAACAAGCCTACCCCCATTTCCCGTCATCCATCTGTTTACACGCTCTCTTACAGCTTATGCTAGCTTAAAGCCCAACATTACCAGTGCAACAAAAAATGGCGGGCAATGTTGGAACAATCCAGCCGTACAGTTTAGAGCCAGATGCCAGTTCAGACGAGGAAAAAGAAAGACGTACATGGATCTAGTCATCTACAAGTGGATGGAGCGGAGCAGGAAGCTTGTTGCCCGCCAATTGTAGCTTCTACATCACAGCTAAAGGCTTTTCAAACAGCAGTTTTTCAACTGCTCCTGATTGACAACAATTTGAATAAACAAATACTCCAAAATGCACTCTAGAGCTTAATTTTCTTTATATATGTCCTCCGTCATCAAAAATGTACCACAAGAACATGTTAAAAACGCAGATAACACTTTTTTTTTAATTGCAGTGGGTCTTTAAGTATTTTGGAATATTTATTAATTCTATGTAACCTAAGAGGGTTTTGTGTAATTTTGGAGTATTTAGCATATATATATTTAGCTTTTTCAGTTTGATCGATGTCACATTTAGTCTAAAGTTCACTTGCCTTTTATTTTGAATACCAAATCAGCTCTCCAGAAAATTTGAAACTGAACGGACGCCTGCTTTATTATCTCAGAGACATGGAAACTGTCACCGTCTGGGTTGAGGCTTGATAACACATGTTGCTTCTCCAGCTGTGTCTGACTGTAGTAAAACAGACGGGATTATTCAAGCTTTTTTAGATTGTGCTGATGGCACAACAGCTTTTTTTTAAAAACATAACTTCACTATATTTCTCAATGTTTTCTTACAGCCAGTTTTGATAAGGTAAAGTTAAACTCCCAACTCCCCCAGACTCCTATTGAGCTTTTTTATTTTCCACTTTTATTTAACTAAGAAGCCTAATTGTTTATGCTGGCTTGTTTGCATAGCCAAGTAAATGTAGCTTTAGGAACAAATTACACAGAGTTGGCCCTGAAGAATTGTTTTTTTGAAAAAGTATATGAAAAAGTTTTATTGTTTTTGGTTTTCGAGTGCACAAAAGCACACACAGCACTCTGACTTTCGACTAGCTCACATTATGGTGACTGTGTGCTTCGTTATTTTAAAAGCTTTCTTATTCCCTGGTGCCGGCTGTTGAAATTTCATACTAATTCTTCTTTTTGACATGGTTTTATCCCAATAATCTGTTCTGGGCATGCACATGGAAACACACCAAACCACTTACAGAAACGCTGAAGTAACTTTTTTACTCCTGTGAGATCGGATGATAAAAAGCGTGTCTTCACATCTGGAGATGATTCAACAGTGTGTCACTGTTGCTCTGCACCTCTGTTTTTCATCAATTTTTATAAGAACATTTTTAAAAGTCTTATCAAACTGTCTATTTATTGGTTAATTTTGCAATAGCTGGTATACACACTCCGATAATATAATATTTAGTGTGTAAGTTAAAAGAAAAACTTGAAACTTCATTGTTTTAGGAAAATAAAACGAATATCCTAGTAAGAGGATGAACATTTTTCTTGTTGGTTTATAATAGGCATATTTCCAAAAAGAAAGAAAAAAAAGAATATTTCTAGAATGAGCTCAGTGAAATACTTGAACCGTGCCCATGGGACTTGACATGCTCATATTGGAGCCACCCTTCTGTCTTTAGAGTCAAAAATCTCATTTTTTTTTATTGATTAACAAGTTATATTTTCAAAATAAAGCAAAGATGTTTAGTGTTTTATGGACTTTTACTGCCATGTAGATTGAATACTTCACTGTAAAGGTTTTCAAATAATACATGGATCTACAAAGTTCCACAAACCAACCGCTGATTACAGTTAAAATGTGGAAGTTATTGTGTGTTTAGTGACTCTTTTTACCAACTCTGGACTTTTGTCTCCCTCTTCAGGCCCGTGACAGAAATAGTGGCGGACATCCATCAGGGAAACTGGCTTAGATTTGGGGCAAACAGGCTAAAGGAGCTCTGCAAGCTGCTGCCAGAAGAAAGTGAGGTATTAGCAGCTCAGATTTGAATTTCTATTTTTTATTATTTATTTCAGTCTCAAAAAAAGATTATTTTGGAGTTCAACAGTAGGCCATATTTTGATGTTTTTTGTTTTTATTTTTTATTTGTAGTCCAAGTCCACAGAAATGTTTCTAAAGTCAAGCCAAATGTGGGAACAAACAGGATGGCACCTTTTAACTCAATGAAACTGAGCCTGTGAGGTCACAAAAACCAGTTAAGCTTACTTTAGTTTGCACAGACTTGTAGAAGACTCGAGGTTTACAAATGTCCTGAAACAGATTCTAGTATATACTGGTATGTATATATATAGTTTTTTATTTTTTTGATGGGCTTAGTTGTATTTCCCTCCCAGTCTCTCCAGTATTCTGACAAATACTTTTATATTCACCCTTTCTACAACATCAGCCAAATTATGTCTATTTGCAAAAGGTCAGAATAATGAGAGTAGGGTTTTTTAGACAGGTTTGTTATTACTTTTATCAAAGTCCAAAGTTTACATACGCTTATATCTCTATGCCTTTAAACAGTTTGGGAAACCCCAGATGATGATGTCATCTCTTTGGAAGCTTCTGATACATTTATTGACCGCATTTGAGTTTATTAGAAACACACTTGTGTGTGAGGGCACATTTGAAACACACTTGCTTGTTTGTAAAACATCATAGGACAGTCAAAAGAAATCAATCAAGATGTTAGGAAGGCAATTGTGGATTGGAAGAAGTCTGGTTCCTCATGGGGTGGAATTTCCAGAGGCCTGAAGGCGCCACGTTCATCTGTTCAGACAATAGTACACAAGTATAAACATCATGGGAACGTCCAGCCATCATATCGCTCAGAAAGGAGACGGGTTCTGTGTCCAGAACAACCCAAGGACGGAGGCAAAAGATGTTGTGAAGATGCTGGCTGAAGATGGTAAGACTGTGTCATTATCAACAGTGAAACGAGTACCGGTACTGTACGGACATAGATCGAAAGGCTACTCCCCCAAGAAGAAGACATTACTCTAAAAGAAACACAGCAAGGCCAGATTAAAGTTTGTTAATGAACACTAGGATAAAGACTTTAATTTTTGGAGACATGTCCTGTGGTTTGACTAGACTAAAAATGACTGTTTGGCCACAGTGACCATCGTTATGTTTGGAGGAAAAAGGGGGAAGCCTGCAGGCCTCATAACACCATCCCAACTGTAAAACATGGGGGTGGTAGCATCATGTTGTGGGGTTTCTGGAGGGACAGGTGCACTTCACAAAATAGATGGCATCATGAGGAAAGGATAGTATGTGGAAATACACAAGCAACATCTGAAGACATGAGCCAAAAAATTAAAGCTTGGGTGCAAATAGATCTTCCAAATGGACAATGACCTGAAGCATACTGCCAAACTGGCTACAAAGTGGCTTAAGGAAAGCAAAGTCAATGTTTTGGAGTGGCCATCACAGAGCCCGGATCTAAATCCTATTGAACATTTATGGTCAGAGCTGAAAAGGCATGTATATGCAAAGTTGACTCAGCTACACCAGTTCTGTCGGGAGTAATGGGCCAAAATTCCTACCAAATGTTGTAAGAAGCTTGTGGAGGGATGTCCAAGACGTGTGACCCAAATGCTGCAGTTTAAAGCAATTGTACCAAATGTTGATGAAATGGATGTAAACCTTTGACTTGGATAGAAGTTATAAAAACTTGTCTAAAAAAAAACAAACTTTCATTATTCAGACATTTAGCAAATCGGAATAATTTTGTTAATTGTAGTTGACCTAAAACCAGAAAATTAACTTTTATTTCTTGTCTTGACTGTGAGAAAAAAAAAAAGCATGTGTGTGTTTTTATGTGGTGTTTGTAAACTTCTGGTTGCAACTGTATATTCTTTAAAGTATTTTTTGCCTCTGCAGCAAGGGGAAGAGAAATTGGGGCTCCTAATATTAACCTTTTTTATTTTATGCAGAGTGATGAGAATATCTGACTATTCCTGCAAAAGAAAAGCGATTTGCAAAGTTAGTCCCATGGTTAGAGTTAGTTTCTACAAAACCAGTGGAAGTCAATTCAATGTCCCCCAGAGATCGGCTATATAGAGTTGAGTTTGTGGAGTTTGAAGAAGTCACACGGGTCGTTCATCACTGTTTTTGTCCAAATGTAGGTGAAGCAGCTGCTGTCGTTCAGTGGGAAGCTCTCCCTGCTACCTGAGGCTGACCAGTTCATGGTTCAACTCGTGAAAGTACCAAGGTCAGTCCGGCTTATCTAATATTTATGTAATGCTTCATGGAATGGAATAAGATGCTATGATGTTTCTGGCATAAGATACTGCTATATTACATTATACAGTAAAACTCCCACCATTATTTTGTCTTAAAGCAGATGTTTAGTGACTTTTTCCTCATCTGCTTCCTGGTTCCTGACTACTGCAATAACTTATTTTTTGGGCCTTATTAGAATTATCTGGAATAAGTTGAATTCAAAAAATAATTTTGAATACATCTCTGTCAGGTTTTTTTTTTTTTTTTTTTTTTTTTTTAATGATTTTATAGGATTTTTTTTAAACAACTTCAGTTGTAAAATGACACTTTACTACAAAAAAAGGATATAAAAAAAAGAAGTCTTACATATTTTTTGTTCCAATTAAAAAAAATTCCGAACTACTCTTATAGTGTGTTTATTTTTTCTTGACCTGTTATTTTTAATCACCATTGTTCAAACGTGTGTTCTTCAGTTATGAGCAGCGTCTGAAAACCATGATGGTGAGGGAGGAATTCTTTCCTTTCATGGAGGAAGTGAAAGATTCTGTTTCTGTCATGACCAAAGCTGCTCAGGGTAACATTTATTGGCATGCAGCTTTTCTTAACTGTTGCTGAACTGTACATTAGGATCCATTTTTTCATTGTTGTCACTTTCTTTAGAGTTATTGGACTGCGATGACCTCCACTCAGTCATTCGACTGGTGTTAAAAGCCGGGAATTACATGAATGCTGTTAGTATCTTTCGCCCCCATCTTTCTAGTCTCTTATCTAAAACAATAATTTCCTCGTCTATTTATTCTGCCCTTAAATGGATACGTGTCTATTCAAATGTTTTATTCTTCAGGGTAGTTATAGTGCCAATGCCATTGGCTTTAGGATGTCTTCCCTCCTGAAGCTGGCAGACACCAAGGCCAACAAACCAGGGATGAATCTAATGCATTATGTCGCTAAGGTAACAGTGTTTTTATTCTTAGCCAGGGGTTTGCAACCTCTTAATTTAAAAAGCCATTTGGGTCAATTTTTCACTGATCACATCCAAGAAGGAGCCACAAAGTCTTACTTTGCTTTTTCAAAAATAAGATTCCGGTTTGCATTTATTTTATTATGATAAATAACTTTTTTTTGCATAAACAAAACATAAAGATACATTTTTTTGTATATGAAATTGTTTATAACTTTTGACAGTAACTAGACACCCTGTAACATATAAATGCTTGTAGTAGGGAGTATGATGTCAGCAGAGATTAAATAAAATAAATAAATACATTCCTTGATTTATTTTATTTTTGTTGGTGCATCTAAGCCAAAACCTGATAAATTTAACTACCTAAAGTTAGTTAGTGACCTTTAGAGTTTTTTGGACCGTTCCATGCACCTGTATTGTTAGGGGATTTGTTGTTTGTGACACATCGAGGAAAAATAAAATAAACCAAAGTAACTTAAAATCCTTGAATTTTGTTCAATAATAGTCAGTTGACCATATTCTGGCTATATTACTGACCTGAAATTGATTTTCTGTGGTACAGAATCTGTCCAAATGTTTGACTTTGGTAAACCACAAAGCCAGACTGCTTGATGGATTGAGCATTATGGGTACTGTAGTCAGGTGCCTGGCGTAGTGAAATGTGCTGTGCTGCAGCTGTTTTTGAATGAATTGAATAAAGTTTGACTAATCAGATTGTTTTGTTTTGCCATTTAGTCTGAAAAATACAGTACTTTTTCAAATTACTGTAAAAACATTTCTTTTTTTTTTAACCAGAGAGCAACACAGGAGGGTCAAAGAGCCACATGTGGCTCCTAAGCCACAGGTTGCAGACCCCTGTTCTAAGCTTTAAAAGTTTGCAATGTTTCTTCAGATGTTTTTTCCAGCAAACTTAATTGAAGATTAATTCTAATCTAATAACGTTTTACCGTCCTCGTTCTTCAACCCCTCAGCAAGCAGAGGACATTGACCCGGAGTTGCTGACTTTTCCCAACCAGCTTCCTCACATTGGGAGGGCATTAAGGTGGTCCTTCCATTATCCGGCTTTTCATACTCATTTTTATTTGTATTTATTGTCATTCAACCTGACACTAAATCTGTTTTGTTTTTTAATGTGCAAATGTTTCTGCAGAATTTGTAAAGACGAGGTAATTGCAGACTTTGACTTGGAGGTCAGCAAGATTGAAGAAGTGAAACTATTCAGCAGCAAAGAGCCGAGCCTCTTAAAGCAGATGGAGACATTTCTTTTGGTAAATTTTAAAATGTTTTCACTTCATAAATCTGCAAGGCTACAAATGGAGGTGTTGATTTTTTTTTTTTTTTTTTTTTTCTGAATTCTTTTTCTTCTCAGAGGGCTGAACCCAAGCTTGCAGACTTGGAGAGGTCTCTGCAGGAGCTGAATGCACTGAGTGATGCCGTTGCCGAGTATTTTTGTGAAGATCCAGCGGCCTTTAAGCTGGAGGATTGCTGTTCCATCTTTAACTCATTCTGCAGGAGGTTTGAGACGGCTGTGCAGGTAAAGAGAAAGTGTCTACAGAAATGTAACACTTAGAAAATACAGACAGTATAATTTACTCTATCTGTTCTGTTATCAAACCAGCACTCTTTTTGTTATGCGTCTCTATAGGAGAACCGAGAGCGAGAGGCGAAGGAGCAAAGACACAAGCGAAAGGAAAGCACCAGATCTGCAGCAAAACGGCGCTCCACAGGATCTTGCACAGGCACAGAAACAATTGGTGACTCTTTGTGCTTGGAGTCGTCACTACGCAACCTTCTCTCCACGGTCCCCAGCAGTTACTCCAGATGCAGGAGGAACGGACCGCTTCCAGCCGGCGTGCTGCCTGCTAAAGGCGGCTCTCCCCCTGCAGAAAGAGCTGTGTCAACACCTCGCAATAGCAAGGCGAGCCTGGAGAAAAAACACGCCAAGTTACCAAAAACGGACGAGCAAACGGCAAAGCAAAAAAACAAAGACTCTGAGGATGTGCACGAGAACAGTCGCACGGTTCTTCACTTGCAAATGAGAAGAAGCAGTCTCGATGGTCATCTTATTTCAGGAAGTTGCTGTCATTCAGAGAAACGACAAGACAAACCTTCTACGCCAGTTACCCCTCGACCTAAAACCAGAGACTACTTCTTTGTCAACGATGGGGATGTGGGTTCACCGTGGACCATCCTGAGCCCTGTTCCCAGCTCTCAAAGAACGCAACACAAACGGAACCTGACGTCATCGACGCCCAGCAGGAAGGATCTCAACGATGGAGTTTGGGAAACTGACAGCGGCTTCCGGCTTCCTCCTAACCGGGACGTCCCATCATCTCCTTCCAACGGCTGCAAATCTTTTCCTGACTTTCCCCATCAAAGAGCTTCCTTGCATGGCGCACTTTCAAGATCTGCTTCCACTGACGAACCCCAGCAGTCTTCTGCCTCCAGATCCCGAGTGGGACACCTATTCCAGAGGAGCATGACTCAGATACCTTACTCTTCTTCCTCAAGAGAGGCCAATAAGAGAGAAGATGGAGGTGGTGTTGAGGGTTCATCTGGATTTATCTCCTTCTTTAAGCGCATTGGAGGCAGAAATAAGCCCGGTGAGCCAGAGGAGCCAAAGATGTGATTCGATTAAAATTGAACTTGGACTGAAACAAAGCTTTGTCGTATATTTTTTTTTCTGTTTTAGATTGTTTGTCTTTATTCTTTTAATTTATTACATGTCAACCTTTTTGTCGAAACAAGGCAATTTTGGACTTGCTTTGATCCTGTGAAGGGTTGGATTTTTATGTGGCAAACCACAACCAAAAGTTTCAATATCTGTCTTTGTTTTGTGTGTTTTTGTACACAATAAACCATAAAATTTTATATTTTAAATCACATTAATTTGTAAGATTGAGTCCACTCTTTGACTCTTGCATCGTAAGTGAAATGTCTCCCTCTTGATGTATTTCTTGGAAGTCTGGAACCAACGTCTTCTCATTTTACAATGTCTCATGTTGCACTGCTTACATTTCACCTCATTCATTATTTCTTTGCTCTGACAATGCGGCTGAACTGTTGGACAAGTGGTACAGAAGTTTTTTTTGCAGACCGTTTAAGTGGCACAATTGAAATGTTTGCCATATTTAAACTGGCAGCTGCCACTCTTGTCACTGTGGTAAAGATGACACATAAAAACAGGACATTCAGTTGTGTCACTCTGGCAACATGGATTGTGTACAGCCATTTCCACTGTGGAATATAACTCTCTTGAAAGGCGCTTTCTTGGCACTTTAGTTGCATTTTTCCTCCCACTAGCAAATGCCCAGTTGGGTCATCTGAGTTGCTGGGCATTTCAACTAAAAGAAAAGTGTCCAGATACTGTTTTGAATGGACATTATGGAGAAGAATTCTCACCTGGAGACCTTTCTTATTTTCATTGTTGGTAACTAATGGTTAAATGCTGAAAGCTGCCTTGTATTCACAGAAAGATAACAGCAGGGAACTACGTCAGCTGCTAGTGATCTGTTTAAAATGAGACCTCCAGAGGACAATCAACCCATTGTGAGGGGAAATTATGACTGCAGCAGAAGACCATCTGATATGAGTCGACTCCTCAGGACAGGAGGTGACCTGTGTCTTACCGAACTGTGTGTACAGACTGAAATGTCTCTGAGGGAAAGACGAGAGCGGGCCATGAATTGAGAAGAGAAAGACGGTGGGGAGGGAGAAACTTGGACCAAGTTAGAAGAGGGAGGAAGTCCTGCAAGTGGCATTGTGCTGCGGCATTTAAGCTGAGAGGGAAATTTGTAAAGAGAGGAGGCCAAATGAAAGGAAAAAACACTGCATGTACCGGACTGAAAGGAACTCTTTAATGCTTGGATGTTTTTTAAAGGTATGTTATTTTAGAAAATGTCTACAGATTAATAGCTATATTTTCCAGAAAAAAGATCTGTTTACTTGATTTAAACAATAAATGGTTTTAATTTTTGTAATAGTTGGCTGCTAATTCACTTTAACAGTTGCATTACAAAAAATTGTTGGATTGTCTATAGAGTTCCGTCATTTTATTGGAAATTGAAAAGAAAAAGCACAAAATATATAATTTCTGTAAAATGTGCATTTAGTATTAATGGAGATTTTTCAATAAAAACAGAGGTATTCATTTAAAAAAAAGATGGTAGTAAACTACCTGCTTGTTTTGAAACTGAAGGGTAGGCTTATCCGTTGTGTGTTTTCTTATTATTCGGAAGGTGTAAAACTAGACAAAATAATATAAGTAAATACTTCACTCTAGAAATAGTTAGGTGAAAGCAAGTCAAAGGTTACTTAAGAAAAACAACTTTAAAAGGTACTGACCCCGACGTGATTTGAACACGCAACCTTCTGATCTGGAGTCAGACGCGCTACCGTTGCGCCACGAGGTCGACGTCACAACATAGAGAAAAGTTATACTCGTATCTTGTTTTATTCACATTGGAAAGCAACTACAATTCTTTTCGCATTGATTAAAGGAAAATTTTGGAGAACATAAGCCATCAAGAGCGGACTGTTTTTTCTGAGAAAGCCAAGGGCAACGAGCCCTCAGCACGAGAGAGTCTGATAAGATAATAATTGTTGGCTCTCAGCAGACATTTTTTGTCTGCATGATTGTCCTTGAGTGGCGGCATCGATCTTGATCCGAAATTCTTTGGCGATTTGACTTCATCCGATCTTTGCAGAAAGTTTCTTCAACTTCTCGTCTATATTTCGCAAATGTTCAAGGATCGCAAGAACTACGTCCAGCTGTGCATGCAAGACATCGAGCTCTTGCTCAAGCTGCGACTGTCTCTCAGTCAGAGTCTTGAACTCCCGGAGTGTCTTTCTACAAAGCTCCAGCAACGCGTCTGTCGCTGTTAGCTGCTTCCAAACAGCCAGATATATCAGAAATTCTCCGACTGCTAGAACTCCGATCAGCAAGCATCCGAATAGGTACACATCTCTCACAGACAGTTGGAACACCAACATCCGTTTGTCCCATGGATCATTTGTGTATCCAAAAGTTCCGTCCGGGTAGAAAGGGTCCACGTCCCCGTTTCCAAGCGTGGAATTCAAATGCCAGCGTGTCAGATCCATGGTCAGAGTGTGAAGGCAGAGAGAGGGTGCTTGGAATGGAAATGCGTCCTCACAGTAACAGATACAGAAAAACCTTGGGAGTGACGTTTGAGGAACAGAGAAAGTGTCTGACTCCGGCGAGAGATAAAGATAAAGACAAATCCTGGTCTGAAGAAAGCTTGTTATACTTACATAAAGCTGCTGCATATGAAACTACGTGGAGGTGTTTTGGTTTTATCTATGTTCATTTTATAACATTTTGGTTTTAAATATTTTAAGTTACATGTAATTAACAAGACACTAAGAATTGGATTTTAGGCAATATTCACGGCCTGCCACTAGGGGGTGGTATTCACACGAAGTAGATCCTCCACTCAGAAGATTTTTTATTTTCTTTACAGTTATGGTCAATTATATTTTTAAGCAAAAATTATGAAAATTAATTGTGATAAAATATGTGAAGATTAGTGTTATTAGACTGTGTAAAAGAATAGGGCAATACTTCTTTTTTGCTTTTAGTACCTAGAATTCTACTTTTGTTTATTTTCTCCTTTTTTGGTTTATTTTGAGTAATTTCTTTGTTTCAATTTATGATATTCTGTGTTTGAAGAAACTCAATTAACTTTCTATATATTATATTTTTATGTACTGATAATGTGGAGAAAAATCTATTGTTAAATGCAATGAAGTTACAAATGAGTTATCCACCTTAAAGGGTGTCCATCAGACCTACACAGGACAAGGTCTGGTAGACAGAAATGGAGATAGACATTCCTTATTACAAACAGGAAAAGAAGGAAAAAAATAGTGAAGGATCTCACTCGCTTTAATACTATTGTGGCCTCTGATTTAAGCACATTTTTGTAACTGATTATTTCTGTTTTTTTCCAGTGATGCGAGAGGATCAATAAAAACAACCTCACAGCTATTCTGAAGTAATCAAGCTGTTGCATTGTAAAATGGATGGGTAAGTACACAATAGAGATAAAAAGATGCTTCTGTGGTCCAAAGTAAATGATTCACACCACAGTCATGTGTTTGCTTACTTCACTATTATAGCTTCACTAATATAACTCTTCAACAACTAAAAAGAAGTGTGCAGAGTATCGTGTGAGCATCCAAGAGACAAGAGCTGGCAACACCTTTGACAAAAAAATCCCTTCAAACTTAATACCCACCTAAAAGGCTGAATACTACTTTTATTAGGTAGTTTGCCGTCTCTCTGTGGGTGGAGTGTCCTTACTCCAGATGGAGGTGTTTAAATACCTTAGGGTCTTGTTCACAAGCATGAGATCGGATCGGTGCAGCGTCCGTCGATATACCAGTCCGTTGTGGTGAAGAGAGATCTGAGCCAAAATGCAAAGCTCTAAATTTACTGGTCGATCCTCGTTCAAATAATCACCTATGGTCATGGCTATGGGTCATGACCGAAAGAACAAGGTCCCGAATACAAGTGGCTGAAATGAGCTTCCTCCATAGGGTGGCTGGGCGCTCCCTTAGAGATAGGGTGAGAAGCTCGGTCCCCCGCGGAGAGCTCGGAGTAGAACCCGCTTCTCCTCCACATCGAAAGGAGCCAGTTGAGGTGGCTCGGGCATCTAGTCCGGATGCCTCCTGGACGCCTCCCTGGGGAGGTGTTCCGGGCATGTCCCACTAGGTGAAGACCCCGGGGAAGACCCAGGACACGCTGGAGAGACCATGTCTCTCGGCTGGCCTGGGAACGCCTCGGGGTCCCCCCAGAGGAGCTGGAGGAAGTGGCTGGGGCGAGGGAAGTCTGGGCATCTTTGCTTAGACTGCTCCCGGTCCTGGATAAGTGAAGGAAGATGGATGGATGGATGGACTACTTTTATGTGGTAAAGTTTAGTTTAAAATGTATTTAGTCAAGATTTACTGTATATTTGGAAACTGTATCCAGACTTTGATTTTCAACAGCAAAATAATATTTAGTGATAACTAATCCTTTAAGAATACAAACCTGACGTATGTAATCTGTTACTGTAATACACATTTTGAATTTCTACCTGAATGACAACTCAAACATTTAAATCAGACTGTATGAAATGCGGACATTTTGTGTAACAAATGCATTCGTGGTTTTTTTGGTTATTCCTAGATTTAACCCCTTGATGCATATTAATGCAAATATATATAGTAAATGGCGTATACTTACATAGCGCTTTTCTAACTACAAGGCCCAAAGCACTTTACAGTCACAGTCCCATTCACCCAGTCACACACACATTCATACACTGGTGGCGGCTCCGCTGCCGAACACAGGCACCTGCCTACCACCAGAGGCAAGGTGGGGTTCAACGTTTTGCCAAAGGACACATCGAACTCATGGGCGTGCAAGGCGAGAATCGAACCTACAATGTTACGATCATGGGTCGACCGCCCTACCGCTGCTCCACAGCCACCCCAAACACATCAAACAACTTCTGTTCCAAATTTAACTTAATTTAACATCTACTTGAAAGCAACAACATAAGTGATTTTCCTTATATAGCTGGAAGTAAATTCTGGCATCAAGGGGTTAATGTCTGATAATTGAAACTTTTGTGGGACTAAAGTACGTTTGGTCTGATTTGCCCCCTGATGATAGATTTGTGGTCGTCAGACAGAAGAGGCCTTTCCAGTTCATATGGAATGATTTTTTTTATTGACTTTAGAGAGAAAACCTTATATATTTGTGTGTGTGGGTGTGTGTGTGTGTGTGTGTGTGTGTGTGTGTGTGTGTGTGTCATTGAATAATTACATCTAAACGATTATGTGTTTTAAAGTTTTAGACTATTTTTTTTTGTGCCGTTTTACTCAGAATGAATTTTTTTTCTTCTTATCCTAAAGTATTATCTGCTATCCTAATAGCTTGATTTTGTTTTATTATAAAAGAGGTGGAGGGGGTAAAAAAGTCCGACTATGGTCCGACTATGACGCTTACTGGACCTTTTCAGAGGGGGGGGGGGGGGGGGCAGCGGCCATCTGCGGCTCCTGCCACTGGATGCAGTCTCCATGGCAACATGGTGCTCCCGCAGCAAAATCATGAGATGACGGTCTGCGCCCCGCCCCCACGCGCATGCACACAGCCATACCACACACACCTCTAACAGAAGGACCTTGTTCATGTCCATAGACAACTGTACCATATTTTTTATCTACCCCACACAAAAATCATTTAAATATATAACAATGCTTTTACTAAACAAAATAAAAACAAACAGAAAATTCATATTTTTCTTTCATTTACCACAATTTCTCTTGTCTTTTACATTATTTTTCTCTTTCTGTCATATCCGTGTTTGTATGCCATTGTTTTTCAGCTGAATTCGGTTCTTTTTCTCATGAGAGCTGCCAGGAGAAGATGATTTATCCAACCTGCTCCTCCCTGCACCTAGACTCTGTGTGTGGGATAAAAACAGTGAATCTCATTTTTATGAGAGTGGGTGATTTTCTCATAATGATCTGTGTCTCCTTTATTTCCTTATCTCTGCGCATGGAATAAAATTGGGAATCAAAATCAACAGGAGAGAAAAAAGAAGAAGACAAGGAGAAAGCCACTGGAAAAATTCTGTCTTTGTTGCCATCTCTCCTTCATTTGGCTCACCCCTCACATTATTGGACAATCCGGCCCCCTCCCATTTTCACACCAGCCATTCAGCTTGTACGAACTCTCTGCATCTCTTGCCTCTCTCCCCTTATCAGTTGCTTTCCCTCCTGCTTGCATACGTACATGCGTTAAATCTGAAACCCCCCCTCAGTCTATCATACCCCCAAACACACACACACACACTGTGATCCTGACTATCTCTGTGGACTCTGTGCATGCTGCTCATTTCTGCTTTTGGCTATGTCACGTTTGGTGGAAGGATACCTCTCCCTTTGGAAGAGAGCACACTGAAACTGCTTCTTTTCTCATCTGTCAGGGACTCGCTGTAAGTAAATCCTTCTCTCTGACACTTGCTCTCATCCTTTATATGTCAACCTCACTCTGCACCAGCTCTTTCTAACACTCCATTACCCCCTTCTCCTTGATCAAGGGTGCTTACCTTTTCTCCTCTCATGCTGTCCTTCCCCCCCTCATCACTCCTTGCTTTTCTTCTGTCTACCACCAATGAATACATACACACACCCTATGTTGTCTGTATGCAAAACAGAGCTGCAGGACAGTTTTTTTTTTCTTTTGGCCTGCGATGGGATTCTTCTTAGTTGCAAAATATTAATGAATGTCTTCTTCTGTATGTGAAAAAAATACCCAGTGAAGATGAGCTGCTGGGTAGACTGATTAGGTGTGGTCTTATGAGCTGGAATCATACACATACTGTAGGTATATGCTTGTGGAATTTTGATTGTAGTTGTTTATTTCCGTAATGTTTTACACACAAATATGTTCATTTATAAAAATTTGATTTCTTGCCATCAGATGGCAATCTTACATCTTTTGCAGTTTTTTTTTTCTGGATAAACCTACTTTAGTTCATTGAACTCAAACAGGTTAGATCAAACTGTATCATAATATTCCACCAACCCCAAATTTGATTTTTTTAAATCTGAAATCCATCACTTGCAAGTGAGTTTTCCCCAACTTAAGTAATACTTTCCAACTGATGCAAGAAGCAGTCTTACTTATCCCCAATACTGTAAGTACAATTTTACTTTCATTGATGCAATGTATCTAAAAAAGTAAGTAAGTAGGTCAATCTTTATTTATATTGCACTTGTCAAAGAGCGACTCACAAAGTGCTTCACAATGTTGAAATAAGATAAAACCAGAGACGTAACACAAGCTACTTAAAGAAGGTAGAACCCAATAAAACATACTCAGACATTTAAGTAAAACACAGGTAATTATTAAAAAAAGGCTAAATCAGAGTGCTAATTTGATTTGCATGTGCAGAAATATAATGTAGCACGAGTACAAAATGCTAGATAAAAGCTTATAGTGACCCAGACGAACCGGCAGTCAGTGAGGTGGAAGTGGAGACTGTAATGTCAAGCTAGTAAAGAAGGAACGTCCCGATACTTGATTGGGAGGGGTGAGTCAGGGCGACAGAGATGTAAACTTCATGCAGAAACATGAGCAATCAAATGCCAATTGTGTACAATTCAGTAATGACCATGTTCAGACCGTCTTGCAGCTATATTTACCTCTATTGGGCAACTTAGGCTCACTTCAAATTCGCTGTTCTTTTTTAATTAGAGATCCACTCCTTTATAAAAGATATTTCCAGATTTTTACAAGTGTTACACAGACACATTAAATGTGCTTGTTTGAAAAGGCTGGATAGAAAATCGACTGTTCAGGTCTTAAACGGGCAGCTAATACTGCAAATGACAAGACATCAGCCATAATAGCCTTGCTAATCATGACAGCTGTATCCTGTCGGTGAGTTTTTCGCTGCTGTCTTTTCACTCCCTGCAGACTTGATCAGCTCCAAAGGTGTTTGGGTTGCCATGGGCAACTGTCAGTGCATTCCTCCAGCTCTGTGGTCTGTCATACACACTCTGGGTTTGATGTTTGCTTACTTACTGTGAGAACTCAGACATTTTGGCTCCAGTTTATCAATTTTTAACTTTGGGAGGTCTGAAGATGGAAATCTCTTTGATTAAGGTGTAAGCAGGCTGTTGGCCGAATTCCTCCATTTGAGAGCCACAAAGAGCGATTCAGTGTTTGTTCAGGTTGATATGTCTCCATGCAAAAGACAAATTGATGTTAATGCAGCAGCAATTACTTTAATCAAATGCTAAAGTTCTTTTTGACCTGGATTTCCCAACCCAGTGTAGGATTCAGAAACCACCACGCTGCATTTTACTCCGATTCTTCCTACAGGTGGCTTCTGATGTTGGAGAAAAGTGATTTCTGCGTTTACTAAGCATTAGACCTTGAAATTATCAACCTCATTGTAGACTGTTTGTTCCATTTTGTGTGTTTTTTGTGATTGGTTTTCTTGCTTGCTTAGAAAAAAATCACGTTATTTGTGGTGGTTTTCATAGATTCATACAGGATGTGTGACAGCTTGTTTGTGCTTTGTATGCAAACGTTTTAGCCTTTATTTATTTTATGCTGTCAAAAGTGTCACCAGCTTAGAGCTTAGTGACTGAGAGACATGCAGACATGTCACGTGGAATATTTTTAGACAGGCCTCCCAGGGAACTCACAGTAACTTTACTCACCGCGTTCTCCAAGCGGAACATCGGTATATAAAACTACCGGAAACCTAATTAAAAGTTAAACCCTTTATTTTTCCTGCAAGGTTGAGTTTTGTCGGATATCAGCGATTGCTGGTGACGTGTGTGTGTTTTCACTCCCAACTGGCACCATGCTGGGATGTTGATGTGCAGCAAAAGGTCTGCACACGTGTGCACACGTGTGCTTGAGAGAGCTGTGAGCTAATGTGTTGACACAGGCAGCTCCTGCGACACTATCTTGCCAAGCTTGGCTTAGACCGAACCGGCAGATAAATTTAGGTGCACGTCAGTCAGGGTCTGCAGTGTGTGAACAGGAAAAGTTCAGAATACAATCTTGCTTGAGAGGAGATATGACAGAAGCTTTTAAAATAAATGGTTTTGCACGTACCCTGCGACAGACCTGTCCAGGGCATCCCCTGCCTTCGCCCACAAGTAGCCGGGATAGGCTCCAGCAGCCCCATGACCCCGAAAGGGAAAAAAGGAATAAAAAATGAACGAATGAATGAATGGTTTTGCATATTTTGAAAGCAGCATTGTGATCCATCCATTTCGATGTCCCTGTATGGGTCACAGGGTCGCCGCAGCCTCTCCCTGCTATTGTTGGGCAGACCCTGGACAAGTCGCCAATCTGTTGCAGGGCCAATATGATGAAAAACTGAATTTTCCCATTGCATTTTCAATTCGGAACAGGTTACAGATCAAATATGCCACACTTTCATTAGCTATGTCATTAAATTCAGTTATAATTGGTTAGTGCCTTTATTGACCTATCAGAAGCAATTACATTGCATCTGCAGGTTTACATTGAAGGGTAAACAGCATGCAAATTGTTAATATTACCACACGCCGGCATGGCAAACAAAAAGGGGAAAATCTAACTCCCTCGACTAAATCAGTTTTCTCCACACTGTCTGCAATTCATGTTTACCATTCAAGAATTTTACACTCAAATTGAGCAGCATGAGAGAACACTTCCAAGGGGAAATTTCTTGGCATTTCTCACTGCATTTGAGGCTGATGTGTGTGTGTTATGGGAAAAAAAAGGTCAGTGGCTGAGGGCTTCTCTCTTCAGCGCAAGGTTTTCCATATATTTGACTCTTACATAAAGGCTGTTTTTGACCTTGCCGCTCCAAAAGCATTCAGATGACCACTATTATGCATTAAGGTTACATTTTTTCCTACGTTAGGCAATATTTGACGTACTTTCACCTGCTTTTTGTAGTTTTTTCGGGGGGGATGGCACTGCCTTTTTGTTATTAATATATGTTTAGCTTAGAGCCTCTATTTGCTTGGTTATTTAAAGACACAAATTATTTCAGGATGAGCTCCTCAACCCTGTGGCATGTGCTCCTCTTTCAC
Source organism: Oryzias curvinotus (assembly GCA_023969325.1). Classification (NCBI taxonomy): domain Eukaryota; kingdom Metazoa; phylum Chordata; class Actinopteri; order Beloniformes; family Adrianichthyidae; genus Oryzias; species Oryzias curvinotus. The sequence goes on from CM043719.1 coordinate 20,357,624, forward strand.
TGAAATAATTCTCTGCACTGGAAGAGGGGGCCTGATGGGAAAACGCACACAACACAGGATGGAAATCTGTGTTTTGTGTTGATGACAATCCTTTATGTGTTTATCTAATCTCAAAATTATTATGCATAGGCTGTGGGCCTTACATAACTGCCCCTTTGAATTTTAGTTATGATGGTTTTGCAAAAGCCCAGGCGGCTTATGAATTTCAGCAAAGTGTTTGTTTGATCTTTGTGATTCAGCTTTATTGGAAAATGGCTTTTATTTTCTTCACTTTCCTCTGATGTTTGTAGGATGTGACAGAGTGTATAGGTCATGAAAGTCAAAGTGCATGTGCTGAATAGTTTTCCTGAATTGTGTTGTGTGTGTTTCTGATTTTTGTTCATTTTTCAAACTAATGGTTAAAGTCAACGTTAAGCCATTAACTGTTTATGAGAAATGGACTGATGGGGTGTGATGTCACCCATACAGAATATCTTACTTCAAGCTCCAACCAAATTTATGCCAATTTTTCGTAATAGGGACATCGCCTTGTTGGAACCAATTGTCAATAAACAGTGCCTAGTCCAAGTCGGTCTAAATCATCATTACCAATCTTGAATCTGTCAATCAAATGATTTGAATGTTTGACCACATCCTTTCATTGACGCATCTAGTTGGCCAGTTTATAACTTGTATAACTTCAACTACAGAAAAAAAAATCATGAAAAAAATTAGCATTAGCAAGAACAAGTAAAAAAAAATTATCAGAGCAAGAATGGAGGGTCAGCACCGCTAAATCTGAGGCCATGGTCCTTGACCGGAGAAAGGTAGTCTGCCATCTCTCGGTGGGTGGAGTGTCCTTGCCCCAGGTGGAGGAGTTTAAATACCTTGGGGTCTTGTACACGAGTGAGGGAAGATCGGAGCGTGAGATTGACAGGCGGATCGGAGCGGCGTCCGTAGTTATGCGGTCGCTCTATCGGTCCGTCGTGGTGAAGAGAGAGCTGAGCCGAAATGCAAAGCTCTACGATCGATCTACGTTCCAGTACTCACCTATGGTCATGAGCTATGGGTCATGACCGAAAGAACGAGGTCCCGAATACAAGCGGCTGAAATGAGCTTCCTCCGCAGGGTAGCTGGGCGCTCCCTTAGAGATAGGGTGAGAAGCTCGGTCACCCGCGGGGAGCTCGGAGTAGAACCGCTTCTCCTCCACATCGAAAGGAGCCAGTTGAGGTGGCTCGGGCATCTAGTCCGGATGCCTCCTGGACGCCTCCCTGGAGAGGTGTTCCGGGCATGTCCCACTGGGCGGAGGCCCCGGGGAAGACCCAGGACACGCTGGAGAGACTACGTCTCTCGGCTGGCCTGGGAACGTCTCGGGGTCCCCCCAGAGGAGCTGGAGGAAGTGGCTGGGGTGAGGGAAGTCTGGGCATCTCTGCTCAGTCTGCTGCCCCCGCGACCCGGTCCCGGATAAGCGGAGGAAGATGGATGGAGAATGGTTACTCTGACAAAAAGAATGAATGAGTAGGATATGTTTATTTCTCCATGAACATCTATAGGATTTTGCCTTAGTGGAGCCAGCAAGTACTTCCTGTTTGGACATTCCAAAAACATCGTTCATGGGTTAATTGGTGACTGTAAATCATCCCTTGGGTGAGAATGTGAGTTTGTGTGGTTGAGTGACCTTCCATCAGATGGCAACCTGTCCATGGTGTACCCTGCTGTCAGCCAACAGTAGCTGGGATAGGCTCCAGCAACTCTGTGACCCAGAAAGGGATAGACATTGTAGCTTACTTGGGTTCTAGTTAGAAATTTTACCAATTCATTCCTAAAATGTTTTTTTGTTGCTATTTTTTACTCAATATGATGGAAATTAGCTGTTGTGCTTCACAGCACCGTCTTTTTGCATGTCATGGTTCCTTAAAAATTGCCTAACATTTGTATTGATATCCCTGGTGGATATATGTATATATAATTGACTCAATCAGCGTTAGGTACAAATATCTTTTGTCTATCAGACAATCTCAAGTCATCGCTTCTCCGTTTCTGTCCTTACAAGGTGTTTCTGCCACAAAACTTTCCTTCTCTATTTTTACAAGACTGATTACAAAACAATGAGGTCACACTCGAGGTATTGCCTCCTCTTCATCTATTTTTATCAGACATTTACCCTATAAGTAGTACTCATCTATGTTTTGTGGCAGATAAAAACCTGCCTGAACTGGTGACGGAGCTGTTGGTTTACCTCCTCCAACTATCATCACAGCCAGTGAGCCAGGCACTCTGCACCAGCAGTCAGAGCAAGGGCAGCACAGCTCTGCACTGTGCACAACCTGAAGGGATCTCTGCACTCTCATGAGTTTGCTAAGCCATAAATAACTTCTTCCCTGGAGACATTATAGGGGAACTTTTTTCTGTGCGCTTAAAACTGTGACCAGTTCATGCCATAGTGTACCTTCATACTAGAAAATCCTAAGAAAGCTAAAATAAATGGAGGGGTTATTTGTTACCACCTACATTTATTCTACACCTTTGCCCCCCCCAAAAAAACAATCTATTATTCACTATCAATGTTTATTTGTTTCACTAAGAATAATTGAAATTATTTTGCGTGTCTCCTTTTCCACTGCTTTTGAATAGTTTCTGTTCTGGCTATATAAGTCTCTGAGCTTGTGTGCCATTCAGAGCACGTGTCTGCCATTAGTCTGAAGAGTATGAGAACGGATCGGGCTATATATAGAAATGCATGTATGTGTAGGACTAAGACTAGGCTGTGCAGGAGAATGGAAGTTGGCATAACATGCAGATTAGGGTCAAACAGGCTCTCTTTAGTCCGTTTCTTGGTGGATGTAGACGGTCTTATTCAGGTTTACGTATTTGCATGTGACTCTTAATGGGAGCAGTGAGTGGGGAAAGCTGGAGGTGGGGTTATAGTATGACTCAGACTAGAACAGCTGACTGCATGTGTGTGGATTGTGCTTGGTCCAGAGTTGTCAAACTCCAACCCCATGATGGGTAGCCCTCCAGTTCTCAGACTCACGCTCTGTTACACACAATCCTATATAGTCTATGAAATATTGCACGAACTTAAAGGCTAACGTGTCATTTCACAGTCTAAGCTGTCTGAAGGCACTTTAAAGACACTTTGTATTCTATTTTGGGTGTTTTTAACATGTTCTTGTGGCCTTTTTCTTATGATGGAGGACATACAGTATATTAGGAAAAACAAAGCGCAAAATTGTATTTCGGAGTATTTCTTTATTCAAATAATTGTGAATCAACAGTTGAAAAAATGCTGCTAGAAAAAGATGGAAATAATACACTGGACGGGTGACGAGCTCCCTGCTCTGCTTCAACAGAGGGCTCTCAGCAATGGGGCTGGGAAGGGGCCGTGGTTTCTCTGTGCCAATGGTCCCGCCCACAACTTAGATGAGGTTCAAATGACCTACTGCTGCTCTGCTGAAACTATGCACTAGGTAGCACAGTTTTTTTTTTTTTTTTAATTTTAGCTAAAAATGGCATCATTAAAATATTAAAAAGATGATTGGAGGAGGTCCTTAACTTCTTTTTGAGTGCCTGTCCTGTACTGACTTTGATGATTTTGGATTACCTGTGGGCAGGTTCCTACAGTCCAGTCTTGATATGCAACATGGACAAAGTTGAACTTTTTTTTTTTCTGTGTGCAGGGTGTATTTCTCATTAAAGGCCCAAATCGGTCACTCTTTTGCAGTGCACTTGCAAGTCTCACCTCACTTTATAACCAAGATAATACAAACACCTCCTAACATTTGGAAGATGTGTTTAATTTAATTTGTTTAGGCTTTTGAAACATGACACACACACACACACACAAATAGCCTTTTAAAGTATAAATCAAAGATAATTTAAGTCAAAATAAAAAAGAAAAATTAACTAAATGTAATCACCTAAAATCTAGTCAATTCCAATTTTGTACTGCTCTCTCCAATCTGTGTAACTGGAAGGTTTTTGTTTAATTTTAGCACTGTTCATGTATTTGTAATTTAAATTTGAGGAATATCAAGAATACTTGCAGAGAAAATGAAGAGCTCTGATAATTAAAAAAAAAGCTTTTGTCATTATTAATCTGAAACATGTTGAATTTTTATCTTCAGCCAGCAATGAAAAACCAAGGTTGTAGAAATGTGATCTCTATTATTTCTCACTGGAACTCTGCATTATTACAGCTCAGTTTTTTGTTTGTTTGTTTGTTTTAAACAGAAAATCAGGAAAGATTGTAATAAGAAATTGTAATGGTCAAATCATTTTTTATCTGCAAGTTGAACTTTTAAGCACAACAGATTGAAGTGCATACACACTTTGACTGTTTCTACTGTTCTGAGCTGTTTTATTCAGTTACTGACAACACCAACAAGGTTAACAGCTTGTTGCTCACTTCATCCTGATCACTATCGAATCTGGGCTGATGCCCATTGCAGCTGGCTCTGCAGATAAACCCTATAGCAACCAGGTTGCCAGTAGATCACACAGCTACAGATGGTAAAACAAACAAACAAAAAAAACTTTTACCTTCATTCCTGGTTTCAATTTAGAATCATCACATGAAAAAAAAAAGTTTTCAACCAGAAGTTGGGGAACAAGCAGAGTGAGAACACGCAAACATGAAGCAAAAGAACATGTTGCATATCAGAAAAATATCTTTCTGTGCAACCTACATATTTAATACAAAAGTTTTTAGTTTCATTAGCTTTTATTTTGAAAAAAAAAAGTATTTTCAGATTAAAAAACAACAACCTTTTTTCCAATTGATTATCTCCTGAATGTTATTCTTTGATATTTTTCCTGGATTTTAGAATAATAATCTTCCAAACATGTTTTTTCCCATTGCACAGCTGTCCTTTGACCATTTATTTTCTGAGAATTTGGGATGTTTCTTTTTTAAGTAGTTTCCTTTCTTAGTATTTTAGACAGAATGCAAATTTTGAAACCTCTAAAAATCTCTATCTGGTAGGTGTCACAAAACAGGCAGACGGCTGGTTCCAATTGCGGCAGGTTAAATAGCTCAGCAAAAAGTCCACAAAGCGACATCAGGGTCAGGCAGGCAGAGGTCAATAATGAGCATGGGAGCATCAAAGGAGAAACAGGAGTAGTCACGATCCAGGCGAGAGTCGGGGAAGGCAGAAGGCAAACGGAGTCAGGAAACAGGTTCAGGGTCAGGGGACAGAAGATCAGGTCCAAATATAACGCTTGGTGAGGAAGGCACAAGTTGTAGTGCGTCTAGAACTCTGGAGACGGTTCCTGCTGGTGACCAGAGGGGGAGATAGAGTTTTGACTTCTGATAGACGGTTTCTGGTGAAAGGTTTTTTTTGTGGGGGGGGGTCCTTTCAGTCGTGACATATTGAGATGTACATCTTGCAATTACTGTCATATTTAGGAAGTGTTTAGAGAGCTTGTTTGACAAGAACTAATTAGTTTACAAGGCGTGTAACCTTTCTTAACAATGCCCCTGCTGTTATAACTTCTCCACAGACAGACAGATCTCTTCTAAAGTTTCAATCCCCCATGTTAACTTATTATCAAACTAACTGTAACTGATTTCCTAATGACTAGTGAGTGACAGTGGGGTATGGACAAGGTGCACAAAAGCATGGAGGGTAAAAAATTTGAGCAAACAGTTTGCACAGATTGATAACATATTGATAGATGATTGATGTGATCAGGGTTTGCGCAGCAGTAAATAGGATCCAGCAATCCTGTGACCGCAAATGGATGGATGATAGACAAAATATATTGTTGGTTTTCTTTTCTTCATACCTGTTCCAGATTATGCTTTGAATGAATCATAAAGACAAAAACCTTTAGGGATTGAGTGCAAAATGTGTCTATTCAGGCAACTAACTTAGTTTTTCATGCTTTATTCAATGTAATGTTCAGTATGTAGCAAATTTTTGACATCTTTAAATGTAAACGGTTGTCATGAATGTACTCCTCCTACATTGCATTTGCGTGATGCAGCACACTGTGGATTCAAGATGGGCTTTGTCTGTTGCAGTCCGGGTCTCTCACTCCCTGCAGCCTGCACAAATTGTTAGCCAATGATGCAATCACTAGTTCTGCTAGTTTAAAATTCTCAGCCAATCAGGGTGCGCCAGTAGGAGGGTATCCAGTCAGCTCATGCTTGTAAACATCTCTGACAGGAGGAGGGCCTTTCAATTTCCAGTCCCACCCTCTGTTTTATTCTGTATTCCGCTTTGAGAACTGTGCTTTACAGGGAAGAAGGGAGGGGAGGAAGGGGAAGAGTGGTCAGTGTGGCTGTGGAGGAAGAGAGGAGTTTCATGTGGAAGGGCTTGGTCTTCACACAAAGCAGCCATGAAGCCTTTCCGGACTGATGGCCTCCATTCTTCTGACAGTAGGTAGCGTCTCTGTCAACTGTCTTTGTTTGGCTGTGTCCATGTGTGACTTTCCAGTATCTGTTCAGCTGTCTGCTCAGAGGATCTGACTGAAGCGAGTTTGTGTGTTTGCACAGGCTGTCAGTGCACATCTGTTGGCAAGTTTGTGTTGACAGCAGGCTGCCTCTACAGGTGTCTGAGAGGGAGCAGGAGAGGGAATAATCCTATTTTCACCATCTTCCCTGCCCTTTTCCTGAATTGGGCCGTTCACATTTAAATTTCCGGTTTTGACTGTATCCCCATGAGAATTTAATCCAAGATTTAAAAAATGAGCTTTTTTATGATTCTTTTGAGTCAACCCTCAAATAAAGCATTGTGTGCCTGAATCACAGCTTTTTTTTAAGTCACACACAGACCTTACACACAGCTGAAAACACACACAATTGCAATAATCCTAAAGGTTTTGTGGAATTATTCAGATTTACCAGCATCAAATTACTGCCTGTTTTGCAGCCTTCAAAACCCTTAAAAAGTTTTTGTTTTTACATCACTATGTGACTGCTTGCTGCAAGATGGTTTCTGTCACAAATGCATCATATTTTAAAGCTTCCTGCTGTCCTTTATTCCATCCTGCTGTCTCCCACTTAAGCCTGAATCTGAGTCTGCATGCCTTCACTGTACTTTAAAGCCTGTCACTTAAGGGGTCACGGTTGCTTTAGAGCATTATAACTTAAAGTTGTGGCCTACTTTAAAGTTAAACCGAGTGTGATCTCCTGAATTCAAAAATGTGAGAACTCGCAGAAGTATATTGGCCTGTTGTTGCACTTTGTAATAATCATTTGAGCTTAACAATAAGCTTAGTAAAAGATTTCTATTTCTTTTTCATCCATTAATTAAACTATGTGAAGGGGGGTGGGGATTTGAGGTTAAAATGTATATTGTTTTTGTATTCATATATTTTTTTCTTTTGACATAGTTGGCCACTTTTTTTAGTTTTGTCAAAGTAACAAAAAAAGATTAAAACAAATGTGTGTCAATCTGTACTTAAGAAAATCATCACATGCTTGGTATTTTCATGCTTCGCTGAATCCACAGCTAATGAAACTTTTGCATCGATTTCAGTCTCGATTTCTCTTGGAAAGATTCTTCTCTCCCCAAACGACCTCAACCTTCACGTCCTGATCACAACTGAAGAAATTTGGAATCAGAACAGTTTTACATGCATTTATTTGGTCTTTTTCCTCTAACCTGATCATTTTTAAGGTCTGTTGGTAAATCTTCTTTCAGCTACCAATAGTTGTTATGTCGCCTGACTAAAGTGATGATATCAGAATAGAATAAAACTTTATTGATCCCAATGACTTTGTTACCATAGCTCTATTAAAAACAGCAGATAGATAATAAATAACACTAAAAATACGCTGATTCACATAACAGCAATATTATTATACGGTGTCTGTGAGGCATTGTCGAGTCTAATAGTTGTCAGGAGGAAAATGGTGTAACTCAGTGTGTACTTTTCACAACACATGCTGTTATTGTAAAAGTTCAATCTATTAGTCATTTTGTTTTTGTGACATTGCTTTTGGGGTTATATATTGAGCAAACTGCCTACTAGTTAGGAATTTAAACTAACCAGCAGTTCACAGTTAAAATTCCATTAATGAATCTTCATTCCTTCATTCATTCATTCATTCATTCATCTTCTGATCCCGTTTTGTCCCTTTCGGGGTCACAGGGCTGCTGGAGCCTATCCCGGCCACTTGTGGGCAAAGGCAGGGGTCATACTGGACAGGTCGCCAGTCTGTCGCAGGGTCACAAATCACACACCCATGTACACTCATACTCACATTCACACACCTATAGGGACAATTTGAAGTAACCAATTAACCTATAAAGCATGTTTGTGGACAGTGGGAGGAAGCCATTGATGAATCTCTATTTTGATATTCGAGGGGTGGCTGTGGTGCAGAGGTAGAGTGACCAACCTCTGATCAGAAGTATGTAGGTTTGATGCCCGCCCACGTGTCGAAGTGTCCTTGGGCAAGACATTTAACCCCACATTGTTCCTGGTGGTTAAAAAGGAAGTTGTTGCCCATGTTCTGCAGCGGAGCTGCCATCAGTGGTGAATAGAACTATGACTGCAAAGCCCTCTGGCCTTCTAAGATGTTTAACTGCTGCATAAGTATTTACCTTGTTTTTTCAGTCAAAAAGATTTTTTTTTTATTAGTTTATTACCTGTATGTTGAGTGTTGCCTTTACTTAAACAGACAATTATGAATTGGATGCAAAATCTTTTTGTGCTGAAAGATCTATGCTTTGAAACTTCTCAAAACCTTTTTGCATGAGTTGCAGGATCTCTGCACTTGCATCACCTTTTCAAGCAGGTTAGAAAACAACTATATCTCAGCACAAAGATTGATTATGGTTTTGTATGGATTTTCCGCCTTTTAGACAACAACTTCTGCTGAAAGCCAAACGATGTGACCTCAAATATTAGAACTAAAATGCCAGTTTTCTCCTTAATAAAAATGTTCTTTAACAATAAAAATCATAAGTAGTATTTGTGCTGCTCTTTTTGACTTGATCCCAGGTTGAATAGACTTTCTGCTGACTCTTTGGTAAATGTGGTGCACCTGGGCTGTAGTTATGAAATGAGTGCCATCATTTTCATGGACAGATCGGCCGTTTCTTGCTGTAAAATAAAGAAGTTCAAGTAAAAAAATGCAGCAGTTTTGGAAATACATGTGGATTCTGTGATTTATCCTTTATTTGGAATCCAAAAATCACAGAAGAATTTCTTTGTTTTCCATGTAAAGCAGAACAAAACATGCTTAATCTGAAAGATATTGTTCACTAAGCATTCTTTGGACTCTGAGTTTGACCTTTACTACAATGTAAATGTTACATGTCGTCCTCTTGGATTTTACTGCAAGATCCGACCTTTATCTCATAATATCAAGTCTGCATGTCACTGGATCCTCTCTGCAAAGACTCTGCAAGGACAGAGTTTGGCTTTTAATCACCCTGATTGTTTGTGTGTGTGGTTCAAAGTGGTGGGATGATAACTGACAACAGGACAAGAGCACGATGGTGTGCAAGAGATTGGAAGCTGTATTAAATCCAGCAGTGACAGATGTGCAAGCGGAGCGTGCAATGGGTGGGGGATGATTCTCGGTGTAAGGCTTTGTTTTTGTGCATGAACGTGTTTGCCCTTTTACTCAAACGGCAAAACACTGCTCATATTTAGTTTCTTTTCTGGCTGAAATTGTTCTTAAGCCATTCCTGCATTTAAATGAGCCTGGGTTTGTATGACTGTGCCTGACACATAAATATTAAATGTGGCGACCTACTGAGGAAATGTGGCACCACGACATTGCTGGAGCTGCTCTGTAGCAGGAGTGAAACAATGATAGGCTACTTTCTGTGAATGCTTTGCTACACTTTATTTGTATTTCACAAGAAAGATTCCTTTGAAGTTGGATTTATTTTTACCATTTAGGTTTGGCTTGCACAGCTATAAATAAAATGTGTTGCTAGGCAGAATATCCAACACTGCACATGTGCTTTTTTCACTTTGTTTTGCCATTTAATCTTTTTTTTTTTCTTCAATACAAAGTTTTCTCTCATTTAGATTGAATGCCCCATTTTTCAACAACCTTTTATGCCTTAGTGGTCTTAAATATCCAACTTTCTTCAGAAATAAATCTGCCACTGTGAGGAAAATTATCTGAGTTGTGAGTAATCCAATCAACTCCTGTTTGTGCAATGCTTTTAGCTTAAGACCAGACTGTTCAATGATAGTAGAGGCTTTTGAAGACCTGCAAAGTCTGATCACATGCAGAACATGTGATAAAACTGCTCTGTAATCTATATAGATCACTTTACACAACAATTACAATCAGAAAGATTACTCTTTTTTTGTTTGTTTTTTACCTGCATTGTAAAGCTCTTCTTGGGAAAAGTGCTTGTAACAGTGCCAACATGGATGGTTTTCATTCAAAGGAGCTTGTGTCAGAAAATAACAGGTGATTAAGGAAACAAATTCAGATACATTCAAAACTAAATATAATCTGGGTGAAATATCATATCCTTGTGAGCTATTAAAGGTACATGATTTGCTCTAAGTACAAGTTGATGATGAAAAAGAAAAAAAAAGGAATATAACAGTTTAAAAAACTACTTAGATACTTTATATCTAAACTGTTTCCTGAAGAGCTTTTAAATCATTTAAGGCCATCTGTTCAGATGTTTGAGCTGATGTTTCAGATGGATAATCATTCTCAGCACACCAGCAATCCCCTCAAAAATCTCTGAAAAGGCCTTTTTAAAATCTCATCAATGAGCTATATTCAATCAGTTGTAAATACATTTAAATAATGTGCAAAATTTCAAAAAATGAATTGAACTTTGATTAGATACAGAAACGACATAGCTATATGAGGACAATAAATATTATATAGTTACAATAAAATTTTAAATCTAATACTGTCTAAGCTTATTGCATTATGTGCAAAAAATGTATTTTTAAAAAGGTTTTCCAAGCCACCAGTTAAGTCCAGCTTTTAAACTGCTAAATAAATCTGAAATCTGAGAGCTAAAAGAAAATATTAAAATTGAGCAAACGAAGAACAGAAAAAGCAGCATAAACTTACAACAGCCACTGAAAACATGAAAACTAGATAATAATTCAATAAAAAAGGTAAAAGAATATAAGATGCCACCAACTAATTAGTATTAAAAGCAATTAAAAAGGTTTAGGTCAGATGTAATGTGCAATTATGGAGGAAAATTATTCCATAACTGGAGCTGGCAACAGTTTTTAATACCCATATAATATTCATCTTGAATTGTTGAGGTTTATATAAAATTGTTAATAAAATCAAGTCTTGTCAGCTGTAAATTTAAACAAAAAAAGACTTTTCTATAAAAATACTGTATTAAGTACAAGTAAAATTATTACTAAATGAACTAAACTACCTGCAATTTACTTTGTCAGGACTTGTGATCTTGCAGTTTTACTCCTCCACATTATGCTGCTATAACTGGGACAAGATGTGGCAGAATTGCTCTTTTTTACGTTTTTGTTTTTCATAAACAGCAGTTTTCCATTTACCTTAATAATAATAATTATTATTATTATTGTTTTACATTTTGCCTAAAAACCAAAGAGATCACAACGAAAGCATTAGCATACCCTTTCCTGGCGCTCACTGAGGAATTGTGCAGCTTTGTCACAGCTCTAACATTGTTTGTCTGGTGTTAACCTATGATTAACAGAACAACAATGAGCACGTTTCACTTCTGTTTGAGGAATTAAACCGCTTTGTTGCACTGGCTCCTGGTACTTCATGTGGGGTGGTTTGTGAGACTTAGCCTCTCCTGAAAGTGACACTCAGCACATTGTTGCAAACAGTTCTAATGGCTAAATTCTAACTTTCCTCTTTGCGCTCTTGCAGGTTAACTGCTGTCACTGGCCGTGGCTTTAAATGTCTTCTGTCATGGCAAAGCGTGAGGCGGGGAGTACCAGCCCTGTGGTGCGTCAGATAGATAAGCAGTTTCTGGTCTGTAGCATCTGTCTGGATCACTACTGCAACCCGAAGGTCCTCCCCTGTCTGCACACCTTCTGTGAGAGGTAACTAACATTTGCCGTGGATGTATCAAAACAAACAGAAATAAGTCTCTGCTGTCACTGAAAAATAGACTGCAAACATGTAATGTAGCTTTTTCTGAAGCTTCCTCCCCCCTTTTATTTCCTGTCATAATAATGACTCCTTATAGTGTGACGTCATTTATCACAAATGTCTTAGATAACTTAACAGCTCAGGGCACTTTTCCTCGTTGGGACAAGAGCGCCAAGTGAATTTCTCAGCATCAGGGAACTTCCACGGCTACAGTCTGAGAAAAGGCTACTTGTTTTGACACACTCTGACAAAGGCTTAATCTACTGTTCTGCAGAAGAAACAACATCCCCCTTAGGCAATATTACACAGAGCTAGGCAAAGGCGAAGAGACCTTTGAAGATTGCTGTGGGTCTGGGTAAAGCGATGGAGGGTAAAGCATGCACAAGAAGAAAAGAAAACAACAAGAAAGGCTTTATAATTCAAAACATTCTACTTAAAAATTTACACATACATGCATGACAGTTTTATAAATTTGTAAGAACTTGCTATGCATTTTTTTTTCTGACACGTATTTAACCAAAAAGGGAAAGTTTAACTGGATAGGAGCTAATCTGGAGTCCTGCTGAGATGAACAGGTTTTTTTTGGGGTCTATAATCGTGTCGGTACACACAGATGCTGCGGCTGATAGCTTTGGTTTTGTGGTGCAGTATTAGAGGTAACAAATCTTTTTAAAACAGGATGTTCGGCTGTTTGGAATCACTTCCTGCTTTTCTAATATTTTGCAGAAAAACAAATAGCTGAAGAACAAAAAAATTGAAAGTGCTACTTTGACAGAGCAGTTTGAGATGTACAGAACATGAACTGCAGAGTTGACCTGCAGTCTGAGCATTTGCAAAGCAGAATATATGCAACAAATTGGGAAGAGAATAAGGACCTTTTGAGGAAAAAAAACTGCATTTGCTCCATCTGCTTTTCATAACTGCTTTTCAAACTCACACTATAATTCAATTTGTTGCAACACAAAAGAGGAATTTTGTCCGTTTTGGTGACAAACTCCTCTCTGCACTTACTACAGGGAATCATAGAGAAAATGTGTTATAATGCTGGTTCTAATCTTTACTTTTCTTCTTTTGCATTGGCTTTCTTCTTCCAGTTGCCTCCAGAACTACATTCCTCCAGAGTCACTGACACTTTCATGCCCAGTGTGTCGGCAGACATCCATCCTGCCAGAAAAAGGAGTGTGTGCTCTGCAGAACAACTTCTTCATCACTAATCTCATGGAGGTTCGATTCTAAATGCTTTCTTATTACAGAAACGAGCCATTTTCCACAGAATGCTTACAAAGAAAACTATAGAAGGGAAAGGGTTGTTTAAAAGATTCATGGGGGGGGGGGGTGTAGAACAAGCACTTAAAATGAAAGGTTTTATGTATGTTTGTGCAAGAGTGAATTCTTCTTTGGGGAAACTATTTTCTGTCTGATATGGACAATTGATCCTTAAAGAATTTGTTTGGCATTTAGGGATGAAAGCTAAAAATGCTAAAATGAGGATGAACTGAGCAGAAAAAAAATCACTTAAAAATGATCACACAACAGTTTAATGCATGTGCACATTTTGGTTGATTAAAGCTGGTGTTTGTTTTTTTTTTCCCCCATTAGGTTCTCCAACGAGATCCAGAGTGCTCACGGCCAGAGGCCTGCAGTGTGTTGGAGTCAGTAAGTGCTGCTGCAGCAGGGAAGCCCCTATGCTGCCCAAACCATGATGGAAAGGTAAAAAAGTCTGTTTTAAAACCTCCATTTAAAAAAACAAGGAAAGATCAAAGATGACGCACAGCAAGAAACGCTGACTCAGTTTGTCTCCCTCTGCAGGTGATGGAGTTCTACTGCGAGTCGTGTGAGACAGCCATGTGCTTGGAGTGTACAGAGGGCGAGCATCGGGAGCATGTGACCGTTCCTCTGCGGGACGTCGTGGAACAGCACAAAGCTGCTTTGAAGACGCAGCTAGATGCCATACGCAGCAGGTGAGCAGAGGTCGGATCTTCACAGGATTCCTTTTGGATGTTTGAGTATTCTGACTTGAGTGGTGTGGATCTTTAAATTACATCTGTTACATATATAGTATGACTGATCACAGTCTTTTCTCTAATAATTGCATTAATAAATGTATTATTTAAGGTTAATGGTTCAATCCAGTTTTTTTTTTTTTTTTTTTTTTCCTCTTGCATACTGCTTTTATTTCCTTTACCTTACAAGAAAATTCTCACACGTGGTCATGTTACAGGGTTCCTCAGCTCACAGCCGCCATTGAGCTGGTGAGTGAAATCTCTCGACAGCTGAATGAGAGAAAGAGCGAGGCAGTAGCAGAAATCACCAGTACATTTGAGGAGCTGGAACGACTGCTGCATCAGCGCAAGACCGCCCTCATCACAGACCTGGAGAACATCTGCAGCACAAAGCAGAAGGTCAGCTGACTCACACTGGTACATAAGTACTGTTGGCACACCTAGCTAATGTGAAGGTGCAGTGCATGAGCTGTAAATATGGATAATAATAAATAAGTGAAAACTTTTGTACTCCAGATTTATTTTTGTTTTTTTGGAAAAGGATCAGGGCTTCTGGAAGAAAAAAACATTAGAAAATCATTTTTTTCATCTCTAAGTTTTTTTTCTTGTCAAAGTTACTTTGATTACACAACCATTCAAGCTTAGTTGAATTCTGAATTTAACTCCCATACACACATCTATTGATGCAAATATGTATTTAAGCACTCCAAAATTACCTTTATTACCAATTACTTTAAAGCAGAAACAAAAGTGTTTTTTTTTTATAGCTGGAATTAAATTCAGGCATCAAGGGGTTAAAACAGAATCAAAGAATTTTCCTGGGATATAAATTTAATCTTAGAATGCTGTGACAGGAAAACAGGAAACATACCTATAATCTATTTTTTGTTTCTTTGTTATGGCCGTTATCGCTTTCTTTTAAATTATTTTTTCTTAATGCACTTGATTTCACTTGCTTATCCTTATATCCTTTATGTTTTTCTTCTTTTTTTCCCTTGATCTGAGGACAGGTCTTACAGGCACAGCTCTCAGCTCTTCTTCAGGGGAAGGAACACATCCAGAGCAGCTGCAGCTTCACAGAACAGGCTCTCAGTCATGGCAACGCCACGGAGGTGGAATTTTTGAGTTTTTTTTTTTTCCAACTTGCAGAAAAACAAGCAACCAAAAATGACTTATCGCTTTGATTGTTAATGAAAGAAACCAATGAAATGTATGTCTGCTGGAAGTGCAGGTATTGCTGGTTCAGAAGCAGATGAGTGAGCGGGTAACGGCTCTTGCCCGACACGATTTTCCAGAGAAACCGCATCAGAATGCACACCTGGAATGTCAGGTACTGACTTTGTTTATTCAAACTCTCTATGTGAGTTGACCCCCCCTAAAGGATGGTTTGCAAGTTGAAGCGGAACTGTAACACCTGGGCTGGATACACTGGGATTTAATATTTAATAATATTGAGAAAACAGTTTTTTTTATTATTATTATTTTTGCTAAAAGTGAGGCTTGCCATTTTATTGATGGTTTACTGTCGGCTCTAGGTAGAGACTGAGGGCCTGCGGCGCTCCATCCAGAACCTGGGAGTCCTCCTCACTACAGCTGCAGTCGCTCACACGTCTGTGGCCACAGGAGAGGGCCTTCGCTATGTTGCAACGGGCCAGCACCACACCATCACTGTAACAACAAAAGACAAAGTACTTTTTATTTTTTTGTTTTCTTTAATTCACTTTTTTTTTTTTTGATGATGGTTCAGTTGTAAAAAGTCTGGTCTTTGTATCGGTGCTGTTCATCTTAACCTGATTGCCTGACCCCTGTGTGCAGGACGGGGAGTTGGTGCGGACAGGCAACGCAGTTTTGAGAGCAGAGATCACATCTGTTGATGGCAGCCGGGCTGCAGATACAGAGATAACGGACAATAAGAACGGAACATATGAGGTGGGATACACACTGCGCTCTGAGGGAGAGTACTCCTTCTCCCTCTTGCTGTACGGACAGCCGATTCGCGGTAGTCCTTTCCGCCTGCGAGCCGTCAAACCGTCAGATGTGCCCCAGTCGCCAGATGATGTAAAGAGGAGAGTCAAATCCCCCAGCGGGACAGGGGGCCACATACGTCAGAAAGCAGTGAGACGGCCTTCCAGCATGTACAGCACAACCAAGAAGAAGGAAAACCCAATTGAGGATGAGCTCATCTACAGAGTTGGTAAGACATAGTTTTAGAAAACACAACACCAAGTCACAAATGTCACAAATTTCGTTGAATTTTTGACTGTGCTGCATTGTCAAGCTCAAAGAGAAATATTTCAGGATTTTAGGTTTTAATTGTTGAAGCAAATATTCAAATGTATTCAATAGGTCCAATTGAAATCTGAGGGATTACATTAAATGGAGCATGGGGTTGTTGTGTTTCTGTTCTCATCAGGTTCCCGGGGCAGAGAAAAAGGCGAATTCACTAATCTACAAGGCATCTCAGCCTCCAGCAATGGCAGAGTGGTGGTGGCCGACAGCAACAACCAGTGCATCCAGGTGAGGACGACACCCAGCAGAAACAGCAAAAAAGTGCAATGGTGCATGCAGCTGTGCTAGTGCATGGTTAGGTCATTAACTGACTACAGTTTTTCTGATGGAAAACTTGCAGGTATTCTCAAATGATGGCCAGTTCAAAATGCGTTTTGGGGTCAGAGGTCGGTCACCAGGACAGCTGCAGAGACCGACCGGTGTCACCGTGGACATGAATGGCGACATTGTGGTGGCCGACTATGACAACAGATGGGTCAGCATCTTTGGCTCTGATGGCAAATTCAAGGTATTTTCTTTGTGGCCTAAAAATTCAAGAAGTAACATTAGTAGCATCAAGACAAATTTCTATATCTAATCTTATCCATATGTTCATTTTCTGTTCCATAATCTGGGGAGGCATGGGATGGGACTAAGGTCTTTGTGTGGGTGCTTACATTTTTCATATGAAGGTCTTTGTGTTTTGTTTTCAAATATGAAGGTTGTTTTTATTCTGCAAAGCATTTTGTGCTTTAAGTTTGTAAAAGATATTTTATAAATAAAGTTGTAGTTGATTTAATGCATGATTTACAGCAAAATAAAGCATGTTGAATACACCGGCAACAGTCTTACTCATTGATGTCTTTTGTCTCCAGAATAAGATCGGGGCAGGTCGTCTGATGGGTCCTAAGGGCGTGGCTGTGGATAAGAACGGACACATCATCACTGTGGACAACAAGGCTTGCTGCGTCTTCATCTTTCAGTCTAATGGAAAGCTTGTCACTAAGTTTGGAGGCAGGGGGACAACTGACAGACAGTTTGCAGGTGAGATGAGACCTGAAGTCTACACAGTGCAATCTTCCAGGCAGGAAGTCTGGAAAGACCCACACCAATGAAAATAGTGTTTCCATATTAATGAACAATGCTACACATATACCAGTGTATACCAATACTCATTTGTAGTCCCTGGTCAAGGTCTTGGTTTGTCAGAAACAAACAGCTAAAACACATAAAAGCGATAGTAAATATGACAAGGAATACAGAAAGTAGTAAGAGTTTGAATATTAAATAGAGTATTCTCTTCTACACCAAGGGTGGGCAAACTTTCTTGACTTATGGGCAACAAAGGGTTTTAAAATTAGGCAGAAGAGCCAGACCAGGAGCAGATGCTTGAAGTGTTATGATAATATAAAGAAATAGCATGGAATCTGAACAAAAACATGCTTTTATTTTGATAGATAATTGATATTTATAACTTTCAAAATAGAACATTTTAGAGTTTTTATTTCAGAACTGTGACTTTTGTTCTCGTTTTGAAGCCAGTTGCATTCAGCTGATGTTAGGAAAACGCTAACGTAGAGAAATTGTTTGTTGCGGTGGTGTTGGAATGATCAGAAAAATTACTGACTTGAAAAACACAAATAAATGTCAGAAATACAACTAATCTTACAACCCCTCTTGAATGCAGGATAACTCTCTACACCTATACAAAAGTAAGCGTTTTTTTAATGCACCATATATGGAAAGATGCAAGAATTAGAGGAAAAATAAAACAAAAAGGATTATAAATATCAATTATTTCCGTAGTTTAACAGGATTCATATGGCCCCCTGGGCCATAGTTGACCCCCCCCCCCCCCTCTACACAGTTGATCCAGAACTTACATGTAAATTGATAAATAATCTATAATAATGAAACCATTTAAACAGTCACAATTTGGATCCCACACTGACAAACAATGTTTACATTTGCTGGTTCATGCAACATGGCCTCTTCTAGAGTGTGTGCATTGTTGTTTGGATTTCAGCCAAATTTGAAGTTGATTTGTAAATGTATTAAAAGTGTGACACTCTCTTAGAGTGAGGGCTATACGCTGTTCCAGATGTTACAGCCCTTAGCAGAGAGGACAGATTGTCTAAAAGTGGTATGTCTTTTGGTTACAACAGTCACCTCTGGCTAAAGACCTAGTGGGTGCACCAGCTTTATTTTTTTCAATTCAAATCATTGTGAATCAGGAGCAGGCGGTAAAAAAGGCAGTTTGAAAAAGAGCTTATTGGTAAAGTAGAAAATATACTGGAGTTGGTCCGTCAGAGACAAATTCCTAATGAACAACTGCTCTGCAGAAACCATGTCCTAGAAAACCCCAGGTTTTGGTATTTTGGCTAAAAACAGCATCATCTAAATTTTAGGAACACCTTAAAAATAGATCAAAAGATGATCGGAGTGGGTCTTTAAACAAAAGAGCTGGGGGGCTGTATCAACATCAACATACCAGAAGAAACTATGAATGTGTGACTATTAAACCAGTATTGGTGTCCAAAAAGTTTATTTTTCAGTGTTGTTGCTTTTATTTCCATTTGGAAATAAACAAGTGAATGGTATTGCAAATCCTATAACACAGCAGCAGTGGAGCCAGTGTTTTGACCACCCTGCCATGCTTTCTTTGCTTTTCTGTCTCTCTGATGCTTCCTTGTTCTTTTTTTTCCCCCCCTTTTTTCTCCGGTTCAGAAAAACTTGGTCCAAACTTTAATAAATCTTCCTCAGTTTTCAGTAAGTACTAAGTGTGGCCTTGCTGCAACCTTAATCCCACAGTGCAGTGTCTCCGTGTCTAACCCAATGCCCTGATCATGTGTCTGATCTCCCACAAAGTTAGATTGTTGACAAATGAATGGATCAATCTGTACATGGACACTGATGATCAGTGATTCAATCAGCAACAATTTAGCATTGTGTCTGCTTGAGTTCACTACAAGTTTTATGAAGCTCAATGGCTGGAGATTCAGCCCTTAAAAGCTCATGTATTTTTAAAAACAATCTGTTAAATCACTTATGATTGAGTCAGGACAAGGTTGTGTAGTACTTAATCCTGCAGTGATTTAGGTCGTAATTCTTTTTACAAAAGCGTAACGTTTGTAAATGAATGCAGAACCTGCTGATTTATAAGACCTGTTCAGGAATTAGTTCATTCCACCATCAGCTGTAGCAAAAACGCCTGTCTCTCTCTTTATCCAGGCCCACACTTTGTTGCAGTGAACAACAAGAATGAAATAATTGTCACAGATTTCCACAATCACTCCGTAAAGGTAGGTTAAAAAAAAGGATTGTTTTCTGAGTATTTGAACACGGGAGTCCAAGCACATGACTTCCTGTTACAGGTTTACAATGCAGATGGGGAGTTCCTGTTCAAGTTTGGCTCTCACGGTGAAGGGAATGGTCAGTTCAACGCTCCCACTGGTGTGGCGGCTGATGCCAATGGAAACATCATTGTGGCTGATTGGGGAAACAGCAGAATACAGGTACCTTCAGTCTACTATTGCATAAAAAAATGTAGGCCTAAGTCACATCCTGCGGGTTTTTGGGTTATTCAGGCCCATGTGGGGTCGTATCCAGGAGTGGCGTGTCTTAACCCTTGTGCTATACTATGACCCCACCCTTACATTGACGTGTTATTCCTACCATGACAAAGGTGGATAAAGGTGGAGAGGATTTCATGTAATCCATGGACACCAGTGAAGATCACACATCATTGAAGAAAAAAGGTTCAGTGCACTGTCTTGTGGGTCTAGATGACCCTACTCCCAATATTAAAGTGCCTAGGATAGCACAAGGGTTAAGGGAGGCGCAGGTCTGTCTTGCAGTTGCCGGGTGGCTTGTACGGCCACCTTAAGGGACATCATAAAAATGGAACATATCATTTTCGTGTGTGTGGTAGGTGTATCGTGAAGTATTTTTAAGGATAATAATATAAGCTGCACGCTCTTATGACACACAGATGATGCTGCTGTATGTACCGGTATGTTTATGCCGCACTCCTTACTGACCATGTGCAAAAGCTGCACACACGCGGTTTGCAGGAGATGTCAGTGCCTGTAGGACACCTGTAGGATGCCTACAAAAGCTACATTGTGATTGTCTAATGTCTGAATTTCTAATAGCTTGCCTCACCTTTTTCACCCTTACTCACTCTTACGTATTGTTTAAATGTTCAATATGAGCTGTCGGTCGCAGCATCTTTATATCACCACCTTGACGCATCGCACAACTTTGACCGTTTTTCCAAGAGGGCCTGGCTGCAGTTATCAGCGGGCAGAACTGGAAGTCCTCTACCAGTCACTTAAGTCGGTGTTTTTCAACCGGTATGCCGCAGCACACTAGTGTGCCGTGGGAAATTGCCCTCATTAACTAATCTAAAAACATTTCCCATCTCCAGGAAATCAGCTCTTTGTTCATCCAAACAGGCCCTGATAAAACACTGATTAGTCAGGAATCTAAAAGATCATAAAATACTTTTTTCTTTGTGTTTATTTGATTCTATCAAATACATTTTGATAAGAATGACGGTACCACGATTTAGCTGTAGCTCCAGCTGTTTTCAGAAAAGTCCCGACCCTTTAACTGTCTCCACCAATCATTCTTGGAGGCTTAATCACACTTCATCAGTCTGAAGTGGTTAAAGTCTTCACTTCCTTGTTCCAATTTAGCTTGTAAAGTTGCTCAGTTCCAACAAAAATACCAGCTAAAGCTCGTCTTTAGTGGTGTAGCTTTCCGCGGGATCCAGTATCACAGTGTTTTTCAACCTTTTTTGAGCCACCACACTTTAACCTTGATAAAGGCACACCAGCATAAAAAAAATGATAATTGATAAGAATGATAATTGTGGCAGAAAAAGCAGGAAGTTTTTTTTCTAAAAGATGAAACAAAAGTTAAGTTAGAAAATATAAAACTGTGTGATGTGTGTTCGTTGTGGTTTTAAGACGTTTAACAAGGACGACTCATTGTACGTTGAGACGCTGTCACTTTAACCCAATGTATCATGGGAGATGTAGTGTGAAAACTGCCAAAAAAGGGAAGAAAGACTAGCGTCTCTGAGGTTCATGGTTTGTTCACTTTTTTCACGGTCTGATGTCGGATTCTGTGGAAAGCTACACCGCTACAGACGAGCTTTAGTTGGTCTTTGTGTTAGAACTGAGCGACTTTTTGAGCTAAATTGTAACAAGGAAGTTAAGACTTTAACCACTTCTGATTGGTCAGACTGATGACATGTGATTAAGCCTTCAAGAATGATTGGCAGAGACAGTTAAAGGGGCGGGACTTAGCCGCAAACAGCTTTAGTTGCAGCTAAATCGCGATACCGTCATTCTTATCAAAATTTCTTGAATAAATTCAAATAAACACAAAGAAAAAAGTCTTTTATGATCTTTTCATATTCCTAACTACTCAGTGTTTTATCACGGCCTGTTTGGATGAACAAAGAGCTGATTTCCTGGAGATGGAAAATGTTTTTAGATCAGTTAATGAGGGCAATTTCCCACGGCACACTTGACCATCTCCCACTGCACACTAGTGTGCCGCGGCACACTGGTTGAAATACACTGCAGTATCAGACCGTGGAACAAGTGAACAAAACAATGAAGATCAGAGAAGAGAGTCTGTTTGCGTTCGGCGGCTGTTTGCACTACATCTCCCATGATGCATTGGGTTAAAGTGACAGCGTCTCAGCGCACAATGAGTCTTACTTGTTAAATGTCTTGAAACCACAACGAACAAACAGTTTTTAAATCTTCTAACTTAACTTTTATTACAACTTTTAGAAAAAAAAAACAGCTGCAACTTCCAGCTTTTTCTGCCACAATAATCACAAAAATGCATGTGAGATTGTGGTGAGGGCTGTAGATCAATACAGACTATGAGTTTCACCTTTTTCAAAATTTTTGGATGCTGGTGTGCCGCAGGATTTTTTGTGCCGTGGCTCAAAAAAGGTTGAAAAACACTGACTTTAGTTACTATAAATCGCTTGAAAAAAATTTTATTTTGACTGGTGGCGTCATGGTTTTTCTCATTTTAAGTCATTTTTACAACGTTTAACACTTTTGGGTTAGTGTCAGGGTTAGGGTGATAGTAAGTTGCACAATTTCCACTTCCGCCCAAGGATATCACCATTTCCTGATGCTATTATTTTCCTAATAACAAACACGAGTTTAATTTTTTTTTGTGTGTGTCAGGTATTTGACAGCACCGGCTCCTTCCTATCCTACATCAACACTTCAGCAGATCCGCTCTACGGCCCTCAAGGCCTGGCCCTCACGTCTGACGGTCACGTGGCTGTGGCAGACTCCGGCAATCACTGCTTTAAAGTTTACAGATACTTGCAGTAGTACAGAAATAAAAACGACACTGCGAAATCCTGCTTGAGTGAATGAACCTCGCATATTGCTTATTCACATTGAGCTGTGGTGTGCCTGCACATTTTAAGAAGACCTCATGTCCACAAATGAATCATATGTTCATTTCATCCTTTCCTAATGTATGAGCTCCTATGCCAGTAGTTTAAAAATACGAATATGAACAGCAATGTAACCCCTTTAACTTATATCGTGCTGTTGTAATGGCTGCAAATTGAGCAGATTGTCCCATTTCATGGTAATAAATTCACCAAACTTGGAAAAAGTTTATATAATAGATTTTCTTTCCCCTGTAACTCCCATATTAACCAGCTTAGACTGTCCTTGTAGCTCATTATTACTGCTTTTAACCAAATCACGCAAAAAAGGGAAATGAAGTCACCTTTAGCACAATCCACTTTAACCTGTGTTCCTAATTAAACTACCAGCAGATATCCTGTCAGCCTCACTTTGGTGATTCTTTGCATCAAAACGTCTAAGACGTACACACAATGCTTTGCATTTCTCCAACATGTACAATCTTTTCGCTGCCTTATGAAGACTTTTAGCTTGTTGACATGATAAAACACGCAGGAATCTATTTTTCCTCCAAGTTGCACCGCTGACAGATGGACATTTTGGGTTTTGTAAAGCACAATAGAAGAACCAGCTCAACTTACGCATGAAATCTTTTTGCTCCAAAATTGACTGTCTATTAGCTGATTCCGCGACTTCTTGCACTTTTATCTATTCATTCAATACTCTATTGTACATATGTGTAAATAATAATTCAGTGTTCATGTACTTCACAATATAGCCAACATATTACAGCATTAAACAGGTCATGCCAGCAGCAGCCAGTTTGGACGTTTACCATCATTCAGATTTGCTGTAACTTGAAATTCCTCAAAGAAAAGTATTTTCTTTTCTAAATAATTAGTTCAACAAATTATTTTTTTAATTGGTGCACTGGAAGTGTCTTCTCTTTACAAAGCATTGTTGTGTGTCGTAATTTGTTGCACCGATAGCCCTCCTCTTCAACTCCTCTCAGTGAGCTCGAATCGGAATCAACCCAAACCTTTTCTTTCTGCCAAAGTGTTTTAGGTTATTATTACATATTGCACAAAATTATAAAAAATTATATCTCTTGAAAAATTTGATATATATCATGATGTATAGTTCATTTAACATAATCAGAGAGTAATGTATATCAGAAACATATTCTTGTTGTAGCTGAAAAGCACTTTTGTCATTGCAGTATTTGTATCATTTCAGTGTCTTCAGGAATTTACAATATTCCAGTAAATAGACACTTTTCACATTTGATTTCTAAAGTTTTTAGGTAATAAATGTATTTTGTTGTTCTTCATACGTTTCCCTTTTTGTCATAATTGTTTTTTTTTTTTTTTGCTTTACTTTTATATCAATGCCTTTTTAACCATGTGAAATAACCTAAGCACATAGAAATAGGATGCTACATCTACAATGTGTGATCAACTGTCTGCCACAAAAGGTTACAATTACAAGAATACATTTTACCTGCTATGTAATAATCATGGAAAAAGGTATGATTGTAAAATTAAAGGTTGTGCTACCAACTCCTGTCATTTTTGTGCTTTTTTTAAACTTAATTTTATCTTTATATATGCACTTTCTAATGACAATTTCGGAACTTTATGGACAATTTCTGTTGTGACAGCATCTAATGAACGCTGCTTTAGTTATTTTGTCTCATAGGTCCTAAAAGAACGTTTGGAAATATAAACTTTTTTGGATGAAAAAACAATTTTGTGCTCTTTTTAAAGATATATACATTTTATTGGTGTTACAATTCATTTTAACGGTTCAATTCATGTCACAATTTGTGGTTGCTGATGTGCTTTACAGTCAGTATTGGTTGAGTTTGAACGATTCAATTGACTGACCTAAAATGGATCCAGGACATCTTTAGCCAAAATTCAACCAGTGTGACTCAGACATAAATATCTGGGTACCAAACAGTGCAGGTGAAGTTTTCCACATTCCTGCTATATCTTGCAACATAATCAAGTGTAAATTAAATACAAACAAACAAGTAAACAAGAAATAATGGCAAATCCATTCACAATTTAGTTTCATAAACTTGGTCAAACTGTTCAAAAATGAACAGTCCTCATGATGTAAAAAGCCTACGCAGATCAGGTTGTTTAACATGTTACCGTGGTTACCAAATTAATAATGTTTTAAACTTGCAACAATCCAATTTCCCAGAAGAGGATCACTAAATATTCAACGTTCTAAATTCGTCTTTGCTGAAAATCATTGTTGTTATATGCAATTTTAAGATGGTTAGCCGTCTATACAGCTAGTCATTAGGGCCAGAGTTAAAGAAAGAGGCTAGAAAAAGTCCTTTCTGAGTCACTGTTGAAGCAGGAGGAGGAGGAGGTGTAAAACGGTTTTCTCACCTCATCCTTAAATGTTCTTGGTTGGAAGACAAAATCCCCTTCCCTGTGGTGCCACAGGATCTAAATGAGATGGCAAATGCCTGTGAAATAGCATTTAATATAGTCAAATGAATATTTTGACATAAAAAAAACCAATACAATCACAAAAAGGAAATATTTTTCCCGTCTTTTAATTTGCCTGAAGAGAACAAACTACAGAAAGCAAATGTATACGACTTATCAAAAAAAAAAAAACGATAAAGCAAGATTTTGTGAAATGAACCGCTTTTCACGGAACTAAAAAAACAAAAACAAAGGCAAGTTCCTGCTTTAAGCAAACATCAGTTATAAGATTTTCAAACTTTGATCACATCTTTCAGCTCAGAAGAGAAACAGATCATTAAAAACGATTCAACTAAAATTGATAAATCTACAATTCAAGTAAACAATTCTAATGAATTAAAATAAAATCATAGCCAGAAGCAGAATAGACCCAATGTCCAGTTTTACAACTGTACATTGGGTCCATTCCCAATGTACACAACGCTTTCACTCTGAACACCTGTTTTCTTTCATCATCAAGTTAATGGAGTGAATATTTACAATGACTGGAATGTTTTAAAAGTAAAAAAAAATAAAAATAATCAAAGAAAAATGTGTTAACTAGGTGTTAAGTGTCGCTTTTCTGCCTCATTCCCTCTCCAGAAGGAAAATAAATTCACAATAAACATGGACACAGGTTTTCTGTATCACAAAAAGTGACTAACTTCCAAAAATCGGAACACTTTTGGACAGCAGCTTTTTCAACTGAACTCTTTATTTCTTGAAAAACTTAATTTTTTGTTATTTGTAATAAAAGTCTGACTATTATGTCCTTAAAGTTTGATCAGTGTCCGATAAAACAACTTGACAAACATCCAAAGCTGACACACAAAAAAAACAGTAATTTAATCCTGTAGGATGTTTCCTAATAAATAAATATATGATGACAAGAGTATCTGAGGCATTTGCAACCCTGTTGAAGATAATCTAGTCAGCAGAGCCCCTCTCAAACCCCCCTGCCACAGTAATTTGGGTTAGAAACCTACAGTGTGTGTCGCAGTTCAAATAAAGCAGAGGTCCCTGCAGGGCGAAGAGCCGTCCCATGTGGTGAATGATTCTCTGCGAACCACATTCTTCTAAACACAGGAACCGCAAAAAACAGTGCATCATGCGTGATTGAAAGTTCCCCATCCCATTGAGGAGACTGACCAGTACTAAAGGCCAATGGGCAGATTCTTTTGCAGCTTTTTAAACCACACATGGCAACTTTGCTCAATAATAGTGACAAATCTGGAGTCTGCTCCCTGGATCGTTCTTCCCTGGGCTGAAGAAAGGATAGACGGGCTCATCAAAGCAGGTGTCAAACATGTATAGTCTCTTCATTGTCACAGCGTCATAGAAACTGAGACGACCGTTGTCGTAATCCAGGTACACGCCAACGCGAGGGGAGTTCCAGTAGTCGGCAACAGGAATGCGCCCGTCCTCGCCATTGGCGTACAGTCGATCCTGCAAACAGAGGCTCCAATACCCCGCAGAAGGAGTGAGGCAGACAAAGCCTTTTCTGTTGCTGCACTCGGTGGTGACCCCCAGGTACCATACGCCTTTGTCCTTCACATCCACCTCCCAGTAGTGCTGGCCACTGGCATACTGGGCTGTGGCGAGGACCCCGCAGAAGCGAGTGAAGCGGCCAGGCAGGTCCGGTTCTTGGCTTCGAATGCGGTCCTCCTCCACTTTGGTGTCAAAGTCTGAGATGAGCAGGTTAGGGTGGGCGGTGTCTGGGTCCAAAGTGAGGTTCTGAGGCACTACAGGGAACACGAAGGGATGGATTAGTTCTTGTCAAGGTTATTTCTGAAAACACAAGACATTATTAAAAAACAGACACAAGAGCCTCATACAATCTCTCCCAAAGAGCGCTGAAACAGAACCATCCAATACCTCTGTCTCCAACAGTTTTGCGGATGCCTGTCCAACATCCTGTTTATTTATTTTTTTGCAGCCATTAGGCCATTTATTTATAATATGTAGCTTGACATTTTTTTCAAGATTTAAAAATAGACGTGTTATATTTTTATCAATAGGCTATAAAAACAATTTTGATTTATTTGAATCTAACAGTAGCACATTCAAGTTCCTTTCATAATAAAAAGATCCTCCTAGAGCAGTGAATGTACTTGCACTTGTTATTATGCAATTCTGTCATTTAAGAACTTTGCTTCTGAAAAGAAACCAAAGATACTTGCTGTGCAGCACAAGATAAGAACATAAACTTAATCTAATAATAAACAGTGCTGACAATAGATTGAATTATCATTTTACTCAGTCATCTGACAAGTGTGCATTTTGGAGGATTGATAAAACACATAATACGTCTTCATTTAGTGTCATGCCAGGAGTGGTTAAAAACAAGTTTATTTTACTATTATAAGATCACCTCATTAACAAAGACTAAAATGACAAAATATAACTAATAAACCCATTATTGAAACACAATAAGAAACAAATCAGCTACTTTGAAGCTTCATGAAAAAGCTTCAGTTGGTCAACACAAGAACATTTTTAACAAACAGAACAACTCATGAAACACAACTCTAGAACGACGACTGAGCGCCCCCCCCCCCTATTCGTCTGCAAGTGGATGCATCAGAATGGAGCGGAGCAGGGAGCTTTTCTACAGAACAAATACAGTATCGTTTTCCTCTGCTCCTGATTCAATATAATTTGAACAGAGAAATATTCTGAAATACAGTTTAAGCTTAATTTTCTTGATGCAGGTCCTCCACCAACAGAAAAATACCACAAGAACGTGTTAATAACACCAAAAATCACTTTTCATTGGAATGGGTCATTCAAAGCCAGTTTGATCCGTGTTTAAGTCAGATTTGATAGAAAAATCCAACGCAGCTCACTTGCATTTTGTTTCTGCAGTGAAAACAGTAAAACAGACTAAAAACTTACTGGTGTGCAGCACGTGCATCATTTTCTTCCACATGATAAGCTGGAAGGGGCCCGAGAAGTCTGTAAATTCAGTTGGACACATAATTGGCTCCAGATCTATGTACGTCTTGTAATGAACCAATCTGCAGACAGAAAGAAGCATCATAAGTAAGGCCCTTTCCTAAAACTTTATGAGAAGTTTTAACATGGAAGGAACTTACTCATTGAATACATCAGCCAGGCTCTATGGGAGAAAAAAGTGGAGATGTTACACAATGTAACAGGGAGTTTTGGTTAATTAAGGAAGTCGTTAATAAATCTAAAAACAACATGAACAGTCCTCCTTTTAAATATGGATAAAGTGGACTAAATGTTCCACCTTCTCCTGTTGGACTGACCTCAAAGCTGGTGTTGCCACTAACGTGTCTGTGGATGTCAGCTATGGCTTTGTCCGCAGCGGCTGCCTCCTCCTCGGCAAATTTCAGGTTCTCGTCGATTACAGCTACAGCAGCAACTTCCTCAGCATCCAAGCTCTCCAGCAGGGAGTCTCTCTCATCTAGTAAGAACTGCACTAACGCACCAACGTCTGCCTCGATCTTCTCCTTGAGTCTCTGTTTTTTCATCTAGAAGACCAAAAATTGTGGAGGATTAGAACATTTTCAGACTCTAAATATCTACAGATCAGAAAAACCAGAATGTTTAATACTTTTACAAATACATATACAATTAAAAAAAAACAGCTTTTCTAAACAGAACAGCCTTAGTTATCTCCAATTCTGGATAAATTAACACGTTTGCCAGAACTGGATGTACCAAACAAAACAAGGGCAAAAGTAGCTGCAGCTTTAAATGTAGAAGAAAAGGCTGTAATCCCTGGATTATTATTGGAATATAGATTAAAAACAAGAACATCACTGCTCTGTCTAACCCACTTGTTTGCAAAGTTCAGTTTTGGTTACTCTTAAAACAATTTTCTTCATACACATCCTTGGAGTTTACACTATAAAAAATGAAAAAATACACAGAATGAGCGCTGCGTGACATCTACACACCCGCACGTCATTTTTGGTGCGTTCATCTGTGGTTTTGACTTTCATACATTGAGTCTTCTGCCAGGTGAACTCCATCAGCCTCAGTTTTAACTCCATCTGTAACCAGAGAAATGTCAACACAGTATCATGTCAGTGAGGCCCATGGGTTGCGCTATGTGGGAGGTTTTTTTAAATTTAGAAATATCTTAAGGATCACTAAGATGTCCTTGTCTTACCTTCATGTCGTTCATAATCTCTGGCACTGGTGCTACCTTATGATGTCTGGAAGAGAAGTGCCACACAGCAGTTTTTTTTAACATAAAAGCATTGATTGTTTGTTCAAAATCAGTTTTTACATTTGTTTTCATTCAGCAAATAAAAACCTTACAAAGAATAGGGTATGCAGTTTTCTCTTTAACTTGTGCTCAGCTACAAAGAACGGAACTATAGTTTTAATCAGTTGTTTATCAGCACTGGTTTAGCTAGGATTGGTTGAACCTCAGGGGCAAATGTTTCCATAATGAAGGCTACTCCCTTAGAAATCCAGACAACCTTGACTGCAGCAACCAAATATTTACTGAAGAGGAAGCTGATAAGACAGGAGTGCAACAAAAAACTCTGCAAGGACTGAAATTGTACCTTCCTTCACATTGCTGCTACTGTAACTTACAACACTTTAGTTGTGATGCTGTCATAAGCTGTTTGTAGCAATTTTCCTGATTTAAACCACAACACTAAAATGCTTCCAGCCATAGCGTGGGAACAGAAACACAAAAAATGTAAGAACTTGTGGACAAATTGGTAGAACTGATAAGCAGTGTCTTCAGATATGTGTACGCTGAAAGTAAATGAAAATGCCCGACACCTAATGGTGATAGTTAAGCCTGATCATCTTTTGTTCTACTGTAAAAGCGTTTCCAATGGTCTTTTAATGATTATGATGGGGTTTTTAGGCAAATTCAAAAAATCTGTATCGTTTTATAGGACATAGTTTATTAGAAATTCGCCTCCAAGTTGTGGGCTAGAATGTTAGTGTGGAGTAAGCATCCCCCCACTTCCCATCATCCCTCCGTTCACATGCTCTGCCACTAGTTTACAGCCCCTCACAACCCCAACCTAACATTAGGGGGTCCAACAAAAATGATGAGCAATATTGGAGCTATCCGGCCGTACAATTTTGAGTCAGATGCCAGCTCGGATGAGAAAAAAAGATGACGACATGGATCAATTTGTCTACAAATGGATGCATCCGAATGAAACGGAGCGGGGACCAAGTGGCTTACAGACCTACAAGGTTTTTACAAACATTTGCCCCTGCCTCACACCGATTTGAATAAAGAAATACTCAGAAATGCAATTTTAAGATGACATTTCTTTTTATACATGTCCTCCATACTCAGAAAATGCCTTGAGAACATGTTAAAAACACAATTTTCATTGGAGTGGGTCTTTAAAAGTTTAAAACACTGCCTCCTCAAAATCTATTTTCGACATCTTGTGAATATTTTGACCAACCTGTGTGCTCTGGATTCCCTGCAGACGACACAGATGGGTCTCTTATCCGTTTGGCAGTAGAGTTTCAGCTCCTCGCCGTGCTGTTCGCACTTCCCGTCAGCCTTAACAGGCTTAGGCGGGGTGGGACAAGACCCCAGGCACTCCAAATCATCCAGCTTAGCCACCAGGTTCTGCACCAGGTAGTTTTTAGTAAAAGTCCTCTTGTTGAACACCTGTGAGAACACGGAAAAGCGAAACAATCCTGATGTTTGAAGGACGGAAGTGTTTCAAACAGACACCAGCAACGACAATAACGGTTCTCGTATTTACGTAGAACCGTTGATACAACATTAGCAGTTACTGACGAGTTAGCTTCCGTTAGCTAGGCAGCTATCATAGCAACTAAACACGAGCACAATGCTGTTTTTTTTTAGGAAGTATCAAGCTGCCAACCTAGTACAACTCCTAGTTCTACTAGCTACTAACAGAACAATGTAGTGTAAATTGTGTTTTAATGGGGTTTTATTCATTAACTGGCGACGGAGATGTCAGGCTCGACCACACGGGTTTATTATGATCATGCTACTAGTAGGAACACGCAACTTTTGCGGAAAAGACTCAAAAATGCGCATGATCAACTTACCGTCCGGCATTGAGGACACTGATACCCGTAATCTCCGCCATTTTCGTCCCAATGCAAACAGATGCAAAATCTGCAGAAATTATGTCCGCATTTCAATATCACAGGATCCTTAAAGACTTCCAGACAAATAGGACAAGTGAGCTCTTTTTTCAAATCCTCTCCAGCGGCTGCAGCGGTCGCCATGTTTACAAACGAAATGCAGCGGTATGTCAACACTGCTACCGCTGGGCGAAGTGAAGGAAGAGGGCTGAGGAACGTGATGACGTTGCTCTTACGTCATCTTCCATTTTTGACCAATGAGAATTAGCTATTGTTCCCACACAAAAGTATCATTTGGAACAATGGAGACATAAAAATACAGAATAAATCTTTATTTAAACAAAACTAGATTGATAAAAAAAAATAATTTATGTTTTTGATGAGAATGGTACCCTTTTGTATTATGGCAGGTTTCTAAATAAAACATGTTTTCCAGTAACAAGCAAAGAATTTAACAATGTAAAGAAAGCTATCCCCTCAGGAGTACAGTTGATGACCTCTCACCTTAAATATCAGGAAGCCTCTAAAATTGACTCTCCTTTATTAATTAATGGTATTGATACTCTCAATAAAAAGTGCAACAATAAATATATTCGTAATACTTTACACCGAAAGGAGAAATCTTTTGGAGCAATCTTTTAAATGATGTAAATTGAAAAAAAGCATGGCTACTACCAGATACATTTTGTATAAATAACAAAATTAAAGAAATACATAAAAAAAATTCTACATAACATTTACCCCACAAATATGCTTATATCCAAATTCTCAAATATAGAAAAACATGGTAGTTTTTATATTGATTTCCCTGAATCAGTTCTTCACCTTTTCTACTTTTGTAAATTTTCCCATGAATTTTGGAACCAATTAGTACGGTTTGTTAACATCAAATTTAATTATAAAATTACTATAAATTTCAAACAAATCCTCACATATTTCACTTCTGATGATTAAAAAAGTAGAAAATAGTATTAATTTGTTACTTCTCCAATCACAAGTGCAGACTAAAAAAAAAACAACTCCAAATTTTAATGTATTTAAGATAGAGATGCTTCAGTTTTATGAATACATTAAATAAAATGAACACACCCAAAGCAAGTAACACTGGAACAATTTGTGCTTTTTTTTGTCTGATATTTAATCCCCTCTTGTAAATACTTTTTTGTAGTCTGTTTTTATGTATTTTAAGATACTCTATTTTCCTATCAGCAAGCTCTATTTTTGACATGTTTCTGCTACGCTTGCTTACTACTTACTTGCTGTGGTTGAATAAGTTTGGAATGATGGCATTGGTTGTTGTGGCTGATGATCTATTTGATTCCTTGATGTTGTGTTTTGTACTTTAATTTTATGTTCAATAAAGCTAGGGGGAAATTGGGTTTTCAACTGTCGTGCTTAGTGGGTAAAATCCTAAACCGATGACAAACATTAGCAAGTTAACATGACAGGCTTGTGTATGTTACTAATACTCTTCAAACATTAAAAGTGCTCATTTGAAAGTTTTTATCCTTGTTTTATTTGTATATTTGAACCATGTAAAAACGTAAATGTGTGGGTTCAAGTAAAGGACAGCTTTAAAAATAATAAAAAACAAAACAAAATTGAAATTTCATGACATTACCAAAGAGGAAGCAAGCAAACTGATGTCAAATTTCATAAAATTTGGAGTATGGGCCAGTGTTCAACTGATGAAAGTGGTGGTGCATTTCTTAATTACACAAAATTTAAAACTAAGTAACATTTGGAGTTTACATGAATATTCTAGTCATTGAGGCAATTCCTCCAAATTTAACTCAATCGATTAAAGCAAATACATCTCTTGATTTGACATCCACTCACATCCTTGTTTGTTGATAATGTCTGTTTCTAAGCTTTAAAGTGCAATAATAATTTCTTAGAGCATTTCTGACATCTAAACTATTGTCTCTATCTAATAGAAGAAAAGCTCTGTCCCCAGTTTTTTTATACTTGTAACATTAGATCTTTTTTTTTTCCCTTTCCCCTTCTGGCAAAAATGAAAGAGGTCCATTTCAAAACAATAAGCAATTTAACCATGCAAAGAA
This sequence comes from Oryzias curvinotus, assembly GCA_023969325.1. Classification (NCBI taxonomy): domain Eukaryota; kingdom Metazoa; phylum Chordata; class Actinopteri; order Beloniformes; family Adrianichthyidae; genus Oryzias; species Oryzias curvinotus. The sequence goes on from CM043719.1 coordinate 20,390,969, forward strand.
TTTCTACATTTAAGGTTTAAAATTCAAGATAATGTATGGCAAACATGTAGAAATGACAGTGTAATGTAAAAGCAGCTGTTTTATGATTGTAATTTTATAAAAGGAATTGGGAAAACTTGTATAGATGGCTGTTAACAAAAAATACAGTTCCATTATTTACGTACTCTAATATTCAATATGATTGTATCGACAAATAAAAGAAAATTCAGTTTTTGTTCAACAACTTAGTTATTTGTGTTACATTTTTATTCCCAAATGTTGATTTTTGAAAGTTAGTCCTAATTTTTTGTTTTTTACAAATGGAAAGTAAAAACAAACAAATAAAAATGAGACTAAAAGTCCTCTGTTCGTGCAAAGTAAATATTTTCCTAAATGCATATACAAATTAACAGCAAATGACAAAAAAAATCATTATTTATTTTAAAACATATAAATAAATAAAAAATACAATATAAAATGCACACAGTGTGTATATAAAGTTTTATTGTGCTGAAAATTTTATATAAATGGGGATAACTGGCTATGAAGTATACATTACATTGCATAGCTTGTAGTGGCATGTGATGTGAGACGCAAAAATGACAAAATTCATCGGTGCTACAAACACAAAAGATGGCTTTGTTTCAGTTCAGCTGACATTTATACAATCAAAACGTTACTGATCCCTCAAGTGGTTCCAACTCATCATTGGTTTAACTTAATAAATATATGAAAATAGTTATGATCAAAACTAACAGCACAATGGTAAAAGAAGCATTTAGAAACACTGATTGAAACAGTGTTAGAAGAGTAAAACATACCCATTTAAAGGAAAATTATATTTTATCACTCACAAGATAACATTATACCAAGTGGATCAAATTTTATTTTCTACACAGGTGATTGGTAAGCAGATCTTGTATCCCCACTGTTAATCTAAACACACAAGTCACTGAAGTGGTGCACAGCACTAGTGACTGGTAAAGCCTAAAAGAACACAATTTGAGAATACTTGCTGGATGTGAATAAAGACACATTTAACAAAAAAGGTGATTATGAAGGACATTTTTCCCCCACATAGTCAACAATAAGATTGTGTTACAACTCACTCGCTTTTCTTTAGAAGTTATAATAGCCTTTGAGAAGGGCTGCAACAATACCTCAAGCAGTGTTTTTCTTTATCAAGTAACATTAATGCCTGTCTAGTTCTAAGAAACATGACTTTACCAGAAACATCTGTGGATCAACAATATTGACAATGAATACTACAGAAAGTCCAGTAAAACTTAAAACAATAAAAACTGAACTGAAGAGCTATGGGAGGGAAAAAATCTGTGTATGCTATAAATAATCATTATGACAGAAAAGCAAAACATTTAAACAGAGTGGGGTCGATGTGGAAACCAAAAATAAAGCTAAACGGTGAACTGCTTAGCTGGTGAAAGAAAGAACTGGCCATTTGTTTTGATGTCCTGATAGGTGCAATTGACTTCACAGATGAGAAAATATTCTTCGCAAAAAGTAGTAGTATAAGTTTAGCAAGAAAACCATAGACCATGTATGTGTAGTGTAGGGCGTGTACTAACTGAATACTTCTACAGACTAAATTGGAACAGCCTCACACAAGGTGTTAACATCTCTGCTGCCACTCCGTTTCTGCTCCACTTTCCATCAGTTCTTCAATACAATATAACAACTATAGATAGTGTGTAAAAAGTAAACTTCAGGTTTACTGCTGCATTTTTAGTGAGTGCACTAGCAGTACACTTAAATAGGCTACTTTTTGCGAAGGGTATTTGTGCTATATTCTTAATTATTATATTACAATTATTATTTTTACTATTATTATTATTATTATTATTATTAATTTTATTTTCTACTATTTCAAGTTTCTGAAATTGAAAATAGCCTTTTCTACACAAATTTAATTACTTTAAGGCACACTTCACCCCAGAATGAACAACAAAATAATATTCAGCAAAAAAAAAAGTAAAACTTAGAGGGGAAAAAACATATTCAACTCTTTTTTTTTTTTTTTTTTTTAAATAAATCAAAGAATGAGAATAGAAAATGACATCTAGCTCTGTTAGGCTGGGCATGTTTCTAAAGGTAGCAAAGATATTGTCTAAAGCACTTATAGAAATACATTGCAGACAGCAAGAACAATCAGTTGTGGCTGGACACACTGTTTTTCAAACTACTTCTAATAAGAAAGGTAAAAGTGTTCTTATTGAGGTGAAGTGTCCCTTTAAGTTTAAGCATGAACTTCATCCAGCTTCTTTTGGCAAGTATATTAGCCTGAAATAAAATGGTTTCGCAGGCACTTTCACTCCATAAAGTAAGTAGGAAACAAAAGAAATGTACTGCTAATGGCATCACGGATAATTTAGAAAAAACAAAACAAAATAAAAACCAAAAAAACTAAATTGTAATTATAAGTGTTGCACTTAAAAAATGTCATGTTACAACAATCAAATTGAAATGGCACATTAATCAACATATTTTAAAGTATTGATTTATTCAATGCAGGTAAAAAGACCCCGTTTTGCCAAAAAAGGCTGTACCGTTTGTTCATCTGTCCATCTATGTGTTCACTGCTCAGACCTCTGAGCTGTTGTGACAGTCCTGCATCCTCACCACAAGCATAGGCTCCGTGCTGACGGACCCCTTTACCACCTCTTGCACTCCCCCCCTTCCCCCTTCCTTCCAATCCTTCTGTTTGGATCTGAGTATGAGTGTGATGATGACAATGATGAGGACAGTTAGCAGCACCCCGACCAGAGCCCCCACCACAGTCAGCAGACCCTCCTCTGTGTCATCTGCATTCAGCTCGTCAGGTTCTAACCCACCAGCAAAGAGTTCGTCTGACACCCTGGATTTCCTCTTGGTGCGGTCCAAAAAGATGTGCATGATGTTGGTGCCCCGGCTATTGTCTATGCCAATATCTTCAGCAACTGCAGGGATTGCATCTCCTGCTGACCTTCTTTTGCGAGGAGCTTCTGGCCTGGATGACAAAGCTCGGCTGTCGGTTGTGGAAACGAAGGAGTGGTACTCCAGGCTCCGCTTCCCGATGCCCCTGCTGACAGCATCTTTTGACCGAACTGTATAAATGGTATGTATGTACCATTCACGACCTGCAGCAACCTGAAGAGACAACAAAGACTGATTGGAAATATAAAGCATTTTTTATCATTTTAAAGTGAAATTAAAACATAATATGCACTGAAATGTAACTAATTATGCATTATACCGTAAACAGGGTAAAAGTACTCTTTAAAGGTGAGTAATTTGTGAGCTACACAAACCTGGAACATGGCAGATGAATCTAATCTAAAGCCATCTGAACCAGGTTGTCTGACAAGAGACAGAGCGGATGGATCGTCCACCGCCAGCACAGCATTAAAACCAATTTCACCAAATACAAGAGCCTGAGTTTCTGGCTGAGCCTTATCCTAAAAAGGGGAAGAAAAGACAGACAGTGTAAAAACAATGTCCCCACTTTATGGAACTTAATTGTTCAAAGGCCGGCAGGCAAGCTCCAAGAGCACCACCAGTGACAGGGACAGGGACATCTACATTACCTGCACCACCACCACAATCACCACCGCCACCTGAGGAGCAGCAGCCGGAGCCACGTAAAGGCCCTGAGGACGGTGGTTGTGCTGGTGGATTGCTTCATGATTGCTGTGGTGTCCCTTTTTCGTGGTGTGCATTGTGCATATTCTGTGTGAAAGCTGCCGGCTCAAACCCATGCTGGAGCTCTACCTGTGGCTGCTTGCATTTTATTATACTCACAAGGATCTTAAACCTATAAAGCAGTGATGGGGAGTCAGCCAGGCATCCAAATTCAAAATTGGTTGGGTTATACTTGGGCACATATCCATCGGCACCGGTGCACAGGAACACCTTTTCTATGCTGCAGAAGAATGAATCTCCCAGATTCTGCACAGGATCCACCATGACACGACCATATATCGTATCGCCTGAAAAGGTGAAAAAGGGATTAACACTTTCATTCACCCATGCATTTTTAATAAATCTCCCGTTCATCTGTTCATGGTGTATGGCTAAGTTCTCCCTTGACATCCTGGTGGGTCATCACAGACAGGCTGAGGTTATCAGAGAACATAACAGAGACTTCAACCATCACCTATTTGTATTTTTAAAATGCAGCATGTTTATACAGTATTTTTTATCTTGTGTAGGTCATTATGCATTGTTGCCAAATCATGCCAAACATGTACAATCTTTTGATCAATTTTAGAAAGTGTTCCCAGTGGTCTTTTAATTATTACTATGCAATTTTCAGACAAAATAAAAAAAACCTGTGTCATTTTCTAGAATAGTTTCAGCAGAGCGGGAGTAGTTCATTAGAAATTCACCTCTGAATTGTGGGTGGGACCGTTGGCGCTGAGTAAGCCCACCTCTATTTCGCGTCATACATCTATTTAGACTTTGTCCCAATAGCTTACAGCCCCTCACAACCCCAACCTAACATTAGCGGTGCAACAACTGCCGTATAGGTTGTCTAGTAAAAAAAACACTAATATAATCCCTTAAGATGGAAGAAATTGCCTTACAGCTGGTTAGTTTATATCCATGTTATATTGGTGATGTAGTGAAAGGTCAGAAGGTCAGCACAATAGCTCTGTATAATATTTTCAAAATCTAGACATAGAGCAACTCAATAAAAAATTTTAATGTGATTCTCTCATTTTAGATTTTCTTATTTTTGTATTTACTGGACAACATTATAAAATAAGTAGGAAGCAGTAAGACAAAAAAAAAAGAATTGCAAAATTATATAATAATGTTACTGGCAAAATAGTAAGTAGCAAAATGTTGACAGTGTGAATAAAAAAAACAGTACAATTGTAGAAAACAACAACTCACCCTCAGAAAAGGCTACATCACTCTCTTGACCAAAGTTTGTGGATCCATCAGAAAGCCACAGGCTCCTCTTGGACAAAAGGAACATCTGAGTGTTCAAACTGAATTCCACTGCAACTGGGTCACTCACCTAATAAACAATACAGGCAAAGACAGAGACACAATATTTGCTTTTCCTTGAGAAAAACCTCATCCATGCATCTCCAACCGCCTCACCTGCTGGAACCTAATGTTGAGGTCAAAGGAGACGGGTTCTCTGGGACTGCAGATGGGTGGGACAGAATACTCTATAGTCTGAGCTGTGGTACACGGGATCAGCTTTACTGTGTATGTCCCAGAATAGTCTCTCACCTTTGTGGAACACAAGACAAAAACGTAAATTAAATTAGCATCTGTAACTATGGCTTTTGTATCCAAGAAAACCTTCTAGTGTTCTCACAGCAAAGTCAGAGATGAAGATCCATTGCTGCACAGGTTGGTTGTAGGTGGGTTCACTCCTGACCAATGTGAGGTTAAAGGTTAAGCCAGGGTGGTCCACACTCATCACCATGGACAGCGAGGACACTAAAAGTTAGGAGGTAATGTTAAAATTGAAATAAAAGATGTTTTTTTTTATTTCATTCTTTCGGGATTGAACAGACCAAAACAATAAAAGACATCTGTCTGCCTTACCAGATCTTTTGATTCGACCTGGGGAATGAGACTGCACAAACAGACCCCTGAAATGAGCCTTGGTGCGGAAGTTTACCACCAAACGTCCCTGCTTGTTGATGCGCATGCTTGTGGGAAACAAAGAACCTAAAAGGACACCTGCCGTTGTTTTTTTTGTTGTTTTTTTGCCACATGAATCACAGTAGTCTTACTGAAGTGACACATTACCCTGTAGTTCTGCTTGTGGGGGACTGCCAATACCGTCTTTCCAGAGAATGGCAGTATCATAAACAAAGGTGAGACGCAGCTCAGATTGCAGATCAAAGTGCTGCCAGCCGCCGGTACCCACTGGTGAGTGGAACACGTAGGACACATACAGGGGCACACGCAGGGTCACGTACGACTGAACCAGGTTCAGAACCTGCAAAGAGTGAGGACATAAAGAAATGCAAAAAAATGCAAGAAGTTACACGCAGATGCCCTGGCTCATGTATTTGGTTAGGCTAATGTTGTATTCAGACATTATTTCCAGAATGTACAACTTGTAAAACATACTATGTATGGCAAAATTTGTAACATATTTTTTTTATTGTTAGAAAGAGTGATGGCATCTTAATAAGCTGTAGCTAACAGTGGAGAAGATGAACTCAGTGTTCTCCCCCACAGGATGAGTGAACTCTGCTCCCACTCAGTTCTGTCAAAACCCTGAAAAGTTAACTAAAAAGTATGGGTTTCTATCATTTTAGTAGACTTACTGTTTTTATCAAGCATTATTAATTTAAATAAAACTTAAAAAGAATGTCTAACTGTTTAATAGAATAATATAATGACCACATTGTCAAGTTTTTACATTTTCTTTTATTTTCTTTATTTGCACTGGGTTCCAAATAGTTCTACTAGGTAACAGCTAGGTGGAGCTGTTCACCAACATGTTTTTTAGATACCTTTGTGAGACAAATATAAACTGTAATCTATCTCTATTTTTTATACATAAGGTGTAAGGTGACAAAAAAGTCTAAACAACTGTCAAGCATTAAGTTAACAATAATATTAATATAGAAAAGCTTAAATAAGCCAAAGGTGGAGACGTTTTTTTTTAAAGGTAAAAAAAAAATTCATAGCAACATAACTAGTCAGAGTTTGTAACATTGTGGACCGTGGTAGAAATGCAAGGCAGCAGATAATGACTGCAATGTGTGCAAGTATTTGTTTTTCTGTTTATCTACCAATGCTATTTCTTTATATGCATTTTTCAGCAAAAATAAGCCAATATATTAAGAGATGGAGGAATGCAAAAAAAAGCAGCAGGAAAAGAAAGAAAGTGTTGTGGTTCAAATTCCCAATGCAAGACACTTGCAGCTTCAGCTGCAATGATGCAACAGCAGAAGAAGAATTGCAGTTTGTGAGGATCTAAGTCATAGTTGGTCATAATGCTTCAGTTTCCAGGGACTATATGACTCCTGCGGTTGCAGAAATTTTTAAAATGGTATTGGTGTGGGCATCTAAGAGTCCATTTAAAGTGACTTTCCTTTCACTGCATTTCATGGCTTTCAAGTAAATCCCAGCTTTCATGCTGACTAGTTGAGGGAGAAATACAGCCAGTCTGACTGGAAATACTTAACATGTTTGTGTGTGTGTGTGTGTGTCTGTGTGTTAAACGTGAACTTTCACACTAAATGCTGTCCATACCAAGCTAATAGTTGACAAACAGAGAGTGAATGGGACATAAAACAGGTATGGTGCCGCTCTGTCTGTGTGAACTCCCTGAATAGCCGTAAACAAACACACAATGGCACACTCTGGCAAAGTCAAACAGTCTGAGTGGAATTCTAAAGATTTACACACACCTGTCCATCTGTCCCGATGGTCCCGCCACAGTCAGTGAGCAGCTCAGACATGTGGAAGTAGCTGGAAAACTCCCACAGACAGGCTTCCAGGTTGAGGTTCCTGTAAAAACGCAGAGTGCTGTTCCCCCGCAGAGAACTGCTGAACTGATAGGGCGCCGAATCTCCCATGCTCTCAGGGTTGCGAGTCGAAGCAGTGATGAAGCCGTGACCTGTGGTGACCTCGCTGAAATCAAGCAAGTTGGAGCAGCGGTGGTTTCCAACGCGGGTTCCATCAGGACTGAGAGTCAGGTCAAAATTCACCAGAGGCCGAGTGGAGATTACAGGAAGCATACCTGCGAGGCAGAGAGACCGCACGGGCAATGATTTTAACACATAGAGACAAGAAGATTCAGAGAAAAACCCAAGCCATATAAAAACAGGAAGAAGTGGGCCAAAATTCATTAAAAGTTAAGCAAAATTTGGAAGAAACAACAAGACGAGAATGTTAAAAGTGTCTGTGCTTTGGATTTTCTGAGGCAGGGTTTGATTCATTCTGACTTCCAGCCTCCTGAGGATGTGAGACGGGAATATTAGGCACACTAAATCAAATTTTCCCTCATGTGTGAAATGAGGCCTACCTCCATCTCCAACCTACCATCGATGTGAGGCATAGTGACAGTCACTTTGATGAGGTTGGGGTGTTTTGGGTCGTCTGCTCCAGTGTAGCGCAATTTAGCAGAGAAAGGTTCAGCACCAACAGTTCCCATCTTCCGTGGTTGACACATGCCTTTTTGAGACAGAACGCACAGATTTTACAATAGATTATATACAATACTAGTGTTTCTCAACTAATTCCTACAAAAGAGGTGATAACAATTTTACCTTCTGTACAACAGGATGTTTTTCCACATAATGAGTGCAGTTGGGAATTCCATATGGAATTCCTTCAGACCACCCAGTGAGAGCAAGTCTGAACTTGTTGCATTCAGGATGTGTAGGTGGAATGAGAGCAGCATAAATGATTGCATAGCAACAGCAAAAAAGCAAGTTTTCATTTTTTTTTTCCATTTTGAGAAGTGAGTGATAGTTTTGACCTGTTGTCAGAGCACAGCTTGTAGCCGCGGTGGACTATAGCTTATTCTCAGGCTGCTGATAGAAGTAAAAATGATGCGCTTTCTGTTTTCCAAATCTTTTAAAATATGATGCATGTTTCTACATTAAAATATACCTAAAATAAGTACAGCCCTTTAGCTACAAAAGTGGTCTAAATAATGTGAACCAATTAGGATTTTTATATATTTATGCATACTGATGTAACCCGAAACACCATCTATTACTCCAAGCTAAAATCTTATACAAATATTTTTTTTTTCCATAAACCCTGTAGTAGAGAAGGAGAACCTAATTAGAGAAGGAAGACATAAAGATTAGAATGATTCATTTTGGATGTTTGCTGTGCAAAACATGACTTTCATCAGCTAAATGTCTTACCAAAGCAGCCAATCACTTGAAATGAAAGTGTAAAAATGTAGAGATTAATTAATTTATTTGAGCAGCACAATTGTGGGATGGATTCTGGACTCTCATCATTTTGGAAAAAGTAGCACAAACAACAAGATTTCTAAAAATATCACCATTGCCTGAGTTTTTTACTTCACAAATTCCATAAAGAGCAGGATATGTTAATATTTACTGTTTTACAAAGAAGGAAACGCCAACATTTGAACATTAAATATGTTTAGGATGTGATGTGAAAACATTTAAACTACAATAATGTTCCAAAACAGATTTTTAACATTCATTTTAGAAGGATTTTTGCAGAAACTGTTAAAAGAAACACAGATATGCAAAGCTGCTTTGTGCCTGAGTTTGATTTTTAAATGTCATTATGACTCAACTTGCTCTATAAAGCAAGGCACCTATTCAAACATCTGTATTTGAATAATACAGTATTCCCCCTCATATTTGCAGGGGTTAAGGACCAGAGACACAGAATATGGAGAACCACCCCCCACAACAACGGCTGAAGAATGTCCGTTACCCATACTTACTCATCAAAAACCCTTTTATGAAAGAACATTGGAATATTGCCCAACATAATGGGTTTTTTTTGTTCAAAGCAATAGAGTGTACTGTAGCATACTTTATAACACACATTAGGAGTGTCACTCTGTCTCTCTGTGCCTTAAAACCAGGATCCAGTGCTTCCTTCTTCATCAGTTAAGTGCTAGAGTGCATCTTCTTCCAGAAGAGACCGGTTTCATCCATCATTCATTCAACGGATGAACGGATTATCTTCCTCAACGTATCAGGATATTTTCCAGCTGCTTCGGAGTCAGCTGATGCCATTTCTCTATGCAGGGGCACAGACCTTTTGTGATGAACTGGATGAGTCCAGTGAGTGGAAAAATAATCTGCAAATATGTGAAACCGCGAAAATTTAAATTGGAATAAGCAGGGGAACACTGTATATCTTTCACATTTTTTTTGTCATTTAGGTTTTCTAAGCTATTGTCCTTTTAGCTCTGGAGTCCACCTTATTGGTAACACTTGATAATAAAGGTCCCTTTATTAATGTTAGTTAATGTCATTTTAAGCATTAATTATCTATAAAACAAAATCTTTCCAATGAATTACTTTGCAGTAATAACTGTATTGTTGTAGTAATAAGTGTACTATTTAATGCATTAGTTAAACGTTACCAAATGTTTATTATTCAACCTTTTTTAATGGATTACAGATGTGGCAGCTAGATAGCTCAGTTGGTTAAGAGCAGGACTGGGACATGGGAAGTCAAAGCACGATCCAAGGTGCGATACGTGTCATTCAGTGTGGGTCCTTGGGCAAGACCCTTCGCGTTACTACCTAACTATGTAGCCACAAGTGGGCCCAGGTATGGGTCTCTCTGTGCCGGTTCCCAGCCTGGATAAAATACAGGGTTGTGTCAGGTGTGAAAATCTCTGCCAAACCACCTGTGCAAATCAGTGAAAGCTGATTCACTGTGGTGCAGAAAGGTGAACAGCTTAATGAATCACAAAGCCTTAATAAAAAAGGTCCCAATACAATAGATTAGCATTATGCATCAACATGCTTGTTAACTACTGCATTGAATTAATGCACTAAGTAATGGCAATGAAATGAATAAAAGTAGCTGTTAACACTTTATTTAGAAGCTAATTATTACTTAATTGTGCTTAAGTTAACAGTAATAAAGAAACCCTTTTTCATTTTACTAAACCGACCTCATTCGGATTTATATACTCAAAATATTTACTATTCACAAATGATCTAAGGAAATGTTAACTTTACCATGAATTAGCAAGACAGCAAAACTATCCATTTTTCAAGAAAGCCATATTAATATGGCCTTTCTGCTTACCAGTAGGTAAATGCAGCATGTATTTCTGGATCTACTGTATGCTGATCTCACAGCGTGAAGAAAGTCTCACGATCCCACACATGCACTTCAGTTGATTATTACACACAAGTCTCCTGGTCTGTGTTTTGTCAGGCAATGCGTACACATACATTGAACATTTGGGCTTTTTTAAAATGACATTTGTCAGGTTAAAAATAAAACCTTAAATGTAAAGTCTGAGTATTTTTGAGTTTTTTTCTGCATCCCTAAAAACCCAATTGACACACTTTGAGTCTCATTTACTTTCCAGAACATTTAGTCCTCACCTTCCTCCATGCTTATGACGGCAATAGGGCTGCTGAGCTCTAAGCCCTCATCCCCATCAGAATTAACAGCTCTAGCAGCACACTGGACCCTGGAGCCCGCCTGGAAGTAAACTGAGTCCAGTGTGATCATCTTGGAGGAAGTAAAGAACGTGTCAAAGTCCACCTCCCTCATGGGGCTGGTGACGCCATCGGGACCAGCTGGGGCACTGATGAGCCAGCGGTAGCGGGTCAAGGTGTTATTGATGTGCTCGCTGACACAGATAGAACCTGTCTTGTCGTAGTCTGGGTATTTTGTGTTGCACGCCTGGAGGAGTGAAAGAGAACACAGCAGGAGTGGGTGGGGAAAGCATGGACAGCAGGGAGATTGGAAAGATACTGCAAATGTCAGAGGACAGATGGTGACATGGAGTGAGAATTAAACCAAGAACATGACAACCAACATAGTACAGATATTTTTGTGAGCTATATCCCCCAAAACTAGTTATCTTTTTTTTCTAATCAGCAGGTAACAGATAACATGAGCTATTAAACCTCTTGGCATTGAGCATTCTGGAACAGTATTCATGACTTGTATGGCAACTATCTCCTCAGCGAGCCTCCCACACGGATGACCACACTGCACCAAAAACAAAAAAAATCACATATCTTCTGCAATCTATTACCATTCTGTATGTCTTATACACAGAAAAAAAAACACAAATACAGTTTGAGCAGTCATGTTAGGAGCTGACAACTTAACACCTTGTGAAAATCCATGAGTCTGAATGAGAGAAAGTGTCTCTCTTGAGCTATAAAGACTAATTAGATTCTGCTGCCTGAAAAAAAAGGACTGATACAATGAACGTATGTCACTGAGACAGTTCGTTAACCGCTATGTTCAGTGCATGGAACTCTAGGGCTCGCTAGATTATGGTATGACTCACTGTGACACAGATGACTGGATATCCGGCTGGTGGCTGCAGGTTGTGTGGTGTCCGAGCGACATCATCGTAATGAAGCAGCGACACAACATGAGGCAACGATGGGAAGGTGACATCAGCCATGCTGTTGGACTCCTCAATGTACACTATTACTTTAGTCATCTGTTTCAAAGAAAAACTGATGAAAATTACTGACTGCTGGAAAGTGAGATGACTCACATATCAAAAATGTAATTAAAAAGATAATCTGGTTGACTATACAATTGCTCTTTTGGACATATCTGACCTCTGTTTCAGCCACCATGTTGTCATCAGGCTTAAGATGGAGGGTGAAGGCTTCCCTCATTTCCCTCACTCCATCAAACAGCACCTCCACCTGCACGACATGCTGCTTATCCCCTTGTCTGAATTCAATGTCTGGGAAAACACAGACAGAGAAGCTGATTTATAAGCAACTCATTATACTATGAACCAAAAAGTGCCATCAAATTACAGCTATAAATGCAAGCCTAATGGTTCAGTTTATCTTTGCGTGGATGACACTTATACAACATGGGAAATAGGTACCATTAGGACAAAATTTATTGCTACCAGTCAAGTTTACTCTCAGAAAATAAAAGGCTGACATAGACTTCAGAGAGATTTCTAGAGGTATCAGCCTACGAGGCACCTACCGTCTGTAGCATTGTAGGTTTCTATATGCATGATGCCAAAGGTGGCATATCTATTTGCAAGGTGTTCTACGGAGTTTTGCTGAAGTTACATGCAGCTCAGAGCTTCATGTTTGGAGTTTCATCTCCATACAATTCAAAACTGGTGTAAATGTGTGACTTGAAATGGTCTAAGATGGACATTAAAGTAGACAGGAGTTCACTTTTCTGAAAGCTGGAAAGATAAAAAGAGCAGGAAAACTGAAATGAACTTTTTTAAAGCAAAATGATATCAGAAACCAAGACCTTTTTTTACGGAAAAAAAATCTCTTTGGCCAATTTTGTAACATTCAGAGATTAGTTATTTTTGTTATACAGCCCCACTCCGATCAGCTTTTAATCTATTTTCAAAGCGTTCCCAGTGGACTTTTAATGATGACTATGCAGTTTTTACCCCAAATAAAAAAAATCTGTATTTCTTTCTAGGACAGAGTTTCTGGAGGTCATTAAAAGTTAAAAGTTCGCCTCTGAGTTGTGGGCAGGACTGGTGGTGCCCATCACCTTCCCATCATCCATCTATGTACGTGCTCCTCACAGCCCCTCACACCCCCAACCTAACATTACCAGTACAGTTTTGAGTCAGATGCCAGATCAGATGAGCAGAACAAAGATCTACATACATGTCTGCAAGTGGAAGCATCAGAATGGAACAGATCAGAGAGCTTGTGATTTGCCGTAGTAACATTTTCATCACACCTACAACATTTTTCCAACTGAATTTTTCATCTGCTCCTGATTCCCAACAATTTCAATAAAGAAATAATCAGAAATGCAATTTTGACCTTAATTGTCTTTGCCCTCCATTAAGAGAAAACTGCCACAAGAACATGTTGACACACCAAAAACACGGTTTTCATTGGAGCGGGTCTTCAACCTTTTTCTAACTAATGTGCAATTTAATGATAAAATTCTATCAACCTTTTTGCTTATTTGCTAGACTTTCTAATAATCTGAGCACAACCTGGGATGCCGTCTTCCAGCTTTACCTTGAGACACGGGGTAGTAATCCTCTCCCGAGACAGCAGATCCGTCTTTGGTGTGAACACGAACCACGGACACTTTTGAAGTGTCACCCGTTCGTACCACAGGGACCCTCACAATTGCAACAGCTCCAGCTTCCTTTGGTTCACTTACGCTGAACTTGGTTTCTAGAAAACGGATGATGGGTTCTACAGGTAAAAACAGAAGACAGCAGGACAAAATGCACATTACTAGAGAGCAGGCAGAACATTTTAATATTCACTCTGGGAGACGTCATGAATTAAAGAACATGTCCTCAGGTTCCTACTAAACCCGTGAGTTTCAGATACCTCTGCATGAATTATTCAAACACTAACTGCATTTTGTGTTTGTTTTTAAACAAATACATGTACATTTCCCTCTGTCACCCCTCTTTCGTCTCACTCACTGTCTGCCGTGTCTTTTATTTTCACTAGAGTCTCATTCGGAGCCCCCACTGATGCTCCAAACTGTGAGCTGCTCCTCGGGGTCCCCAAAACCAGCCGCAGCTCCTCTCCTTCCTCATAGAGCGTGTCGTCCACCAATGTCAGAACACATGGTTTCTCCACCTCGCCTAAGAAGTAAAAAGAGATGGCAATGTGTAAAATAAAAATGAAAAAACTAAAACTAATTTTACCAGAGAAATTATTATATTATAAAAAGTGCTTTAAACTCATTAAAGTCATTGTTAATTAACAATGTATCTAGACACATGGTGTCAAAAGAAATAAATGGTGTTTTTTGGGCACAAAAATGTCTGACAAGAGCCTGAAATTTCCTGTTGGGGCCATTCATTTAACAAAAAGGTGTGAACTCTCCAGACACAGATGCTTGATTTGGAGGGTAAAAGGAGTGACAAACAAGTGTGATGCACAAGTGTGATCACAAAAGTACCTGGTAGGAAACTGATGACAGATGCGTCCGTGTTGGGCCGCTCATCAAAGTCAGAGGCGACCTGAGCAGAGCCCTGACGGGTGTAACAGCGCACAGAGGACTTGTGCCGGATGTCTCCGCTGCGATACACCATTGCTGTGATGAGGCCGTCGCTCTCTTCTCCTGTGTAAAGAGGTTTGCGGAACTGGACCTTTGGCACTGTTGGCCAAAAAAAGTTATAATTAATTTTTTTGGGAATATTGGGATAATTTTACTCTCAGTAAATTTAGCGCTAAAAAAAAAAGGAAATATGACACAGCAAAGCTTGTGAAGGGGAACTGTAAAGAGCATTAGAGTTTGTAGATGCACTAATTAGTACTTTTCTATTTTAAAGTGCAATTGTTAATATATAATATCAACACAAAAACATACAGCTCACGACAATTAAAAAAGCAAAATGAATAGTTAAAAGGCAACTTTGCATTTAAAAATAAAAATTCCAGAAACACATAAATGAAAAACAATAACAAACAAAAAATAAAATAAAATAAAAAATGGAAGTTGTTTTGGAAAACAAAAGCTGTTCAAAAAATCAAAATCAAATGTTAAAAAAATGAAACAAAATAAGAATCCAGAAAAGGTAGCAATTATGTGACATCACTGATTGGATGATGACATTGGTTTTCAATTGGAGGTTTTTGGAATGGCAATGACTTCTGATAGACAATATTTCTTTAAACTAATGCCCACAGCCTCTTAAAAGTTTGGTAATTGCTCAATCAAGCCTTAACCACCCTGTTCTTCAAGGCATGAACCCGATCTTCCAATCAGTGCTGTCTCATAATCCCAGTTTTTATTTTGTTTACATTTTTTTTATTTCATATTGTTGTTTCTTTTGTTTTGTTTTCTGAAATGCTTTTTTTAGTTTCTGACTTTTTTATTTTTAAGAATAGAATATTTTTTTAATTATTAGTTTTGCTTTTTTAACGTATTCAAACACCTACAGCAGGGAGTCTTACCTCTAAAAACTTTACTTATTGTGGTGGCACAGAGCAACCATCTCGGTTTCTGGACTTTACAGAAAGCTGGGATGTTCTCTTCTGTGTCCTGACCTGAATTCTTATGGAATTCAACCCTTTCTGACAGTTATTTAAATGGTATGTTTGCTTTCCTTCCTTTGGAATGAATAACCCTGGTGATGTAATTTGATAGGTGACTGATTGGTGGTTGAGCTGAGTTTTTATCATTCTCTTTTCTTATCACACGCAGTGACAAAGATGTGAAAACTTTGTGCTGAAGCGTTTTCACTTACAGTCTGACACTGAGTCATTGATGAAGACTGTTGCCTTTCCAGGTTCTCCCAGGATACCATTGAGTGGCAGTCGCAGGACTAACTCAAATCTTTCAGTCCCCTCCAGCTCTGGCTGTCCAAGGTCGTCCAGAATGAACACCCTGAACGTCTGCATGCTGACACCCGGGGCAAAGTCTAAGTTGTGACTTATGCCCACATAGTCAGTGCCAGCTGGGGGGGACAAACAATGAGAAGAAATGTTGGAAGAAACAAATATGTTTGGGGGCACTAAAATGCGCTTTGAGGATGAATTGATTTAGAAACATAAACATACCTTCTGCAGACGTAGGCTCTGTTTTGCGAGAGTGGACCGTCACAGTACCAGCCTTGGAAAGATCAGTTCCTGTCCTCCACACTTTGACTTCCAGGTATCCATCACTCTCATCTGCATAATACTCTGCCTCTCCAAAGTAAAACACAGGAGCTGAGAAACATAATAACAAGGTAAATCAATTGGATGAATCGAACATTGCTAAAACTCAGGTCAAGGGTCAAGGAGTCAAACCTCCAGCCAAAAAATCTCAGACTGTTCAAAGTAAGATCTAAGGTCTAACATAAAGCATCTATAAAGCCAGAAGTCTTAATATCGCAGCGCATTTTTCTGAAAAAAACTGCAGGGAAGCGCCACCTTTTCTGCTTTTAATCCTTTGTTTCTTTCAGAAAAATAGTTCTGCTCACTTAAATGTACACTTTTCGAAACCAAAGAAAGAGACTAAGATAAGTGGCATAAATTGTGTACGGAAGAAATAAGGACTTCTAACAAACGGCACTAGTTAGTTCAGATGCAAGCGGCTTTCTGTGTGTTTCTGTGTGTATCTTTCTCTGAATGTTGAGCAGCATGGCAGGAAAATCACCTAGAGGCTTGTTTGAACAGGGATTGCTTTCTGAGGCAGTAAATTGAAGGCGGTTGTATATTAGACTGGTTCTAAAAAGCCCCCTGTCAAGACAACCCCCTCCCCCCAAAAAAAGAAAAACTTACTAAATCTTTTCTTTTTGAAGCTTTCTCTTTCTCTAGTGTGTTGCTAAAAATAGCACTGACTTTCAACGTTGAAGATAAAAACAAAATCTCAACAGTCCAAAGATATATCTGTCTACAAACTTTTATTTCACCTATCATAAACACACACATACGCTGTCAGTCCCTCTGTACTGTCTGTTTTCCAGACAAGTCTTTCAATATCAGCCACCTCTTTTTTTTTTTTGTGGGTTTTTCTGCTGCCTGCGGCGTTCACTTAGCAGTTCATTGCTGCGGGCCATCTTTCTGATGCACTGCAGGATCTCAGACGCTTCATCCTGGATGGTGGGTCTGTTCATCTTTTAATCTCCTGCCCTCAGAGGAGGAAGCACGAGCAAGGACCACCCGGCTTCCTTCAAAGAGCAAACTGCTTCGCTCATTTAAAACCTCCTTATTATTAACACTGTTGTCAGTAGTAGTATTAAGAGGGAGGAAGCAGTAGTATGTTTGCACCTAATGTAGAACTCTGAAATGAACCGTCGCTTCAATTCTCCTTTTTTGGACTAGGGCAATAAAGTCTAAAGTGAATCATGTGCTATTGTGCCTTTACTAGGGATATAACGATTTCCCTCGGTTCACTTCAAACCACAATTTCTGGGTCACGGTTTTGTTTCTGTTTGTGTATTGCAAAGCAAAAAAACCTATGGTGGTCCTGAAGTGACCGCCGTAAAAACCAACCAGAAAAAAAAAAACAATTCAGAAAAATCCTTTTTAATTTGCTAATAAGCAAGTAACAATGAAGAAAAAAACTTTCAGTTGGCTTGGTGTAATGTAATAAAAGAATTAATACCAACTCCTTCATAAATTCAATACAAAAATAAATTGACACTTTGAACAAAAACATACTGGTACACAGTACGGATGCAATGATTCACTTTCGTCACAATTCGGTTTAATGGTGTTACACAAGTTGATCATGAATTGTGGCATCCCAATATCCACTGGCAGTATTAGGTGATATCAATATCATTCTTATGCTCAATTTGCTTTTTTTTTCTTCTTCTTCTTCTTCCTTACCCTCCTACACACAATGGAAATTTAGGACTGGATACACACAAGCGCAAAAAAAAAAAAAAAAAGATGCGTGGGCAGGATAAACACATTGTGGTTGCTAATGACAGCTGACCTAATGCATTAGTAAACATGTGCGATCCTTGCAGGTGTATTTATAATGAACCACAGCTGTGGGTTTCAGACATGTTATCCGGAATGGTTTTGCATGAAAAACCTCCCATCCATGTAAAAAAAAATTATATTCTTGATTGCTAATAGGCACATCTACATTCACACTTGGCTTATTTGCGGCTGACTTGATGGCACATGAGGCAGCTTAGTGATGAGTAATGAATGAAAAGTGCATCCTCTTTGCCCACTGGGGTCCTGCCTCTGCTTTAACACTTTGGATGTGAGTGTGAGGGCTGGGGAGGGTGTAAAAACAAATTGTGATAATTACTACTGCGTGGGCGTCTATAAGCATTTGTGTCACCACAACCTTAAGTACAGTTCTCAGCTGTGCTCTGGAGTGGGACTCTTACTGTTGAAAGGAAAATTGCCTCAAGTGAGCATGAAAACACAAATTTGAAACGCATGGGTCAAAGGTAGGAAAACGATTTTAAGGCTTTCAGTTCAATCAAGAAGGAGAATTCACAATAAAAAAATACACTACAAATGTGTTTAATTTGCAAAAAAAAAGGAGGTACAAAAACCCAAATAGCTCAAAGCGCAAAATCTAAAGGGCTTAGAATATTAAAGAAGTGTTTGTAAATGATGGAAAACACAGAAAGACAAAAGAGGATTTGACCCACAAATGGAAAAAGGCTTTTTTTTTCATTTTTGTGTGGCTGCATAAATAGCTTTTTCTGGTAGATCGCAAGCATGAAAATCTAATGAGCTGATAGACAACAAATTCAAAATGTAGTAGCAAAATTTAAAACTAGACAGACAGACAGACAGACAGACAGACAGACAGACAGACAGACAGACAGACAGACAGACAGACAGACAGACAGACAGACAGACAGACAGACAGATAGACAGATAGACAGATAGACAGATAGATAGATAGATAGATAGATAGATAGATAGATAGATAGATAGAAATAGAAATGTAAATGTAGGTGTCATTTCACATTATAATGTTATTTTTCTAGAGTTTCACAGAATTTATTTTTTCGAATAGTAATTTGTTTTCCTTTAAAATGTTCAAAACTTAAAACATGAGTGAAAAATGATTTGCCATTGTTTACAGATTTTTTTTTAGTATGTTACTTATAAATAAATACTATGCTATGCATTCAGAAACATTTCTTTCTTATTTAACAGAAAAAAATGTTATAATGTATAATGTTATTTTTCCGGACAAAAAAAAAAAGGATTGATTACATCTCATGTGCTTGATCATTCAACTTCATTGTCCCCCTTTCCTTCCAGGGTGCAAAAAGATGGCAACAATCACTTTGAGTCAAATCATGTAGCCAAGCAGAGCACCATGCAGGCTGACAGATAAAGTAGTAGGTCAAGCAGACATCTTTAAACGTTTTTTTATCCAAGTGCAAGATTGTCTGGAATGGAAGCAAAAGCTGCAGGTTGTTAAGATAGAAAGGGTAAGACAAAGTCTACTTTGCTTTGACTTAGGGCAAAGAATATTAAGGGTTTGGAGAGCACAAGCAGTGACACTTAATAGTCAGAAAGAGCTTTTCTCCCCTTTACTTTGATAGGGTTTAAAGCCTGTATGGGCAGGAGAATCTCATATAAACAGACATCTTGATGCTGCAAAGCATGAAATGGAAAAAACAACACACAATCAAAAATTCGCCCCAACAACTTCAAGTTGTAAGAGACTAGTTGATTAGCTCTGTCTTGACACATTTGTTTTATCACAAATGGAGTCAATCTGACCTACTTTACCACTTTTAAAGTGAATTGCTTGGTCTTCTTTATCTCATCTCCTGCTTGGTTTTGGTTCCCTCCAAATAAAAAGTCTAAGAGTTGGTTGAAAAAATGAGAGACCTACTAAACAGGAATATTGGAAGTCATATGAAAGGTAAAGGTACAAGCCTAGAAAACTAAATTCATTAAAACACATAAAATTGGATATGGATCCTGACCTACATGCTAGGATGATTTTAAAATCTTATTGTATGATCATCTTCAGAAGCTATTAATATAATTGATGTACTGTAGTATAACAATGTATGCATTTTTCTGATTTTAAATCTAAAATATTATGAATCTTAAGCTCATAGAGGCTCACAATATAAATTATGGGTTTGACATGTTTTCTACTTGGTGCCGAGAGGGCACTGGGCCAAATGTAAATACAAACAGAGTTTTGAAAATATTCAATTCAACTCACTGTTGCACTCAATGAATATATTATCCATTTTCCATCTTCGCTTTGCCTTGATAGAATCTCCCAGAGTTCTGGAGCACATCCTACCTATGACATTTCAGATCTCTTTATTTTTATTTTTTAAAATGCTAACAATACCTTTCAAGACAGCTGGATATGTTGCTGTCAGTGTGTTTCCCCAGCTGTCTCTGCCTCTCTCTTTTATATGTTTTGCTGTGGGTGTGACAGCCTGTCTTTTCGGTGACAGGTCGGACATCATCGATATAACCCTCCAATTAAGTTTGCATCATCTCCTTTATGGATTTCATGACACTAATAATCAGATGGTAATTTGCTATGAGGTTGTTAACACAGGTGTTCGGTCTTGTTACTGCCAGAATTGTTCAAATCATGTTGCATCTGTTCAGGTCTAACACAATCTTTTTGTTAGCTGCTTTCCAGGAACCATGTCATCCCATATGAAGCCATCGACTTATATTCACCTCCGCTCTATGGATCATATCATATTTCTCCATCTTTGCATCAATAAATCTGACTAAAATGTCAAAGTTGGATCTTAGCTTGAAGCCTGAAAATAGTTCTATTGATGCAACTTCTGTCACTCGCTATTTTGACTGCGAGGACACACACATCCATGTTCTCAGCAAATACTAAAAATGATGTTCTTGTTACCTTTTTAACTGCAAAGTTCAATCTTTTAAAGAATTGACACAACATTTACATTTTTTTGGAACTATGATGTTTTTAAAATCTTTAATAAAATCCATAAAACATATTTTGCTAATTTTTTTGTAACGAGATATAGATACCATCAATTATGATCCTTTGGGTGATTTGGTAAGTGCGCAGAACAATGTTAGTTTAAGATGCAAATATATTGACATGAATGTTAACAAAAAAGCACCTTATTTATCCACTGTCTAAAATTTGAGCCGCACGTTTTGAACTTGGTGTAACTCTATTATGAAGACTGTGCTGCACACCATCAGGAGAGTAACTTTCTGCACCACACCCCACATATTTCTCACTTTACATTGCGCACACACCTTTAGAGGTCTTTTTTCCGGAATATAACGCATACAAAAACAAACTTTTGTTTGGTTTAAAAATACAATTTATGAACACATATTTTACACTTTATTTCAATCTATTTTCATTATTCATTGTTATGTTTTTTAAAGTTACCTGTGTTGAGGGGACCATTGTTGCTGCTGCTGCCGCCACCAAGTCAGGCCTGACATAAGAAAGCATGCCAGTCAGCAGAGGTCTTATATTCAGCAGACAGCTAATTGGACTGAACCATCTCCCGGGGTTGAAAAACCTCTTTTTGCATTAAATATTGCTTTGCTGTAGCTTCTATTTGATGTTCATTAGCTTTATTCATTTTGTATGCTAATTTACCATAGAATGGACATTAATTTTGTTTGTTTGCTGTATTTTTTAGCTTGTCTGCGTCTTTTTCAGTTCCACCTTGTGTGTCTAGTTGGTCTGATGAGCCACTATATAGGTTCCCTTGTGTTTCCAGTTAGCCAGGTCAGTTTAAGTGAGTTTGTTTGTCTGTTCAGTTGGTTAATTACCTCCTCTGTTAAATTTAAAGCATCAGTTATTTTTTTTTAACTTTAACATCTTTAAGGGCCCATTTTTGTCCATTTAGAAGTTTTTTGAAAAATAAATGTAAATAAAAAAAAAATCAGTCCTTTGTACTTGCCTTATACTGCTTGCTTGCTCTAGCACAATTAGCAACACTGTTTACATTGTTTCAATACAACAAGTAGTCATTTAAAAATGACTACTAATAGATTTATTATTTTTACCAATAAAGTTGTGAAAATTAGCAAAACCATTATGTGTTTTTGAGTTGTCATGGAATATTTAAATGAGCAGGAAAACCCTTTTACTGCCCTTAGTGGAATGTTGATGCACTACAGGACAGAAAACATAAGCTAAAGTATATACATTAGGTTTTTAAGAAAAATTTTGATCATTCTCATGTGATAGTGGTCTCAGGAATGCATGTATCAAATACAGTTTATTTAATTCCTCGAAAGGGAGTGGAAAGAAGCAAACTTTTGTAGTCCTGTCTCTATTTCAAGTTTTTTCTTTTTTTACTTTCACTTTTCATTCCTCTTTATTTTAACCATTAAAATAAATCAACTTATATCTCATTCTATCAAAAAGTTATCCCAACAAAGAAAGCACTGACCTTTCCACCAGACAATGTCAAATAACATTCTGCAAGAGTTAATAAAGGATCTCTGAAATGTCTACAGCCCAGATCTATCATCACCTGAGAGCATTTGACCCCTTAATAAATGAAAGGATTTTGAACATTTTTGTTGAGTTATTGTGTATACGTTGTGTTGTACATTTTATCTATTTATTTGCAATTATAAGTAAAAAAAAAAAAAAAAGGTTGCAGATGCATAATGCATGTGAAAACATCCCTCAGCAGTAATTGGAGCAGACAGTACTGTGGAAACTACAAGACAGATCCAATACCACAACTTGTCAGCAAAATAAATGGTAAATATCAGTAAAGGTCAACCATATAAACAATTCTTGATAACATGTCACAAGTTTGTGCAACACACTTGTGACAAACAGGCTTTAAAACCCTTCCGGAAAGCTGACAGAGGGAGACCCAAAAATGATGTGATGCTCTAACAGATCAAGGGTCCTACAACCTTTGAAGAGCTCCCCAAAAATAAAAGCTCCAAACTGTAAAGAAACTCAATTTCCCCACTTTTCAAATGTTCAATTTTGCTACAACATAAAGATCTTTTATTGGATTTGCAACCTTCATGTTTTTTCAAATTTGTCAAAACCAGTGTGGGGAAAAAGGATACAGAATTTTTCTTGTCTCTGCCAAAACATGTCCATAATGATTTTTCTTCTTTTCGGTATAGATTTCTGCATAATGTGACATCTAAATATAGACACTCACTGAACACAGGCTATTACAAGTAATGAGGTCTGTTTCTAGTGAATAACAATGAAATGGAAATAAAATAAATGATGGATACACCGTGTACGCAGTCTGCATTTCGCCTGCTTGTTCTGCATTTGGAAAATGTATGACGCGTTATGTTTTTACGTGCAAAACAAATAAAGATAAAAAATGCTTGACCTTTACTGTCTTAAATTTCAGATTTGAATATGCTCAGCACAGAAATGCCCTAAGTTTGTCGGAACAAAGTCTGGAGTTAAACTATGCAGAGGAGTGAACTACGGAGGAGGACACCTGCAGATTTAAATAGGTATTTTCCAACAGGATCACAAAGATTATTCTTCTACCCATATCTAATATGTTATGAGAATAAAGTTATAATTTCAAAAGCTAGAAATTGCGAATTTTCAAAATTAAAGTAATACAATTATGAGGCAAATTTAAAGTCTGTTTACTAAGAAAAATAGAAATGACCAAAAAATGAAAGACTCCATGTCGTGTTTTAGTATGAGAGACATAGTGCGCACTGTGAGGGGTTACTTCAGCTTTGATTTCACAAAAAAGTAAATAATAAGGCTATTAGTGAGTTAATATTGTTTTATTATAGGGAGTATTAGGGAAAATTTGCAGGAAACTGGGCTTATTTACAAGAAGATTCTTGGCCCACAAGAAGGGGTTTCTGGCGGGTGCGGTGTTTACGATGTAGGCAGTATAGTTGCCGAGGTTCAAATGCATTTTGGCACTTAGTTATCTATATTAAACTAAGTAATTATGGCATCACCATAACTGGCTGCATTGATGGATTTAGTCGTGATGTGGATGGAGGCTTACACAGCTAACGTTATACTCAAAAAAGCCTGGCTCTTCCCTTGTAAAATTACACTTTTATTCCAATAATTTTATGAGTTTATTCTCAGAAAGTGTTGCTATGACTATTCTTGTTTATATACATATATACATTAGCGCTGTCAACGGTTAGTCGACAACAGCGACTAATTGACAATAGAAAATCATCTACGCTAATTTGGTATTGTCGACATGTCCTTTTTTTGTTTTGTTCTGTTATCTTAAACCAGTGGTTCCCAAACTGGGGGGGGGCGCCCCCTAGGGGGGGCGCGGAGGTACTGCAGGGGGGGGCGCGGTGGAGTTTAGAAACAAAGGATTTGTATGTTTGTGTCAGTGTGGGGGGCTCGAAAATATTCTAATCTTAAGAAAGGGGGGCCCTGCAGAAAAAGTTTGGGAACCACTGTCTTAAACGATTATAATAACCAAGTATGATAACCACCGCAGTGGTTAGTGCTCTTGCCTCACAGCAAGAAGGCCCCCGGTTCAAGTCCCGGCTGGGGGGCCTGAACCAGAACATTAATGAGTGACCTTTCTGTGTGGAGTTTCCATGTCCTCCCAGAGGGTTCTCTCAGGGATCTCTGGCTTCCTCCCACTGTCCAAAAACATGCTCCATAGGTCAATTGGCAACTCTAAATTGTTTATAGGTGTGAGTGTGAGAGTGAATGGGTGTGTGATTGCGGACATTCTACCCTGCAACAGACTGGCGACCTGTCCAGGGCACCCCCTGCCTTTGCCCACAAAAGGCTGGGATACGCTCCGGCAGCCTCGTGACCCCGAAAGGGAAAAATTGAATAGAAAAAAAAAAAATGAATACATGACCCAAACTTCCACGGACTAAGTACCAGAACTATCACCTTTTGTAAAAAAAGCAACAACAAAAAAAACACATCACGTAAATAATCACCGTTGTCTAATCGACTAATCAAAAAATGGCAAAAAGTGGCCCTAATACTCTGTCATATCAAACAGTCCCTTACCAGGACAATATAAAAACATTCTATTATATAAGCAGCTTAACCTTGGTTCTGTGTGAGGTCTGCACATAACCAAGAGCAAAGTTTAGGACAAAAAAAGGGATTGGAAGTTTGATTTAGGCATAAAAAGTGGATTTGGTTTGAAGGCTTTTCCAAAGCTATAAATAACACCTAACAAAAAGGCAGTGCAATAAGATGTGTAAAGGGGATATGTACTGTAAGTGAGGAAAAAACAAATCAATGAAAGCTAATCATTTGCAGGCCTTACCATCATCCAAATCTTCGACAATGTTGACTTTAGTTGTTGTGTAGTGTTTTCCCAGACGACCCCCGACAGGCACAGACAGAGTCACGTTAAAACTCTCTTCTCCTTCATACAGAGAGTCGTCGATGATCATGACACGGCACAGCCTTTCCCTCTCCCCCCTGTCAAAACGAAGGAGGCTGCTGTGCTCCTCTGGACGCGAGATGTAGTCAGAATAGGAAAGAACAGTGGTGGGGATGGTTCCTGTAGCAGAACCTTTAAAGGAATCAAAGAAAAAGGACAGGGTAAAGAAAGAAAACAGATGGAAAAAAATGAAAAGATAAAAATAAAAAAATATCAAAAAACATTAAAGACCTGCTCGGATGAAAATTTTGTTTTTAGTGTTTTAAAGTGTTCTTGTGGCCTTTTTCTGATGGAGGACATATACAAGGGAAATTATGCTCGCAATTGCATTTTTGAGTATTTCTTTATTTAAATTGTTGTGAATCAGGAGTAGACAAAAAATGCAGTTGGAAAAAGGTTGTAGTTGTGATGTCGCAAATAGAATGGGCAGGACACAAGCTCCCTGCTCCGCTCAATTCTGATGCATCCACTTGTATGACTAGAATAATGTACGTGTTCCTTTTCCTCATCTGAGCAGTTGCCTCAAACTATATGGCTGAGTAGCTCTAATATTGCTCAACATTTTTGTTGCTTTGGTAATATTAGGTAAGGGTTGTGAGGGACTTTAAACTAGCGGGAGAGCCTGTAAACAGAGCACTCAGAGGTGACTGGGAGAGGGGTGGGGTCCTCAACAGTCCCACCCACAAACTATCTCCTAGAGACGACTTACGGTAGTTACGGTATAACCATAACTTTAATTTAA
This sequence comes from Oryzias curvinotus, assembly GCA_023969325.1. NCBI lineage: Eukaryota > Metazoa > Chordata > Actinopteri > Beloniformes > Adrianichthyidae > Oryzias > Oryzias curvinotus. Next base: position 20,417,116 of record CM043719.1, read on the forward strand.
TTACAATGGAGTCTGCCATGTTCTTGTGCACCATTCCTTGCAGATGTTCACCAGGTAGGAATTTGAGAACTGAAAAATACCTGTTAAGCCACCTTTTCTTAATATTTAATATCAATTATTGTGGTCATTTTGCACAAAAACAGGAGCAAAATTTGTTTGTGTTTTCCCACATTTTATGACATAAATTGTTATTGCCATCTTTGTCAACAGTTTTTCTTGGTCTACAGTAAAAATATCTGAAATTTTGCAAGTGTGGCTCAAGAGGAGCAAAATGATTCATCCATACCTTGCTGTGTGTGGCAAATCACCATGAGCTCCTCGCTGACGTCTCCACTGCGGTGCACTGGGATGAATAACTCGCCAACGTCTTCCTCCACCGAGTGGACTTGTTCAGGGAAGAATACGCTCGACTCTGATTGGAGGAGAAAGAAAGAGGAGGCAATACTTTACTCTATAAATAAAAAAAACAAGCCATAGAGTTTTTGACCTTATAGGATGGATGGGTTCATTATTGAGCAGAAATATAGAACTGTATTTTTATCCATGGAGAAGGTGATTTTGCAGCTTGCTCATTCATATTTAAAAATAAAACTTTATGTCACACTTTCTGGTTTTACTTGACTGGAGGTGTTCTTCAGGAAGTTATTTTTTGTCATGCTGTGTGGCAGACAATAACACTCCCAGGTCTCTTACTTCATTACACAGAGGAGCTCACCAGAGACTTTCACTTATCTGTTCTACACAGATGGGTCAACCACTCACTTATTTCCCTCCTCTTCTCGTTTCTTGACAGCAGCTTTTGAATGAAAATAAACTGCAATTAGGAACTTTTAAGGAAAGAATGTATTATTTTGCAATCTGCAATTTCCAAGTTGGGTTGTGATTAAATTGAAAAATAACAGCAGAATGTACTGGGTGTTACTTCATCCTAGGTTTTCTGTTTTTGTATGTTAACATTTCTTCTGTGTCACACAGCCCCTACGTTCATTTTGTGCATTTTCCACATATGAAATTAGGTATTTGATACGTGCATGATATGAACTATTATTAAGTAGTGTTTCTTGCGTTTGTCATTCGTCGATGTGTTCAGATGTCCATCTAGGGTTTCACTCGAAGGCTCTTTACGTTATTTTGGTTTCGAAATGTTTACATTTTTTTTTTCTGTTGAGAATTACGCAGGTTAGACATATTTTACATAGTTTATACGCAATGATTATGTCAATCTTAAGGAATTGTGTGTAATTGTTGCGAGACGCAAGGCTTTCCACAACTGTTTCACATATTTCTAATGGACTTTTGACACATGTATCACCGATGTATAACTTTTATATGGCGTATGCGGTGCATGTATCATATACATAAACAATGCACAAAACCCTTGTGAAATGCATATAAACAGTGCAGTAATCAAACACGGTTCATGCTCTACATTGATTTACATGATTTATTTGTACTTTCTCCGTGGTTTTAACGTGGTTCATTGGTGAAATATCGGTGAAAATTTCACGTAAAGACCACAACTTTTTTTTCACTTTCTCCACGTATATTCAACTTCCATCTGCACAATATCTGCAAAATTCATGTAGCAGCTGTGTGACATGGCTTTAAGACCAATTCCCTGTGCACGGTGCAAATTTAAGAATTGAATCTCTTTGCCCGCACTATTTTCAATTTAAGGCAGCATGAAAATTCTCCACAAAAAAGCTCATAATTATAGGAGTCAAAGCATAAAAAAGAGGTGAACACCTGCAAAGACTCTTTGAGAAAATAACTTTAACATGTAGTAGGTCAATCTCACAAATCAGCAGGAGATCACACTTTTTTTTTGCTCCTGAAACAACACTCCCCGAATTGCTCTCCTTTCACTCAATCTTCTGTCCTTTCCATCAATTCACCTTTTTGCCACAACCTACTATCTGTGGTTCCCCAGGGGGCGAAAAGCAGACAGGCAGGATGAGGGCTGATGGCAGTGGGGTCTTTTGAGATGTTGATGGGGGATTTGAGGTTCAGAGAAGGATGCAGCTCCTTCTTACCCATTGTGTTCCCAAACACACTCCTGCACACTGATCTCCTGCTCTCACTCTGCACAATCCTGCACACTTCATCTACCACGCTTCACATCTCATTCCCACCATTTCTGCTCTGCTGCCACTTATTCCACTGAAGATTTTTGAAAGCAAACTTTCGGATGGGTCAAGCGCAACACCTTTAAACATTCAGGAAGAAAGGGAAATAGTGCATACATCAAAAAAGGGAATGTTGAGGAGGGAAATACAAGGATATGATCTGAATTTTGTTTGGCAAAAAGAAAACAAAGTTTGTTATTTTTCCTCCTAGTCACTCTTAATTATTAATATGTACACTCATAACCCATAGAAAAATGGTTTTATGTTTGAAACCTGCATGTTAAACATTTTCAAACTGTATTTTTTTTAGGGAATATGGTATATATAGGTGAAATATTTATTTCACAAAAGAACATTCCAGTAAAAAATAAGCTGATTCACCATCACAGTAACAAAGACAAAGCTGTTTTTATTAAAGCATCATGCTCTAACTGCTCATGGCCTTTTGGTTTGGACAGAAAACATATTAGAGATAAAAAGGTTTTTTATTTTGATGGAATGACCTTGATGCAAACTGCGATGCAGTAACAGCTTTACTGACGTATGGGGTCACTGCCCAAGGGATGGCAAGAAAGATCTATAGCCAGCTCTGGGAATAAGATGCTTCTTGCAGCATAAAGCTAAACAGCAGGTTGTCACCGCTGTCTTTAGTCAGCACTGTGCTCAGATAGAGTCATAAACCTCTGTAAGTGGAAAGCTTACAGGCCACAGGAAATGCGTTGGATTTATTTATTTTAGCATCTATCTGAAAAAAAGGAAGACAGAGCAGTCGTAGGTGTTTACATAGACATCACAATTGAAATTCCAGTGACATCAGCGCAAGTTTTCACAACTTTAGGCTAAAGTTCAACAGTCCAGCCTCTCTCTCTAAAGTTAATATGAACCAGGATGATTTGTCTTCTAGGGTGGAAATGTTCAGCTAAGCTAAAGAGCCGCATAAATCCAGTTTTCACCATTAGATACAGTACAGCTTATGCCACAGGCACAGCTTAAGCCTACTAGCCCATTAGAGTACAGACTGGCACGTCTCTGTCACATTAGACTGTCCCTGGAGATGACAGAAAACAAACCAGTCCCTGCCCTCCGCACACATCATAATTAACCCACAGGGGAGTCTGGAAAATGAAGCAGGAGAATCCTGAAAGAGATGGAGCATGGAGAAAAAATGAGAAAGACAGGGACGAGAGCCACTGTTGCTGTCGATCTCTAATTATTTACAAGAATGATTGAAGTGGGAGGTGATGCAAAGAAAAACTAAATGTAAAAGCTGCAGAAAGCTACATCTAACCTTGATGGAACAAGGGCAGCATGCTTGTGGGATTTCTCAATGACACATTATTATTATTTCAGTTCTCAGAAAAAGACAACAAAACCTTGGAATGTACCAACGTTTAAATAGGACGAAAACAGGGAAATGCAGCGTTTAAAGAAAAATGCTTCCCTTAATGGACATGGCTAGCTTTGTGAAAAGGTTTAAAAAAGATATTTTAAAAACAGGATCAGTGACAGAACTTTTCACTTTTTCCCCCAATAATTCCTTTTCATGTTGTAAATGCCTAATTTAAAATGATTGAATTTGTGCTTACATGCAAAATGATATGTCTACATAAGATTAGAAAAAGGGAGCAGATCAGATAAAATGTAATTTATTTAAAGAAAAAGAAAAAAACTAAATGCAGCCACAGCCTTAACAAGGATGTTTCGTAATTTTCATATACGCGGGTTTTCTGCAAATTTATTACCGATGGAGTCGGGCCACATTTTCAAATATCAAGGTTTTGCTGGGACACACACTCACGCAACTCTAGAAATAACGATAAAAACAGGGAGATACCAAAATATATTTTTTTACAGAAAAAGAAATATTTGAAAGGGAGAGGGTCTTTCATTTGCTTTTGAAACAGTTCATGTGTCTGCAAACCATGGCTCAAACTCCAGGGAAGTAAAAAACTATTCTTGCAAAATACCCCCCCCGTTCAGTTTTTTTAATCTTCAAGTAACTTTTCTGATTTTTGATCCTGCTAGCAGATCCTCAATGGTAGTCAACAATCATACACAAAGATGGTGAGGACGGCCTTGAGCGACTCAAATTACACTGAATTGACCTCAAAGTTGTGCTGACAATCCCATTCTTTTACATTATTTTCAGCATGAATCTGCATGTTACATATTACTACTAAAAACTTGCAATTGGGTTGAATGTGGTTCTTGGGCTGCTGATACTGTTGCCCTGCTTTAGAGAAAGTGCCATACTGACCATTATAAATCTAAAGATAAAAATCTTTGTTTGAAATGAAAGAAATGTTAGTTTCCTTTGTTCCAAATGTCTTACGTATTTCCTCTATAGTTTGTGTGTCTAAAAGTACCAACATTCTTTAAGTTAAAATAAATCACAATTGTTTCTCTTTTTTCCAAAGTGCGTTTGTAGAAAATGAAAAAAAAAAAAATAAGCCGTCATTTGTTTAAGTTTATTAGTTTGATAAAGAAAAAGGTCATGTTTTATGATAGTCAAGTTTTTTATTTAATCAAATAGGATTTTCTAAGTAATTCTAAAGCTAATTCTATTTTAAAATGTTTTCTTTGGTATACCAAAGGTGGTGCAAAGAATGAAATGTTAACATTTTCAAGAACACCCAAAGTAATGTTATTTCAACTTGCCTCTTAAACTTTTAAAAGTGACCCGTATCCGATTTTTGCATTTACACTATACACGTCAAACGTAGACGTTCTGAGGACTACGTAACGTAGCAGCATTTCCGCCTTCCGCGGACCTGAGCACTGATCGCACGGATTTAAAAAATTATGAGCGAGCAGGCCCTTAATAATAATCATAACAGTAATAAAAGCACATTAGAAGATGCGTGTTGGTCCAAATGGCAAATGTTTAGCATGGCGAAACCCCCCCCCCCCTTTTGTGTGTGTGAGTTTGTGTGACTGCGGTTGTCATGGAGCCAACGCAGCGACGGAGGGAGGCGTTGCCTTGGGCGCATCTGGATGAGGCCGGAGATGGGATGCGTGGGAGAGGAAAAAGGAGGGCTGCTCTGCCGTCTTATGTGCTCTCTCTGACTTTTGAATGAGGAAGTATTTGCAGACGTTGTGCTGTACTAACAGGTTGATCTAACCAAAGAAATAAACGGCTTCTAGCCTGTTCCAGAGCAATGGTGTCCCGCTTCATTAGTTACCATTTGCGCCCCGACCAGGACCGGACCAGAAATAACAGCGGTTTCCAGGTACGGTCTGAAGCCTGAGGCTGAAAGGTAACACGCTGATGGGCTCCAGCTGTCCTGGAACAGCAAAATCAGCGCACAAAAGCACCTTAATAAGTCATGTGATCTCAGTTGATGATGTCCTGAGTTGACGACTCCCATTTACTGGGGAATATCCGATTTGTCTGCTTACATGGCACACGCAAATGCACATATCCGATTCGTATCCGATTTATTTCCACATATGAATGAGGCCTGTATCCGATCTGAGAAAATCGGAATCCATGCGCTTTTGTCCTGCTTACACTTTCACCGGTCATTTCCGATCTGTGCCACATGAGAGGAAAAAATCGGACTTGGGTCACTTGAACCATGCAGTGTAAATGCAGCCTTAGTCTCTCATATAGACAATATGTGCGGAAGACATGAAAAACTGAAAGAAAATTGAAAAACATGTTTCCTTATTTGGAGAAACAACATAGCAGTTGTCATTGATGACTTTAGTCGTGTTCTAAGTCAGAGGGAAATTGTGCTACAATTGTCTGTCAGAAACAACTTTAAAATCAGCGACTGTCATTTAAGAAGATTAGTAACATTTAAAAGTTTGTTTTTTGGTTTAATTTTCTCAGGGTAACAAATGATCTAGCCGTCATCTGAAAATAATAAGCTAGTTTGTCTGTTTTCAAAACCAACTGATCAAAATTTTACCAGATATAGTCGATGTTGCTCTCTGAAATAACTGCAAAAGTGCAACACAAAAAATGGTCAAACAAATCCTGACTCATGAAAATCCCAATAGCAAAGATGGCTCTGTTGTACTTTGTTGTAATTTATTTTAATCTAAAATGATTTTATATTGGTTTAGGTGCCTTAGACTGGTCTATCTGGTTGGCTTTTAGGAATATAAATCGTAACATCATTTGAGTCGATTAATCGTCACACCCTTAGAAAGTGTTAATCAGAAGGATTAACATTCGGTAAGGATGAAGGATTTGCCTATCTCCTCACAAACCTCCAACAGCAACAGAAACTTTCAGTGCCACAAACCTCAAACTCTCTGTAAACACATGGCAGCTTGTAATTGCACTCTGAATCTAGGACACAGTGAGTTTTATCAGCACTGACCATCTTTAGGATCCAGGATTTCAACTGTTGCCACGACAGGGAACTCCATCACTCCCATCACTGGCTCCGATAGCAGAATCTGAAAGGTTTCTGCCTGCTCGTATTTTCCATCAGCCAGAATCCGCACACGCCACGTGGCTTTGGTCTGTCCCGGGTTGAACTGCACCTGCTTCTGCAACTTCCCTTTGAAGTCCTCGTTCTTCTTTGCACTGCCATCCTGGGTGCCAATGCCTGAGAAATACAAGGAAAAGTGAGCAAACAAGTGGGGAAAAAAACTCAAGCAATCAAAGAATGAATAAATAACAAAAGATGAAGGGAAGAAGAAGACAATGAAAGAGTGAGAGACAGACATAAGGAAGAAACATGAAAAAAAAAAGGATTTTTACACCCCTTAACATTGTCTGGAATGGTGGGAAAATTGGTGTTACATCCATTTATTTTCACTGATCACTTGCAGAACCCCAGGAATGTGTGAAACAAATTTGTGATTGCAGCTTTTAAATAAGCACATTCTATCCTGTTGAGATGGATTTGCTATAACCGACATTTCTCAAGGGTTAGATCCACACTTTCCCCGTTTTGTTTGCATGAATTTCATCGTTTTTGTTTTCAAACATTCATTATTTCATTTTAAGGTCTTTTTATGTCACTCTTCTACCACTCATGCTGAATAATACATTCTATTCAAAGTTCAAGTTCAAGTTTGCATGATGAAGTAACCAGAATTATGATTTTCATAACTCTCATGCTGTGTTGCATTAGAACAAGGAACATGCAGTTGTGCCAAACAGCTTGTGCATGTTCATAGAAGGGATTTGTTTTTTTGGTTTTCAAAACACTTAAATATCCTGCACAAACAGAGAAAACAGAAGGCAGCTAACATATGCAGATGGGTTCGTATGCACTCCGTCTTCAACACACACTCTGAGCATTGTATGCACAATGTAATCTGAAAATAAACTGCAGCAAAGACGGCACTAGTGCCTTTTTTTGCGCATTCATGATTCTGTGAGGACCTTCAGTGATTATCTTCATTTGCACAAACCATTTTGATTTAATGACTTTGGAATAAAGCTCTGTTCTTTCAATGTTCACACCGTGCCAAGCAAAAACTTGGCATCGAATTTCAACTTTGGATGATTTTCAGCGACAGCAAAGCAACCTGGAATTTAGAAGAAAATCTTTTTTTACCGTCACAATTACAATATGGTGCTTCTTTTATTTTTACCTCATCTTTAAATGTACAGATTTGAATTTTTATGTTAAAAAGGAAAAAGTAAAACCCAATCACGTGAGGTGATAGAGCTGCTTTAGCGATGAAAATTACCAATGGCAGGTGACTGAGGCAGGAACCATGGATGAAGAGGCTGAAGAACTTAGACTTGCTATTTTGAGTGCATTGAAGGTGTGACTGGCTCAGACATGTTACACTTGCTGAGTGAGTAAATTCATAATGCACACAAAGATGATGTTAGAGCATCTGACTCATCATGAGGGCTGTGTAGGGAATGTAGCTTTTTACCTACATCCTAACAACAATGCTTTAGCTTTCTCACCAATGAAGAGAATTCAGAATACATTTTCATCAGAGCGTGAAGAAACATGTCAAAAAATAACACTAACACTTTTTTACTTAACATATAACATGTAGACCTGCAGTGAGATACAGTACGGTAAGTTTAGAATGACAAAGAACTGGGAGCTAATTTTGCTTATTTATTCATAGAAAATTCTATTAAATTTAATTAGCTCTCAATGGATAATGTGTAAATCTGTAAAATAGTATAAGCTTATCAAAAACAATTATTTTTGTGAACAAATGGGTTGAAAAACTTTGGCTATTAGAGGATATAGAGAAGAATTGATAGTGCATATATCATTGGGGAAAATACCCTTAACACATTAATTTAAGATGGAATACTCCAAAAGACACTATGACATATTAATACACATTATACAAGTAATAATGTTGCACATAGTTTAAATTTATTCGTTTGTTACAATAAAAGCAACCATGCAAGTCCCTGAAGCCCTCAACCTTTAGTATTTCTCAGCATAGCTCTAATGTAACATAAGAAAACTACTTCTCCAGGGGATGTTGAAAGCTTTTTCTGTGAAACTAGAGGCGTGACTAATGGAGGTTCACTCATTACAACCTTGGGTTTGCTTGTTCCTTCACTTAGTGGTCCTACTTGTTTAACCTGGGTCATGTTTTGTGAAAAAAATGTCTGACTGGTACAAAACAAGAAAAAAGTCAGATTAAAATACTAATACAAGATAATCTTTAAATATTAACTTAGTTAACTGAGTAAAAATCAAGCAGCATCCAACTGTTTAAAGGAGATTGATTGCTGGCTTTATTATGGTGCACCACAACCAAATAAATTCTTCTAGGGATGAACAAAATTCTATGGCAGACATTCAGTAAGGTTGCAATATTAGTGCTTTTCAAGCTTTCAGTTATATTAACTGGGTATTTCATCTAATTTATTCTGATTATTTCTTTGTTCATGTTGAAAAATGCTTTTCAAAAAAGACCTTATTTGTTATGAAAAGATGATACACTGGGTGGGCCACAGGCTCCCTGCTCTGCTCCATTCCTCGTGCATCCACTTGCAGACAAATAGATCCATGTACGTCTTTGTTTCATCGTCTGAGACTGAATCTGGTTCAGAACTGTACGACTGGACAGCTACTATATTGCTCTTCATTTTTCTTTCACCGGTAATGTTAGGTTGGGGGTGTGAAGGGCTGTAAGCTAGTGGAAGAGTATAAATGGATGGTTCTGTTATTGATGACAGGAAAGGGGGGAATGGTTGCTCTACATCAACGGCCCCACCCACAACACAGAGCTGAATTTTTAGAGAACTCCTGCCACTCTGCAGAAACTACGTCCTCAAAAATGATACAGGTTTTTAGATTTTGGCTAAAAAGTGCTAAATCATAATTAACGACCACTGACAACGATTTTACAATAGGTCAAAAGATGGGATGGATCTTTAATGTATGAACATAATAAATAAATCACCTGGAAATGTAAGCAGGTATTCATTCAGTTGTTTCTCAGATTATTTGTTTACTAAATTGTAAGAATTTAATTTTGTACCTCTAATGCCTCCTACATAATTCCATTAAATAAAAAAAAAGACATTCACAAATGGACAGAGATTAACCGCAGCGCAGAACAACTAAAATACATAGGAGAAAATAATAAAAAGTAAAACAAAAGACTTGGTTTTTCTCACACCTATACCACCTATAAGGAGTATAGGTGGTATAGGTGTGAGACAAAAGATATAAAGTGCTGGACTGAAGCTTCTGCAGAGACAGAAAAGGCGGTAATGAAGCAGGAAGAAGGGCACAGTCTTAAATGAGTAAAAACAGGTGAGGTGAAAAAGGTCTTTGCCGGAGCGAGATGAGGTGAGGAAAGAGTGCAGGTGACAGCCAGAGGAGAGGAGACAGATTAAGTGGGCAGACAAATCAGAGGGTTGGGTGCTGGAGGGTGGGGGTAAAGTGAAGAAAGTGACAGAACTCTATTTGCAGGTGAGGTTCGAGGACACTCAACCCTTGAAGAATGAAAGCTTTATTGATATTTGAGGTGCACAGAGATTGTTAAAGACAACTAGTTTTAAAGAGTTCTTTGTCAGAAGCAAAAGCTGCAGCAGTGGAAGAGAGTAGTGTAATCCAGAAGCTTTTTTTCCACCGTGCTCTGAGTGAGCCCTGCTTTGTGAGGGCTTCTTTAAACCTTTGCTTCTTTGTCTGTGTTTCCCCCCTGACTGATCCCACTGCTGCAGCTGTCCTGCTGTGATGGACTATGAGTAAAGGCTCTTCTTAAGTGTTACCTGCCACAGCAAAAGCTTTCGTCAGATAACTCCTGCAACAGCGGCAGCAGTCCTTTGGCTTTTCCATCCCTGACACACTCCCTGCTTCATCTGCAGTAATCTATCCATCTGCCTGCACACATTTCAGAACCTTTTTTTTTCTTTTTTTACCCATTTGTTGTTTTCTTGTGATCTTTGCAAATACTCATTTGCATTCTTCATTTGCAAACTACAAAAAAAAAAAAAGTTTTTTGTTGATTTATCAAGTGATGATTTGAAGATGTGAAGTTATAGCATTACAAAAATGTATCAAGAGGTGAATTCAACACTGATACATTTCCAAAACAACAGAATTTCAGTTTAACTAAAAATGTATTCCATTTATATTTATAATATTGGGATTTAGTCAATTTTTTTTAATATACCGGTATATTTATTTATTTTTTTATTTATTTATTTAAAATCTATTTCTAAAATGATTTCTCAATTAGTCCGTTGGAAGAATTATGACAATAAATCAATGAAAATAAATTAATAGCTTAAAGACCCACTCCAATGAAAACCATGATTTTGTTGTTCAGAATTTGTTCTTGTGACATTTTTCTTACACTAGAGGACATTTAAACAGTATTTCTATGTATTTCTTTATAAAAATCACTGTGAATCAAAAGCAAATAAAAAAAAGCCATTTAAAACAGCTTTTAGTTGTTCTTAAAATCTACAATCTACAGCCATAAGCATTCGACTCCGCTCTATTCCGATGCATCCACTTGTAGACATATGATCCATTTTTCTTCATTTCTGCCTTCAATCTAGCTCAGAACTGTACGGCCGGATAGCTCCAATATTTGAGGCAATTTTTGTTAATGGTAGGTTGAGATTGTAAGGGGCTACAAGTCAGGGGAAGGGAGTGTAAACAAAGGGATAATGGGAAATGAGGGCACGCTCACACTGAAACAAGAGTAAGCTACCGCCCACATCACAGAGGTGAATTTCTAATGGACTGTTGAGAAAATTGCCTTTTTTTTTACCTCCAGGTAAAAATAAGTCACCTTTTAAAATGACAAATTAACATCTAATGTTGTAAAATGTCTTCTTAATCTTTGGGTGACAACTGCCCTTAGTTTTTTTATATTAAAATTGAAATAAGATAAATAATCATGGTGGAAGTTTGTATTTTGTATTTATTTATTTAAGGGACAATGCATACAACAAACAGTGTAGAGTACTCTAAAAGTAATGAGACACTGTAAATATGCAGGATTGTAGCCTAGGCTAATTTCCTTCCTCTGTCCCGCTCTGGCCATAGCCAGCCACCTAGAGACTATAGATAAGATAAAATGAGTAAAATAAAGTAAAAAAGTACATTGGTAACGTTAAATTGCATTAAACAAATGACATAAAATTAACATAACTCAGATAACGTTTAGAACAGTTTCAAATGCATAGTTCCCCAAAGTATACATTAATAAAATCGCCAAAATCAGAACAATCCTATGACAACTGTGGCCACTTTTTTCACCCCCAATGATTTATTTTTACTTTAGTTAGCAAACAGTTTTCTGGCATTGTCCCTAAAGTTAGCTGTGCGTGCAAGTTTGGTTTTCCAGCATCCATGATCTCAATTGTTTTGAAAAAGATGGAAGTGTGGAGAGCTCTCGAATGCTTATGGGATTGAGTTCCAGGTTTGAGAAGTTTGAAAGGAGAAAACAGTCTGTCCAAAGCTGCTTTTTCTGGAAGGAATAATGCAGTCGCCTCTTGAACTTGCTCTGGTGCTTCTGTTTAGTCTTTTTTTGACAAAGTCCTGAAGTGGGGGAGGAGCCAGACCGTGGAGGATTTTATAGACCAAACTGCAATCTGCATGTTGAATCACATTGTTGAAGCTCAGTAGATTGTGTTTCTGAAGTATTTTACAATTATGGTGGCTTTTAGGCTTTTTGTCCATAGTTTTCAGAGCTTGTTTGTAAACAGTTTGTAGAGGTTTCAGAATGGTTCTATATGCTGATGCCCAGCTGGTCATACAGTAGGTCATTTGTGATACAATCATTGCATTATAGTACAGCTTAGCAGCTTCCAGAGTTAAATTGTTTCTTATGTGTCTAAAATTTGATAAATTGAATTTAATTGAGTTAACAGCCTTTTTGATGTGTGATTTGAATGTTAATTGTGTGTCAATTGTTATTCCTAAATATTTATACTCAGAGACTGATTGTATAGCTGTTCCATTTATCAATGCCGGAAGGGTGTCTTGGTTAGTTGAGATTTTGGAAAAATACATGCACACAGTTTTAGAGACATTGAGAATCAGCTGGGATCTTTGGAGCCATTCTGAGACCTTATTCATGGCTGATGTGAGTTCTTGAGCTGCTTGGTATCTGTCCCTAGCATTAACATAGATGACGGCATCATCTGCATAAAGCTGGTACTGCACATTAGGTGGGCAGCAGCTAGGGAGGTCATTAATGTAAAGACTGAACAGTAATGAGGATAATTATGAGCCCTGGGGTAACCCTAGTTGATTTTCTTCACTTGATGTTGTATTATTGACTCTGACCTGCTGTTTCCTGCGTGTCAGGTAAGATTGCAGCCAGAGTAGGGTTCTTGGTGAAAGATTAAAATTAGGTAATTTTTCGATTAAGATTTCTCTGTTGACTGTGTCAAAAGCTTTCTTAAGGTCAAGGAACACAGCTCCCACAACTCCTCCTCTGTCAATCTTTAGATTTAAGTTTTCTAGAAGAAAACAGACCGCTGTTTCAGTAGAGTGATGCTTTCTAAATTCAAATTGCATTTGATGGAGGTTATAAGAACTATAGTTAAGATGTCCTGTAAGTTGTTCTGCTACACACTTTTCCAGCACTTTAGACACGACTGGCAAGATGCTTATCGGTCTGTAATTGCTTATTTCTGTTGGATCTCCAGATTTAAGGATTGGTGTGATCACTGATGTTTTCCAGAGATCTGGAAAAGTACTTGAGTTTATTGATTTGTTGATTATGGTAGTAATAGGAAATACCAGTGACTCTTTGTGAGTTTTTATAATTAATGTGCTCAGGCCAAATGTATCTTCGGCTTTAGAATTTTTGAAACCACCATGTATTTTTCCGATTTGTTCTTGTGATACTGGACTTAGATTAAATGTTGGTTCTTTTACTGAAGCAGGCATTACAACAGGCTTGATTGTAACAGGAGACAATGTCTGTGTCAAGTTTATGGCTGAGGTCACAAAATATGTGTTGAAGTCGTTTGCAATATCTAAAGGTTCATTTGATAGACCCTTCTTTAATTTTATTTCACTAATGTTAGGTGTTGCAGTAAAGCATCCCGCCAGTTTATGAATGTGTGTCCAGACTTCTTTTGCATTACCTTCTTGAGTTAATTATAGCATTGATAAAGAAATTAGCTTTAGCATGTCTGATTTCTGTAGTAACTTTATTCCTTAGTGAGGTAAACAGCAATCTATTGGAGGTTGATTTAGTTTTCATGACATTTTTAAGTGCTTTATCTCTCTGTTTCACTAGTTTCCAGATTTTATCATTCAGCCAAGGCAGATGCTTTTTTTGGTGCCTTGCTTTTACCTCTTTTTTAAATTGAAGCAATATATCCTGAAGTATTTTAGTAAATGCTTTACAATTTTCATTCACTTGGTCATGCAAAAGATTTTCTGACCAATTCACTCCTTTCAAAGTTGTCTCTAAGTTAACAACACACATTCCTTTTTGTATAACAAAAGCACAAATCATGGACTGGGGTTAATTTTAATATATGCTAAATGTTTAACACATAGCCCTCTATCATCGATCTTATTGCACCAAGTAACGTCACACTGTGAAATTCACACAAAGTAGATGTGCATGTTCAGAGAAATCCAAGTGCACAGCACACACATGAATTGCATGAAGAGATTAGTCAGAACACATCATGCACTAAACACATAGACACAAAAACCTTCCAAGAAGAATCAGGTAACTGTGCAGACACATAAATCACCAGCACACAGACAAGTACATAAATCCAAGATAAACTGCTGCACTGTCATGTCTGCACCTGATTAACTGGGATCAGGTGGATGGTGAGAGGTGGGACAGAGCAATGACTGCTAACAGCGGCTGCTTCTCCCTAAGCAAAGCAGCTGGAGCATGACAAAGTCAGGGAGGCGAGAGAGGCATTCAGGGCTGACACTCTCATCATCCTTTAAACCTTCCAGCTTTCACAAACACTCAGACATAAGCACAAAAACATGCTGCGCTGTTTTCTCCAACACCTAATCGCCAACATCTGCTGGGCTGAAAGCTTAGCGGAGAGGATGGCATTGCCATCCGCGCAAGTGACGGGATTTGAGAATGAAGCAAAAGGCAGCAGCACATTTTCAGCTTTGGCATTTTACCCATAATAAGCTCTAAAGTGTCCAGTCACAGTTGTCAGCACTGGCACAAATTACATTTATTTTCCTGTGTTCTCTGATGATTGAATCTTGGGTGCAGTGAAGACAGCGACCTTCAATAACCCCTCAGAAAAAAAGCAGATGACTCTGAAAAATGTTTCCTCAGGCTTGTAAGTTACTTTAGGCAATTTCAGCAGAGAGACATCATGTGTCGCATGTACACGCTTTAGTTGGTCATTGTTTAATAAAACAGGATAATCCAAATCACCCTAGATGCACATGACATAATTTGATGTATCTCGGTATGGTTATTAAAAAGCCTTTCACAGCACTGAGTCTGCACTTTTAAAGGCTTTTAATGACTTGCTCTCAAGAACTGACTGATGATTCTGCCATTTAAGTTCTTTCAGATTTGACTGCTGCCTTTGACACAGTGAATTGAAAAACTGTGTGTGTGTGTGGGGAGGGGGGGTGCTCTAGAGTGGCTTTGGTTTGAGTCGTTCAGGATTTTTCTTTTTTGCATGTTTCAGAACATTTCCATGACGGACCTGAAGTCCATGATGAACGATTTACAGTCAGTAAGCTTGAGATGCATATAAATTACATTATGAAATTAAGTTCTCCTCATATGTGGCTTTTTTCAGAAGAAGAAGGCTTATTTAGCCTTTATGAAGTTCTAAAGAGCCACTCTGATGAAAATTGTGTTTTTGATATGTTGAATCTATTCTTGTCGCATTTCTTAACATAAACATAAAGGACATACTGTATATATAGAAAATTAAGCCCAAAATTTTATTTCTGAGTATTTCTTTCCAAATCATTGTAAAACAGGAGCAGGCAAAAAAATGCTGTTTAACAAATGGCTTATTTGTGTCGTAGAAAATATGCTAAGTGAGCCATAAACTCCCTGCTCTGCTCCATTCTTAAGCACTGACTTGCAGACAAATAGATCCATTTACGTCTTTATTTTCCACGTCAGAGATGGCATCTGGCTCAAAACTGTACGGCTGGATAGCCCCAATATTGTTCATCATTTGTGAGGGACTATAAGCTAGCAGAAGACCATATAAACAGAGTGTGCTTAGCAGTGAGAAAGGGAAGGGGAGCTGGGGTTTCTCCGTATAAGCGGTCCCGTCCACAAATCAGAGGTGAATTTCTATTGAATTCTGTCGCTCCGTAGAAACTTTGTACTAGAAAACGACACAGGTGCATTGATTTTGGCTAAAAAATGGCATGATCACTGGGAACACTTTGAAAATAAATTAAAAGATGATCAGAGTGGGACTTTAAACTTGACACACCTTCATATTATCTATCTGAGCTGATGTAATGCAATTAAAATGCAGTTTTGCATTAAATATTTTTAGAAGAATAAAATAAGGATTTTTAGAGAAAGCAAATAATTTTTTGCAAAAGATTTTATGTGCATATTTGTTCACAGATGAAGCCAATCAATTTTAATTACAGCCCACAGAAAACACTTTTTGCAACACTGATTTTCTTGATGTAATTCTGACAGAATTGAAGGCGTTTTGTTTATAATTTAGGATTTATTTGAGGTGAACTGAACAAATGTGCAAATTACAGCTTATCTTTTTGTGTATTTGGATGTTTTCATGCAGATCTTTTTTTTTAAAGTTAGGAACTACAGATAAAAACATTTCTTTAAAGTCTGTTAGCTGCCAAATTCTTACTGTGGTTATAAATGGATTACAAAATTTGATGACAAAAATATAATTGCCTTTTTTTCTCCCTAAGATGGAAATCATCATTTGCAGGCGTGAAAATATACCACATTGTTAGACAGAACTGAAAAATGACCTCATAGAATAACAGTTAATTCAGTTAAAACAATACATTCATTCAACCAAATTAGCAGGTTTTATGTCAATGAAAATCTCATTTTTTTTATTAAGTTAACTGGATTATTATGAAAATCTTTGAAAATTGGCAAATAAACAGTTATGATGCATGGAAACCATGTGAAGTCAATCAAAGTTATGACAGTTTGGGAGTTATTAACATTTTGGCAGTAAAAAAATCCAAATCTTTTTTTTTGTTTTTTTGGCATGTTAAGCTGCTCTTTGTCTGAATTTTTTTTTTTTTTTTCTGTTCAGCATTGCTCTTTGTTTAATGTTCACACCTGTCCAGTGTCATCACATCACCTGCTGCTCCTTCAGTGTATTTCCCCTGAGTGGTTTCAGCTGTTGCCTGGCAGACCTTTCTGCCACCTTGTGTTATTGTTGTTACCTCCCAGTTCTGTCCAAGAAGTGAGACAGGAACACACAAACTAACCAATGAAAGACGTCTCTCCGAGGTAGCCTCTGCGTCTGAGCACCACATCCAGGTGTTTGTCCTCCTCATCCACCACATAGTACTCTTTCTCCAGAGAGATCCAGGCCCAGTCCAGACGGAACTGCTGATCCTTAAGCTTGTTTCCGCCTGACATTTCAATAAAAAGCAGAAAAACAAAAACCACGTTGGTCATTAAAAAAGCTTTCACACAAAAACTTGCATGTCCCAATGGTTCAGTTGTAGCTGGAAAATGACACGGGGGAATAATGTGTGACGCAAAAGGTTCACAGAAAACTGGATGAAGATGAAGCCTTTTAATTATTGACAGCATGTGGGCCAAATGTTCACAGCATGTTTGCCTTCAGAATATTTTATAAAGAAGCAAAAATGTTTGTTACGCTTGCATGTAAGTCCTTGTTAGTCTGCTCTGTGATCAGTTGAGGTGGATTGTGTTTTCTTTTCTTCCACTCTTCAAGTGGTGTCAGCCATGCCAACCAGCTATTGTTACTAGCGAGGCATTTGCAGATTTTTTTTTTTTTCCCAAAGTAAAGCTTACAAAACATCTCAATAGTTAATAAGCTGTTAAAAATGATGCTTTGTGTGTACACAATACCCTCAGGGGTGAAAGTGTGTGGTAGTAAATATATCATAGAAGAAACACGTCAACAACTAACTAAACATAAATTGTATTGTTTTCTTGTCTGGCTGAGCAAAGATGAACTGCACCACATTCATCTAAGTTTTAAAAACCTAAACTTGATTTTTTTATTTTAGAAACCTCCATTGGGATCAATTTCACACATTTTAAAAATGTAATGAAGCCCCTTTAAAAGCTTCAAACTGTGTTTTTTTTGCATTTTTATCATCAAGTAGGGGCTACATCCAGAAGAGGAGCTGCTGTGCTGTTCAAATGTACCACTGTGCAATAAACAGGAGTACAGTATTTGTCACTAATCCCTAATAAAGAGTAAAGATGATACCCATCCATCTTCAAATGTAGCGCACCACACAGCGGGACTCTCTGTCATGAGGAAACTAACATGGTTTGCAGACAAGGTGCTAAAAAGCAGCAAAGGTGAAAAGTTCAGCACTTTCCAGCTTGGCAAACATAGCTACAACATGCTGAGGTGAGGACACAGCTAATATAATCAGGCGAAGTTCAGGCTTCACTTAACAAGCAAAAATACTAAATGCACACATTTCCAATTCCACTCTGTCTGCAGCTTTGACTTTCAGTCCAGCTCTCACATAGTAAAGGCTGCAAAAACTGCCTGAAAACCTTATTGTGGGTGCTTTTTAGCATTTGCACGTTTCTGCGTGACCTCTCAGTGAACAGACAACAGGGATCTGAAACAGTAAGCTTTACAGTGTCTCATCCTCTAGTCCTATAAAAGGATAAAAGCCCTCTCACATGAGCTGACCAGACAAAAAAGGAGCTTTGAAATTATGGTCAACAGAGCTAAATACACTTCGCTCACCCTTCAAGGACTTTAACAACAGAAGTCAGCACACAGGCATTGTTTTTTATCTTGACAAAATATAAGGATCATTACTTCTGTATAACATTTTCAAGGATCAGGGTTCTCTGAGAAAACCAGGGAGAAACTTTGGATGCTTCAGTGCTGACATTTTGATGTTGGTTTGTCATAAAGGATATACTTTACACGCTAATCTCTAAGAGCTGAGCTGTCAGATAGGATTACTTTAGAACTGAAAAGCCTCAATATCAGAAGACGTGTAACCTAACTGCATAGTAATGTGTTGAGATTTCTTGCTGTGAAGAAGCTGCGAGACTCAAGACTAACCTGCTTTTTAAGTGTGAAATTGGAAATTTTTTATTACAGATGCTTTCTTGTAAAAGTAAATAGGGAATTTCTTTATTTTACTCAAGAAAGAAAATGTATTTTTGGTTGGTTTTTACTTCAGCAAAATTTGCAAAATTTTTAAAGGAAAGAAAAAAAAACACAAAAATTGCACAAATTTATGCTGCTTTCAAACCACACTCTTGAGAGTGAATATTACTGCATGACAGTTAAAACTATGTGTTTTATTTACCCCTGAGATTTCCTCTTTTTTTTCCCAAGTTAAAAAGAAACATTGAATGATTGAGCTTACCCACTTCACACTTAGTCAAAAAGACCAGGTTAAGCAGAATTAAATTCAGTGGTAACAAACCAAAATAGGAAGTCTATACAGGTCTTAAGAGGTTAATACCAGTGCAGCATTCCCTGTGTTTTTACGTTTTTTCAACTATGGTTCTACTACTAATTCTAGTGGATATTCCTCTGCCATAGAAAAACAGCCTTGCGCTGAACACTACAGTAAAGTGTTTACGCAATCAACTTAAATCTGTCACAGAGAAAAGTGGCTTTGTCCTGTTATCCAACACTTTACATTAGTAATGTGTTGGATATCAGTTCAAACCTGGTATAAAAAGCTGCTTTTTTCTGCATTAGAATTAGCTGTTTTTTCTCGCTGATCGTGTAAACGGTCAAAGATTTACGGTATGTCAAAAAGCACAAGTTACGTAGGTGTCGCTGGTGACATCTCTGGTGTTAAAGGGTTAAACTCCTTTAGAAAATACATCCATATTTTTAGTTTCCTTAAACTCAAAGTGCACAATCCTAATGTTACTCTTTGGTCCACTTGCACATTTTGTTCACTTCACCTTTTTTCACACTGGCTAAACTGCACCAAGGCTCACTTGCAAGTAACTTGAAGCAAAGTTCAATTAGACCAAGTGAGTGTGACATTCCCCACAGAAAATGACTCACTTCAAAATGAAGTCAATTCAGTCGCCAACTTTTTGCTATTAGGACGCTGCCATGTTGGAGCAAGATAACGTCAGTAAGCAGTGTTTGGTTCAAGTTGGTCTGAGTCATTGTTTCTATGGGAACCACTCTAGCCAATCCGGAATGAGCTTGTTGGACGTCCACAGCCCCTTTTCACTTGAAAATGGGCTTGGGAGAATCTGTCAATCCAACATTTCAAATGTTTGTCGTGAGACCACACACTTTTTTGATGTATCTGATTGCACAGCTACATAACCAATTTTATAAAAAATAAATCAGGAAAAAAATTAGGATTAACGAGAATTTTTTTTAAAAAAGGTAGCAGAGCAAGAATGGTTTTTATGACAAATATAATAACAGAGTAATAGCTATGTAATTCTCAGTAGTTTGTGGGATTTTGGCTTCTTGGAGCCAGTGGGTACTTTCTGTTTGGTATGCAGGGGGACAGGGGGTTATCACTCAGTCCAGTTCTCATATCAGTCGGTAGGTCAAATAAGCTAACCCACCTGCAAAAATAACATGGACTAGCCAAGCAAAAAACTCATCCAACCCTCCCCCTTTGGATGAATGGGCAACAGTTTGCTGAAATATTATCCATTAACATTTTTTTTTCCAGCAAAGAGCTTTTGATTTAGTTTGACAAAGAAAGCAATGTTCTTTTCTAAATTCCATTTTGAAAGCCCTTAAGAGAGAATCTTTGGTATCACATGCTATTGATAAACACTGAAATGAAAAGAGACAAACCAATGTCACTACTGCACCTTT
This sequence comes from Oryzias curvinotus, assembly GCA_023969325.1. Taxonomy (NCBI): domain Eukaryota; kingdom Metazoa; phylum Chordata; class Actinopteri; order Beloniformes; family Adrianichthyidae; genus Oryzias; species Oryzias curvinotus. Next base: position 20,437,627 of record CM043719.1, read on the forward strand.
TTCCCACCGAACATCATCTTTTTTTTTTCTTCTTCAAATCGGGTCTCACAATGACCTACACTTTTTCTTCTTCATTCAAAGGTTTTTCTATAAAGACACAGAAATTCTAAGCAAATAAAGGCAGTCTTTGCCTGAACAAGAATAATCTAATGAGACATCAAAACGAAAAGACTTGCAAGTTTTTTTTTGTTTTGTTTTTTTGTATAGTGTAGCTTGGAGGGCAGAACCCTTATTCCAATCTTGCTGTAAAAGATTGTGATTCTGTAACCCTCACCAGGATTTTGTTAGTTTTCAGACAATTTCAAAAAGTCTTAAATTTCTGTTCAGTAGGATAGAATACATTTAGACAGAAAGGCAAGATTTTGTGCCTCAGTTATCAAGCCGATTATACCAAAAATAAGCATGTTTGATTTTTTTTTTCCTTGCCTCGAGGAGTGCTTTTCACTAAGATTATTTTTGACCGTAATCAAATAGTATTTCATCTGTTTGTGCAGAGAATGTACTGCAAAAGCAATCATTCTTATATTTCTGAATTGAATGTGTTTTAATGCATGTAAAAGCAGAAAAGACAGCAGTAAAAAAAAAAAAAAACATGTTGAAGACATAAATAACATGAAATCTGTACCAATTCAAATAATTAAGCATAAAAAAGAGTAAAACTGCTGTTTGCTTTCTCACAAAAAAAGGAAGAAAAGGAGACGCAGAGAGTTGAATGTCTGATTGGACCCGTGGTGACATGCTGCAGTCCTTGAGGGGCCACTCTTGTGCTTTTGTTTTCCCTAAAATCTCAGCTAATTATCTTGATTGGATCGGGTCTTATTCTGGCAATAAGAAGCTTTCCAGTCCATATTCTGCACATATGTGCCTGTATATTAATCCAGCCACTTGATTGTGGCGCTCCATGTATGCTTTACCTGCCAGCATCTTACACCCTGCAGTTATGTGCTGGATTGTCTCTTTGCACAGCCTACACCTTGGGTCTTGTCTGGTGTGGTAGATCTGAGTCTCTATCGCTCTGGTGCTCAGGGCTTGTTCCTGAGCTGCCAGGATGAGAGCTTCAGTGCTGTCCTGTGGGCCAGCCCTTTCTAGCCATTGGTAGGACTTCTTGATATCAGCCACTTTATTTATGGTCCGGTGGTACATCCCATGCAGGGGCTTGTCCTTCTCTGAGGATATGTCCTCCAGCACTGTATCCTCTGCTCTCCCTTGCCTGAGACATTAACTGAGGACACTGTCAATTTGGGCTTTGAGTTTAATGTATTCATGCATCTTGGATGTTTCATCCTGGATAGTGGCTTCCATGCTCACTATTCCTCTGCCATCCTTCCATGCGGCTAGCATACAGACTCATGGTGCTGGTTTTAGGATGGAACCCTCCATGCATGGTGAGGAGCTTTCGTGTTTTAACATCATGGTCTGTATCTCTTCCTATGGCCATCTTATTATTCCTGCAGGGTATCTGATAACTGGCAGTGCGTAGCTGTTCCTTGCCTGGGTCTTGTTCTTGCCATTGAGTTGGCTTCTCAGGACTTGCCTTATTTGTTGAAGGTATTTAGCTTTTGCAGCTTTCCTTGTTGCCTGTTCCAGGTTGCCGTTTGCCCGTGGAATTCCAAGGTACTTGTAACTGTCCTCAATGTCTGCTATTGTCCCTTTTTGGAGTGAGATCCCTCCTGTGTGGACTGTACCTATCTATCTATCTATCTATCTATCTATCTATCTATCTATCTATCTATCTATCTATCTATCTATCTATCTATCTATCTATCTATCTATCTATCTATCTATCTATCTATCTATCTATCATCATCCATCCATCATCCATCCATCCATCATCCATCATCCATCATATCTATCTATCTATCTATCTATCTATCTATCTATCTATCTATCTATCTATCTAATCTATAACTAGAATATATTTTCAAATTAACAGCCTATGCAAGCACTTAACAAGCTCTATCTGCAGCTAGGTTTGCATATAAGTGAGCTCCTCGCTACACAGAGCCTACATATTTTATTAGGTTTTCAGTTTGTAGTTTTGCCATAATACCATAAAAAATAAAACTGCCGGAAAAAAAATCTGTTTCGCTTTTAAAGCTTATCAAATGTTACCAGCTTGCAAAGAAAAAATCTGCCAGAGACAGAGATCTCAGAATTGTCACATCAAATGTTTAGTGCGGATCCCCTGAAATTGCATCTTTTATGGCTCTGCAGTAAACACAAAAAAAGCAGCAGTGCATACATAAAGGTGAAACTATCAGGCACAGATATGGAGTGAGCGTGTGAAGCCGGTGTCAAATGTTGTGTGATTGCAGGCGTGTGTTACAATGCCAACATCCCTGCTTGTGCTGTTTTTGTGTTTTTGATAACGAAATGTTAGATCTTAAACTGAAACAGTTTGAAAAGAAACAGATGAATACAGTTGTGTTTGTTTTTATTTTTTTTACTGTGAGCATTAACATAAAGCGACACTCAAATGAAGTTCCTCCCAGAACAGCAATGCTATTCCTGCACAGCATTGTCTTCTGCTGCAGCTAGAGTGGTGTGGTCTTCTCCCTCATGCCTCCATCTGTCTTTGGTTCTCCTTTGTGTTTGAATCCCCATATTCCAGTGGCAAACAAAGGGATTTATGCAGCCAACCATCTCAATGATCTCTCACTGAGAAAACTCCAGAAAAAACGAATTACTTTGATTCGCCCTCCAAAGAATCAATTCTATAAAACAGGCCACTTTAGCTTCAACAGGAATCCAAAAAATCGACCACTTGGCAGAAATTTTTGAAACTATACAGTTTTTTTTAGCAGTTTCAAATCATGTTACTTTATTTTGACTGAATTGTTCTGGCTACTCTGCTGAGAGACTGAGCTAGAGCTTTAAAAAATGGAGAAGGATTGAATGAATGAATAGTAAAATCCAATGAATGCATGTTGCTTGTTTGTTTCTCCTTTTTTTTCTTAGGGCATTTAGGGTGACATTTCACCGGAAAGAAAATTATCAGTGCACCAAAAAGGAATTTTTCCTAACATTAATACCTTAAACTTCGTCATTTCCTTGCCTGTATCCTGTAGCCACAAGGCACGGCTGTGCTGCAGAAACACCTAAAGCAACATTGCACATGAAACCATAAGAAAGTGACAGCTGGGGTTCTCTCTTTTGAAGTTTTTGAGTTGCACCTAATATCCTGAGGTTTTTCCATGATTCCTGCAAAGACAGATATTTCTGACCCTGGGCATAGCTGAAGGCAAGAACGCTCTGGGACAGAGAAGCAGCCTCCATGTGTTTGTGTGTACTTGTGTGAGACACTCTACATCTGTGAGCACATTTGCCTTTATCTGTGCCGAAGCGGCAGCATGCACAGTATGTGTGAATGCTGATCGACAACCTAAAGCATTTTCTGTCCTGTAGGAGGTAGAACTTCAACAGGAATGTCATTTCTAGCTTCTCACTGTGCCTTCTATACAATATTTTAAAGGTACGTGAGCGCAATACAGCTTGGGACATTTTGGGACATCTTATTTTTAAGTTCTCTTTTCTGCTTGCAGTTTGTTAGATAATTTGTGCAGTTTCTGCAACAAAGCACCCATTTCAACTTGAATTATTTCAAGGCCGGATGTAGTCATGGGGAAGCAAATGCATAAAAAACAAACAGAAAAAAAATCAACAAAAAACTCTCAAAAGCTGACATAAAAGACAAAAAATGTAAGGATGGACAGGCAGACAGATGAACAAATAGACAGACAAGAAGAAAAAAAGGAAAAATGCAGCCTTAACAGGGCACAAACCAGTGTCCTGTGCCCGTCCCGGGCCCAGTAAATGCAAAGGATATTGTCAGGAAGAACATTGAACATAACGCTTATGAGTCATATTAAAAAGATAAAAAAAGATAGGTATATATATATATTTTGATGATAGGATGGTTTTCTAAGCATTTAGGGGCTAGGAAGCATATGACACCCCAAATTCTCAGCACACCCAGACTTGGCCCCTCCCCACGATTTTCTATCTGCACCCATTGACTGTAAAAACAATCGACAGCTCAACCACTTGTTTCCAAATTGGAAGTAGCATCGCTTTGTGATACGGGCGCCGCCATGTTGAAACCAGTCAACTGAGATTGGTCCGATTTGCTCTGAGTCATCGTATCTATGGCAACTACTATTACCACTGTCACAGATACGATGACTCAGAGCGACTCGGACCAATCAATGTCGACTGGTTTCAACATGGCGGTGCCCGTATCAGAAGGCAATGGTGAGGGATTTGACCTAATTTTTCAAAAGCTGGAGGCAAGAGATTCTCTATGGGTGACGTCACACCCATTTGTCCATTGTTTTTACAGTCAATGCCTGCACCCTATAGTGGGGCTGGCTAAATCTGGGCCTGACTTATTTACACAGCATCTACTTTTAAGCCAATAGTTTGAAAGTAGTGGCTTTGAAGCAGTAGAAAAAGAAACTCTTATCCACAGTGTACTTTGAAGATGTGGTCTGAGCAAAGACTGTACATGAGGTGTACTTTGAACTGCAGAGCTTTCATAAATAAATCTAAATAAAGGGCAGATTAAAGGAAATTGCTATGGTGAGGAAGATTTTTTAAGCAAACTTAGTTTTGTTTCATCATTAAATATACATTTTACATAAGAAGAAGAGGTTATAGATTAGAAGGAAAACAGGGTTATGGACTAGATGAGAGGAAATAAAAAACAGATTTGATACCAATAGTTGGGTGTAGTGTATTCACAATGTCAAAAATCTAAATCCTAACATTCGATTTCAATGCTTTCTTAAGATCAGAGGTTTCTTTGGTCATACTCCAATGTTCACATGTCACATCTGTCAAGCCGAATCGAAGGGGGTTTGCTCCTTCACACAAGGTATGGACCAAATGTATATAATTGGGAGCGTTGCAGATTGTACAGCATCTTAGCAAAGGGGAGATCCATCAACACTCTGACAAATTGATAAAGGAAGGCAGCAAAACCTGAAACTGTTAACTGGGAGTGAGTCGATTCCTGTCATAATAAACCACCACACTGAAATTAATGAGATAGGAACCTTAAGGCTGAATCTCAAGAGGATAAAGGATACGGATTGACTGCCAGACAGACAAAAATAACACTAAAGGACAAACTATAGTATGAACGCAGATGTTGCACATTGTAGGGAGTGAGAAATCACAAAGAACAAAGATCTCAAACTGACAGGAAGGCGATGAAGAGAATGAAAATGGGAGAGCTGTGACTTAAGAGAAGTGAGTGATAGTCAAGTCTTCACTCTATAAAAACAAAGGGAATTTGCTCCTCAAGCCAGAGAAGAAGCTGATTTTTCTGCTCAAGTCAACGATGTAAAATCTCATCCGTGCCTAATGCTTTACAGAAAATATTATTTCCCTGAGACATTTCCTACAAAGGATGTGGCCTAAAACCTGAAATATCTGCTGACTTTGATCATAGCTTGAGTCTTGATTCTTTCTTTTTGGTTTGGTTTATTTGCAGGTTGGCATTGACCCCTTTGAATCTATCACAGCTACCAACATACATAATATACCTAATATAACCTATATATTTGCGTCTTTTTTTAAGGTATGGTGGCCCTGAAATGCAAATCTCATCAACAAGATACTCGAAACAAAAACATCAAAATGACAATAAAAAACAAAACACATTTTTAAAAAACAGCAATATATTTTAGAAAACAAAGCAAAATATCAGGAATCAAAAAACATTTCGGAAACCAACAGTAATTTCCAGAAATCTAAATAAAATGTTAAAAAACAAAACACAATGATAAACCACAAAAGGTTGGTACTATGGGACATGGCTGACTGGATGATATTATCCAGCATCGCTTCATGCCAAAATACTTTCAGTTGAAATGATGTACAAAAGTCATCCCCAATCAGCGATGTCCCATTCCAGTTTTTCATTGTAATTTTTTTTTTAGCATCTCGTTTTGGTTTTTGAAAATAGCTTTTTCTTTTTGAAATGCTTTTTCTTTCTTCTCAATTTTAAAAAACAATATATAAAAAAATGTGCTTTTGCAATTTCACTAATGTGAATATTACCAAGTTAATTAATATGTACTTTAACATGAGCATGTTAATTCATGTGTTCAAAATATATATTAATTTATAAGGACTAGTTTCAACTTTTATTGTATTTTACTTAGTTTATCTTTGAAATTAAGTAAAAATAATAGATAATGTCAGAGGTAAACATATTGCAAAGAAAACAATATGCAATAATGATCTCTGGCACAAACGTAACAAGAGAAAAAGTTCATAAAGGAGTATCATTTCCACTTTGTAGTACTGAAAGAGCCAATTTTGCACAATAACTCTTAAAGAACTACTTTACTATTTTTTTTTTTATTAACCAATAATTGGAATTACATATACAGGATATATCCTAAGGAATAAAGAGGTTATGTGGAAAGTTATATACATAACTTTTCAGTCATGTTGCTAACTAGTCCATCTTTAAACAAGAAAAATAAATAAAACTTGTATATTTTCTTTTTTTTTTTTTTTTAACTTGTTCTGTCCAACAACTGAGCAAACAGATAAGTGCTGAAGGCCTTTTGTGTTGGACAGGTTTTACTATGACAAAAAGGGGTTATGAACCGTCGGATAGCCAGGGTGTAAATTTGTATGAGGTGCAGTGGAGGCCCCCCTACTGGAGCCCCTCCGGCACCGGGAGGCATAGGCGAGCCCAGTATCAGACCCCCCAGGCCACAGGACAGGCGCACTCCACCGTACCAGGCGGCAGCCATTGGGGCCACCAGTAGTTTAGATAGTTTTCTTTGCAATACATATAGCGGTGAGAACCATGTGTGCCTTGTTGGATTCTATGTTAATGTTACCTAGGTCACCTAGTAAACAGAGTTTGGGACAGAGTTTTTTTATCTAATCAAGACAGATATGGATAGATTATGAATCAGGTGTAATGAGCATTTCGCAGAAAAACAGAATAAAAATAAGTTAATGAAGAAGCTTGACTCGTGTGTGTTTGTGAACACAAATTACTACTGCTGCTACTGCTAAAGTATTTAATCATATTTACAGTGGGAAGAGCAGGAACTAAAAAAAATAAAATTAAACAGAAACTAAAAGAAATGGTCTGCTGCTACACAATGAAGATAAGTTAGTTACTTAGTTTTAAATTAATTTTTACTTCTTTTTCTCAATTAACTTCCTTTAAATATTGATAAAAATAGCTATAGCTTTATGTCACATCATCTGTCCAAAAGGCGCAGCTTGAGCTTCTGTTTTCTTTAAATCAGCAAAATAAAAAATAAAAATGACAAAGTCAAAGCAACTACTGCTTTGCTCTTTATTTTTTCCGGGCAAGAAGTATTTCAGTGAGTTACATGGAAGCACAGATTTTAGAAAAGCCTGAAGAAATCCAATTTTTATGGAAAACTCAATGCCATTATGAATATTAAAATACAGCTGATACTACATGTTGATAACTACATGTTGTTGCAGTTGATGCAGAAATCATAGAATTTTCTGAAAGTTATAGGAGATAAATTACTTTCTTTTCTTTTTTGTGTTTCAAATATAAACACCTCTTTTTTTACATAACAGTTTTGTCAGGTAATCACTTCAAATAATCGCAAAAATCTTTAAGCAATTTAGTCATAATGAATAGAAAATGCAGTTTCCAGTCATTTCTCAATCTCCGCTGCACTTTGTATTGTTCATTACCGTGAGTTTCTGATGATTCCACAGCCAAACAAAAGCCTGAGAAAGATACTGCGCTTCAGCCAATTTGAGTTAAATATAGAGACCCCGGCTGGTCTTAACCTGTTAGAAAGGTTCCTTCTGACGCTCTTTCCTTGCAGATGAGCCTGTAATAGGGCCGCATAATTACCAGTGGCTCCCTCAGAGGTCTGCCCAGCCCCAACGCCCAGGGCTCTCATTACTGCAGATGCTGCCTGGGGTCTTAAATATCAAACATCTCCTTCTGCTGGAGGCCTGGCCACCCTTTCGCCTGCAGCAACCCCTCAGCGCTTATATTACTCGTGTAAGTGGGGAATCGTTGGCATAAATGTGCACCACTTTTACATATGCTTTAACTGTGGTTTTCATCAAAAAGAAAAGAAAAAATCAAGAATATTAATGTACTATAGTTATTTACTTCCTCTAAAATGGAAACTTGTAGATATCTGAGAGTGTCCTGCAGCAATTCATAACTCTATCACGCTGTACTCAAAAGTGTTAACAGTATGAGTTTAAAATCTTTCCTCTGCTGATATCAGACGAACATTTCCTTTCAGTCCCTCTTTGTAGCAAATGACAAAGTGTTACCAGTCTAAGGCGAATGATCAGAAAAAGTCATTGAAAACTCATAGGCAGTGGTTTTGTATTTTAGATACTTGAAATGTTAACATTATGAAATGCAATTATAAAATTCCATCTATTGAGTGGAAAAACTATAACTTGTGTGAAAAGTAAATTTGATTAGAATCAAATTATTACCAGATCTAATGGTAACAAATTAAAGAAAAACTTAGGATAAATAAGCAAAAAACAGTATTACAACATTTTTTAAATAACCTAATTACTTGTTTTTTTAAAACCTCTTTTCGATTCATATTTTTTAAGCACATTTTTTTTTAAAAATACAAATATATTTATTCATTCATCTTCCAATTCATTTGATCCCTTTCGGGGTCACGGGGCTGCTGGAGCCTATCCCGGCCCTTTGCTGGCGAAGGCAGGGACACCCTTGACAGATCGCCAGTCTGTCGCAGGGCCACAATCACACTCATTCACCCCTAGGGACAATTTAGAGTAACCCATTAACCTATGAATCATGTTTTTGGATGGTGGGAGGAAGCCGGAGTCCCCCGAGCAAACCACACATGCACGGGGAGAACATGCAAACTCCACACAGAAAGGTCCCCCATTGGTGTTCTGTTTCTTGCTGTGAGGCAAGAGCGCTAACCACTGCACCACCATGCAGCCCAACTGCAAATCTGTTTAATATATAAAATAAAATAAAAACAAAATAACTAAATAACAATATATATATTATGCCTTTTTAGGGATAGTTTCCTAAAAAGATGCCTTCACCTCTCATCTGTCCCTCAGTCCAACCCTAACACCAGACTGACAAGTATTCATCATTTAATTAGCTTAAGTAAAATTACTGTCTCAGTTCAAAGATGCATTCCACTTAAAAGCAGGAATGCATTAGCAGTGCTGGGCTGACACATAAGCTCAGTGAAAGTCTTGACTGCCGCAATACAGAATTTAGCGTTAATACAATCTGACAGGTCCTGCTGTCACATTTCCAAACGTTACAGGTCATCTCATTTATTCTTTGAACCGTAAAGAAAATGCTGGGTGTTAATATCGCACACAGGAAGGCTGTTTTCCTTTTTTTGTTTTTGTTTTGGATGAGGTAGAACATCTTATCCGTTCCCAAGTAAATGAATCCAACGTAGCATAATTTGCAGCACAGATTTATGGACAAAAGACCTGCATATCTCTCAGAACTGCTTTTCATCACAAGAGCTTTGAGTGACAGATCATTTCATGTTCAAATCCCAAATGGAAAAAAAAAAATCGGTGCAAAATACTCAATTACACTTCACTGATCTGTTATTAAACCTGCTTGGTGTAATTTACATAATTAATGTCCTTCTGAGCTGTGAAGAAGTGCCTGACATCTGACTTTCAAGTCTATTAAGTTAACAAAAAACTGAATTGTCTAAGCCACAGTGACAACATTACAAACACTAGATGTGGAAACATGAGACGAAGCAAATGTGAGAAGGGTTTTAGCTTACCTTTATCCTCGACTAAGAAATAGAAGATGTCAGATGTTGCGTTTTCTTCATTCCTCAACACATAGCAGATGTGCAGGTCATCAATGTCGGCTGTAAAACAAATATAACTTTAGTTTTTCATCTGCTAACTTAACATTATGCATTATAATGGAAACAATACAAATCAGATGAAATGCATGCAAAACTAAGACAAAAAGAATGTTTTCTAAAATAGAATTTTCACATTCATACATTGAAGAAGACAAATGCCGGCCATTTTGACTGCTTTCTAAAGTCAATGCGAGGTGAGGCATGATGACAAGTTAAAACAAACTGGTGGATGCATTTTAAATTGTATGCAGGACAGATTTGTCCTTGTCAGGATTTGCATTTGGGGATTTAAAAACCCTTCATGTGATGTTTCATGCTCACTACAGAAATAGCCTCAAACAAACTTTGAAGTTGTATTACTGCTTTATGGCTTGTTCAAACACTCCTCTCTGTCAAATAGCTTTTCAAAGATGGAAGCTGTCCCACTTCAACCACAGTAACAGCATGTCCCTACTATAATACAGTCTCTCCTTGCTATCAGCACTCAGCTTGAACAATTTTTTTACCAGAAAAAAAACCCTTCCGTGATCCATCAGACAACCCAAGCCATTTTTGCTACATTCAAAATTAACAAAAACACTTAATAAAAAATAATGAAATGTTGGGATCGACAACTGTTCATGTCATCGGTCTCAAAAAACAGGTGATGATGGTTGTTTAAATGACAGACGGGGCAGGAATGTTAAACACAGGATTGTAGTACACATCTGTTTCCCTAACATCTCTGGATTACAGGCTTGTGCTTGTTTTTTTAACCCTTTTTTAAAACATTCTCAGGCAACATCGATTACAGTGCAGGACAAAAAAAAATTATCAACAGTGTGAGAGGGCTTGGCCTCTGCAAACCACCTCCTTGAATAATAGATGTCACAAGAAGGAAGTTCATAAAAGTATAAAGCCTTGACTCCTGGCTGGGACTTTAATCTCATGCTACATGTGGCCTTCTGCTACTGCACTTTCCCTGATTATTGCCCCTCTATTTCTGTCATAAAGTGTTTTTTTCCTGGGTGTTTTCTCTTTTCAGAAACATTTTTGTAGGTGTTGTAGGTGGAAGGACCTGGTCTGTGGCACAGACTTGAACTGTAAGACCTTCAAAATATAAAGGCAACACTGTGAATGGAGGGCACAATGTTCATTCAATATTTAAAGAGAAGGCCTCCTGGGATGTGCCCTGGAAACAGGACGAGTAAATAAAGAGAAAAGGGTTGTCTTTTTCACCTGACTGAGTCCTCTGACGAGCCTGTTTGCTCCTTCTGACTCAACCTCCAAAGAGTCTTTCCTCAATGTTTTCTCAAGTCAACTACCGTACACCCTCCACTTCCCATGCAGTCTCTTCCCCCTTTCCTGCACTCGCTTGCCTCTCCTTCCTTCAGCACTCTTTTCTCATCTTTGCCCTTTTTTTGTTTCAAAGGCTGGAGTCGAGCAGTGACTGTCAGAAGTGTCTACCTCCCGCAGGCTTAAGAGCTATTTCTCACTCCAAACTCCTCAGCCCATGTCTGTGCTTACACCAAGCTGGTGCACAAGAAGGTGAATTTCCTTACTTGTTGCTTTAATTGCCTCAGCGTGATGATTACTTTGCTTTAAGCCACAATCAGAGGCATTTAAGTCTCAATTCTCCCTGCTGTATCAGTAAGCATAACAGGCACTCCTTCAACAATGTGTTGAAATTCATAAATAGTGGGCACAGCTTTCCGTTATGTGTTGATAATGAAATCTGTTGGACTTTTTTTCAAGGTCTTTCTTTCCTCCATACATTTTTCAGGCAACATTATTGTCTTAACCTTAGAATGTTCCACAACTTGAATGTCACTTCAACCTTTTCACACAATCCTCTACCTTTGTTCCGCTTCATTTAACAAGAGCTCGGTACTGCACATCAGATGGGAACACTTCCTCTGAGATGCGGAATGATCAATTATTTATCTCTAATGTCTACAAAACATCAGCCTCAAATTTTGGATGAGTATTTATAATTTGATATGTTAGGTACATCTAAATCAGAGCCTTATACTAACTACTGAAATTCCCAGGCCAGTGCCTCTTATACAGCAGGAAAGGTAGGATTTCAAAATAGAGAACCTAAGTGTGAACATTTTACTGGTTTTCTGTATCAAATCGCACTTGAAAGAAATGTAATTATTAGATCACAGAAAGTGTAATTAAAAACTATCAGAATGGTGTTTTGCAGCTCTGATAGGACTATTAATTTTCTGTGTATAATGCCGCAATTAGCCGATTTGACAAATATTGCTTCAAATTGTTCAAATTTGTTTCAAAAATGTATGCTGATTAAATTAATAAAATATTAAGTTTGATATTAGAATGTAGATAACACATTTAAAGTCTATTGAAGGGTTTGTTTCAATCTTACCTTGACTAAATGTGTCCACAGAGTTGTTTCCATGCCCCAGATTAACAACATATCCATGTTTGGGTTGAGTGGTGATGTGGAAAAGCAGTGAGGCCGGTTTGCTATCTCTGTCCTCTGCCCTCAGCACTTTGGGACTAATGGGTAATCCCAGGTGACCTGTGGTCAAAATCTTTAGGGTGAGTGCACCTTTGTTCACCACAATCTGGGGAACCCCATTATCGACAGCTACAATGGTGATCTTCATCGTTTGAGGGCGTCTGGTCTCATAAACTGTGTCAGGGAAAACAAAGAAGTCTGTGTGTGTGCCATCGGTGATGGTGAAGGAAAAGGAGTCCTCTGATGATTCAGTTCCATCGTGTTTATAGCTGATGAGATTCTCATTGAGGTCTTGTTTGGTGAAGCTGGTGACAGGTGTTGATTTGTTGAACAGAAGTTTGCCGTGAATTGGCAGTTGGGTGATGGTAAATCTGATCAGCTTCTCGTTTGTGTCCTGGTCTTCAGCATTCAGCTCGAATGGTGTGATCAGCTTAAGTTGTCCTTCTGTCACAACTAGACTTTTTATGGTCAAGACGGGCTTCTTATTATCAACATCAACTATAGAGATTCTAAAGGTTCTGAAAACCGGGTTGTAGCCATCAGTGACTTCAAACTCAAAACTATCCATTTTGACCTCATCGTCTGAAGTGTGGACGTAAAAAATCTTACTTCCAGCCAATTGGAGCTGGGAAAACAACACAATGGGCATCCCAGGAGTATCCGTGCACTCCAGATGGCCTCTAACAGGGGCCCGAGTGACAGTGAAGACCAAGTTCTCATCCGGACTGTTGATGTCAGAGGTGCTGAGAAGGTCTGTGGTCAAAGTCACTCTACCACCTTCTTTCAGAGAGACACCTTTACTAACCACATCAGGAAAAACCATGTCAATGCTTCCCACAGTGATGTAAAAGTAACGATCAATGAGCGAATTGATGCCATCGGTCACATCAAATTTGACGAGGTCTCGAATCCCCTCTTGTCCGTTGTGTGTGTAAAGCACAAGGCCAGCATCGATTTCAGCTTGTGTGAAATTCATGCCGAGTGTGACATTCTCCAGAGACCCAGATGAGGTTTTTCTTTGAAGGTGACCTTGACTTGGCCCAAAACGAACAATAAATGACAGTGTGCTGTCATCTGAATCTAAATCAGTTGCTTTCAGCACTTTATTGTTAATCTCTTTTGTTTCTCCAATGTTTACTTCAAGGCCATCATTGATAGACATCCTAGGGGTCTCATCATCCACTGGAATGATCATAACCATAGCTGTTTTCTGCACAGAGTACTTTCCATCTGTCAGAATGACTTCAAAACTATCTTCACTTACCTCTGAGTCATCGTGTTCATAAATAATACTTGAGGCTTCTTTGATCTGTTCTAAAGTGAAATTAGTCACTAGAACTGAGCCTGTGGATAGCTGGTTTAAAATTGTGCCATGTTTGGGAGGTTTGGAAATTATAAATACAAGTTCTTCAGATGGAACGTCAACATCAGCTCCATTTAAAATTGGTGTGTCTATGACAATGTTCATCCCCTCCATTAAGACAATTTCCCTCAAGTAAATCTCTGGTTTTTCATCATTTGCAGGGATAATAATGATTGGGAAGAAGTGGTTTTCAGAAAAGTTTATGCCATCTGTGCACCTCAGCGTGAACCTATCCTCCACAGGCTCTACTCCTTTGTGAATGCTTTGCACATAGTAAATACTCCCGACCCTGATGTCTCTGATGGTAAAAGCACTGATGGCTGTTCCTGACCTTGACTTTTCTGAGCCTGGGGCAGGGGAAATATTTTCCAGGTAACCTGCAGTGGGCTGAACAATGATGGTGCAAAGGATATCATCTGATGGGGTGTCCTTATCTTCGGCATTCACATGTTCTGGGCTGATGGCATATTTCTCTCCTTCAATGACACTGAATTGTATTCCAATCCCAACCTGGGGGGCCTGATTATCTACGGGGAGAATAGTGACTCGAACATGGACTCCGCTGACTTTATTGCCACCTACAGTCCAATCATCAGACATGTCTGTTAGAGTTAAATTAAATCCATCTTGCAGGAAGGTGAGACCTATCTCCCCACTAGTGTGTGCATATACAACCACCCCATTAATAATGTCAGCTTGGGTAAATCTAGTGGCAGGCAATCCTTTGACCAATATTTCACCCAGGGATGGAGGATCTTCCACAATGAACGTCAGCTGGAGGTCATCTGTGTCATCGTCATGTCCTTGAATCACATCAGTTGTGATTTCTGTGGCGCCGTTTTCCAGCACATCTATTCGAGAGCCGACGGTTCCCGCAGGTAGGGTGACTGTTGGAGTTTCATCATCAACAGGCTTTACGTGAACTTTGACTGTCACAGTTACCACATGAATCCCGTCACTGACATCCAGCAGAAATCCATCATTCACTGTCTCCTCTCCATTATGCATGTACGATATCTTTCCATTTGAGATATCTGCAAGTCTGAAAGCTCCTTTTTTATCCAAGTCTGAAAATGCAAACTGAATCTGGCCATGCTTAGGGGGCTGGCTCAGAGTAAAGGTTATTTCCTCACCTTTTGTATCAAGGTCTACAGCATCCAGCTCTGCCTGGGTGATTATATGCATCCCTCGTTCAAACACACCAAAGCCAGTGTTTGTAATCTGGGGGGGCTTGTTGTTGACAGGCTGCAGGTAGATGGTAAAGGCGCCTTCAGCGCTGTTTCCAGCTGTGTCTTCAACTGTGTAACGGAATTGCACAACATGGGCTGTGATTCCCAACTCAACATCTGGGGGGGCATAGGATAGCTTATGGTGGTTGACTTGAGCTTGTGTGAATTCTGTCACTTTAATGTCAGGGTTGTCCGTCAAAACCAAAGAACCAAACGTAACAGGGTTATTTTCATCCGTATCTATTGGGGGCTGGATAACCGTGTATTTGAGGTCACGGTCCTCAGAGTCCAAATCGGTGTAGCGCAACACTTCTTTACTAAAGTGGGTGACCTTGTACTCCTCGACAGTCATCTGCAGGGTGGTACCAGGGAATAACTCAGGGGGTACATCATCGACCGGTAAGACTCGGATAATGAATGAGTTTTTGCCTGATAGGTTAGGGGGGTCGTTGTCATCCTGAACAGTGAACACAAACTGATCTGTGACCGTGCCGGAGCTGTGAGGCCCTGTGTGTCTGTAAAACAGCTTTCCATCTGTGATGTCTTTCTGAAACCACTCTGACACCTCCTTCTCATACACCTCATCTTCTGTATTGAATTTCCACGAAGATGGGTCTTCTGGGGCATCCGACTGTCGTAGCAGCAGTGTGCCAATTGTGGAAAAAGGCGGAACAATAATGAATTTAATGGTTGAGTCCTCAGAGTCTATGTCAGCAGCACTGAGCATGTGAGGAGATAAAGGCACCATTTCATTTTTGAAGAGCACCAGACCAGTGTTGGCATTAATAATCGGTGGCTCGTCATCAGTAGGAACAATCGTGATGGGGAACAGGAATTCCACCTCATTTTTCCCATCTGTCATTTTAAGGACAATATTGTCACTATATGTGTCACTTCCGTCATGCTGGTACAAGACAATCCCTGTTGTAAGGTCGGCAGGCGTGAAGAACTTGCTGTGTGAACCAAGAACTAAGAGGTCCCCATGCCGCAGCCCGTCCACAACTGTGATGGTGACAGCATCTAGATTGTCCTCATCGCTGATCTCCAAGTTGTGGGAGCTGATGAGGGGCCGGGACTGCCCCTCATACAGCAGCTGGCCTGTGTTGCGAGTCACAATGGGGGCCAGCGTGTTCATCGGCTTCACAACAATCATAAAGGCAAAGGGATCTGAGACGGCCCCTTCTGTGTCAACCACCTCAAACTCAAGCTGGAAAATCCTTTCTGTGTCTGAGTCCAGAGAAGGTGGCACATATGCTATTTTCAGGTCACGCAGGTCTCTCTGGTAGAAGGATGTGATTGGGAGGTTCCTGTCATCAGTACTGACTATGTAGCCCTCCTCATAAGATAAGGAGGAAGTTATGTTGAAAATAAGCTCTTCTGGGTCTGACTCTGCATCCTCAGCAGCGAGCATATCAGGTGTGACAGCCGTCATCACAAACTGGCTCACCTCCATCATCATCATGGAAGCAAAGCTGGGTTTAGGAGGAGTGTTTTCCTCTCCTTCTTTAATACGAACCATGAGATGAAAACACTCCTGCTTTACTAAGTTGCCCTCCTTATCATGCAGCTCTACAACCATGGGAATGTAATCCTTATTTGGAGATTTGTGGTTAAAGGTGTGCTGATAGCGGATGCCAGCTTGAGTGAACTCATCACAGTCTGTCATGGTGGAAAGTTTCCCCCCGTCCAGGAGTTTTCCATATCTGGGCAGTGTGCTCTCGGTGGAAAAGAGTCCCACCTCACATTTAAAGGAGTCTCTGTCAAAGGTAAACTCTAAAATCTTCTTATCAATGGGATTGCTGATCCCTTGAAGTTTCTCAACAGTGAGAGGCATGTTTTTGGTGAGTAACTCCAGCTGCGTAAAAAGGACTTCAACCTCCATCATAAACGGGATGATTACGGTTTCAGTTTGTGTGTCATACCTGAGCTGCAGCCTCACTCTGTCTTTAGCTGGACTTCTGGAGCCGTAGTGAAAGTATGTCACATCTCTGGGACCGAAATCACAGGGAAACTTTTTTGGAGAGAGGTGTCCCGGTCTCTGCGAGAGCGGATCATTCTCCAGGACGGTGATGCTGCACCGGTCCCCCGGCTGCGTCTGGATCACCAAATCATTTATAGGGTCGATGAAAACAGACCTCCCGAAAGGCACGCGCAATCCGTTGTTGGCCACCAAGATCGCATCTTCTGATAGCTCTGATCTGAGTGCGTAAAATAATCCGGAGCTGTCGCGCTGCGCGAGAACAATACCTGTTACGGAAAAGCACAAGAAAAGAAGTCCGTGAAGCAACATCTTCACTGACAACCTGTCGAGGTGCTGCTGGTGAAAAAAATCCCGTGTCTGCACAAGAAATGCATTAAAATAAAAATCCCAAAGTGTTGGGTTGGAGCGGAACGCATGCACGGTGACTGGCGTGATCCATCTGCGCTCCGGACATGCTCAGCAGAAGCAGCACGCACGAGTTTTAACTTAAGACACTCGGAAAACGCTGCGTGGAAGCGCTGCCGCCCATCTCTGCATATATTGGAGGATTTTGAAGCCTTTTTTTCCCCACAGAAATGTCGCCAGTGGGCAGCGCGGTTGGCAGTCACAGGGAGGAGGGGATAAGACGAGGAGATGAATTTGTTGGAGGCTGCACATCCCTCACCTACTTTCTCCTAGTCTAGGTTTTCCTCAAAAAGGGAGAAAAAAGACCACAAAAAAAAGCTATTTTATGTCAACGACAACAGTCATATCAAATGGGTTGTTCTTACATTTCACCTTTACAGGTTTTATAAAATACTAAGAAATCATTTGCATCCAAAAAGTCGGCTTTGAAAAGGCAGTAAAAGTCTCCTCTGTGACTCCTCTATTGTTATGTTTGACAAAAACAGTTACCAATGCAATCATTATCCTAAACACAGCATTGTAGAATCTGATTTTTATGATATGCTGCTTCACACATTCAACACATTGAAAGCTAAATCAGTGTATCACTGAATAATAGTGACACTTTTAAATTAAAAACTGCAGAAAGTTATTGATTTTTCTGACATGCCAGCTATCTGGTGGGCATTGGACCTGTAAGAAGTATAGGATAACACAATTATGTTGTGATAATGCATCAATGGAAAAAGCAGCTATCAAAACTGTTGAGGGCTGAAACATTTGTTGGAGCAGAAACAAGAACAAAGCTAACGTGGAAAGAGAAAAAATAAAAAAACTTGCATGTTTTTTTTTGTTCCATTCATCGCTGAAGTTGGAGATAGGAATGAAAATTAAGCGTCACCCCACTTCTCCTGGAGAAAAAGAGGAATAT
Organism: Oryzias curvinotus; assembly: GCA_023969325.1. Taxonomy (NCBI): domain Eukaryota; kingdom Metazoa; phylum Chordata; class Actinopteri; order Beloniformes; family Adrianichthyidae; genus Oryzias; species Oryzias curvinotus. The sequence continues at coordinate 20,455,869 of CM043719.1, forward strand.
AAGCAGATCATTATAATTTAACAATAGTCGCCTGTTATATTCTTGTTCTTTATTCTGAATTTCTTTTCCTTCCTGAGTACATACATATGAATGCTTAACTTAAGAATAGTATGACCACAAAACACAGCAACAAAATTATACAAAAAAAAACTAATGATTTCAGAGACTGTCATTATTTCATGTTGTTGGTTTATAATAACCTTATTTGCTGTTTCTTGCAGACAACCAATCTCTTAGCTGCTTATTTCTTATTCATATATGCATTTTTCTGTGTCATTCTTTTAGCTGTGTTTAGATGGAGCTATGACTCAGATAAGAAAAAAAAACTAATCTTCAGTAAAGAAAGGCAAATTACCTGCTTTTATGCTAAAACAATCCAACACCAAACAGTAAAAATGTTTGTTTTTGTTGTATTTCCCGCACCATAAGGCACACTTAAAAACTTTTTTTTTTTTTTTTAAATGACTTTGTTTTATAATCCGGAGCACCTTATATATGGATTAATTCTGGTTGTGTTTAGTGATGTCGAAGTGATTTTGAGAGGAGGTGAACTTTGCTAGTTTTAGGTTGGAACCCCTTTTGTCTTCAGAACTGTCTTTGTTATGGGTGGCATAGATTCAACAGTACTGAGAGTTTGGTCCATATTGACATGACAGCATCAAACAATTACTGCAGATTTGGTGGCTGCTCATCCATAATGCCAATCTCCCATTCCACATCCCAAAGTGCTCTATTGGGTTGAGACCTGATGACTGTGAAGGCCATTTGAGTCCAGTAAACTCATTGTCATATTTAAGAAACCAGTCTTAGATGATTCCAGCTTTATGACATGGTGTGTTATCCTGCTTGAATAGCCTTCAGAAGAATCGTACACTGTGGTCATAAAGGGATGAACATGGTCAGCAACAATACTCAAATAGGCTGTGGCATTGTAACACTGCTCAATTGGTACTAAGGGGCACCAAAGTGTGCCAAGAAAATATCCCCCACGCCATTATACTACCACCACCACCAGACTGAACTGTTGATTAAAGGCAGGATGGATCCACACTTTCACGTTGTTGACGTCAAATTCTGACCCTACTATCCTAATCTCACAGCAGAAATCCAGAATCTCCAGACCAAGCAACTGTTTTTCTAATCTTCTATTGTCCAATTTTGGTGATCCTGTGTGAATTACAGCCTCAGTTTTCTGTTCTTAGCAGACAGGAGTAGCATTCGGTGTGGTCTTTTGTTGCTGTAGCCCATATGCCTCAAGGTTCGACGTGTTGTGTGTTCAGAGATGCTCTTCTGTAGACTTCGGTTGTGACCAGGGGTTATTAGAGTTACTGTTGCTCTTCTACCAGCTTGAACCAGTCTGACCATTCTCCTCTGACCTCTGGCATCAACAAGGCATTTCCGCCCACAGAACTGCTGCTCACTGGATATTTTCTCTTTTTTTCAGACCATTCTCTGTAAACCCCAGAGATGGTTGTGGGTTAAAGTCCTAGTAGATCAGCAGTTTCTGAAATCCCCAGAAGTCATCAGGTACCAACAACCATGCCACGTTCAGTCACTTAAATCACCCTTCTTTCCCATTCAGTTGCTCGGTTTGAACTGCAGCAGATCTCCTTGACCATGTCCACATGCTTAAATGTAATGAGTTGCTGCCATGTGATTGGCTAATTAAAAGAAAGAATATTCATCAACACTTAAAGGCCCACTGTAATGATTTTGTTGTTTTAAACACGTTCTTGTGGCATTTTTTCTCATGATGGAGGGCAAATATAAAGACAATTAGCTTAAAATTGCATTTTTGAGTTTTTCTTTATTCAAATTGTTGTGCATCGAGGGCAGATGAGAAGATGCCATTGGAAAATGTTTTTAGCTGTGACATGAAATTTTCAATCGGCGGGGCACAAGCTCCCTGCCCCACTCCATTTGTTCATACGTTTGCAGACAAATTGATCCATATACGTCTTGGTTTTTATTGCCTGAGCTGGCATCTGACTAAAAACTGACTTGGATAGCTCCGATATTGCTCACAATTTTTGTTGCAGTGGTATTGGTTGGTTGGTGGTATGAGGGTCTGTAAACTAGCCGGAGAGAGTGTTAACAGAGGGATTATGGGATGTGTGGACAGGCTTACTCCTCAGCAATAGTTCTGGCAACAAAAACACCATAGCTAACGAAGGCTAAAAACATCATAATTAAAAGACCACTGCAAATTGTTTTAGAATTGATAAAACAATATTTATTGGACTGGGACTTTAAAATAGTGTGCAACAATTTGTGTATTTTATTTTTTATGCTCTATGAAAAATGACATTTGAAAAGATGGTGTTTCTACCCTTTGACTTTATAACAGCAACTTTAATCAGCATCTGTAAATCCAAATGTGCTGTTGCTTTGGTAACTGTGCCAGTCAAGTGCTTCAACAATGGCAACCATTAATAACAGACAAGTAGGTCTAAAAATCTACAACTTTATTGAAGTACTGTGGAAGCACACCTAGTATGAGCATCAGACTAATACATCATTTTGAAAAAAGTCATTAAGGTTCACCTTTATGTATTTCCTGTATTCCCGTTTATAAGTTTAATATTGCTATAAAGGTAGAATGTCTGAAAACCATGATTTAAAAAGTTTTCACACAAAGTAGACAGCCTTGACTCTTCTAAATGTTTACTCAGCCTAAGGTTTAGAAAATACTTCCTATGATTACCTTCAGTGCTTAAGTCTCCACCAGCTTCATTAAAATGCCAGATGATTACAGGATTTTAGTGCCTTTTATTTCAAAGTAAAAGGCAACCTTGGTTTTTTCCATCTGTCATTAACTTTCTTTGTACAAACACAATCTTTTTGTGCCTTCATACGACAGAAGCCACTCAGATCCATGCACGTTGGATGTGCACTGTGGGAATCCATTAAGCAGATTATACTGAATCCCAAAGTGTAAGGACAAACGGGGCGTGTGATGCAGAACAAAGCAAGGACACAAAGATCATGATTAGTTTGACAAAATTAGAGGCTCCCATGCATTTTCACCTGGAACTTTACACCACTATGCTCCGTTCCCACAATACATCCAGAGAAAATAGAAAGGAAAGGTCAGTTCAACTGCCCCAAATACAAATATCTGATGGTGATAGTCTGTTCCAATATGACTCATTAACACTAAAAATTGCTCAAATCTACAGTCGATTTTTATCATTTAACAGGAAAGTTTTGATGCTTCAGCCTCATGTTTCTGGCACATTTACATACTGCAGAAGATGGGGTTCCTTCTGTTCAGCAGCTGTGCTGCTGTGATAAGGCAGCGCTTGGAGATTTGGTGTTTGAGTGTGAATGGCTCACTGAAAGATTCCCACTGTCAGCTAATGACAGGGTGAGGGTCAGGTTTATGGAAAATTGTTGCATTTGCATAAAATCCTGACATCAATGCCAAAAAGTGGTGAGAGAAAAAAAAGTCACTTAATATGCTCCTGCTTTTGTAAAAGCATCAGTTTGAAATGGGCCAAGCGCCAAAAAATAAAGAAAAAAAATCTAAACGAATTATTCAGTCACAGAAAAAAATTTTTTACACATCAGCTATCAAGAACTTGGAAGAAGGTTAATAAAACTGGCATATTAAAGCTGCTTTAATATTCTTCACCTTTAATCACTAAATAACTTCTTATTTGGCCTTTTTTTATGTAATTTGACCATTTAAAGAATTTATATTTCACTGAGAATTTGCTAAACGTATCGTAATGTGTTGTTAAGCGTCCAGACAAAGCAAAGTAAACCAGGGATTGAACCAGCACCTGTCCTTCCTGCTCTGCTTAGTTTTTACTGCCTCTGGGCATGAAGAGGGATAAAAAGCCTACCGTGCCGTTGAAAAAAAAATCCCCAAATAACTACCAACAAAGCAAAACAGGTGATCCTTGAGCATTCTAAACCCTAACTGCAGTGTAAACATGCTGTACATGCACACACACAAACACCCCGACAAAACACTTTTACACCTTACTGTCTGACAGGGTTTACACACACTACTTTTAAGGCTATTTCTGGTACACAAATCTGTTCTGATAGTTATGTAAATCATCACAAACAACTAACCAACATGCGTGTTGATTTCATTAGAGTTATATTTGATAAATGTATGTATGATATGTAAAAGCAATACAAAATGTACTTTGTTTATAACAAAACAAAACAAAAAGATTATTTCTAGAATTAGTTGTGTATCATTTTGAAGAAAAAATAATATATATATATATATATATATATATATTTGTGTGTCTGTGTGTACCCTTCACTATGACTTCATAGATAAGCCATAGTGTAAAGGGTCTTGCCCAAGGACCTGCACTGTATGAAGCCAACTGCATGCAGCCCACTGAACCATTTAGTCGCTATATAAGTACATTTTGTTGTTTTTATAAACAATTTTTGCAACCTACAACAGAACTTTCTCTGAGCTCTGGACAAGAGTGAGCAAGTAAAAACGACATAATGAATACATAACCAAGTTATCTAATTATAAACAACAGCAAAGATTCAATTTAACAATACATTAATTAACATGACATTACATATTTGTAATGATGCAGTCATTTTTTTCTTTCATATACATATTTTTTCGGTGTTGTTTCCCTCCTTCTTGTTACAGCTTTTTTTTTTTTACCAAGTATGTCCTTGGTCAGCGATGAAAACTATATTCAAAAAGTAATGTCAGAAAACGTTTAACATTTTAAACAGGTTTAACACCAGCAAAGTCTCAGACAGATTTTCCATCTGCATACATCACACAGCTGCTGCACTTATGCTTTCAGCAGTCAATCCTAATGAAAGAAGCCGGCATCCTGTCACTCTCTGCTCTGTCTTCACTATCTCCACAGTTTCTTCCCGACGGGACACACAGATGAAAGCAATTCCTGCACATGCAAAAACCACCAGTTATGTTTCTCCCACAACCTGAAATTACATTTTGCGCAGGTCAGCTGGAAATGTAAAGGGAAGTCACCTATACGTGGCAATTTGTACACAAACACTCACACAAGTGCGCACAAGGATTCACATCTGGTCTGTCTTTGTTCCTGTGTTACAGTGGTGGAAATGCAGGCATTCAGGAAGACAGGAACGTTAGCATCAGTGCTGCTCTGTAATCATCAGCACAATGACTGTGTGAGTTTACACAAAGTGCCATTCAGGTTGTTTACTGCCTGCAGAAGCTCCCAGTTTGTTCCTACATCTCCCATACTTCAGTTTCATCACAGATAACAATGTCTTTGTTTCCTTTTTGCTTTCAGTTATAAAATAAAGGAATGTTATCATCAATTACAGAACACCTTTGCTAATATAGAAAATAGCTGTAATTGTTTTGGTCTTGCCTCAATCCCGAGAAGCAAGAAGAAGCCTGACTCTTATAGTAAAACAATTTACAACCCTCTCTCTTTATCTGTCTTTTGAGAAATTGCTGTAGTTTGCAACCTTTTTCGTTCATGACTATCCTTTTCAAAGGTGCTTTGTTGTTGAATCATACTGCTCTGGCTTTTAGTTTGAATACAGAAGAAAGGTGGTTTGTTTTGTCCGTGAACTTTAAAGACCTGCTTCTTATTTTATGTGATTTCACAAAGGAAATGATCTTAATGTGGAGCCAGTCTGCTACAAGAGCAAAAAGCACTCAGCCTGGCAAGCAGACTGCACCAACTTATTGGCTGTATGCAGCTGTATGCATGAAAGTATTTAGCAGTTTTGAATTCTTTAATGGATCAAAATAGGATTTTAAGAAAGTCATAAGGCATTTTACATTTATAAAAACAAATCTTCACTGTTAAATATTTGATAAAAATAAGGGAAAATGAAGTACAACACAGTACTTTGGTTGTTAAAATGAATTTTTTGATACCAAAAAAGGATAAACTAAAATAATATTTGGAATGATTAATTGTCTTTTCAGGTATCTCTGCCTCAAGTGAAATAAACAAATTCATTTTGAATTGATTAAATGCAACATAGCTTAGTTACAGGAAAATAGAAGCTACACTTTCTGATTTCTTTATATGCTACTGCTCTCTGGTGGCAAAAGTGAACCAGTATTCTGCAAAGCCTAACTGAGCTTAGGTCAGTGTAACAGGTTGGACGCCTGACACCCAACAAGGCTGTCCAGAGGATAGGGTTCCCTGAAAAAAAAAGAAAAAAAAAAGGTTATCTTTGCTAACAAATGTACTTCAATCTCATCAGATCAAACTTGAGCACATTATCTCATACCAAGTCAAACGTTAAAAGTCAGAAATATTATCAACATTATTTAAAAAATAAGGGTTTACATACAATTTTGGTGATCTTGATTTCTGTTACTAAAAAGACAAAACATATCTAACTTAAAAACATTTGATGTAACAATGATTTGCTAGCTTGTTTTCTTTTAAAAGCATAATTAGTAATAGTAATAGTAAAATATTGAAAAATAAAATATTGAACTAATGACAGCTTTAACAAAAAAAAAAAAAACATTGTTTAAGCTACAATATCAATTTATTTGGGAAAGGTAATTCACTGTAGCCATTGTAACATTTACGAACTTTAATAAAAACCTTTTTGTTTTCTTGTGATGTAGTTTCATCCATTTTCATTTCCATTTTACCCTATACCACACACGTGTCAAACTCAGGGCCAAATGTGGCCCGCCATGTCATTTTATGTGGCCCGCGAGAGCACAAAAGTTTTTAATTTCTTAAAATAAAATAATAAAATTGGTGTGTTTATTCATATCTAGGGGGAATTGGACTTGAAATATCGGATTGGGCAACTCGACATTAGGACTTTTTAAAAAGGATTTATGCTAGAGTAACAAGCAAACATATGTTTTCTATGCAACTGGAATTGTCACTTTAAAAAGTTAGAATACATAAATAAATGAGTTATTTAACATTTAGGAGTAGTTATGTTTACTTTTCATTACATTTAGTTACATGTATAGGTTATATTTGGCCCTTTGAGGACAGCCACTATGCTGATGTGGCCCTCAGTGAAAATGAGTTTGACACCCCTGCCTTACGGGGTTACAGGGCTACCACAGTCTGTTGCAGGGCCACAATCACACGTCCATTTATATAGACAATTTATGAGGTATCAGTTTACCTGTGACGCATATTTTTGGACTGTTTGAGGAAGCCTGTGCGCAAAGAAAACCCACACATGCACAAGGTACACATGTAATCTCCACACAAAGGTCCAGGCTGGGACTTGAACTGGACTCTTCTTGCTGTGAGGCAACAATGCTGCTTCACTGTTCAGCCTCTTGAAACTTTTTTTTTAATTGCATTGTACTTTAGTGACTTTTAACAATTATTAGTAAACAAATTTAGAGGGACAACAAAGTACACAAAAAAGAAGTCAATCTCAAGTGGAGTTTAATTCATTTTCCACTGCAATTCTTCAGCAAAAGAAGAGAAGAGTAAAGAAGCACTTCAGGAAGAAATCTGGGATAACCCTCAGATTCTTTGTCAGGCAGGAGGGTAAAAACCTGCCCTGAAGCCTTTGAATTATATCTGTGCTGTGTGAGCGCAGACTCACAGTACGATCAAGGCTAAACATGCTGTTGCTGGATAAGTGAAAACAAGTTTGTCCTTTTGTTTTGAACCTGCAGCTTCAAGTTGAATTTTATAAAACACTTGTGAGTTAAGCGATTCATCATACTTGAACTCAAACAATGAGAAAAGTCAAAAACAAGTTTCACAGCCTTGATAAATTTATTTAGTGGTTTGTTTCTTTTTAGAATTCCTTTCATGGGTCCTTTTGTCCCCATTTTTGAGCTTCTGATAGTGTTTACAGGAACAAATTGGTCTAAAACCAAACAACTTCCATTCCATTTTTACTAGTTTGTTTGTAAAAATATTGAAATGTATTTATTATCTTGTTTTACCTGCCAATTACAACGCAAAGTTAAAAAATAGTAGCTTTAAAACTTAACCTTATAAATTAGTAATTCAATGGATTTGGCATAGAGCATCGTTTTATACATATCATTATTATTTAAGATGAAGAATGTGGCATTAAGCAAAAGAATTAACAGCAAAGTGTCATTATTACTCATCAGCTCCATGGCTCCAATTGATAAAATCACTTTTGCTTCATTTTTAAAGAGAGAATTGCAAGTTGACACTCAATTTTATAGACTAAACACAGCAATACCTGAACTCATTAATTATCATATTAATCATTGTTCAATGTTACAGATTATATTTTACAGACATATCAGATTTCCAAAAGATGTAAAACAAAATGTATCTATATTCAAATTGATGTATCAAAAATGAATAAAATGAGTATTGATTATTAGTGTTATAGTAAATTATATTTATAATAAATAGAGGTATTGCACTGATGAGTAGTTCTTATGTGTCTGAGATTTAAATTAAAAATTCTGTCATAATTTAAAATGACACAAGCAGTTTCTAATACGATTGCAGAAATAAAATTACTGAGTCTAAACATAATGTATATCAGATAAAATCTCCATTAAGATAAGATAACATAAGTTCCCCAATTATCCTTTTAACTAATTAAATGCCTGCAGATTTATTTCCTTTAGATTTTTAAATATGCAGAGTTAATTTTAACACCCTTTAATGACTGATCAAAATTCAGAAGGTGAAACATTTCGGTGTACATGTGATAATTGAAGCTCTGCCTCCTTTTGGGAGATCACTTGCACAGCTTGTGCATACACAAGTGCTGCATGTTTCTGAGCGACTGGTGTGTGAAGGAACAGAGAAAATTAGTGGCAGAGGTTGCCGGTGGAAAGGCCATTTTTCCTCTCTGTGCTCCATTTCTTTATCTGGCTCTACGGCCTGCGGCTGCAGCGGTGAGCTTATCACTAAGTCTGCGAAGGATAACCAGATCTCATTTTAGATTGGCTGCTTTTAATGGCAGGCCAAGGTGCATGCTGAACATGACATTCATAAAGCAGTGGGGGCTAAGAGTTGGGGGCAAACAGAGGACCCAGTGTAAAAGTCATTTAACAGAGGGTTGACTTTGTTCAACTTCTCTTTCTACCGTAAAGTTTCGTGAACAGAGATCTGCCAACTTCTAACAAAAAAAAAAATAGAAAAATCAAACTTTGCTGCTTTCATTAAACCACTTTTAGTGTTAAAAGCAAAATGTAGAAGATGCTAAATACAAACTCATCAAAGTATCTGCAGACCAAACAAGCATCCAAGTGATGTTTCATATATTTTGCAAATAAAATAAAAACTGGCCATGAAGTTAGTCCTGTGTGGAATTGTTAAAGGCTCACTCTGATCATATTATGAAGTCTTAAAAGTGTTCCCAATAGTCTTTCAAATGTGATTATGCTGTTTTGACTCAAAATAAAATAAAATAAAAAACCTGTTGTTTTCTAGGACATATAGTGACTGCAGAGTGCCAATTTAATTAGAAATTAGCCTCCAAGTTGTGGGCGAGGAGTGACCCCGCCCCCATTCCCCTCCCCGTTGCTGAGAGCTTGGGGCAGGGAGCCCATGGCTTGTCCAACGTGTTTTCTACGTCACAAATACCTTTTTCAAACAGCATTTCTTCATCTGTTCCTGCTTCACAACAATGCAAATAAATACCCAGAAATGCAATGTTGAGATTTATTTTCATGTTTGATCTCCATTATCAGATATAATATTATAACATTTGAATTAATCTTTCTGTACTACCATTAGCAAACATTTAACACTGTGCTAAAAATGAAAGTCTTGCATTTTTAAATAGTAAAACCACATTTTTTCAAATAAATAAATAAATGGCAAAAAAAAATCTGAACTCACCAGCAGAAAAAAAATTACACTGCCACTTCACTGAAACGCTTGTGCTACAATATAAAAGCAAATACATTTGTGTCAAATCCTGTCTTGGGGAGAAATCCTGCCATAATGAAGCCGTTTCTGACCAGCAGCAGACCTGCAGCAATGCGCGGAGATGCCAGATCTGTTCTCACAGTTCTCTGTGGTCTCTATCCATGATAAAAGGAAATTTATGGCAAATGCACCCTGCAGTGACTTTGAAGTTTTAAAAAATCCATACAAGATGGCCATCCTGCTCCCTCCTCCATCCAAGTACGCATCCCAGTGGATGCAGCTCAGGGTCCTCCAGTACATGATAAACATCTAATTATTCTCTGCTTCTGCTTTTCTTTTTTTTACAGGGTCTGCATACTTCTTTTTCTTAGGGAAGAAAATGAGAACTAATTCTAGAATGAATGATTGCTAACATATCTGAGAAAAAGAAAAAAAAGATTTTTTTAATTGTTTTATAGTTGCAAATAAAGATGTGAAACTCGATTTTTTAAGTGTATATAAGCATTGAAGCAGAAAACAGTTTGGATTTCCTAACTGTAACTTAACAAAAACCTACATTTATCATCCACTTTGTGACATATCCTGTCAGGTTTACAAACTTCTGTCAAGATAAAAAAAAAATATATACACAACATTGCTAAATTTGAACAATGCTGGAAACTTTCAGTCTTTAAAGTTTGAGATGCATAAAATGACCAGAAATGCACGGTTATATATGGCCCAATAGGGGGCAGCAAAGAGCCGTGGTTTAGGGTTTAGGAGACAGATAAATGTCAGATATTTAGATATTAGTTTTATTTAATCTGGTCCAGAGCACACGTTCAGCACAGATCTAAGATTTCTTCGATAGGGTTTTAACTTAAAAAAAAAATAAAAAATTTAAATGACAAACAACATTGCCGCTGCCAAACAAAAGCAATTATTCATGAAAGCATACTAAGCAAGTTTATTTTTTAAATCAATTTATATTTCATTTTTACAAAAAAGAAAAATATATAATTACACTGTGATCATAATGAAGATGAATTAACATTTACATGGTTACAAAAGCTAATGTTGACTTTGTCATGTCAGTGAATCCCCAGCGTCACATGCTGTTACCATCATCAGTCTGCCTCCTTTAGTATTTGTTCCAATGTTATTCTAAACTACTGGGCTGGACTTACAATGACGATACATGTGGGCCTTCATTATGCCTAATGATACATATTCTTTTGTGAGTCACTGTCAGCTGTGGGCCAAATAATAAATATGACACCCGAGGTGTTTCCCGGACCTTAAGTGTTCTACGCTTCTGCTGTGTGAGTCATTTGAACGTCGACGAGAAGAAGCAGAAGAGAAAAAAAAATAAAAAGCATAAGTCAGTCTCCTTGTCCTCCCACTCTGTCTCTGGGAATGAGGCGCAGCTCAGAGCCGTGCTTCAGAAACACATTCCCTGCAACACAGGACAGAGCACCAAAATAAAAGATCTCCTTTTTAGAAAAATAACACATGGGCTTGCCAAAACATGTCGACTTACCTGACAGTTTGTTTTTTACATAAGTAAATCATAAACAAGAAAAAATAGTATCACAGTTTATATTTGTCAATAAATCCATGTTAAAAGTTATATATGTATTTAATTACATGCAAACAGTTTTCAAGTGCTTTATTTTCTATTTTGATGATTACAACCAAAAGATTATAAAAACCTAAAATTCAATTCAAATTTAACAACATTCAATCCCTGACAGAAGTTTTCTTTGCATGAAGAGTTCAGCAAAGGTATGTTGATGATCCAGGATTGTTCTAAATGAGGCCTTCAGCTCCTCTATTTAGCTGGGTGTGATGTCATTCACATGGTCCAGAAACAAAGGAAATCGGAAAGTGCGGTGTCGAGTGGGACATCAAAGCATCATAAAGATGCAGAAACAAAAAAAAGTGATGCACTATGAGAACTGAGCCTATTGTGGCAGAATGGTAAAAATAGAGATACAATGCATAGAACTTTCTATATGAAAAATGACTTGCACAGAAGAGTTAAATTAAATGAAAAGGGATACAATGAAATATTCAAATCCTGTATGAATAATCAAACCTACATACAGAATTCTAACAAAATACGAGACCCTCTCATGTGTCGTCAGTCAGAAATCTGCTAATTTGACTCGATATTAAAAAACGTATCTTGAGGCTTTCATTTTCTTTTGTCTTTTAATGAGTCAGCAAACACAGATACTGTCTCAAGAATGAAATGGGACAGCTAGCAATCAAGATCCACGTGGACTTTTAAAAGATATTGGTAAGAGGTTTTATAGTGAGCAGATATTTAGACACATTATATAAAGTTTAGTTATCAAGTTAAGAGTTTCTAACAAAAAGCCAGGGTCATGTGTAAAAAGAGTTGTACCCCCCTTGTTTTTAAATACTTCTAATCATTGTTGTATTACTTTGCCCAGTCGCAAAAAAGGTATTTTTATGCAGAAAAAAATGTAAACAATTATTTAACACTTCAAAAATCAAACAAATAACTAGCTTTTTATGAACTACAAAGCAAATTGGTCAATATTCCAAACTTAGACATTTATGAACTGCTCTCCCACGGCTGCTCGACTTGAGTTGGGGTCTTCTTTAGCAGGCGTTCTGGTGTGTTCTGGATTACTGGCCTGTTATGTTCCCTAGATGTGACGAAGGAGAAGCTGGTGGACAGATGGCTTCACATTTGCCTCCAAAAACTCCCACAGTGGAGCTTGTGGTGACTCAGCAACAGAAAATGACCCAGATCCTGTCATGGCGGCTAAATCATCACCTCTGCATTTCCACGCTAAATGATGCTCATTACGCGTCTCTATCTTCTAAAAAACTGACATGGCCTTGAAGTAGAATTTGTTTTCTCCTAACAAACAATCAACCACTTTAGTGTTATTCTAACTGTACTGTAAAGGCCCTGTAGTGTTATGTTTAATATTTTGTATTATATTTTTTTTGTATCTTAGGTAGTTACACACTTTGAAAGAATTACTACTGAAACATTAATATAAAAAACGCCCCTCTCACCCTCCGCGGGTGGTTTCTCCTCCAAGCTCGGGTCCTCTACCAGAGGCCTGGGAGCTTGAGGGTCCTGCGCAGTATCTTAGCTGTTCCTAGCACTGCGCTTTTCTGGACTGAGAGGTCTGAGGTCTTTCCAGGTATCTGTTGTAGCCACTCCTCCAGCTTGGGGGTTACTGCCCCGAGTGCTCCAATTACCACAGGCACCACCTTCACCTTCACTTTCCAGGCTTTCTCCAGTTCTTCTCTGAGTCCCTGGTATTTCTCCAGTTTCTCATGTTCCTTCTTCCTGATGTTCCCATCGCTTGGCACTGCCACATCCACCACAACGGCTTTCCTCTGTTCTTTATCCACCACTACGATGTCTGGTTGGTTCGCCATTACCATCCTATCAGTCTGGATCTGGAAGTCCCACAGGATCTTTGCCCTCTCATTCTCTACCACCTTCGGAGGTGTTTCCCATTTTGACCTTGGGGTTTCCAGTCCATATTCTGCACACATGTTCCTGTATATTATTCCAGCCACTTGATTGTGCCGCTCCATGTATGCTTTACCTGCCAGCATCTTACATCCTGCAGTTATGTGCTGGATTGTTTCAGGCGCCTCTTTGCACAGCCTACACCTTGGGTCTTGTCTGGTGTGGTAGATCTGAGCCTCTATCGCTCTGGTGCTCAGGGCTTGTTCCTGAGCTGCCAGGATGAGCGCTTCAGTGCTGTCTTGTAGGCCAGCCCTTTCTAGCCATTGGTAGGACTTCTTGATATCAGCCACTTCAGTTATGGTCCGGTGGTACATCCCATGGAGGGGTTTGTCCTCCCATGAGGATCTGTCCTCCAGCACTGTATCCTCTGCTCTCCATTGCCTGAGACATTCACTGAGCACACTGTCAGTTGGGGCCTTGAGCTTGATGTATTCATGCATCTTGGATGTTTCATCCTGGATAGTGGCTTCTACGCTCACTAGTCCTCGGCCTCCTTCCTTGCGGCTAGCATACAGTCTCAGAGTGCTGGATTTGGGATGGAACCCTCCATGCATGGTGAGGAGCTTCCGTGTTTTAACATCCATGGTCTGTATCTCTTCCTTTGGCCATCTTATTATTCCTGCAGGGTATCTGATAACTGGCAGTGCATAGCTGTTTATTGCCCGGGTCTTGTTCTTGCCATTGAGCTGGCTTTTCAGGACTTGCCTTACTCGTTGAAGGTACTTAGCTGTTGCAGCTTTCCTTGTTGCCTGCTCCAGGTTGCCATTTGCCTGGGGAATTCCAAGGTACTTGTAACTGTCCTCAATGTCTGCTATTGTTCCTTCTGGGAGTGAGACCCCCCCTGTGTGGACTACCTTGCCTCTCTTTGTCACCATCCGGCTGCATTTCTCGAGCCCGAAATGACATCCCAATGTCATTACTGTAGATCCTGGTGGTGTGGATCAGGGAGTCAATGTCACGCTCGTTCTTAGCATATAGCTTGATGTCATCCATGTAGAGGAGGTGACTGATGTTGGCCCCATTTCTGAGTCGGTATCCATAGCCAGTCTTGTTGATTATTTGGCTGAGGGGGTTCAGACCTATGCAGAACAGCAGTGGGGACAGAGCATCACCTTGGTATATCCCACATTTGATGGACACTTGTGCAAGTGGTTTCCCATTGGCTTCAAGGGTGGTTTTCCACAGCTTCATTGAGTTTCTTATGAAGGCTATTAGAGTCCTGTTGATGTTGTACAGCTCCAAGCATTCAGTGATCCAAGTGTGTGGCATTGAGTCATAGGCCTTCTTGTAATCAATCCAGGCTGTGCACAGGTTGGTGTGTCGTGACCTGCAGTCTTGGGCGACTGTTCTGTCGACCAGGAGTTGGTGTTTGGCTCCTCTGGAGTCTCTACCAATGCCCTTCTGTGTGTTACTCATGAATTGATCCATGTGCCTATTTATCTTGGTTGCAATGATGCCTGACATGAGCTTCCATGTTGTGGAGAGACAGGTTATTGGCCGGTAGTTGGATGGGACTGCACCCTTTGAGGGATCCTTCTGGATTAGGATCGTTCGCCCTTCCGTTAGCCATTCGGGGTGAGTCCCATCTCTTAGCAGCTGGTTCATTTGTGCTGCCAGGCGTTCGTGGAGTGTGGTAAGCTTCTTTAGCCAGTAGGCATGTATCATGTCAGGGCCCGGTGCTGTCCAGTTCTTCATACCTGAGACTCTTTCTTGGATGTCTGCCACTGTGATGGTTACTGGATTCTGTTCAGGGAGGTTGCTGTGTTCTTTTCTCAGAGAGACCAGCCACTGGGCATTGCTGTTATGTGCTGTCTCTTTCTCCCATATACTTTTCCAGTACTGTTCAGTTTCTAGCCTTGGTGGGTCTGCTCGGCTGTTTTGACCCTGCCACTGAGCGTACACTTTCGCTGGTTGAGTTGCGAGGAAGGCGAGGTAGGCGAGGTAGGCATTAGCGTTAAGGGTCTTGCCCAAGGACCCTCACTGGGTGATGTTAATTGCCCGCCAATGTGGCATTTGCCCCATTTCCATTGTTATGGTAATTGCCCCATTCCATTAATCACCATTAATTGTTCATTCCGCCGTGGGAATCGAACCCGGGTTTCCAGCATGACAGTCCTGCACCTTACCAACCGAGCTACCCAGCCGGTTAAAAAAGGGAAAAAAAAAATATATATATATATATATATATATATATATATATATATATAAAAATATAAATATAATATAAATAATAATATAAATATAAAAAAAAATATAAATATATATATATATATATATATATATATATATTTTTTTTTTTTTTTTTTTCCCTTTTTTTTCATTTTCGTAGTTTTTTCATAGTGGGCGGCAGTGGCTCAGGTGGTAGAGCGGGTCGTCCAATGACCGAAGGGTTGGTGGTTCGATCCCCGCTCCCCCCAGCCAGCTGTCATTGTGTCCATGGGCAAGACACTTCACCCTCCTTGCCTCCAGTGTGGCTCCACTGGTGTGTGAATGTGTATGAATGTCTTGGTGATGGTCACAGGGGCCGTAGGCGCAAACTGGCAGCCACGCCTCTGTCAGTCTGCCCCAGGGCAGCTGTGGCTACATCAGTAAATACCATCACCAAGCATGAATGAGGACTGAATGAATAACGGACACATTGTAAGCGCTTTGAGCAACAAGAAAAAGCGCAGATAAATCCAATCCATTATTATTTATTATTATTATAACTACATTCATGTCACAAAATGAGCTTTTCTATTATCGTTTGGTAAAACCAACATTCCCAGTTCAAAAAACAGTCAGCACTTCCCTTTACAGCATTTTCCACACCTGCTGAATTTGAATTCATTAAAGGCTGATGGTTTTCAGCAGCTGGCTCTAAGCCACCTACCTCAAATCCTGGAAGAGCATTGAGGGAATGCTCAGTGTTTGCTCATTATTTTCTGCTCTCTGCAGCTTAATTTGTGATCAATAACTAAAATTATTTCTGTTGTTTGTCTGGTGTGTCCTTTACAATCCAGAAGATTAAGATGATATTTAAAAAGCCATTTCATCCAGAACACACTGAACAGAGTGGGCTTAAGAGTCAGTATGTTTGTTGTTTATTATTACGAACATTTACATCACACACATCACCACATTTATTGCCTTTATGTCACGTGACAGACTTTTTTTTCCCTTTGGTCAGATTTCCAATCATTCCAAAAGAATTTTAGAAATGACCTTTCATTGATTTCTTCATAATCCCAAATTAATGAATGTTCTAGATTTCCTTTTAATAATAAAAAAAAACATGCAAAATGTTATAATGGATAAATATTAGGCCTGTAGTTAATTCTGATATTAGGCATTATTATTTAAATGCATAGAAATAAGCATTGAAGAGATAATGTAGGGGAGGAGTGGTCAATAGGATGACAGCTTACCTGCAGTTTGAGCAGGGTTGATCCCTATTCCATCTGCAGAACAGACCAGGAAAGAACAAGATGACTCAAAAAACAGACACAAACGGAAGAGAAAGGAGAAAAATAGCTAGAATACAAATTTCTCAGTACTGATAGGTTTTTCTGTCAAAGGAACTATAGTTAGTGAAAAAAAAATGTCAGCTTCTATTGACACTGTCAAAAAACTTCAGTTGAATGTCGTATCATTTTTAGATTAAGGTCATTTTCAGCCAGTGCTGACATTCATATGAGAGTTTTTTTTACATGTTTTCACTACACAACTTGACACTTAAACAATTCTCAAAATAACAAGTATAATAGTATAATAATAGAATTGTAATAACCAGAAATAGTACAATAAATCTGAATCACAGAATAATAAACAAAGTCTTTAGTTTACTAAGATGTTGTTGTTTTTTTATTTTAGATTAGAAAAAATAGGAAATGAAACCGCGACGGCTTAAGTGATTCCTTTTTCACTCAAAACAGCTTTTAAAAGTTACCAGAGAAGACTTTATTCTAAACATTTATTCTAAACAGAACTACACTCCTTTTTGTTAAGATGACAAAGGGACCTCATTTAAAGAACTACTTTTTTGTGTTACTTTAGAACAATGAGATGGAAATTTGAGCTATAAAGTAATAGAAAGAAGAAGATGGAAGCTGCCCGTCTGCTCTGTTTTACATCATTGGGCCAAATGTAAACAATGAGAGAACATGTAGGCCCGACATCACACACACAGTCTTTGAGTGTTGTGCAGTGTTCCCTCGCTAAATCACACTTCACCTTATGCAGTCTAGCTGTTCTGTGGATGTTTTGTTTTGTTTGGTTTTTTGATTGGCGGTAGACCTCGTCAATAATCTCCTCTAAGGGAACACTCTTTTCCAGCACGGCACCATTACTTGATGCCCTGCAGAGGGTTTCTTCTGCTTTCTAACCACCTGTTACTGGATGAACACAAAGCACAGGGATCAAATGAAGATTTGTTTGAAATTAAACACACAATCTGGAGTTGTCTACCAGTAGTAGTATTTATTTACAGCTATAATGATTTAGATGGAGTGCACTGCATTGTAAAAATCAGGGCAGATTTTATTAAACTGACTGATTTCTCAGCTGCATCAGTGAGACTTCTGATACAGAAAATCTGAACAATACCGGCCTTCAATTATAATTGATGACAAGTATAATAACAGAAATAATTGTGTACGCTTTTTTATTTTAATTTTTTTTAGCAATCCCCTCAAGAATTAACTGCAGTCTGAAGAATTGGGAACAATTAAAAGGAATGTGAAGCTTAAAAACACATTATTTAAATGTAAAGATACTTTTCGGGGAAACTCAAAGGCAAAATAATGATAATGTTTATTTGTTATGGACGTACAAATACATTAATCTCATATTAGAAGAGCTTCTTTGTGCCAAATTGAGCTATTTTCCATCTACAGTCCTAATGAAATGTTAGCAGGATTAGCAGTTGATGTCTTTTTTACATTACCATCACTCGTTTGCAGGTGGAAAAGATCTTTTCTCAAACTCACCATTTGTTATAACTGCACTTGTTGCTGCTGGCACTTTGAACTGTGAAGGGAATCACAGTTATTCAGATTGTCTTTAAACAATATTCTGATTTATTTTGACTTCAAGAAGTCGATTCAATTCCTTTAGCATGAAAGCAACGTGAAAATATGAAAACAGCTAAAAACAGATTTCTGACCGTTTCGAGGTGTTTCGAGTGCTTTCAGATTCTAAGTTGCTGACATTTATTGACGGAAAAGGCAACAGATTGGATTTCCAGAGTTTTGTCTGCCAACTGTCACATATGTCAAGCGCAAAAAAAAAAAAAAAAAAATACAAATAAAAATCCCAAGGGCACTCACAAGCAGACTCACACTAGCAACACTTCTGGGAGCCCCAGGGAAACACAGACATGCTTGAAATTTTGGATAAAAAAATCCTTGAGCGTGGTTACGGTACATGTCCTACTTTAGTGTTCAACAGAGGAGGATGCGGGGCTGGTGGGATTTACGGGAGGAATGATGGATGGAGCAGTCTGCCAGCAGACAGATAAGGTTAGTAAGGAAGTGCCTGGAAGCACAGCCAGCAGACAGAAGATACAGCTCAATCAGGGAGGGGGCTCTGAATGATCCTGTCACTCAATGAACTCATTCCACTGTTCAATCCATTCATTGGGACGAGTCTTATGACATTGAGATTCAATTCTTTGCAGCAAATCAGCTGATCTGAACATTAAGAAAAAACAAAGTGCAGACAATTACATTGAACATCATAATTAATTAATAATCAAAAGTAATTACATAATTTATTACAGCAAGAATTGTAATAACTGGTTCTAGCTCCAGATTGTTTCCTTAAGAGCAAAATGTCCTGATTTATCTGAAAGGAAAAGCTGTCAGTAATGTCTTGCAGAGGCAGCTCCATTTAAATGCTGTTTCAGAGCTGAACCAAATGAACATCCTGCCTGGCTCAGCAGCTGCGGGTTTTTGATCTTCATTAGGGATTTTCAGGCAATACTGTTCACTCATACATTACTCTTAATAATGAATGAAGTTTTGGGTCGCAGAAATACAATGGCATGTTAGGGCCACCATGACAGAAAAAATGAAATACGAGAATAAAGCTGTAAAGGTGTGAGAAAAAAAAAACATAATTTTACATGGGAAAAGCCACGCTTTTCAGAAAATAAGGTCATAGTTACACTATTTCCTCATCTGCATCACGTGCTGATCAAACCCATGATTGCAGCCGTTTATGGCGATGCCGTCGGTTCATCATAGGAATCCATGTACCATAATGCATTTGGGTTTGGACCTCTGTATCTATTTCTTCCACGGCATAAATGGCTCACCTGCTAGAAATCCACTCCTTGTGGGTCAAGAATCTTCCTCTGAAGTGGTTCCGTTTTTCTGTAAATTCTTTTTAATGTCCTTACACTTATAATAAAACAACGTTGACTCACAGAAATACCAAATATTTCCTTGTGTGAGAAACCAAAGCTAAGGTAACCGCGTATCTCATACTGAAACACCATATTAGTTATTTTTGTCATAGTTTATCATTATTTTAGTAAACAGACTTTTGACTCATAAATTTATAACTTTAATCTTGTAGATTCTCAACCTATAACTTGTGAAATTATGCCTTTATTATAATTTTTTTAAACTTTTTTCTCATAATTATTATTCTTGTAAAAAAATACAAAATGTTCCGATAATTTTAGGATCTTGTTCTCATAAATGTGTTTATTTTTGCGGCGGCCCTAATACTCCGTTTTATAGAAAATATATTATTGCAAACAAGATTTTTTTTTTTCCCACATAACTTAAAAACATAGAAACTTTGATGTCATTCATTTATTCTGGTAAAAATCTTTCTTTTATTTTTCTTTTAAGCAAAAGTCGGAGAGATTACCTCCTCAGCTGCAAACTTCAATACTGCAGTGAATGGCGTACTTTCTGGAACACTTAATCTGGAGGGAAAAAACAAAAACAAAAAAACAACATAAATAAATGTGGTGAAAAACTTTAGGGGAAAAATAAAAAAAACTTTATAGATACAAGAATTAGTTCCTTGATATTCCCTCTCCTTGCGTTTTATCCTGAGCTGTTAATGGACTTGAGTAAAAGCAATTACTGTCCCTGGCCGGTGTCTTCATTTTTGATTAAAAAGCACACAGTGTTCTAAGCGTTTCAGTCAGTTACACTAAAAGAGCCCCCAGATGTGCAGCTGTGCAGCATTCCATTAATGCTGATTACCATAGAGAGGATCGGAAGACAGAGAAAAGTGAGTGAACATTAACTTTCTATTAGGACAATATAAATCCATATATAACTTGAATTATGTGATAGACTCAATGTACTTTTATGTTGGCTGCTTCCCCAGAGGAAAAAGTGCTTCTGTGCTTAAAATAATGAGCAAAGCCCATAAAAATTAAAAACAAGTAAAGAAATGAGTTGAAAACAGTAAAAAATATGAGAAGTAATGCCAGGACATTTGGGTGGAAAGGTGAAGTCATGAAGTAGAGAGAAAAGCAACACTATATTTATCAATAAAAAAAAGACAATGTTTAACCAAATAGATCCCAAGTGAGGCAACAATAACTATTCATTTGGCATTAGTTTCTCGGGTCCTCTACCAGAGGCCTGGGAGCTTGAGGGTCCTGCAGTATTTTAGCTGTTCCTAGCACTGCGCTTTTCTGGACTGAGAGGTCTGAGGTCTTTCCAGGTATCTGTTGTAGCCACTCCTCCAGCTTGGGGGTTACTGCCCCGAGTGCTCCAATTACCACAGGCACCACTGTCACCTTCACTTTCCAGGCTTTCTCCAGTTCTTCTCTGAGTCCCTGGTATTTCTCCAGTTTCTCATGTTCCTTCTTCCTGATGTTCCCATCGCTTGGCACTGCCACATCCACCACAACGGCTTTCCTCTGTTCTTTATCCACCACTACAATGCCTGGTTGGTTCGCCATTACCATCCTATCAGTCTGGATCTGGAAGTCCCACAGGATCTTTGCCCTCTCATTCTCTACCACCTTCGGAGGTGTTTCCCATCATTTTGACCTTGGGGTTTCCAGTCCATATTCTGCACACATGTTCCTGTATATGATTCCACCCACTTGATTGTGGCGCTCCATGTATGCTTTACCTGCCAGCATCTTACATCCTGCAGTTATGTGCTGGATTGTTTCAGGCGCCTCTTTGCACAGCCTACACCTTGGGTCTTGTCTGCTGTGGTAGATATATATATATATATATATATATATATATATATATATATATATATATATATATATATATATATCCCTGACCTACATGTAAGACTTGACATGATTACACTTTTGAAAGATAAAAATCAAAAAGTGAAAGATACAATCCTCCTTTTGACAGAATAACATTTTCATAGTCATAAACAGACTTTCCAAATAGTCATATTTGCAATTATACATGCAAAATGTAAATCTACTGAATGGAAAGGTGCTTGGAAAGGAGTGGGAGGAGGTGAATTTCTATAATCCCATTCTGATTATTAGGTCCATCTGGTTTGGATTTGTGAAGAAAATCTAGCAAACGACTTAAGAAAATAAAGGCTCTTAGACTGAAAATGAATTTAAAATGAGCGCAGAAACACAACAACAATAAAACATAGAAAACACTGATGTAGAACTCTTCCCAGACATGAAGCAAATGGATTGGCCTGAAAGCAGATTCTAGTTGAACTTTTTTTCTTTTATTTTTTTTATAACCACTGAATTTCATCACTGGCTTTGCAGGTTATTGCAAAAATCAGTGTCATAATAAACACCCCCAATAACGAGGATTATCCTGCACATTTTCTTTTTTTTCTGGTCATCAATTTTTAAGTGTCTGCAAAATAATTTTCAACAAAAAAAATTGAATGGTCCAAAGTAAACCCTACAATAATGTATTGTATTAAAAAAACACATTCTACATTATTTTAACCGTGAATACACCTCTAAAAAAATACACACAAGGATAAACTGTTATAAAGCTAATTAAGCCTGTGATGAATTATCCCCAATCTTTTGCAACACATTTCCGATCGCCGCGCATTTTTTGCAGCAACTGAGGAGCTTCACAATGCCGCAGTTTCAAAAGGAAATGTTTAAATTCCGCCTTTAATTTAAACGGAACGTTAAATCGTGAGTGGTGAGGTGGTGTCCGTCTGTGTGTACTCACACTTTGTATGGCAGCCGGGGGTCCGACGTCAGCGTGATTTTAAACGTTACTTTGGACCTAACAACGAAATGAAAACAGCGCTGTTAACATTACAGTGAATACTGTCGTTTTTCAAATGTATTTGCTAAAAGAAAATCCCACTAAAACCAGGTAAAACTCACATTTTTTGAACGAGCAAGTCCCTTCACCACCTATACCGACACCCGGAAGTCTGAAGGACCCGGACGTACACGTCATCTCTGTCAGGTTTTAGTTTTAAAATGTTTTTGTCGCTTAATTTTATTTTACACACTTATGGTCATTTCATATATGTTTTATAAAAGAATGAAATGTAAAAAAAAGAAAAGAAAATAAGAAACAACCCTCCGTTTTTGCAGACAGGCATCCGTATCGGTATCAGCAATGACGGATTTACCGTAAAAAACAACAAAAAAGCGCACTCAAAGAACGAGTGCGCAATGAATTAATTTATTCATGTTTATTATTATTAGGGCCCGAGCACGGAGTGCAAGGACCCTATTGTTTTTCGAATGTTTATTATTATTATTATTATTATTATTATTATTATTATTATTATTATTATTATTATTATTATTATTATTCTACCGGAAAAGTGGCCATTTTGAGGCCTTTAACATACCCCAAAACTCACCAAATTTGGCACACATATCAGGAGTCGCGAAAAATTTCGTATTTTATAGGAGATTGGCATGGGTGCACAAAAACGGCTCGACAGCGCCACCTACAATGACTTTTGTCCCGACGCCCCGCATATGCTTCAACGTACAAGTTTGATTTTTTCAGGTCTCTTAGGCCCCACCTGTCAGTAGCACAGGAAGTCTGCTATATTGATGTCAATATGTCATTTTTGCTCCATTTTGGTCATTTGCAGGCCTCGTTCTAGAACGAACTCCTCCTAGAGATTTATGAGTAATGACTCCAAACTTTGGTTTTGTAAACTAGACCCATGTCCGATGTCAAATTGTGAAGCATTTAAGTTTTTACGGTTGTTTGTGTCCGTGGCGGCGCGTCAAATTTGGAGGTCGTTTCGAAAACACGCCATGAAAAGGAAAATGGCCATTACTCAGCCATGCATAATCCAATCTGATTCAAAATTGATGTGCATGATTGTAGTCTGACTCTGAACACATCTGCAGTGAAAGAATCTGAAAAAAGTGTAGCGCCACCTGCTGGCAACAGGAAATGACATGTTTGACTTGGAGCATCACTGCTCCAAGTAGGATGAGCCGACACACCTGAAAATGATGTCCACCTGTTGAAAAGCCATTGAAGTTTACTTTGATAAAAAACCATAACTTTCAACGCAGGGGTGTGGTCGTGACGGAGCGGCAAAGTTGGGCGTCTCGCCATGCACACAAAAGTTGCTCTCACGTGCACATTCCTTGTCCAATCTCACTGAAATTCAATGGATATGATGAAGCTTCCATTCTGAACCCATGGATATGACAATCTTGGACGAGCTCCATAGCGCCACCTAGTTATTTAAAAAAACGTTTTTTGTCGCATTCCGCCCTGTAGTTTCTCTGTGCTTTGTCCAACGTTCATGAAATTAAAACTGGAGATACTCAGAAGGGTCTTCTCTCATGATCTAAAGTTTCATGGGTGTAAACCTGACGGTGCCTGCACAAGCCACCGCCAAACAGGAAGTGGTTGATTGCATTGCAGTCAGATAATTAAAAATTCATAAAAAATCAGCCGTTTGACTCTGGAAGCTAAGATTTCAGAATAAGGTGCCTCTTAAATATCTCCACCTTAGATACACAGCACCCGTATGGGTGCACAAAAACGGCTCGATAGCGCCACCTACAATGTTTGTTTTTGCGAGCCCCGCCATGTTCTTTAATGTACAAGCTTGATTTTAACAGGACATGTTCATCAGATGGAAACCTACAAAAAAGTCTCTTGGTACCAAGCTGTCACTCGTACAGGAAGTCTGCTATATTGGTGTCAATATGTCATTTATGCCGTATTTTGGACATTTGCAGGCCTCGTTCTAGAACGAACTCCTCATAGAGATTTTGGAGTAATGACTCCAAACTTTGGTTTTGTAAACTAGACCCATGTCCGATGTCAAATTGTGAAGCATTTAAGTTTTTACGGTTGTTTGTGTCCGTGGTGGCGCGTCGAAATTGAAGGTCATTTCGAAAACACGCCATGAAAGGATAAATGGCCATTACTTAGCCATGCATAATCCAATCTGATCCAAAATTTATGTGCATGATTGTAGTCTGACTCTGAGCACATCTACAGTGAAAGAATCTTGAACAGGTGTAGCGCCACCTGCTGGCAACAGTAAATGACATGTTGGACTTGGAGCATCACTGCTCGAAGTAGGATGAGCCGACACATCTCAAAATGATGTCCACCTTTTGAAAAGCCATTGAAGTTTACTCTGATAAAAAACTATAACTTTCGATGCGGGGGTGTGGTCGTGACGGAGCGGCAAAGTTGAGCGTCTCGCCATGCACACAAAAGTTGCTCTCAAGTGCACATTTCTTGTCCGACCTCACTGAAATTAAATAGATTTGATTAAGCTTCCATTCTGAACCCATGGATATGACAATCTTGGACAAGCTCCATAGCGCCACCTAGTTATTTCATAGGGCACATATGTATTTCATAACTTATTTTTTAACTATCAACACCAAATTTCACAGACATACATGTCCAAATGTTCCCTGAATATTTTCACAATCATACAATGAACTGCTGAAGTGTAAGGATTTATTTCATTCCACTTGTTTTAAACAGCCTGTCTTGAGGAAAATAAGCAGCAGACAGTCACAGCAGCACAGCTGTTACCAGGGTGTCAAATGTCCCCCCCCCCCCACACACACACACACACACAAGCAGCTAAGGGGTCAGGTTAATTAGCAGAACAATGCTGACCCCTTCAATTCAAGGGATTCAAGGAGTATTTATTTCACATTTTTGACTAACAGAGCAGTGTCATGAAAATGGAACAACAGTAAGCAAAATAAAAAATGAAAATTGTTAGAACAATAAATAGAAATAAATTGTGCAAACAGTGCAATTTTCTTCTATCACCATTCATTTTAACCATGTGTCTGAGACTGTAATTATACTGAACCTTTGTGAAAACTGTTTTACGTAGCCCTTGATTGTATAGAAATTGGCATACAAGGTTCTATTGAAATGGATTATGGAGAACTTTATGTTTACAATATTAAATTGATTCTCTTTATAGTATTATCACTATAGAAAAACATTTATTTCAGGATCAATATCAACATCTTTCAGATCTTTATCATTGGTGTGAGATGCTGACAGTTCTAGTTCCTCATACTGTGCTATCTTGTCTAACAGATAGCCGCATTCAACTTGTCTAAGGAAAGTATTTGATTCCGTGATGTAAAGTCCATATCTCACTCATAGTTGTATATATCAAGGTTTTGGTGTCCTGGTATAAGGGTGGTTGGTCAACTTGTTATTCCTTTGGTAAACAATATCCCCACTTTGTCTTACTGCTTTTAATTCTGTCAGTAAACAAATTAAATGATCTCAGCAGGTCCTTTAATGACAGCAATGAAATACACAGGAAAGTTTTTCAAAACATTAACAATAAGTCTTTATAACAGTCTGGAGTATATGCAAATTGGTATTATAAAACTTCAGAAGTAACTTTTCCAATATCTAATATTATTTTCACTCTCCAACCTTTTGGTCAGCTTTACAGTGAGTGATGAAACCTGTTTGTCTGTTGATCATATCAGGAGCCCCGTCTGCAGTCACTGCTACCAGCTTTACTAATGGTACCTTTTTCTGCACAAACATTCCTTCACCATGTTATACATTTCAACTCCTCTTGTAGTTGTCTGTTAGGGCAGATGTGTCAAGAGTTCTTCTCTTGTGGAAACGAAAAGCTATGCTTTACTGTTGCCATCCACAGACTCATCACACTGGACGTTAAAACACCTGCACACCTGCACCTTGCAAGATCCCGGTCCACCTGATCGGCCAAGTTATCAGACATAGCTGACACTTGTCTAGACATTGTAGTGGAAATTAGAAGAGTTCAATTGTTCTCATCCTTAGGGTCAGTGATAGCATTTATCATCATTGCTTGTTTCTCAATCTGATAAAAACCTTCTCCTTGACGAGAAAATGAGCAGGTCTAAACAAGGCTTAGGTTTAAGAATTTTTTTCATGCTATATGCAAATGTCTTTGTCCCTAAAGGCAACAGATTACAGTCCCCCCCCACCCCCCACAGGCTGCTGTCATGTTAACAGTAACTTTGAGCTCCAGAATGGACAAGATAGAACGACGAGAACGGTTCGAGCGGGGCTTTGCTCGCGGGGCGGTCACCCGTGCCAGGCGGTCGCCCGTGCTCGGGCCCGCTAAATGCTACTTGTAGCTTTAATTTTTGTTGATGTTGTTGCATGGGGAATCAGGGTTCGTTTCCCAAAACGCGATTAGCTTCATCCACTGTGAGTCCTTTGGCAAGACCCTTCACCCTACCTATGTAGCCATTGGTTTTTGATTTGATTTGATTTGAAATGGTTTATTTCAAGCAATCAAGTAAGAATAATACACAAAAACAATACAATCATCAGTTATACATTCATACAATGACGAATCAAATTTAGGATGATTAGACATATTAATAAATACAGCTTGAAAGGGCTTGGAAGAAGGCGACTATATAATCCCACCCCTGTTCTACCGTAACCATTTTATTACATGATTTATCATTATCCGGTTCCTAGCTTTTATCAGACAGAATTAGGAATCCTGAAATATCAATAAAGCACATGACAAAGATGAATAACTTAGATTAGTATGTAAAAAACAACTTTTAGAAATCAACATGGCAAATGCAGATCATTTATCCAAAATACAGTACATGTGGATTATGTTACTTATAAAAGTCATGTTTAGGATTAATAAAATACTATACCTGTAAAATAGACATAACACTGTTTCACAAATCTCCATAGCAAAATTTGATCCAGTATCAAAAGTTAAAAATATGTGCAAAGTTATGTTACATTAGAAACAATCATGAATCAATTTTTCAATTTTTGGAGCAAGTGAAGCAATATAATTAGAAATCAATCAATTTAACCATTTTCAATAACTGATTAAGCATTTATTTATTTAAATTATTTTTTATAAGGTAATGCTGTGAAGTAAAATAAAAAAGGGTCCATATTCTGTCGAATGACCAAGGTTGGTATTCCTTCTGCTGATTAACAGCCGTTCTTCTGGGTTTAAACAGAGTTTATAGTTCTTTTCACTGTTATGTCTGCAGACATTAGATCAAGGTCCATATCCTTCTTCATGTCCTTCATTGGGGGACCCAAATCTGGATTTTGCTGTGCTGATCGCAAGCCCGGATAAAATACAGCGTTGCATAAGAAGGGGCATCCAGACCCATCCAAATATCTCTGCCAAACCACCTGTGCAAAACAGTGAATGCTGTTTTGGTGTGGCGACCTCAGAAGGGATATACCAATAGTTTAACAATATAATTTGAGTTCCTGGTGAGCAAAATGTAGCACCTGGTTAAATCTGAATAACTTTAGACACTAGTTCCTTTCTGATGTTATAAAAATTAAGACTCATTGATTTCATTAAGTGAAAGAGCTCAAATATTGCTCCATGTGTTTACAAATAGAGTGCGTCTTAAGAGTTGGTACAGGACTGATAAAGACCATGTATACATTCTAAAACAACTCAATTAAACTCAATTTTAACTCCTATTCTCTTGCGCAGTGACAAACTGTGAGTAACTAAGGATGAGTGGATAGATGGATAGATGAAATTCTGAGCCTGCTTTAGTTATGAATTATGAGAAGTACAGCTTAGATAAGTGGCTTTAGAAAAAAAAAAATACATGCATTGTAATTAAAGCACGCAGAGAGGATGGTAACAGACTCATGACACAGACTCACACGGTAGACCCACTTCTGAGATCTTAGTTGTTTATAGATACCCCAGAAAAATATTCAAATGAGGAAGAGTATTTTATGCAGAGAATGTTCAAACCCAGGAAAATAACAAGGCAGGACAGAATTCACAACCTTATGCAGTACTTTATGAGAATGCTGTCCCATAAAGAGCTGCATGTGTTTTTGTGCTTAAAGTACAAAAACAATCCACAGCATGATTCAGAAAGAAGAGACGCAGTTGTAACAAAGCAGTCAAATGTCCTTTATTGGAACTTTCTTTCCTTAATCATGAAAATAGCATTAAAAAGATTCTGGTCTTTGTCCTTGATTGTGGTTTACGGGAGCTTTTTGCTTTAAAGCTTTGCTACATCTTGTTGACAAAAGGTTTGAGGGCAAGTTCTGGCCAAAAAAACAGCATTATGTGAAGCCCTGATGTGACAGGTTGCTAAAATGAAGCATTTAGAAAGGGCCTCAGCACTCATTTTAATAGAATACCCCCTCAGTCAAAGAAAGTTCAGTCTGCCACCTCTGAGAGAAAATGATTATTCACATGTGAAAAAGATTTAAGACAGCTGCCAGTCCTCCAGGGAGTGAAGATCCTTGCAAAGAAAAAGATTCAAGACTTTTATTTTGAATATTTAAAATGTTCCGTCCATGCATTAAAACAAAAAATCAAATTTACTGAACTCTTCTCTCCAAAACTGTGTGGGATACAGTTACTTGTAAAAAATACATTTAAGCAATACTGTACAAATGTGAGGTACACAAATAAAAAGAAGGTAGAGGGGGAAAATAGGAGCAGAATTAATTGTCCAATGTGGTCATAACCACCTTCAAATACAATAATAAATCAAATGACAACATTTTCTTCAGTTGGATAATAACATTGTAAAATGGTTTGTTGGTAAAATTCCAGCGCAAACATTTTAACTGGAGAAAAATTTTACTTTTTTAAGGGAAGGCAAGGCAAGTTTATTTGTATAGCACAATTCGCACAGAAAGTAATTCAAAGTACTTCACAAAACAGGAACATGCATTAAAATCACAATACATAACAGTGCAAAGATTAAAAACATTCATAATCATTTTAAAATTTACTTTGAATGACAGGAAAGAGAAAAGAAAATGAACAGAGGTGTCGATAAGGACCCTTCAGTTATATACACGGCTAAACAGGAATGTTTTGAGTCTGGATTTGAACCATAACACGGTACAGGAATGTCTCACAACCTCAGGGAGACTGTTCCAGCTTTTAGCTGCATAAGATTCAAACACTGATTCCCCTTGCTTAGTCCTGACTCTGGGCACCCGCAGGAGGCCGGTCCTTGAGATCCTCAGAGTCCAAAATGGTTCATATGGCGCTAACATGTCAAAGATGTAGTTTGGTGCAAGGCCATGGAGAGATTTGTAAACAAGCAGAGCTGCTTTAAAGTCTATTCTTTGAGCTACAGGAAGCCAGTGCAGAGACCTGAGCACAGGACTGATGTGATGGTACTTCCTGGCTCTAGTCAGGACTCGAGCAGCAGTGTTCTGGATGTACTGAAGCTGTTTTACAGTTTGTTTGGGGAGGCCAGTGAGCAGGCTGTTACAGTAATCTAACCTACTGGAGACAAATGCATGAATAAGTATCTCCAGGTCTAGGTTAGACACTATGGTTTTGGTTTTGGTCATGTTTTTTAGATGGTAAAAAGCTGCTGATGTTACTGACTTGACATGGCTGTTAAAGTTCAGGTCCGAGTCCATGATTACCCCTAGGTTTCTGACTTGATTTGAAGCTTTTCAGAGAGTGAAGGTAACTGCTGACACTTGCTCTTTGTTTCTGTAGACCAAAGACAATGACTTCAGTCTTGTCTGAGAAAGTTGATTTGCATCCAAGCACTGATCTGTTGGATGCAGCAACTGAGTGAATCCACTGGCCTACATTCACCTGCTGTCAGTGACACATAGATCTGAGTATCGTATGCATAGTTGTGATAACATATGTTATTACTGTGAATTAACGTACCTAGTGGCAGCATGTAGAGGTTGAACAAAAGGGGTCCAAGGATTGATCCCTGGGACCAATGTGTTTCTAAACACAACTAGAAACAGATTAACTCTCAGTGGTATTTGAACTCACTGGTAAATTTTAGAATCACATCAGTTATTGAGGCTGGAATGGCCCCGTTTGTTATTAGTATGGTTTTCATTGTGGTAGTGTGAATGTAGCTTGAAACCTGAAAGTGAATTATACAAAGCTTGATAAAAAAATGTAAAAAAAAATAGTAAATACTCCTATTGACTATATAGTATTTGAGTTTTCTTTGTTTTTGTGAAATAAATTTAAATGTATCAGATTCTAATAGTAAAACCTCTCAAATGCTGATGTTATTTTACCATTCAACAGCTGTAAATGGAGGCAGTCTAAGTTCAAAGTATGACACACATGTCCATTTGTGTCAGCTGCCTGTCTTATGATT
Source organism: Oryzias curvinotus (assembly GCA_023969325.1). Taxonomy (NCBI): domain Eukaryota; kingdom Metazoa; phylum Chordata; class Actinopteri; order Beloniformes; family Adrianichthyidae; genus Oryzias; species Oryzias curvinotus. The sequence continues at coordinate 20,486,722 of CM043719.1, forward strand.
CCTAAGGTTTCTGATGAGAAGTTTGTATTAGCTGATCAAAAGAGATATTGACATATTTTCAAGTTGCCGTCTTCAAAAAAAGAGCACAGGTTAATCAGTCCATGAATATTCAGTTATCGTTGAAGGTGACCGATACACTGTGTCAAGTCTCTCCACCTGCGATAATTAAAAGTAAAAAGTCAGATTTGTAGTTTTCCAAGATTACTTTCCATGCTTGACATCCTTGTGCTATAACTGTAACAGATTAAACCCCTATGTGACACAACTTTTAATGTTGTCCTTTTTTTTCCCCCCCTTTAGGTCCGGTCAGATTTGATTGCTACAGGTTTTTGGAGCCACATTCGATCATCTCACCCTAAAGGATCTTAGATCAAAAATGTCATCTTATATTTTATATTTCCAAATATTTTAAATTGTCATCCACATACCGTATTTATAAGATGCAGAAACTTGAGCGAACTTCACTTTTGGATGGAGCCAGATGACTTGGCATTTCTTGACATTTAGCTTTTGCATTATTGTGTTATACTTTGAATGAAAGCTTTTGAAAGATAGCGTTTTTAGAGCGGCGTGACCTTCAGCTGTGGTGAACTTTGCTGCACTGCACTGTTACGTCCTTAGACAAACCACTCACTTACGAATACACTTGCTTGATTTTCGTCACCCACTCTCCCGAATTTCTTTCAATTTCCCAAATAATACTAATCATGATTTCACATGAAAGCTAAAAAGGTTTGAGTTCATGTGTCGACATTGCAGAAGAAGTAAACAGCAGTCTTATTGAAAAGCTTCTCATTTTATCGTCTTCAAAGTAAAAGCACAGACCTGAAAAGCCCACGACTCCGGATGGAACGATAGATGGCATGATAAAAAAACCTCTGATCCCCTCTTGAACTGTTGCTTTTCTGCTGTACTGCTGTCAAAACTTAGATTTATCGTTATGTGTCATGATCTGATTAAGTATTACCACAGGAACAAGAGGTTACCAAACACGAAGGAGATGGTGACCCAGATAATACTTCATAGTTTGTTAAAATCGGAAATCAGCAGCCTCCAGAACATAAATAATTCCGTCTATTGCTATCGTTTCTGTTGCGCAGCTCAGTTACTGCTGTGGAGACAGCCCTCACAGCCTCACTGTCACATCCCCGTGCAGTTGAGTTTGTTGAGTAAAAACCCATCATCCTTTTATACTATGAGGGTGCTTAAAATGCTTAAAATGATTTCTTAAGAGAATTTGATACAAAAAATCTGTAAGCACTTGTCAGCTTTGCTGGAAAAATGAGCTTTTTTGTGGGCAAAAAAGACATTTTCAAATCAAACCTTCACCTCAAGATTTGAAAATAATCAAATGTGTTGAGTTTATAATTACCCATTAGTTTCTTTTTACGTTTTAAAAATGTTTCTCCTACCTGTTTACAAGTATATTTTCAGTGAAACATCTTAAATCTGACAGCATTGTGTCAAAAAATTGTAATTTAGATCCAGCAATTACAATGACAGATTTGCTCCAAGACTATTTTAATCTGAAAATCCGAATGTACCTTTAATTTATAAGGAATTATCGCATTTGAAAACCAGTGAAGTTTACGCCTCAGGAGGTTGCCCCCCGTCACTCTTCTAATGTTTACTTATTTTGCATAATCCGCTGCATACTGAGCCGTAATTAGTTGAATCAGAGACTGAGTAGAGCCTGTTTTAACATTCGAAGGGCAAGAGAAGCAAAGCGCCACGGCAGCTCTGCCAAACCATGTCCAGATGCTTCTCAAACTTTTGTTGGAACACACACAAAAGGTGTGTTAAGGAAACTCCAATTAATATTATTGACAGATTCATTTAGACTTACAAGTCCCTAGTGGGCCTGAAGGAAGAAGGATATCTTCAGAGCTAAATGTGAACCACTGATGCATACGAATACCGGTACCCAAATTTATATATGATTATATAGGATGGTTACATCATCACATCTGTTTTCTCTCTCGCACACATGAAAATTGACAACACACAATCCTGCAAATCTCTGTTGGAGAGTAATCAAATTTCCTGGAAATCATTTTAAAAAAAAAGAAAACTATGAATTTTTTTTTTTATTTTTTTTTTTGCTTTATGTAAAAATGTTATAAAGGCAATGTAAAGTTTCATCTGCCAGTCCTCAACTAAAGTCAAATATGGCCCAGAAAATTTCTATACACATTTTTTTGGATATTCTCCTAATAGTGAATAGAAAACCTTTTAAAACACTTATTCCAGTGCAACTTTTAGAGGAAACTATCATTTCCATCATAACACAGAACTATGTTTTTTAAGACAGGTTTTGACACATGTAGATGTATCTATTTACTAATTTCATTTTTTTTCTAACCCTCAATTTACATTAAAAGTATTTGTTCTTACATGCTAAAATCTTGTTTTCTCACTATTTTATTTTTTATTATTATTATTACAAACTGTTTAAAGCACTTAACACCACTATAATGCATTTGCAACACTTGCATTTTCATTTCCATCACAAAAACATAAGGTAAAGGAAATAACAGATACAATGATATAACAGAAAAAACTTTGATATAAAAAAAACTTGTGTTAGTATTTTACAGTTTCTGGATGTTTTAAATATTTTTACGAATGTAATTATTGATTGTCCTTTAGTGTGTCTGTTTATTAATGACTCCCACTTCACCCCCAGGGCTCCTTTGAAAAAGAGATTTTTAATTTTAATAGGACTTGGATGGGAGAGTCGGGAGACCGTCCTGCCACTTTCCCACTGCAAGGCCCTCAGACTTGTGCCAGTTAAACCTGGCAGATGACAATTTAGAAAAGGCATGTATTGTGTCTACCAACACATTCACATCAGCCTGGTTCTGAACAAAAACAATCACATCATCAGCATAAGCTGATAAAACAATGTTTCTCCGGAAACCAGGAAAACACAAACCCTCAAACTTGTACGGATCTTATGGAGGAGGGGCTCCAGGGAGAGAGCGTAGAGCATGCCAGACAGCCCTGCCGTATGCCTCGACCCACTCTAAAAGGCGCACACAGACCACCATCCACCTTCAGAACACCCTCAGCCTTGGCGTAAAATACTCTGATTTTGGCAATGAAACCAGCGCAGAACCCAAACTTCTCCATAACTTTCCAAAGGAAGCTGTGTTCATTGCGGTCAAAAGCCTTTTCCTCGTCAAGAGAAATCAGACCTGTTCGTATGCCCAAAATCTCAGAGACCTCCAAAACATCTCGAATTAAAAAGACATTAAGAGGAATAGACATAGAAGAAGAAGAAGAAGAAGCCTTTCTTGTCAGTGTACATAATACAATGAAATTGTTGCAGCCTTGGAATGGTGATACTATAAATTTAAATCAAAATGTCTACAAGGTAGTGGAAAGGATGCATTAGGACCTGAAGAAATAAAATGGAGAAATGGAAAAAAGTGTGTTATTAAGAAAAAAAAGCCATGACCATTGTTATTAAAGCAAAATGAGAAATACAAACCACAAAATGTTATTTTAAAGATTTTAGTTTGGTGACAAATAAAAAATTCCTCAAAAATATCCACCAGATTGATTCAATTTTCTCAAGACAGCAGGAGGCCAAAAGCCTTACAAAATATTCTACCTTGTGCCAAATATAAAGTAAAAGACTTGAAGACTATTCGTTGTAGTGCTACAGTAAATGAAAAATGATAACTAAAGCTTTTCAGCTGATTCACTGTTGATAATTTATTTGACCAATTAGTCCTTTTAATATCCCTAAGAGGCTTTTTCCAAGCATGTCACAGAATATCTGAGAATAAGACTTAATGTGGCTTAAACAGAAAATAATATATATTATTTTGTAAAATGTTGTAATGTTGTTTTAGAGTGCTTTTGTATAATGCATGTCTGAATTGTTTCTCAGAAGAGGTGCATTTGGAAGCAATACTTCCTACAATATCGTGTTTAAATGTCTGCTCTTCTAAATAAAACATAATTGTAGGTTTGACTGCTTCAACCTTAACAACCTGAAAATGTGGATGCTTTCTCATTTAATCCCACGCTAAGTCTTCCACCATCAGTGCCACTTTTCTCTCTCAGCTTGTGCCTTCTAAAACAACTATGATTTCAGAGGAACTCTTTGTCCTTGTTTCTGCTCATCTCGCCAAAAATTTTCATCCAATTTGCAGTTTATCATCTGTCTCTCTTTGTCCTCCCCCAAAAAAGCAGGATTGAAGGCTGTTCTCAGGGTTAAGCTGCCTTTCATCACAGAGAAGGATAATAGCTGAGGCGAGGGCCATGCTGGTACACCTCCCCTTCTTGTATTCTTCAAAGGTCACTCAGAAGCATGCAGAATTTCACAATCCATACAAATAGCACCATCATGCTCAGCAGTCACTAAAAGCAAAACATAACTGATGTGAACAGGAAAAATATTTTACTCTCTTGTTGAAAATTGAAAACAATCGTTTCTGTTCTCTCCAAGGTGGATTTTTTTCTTTGCAGTGTTTCATTTTTATCTTTCATTTTTTTTAAATTTTAGATAGTTTTTATCCTCAAAAATGGGATTTTCTTCTTGCCATTTTTTTTTTTTTTGCATCAGGCTTCTTTTGTTTCAGTCAAGAAAAATGTTTCAGGAACTTTTAGTTTCAGCATTGATTTTTATCTTATTCTATTTTTCTTGTATTACTCTTTAAGTATATTTTCTTTTGTTCATATAAATAGATTCTATCATGTATGGGATTGTGGTTCGACGCTGCTGCAGCAGTATGTTTCAGATTTTGGTTGGATTATTTTTCCTTGCCTCTTTCTGTAATACAAATGCTTTTTTCATTTTCTTTAACCTTTCAGATTTCAGAATCCCTACCTCTCATGTTTATGCATTAAGATTGTGCAGAAAAGATACATGTTTATCAAATGTGTGTCTTGTTTTGACTTTAGCATTCCTCTCATGATGAGAGCTTAAGCACTAATTAGAGTCCAATTATTTCATCCTGATCTCCTTTAGCTTGTGTTTTTCAGATGCAGTCATGGTGTCTATATTTAGAAGAGGAAAATCTGTGCAGTTGCCAAAACACGGCATGGCTGCTGTGTCGGCGTGTGTTGGTGCTGTGAAATTGTACGCTGCATTTTCAAACGTGATGATCTGAGTAATGAACAAGAAACTGCTCAGTAGACAGTTGTCTTGCAGGGAATCTTTGAATCTCACTGTATGTGGAAAAACCTGCATGATTTCTCTGTGCTTGCTTTCATCTAATACATTCTAACTCAAAACAAGAATTATGTCAAAGCCTAAAAGAGTCTAAATGTAACATAGAAATGCCTTCATATAATGCTTTTTATCTCACACTGCAAAAATGGAGTCTTAGGGAAGTAAAAATACTTTTATTTTGAGAAAAATTGTCTTATACAAGAAACATCATCTTACCAAGAAAGATTTTCAACAACAAAATAATCTTTCAGAACAAAGGTTTTAGTGATTAGACTTTCTTTCTTAAAATAATGGCAAGACCATTTTTCTCTCCCCAATGACAGATTTACTTTCACCCTTTTAAAGAAAATCTCTCAAGTTATATTTTGTTTTACTTATTTCTAGGGGATCTGTTTTTGCCGTGCAGATATTAAAAAAAGAAAAATAAGAAAGGATTATTTTGTTCAAAAACTGAAGACACATTTACCGGAATAGAAAGGAATTTCTTTTTTTTTAACTTAAAACCTTTAAGAAAGAATTATAACACACCTGAAACTAATGTTATAGGAGCATTTCTGTGCACAGGTAAGGATAAATTACACCTACATGTTTGTGGCAGAAAAGGCTGAAGCATTAAATATTTCAGTTTCTGGGCAGGTTTTGCTTGCTGGACTCTAAGTTGTTATGCTGTCATGACATTGTCAGTTAAAGGCTAAAGAATGCTTGGAGGAAGGGAAACGCCTTTAAATCAAACACTAGTGTGCTATTTCACAAGTCTAAAACAGCTGCAAATAAAACAAATCCAAGGCTTATTTTGGATCAAATTTAGCAACATGGGCAATTAATAAGTATTTTTTCAAAATAACAAACAAAACATTAATGTTTAAATGGCCAAGTCAAATACAAAAAAGGCATCATAGTAGACAGTTTTATCTAATTGTACTGGTTAGAAACTAAAATTATCTTGATTGTTGGAAATAATGCAAAATTATAAAAATACCTGCTTGCGGCAGATTGGACAGATTAGTTGGATACATTTGCTATAGATTCAATGTTTAGCTGAATCAGGCTTAAAGGGCAAAAGCGCTCATGGGAAATTATAGAGGCTTTCCGCTGCAGAAGCAGGAAAAATGTTTGACTAAAATTAACAGATTTGCTTAGTAAAGAACTGAAATCTTATTGAACAGAAGAGAGCTGAGACTGTGGTCTATTTGTTTTTGTGTTGCCTCACAGTGAAGTGATGGATAAGGCTGTTAACATTTTGAAATGCTTACACTTAACATTGTGAGCACACAGAAATGGAGAAGCGTATTTCATCAGATGTGCATCAAATCCTGTGTCAAGATAAATGAGTATTTAGTAATGTCTACAATCAGTCCTAAGTATAAAAAAACACATTAACATTAGTTGAGGCTTGTAGAAACATAATGTGCAAGTCACGTAGTATTGACGGCTATAATGAACTGCTTAAAGTCCATTTTTTACTCATCTATAATGTGTGTGGACCTCATTGCATCTTCCATAGAAACAAACACATTAAAACAGTCTTTTGTCAAACACAATCATGAGGCCACATGTTTTTTGGTGGGCTTTTTTTTAACTCCTGATTAACCTCAACTTGTATTTCTGCAATGATTCTGTTGAGCTGATTGTGTTCATTTTTGCCCCCTAACTGTTGCAACCTCATTTTATAAGACCTGAATGCTGTCTGAATATACATATTTGTTTTTATTTAGCATGAAAATGTATGACACAAGGTCTCAAAATGCATTGCAGTGCTACAAACTAAAATACTCTTTTCTCATGACTTTTGGGTTACTTTAAGGGAATTGTGTTCACACTGTGATTTGGGCTGTTGCCTCATACCAAGAAAACTTTCTCTTTGAATCTTGTCTGCAGTGCTTCTGTGGGAAGTTTGATTTCTCCCTAAGCTTTCATCTTCAATCCAAAGACAAAGATGATGGCGGTATTAAATTCTGTCATTGCATGTGTTTTTCTTTTCTTTTTATACCAATGTCTTTGCATATTTCATCAGCATAAACACAATAAATGTAACAAATGCATCATTACGGCTTCATCTAACTAAAGTTTCTCTCCATACTCAGAAACATCTCTGATCCTCTCTGGCTGGTCATTCCTTCAACTTACAATCTCAATTTGCTTTGTTCAGTTGTAGAGCTTCGATCACCTCCAGACTTCCTGCTGCTTGATTCTGCCTTTCATGGTCAGCAGGCATTTACTTCCATTATTTTTTCTCTCATCTCATTTTTTTCTCATATTTTATACTATACTGCCAATGTTTGAATCTTATGTCTCTTGATCATCGTCACTTGTCATAATGACTTATTAGTTTATCTTAATTCTTTGTGGGGTTTACTATTTTAACTTATTGGTTGTTGTTTTTGCTCTAAATTCTAAATAGTTTATTTTAAATGTTATAATGTATTCGAAATCTCTAACCATGTTGGAGCAAAGATTATTATTCAAAACTCACTGTATTTCAGTAATGTAGACCTAATTTAGACCTGTCAAGCAATGTCTGTGCTTTGCTGCTACTTTATTTTGCCATTGGTGCATGTCTCGTATCTTGTAAAAAATATGCTCTTCACTGGTTTGTCTATTGAAAAAATTGGTTAGCTGTTCCACTTAAAAAGTTACAGGACCAAGTCTGGTTCAAAACAATCCCAGACAAAGTCTAATCTGTAAAATAAGGGATTTTTATTGTCCTTGGATTGTGGAGAAGTCGATATGCACTTGACCTCCAAACAACAATTTACATTGTTTGGCAGAGTGCCAGTTTATTGGTCTAATGGTGGAGTGTCTGCTCTGAAACTAAGAAAGATTGTGGGTTTGAATCTGGAGTTGAATCAGATCTACAGTTCAAAAAAGTAGTTCCCTTCTTGACCCTCAGCATTTTGGGATGGATGACCACTAAAATGGCTCAAATTTCTCACAGTTAAGTGTATGACAACTATTAGAACTTTAACCATAAGACCCCACAGTCAAAAAAGTGCAACAACAAAGCATGCTTCTTGCTATCTGGTGTGGTTGGGCATGCTTTTTTTATTTTATTTTTTTTTATTTTTGGGTCTTGCAGTTTATCTGTTGTGCTGTGGATGTGAGCATCAGCTTAAGTGTTAAATCGATACATTTTACTCATTGTCAACGATATAAAGGCTGTAAGGAGATCTGAAGATGGAATGGATGAAGAGAGTGTAGTGTGAAGTGCACATCAAACCGGTGTGGTGATAAGATGAAATGCACCAAGTGAATCCAATTTTAATTTGTTTTATGTTTGTTTACAACACACTCACACATCTGCTTGAGCAACCTTCTGCAGAAAGTTTCCATGTATATTTTATAGAGATTAGTTCAACATGTACTTTAAATTGAAACATTATGAGAAAACCTCTCATCTCTAGTCCCAAAACCATTTTGGGACTTATTTAACTAACAAGACAGATTCTGGGCTCACTAAAAAATAGTCTAACCCCAACAGAAACCCCTTGAATCCGTGAAATAAAATGCAAGCCAATGCAAAGCCAGTGTGTGGGGTTTAATTCCTGAACTGTTTGTGTTAATGTAATTCAAAAATGGTTAGAAAAAAACTCCTGAAAGGGTTTAGGATTTCCTGATTTTTCACTACAAATTGCAGTTCTCACAACTGAATGACCCTGACAACTACCAAATGCTTTTTATCTTACTCAGTCGTTATTGCTAAATACAATTTAAAGAAGAAAAATGAGTAAATAAAGTAAAGGGTGCCAATATGCCTAAAGAAAAAGGCAGCAGCGCTGATCCTGGAGCCAAGAAAAGGCAGTCTGCCACCATGTCTGTTTGGCTGTAATATAAATGAACCACGTCCTATTCTGGGCAACAGTTCTTTTACATGAGCATGTTAACTCAGTTAACAAATGTGTTAGTCTATCTTGTCCATATCTAATTTAATTTTCAATGCAGCCTTTTTTTGTTCACTTTGGCAAAGAAATAAAAAACAAAGTCATCCATCATGATGCACAGCCACTGAATGAACCATCAACTAAGCAAGCAGACATTTCTTTCCTGTCGTGCCATAATTGTAAAGCTATGTAAAATAAAAGTTTTAATACATTTGTTTTGGGGTAAACTTTCATTACTGAATTTACTGTTGTCTTTCCAAATTTTAGCAAAGCACACATCCTGAGTCGAGTGGATTTGTCAATTTTCTTAAACACAAACAAGATTAAACTCATTTAAATAATGAGGTTTATAAGTTTGCACAGAAATATCTGTGAAATGCTTGAATCTGGCATTCAGCATTTTAGATTAGCTAAAGACAACTTTACTCATATATTATCATTTTAGTTTGGGTTTTTTTTAAATCGTTGTCGCCTTTTTCTGATTCTGTGCTTGCACGTTTCCTAAAAAAGAAAAAAAAATTACCAGTATAGCAAGAATCTGTTAGAATGTTTGTTCCACCTCTATAATTGCTAAGGAAAAAGACAATAATGAGCAGAAAGGAGACTAACTACACCCATTCCCTTCTCTGTATTTAAACCCCTGTGATGCCCGTCAGATGATTATGAATTAAAGGAAAGGGTGATGGGATACAAGGTATCAGGATGTGGATGTAGAGAATGAGACATCCCTCGTGTGTTTCAAACATTAGTTTCTGTGGTTTCATGCAGAACAATAACGAATGTGTTTTTTTTTTTTCAGAAATCGCAGCCAAACAGGAAAACAGAAGGACTACCTCAATAAACCACTCGTGGCTGATGTTAAAAAAAGCACCTAAAACAGTCATAGCTGGAAACTCTCCTTGTTAATTATGGCCTGCTTGTTCCTTTTTCTACTTGTTAGTTTGTAAAGATGACACATGCTAATTGTAACAAACAACCAGAGACTCCCCCCGAAGAACCTCTTTGCTCTTAAAACTAACAGTTTTTGCACAAAATGTTAGGTATAAATAAAGAGTTAAGCTGTTTTACTCTCAGATGAAAACCAGTGATCAAATATTAGAAGTTTTAAAACGTGAGTCACAACAGATACTTGTACAGCCATCTGTCTGAATCTGCAGCATCTGTTGTTCCATTTTCCATCTTACCTTCACTTGATAAGTTATTTATACGGAATTAACAATTTTTGTTTTAAATTTGATCTTCTTTCAGCTGCTTTTTTTTTTTATTTAATTGGTATACTGTCTGCTTTAATTTCTGAACTTGTGACAGTGTTGCAGGTCTGTGCCTCTCCTCCTGGCATCTTAACATATTTCCATAGAATTAGGTTTGGCTTGTTTTTGGTTGAAGTACCAGCTGTGGTTTCTGTGGCTTCCTATATAATATGCTCAGGATATTCCCCATGCTCCAAGACCTGGCTGCTTTTATCATCAATGCTTTGTTAACATCATTAAATATGCAGAATGTATTGTTGTTCTCTATTCCAATTAAAAAAAAAGCTCTTGTGGTGCAAAAGAAGCAAGTGTCTTGACTTAATGTGCTTGTACTATATGTCACATGCCCTCTGGGATGACTAATAATAACAAGAGAGGAAGGAGATTCTTGGAAACACAGTGTTTCCACAAGAGCACTTGTCAAGAGTCGTGAATTGTCACCGTGAAGGAGCATAGAAATGCATCAATTAACCTTTCCTTCCAGAAATTTGAAACTGTTGTAAATCTAAATGACATGGCTAAATAAATGCTGTTACGAGGCAAAACGTTAGCATCCTTTCACACACTTCTGCATCCATACCTGGCGTCACTGGAGGCGAGGCACGACAAGGCGAGACAGACGGTCAGATCATACTATTACGACTGCTCAAAGATTGAATGCCAGCCAGCTTTTTGTATTACCTTTGCATGTGGTAACCATAGAGATAAGTTTCCCCTCATTGTCTGAAAATAAAAAATGTGTCTTTACATTAAGGGGCAGAGTCCAGTAAATAAAGGAAAATGAAGCAAACACTCTGGGTTAAACTACTGACCAAAATACAGGTTCTAGACATTCTTCTTAAAAGCACAGGCACCACAAAGATATTTAAGGATACAGACAGGAGGAAACAGTTGGGCGCAAACACCAAGAACCAATCATGAGATGAATAGCACTATTTAGACAAGAATGTGAGGTTGAAAATACCCCAAAGTTCTCTTTTCCTTCTATTATTTATATACACTTTGCTCAAGTTAAAACTGAAGCTTCAATAAGGTATTAAAATCAGCAGCTTGTATTTTTGAGTTTTTACCATTGACGGAATAAAAGACATGGAATGAGCGAGTGTGACATCATCCATAGAAAATGACTTACTTCAGGCTCTAATGAAATGAAGTCGATTCAGTTGCTATTTTTCAAATTCAAATTCAAATTTTGTTTTATTTATATAGCACCTTTCATGATGAGAAAGACAGCTCAAGGTGTTGTACATAAAAACAAAAACAAATGCAATAAAATACATTAAATTAGCCCGACGCAATACAATACACAAAGACAAACACCAGTGGAGGATGAATAAATAAATAAAATAAAGAGAAACCAGAAGGCGCCGTCTGCCCTGTCCTCCTATTGGCAGGGGTGTCAGTATAGACCCAAACACCCCAGCGGAGGGTGAGAAAACACTCGTAAACAGTCTAACCTTCAGCAGGCCTGCACCTGAGGACCTAAGGGCTCTAGGAGGTTCATGGGTTAAAAGTGACACAGTAGCCGGCATGTTGGAGCCAGATGATGTCAGTAAGCAGTGATTGGCTCGGGTCGGTCTCATTGTTCTATGGCAACCAGGAAAATGCTTGTTGGAAGTCAACATCCTACCACTTAATAATTTGCACAATAAAAAATATATAAGGATTAGCAAGAACATGTTAAAAACAGAATACAAGTGGTTATTCTGATAAGTATAATGACTAAGAAATATCTATATATTTATCTATAAAAGCCTGTGAGATTTTGTTTTATTGGGGCCAGCGTACTGGTGGAATCAGTCAGTTCTAATTCACACTCACTGGCTTTAATGTAAAGCTGTAGATTTGACAAATTTTTGTATTTGAATCAAAAAGTATTAAAACATTTCCTTTTGGCAAAACCACAAGATTATTAAATGATGGTGTTTAAAACCTAAGCAACTAAAAAAAAAGAAAAAGGAAACCGAACAAACTTAACATTTACTTGATGCTTCTGTGAATAAAAAAAACAAACACTTTGAGCTCACGGCTTGTTCTATCTGCTTACTATCATTTAAGTTACTAAAATAAATAATGATAAAAATGCTGAAAAGTAAAAAGAATTACGAGCATGTGCTTGACCCAATAAAAAGAAGAAACCCCTAACTTTTAAAAATTTAGAATGATCTCTTAATGTAAGTACTTTTTCAACTTTTTTGACATCTGGATTTTCATAACCAAAGTATATCCATCCATCCATCCATCCATCCAACCATCCATCCAACCATCCATCCATCCATCCATCCATCCATCCATCCATCCATCCATCCATCCTACCATCCAACCATCCATCCATCCATCCATCCATCCATCCATCCATCCATTTACTTATGCTCATCTGGAACTGAGTCATAGTGGGAGCAATCTAAGGGTGTATTTAGACTGGAAACATCATTTGGTTCTGACAGAGTCTACTTACCGGTAATTTGGTCTTGATTGAGTCCTGAACCTTGTGTTTGGTCTGTTTTCAGACTGCCTTTCAACTGGACATTTCTGCATCATAACAAAGCTTGTAAACAAAACGACCTGACTAAAGATCTCTTGAGTCATTGGCCAGAAATTAGAAAGGAGGCTTGAGGCATCGGAGAAAGAACAATGGAAGTTTTTCGCTTTGCAGTCCTTGTCGGGATAGTTCACTTTTTCAAATTTTTTATTTTGCTGACTAGTTTTGAGTCTCTATGTCAACACTAGGCTCAACACCTTTTACTTAAACTTTAGTCCAGCAGAGGAATGCTCCATGGCTGTTCTTGAGGAGACGGCTAAGAACCTATGCTGATAAGTGTTTATGATAATGTCAGGAAATCAGTGTGAGAAGCAAAGTGAATCACATGTCTGCATTTATGAACTTTTGTAAGAAGGACTATAACTTTTACGCTAATAAAATCTATTAAAGATACATGCACATATCAAAGACATATAATCATATTAGTGGCATAGGGGTATGTTTTTGGAATTTATATAATTTAGTGGAAAATATAGAGCATGTTTAAAGTATGAGAAGGCAGAAAACGCAGACTGTAATGGATTGATTAGAAATACAGTGAAAATGTCAGAGCTGTGGAGGTTTTGTGAAGGTTGTAAACAGATTTTTCTCAAGGCAATTCTGATACTTGTTATAAAAAAAAAATGTTAATAAATTGATTTACTTAGGAATTAGTAAAAACCAAATATCCTAACCTGAAACAACACATTTTGATAAATATGATGAAATGAAGGCACGAGTAGATGTGATTATTAACATATAATTTGCTGCCTGTGCATTTTAAGGATGATCTGGCTTCATCATAAAGTTCTTGTGATGTTTGAGGTTTCTGAAACCAAACAAAGAGCAAAAATCCCTCCCACCCATGTTCTCACTCTGCCTTTACTAGAGCGTAGGCTGAAAGCAGTGCACAGGTTCCATGCTGTAAAACCCTGGGAGACCACATCTACTCACCCACTGGAAATGGTTCGATGTCTAGTGACTCAGTATGTTGTACTTTGGTTAAGTAATGTGTTCTCACTAGTCTAAGACTTGGCAGTTTGTTAAGCTTTTGGGTTTCACTTAATCTGTAAAAGAGGAAACTTCAGAGATTGTTGCATGGAAACAGGATCAAGGCAGCACACAAGCCTGCTTCTCTCTATTAAGTGTAAACTAAAAAAAATGAATCTAAAGACCTTAAAGTCCCACTCCGCTCTTTTAATGATATGTTTATAAAAGCGTTCTCAGTTTTTTAACCAAAGTTGTTTTTCTCGTCACACCTTTTTTCTGTACTGCGGCGGTAGTTCATTTGAAACTCGCCTTTTAGTCGTGGGCAGGATCATTGACATACAGTAAACCCCCCTTACTCTCCCTGTTACAGAGCTCTCTGTTTATATGCTCTCCCGCTACCTTACAGCCCCTGACACTCCCAGCCTAACATTATCAGTGCAACAAAAATGGTGAACAGTATTGGAGCAATCCAGCCGTGCAATTTTGAGCTAGATCTAGACGAGGAAAATGAAGATGTACACAAATCTATTTGTCTACAAGTGGATGCATCAGAATGGAGCACCTGGCCCGCCTGGTGTATTTTTCATGCAACAAATATGTTGTTTTTCCAAAGACATTTTTTGTCTGCTCCTGATTAACCACAATTTGAAAAAGAAATACTATGTAATGCAATTTTTAAGCTTATTTTCGTTATCTTTGTCTTCTATCATCCGAAAAATGAAACCAAAAAATGATTAAAAAATGCCCAAAATAGAATTTTTGTGGAGTTCTTTTTACATTTGGCAATGCACAAAAGCACACACACACACACACACACACACACACACACACACACGAAGTCTGGTTTGTTTCAAAAACCCCACCAAAGAGAAGATTGATGTGTATTTATACATCTTGAGGTCTGACTGTTGAAGATGAATTTCATTCTCTTCTGATGAATGCAGTAATTTGCATTCAAACTTCCATTCAGCATCATTATGTCCATCATCTGATTTGCTGGGGCCGCATCCGCATTGGGCAGACCGACTGGCTTAATGACACTGACGTCCACATTTGCTCAAATTGCTCTTTCAGAATCTGATGGTTGCCTTCTCATTTCAATGCCATCCAGCCCTCAGCACACTCATTCTGTGCTGAGTGATGGGTGAGATGGAGAGCGTGTATGTTTCGGATCATGAGCAGAGAACAAGCCAGTCTGCTGAATATTGCTCATCGATCAAAAATCATTGGAATGCCAGAACCTGTCTTGGATGTGCAGTCCATAAGGTGGAAGTATAGAGGCAGGACCAGGAACCATAAAATTGAAAGCAACTGTATTTCTCAGTGAGGTAAGTTCTTGAGAATGTCAAATGGTGACAAAAAATAAGTGATTACATTTGGATTTTTCCATTCACCTCAGGGACTTTACAAATGGCTTGCAGCACCACATCAGCTCACTTTTTTTACACACTTGTGTCAAAAAAATCAACTTTAACAACTTCTTATGGAGCACCCAAATGATTTTTTAGTATTTCCAGGGCATTGTGTATTGGTTAATTCCCACACAGGTCAACTGAGACTACCGGTATGTTTCCACGTATTATAAAAATAAAATTATCTTGAGCTCAGTTGACATGAAATAATAATATGAATGCTGCCATAACTTGTCATGACTTGCATCCCTGCACACGCTAATGCCACACATGTTACAGTCAGCCAAAGTAATTAATGTTTGCATTTGAAACTTAGACAACAACAAAAAAGTACCCAGTCAAGTTACATGAAACTTTCAGAAGGGTTTGGGCTGAAAAAGAAAAAAATCTCTTTGTCTGCAGAAATGGAACATTTGCTATAAAATACAAGGGGCCATTTGTCTACTCAACCTTTTTTGTGTGTAATTCCATCGTCATGAGCACTTGTACAATGCTATTTTTTATGATAAAAAATTGCTACTGACATTCAAGTTGATAAATATAACTTGAATAATGACTGGAAATTGCCCCTAATGGCTATTTTGAAAGGGCTTAGCAATCACTAGGAGTGTAACGTTACATTCAAATCTCAATTTGGTTCGGTTCAGTATTTCATAGGGCTCGGTTTGATATATTTTCGGTATTATTTAGGTACAAAAAGGCAGAAAAGAATGTCTTGCAAAAGGCATTTGGTTTAATATAACAATAAAGAAATTAACCAATGTAGGTGATCTGCTATATAAAATAATAAAAATATGAATACAAATAAAATACAAATATAAAATAATACAACTATGAGCTGTCAAAAACTTTGGATACTTAACACTGGCCCGAAAAAAAAAACATTTTAACATGCAAATTTTTTTTTCTTGTAGACCCGATTTTTACGGTTGGGAGATGCCGTTTTAATTGCGTTAACAGATTGGATGTGTTATCTGTGGCGTATTCTATCTTCGGATAAGAATAAAATGTTGAAACACAGCATTGGACTCATCCAATTCTCTTTTCCTTTCATCCAAACAAATCCAAAGTGTTCCCACACAGGAGAGCATGTGGGGACTTCATATGACTTAAAAGAAATTAGAATTTTTTTTAAATCACATTCTACAAAACAAATAGAACAATGAAAGGCTTGTTACTGAAAAAAGATGATTCTGTAGTACACAACTGTTAGGTGTTTACCCAAATTTCTGCTCAAGTCCTAGCAAAGAGCTGTCCAAAGACCTACGCAACCTTATTGTTGCAAAACACACTGAAGGCATTGGTTACATCGCATTTTATAAACTTATGAAAGTTCATGAGTAACATTGGGGCCATCATCCGGAAGTGAAAGAAGCCTAGCATTACATAAACCGCCACGGCCAGGTGCTCCTCGCAGGATTTCCAGACAGAGGAGTCAGAAACAATCATCAGAAGGGTTTCCCAACATCCCAGACCAGTCTGGGAAGAGCTCAGAAGAACCTGAATCAGCAGTACCGTTGTTTTAAAGAAAACAATAATAATGTACTCAACCCCCCAGGGCCTCCATGCACGCACCCACGCAAGACTCCATTTTTGACGAAGAAGCAACGTTTAACTCGTTTGGAGTTTTTGCGACCAACATGGTCAGATGAGACCAAAATTGAACTCTTTGGATGTCATAAGACACAACATGTTTGGAGGAAAAATGGCACCGCACAACACCCCCAAAACACCATACCAACAGTCAAGTTTGGAGGTGGGAGCATCATGGCGTGGGGCTGTTTTTTAGCATGTGGTACTGGTCATATCATTGAAGGAATAATGACTGGAGAAAAGTATGGAGACATTCTTGATCAGAATCTGCTGTCATCTGCCAGGCTGCTGAAGATGAAAAGAGGGTGGATCTTTCAGCAAGACAACGATCCCAAGCACACAGCCAAGGTAACACTCAACTGGTTGAAGAAAAAGAAAAGAAAGCTGCTAGAATGGCCCAGTCAATCACCAGACTTGAATCCAATTGAAAATCTTTGGAAAGAACTGAAGATCCGGGTTCACAGAAGAGACCCCCGGAACCTTGAAGATTTGAAGGCAGTTTGTGTGGATGAATGGGCCAAAATCACACCTGAGCAATGGATTCCACTGGTTTCTCCATACAGGAGGCGTCTTGAAGCTGTAATCACCAACAAAGGTTTTTGCACTAAGTATTGAATAAATTTCAGTAAGCGTGTTCAATACTTATTCCCTGTGCCATTTCACTTTATTACACATAACTTCATTTATGGACATAAATGTTTGGATTTCTTTCTATGTGTGCATTACTTGGGTTGATGCCGACATCTGGTGAAAATTTCATGTCAATAGCTCAATTAGAAATATTGTGTTTTTTGAGAGAAATGTTGACGTGTTCAATACTTATTTTCCCCGCTATATATACTTTTTTTTTTTTTTTAGAAAATAGACAAACGAATCTTGTCTTTGAATTATGTCTTTGTAACATTAAGACAAATTAAAACCATGATTGGATCAATTTTAGAAAAAGCTGAACAAATCCCTTAACCCTGTCAGCATTACCAGCCAGAATTTTTTCTGATTGCTTTTGTCAAAGTGGATATTGTGCTTCATTTATGAAAATTCCAACAGAGCTGCCAAACATGATTTTGCCATAGAAAATAAACATCATTGCTCAGAGGTAAATTGCCTTTTGGGTTTGCATTAAAACAGAGAACAGACTCATGAAAGGAGATAGAATAAGTAAGAAACAGGTAAAAATAAAAGTTACAAATGATCATGTTGAATTAGTTCACCGCAATCCTTTGAGATGAGCTAAATCTCTATACAGGAATATCACACTTTTTGGCCCTTATCCATGCACAAGAATCCAAACAAATGATTGCACCAAACATCTACTTTCTTTTTCTCATAGTCCAAGTGGACAGAAGTACACTGTCTAATGATTTTGAAAACAACAGATATGTATTCGGCTGTACTCTAGTCCAATTATTTTTCTGCAAAGAAAGTAACAGAAAGTTGAGTGCTGAACATCAGAATAGTTAGGTTTCAAAGTCTGCTAGCAAACTAGGGTGCTGGTTTCTTCTTTTTGAATGGAGCAGTGTTCAGTCCCTTCATCATCATCACCAGGCGTGCACAAGCGATGTTTCCAGTGAAAAAAAAAATCCTATTTCAAAAGTCAGGGATAAAACAGTTCAAAGAACACATGTTAACCCTGTTTGATTTATTGAAAACATTTCTGAGAAAGAAAAATAAAAAAAAACAAACACTATAGCAATGTACAAAAACCTGGTCTTTTTCTTGCTATTTCAGTTTTTCAAATCCAGATTAAAGATCCATTCATCAATATTTTACAGTTTATTTAAGTGAAGGTCACTGCATAAAGATGCTCAGATCTTCTTTTTGTCAGCTACCATATCCAGAACCTAATGGAGGATACTAATACCCAAGCCAGGAGAGACTTTTATGCATGGCTGTATCTGCGTGTGATGACGTGAAAGAAAGATGTGTATGTATTCTCACCAAATGTCCTAACAACCTCAGCTGGCTTCTCCTGACTGAGATGAGCAAATCTACAATCAGTTTCCACATGACTGAACTTTGGCCAAGCTTCAATATATGTAAAATGGTATCATAGCTCCCCTTTTTTTATACAAAACAATTCCCCCATTACTATGACCGAGGGTTTGACCACCAAGGCCTTTGACTGTTCTCCAAGCCACATGACACCAGCCCAGAGGAGCTCTCCTGCAGACGGTGGGTCCACAGGGGACCCAGGTGTTCCAGGCATGTCTCACCAGGCAGAGACCCACCAAGGAAGAGCCAGAGGGGAGACTACATCTCCTGGCTGGTCTGGAAACACCTCTGGAGTTCTATGGAGGTGGAGGAAGTGGCTGGGAAGAGGAAAGACCCGGCATATCTATTTGAACCACTTCCCTGCTCCTAATGAATGGTGTGATGGATGGATGAGAGACAAGATCTTTATATGTGAAAACAATGATTTCAATCAGCCTGCCTGGATATTTAAAGCTCTATGAGGGCTTTAAATACCTATAGATGCTAATTATTATGGGTGTCTTTTTCAACTATACAACCTGTTTATACCCTTCATTTATGACCATGTCATTGCTGCATTCAGTAACTAGTTTATCTAATAATGGCCAGACTAAGAAAGTCTTTCTAATGTGCCAATTTTTCTGAATGACAAAATTAGTATGACTGACTTCTCTCAAGTTATAGTTTTACATTTGAAACTTATGGTGTGATTAAAAAAAAATCTAAACTCCCAGAAAGGAACAGAGTTAATTATGATTTTTTGTGATATACGTTGATGCAGTGACTCCTTTTCCGGATGTGGGATTGCCATGAATCATTTTTCAGTGACTGAAACATAAAGGATGCTTACAATAGATTGCTGCCTAAATCGACAGGCAGACGGAAAGCTGAAACAATGGCAATCACAGAAATCAATAGTTGTAATTTAGATAAAAAGAGGTGGCAAGTTATGTTGAGTAGAAAACACAGAGGATTCAACTCAGCTGTACCAAACTGTTGGTCTGGGTCTGCACAATGCATATAGTAGGACAGCGTGTTGCTTTTGCTGCTTGTTTTTGGGAAGCTGAGTAGCTTGAGTTTTCCATTCTGCTGTTTGTTCCCAAAAAGAACTTAAAACTCCTCATCTCGTCACCCTTATTGATAGAAGCGAAGTAGGAGGCAACATTGTTGGCTCTCTTGGTGCACAGATGTTCACACATTATTTTCCAAAAAAGTGAGGGGATCTGTCATCCAATCCAACACACACATATAGATGATTAAGGCACATGTGTGTAAAGCTCACTGCTGCATGTGCACACACTAGGTGCCGCAGTACACAGTAACCTTAGCAACGGGAGTATGTTTGTTCATTTCCCCCTCCTTTTACACTCTTTTTCTTTAGACTAACTGTCACAAATCAAACAAAAATAACATTTTCCTTGAGATGTCCTCCAACCATGATTTATACCGGCTTCATTCTGGTCAGGGTCACATGAGGAAGAGCTCTTCCAGCTGTCGTCTGGAGAGAAACGGGCTAAAACCTGATCAGATCACTTTTCCATCACAGCCCCATTCACCAGTAAATGACAAAACCAACCATGCATGCACGCCCCTATGGCAGATTAGGAATCAGCGATCATCCCAATGTAAATGTTTCAGAGTGTGAGACTGCCAGATAATACTGAAACTCCAAATTCTTAAAAGAAATATCGATGACCTTTTAAGATGTAAAAAATTGTTTTCTTTAATTAAATATTTTGTGCTTAAGTTATTTTAAAAAATGGTCATTAAGGAGTTTTGTAAGTTAATTAAAAAGTATAGTTACATGCAAATCTAATCCATCCAATCAGCATGATCTTTTTTTTATTTTTTTTTTAGATTTTAATTTCCCAAATTGCAAAGGCACAAGACTAAAGACTGGTTATACATTTTCTTTACTGCAATGAAAAGAAAAGTTAATGAAAACTAACAAAAAACATATGATTTTACTACTTTATTTGTCCCACATATTTAAAAAAAATCATGCAAAGGAAAAGGACTTCAGCCCAAAGGAAAAGATGTTGCAAAAACACTTTAAGAAAACGTGTTTACCGGCATTTATTCATTTTTATCTTAAAGTTAATCCAAAACAGCTATTTTCTTTGGGATTTGATTGGCCTCTATACTATGTCACTGTACAATTAAAATCAATACATTGAGCTGTGTTTTGTTGTTCATTTCTTTGGTTTGTGATATTGTTTTCTTTTCTTAAATCCTGCTCATTACAAATGCTCAAAATGAATGGAGTTCTTATGCTTGCAGCTTAATAAACCACCCATTAATAACTTCTAAATGTAGCGGCTTTATGGCTCTTTCCTTTTATAAAAACAAAAGACGATGAAAGAAACCTCATTAAACTCGATTTAATGAGAGTGATCCATGCCAAGGCTAACAAGTTTGTCTTTATAAGTCTGTGTTTAATGCACAAATGGGTTAAACAGGCTTGTCTGTTTAAATCTGATTTTGTTGTGGTATTAAGATGGTCAGTAGAGCCTAATATTCATTTTACTTAACATGTGTTTCATGAAGCTAAAAAATTGTAGCACTTGAGTGATTCTTTTCTGATAAGGATGATTGTATTGCTCTTGTGGTCACACAGTCTGCCAATTCTGATGAGACTGCTATTGAAGTACTGATTTAAAAAACAAACCACAGAAAAAACACATTTGTTTCCACAAATTGTCCCTTTTAGACTGACTTCTACAAGCAGCTACAAACAAATTGACAGCTGTGAGCATAAAAGCAAAGAAACTGTTGAGATCTTTCACATGATTGAAAATGTTCTAGACTTCTAACTGCCACAAGAAGTCAGTTCAGTACTTGAAGAGACATTTTTGACAGATCGATCTAATAATTAATTTCTCCTTTGTCCAAGCTGTTTTACTCATGAGAGACAGGTTTTTGTGAGATTAGGGGCGTTATAGGTGTGACACTTGAGACAAACTGGTTAATTCCATTGTGTTTATGTAATAACTTTGTCAATAGCATGTGACAACATAGTCAAGTTTGCCAAGTAATTATTCTGTCATTCTGTAATGTTGGTACCAAACAGTAACGTTATCATTTTATGCGATTATTAAAAATGACCAGGTACTAAAGAGCAACCGTGCACATGTAACAGAAACTGGCAGCTGCTGTCGCTTCTTTCTAACCCTAAATGGTCAGAAATAAATGCTAGAAGGCTTGGGGAAAAAAAGCTTGATATGACAACTAAACTGCCAAGATTATAACTACATGTTTTTATCCGCCGTGGCACATACGACAGTTTTCTTTGGGGAAAAATCCCCCTTTCAAGATGACACACGGTGAGAAACGTTTAATATCCCATGCTTAAACGCTTGACAGTAAGTGCACCATTTTGGCTACCCGGAGATGTAGATGTAAAATGAATTAAAGCCTGAGCTCATACTGCAGTAAAACTGAAAAAGCTACCTTTCTTGATGGCACTTCTTGAAGGTGTGATGGATTATACCAGTGCCCTCAGCCGTGCAAAAGTAGGTATACAGAAATATTTATTTTAATTAAAACTGCCACAAACAAAGTCACACTGTTACATTCTTAACAAAAATGAAGAAGCTCAATAGTTGTTACTAATGTATGTCTTGGCAATGTTACAATAAAATTGTCTCTGAAAGCACAAAATGATGCATCCAATTTAAGTGGCAGGTCATGTCACCTAGAAGGACAGCTGTGGATTAAATGTAAATGCAATGTGCTTTTTCAGTATAAATTCACTAAAGCGCTTTGAGAACGATTAAATGTTCTTGGGTGACTTTTTTTTAGCTCCAATAACACAGAAAAACTCTAAAAGAGCGTGTAAGTACATGCTTCCTCATCACCTTTTAGAGGAGTGTGAGACCTCAAGCCATCCTTCCTTAAGACATCTTTTTTTTTCTTTTGACCCAAATGCTCACTGACCAATAGTGAAAAAAAAAAAGTAAATTTAGCTCCTTTAGATATATAGATAGCTGCTGTGCTTTTGGCAGATATCAGCAGAGAAATAAAGGGTGCACAGCTGAAATGTCCCCATTTGTGGTCATTATGTATAGTACTGCAGGATGTATTTGGACAGAACGTGCACTCTGTAAGATTCTTCATTTTTGTTTTCCTTTAAGGGTTCAGAAAAAAGGCTAGGCAGTGTAAACCTGCTGCTCTAGAGGAGCTGCTTTTTCACTAATAATATCAAATGTTCACAACAATTTTAATTAAATAAAACTTTATAAATGAATTTAAGGTTGCAAAGAAATTTCTGGAGTTTAAAACAGAGCAACTAATAAAGTTATTGTAGGTTTTGACATATGAAACATAGGTCTACGAGAAAAATCATCTAACAAAAAGGCAAAACTTGTAGGGATTCGGTGGTTTGGTTTGGTTGTTCTTGGTCATGTTTTTGGTTTTCTTTTTGTCAGTCACACTCGTTTTAGGTTCATGATCCACAGCTGTCTTCAGTTCAGTTATTGTCCTCAGCCTATTTACGTGTCTTGTTTCTGTTCATCCTTGTCAGATCATCTGCTCTTTTCTACTTTGACACCTTTTTGTTGCTCCCCAGGATTTTTTCATTTTTCAGTTTGTTTATTAAATGTTTTATTTTCTTTCACCAAGCCTGGTCTCCTGCATTTTGGGTCCTCCACTGCCAGTTCCTGAAAGACAATAAGAACTCAAGAACCCATACTGTGTGAAGGGTCAAATTGTTCCAGGAGCTAAGATACTTCCCCAATTCATCCATCCATCCATCGTCCTCCACTTATCCGGGACCAGGTCGCGGGGGCAGCAGTCTAAGCAGAGATGCCCAGACTTCCCTCGCCCCAGCCACTTCCTCCTGCTCCTCTGGGGGGACCCCGAGGCGTTCCCAGGCCAGCCAGAAGACATGGTCTCTCCAGCGTGTTCTGGATCTTCCCCAGGATCTTCACCTAGTGGAACATGCCCGGAACACCTCCCCAGGGAGGCGTCCAGGAGGCATCCGGACTAGATGCCTGAGCTACCTCATCTGGCTCCTTTCTGTGTTTGTCTGTGGAGGAGAAGCGGTTCTACTCCGAGCTCTTTGCCGGTGACCGAGCTTCTCACCCTATCTCTAAGGGAGCTCATTTCAGCCGCTTGTATTCGGGACCTCGTTCTTTCGGTCATGACCCATAGCTCATGACCATAGGTGAGTATTGGAACGAAGATCAACCAGTAAATTGAGAGCTTTGCTTTTTGGCTCAGCTCTCTCTTCACCACAACGGACCGATAGAGCGACTGCATAACTACGGACGCCACCCCGATCCGCCTGTCAATCTCACGCTTCAGTCTTCCCTCACTCTACTAAAAGACCCCAAGGTATTTAAACTCCTCCACCTGGGGCAGGGAAACTCCACCCACCGAGAGATGGCAAATTACCTTTCTCCGGTCAAGAACCATGGCCTCAGATTAGCTGGGCTGACCCTCATCCCAGCCGCTTCACACTCGGCCGCAAACTGCCCCAATGCACGCTGGAGGTCCTGGCTCGATGAATCCAGCAGGACAACATCATCTGCAAAAAGCAGAGAGGAAATCCTGTGGTCCCCAAACCAGACCCCTTCCGGCAACTGGCTGCACCTAGAAATTCTGTCCATGAAAACTATGAACAGAACCGGTGATAAAGGGCAGCCCTGCCGGAGTCCAACATGGACCGGTAACAGGGCTGACTTACTGCCGGCTATGTGAACCAAGCTCCTACTCTGGTCATACAGAGACCGGACAGCCCTCAGTAAGGCTCCCCGGACCCAATACTCCCAGAGCACTCCCCACAGGATGCCATGGAGGATGCGGTCGAACGCCTTCTCCAAATCCATAAAACACATATGGACTGGATGAGCGAACTCCCACGATCCCTCCAGCACCCTAGATAGGGTGTAGAGCTGGTCCAATGTTCCACGACCACGACGGAAACCGCACTGTTGTTCCTGAATCCGAGGTTTGACTATCGGACGGACTGTCCTCTCCAGTACCCTAAATCAATGCATAGAAAATCACTAAAAAGCATAAAAAGCTGGTTAGAAACTGTGAATAAGAAGAGAAGGTAAATGTTTAAATTCTTGAGTGGAGCCCAGACCGAATTGAAAGAAGTATCAGAGAAGGCAACACAAACTACAAACTGAAACACCTGTGTTCTACTTTATAAGTTAAACCACAACATCAAAGTCTATAAAGTCTAAAGTTGAATAAAATCTAAGTAATAAACTCATCAATTTTAGAATGAATCACCATGGCAACTGGAGAAGATGGAAGCCAATTACATTGATGCTACATTCACTCCAGGCATGGGTTACATGTTCAAAAATGCGCTGTACTCGGGTTCCTAGCATAGAGTGTTTACACTGGACTGCTGCTATACGATACTATACCTACAGTTTGAAGAGGCTAGGTGCGAAATGTCAAAGCTGTGTAACTCTCGTGAATCTTGCTCCAGGCTTTTTTTTTTTACCGTTCTATTCTGGCATTTGAAAGACATGTGTTGCCGAGGCGTGGATGTAGCATCTGAAAGGTCCTAAATGTTTCTCCCAAATTATAAAATACATGTATGTCTTCCCAATGAAATCCCTAATTTTAAAAGTGTTGCTTCTCAAGTCTTACTGTTAAATAAAAGTCTAAAAAGCAGAACTTTAAGAAGAAAAGTAGAAGGAAGACATAAGCACAAGGCCCTGAGTGGCATGTACCATTTCTTTCTACCAAGGGCTGTAAAGGGTTGGCAGACACAAATGGAGCACTTATCATAGTAGCACAAGAACTAGCTTAGAGCAATGGAGGGTAAAGCCTACCACACCAGACAAGACTCCAGGGGAAGCATGCATTTGTTTATATTTCACATACACAGTAGTCATGTGCAACTGTGGGATTTGGAAACTATATTACCAACAATTATCCATCTCCAGTTTTTATTTATTTTTAATCATATTAAGCTGTTTAAGCTCAAGAGAAAAGCTTACAGACCTTTGAAGGCCACAAAGTCAAGCAATTTGATCAGAAAAATGATTTTGATTAGATAACAAGCAAGCTAGTAGAGATAATAAATATGTACCTGAGCGAAAAAAACATTACAGAAGCAACACGCTCCATAGCAACATGGCAGGTATCTGCCATTTAAAGTCTACAAAAGATACCCCCACCTAAAAAAAATTTAAATAAATGAGAATATGACTGCCTGTAGGGGATTGAACAAAACATACTTGAATGATTCTTTGTGGTGACAAAAACCCTGAACTACTTGGCCACAAGGGATGTAGGTGATGCTTTCCTGTGAAAAGATAGAGGCAGCTATGAAGGAAGGGAAGAAAAAGATGATGTAAGCAATACAGTCAGATAAAAACAGACAATGCAGCAGTTTTTTTTTTTTATTTTATTCTTTTTTGTTTTTTTGTTTTTGTTTCAGAAAACCAACTTGGGCAGGTTTTGATTAGGTTTGAATTGGTTATTCTGATGCATTTGAAATCTTCTTTTGGTTTTGGTGAGCTTATCCAAACAACGCTTTCAGAGGCGTCTGAAGAACTGAAGTGAACTGAACCACCATAAAATATGTGCAGTTCCAACAGCTGTTCATTTGTGAAAAATAAAAGCTCTCACTAGGAAAGGAGATAAATGCTCCAAAAAGGAAAATGTGCCCTTGGGTGCGGAAGCCGTCAACAGTCTTTCTCTTTGACACCAGAAGTGGTGGACAACAGCCTGCAGGTGGGAAACTCAGGTCTGTGCTAAAGAGTATCGAGCAGCTAAAGCACTATTATCTGTTCTCATTATTCTTTACCTGCTAACCCCTGGCCCTCTACCATTCACTTTCTCCCATCTATGTGGCACCTCTCATCACCCCCACTGGCCACTTTGCAGCACTGATGTGGGTCAGGTGTTAGGTGCCTGGGGATGGCTCTTGTTTATCACCCCAAACTGAGTTGAAGGGCATGTAAGACTCCATTGCAGTGGGCGGCTTTTTAATTTACAAGAACCTAGATTTCAAGCGTGCATATCCCTCGGGTCCTCAAAAAAAGATAGAGGGGATTTTCTGTTCAGGCTCGGGAGGCTGTGGGGGTTTCTGCTGTGATGCTTTAACCCTGTTTGCTTTGGTTGGGCAACTTGATAATCTGTAACCCTGGACCCTGATTTTAAGATTCCTGCCAGCATGCATCAGTTTGAAGAGGAGGACTTCCCTTGATCTTTATCCATTTATTCTGCTTTATTTAGTTTTTCCACCTACTATGGCCAAATCACTACCTTTGTCCTCTGTCAGCCTAAGCTCGAAAATAGACGAATGAAATAAGAAATAAAAATAGACTACAGGAGTTCAAATAAATACACTCTAACACTCATTTAACCTCAATGGTTACATTAAAAGTATCTTAGGTATACAACAGGAGAAAAAAAGGTTTGTTTACTGCCAGTACTTTGATCAAGGCATTTCCAACTATTCTGTGATTTGTGCTCTTCTTTAGGTTACCTTTATGCTCCTTCCTTTTTCTGCTCCTGATCTGAAAAGTCCACAGAGCACCCACAGCAAAGCCCACGTTAGTTCATCTTCAAGTAAACTGAGACCGCAGATTTTTGTTTAGCCCTCACCCAGAGTTCAGGTGAGCCTTTTGCACTTGTCAAACTGAAACAAATCGGCCATGAAATTGTATTTTGGTGCAGATATGACCTGTCAGTGTAAATATGCCTTAATTGAACCCTGCCACCATGCAAGTAGGCGAGAGAAACACAGATGACTGACAGTGACACCTAAAAAATGTCTTTATTAGACACAGCATCTAAAATAAACAGAGTGGCCCACATCACAAATATGAGCATGCATAAGGACAGAGTGCCAAAAGCATGAAAAAAAAAAAAACGCTCATTTTATTTTCTTTTTTTACATTTCAGAATAATAGCTCCTGAAAAAAATTAATCCTTGAAACGTTAAAAGAAGCTTTAAAAGACAAAAAAAAAATCTATCACAAAATGTTGCCTTACAATTAAGCTAACAAAAGATTGCAGAGAATTAGAAATAAATCTCTAAACAACAGATGATGTAACAGAGAGTGCAGCCCAAAGCTGTCATAAAGCTATCAGTGAGACTGCTAGAGTTTAAACTCTAAGTCTACAGCTTCAGCAAACTGGGGACTGTCACTAAGAAGAAACAGAAATGATGAAGGGGTGAGAGTGAGCAACCAGCTCGGATCCAATTAGAGGAGCAGTATTGAACGTTACTATGTGACTGTGAAAATCAGAGCCGACTGAATTGGTCTATCAGGCTAGGTATTTACAAAAAGTTTTTTTTTTTTTAGATAATTCAAACCTGTACTTATACAATCACTAAAAATGCACAAAAAAAACACATAAGATGTACTTAACTGGAAATTATATATTTGTATTTTTTTCCCTACAGAGAAACAAGTTTGGGACATAAAAGTCAGTGGAGCTAAATCAGCAATTCCATAGCATTTGCTATTATGAAGACACAATGCAAATCAACTGCTACTGAATGAATGCTCTCCCTGCGTCTTTTAAGAAGCTTTCATAAAAAACAGATCATTTTTAATTACCCAGTAGTCACTAAGAGAGAACGAGAGTAAAAAGAATCTAAAATATGTCACAACTCCCACGGATGCACCCAGGAGAGAAGGGGGCTTCTGAAAACCTGAGGGTTATATAATCACGATGTTGACAAAAAACTGGTGCGACTTAGAAAAAGGGTGACCAACATTCAGATTTAGAAGCCTTTGACAAGATTAGCCCGTCAATGTGTTTCTACTTAACTAAAAGAAAGAGACATGCACCCTATTAAGGGATCGGGCCACTTCATTGTTAAAAGACCTGCGAGAGAATAAGAAGGAGTGATAGGAAAGAGGAAAAAATGCAAGGAGGGAAGGCAGAGGGACAGAGGGGACATGCTACAAAGGGAGATGTCACTGCCAACTTGATGCTTTCATCGGAATAGCACGCCTGTTACATTTCACAGGAGGAGAGGGTGCTTGTTTGCTGTGCTGCAGAAGCAGCCTTCCTCCCGTTCTCTTGGGTTTTCTTGTACCTTGATGTGAAGCGCACCATCTGTTGAATCTCATAAAACCTAACAACAAGACTGCACAGTCATTCATAAATGCACAGCTTCAAAAGCACCCATTTTTTCTGTTTTGGTGGTGTGAAAAGTTACTAATGTAACAGTGTTGTGCGAAAACCACTTAAATATATCATACAAAAAGTTTATGATTGGCTCAAGCAGTAAGGTTCTGCAAAAATAAAAATATGTATTTTTTACTAGCACTGCTGCTTTGCATGCAGCAGCATGTTTACGCTTAGCTATTTACTTAAAAGAGGAAAAAAACTGGATACCTGATAAGCAAATTCAGCACACAAGAGCTAAATAAAAATAGAAAGTGTCCCCCAAAAATGGCCTGTGTTCTAAAAGCCATAGGTTGTGTCCAAATTCCTTCACTTCTCACTTCATAGTACACTATATAGTGCGTTTGCCATTTTGTAGTGCTGTCTGAATCCGCTATTCTAAAATTGAGTGTCCTAGAAATTTCCCTGAAGTCTCTGTGAAAAACCAGTGGGATTGACCACATTTAGACCACAATGCATTGCATTTGAACAATTTTTGCAAAATATATATCTAAATACATTTTTTAAAAAGAGCAACATTTTAATCTTCAACACAGTGGATTCATAAATAGTTGTCACAAAACACACATTAATTCGATTTTCAGTCCGTGAAATAGCTGAAGTCATATTCATCGTTTATTAAAAAAAAAATAAAAGTAGTGAGTAAGGTGTCTGAATTGCTTTTAAAATCCAGGGGACTACACAGTCTCACACTATATAGTTTTTTAGAAGTTAGGGATTAGGATGAGAGTTCAGACATAGTCATACTGTTTTCTCATCCAGTCCATGAAATGTTACTTTCATCAGAGGGAAAGGACTGTGCTATTTCAAAATAAATATACAAATAATAAAAATGTATGAGTGGGACGAACAGAGTCCTATAGGTATATTCTAAATATCTACTTGTTTGGGTCTTATTTACCCTTTTAAAGGTGAGCGAAATGGCTTTGAGACTATTTTAGTAACAAAGGGGTATTTCTGCATTTCAACTGTCAGCCACAGGTTTCCAGCTAAGCAACGTGGTCTGTTTTATTGCATTCAAAGTGTTGTTTCTCTGGAAAGTTGTGTGTATGCTCTCAAAAGAACACCAGCAGGATGCTATTGAGATGTCAAATGAATAGCATTATTCTGTATTTACTAGGGTTGTAACAATTCATTTTAACAGCACTTCAACTCCTATCATAATTTGTGTTTTTTGATCCGATTAAAAGTTGATATTGTCTCATTGTGAACAATCTGATTCCAACTGGTTCACTGACCTAAAATCAATCCAGGATATCTTTAGCCAAATTCTCAACCATTGTGACTCAGAGATAAATACACTCCTAGTACTTTCACACCTTTGTTGCCCTTTGTGCAACAAAAATGTGTATTATCTACCTTGTTTACACTTAGAATAGAACTTTATTGATCCTACATGGGGAAATTGATTAGTTATTCTCTGATCAGCTAATTCAGTAGATGTTGTAGTTTAGTTTGCGTATAGTTCAACATTTTTTAGCTGATTTTCCTTCCTTTCATGCAGAAATAACACACCAAATAGGGCACCATTGACTTGATGGATAGTTTTAACTAAACAGCTCACTCAAAAGGTTATTTAAATCTCAAACATCTGTTATTTTTTCTAACAAAATGTACTTTCTGCCAATATCAATTCCCTTGCGGCTGTTCCATAATTAGCTGTTTTAATGCAATTGAACTGACGCAAACCAAATTGATACATGCTCATTGCACTTGAATTTCAGACTAAAATGAGGCTTTAAATTGAACTGCCTTCTGCAGCACTGAGGACTTCAGCATGTGTGACAGATCCCACTGCGTCCACTGCTTGGCTTCGCTAAAAGACCTAATGTAAAACAATAAGGAAAAAATTTAATTTTCTTTTTTGTTTCAGCTTTGCTCATAACACTAATGCAAATTCTTATTGTAGCTTCATAATCTTCATTATTATTTTTTTTATTCCGGACTGCTAACTCCCATCTCTTTTCTGTTCTGTATTTTTAGTACATCTCAACATTAATTACTTTTCCATTTAGTCACAGAAACTGGCTTGCAAGCAGTGAGTGTTCTTAATCACCATTATGTAAAGGTCAAGCTGTTAAAAAAATCAATGCTACCATATTGTTGGTATAAGATTCCTATTTATACTCCAAAAAATGCTACGCTGAGATCATTTTTTAGTGTCCCTTTGGCATCTGATATATCACTGCATAAGGAAGCACTTCAAAACCTATATTTATTTAGTTTAACGTCAAATCTTTGAGGTTTCCATAGGTTCGCTAATATTTAAAAACTTGGAAAGCAAGCATCAAGGATTTGGAATTTTGTAGGAAGTCCTCTTTTTTTGTATTTCAGTTGAAATAATGTAAATAAGTGTAGCGTGTCAATCCAGCATCCTGTCTGCTAAAAATGCTTGGACACTGTCAGCATGTAAGCATCATAAAAGACAAAAGTTCTTGACATTCAAAGATGAGGACAAACCTGAAGCATAAACACAGACTGTATCACACTCAAAGATACACACTGAGACTTACGAGGAATGAGTCTGGCCATGAAACTGTGTAAACATGTCAAAGGACGTACAACTGCATTGCACACTCTTGGGAGTGCTGTGCAGCATCAGCTCGGCAGACCTTAGACAACAGCACAAAACTAAAATGTTTAAAGTGTGTTTGAAGGAGGACTGGTAAATTCATCAGCAATCCATTACACTGGGATTTGCAAACATGCCTGATATATTCAACTCACTAAGAAACATGTCAGGGAATTTTGACAAACTTCTCTAGTCTGGCATCTTTAAAATAAACCAATAAACCATTTTTGCTAATGTCTGGATCTATGCATCTGGCACAAACCCATCACACACTGTTGTTTGAGATGTTCAGTGATAACTCTTTTGAATTGTTTAATATTAAATATTTACATTATGCAGCCTAACCTTTATGCTTCTAGCTCATATATTTCTCTCAGTGGCAAATGGGCAATTGAAATCTGCTGTCAGTAGTCGGTAAGACTTAATATGTAGGAAGATTGGAGGCAGAACTTTACACAAACCTGTATTTTCAAGGCATAGGAAGTGCTACTGAGGCAGCAACGCAGGATGGTCTTGGCGAGAGACCCACGCTGGATTTCAGCTCATTGCTCCTAATGCAGGAACCCAGGTTTCCTGCATTGTTGGACCAAAGTGAGCTGTCCAGCGTATAAACACTGAGAGTAATTACTAGAAATGAAAACAGGTGAGATGATTATGAAGATCAACCTGGTGTAAGTGACAAACAAAAACATGACCAAAACAAAACAAAAACAAAAAAAACTACACTGAATCTTTAAACTAAAGTGCACAATCCTTAAGCTATTTCCACACCGCTCTCTGCTAGGTCTGTCAGACTTCCAAGTTCAAAACTCTCACGTGTAGCTACTCAGTTTCTACTACCGTTTTTGGGTTGAACGTACAATGAAAGTTAAATCAGGTCAAACTTTGATCAATCAGCGACTCAGATTTAGTGATGTATGGATGGCGTCCCTTTTAATTCATGGAAGATCCAACCGTTTGAAAATTGATAATGAAGGAGAAATGAATATTTGCGGGTTGCGGGTTTTGCCCGGCCTGAACGATGTGACATCAAGTCTTTCATATATCGCAATAGAGCTGTGAAAGAAAAAGCCTGCAGTAAAATTACCGTAATAAGATTTCCACCCCTTTGATATTTCACACCAAGCCTCTGCCAACTGTTGGTGGGGGGCATGTGCTGGTGTAATAACAGTAGAAGCCCCTCCCTTCTTGTCTAGTGTGAGCACCATGGGCAATATGCGGTTTTTGAGATCCCATCATGCCTGGTGTGCTGTAGCTTCAGTTGTTAACCCTAATGAGGTGGACAACGACTTCATTTTTTACTAATACTAAAGTATTTTCCAAAGTTTTATTTATTTATTTCTCTTTGAAGAATACGTTTCCAATCAAAAGAGTGCGGAGAGAGGCTGGTTTAATCCCTCTACCTCTGGCTGTGGCACATTGCGGCTCCAAGTGCGCACGGCCCCTCTGCAGCAGCTCTCTGCAGACCGCCTGCCAGGCATCTGGATCCTCTGCGTTTATTTCTGGAGCCGCAGCGCTTTGCTCCATCTCCCCCCTCCACCACCACCCCAACAGGTGGATTAAGTCGACTGGGAAAGAACATTGGGAAATCAGCCGCAGGGGGAAAGTGGAGGCGCTGCAGATTCAAACGTGGTCTGCAGGGGAAACTTGTGCGGTTGTTCCTCTTTTTGTTGTTGTTCTGCTTTTGGGGTTTGTTTCGCGGCGAGCGGGATGCGGCGTTTGCCTTGCGTAAGAGCAAATCGTGATCAGAACGGAGCTGCACCACCGCCAGAGACCGATCTCCACCAACACGAGTGGACAATGAAGGTTGGATTTAGAGAAAACAACTAGAGAAGACAAAGTGGCTCCAGCGGTGGCTAGAAAGCAGCTTCGTGTGGATCCGCGCGGATGGTTTCTCTTCGATGCAGGTTGTAAGAAGAAGTTGAAGGGATTGTTTTTTTTTTTCTTCATGCTGTTACCCAAAAGCAGGACATTGAGTTTCCAGAGAGAAGTTCCAATGCTCAGCATCCAAAAGGTTTGTTCTTAGGGTTATTTTGCAAATGCTGAATGGATTTTTACGCATTTTGGAGTTAGACACTGATGGGCTGTGAACACATTTCAGGGTTTTCCTGTTCTTTTGCAGTCCATGTTTTTCCTCTCAGTGAGCATAGGGTCCATTCTCCGATTGTACTGCACGATCTCAGCTGCACAGGTATTTTTAATGCTCCAGAAATTTTAATGCAAAATGTATACTTTTTTTCTTAGCTAAAAAGAAACTGAGTATCTTTAAGTTAATGCACCCTAAAAACAACACTTGTCCTCATGCAGGCTCCAGAGCAGCCTCACTTTGTGGAGGCAGAGCTTTGTGGTTATTTCTGTTCACCTCAGGCTCTCTGGAGAGTAAAGAATGTAACTGACTAATCCAAAAAGAGTAAATATCTTCATGCCATTGCCTGGCATATTTGTCAACCTTTACAACTACTGAAGTTATCAAATATTCAGGACACAGCTATAGTTTCAATTCACTTGTTGACTGTCCCATGTTTTAATAAATAAATAAATAATCCTTTTGATTTGCAATTCCACCAACATTACTTTTGTTGATTTTACAGATTGATGGGATATATCATTCCAATAAAAGATGCATTTAACTCCAAATGTGTTTTTTTGTTGCAATATTAGAATCAACATTGCAATTTTAATCACAGATCACAGCTCTGCAGCTAATCTTTGGTTTTTTTTTTGTTTCATTTTTTTTATAAGAATCCTCACATAAATCTGGCAGGAAATTACAATATGAGCTTTCATAAAATGTCTTTAGTCACAGAAACCGACAACATGAAAAAATGGATAGGATAAAATAGGATATGGGTAGAAATAAGTGACAAAGGTCATGGGGATCCCAAATATAGTTATTTTGCATAAGTCAGATCATTCAAATTTAATTTTGCTACAATTTGTCACAGTTTTGTTTTAATAAACATAAATTTAACAGCTGCACCAAGAGGACATTTTTTAATTTCCATAAATGTTTGTATTTAGAATTGGTTTTTCAAGTAATCAATCTTTTTCAACTCATTATTTGTCCAAATCAAAACTAACTACCCAATATGCGTGCAAACATAAGGTAAATACAAGTAAATAAACCTCATAAGTCATACTGTAAAATCGTACTGCATAGACATTTGCCATAAATTCTTACATTTGTCTGGAACCCTGAGATGATTTATGGCATCAGTTTGGAAACTGAATAATTAGTTTATATACAATAAAAGACTTTATGGTGCTGCAGTCTGACAAGTATTTCAGTGATTTACTGTGTCACTATGTGACATTTCATTTCCCATCATGCCTCAGCTGGACTAAGCCATAAATTTATCTTTGAACGTGCTACTATTTTGTTTCTGCTTTTATACACATTTTTGCATAGTTATATCCCTAAACTTTATATTGGTCTTCAAGGCACCACACTGATGAATTTTGGATATTTATAGGAATACCAATTCAGCCAAAGATTTGAGAAATAAAGGCTTAATTCATTGCTTTACAATAGGCTCCACAATTTTATAAATAGAAGACACCTCTTTTAAAAGAATAGCAGTGAAACACTTTAGGAAAACAAACTTTTTTCCTTATACTTAAGGAACAAGTACTAAAATATCGTTTTCAGACAAAAGGATCCCTTGTCTCATTTGTTTCCAAGTATAAAATGTCAACTTAACAAGGCATTCAGCTCCTAAAATTGTTTGCAAGGCTCAAGGACAAAACAAACACACATGTTTGGGGAGTTTAATTGTAAAGCAATTTAGTATAATATAGTCAGTTTCTGTGACTAAAGAAGTTTTATGATTATTTTATATTGTAATTTCCTGCTGTATAATATACTGCACCATTACAATATCTGCAATTTGAAACCATCAGATTCCAAATCTTGAGTTATGAAATGATCAAAGCCCTCATGGGGCTTTGATTTTAAATGTACTGTAGTTAGGAGCAAACAGCCAGGTTTCAATGTACCAAGTTAATGTTATAATGATTTTGTGTCAATCTGCAACAGGCAGGGCTAATTTTGTAAGAAGTACTTTTAAAACCAGATAATTTCTTTCTAATCCTGGCAACAGTGTACTCAGTTTAAATAAAATATGTACTGCTAATTTCACTACTTGTTTGGGCCTTGAGCCAGCAGCCCTCATGCATCTCTTACTTTGATTAAAAGCCTCATTTGTCAAATATAAAGTTGGCAAAAAAACGTAAAGGTTTTTATCTCAACTTTCACAGTACTTCCCTGCAGTTTGCAGATTGTCAATTTTCAAAGAACATACAGCAATTTTGGTATTACAGGGTTTAATTAGTGTTTTGTACATCTTTTTTTTTTTTTTTGGTATTGTTTAATTATTTAGTTTATTGAGGTTTGTTTTTTAAGCCCCACTCTGATCATTGTTTAATTTCATTAGAAATTCACCTCTGAATTGTGGGCGGGACTGTTGGCTTTGGAGTAAGCTTGCACCTACTTCCCGTCATCCATCTGTTTTTGTTCTCTCCTCACACCCCCAACCTAACATTACCTGCAACAAAAATGTCAAGTAATAATGGAGCTATCCAGTCGTACACTACTGAATCAGATGCCAGCTCGGGCATGGAAATGAAAACGCATACACAGATTTATACGTCTATAAGTGGATGCATCAGAATAGAGCAGAGCAGGGAACTTGTGGCCTGCCCATCATATTTTCTTACATGACAAATGCGATCTTGTTTAAATAGATTATTTTCATCTGCTCCTTTACAACAATTTTAAGAAAGAAATACTCAGAAATGCAATTTTAAGCTTATCTTTACTCCATATGTCCTCCGTCATCAGAAACATGCCACAAGAACATGTTTAAAACCCCCAAAGTGTAATTTTCATTGGAGGGGTTTATTTTGTGCATTATTAAGATATGATGGTCTTTTTATTCAGAATCAGCATCTTTACAGGCTTACATCAGATTTGTCAGTAAAATAGATCAATCTTAGGACTTTTCACCTCAGTGAATGAGCTTTATGCATTACTATTTCATAAAGTGTTTTTTTTCTAAATAATATCAATACGAAGTGCTTAAAGAAAGCATAAATAAGGAGTGTGTTTGCAGTTTAACAGAGATGAGACATCATTAGACATTATCATCATGCATTATCATCATTTTGCATGTAGGTTTCCTTCTCCTGTGATGTAACGTTATTTTCTGTGCTGTAGTACTAAGAAAAATGCTGCAGTACGTTAGAGTTTGCAGTTAGATGGATCTTTCTATTTTATAACAAAGGCTGGCGAAGTGAGAAGCCACAGCAGGAGGTCTTTTGTCACACATAGTCGTTAACGTCTGTTGGGTTTATAATAGTCCTTACAATTACTCTTATGACTCAGAAGTCCTTCTACCACCAGTGACATGGCAAAATAGAAACAAACTCTGACTCTTGGAGGCAAAGGTTTGTTAGGTCCTTTATTTTGGAACACATTCTATCCCAGCCAGTAAGGCCAAGTGGGCCCCATACAGTTTAAAAGTGGGCAGAAAATGTGGGCCCCATCTGTGTTTGCTCACATTTGCTTAACTGGGCACTCAGTGGTGGACAGCGTAGAGCTCCGCTGCATTAAATCTTAGACTGCATTAAAGCTGAGATTGCTGGATAGATCGTAGCTGTCCACCAGGCGGCTGGCTTTCATTGAGAGCCAGCCCACTGAGTGCCCACTTAAGCCAATGTGAGCAAACACAGGTGGGGCCACCAAGGAAACAGTGGACAAACCCATTCGGGGACCACATTTTCTGGCCACTTTTAAACCACATATGGCCCAATTGGCCTTACTGGCTGGGATTCTTTTTCTCACAATACAATATTTATGTAATCTATTTTTGGATCTTTTTTGCTCACAAGCATTGCTGCAATAGCTTTGGCAATTCCTTCAGGTGGTAAACAAATTAAATTTATTGTGGAAGGTCGAGGCTTTCCCTCCGCACTTTCTTAAAAGTCAGACAGACAGAGGGAGCGTTTGTTTGTTTAATCTGAACATACTGACAGGGGTATTAATTTGTTTTGTCCACGAACATTTTAAATATCAAAATACCTTTTTAGATGTTCTCTTTCACTTTGTCTTTTCACACTCTCATGAAAATGTTGTCAAACAGAAGTTGACGGATAA
Organism: Oryzias curvinotus; assembly: GCA_023969325.1. Taxonomy (NCBI): domain Eukaryota; kingdom Metazoa; phylum Chordata; class Actinopteri; order Beloniformes; family Adrianichthyidae; genus Oryzias; species Oryzias curvinotus. Next base: position 20,524,364 of record CM043719.1, read on the forward strand.
TGGTTCCCTGCTTGCATCATCGGTGAGCCCCTGTGTCAGAAGCAGGACCAAAATGCAAGATTTTAGAGAATTTCATATAGAAATGCAGCTATTTTATCCAAATTAAACAGATCTAAAGCAAGAGATGCTGTTAGTACTCTGAACATAGAAAACAACCCTGGCTCAAAAACTGAGTATCAAAAGAAAACTTTAGGACCAAATAAAATGAAACATTTACAACTAAACTAAAGTATTTCCAATTCTTGAAAAATATTTTACTCAGATATTTTGACAGAAACATTTTCCACCCTTGTAGAAATGACAAGAATTGTGCAAATGAGGGACATGCAGGCATGTCTCTGTTTCTCATTTCAGAAACATTTATGAAAGCATTGACTGTGCTTATGACTCACTCAAGGCAATGAGCAACAGAAAAAAAAAGATTTCTTTTTCTTGGTAAGGCTTTTAAAGGGTTACATGGTGGGATTTTACTTTTATCTTAGTCTTAGAACTGTAAAAGTGGAGAAGAAAAGACCTTCCACCCATGATCCAGAGTGTGAGGAGAACCTTAAAGTTAAAATAAATGAAAAAGAAAAAAAGTCTTGTTAATTGGAAAGTGTAAAATTCCTCCTCCAGGATATGTTCCACTAGCCTGCAAAGCTTAAGTTTAAATAGCACTACTGTCACTGTATTTTCTTCAAGTAAAAAAAAGAGGTCAACATTTAAGTGTCCAAAGGTTAGCGTGACCTCTTTCATGATTTAAATCCATCTGTTTTTCCATGATTTCTTACTTGAGAAAGTCAAAGCAAACAGATTTATTTTTACCCGTCTTTTGTCCCCATCCCTGAAAGTGTGAAGTCCCTCCGGCTGGCACCAGCTGCAGCAGTGTTAACAGGGTGCTGGAAAGCTGAAGACCAGGGAGATGTCACAGCTGTACTACCGGAGGACTGACAGCTCTTCCTACCGGGATCGCATCCCATTGAGAATTGTGCGGGCCGAGTCGGAGTTGTCAAATCTGGAGAAAGCCTACCTGGGAGCTGTGGAAAAGGGGGACTATGCTAGCGTCAAGCAAGCTCTGGAGGTGATAAATTGATTAAATAGAATACTTCAATTCTGAATTAGATTGACTATGTGTCTCTCTGATACGTCAGTTTGATTACTTTTTAGTTGCTACAACTTTATTTATTTTCTTGCTAGGAAGCTGAGATCTACTTCAAGATCAACATCAATTGCATTGACCCTCTTGGCCGCACAGCTCTGCTGATCGCCATCGAGAACGAGAACCTGGAAATCATCGAGCTCTTGCTAAGCTTCAACGTCTATGTTGGTGATGCCCTTCTGCACGCCATCCGCAAGGAAGTGGTAGGAGCCGTGGAGCTACTGCTTAATCACAAGAAGCCTAGTGGAGGCATGCAGGTGAGAATTGTACCAAAAGCATCACATTTAGGGGATAATCACATTTGACCTGCAGCAGAAAAATGTTTGCACGGATGTTTGCTTGCTTTGGAAAATACAGTATTTTCAGTAGCATAAGGCAAAAATTAGTTTACTAGGTGCGGTTTCAAATACTGGGACTTTCTCTGTAGGTAACCCATACACAGGGCACACACCGTATTATAAGACCCATGCTAAAAAACATACAGTCTACAAAAAAAAAAGATTATGGAAGCAAAACTGAGTTTAGTTGAACTCTGTCTCCACTAGTCAACAATACGCTAACATTCATTTTTGAATCAATCGTCTCCCACAAATCCATCAAAGTCCTAATCTTCTGTGTCTGAATTGAACAGATCTTACAATCAAATTTGATCAGCAACACAAAAGTGAGGTACTCTGTGAGGTTTATGACGAAACAAGTTACCTATTTGAATAATATCGGACTCTTTCAAGCCACCACTCATAACTCATGATGTCCTTAGTCAGTAAACGTTGGAGATCGAGTTTTTAAATGTTGAATTTTTTCTTGTTAGAATTTTTTTGAAATTGCTCCCAAAACCTTTTTTGTTTATTTCAGGTTTCTTTGTCATTATAACAACAGCTTGAAAGTTTGTTTATATTCCTGTGTAGAACCTAGTGCAATTATTGACAAAAATGGCTCACATACACATCAAATAAACCTATTGCTTTTCACAAATTGTTTTTGGATATTGAATGCAATCTTTATATTATCTTATATACCGTTTTTTTTTCACCTTTAAAAGACTTGAGAAAAGCATGATATAGGCCATATAAGGGACATGTATGTTTGCAGATACTTTTGGGTCTTGTAAAATATCATTTGCACCCTTTTAAAAATGTTAGTATTCTTGACTGTTTCCAGATGTGACATCATGTGATGCATAAGGACGAAAAGACACTGCCTAAAACTAAAAACTGCAGCAGAATCAATTCATATGTAAGGCACTTCAGACACGGTGTGTGCCTTATAGTGCAGAAAATAACTATCGATTTTTAAGTATGCATCTGTATCCTTTACAGTCCTATTTTTTAGATATTTTGCACCAAGACAACTAGTTGAAGAGCCACACAAGAAGGCCAAGAACAATATTTTTGAGTTTTCAGTTGGAACTCTCATCTTGACAATTTTGCCTCTGTGGCAACAGGAAGACTCCTCTTTTTCTTCTTGTATTAGTCTCCCCTGGGCCCTGCTGCCATATTTATCTTTTATTCTCAAAAAATATATTCTCATTGCCACTGCTGAGCCGCTAACAATGACAATTAAGCTCTGTAACTTGTGCAGTGCTCTCTGTATGTCTGTCTTTCACCGTGGTAAACTCACAAAGGTGTCAGGATGTGGTAAGATCTGCTGCTTGAAACTACACACAAAGGGGTGTGAATAAAAGAATTGAAGATCTCTAGAACTAAACCAGGAGGGGTTTTTTTTTCTTTCCCCAAACTGAGTGTTGAAACAGCTACTTTTGCTGTCGCTAAAACAGCACAACTTGTCCTCCAACTCATCGTAGATTCTCCCTGAGAATCCTGCCTTTTCCGTCTGCTTCACGGCCAAGTTCACATGCAGTACCAGTGATGAGGATCCTGGTGTGTCGTCTCATTACCTCACAGGCACAAAATCTGTGCCAGAGAGCAGGAAGCATATTGCTGTTATGAAACACTCACCAAAATATTACAGCTAATAGATATGTTTTTTAACATCCAAGCCTAAAACCATCTTCCAGATTATGTCAATCAGGTCTTGGGAGAGAAGCTGCAATAGCTTAAATTGGATGTGGGAGGAAAGCGGGCGTAGCAAGCATCCCATAATCCGCTTCATTCTGAGCAGCATTTGTCCTGTTTCCTACACCGTTGGCTAAGAATATCGTGACACTACGTTGCTAAAAATGTCTGCAGGAATATAACACTGCAGTATTTGTAGAACAATGGAAGGAGACAGCTGAACATTGAAAAGAAGCACAATTTCAATTGACAGCTCAGACTTATTTAAGAAGGAAAAAGAAAGGAAGTTCAATCCAAAGAGGACAAATTTCCCAGTCTGAATGGCTCAGCGGCGACATCAATCAGGTGACAGATCACATCTTTACCTTAATGCATTTGAAAGAAAAACGTTCTTTGCATCCCTTTCTGAAAAATAGATCACTTTAAAGTGCCAAACCACCCATTGAGATTCATTCAGATTAGATTAAAAAACTGTCTGGGAAAAATGAATCCATGCTGTTCTAAGCATCAGAGAGATTTATTAATGAGAATTTTGGTTTTATTCTTTTCAGAAAGAGTGTATATTTGTCTTTTTATCTCATAGGATGTCAAAATGATGTATTTTAACATCACAAGTGTCTGTGGCTTATTTTGCATGGATTTCAGGGTTTTAAATGGCTGCATCATATTAGAACAGATAAGCATCTGTCATTGGCACAGATGCAAAGGATCAGTGTTTGGTAATCAAGAGGGCCCGTGGGTGTTTTATTCGGGGAATGGGGTACTTTTTGCCTGTGTTTTGAACAGAGAAAGTCCTTGAATGATTTTTTTCGCCGGTATTGATTTATATATACATGTAAAACAAACATAGTCATGCTTTTTTATTTGCATTGCAGCCTTGAGCACATGTTACAGATAGAGCTGCTTGGTGTCCCATTTTCTTACAGTCTTAACTGTGTGTTTGTGTTTATTGTCAAATGAAGTAAAAACCTGAGAGGCAGCTCAAAATAGAACACAGTGAAAACAAAAAGAAAGACCCAGTGAGCTTTTGAGGATGCTGGGGTTGCATGTTTAATCAATGCACTGATGGTTGAGGCCCTATTCTAATATGAGTAATCACAACAGATCAGTGGGCTGTAAATTCATCTTTTTTTCCCCCTTATAATTAGCATAACTTCACATCTAGCTTGGGTGCATGCCAGGGTTGTTTGATTGTTTGAATTTTCTCCTCCCACATAGAGAACATGACACAAGACTTTTTTTTTTTTTTTTACAAAATATAATGTACAGACACGACATGGTTGTGTGCCACTTTGTAGAGTGATCGCTCAGAGGACAAACTAATTAGCATTTACATGATGAAATGGCAGTTTGGTGGAACGCGGATGATGAAACTGTTTAGAGAGAATTAACCAATATGCCAAAACAACTCTTAATATGCATTCTTTCAGCAAAAAGCCTCCTATGGCCGAATCTGAAATAATTCCTTACCACTTTGGGTTCTCCATGTCCCTACATTTATCCCTCCAAGCGGAGAGATTTGGGAAAAATTGTGTCTTTAAATTCAGACATTACTACTGCTCAATGAGGTCATCAATAGTAGCCGGTCATCCACGTTAGAGCATAGCTGCCAGCTCTCAGAAAATACATAATACTACACTCGATTTCGATTGGGTGTGGATGAAAAAGCAGTAAGAGGTGAACTTTATATATATATATATAGATATCTATATCTATATCTATATATATATATATATATATAGAGAGAGAGAGGAGGAGAGAGAGTATATATAAACATATATATATATATCTATAATAATGTATATATATATATATATATATATATATATATATATATATATATATATATATATATATATAATATATATATATATATATATATATATATATAAGGTGACAGTGGTGCCTGTGGTAATTGGAGCACTAGGGGCAGTAACCCCCAAGCTGGAGGAGTGGCTACAACAGATACCTGGAAAGACCTCAGACCTCTCAGTCCAGAAAAGCGCAGTGCTAGGAACAGCTAAAATACTGCGCAGGACCCTCAAGCTCCCAGGCCTCTGGACCCGAGCTTGGAGGAGAAACCACCCACGGAGGGTGAGAGGGGCGGGGGGGGGGGGGGGGGTATATACGGACAGTTCAGGCTTCCACGGCGTGCGTTAAAAAGTAATAACCGCACACTTCGTCGGCCTTTAACCCTTACTTAATATGCACTACGTCAAACTTTATTCATGCAGTGTTCATTCAGTTTTGTAACTCCAAAAAGTCATGCAAAAACAAACAGTCAATATTTATATTTCAATGTAAACTTCTGTGCCTCAGAGCACACTCACGTGAAGAAATTCATTTCATGTCCGTGTCACAAGCGCATTGGGGATCACCCTACCGCCAGAGGAATTCCAAGCCCTCAGTTGCTTAAAAAATTAGTTTGGACACCAACACAGATTAATGTGAACCCTGATTAGCCTCAATTTTCATAGATTTCAAGTCTGTCTCAGGTGGGTCACCTTATCTAGCTTTATATACCTCCAGATGTTCTTCCCCAGCAATAAATCAGATAATATGTCTACTATTAAAAGAAAGAATATGCATCATCTCCTTTGCTGCTCACAGCTATGCATATTACAGTACAGGGACACAGAATAAGCTATAAGGGACTTTGCTACTGTCATTTTTCTTTTCATGTTTCCTATTTAAATAAGCGAAATGCTCTTTTTTTTAATTATCTTTCATGCTAAAAAAATCTGGAAATAGTTTTTTTTTTATCTATGAAAGTGTTCATTCATTCAGGTCCTATTGTCTTGGGATATCTGTTCTTCATTTGCTCATCCGAATAGCTTTTTCATTTCTAAGGAAATTTATTCTGATTCATTCTATATAACATCTCCGTCAGGACCTGTCAAATGCTTTCTGAGATGACCAGTAGATTCATTAGTTCCTTTTTCAGCCAAACCAATTACTTGTCATATCCAATGAGCAATCTACCGGGAACAGAAACACCAGCAAGAGTACGGATAGTCGATAAATCCCAGGCCAAGGCCAAGTGTTCAAAGTTCAAATGTTTCTCAAACTGTGGTCAATATACATGTGTGATTGAAGCTTTATTTTCTACCCTTTCCTAAAAGGTCCCTCCTATCCTTTTGGACAAGCAGTACTCTGACTTCACCCCTGACATCACTCCTATCATCCTTGCTGCACACACCAACAACTATGAAATTATCAAGCTCCTGGTGCAGAAAGGAGTGTCAATGCCTCAGCCACATGAGGTGGGTTCACCCAACCCTTATTCACGGTTCAATGTTTTTTTCTGTCTGAATGCATTTAATTTGTCCACCTTTAAAACGGTGTTATTTACTATGCAAATATATGCATGAATGAAGGTTAATAATGAGCCACTGCGCTTGTAATGTCTGGATGTCATACCCAGACATGGCAGGATGCAGTTTATATAATAGATTTCGGGCTTGCTTTGCCAAACCGGAACATGATCCATGACTAAACACAGAGAGGCCTCATTAAAATGTGTCCATCTTTTGTTTGATGTTCCAGGTGCGCTGCAACTGTGTGGAGTGTGTGTCTAGTTCAGATGTGGACAGCTTGCGGCACTCGCGCTCTCGCCTCAACATCTACAAAGCGCTGTCGAGTCCCTCACTAATTGCACTCTCCAGTGAAGACCCTTTCCTCACTGCATTCAGGCTGAGCTGGGAGTTGCAGGAGCTCAGCAAGGTGGGGACAAGAGAGACTGCAAAAATGTCCTAAAAACTATTTGTTGGCCACTCTACATGTTTAAAGACCCACTCCAATCATCTTTAGATATATTGTAAAATTATGCCCAGTGTTTTTCAAATTATGATAATGCCAGTTTTAGCCAAAATCCAAAAATCTGTGTCCTGGACATAGGTTCTCCAGAGCGGCAGAAGTTCATTAGAAATTTGCCTCTGAGTTGTGGGCGAGACTGTTGCCTTATAGCAACCCCATTGCTGAGAGCTTGGAACAGTGGCCCGCCAAGCACATTTGATGTGCTGCATTGGGCTGCATTTTTTCTTCTGCTCCTGATTCACAACATTTTGAAAAAAGAAATATTCAGAAATGCAATTTTAAACTTAGTTTTTTTTTTTATATATGTCCTCCATCATCGGAAAAATGCCATTAAAAAGATCAAAAACAATTTTCTCTCGGTCTCAGGAATCTACATGAGGAGATTTTTTGTTTCTGTTTTTGTGATACTGCTGGTTAAACTTATCTGGAAAAACGAGCACAATGAAAGTCTTACATCTAAACTTGTTTTCCGTATCTTCATTCTGAATTTAAAGTCAGAATTACAGCAAATGGTACAATTGTTTAAAAAAAAAAGGGGGAAAATCCCAGAACTTTTACTCTTTTTTTGGGTTTAATACATATCAAAATGGATAGAATTTGCATTGTAAATAAAACTTAAAAAAAAAAAAAATTTTTTTAATAAACCAAATATGTTTCAATAAATGGAGAAACATAAGCACATAAACTGCTTGTTTTCTTTAGTTAGAAAATTGAGAACTTTAGGGAGCCAAAATGATTTTTGAGTTTAAATTTAAATGTTGCTGTATATATTATTAAAATATATAAAACAGCTACTTAAAAGTAAATGGTCACTCTGTTAATATATTAAAAAAAAAAAAAAGAACTGGGGCAAAAAGGATGTTTTGATGTTTGATGAGGGATTGGGGAAACATCCAGTGATGAAGTTACATGCAACTTTGTAAAAATAAATAAATAAATAAACAAAAGGGCACTGAAAAGTTTTAAACCAAATTAAGTCCTTCAGCTTAATGGATAAGACATATGGATTTTAAGTACACCACATATTTGGCTGACATCTTTATTTTGAAACCAAAAGTAATATTTCACACCTTATTTGAGTTAAGAAAGTTTCCTATTTATTTTATAAGAAATATTTTTTCACAAAACACAGTGGCACATTTTTTACCGCATTCTAAAACAGCTGTCACTGAATACATGTCTTTGTGATACACTTCCAGGTTGAAAACGAGTTTAAGTCAGAGTATGAGGAGTTGTCTCAGCAGTGCAAACAGTTTGCCAAGGATCTTCTGGATCAAACCAGGAGTTCCAGAGAGCTGGAGATGATTCTGAACTACAGAGATGATATCAATTTATTAGAGGAGGAGGGGAATAACGATCTTGCGAGACTGAAACTGGCGATCAAGTACCACCAAAAAGAGGTGAGTAGAACAGAACTATCAGAAATTTAGGACCTTAATTAAACCAAATAAAAAATAAAGTTCTCAGAAACAATCAGTCAATTGGAGGAAACATGTGTTTCTTTCATTTTCTTCTATGTGAAAATTGATGGATTTGTTTTAGTTTTCAGAATTACTCCAGAGTGTCTGCCTCCTCTCACATCTGCAGTACAGTCACTGTCACAGACTTTGAGATAGGGGAAATAGGAGTACACATTTCCATTATTTCTGACTGGGTTTCCCTGTGATACAGTCAGGCCACTTTCAGAGCAGCGTGCCTCAGGCAATATTCAGCCTTTTTTGTTTCAGGATCATTGCCAACCCTGAAGCTTCTGCCAGAGCAAGTCAAACTCCTCTCCCTGGAGTCAGTACAAGCCCCAACGATGTTAGATTAACATCAGCTCAAACCCTTCCACACATTTCTGCTGGAATTTTTATCTTCCTTTTTTGGCCAGCTTCCCCAATAGTATGGAGAGCCTTGAATTCAATTACTAGAAGTGTTTTAGAAGAAATTCAGTCCATTTTGAAATTATAGCTACACATGAAAACATTAAGCTTTAAAATAATTCCACAAATAAAAAAGATTCTGAAAGTTTCAATAAAAGTTTCATGACTTAAACCAGTCGATATGCTTCACATCCATATATTACATACATGCACCTTTTTTTCTTTTCATCTCAAATAAAAATCCCAAATTAAATGAACATGCACAGTTTTCAGTTGGAATTTGATGTACTCCTGCAGGCACTGGGCAAACATGCAGACTCCTTGTGGAAAGATTTTAGCCAGAAACCATAAGGTTTCTTGGTGTGTAGCAACAATTTTTAACTACCTCATGCTATAATAAGACTGTAAAATCTGTATAATGACCAGCTTTTAGAGAGTTTTACGCCTTTCTGACACAGCCCTGCATTTTATCCGGACTGGAGACCCAGAGTTTGGCCCCCTGGTGGCTACAAAATTAGGCAGTAGCATGAAAGGTTTTGCCTGACCCACACTGGATAAAACTCATTGCGCCCCTAGGAATGATGCTAAACTACATTTTTTTAATATATTGGAAATACAAACTAAGAATGCACAAAAGTGTATAAGATCTGTGTCAGTAGTAATTAGCAGCTCTTTTATTTTCAATGCAGAGCCATTCAGCAACAGGGAGCTGAAGTGCAGCAAAGCACAGATTATAAGATTGAGAAAATTTAACAGGTTTTTATTTAGCAAGTAACTATGACAACTTATGGCATATGCATGCAATGGATTTAAGATCAAGAAGGAGTTTTTTTTTAAAGAATTATAAAGGTAAAAAAACAGAGAAAACTATCGGCAAGCAATTTACTGAGATTAAAACCCTGCAGTTAGCATAAATGTGCTGCTTTTTCTAAGAAAAAACTCATTAAGGAAAATGAAAGAAAAATAAATCTACTGGCTTTATTTGAAAATATCAGCAGAGCTTTTGTGTGCTGTGGGTGCATGGCTCCAAACTAGATCCAGTTGTTCAGTCTTAGGTATTATTACTTTTTTATTCAAGCAATTTGTTGTGCAGTTCATAGGTATTATCATGCGCTCAATGCACAGAGGAGAGCTAAAGTGTATAGTAGCACGTCTTTAGTATTTCAAACAAGTTGGAAAACAGGTTCAAGCTAAACCTGCCAATTTTTGGGGGAAAATTTCATATTTCAGCTATAAGTTAGTGATCACCTACAACGTTAACTTTCTTTAGTTTATTTGTTCCCTTGGAGTATACTGAATTCTTTGCAGTATATTGCATGCGCCGTTCTCAGCATGAGGTAGACACAAGAGAAATACCCAAGACTGAGATTGATATGCAGAGAGACATCAGCCCCAAACCTAAAACAACAAATGCTTTGGCCGTGAACAAGGCAGTTTTCTTTCTGTAGAGCATCATCCCAGGTTCCCATGACAACAGTTGAACTCTGAATCCATACACTTCCCTATCTTTTTGCATACTCTATTTTTCTCATAAAATTGTCTGTAAAATCATCTGAAGCGACAAATACTTCTTTGTAATCGTCTGATAGAAACTGGTCTTTTCACTGTTCTGTGTAAGGGTGAAAAAGAATTAGCAAATAAATCTACAGAACCGCAGTGACCTGCTGAAAAGCCAGACCAGAACCTTTTAATGGGCTTCATTATCTAGAATGGAGCCAAGTCAATCAGCATTTCCAGCTTCCTATTAGGTCATGTGAATTACCTCATTTCAACCGTCTTCAGATGTGAAAACTAGGATAACCTCTGGCATTTAAGCTCTCATTATGTTTACAGTATAGTTTAGAAATCTCACAGGGAGGTAAATCAATACGGAACAAGTGTGTTAAAGAACCGGAATTGCATTTTAAATTCCATAATCAGTTATGAACATATTAGCCAAAACGCAGCTCTACTGATTTTATTCTTCAGTTTTGTTGCATAACAGAAATGTTATCTTATGGACAGAGAAGTTTTAAAAAGTACTTGATCAGTATTTACATAGAAAACCTTCAAAAAATGTTAATGTTTGCACATTCTGCATAACTGTTCCGCTTGAAAAATAAAACAGAGATTCCTCTTCGAAATAATTTATTTTAATCACACCAAACTTGTTATCACTTTTGTTCCTGTAATTTTTACAATTTACTAAATATGTCTTTAAATAGTATTAAACAATTCACATTTGGTCAGCGCTTAATGGAATGCGTGCCAATTTAATCATCTTTAATTTACTTAAAAAAAGTATTGCCTGGCTAAAGACCAAAAGTTGGGTTAAACTAGTATTGTAATGCAGAGATGTTCTGAATAGGATGGTGCAGCCAAGATGATGAAGCTGGGGCATCGCTCCCAAGAGCTGCTCATATTTAATTTAGCTGTTTTTGCTTGAGGCTCCAGCAGTTTTTAAGGGAGTCTCAGTTCACGACAAAATGTTTTTCTTTCCAGATGTTGCTTATGAGCAACACATGTGTTGGCAGATGAGATTGTTGGGTCACCACAACTGGAGAAAGTTCAAGCACACAGGTGGATGACGGGCAATCTTCTGTCCTTTCACAATCCTCTCAGCTTTTGACAGTAAATCCTTTATTTGGCACAGAATAAACAATCTTTGCTCCTGCTGCTGCCTGTGCCACAGATGTGCCTCAAAGCAGCTTCTGTTTTAATTATCCAGGAAATGTCCCAGTATTCTTTTTTTATTGCTTTCTATCCATAACATTGTTCGATTTCACCAAGACTTTGATGGAGAGGAGTGCGTCAACTTGTGGGTAATGATCCACTCAGCTGCCCTTTTCAAATGATAAATGCTTCAGTCACCTTGACTTGTAAGAGATCCTTTTTTTATCCAAAAAGATAAATCAGTGCGATGACATACTATAACATTTTCTTCATTTGAATCTAATCAACTATTTTGCTGTATTGCAGCTTAAAATGTTGCAGTTGAAATTTCCCAATTAAATACAAACCTTTGGAAAATTCTAGTTACCTTTCTATTGAAACAGAAATACCAACAATGGCCGGTTTGATTACTCCACAAAAGTAAAAAAAAAAAAAAAAATGCTAGAAATTCATATAAAATAATCAGGCGGTTAAGCAGAATTACTTTAGGAAACAAAAGAAGGAAACAGACCTGCGTGATGGCACTTAACCTTTTCAGGTAATCAGTGCAATCAAATGATTTTAGCACCTGTCAACAGGTACTTTGCTTCACCCCTCATGAGAAAATGGCTAAAATTGTCTCAGGGTGTTTTCTTCATGTTTCAGCTCCATCCACAGATTTTTAACAAACAGTATTTAGATCAGGCATCTTAGAATGAAATATGTATCTGTGTGCTTAGTCATTTTTAGCTGTTTTGGTCATTATCCTGTTGGGAAGTTAGTGACAGGGAGCTCATTCACTGTCCTTTGATAGACAAGATTTTATTGTACACTCCTGCCCCCCCCCCCACCCCCCCACCCTTCTAACTGGGGCTGATCCACAAGTTAATAGGCTTGACTGGCTGCAGCTTGTGAAGACCAGATAAAGGCTACCTAGCATTGCCTCCATGGATTTTTTTCTTCCTGCAGGGAGGTTACAGCTCTCCTTTGTCTTGGTTTTGTTATGGTGAACCACGGCACTAATAGACTCTTGAATGAAAAACATCCAATTCCAGATAAATAGAAGCAATTTCACAGTGTAGACAATATGCATCTTTTGCTAAGCTTCATTTTTGCTTAAGCATGTCGTCGATGGGCCTTCCCCAAACACACTTTCGTGTCACTTTTCCAAAGGACACTCTCCCAGGAGCTGTGTGGCTGGTGAATATGTGTTGTTGTGAATTCTAGACTCGGTTCTTCAGGATTTGTTTTGACAGAGATGTGCTTTGTCTGGTGTTCTTCTTAACGTTGGAAAATTAACCAAAAAAAATGTATGGCACAGCCAGAAATGTAGAAAAAAAAATCAAGATTTTCTCCCAAACAAAACAAAGCTTACAGTTTCAGTTTTTGGGAGAGCTCGTGGTCACCACTACAACCAACAATGCTTTCTCTGGCACGAAAAAGTTCTCCTCTCTTATAAGACCTAGCTCCTTCCATAGCCCAATTAACAAAACAATTTTTAAAAAATCAAATAACTTGTAAATGCAGTTCAGAAAACTCTTGGTCCAAAAAAAAAAGATCCATTAGAACCCATGGTGACATTAGTGTAACAGAAACATATCAGTAATGGATTTTGTGACCCACTTGGTTTGTAATAAAATACCCATGATTTTATTTGTAAGAAAAAAATGGGTCTGAGTTCTTATGGGTTAATTTAGAAACATAATCATTTAAATGGGGTGAAAAAGATAACTTTGATATGTGATGTCACTTCCTGTTTCCGGTAGCAAATGTATATGTATTTGTGTGATGATGTGTACAATGCTGCGGTTTGAAAGTTTGTGGTGGAAAGAGCTTGACGGTAAGTATAATTCTATTTAAAACCAAGTGTGCACCCTTAGATTCAAACAAAACTAACCATATAGTGTGGTGAAGTGTGAGCGATTCATTTGTGTGTGTATGGGTGTGCATATAAAAGGTGGGCGTGCAAACAATGGACACTGCTAATGGACTGAGATTAGACAAAAACAAAAACAAAACTCAGGTGGACACTCAGCTGCTGTCCTGCAACTTGTGAAGCTACTTCATCAGTCTCCTAACAGAATGTCTAACTTGAATCAAAAGTGACGAATGAACCTCAGCTTTCTTCTTGTGGCCACCTATACAGACAATTGGACTACAGTCTTCTGGACTTTGGACTGGATAAGTGCATCTGTAGTACCAGGAACTCTCCTCTTCATGTTTAGTGTGGCACACAGTGTCATAAGTGATTATTGTCACACTTTAAATTGACAGATTTGACTGATTGCAAGGTTGAAGACATTGTTCAAGACGATTAGAAGACACGCCTTAACATCAAATTATATTTTATTTATTTCCATGAGTACCATCATTGGGTCCAGGTCCATTTTATACTTGTTTTTATTATGTCTTTGTCTTTAATCAGTCAGAAAAACCTTAACAAAAAAGGAATTTTCATATTCTATGGTAATGTTTGTTTGAGAATACAGTTTTTTTTAGAAAAAATGTAGCCCTGATAATAAAAATGAATAAAGTTAATGTCACAAATGTAATCTGAGGTGTTGCAATAAACTCCCAAAACCTCAGTTTGGGTCAAGCAACCTTTCAAGGGAGGGTACTTAGATCTCTGTATGTCTCCATCTCCTACAGCAGGGGTGTCAAACTCATTTTCACTGAGGGCCACATCAGCATAGCGTTTGTCCTTAAAAGACCAAAAATAACTTATACATGTAACTAAATGTAACGAAAAATAGATGCAATACTCCTTAATGTTAAATTAACCATTTATTTATTCATTATAACTTTTTAAAGTGACAATTCCAGTTGCATAGAAAACATATGTTTGCTTGTTATTCTAGCATAAATCCTTTTACATTTGATTCTGTCAGGTTAGGTTATATTGACAGTGTTTAAGTCCTCATGTATAGTTGCCCAATCCGATATTTCAAGTCCAATTCCCCCTAGATATGAATAAATACACACCAATTTTATTTTTTATTTTAAGAAGTTAAAAACTTTTCTGTCTCTCGCGGGCCACATTTGGCTCGCGGGCCTTTGGTTTGACACATGTGTCCTACAGTTTCTTTTCACTGGAGTGTTGCTGGACCACACAAACATGTTGTGGCTTTTCCCCAGGGCTTTCCTTTAGCTTAACATATTAGAGCCAAGATGAAACTCTTACCAATTGTCCAAACTCTGCCTGTTTCTCTTGATGTGAAAGAGTAGCACGGTAGCCTTCACCTTCCAGGCTTTCTCCAGTTCTTCTCTGAACTTCTCCAGTTCTTCTCTGAGTCCCTGGTATTTTTCATGTTCCTTCTTCCTGATGTTCCCATCGCTTAGCACTGCCACATCCACCACAACGGCTTTCCTCTGTTCTTTATCCACCACTACGATGTCTGGTTGGTTAGCCATTACCATGCTATCAGTCTAGATCTGGAAGTCCCGCAGGATCTTTGCCCTCTCATTCTCTACCACTTTCAGAGGTGTTTCCCATTTTGACCTTGGGGTTTCCAGTTCATATTCTGCACACATGTTCCTGTATATTATTCCAGCCACTTGATTGTGGCGCTCCATGTATGCTTTACCTGCCAGCATCTTACATCCTGCAGTTATGTGCTGGATTGTTTCAGGCGCCTCTTTGCACAGCCTACACCTTGGGTCTTGTCTGGTGTGGTAGATCTGAGCCTCTATTGCATCTTATATTGTGTTAGGTCAAAAGGTTCTCATTTTCCCACTTAAAAAAGTGACAATTTTGACCTGCACACAAAGTTAGGATTATATTTAAAATATATTAAATGAGCTGACCTTATAGCCGCTTTTTTTTGCTTCTGTCTCTTTGCCACAATGTGACATGTTTCATTATGAGATGATAGAATCATTTTCTTAGACACATAATAAATATAACAGCATCTGCAAGAAGGGTCAGGTATTTAAAAGTCTTATCATTACAGAGAGGAAGTTGTCTTTTTTTTCCATCATACCGTGATCTCTGTCTTGCTCTTTTGAATTTTGCAGAATAATGCTAAAACACTTGAAATCAATCTGGTACTCAACCAATAGGTGCACTTTTTTTTTCAATTTAATATTACAGGCTGCGCATGAGAGTTGCCATGACTCACAAAAAGGCTGTTTTGGACCCTCGGTAAAATAAAGAACAGCTCTCTGGTTAACCCTTTTGTGCTGTGTGCAGTGTGTGCAAACACCTGTTTGTTTCACAAGGTTTTATTGCCACATCTTTGTTTGTTTTCTGCTTTGCTGCTGCTGTGCTCTCAGGGTTTTGAAAGGCAGCTCATAATGATCAGAAGACAAATCTCCACAGGCTTCCAGTTAAAAGCCTGGCTCACAGAGCAATCCATGCTTTCATGCAGCAGGAGGCCAAATCAGATAAATATTATCAGGAACATAATAACATTGGATTGCTTATTGCCCCCTTAGCTTCACTGAACAGTTTCAACAGTCGATTACTCCCATTTGCACCGATCCTCCTATAGAAAAGAGGCGGTCAGGCTACTCACACAGAAATCACAGCGTGACATAAAAGAAGAAGCCGGCTGTCTCCTAAATGTTTGAAGAGGGGATCAAGGGGAACCTATTGATATCATATACTGCTGTTTCACTTTGCCCCCTTGTGATATCTCATAAAATTGCACTTTGGAGTCTCAATATGTTTGAAAGGAAATTACACTTCAAGATCCTTCCTTTGTTTTGGAAAACCATTAGTGCATTCAGTGCTGCGCACTAGAGTGTCAAAGTCAATTATTAAATTACAAAAATAAATGTTATCATATGCAATGTAAAAATATTCAGACATAATTACCAATTAAAGTTCCAGTACTGCAAATTTAGAATGTGATCAGGATAAATGGAGCTGTGTATTTTCTGATATCTATCTATCTATCGATCTATCTATCGATCTATCTATCTATCTATCTATCTATCTATCTATCTATCTATCTATCTATCTATCTATCTATCTATCTATCTATCTATCTATCTATCTATCTATCTATCTATCTATCTATCTATCTATCTATCTATCTATCTATCTATCTATCTATCTATCTATCTATCTATCTATCTATCTATCTATCTATCTATCTATCTATCTATCTATCTATCTATCTATCTATCTATCTATCTATCTATCTATCTATCTATCTATCTATCTATCTATCTATCTATCTATCTATCTATATATATATAGTTTCTAATCTATATCACCCTACACTGCAACACTGCAATAATGTGAAGAAAAAGAGAGGAACATCAAGTACATGTTTATGCACTTTGACTTTATAAAGGTTTAGTCATTAGCTTCTCATCCTCTTAACTTTTTATTTGTCCCCCCCAAACTATCCAAGAAACATGGATCGCTTAGAATCTATTTAGGCATTTATCAATCAGCAAGGCACAGGCTGTTCTGTGCAGCTTTGACAACTTCATGATGTGATTTTGCTTTTCATTTGCAGAAATGGCACATAACCACATTTTACAAATGCAGACACTCACTATATATTTTATATAGCTGTTGCCAAACCAGTTTTTGCTAAATACAAACAAAATTCTCTTGTTTAATTTAATTTTATTTTTCCTCCTGAATGCAGCATGTGCGTGTCTGTGTGTGTGTGTGTGTGTGTGTGTGGGTGTGTGTAGGTGTGTGTGTGTGTGTGTGTGTGTAAGAGAATCTTTTGTGTACAGTGAAGATATAGGCTTGGAACAGCTTTCATTGTCTTGAAGCAGTTCAAAAAGAAGGATACTTTTAAGTGCACAAGGAATTACATTTTCTTACATTTATAACACAAAACAGATGAAATTTTACCTAATACATTAGTTAAAATTAGAACTTACATTTTTACTGGATTCCTTTTAAATAAAGATATCGTTCACATGCTTACGAATTTCAGATGAAAAAGACCCACACTTCTCAATTATTTGCATACTGATGTAGGAGTTAGTTAGTTAGTTCAGTTGCATAGAAGGTGACATACAGTGTGATCAGTTTGTGGGTGTATTCAAAAATCAAGAAATGCATGTGTCATGAAGAGGTGTTAGCATATTTTCTTTCTGTGTGGGTGGATTTTGATTTAATAGGTCAACAGGTGCTGAATATAGATACTGACTCTAAGCCAAAGGTCTTTCTATATTAAGAGTACAGATTTATAGAAAGCATAAAGCCAGTGATCAAAAATGCTATACATTTATGTTGCTGAAAGCTTTACGAGCAATGAAAAAAAAATAAGACCCTCTTTATTTTAGAATATGGCAAAATCAAAAAAAAAAAGCAAAGTTTTGAGTTTGTAAGTGTGTTTGCAAAAGTAGGGGAGAATAGTTTAGCACACCTTTTATGTTGGTAACTGCAGGCAAACATGTCTTCACCCAAAGGATGCTCTGCACTTGCAAAGCAAAGAAGCACTTTCCTGGCACTTAGGGACAGCTGTGAGTTCAGAGGCGGCATGTGGGGAGACACTTCTCCAGTCGGACTCAAGTTGTGTGAAAGAGCCACCTCGGGCAAATTTGGCACTTTCCCTCAACAGGTTTTCTAAGTAGTTGTGACAGGTAAAAGTAGGGCAGCGGCATCTTGATGCTTACCTTGTTTCAACATTCACTGTAGAAAAGAAGTTCTGAAATGGACTGTAGCTGAAATGTAAGGGCGTGTGTGTGCCAATTAAAATCCTTCGCTCTGATTAGATTTTGAAAAATGTGCACTTCATTATTCCAAATGAAGATGAAAATGTACTTATTTTCTTATCTTAAGTTTTTGTCTCCTTCCCTTCATTGTCAATGTTTATGAAAACATAAGGCAAAAAGTTTATTATTTTTACTATTAATAACTTAAAGGTACAAATGAGCAAGTGATTTCTTTATATACTGCTTGTCTGAGCCAAAAAAAAAATAAATTATATGTGCCAAAACAGATTTGATTTATATGGATGACAGAAACACAGTGTAGCTCAAAACTGCCACATATTTTTAAACAATGGCTTCTTATATTATCACTGTTTGATCTAAAGTGTGTCATTTTTCACTGAATGTGACTAAAGATGAGAGCTAAAAAGGTTTAGTCACATTATTTTTTTTTCTAAGACATAATCTTTAGGATGTTGAACCAAAAAATCAATTGCAGAGGTTCTGTATTGGTGTATTTTGAAATAAAGGAACCCAGTGAGAAAGAATCACTTCAAAATCATAGAAATGTCTGCTCTGTGTCCTGTCCTATATTTCTATCATTTTTCCGCTCACGTTGTCTGACACTAACGTTGTTAAAGTATGGAAATGTGAGCTCTCGGCTACATACCTCAATACAGATTATTAATTGTAGTTTCCATGGAAACGAAGCCTTAAAGTTGGTGAATTGGTTCCTACCCTCAAAGAAGGACTGAAGTAAAGTCTCAACATAATGATTTTTCAATATGTGAACTTGTGGAAATATGTTTTTGAATGTATTTGTTTTATCCTGGACTCAGCTATTGATCATTTTATTTAATGTCAGATACATTATGGGAAGTAGCTATCGGTGGAAGCCCTTTGTTTTCCGGCATCACCAACACCTCACTAGTTTGTTTTGCTGCCGTTAGCTAAAGCTCTTTATTGGTGTCCATTTTGGCTTGACATCACGATGTCACTCTGGTCTGGTGAAGTAGAAACACCTTCAGGCAGAGATTGCTGTCTTAGCAACCTCAAATACAGCTGTAGTGTATGTGACATAATAAATGTTGCTCTGTATCTACATCTGTTTTTATGAACAAATGTAAAGAATAACACCCTCTTTTCTTTATCTTTTATTTTTAATAGTTTGTGGCCCAGCCTAATTGTCAACAGTTGTTGGCGTCCAAATGGTACGACGAGTTTCCGGGCTGGAGGCGGCGCCACTGGGCAGGAAAATTTATCACTTGCGTCTTCATTGGCCTCCTCTTCCCTCTGTTTGCTTTCTGCTACCTCATCGCTCCTAAGAGCCGCTATGGCCACTTCATCCGCAAGCCCTTCATCAAGTTTATCTGCCACACAGCATCCTACCTGACGTTCCTGTTCCTGCTGCTTCTTGCCTCCCAGCACATTGTTGCCACAGAGCAAGACCGGCAGAACAGGCAGGGGCCAGCACCAACCACCGTGGAGTGGATGATCTTGCCATGGGTGCTGGGTGAGTGGAATTATATTTTTTCTTTTCAAATTTTTTGCTTAGCTTTCTCAAATGTTGCAAGAAGACTCAACTTGACCCTTGAAAGCCCACTATATCAAATAATTAACAGAAAATTCAAAATTTTCAGAATCAAAAACCCTTTAATGAAATCCACAGAAAAAAAACATAAATGTTTTAATGAAAAATAGATAATGACATGTTTGGTGATTTGGTAAGTTTTTGATCAGAGGCGTGCAGCACTCAAAAACTGAACTCTGGGGTTGCTGGGAGAGGAAGTACTTTGAAGACTGGTCCCGCTGGTGACCAGAGAGGGAGAAAGAGCAATGACTTCTGACAAGCTGAAGGACCGTAGAAACTTAAATTGTGCTTTTTAAGAGGCTATGTGAGCTGTACCTTTAAACCAGTTTATCAATAAATCTTCATTCCAACTAATGGGATTCAATGTTTTTATGTTGATGTGCTTGTTAGGATTCATTTGGGCAGAGATCAAGCAGATGTGGGATGGTGGATTTCAAGACTACATCCATGACTGGTGGAACCTGATGGACTTTGTGATGAACTCTCTATACCTGGCCACCATCTCCCTTAAGATTGTAGCCTACACAAAAGTAGCCACCTACCTGTAGCTTATGTGAATCAAATCATCCAAATTACAGCTAGATTTTCCAGCATTTCCCCTTTAAATGACATGTTTTGCTTTGTACTTACAGTACAGTGGAACTAAACCGAGGAACCAATGGGAAATGTGGCATCCTACTTTAGTAGCTGAGGCCTTGTTTGCCATAGCAAACATCTTCAGTTCCCTGCGCCTCATCTCGCTCTTCACAGCTAACTCACACCTGGGACCTCTGCAGATCTCTCTCGGGCGAATGCTGCTGGACATCCTGAAGTTCCTCTTCATCTACTGTCTGGTAAACTAACAAGCACTTGCACACAATTCCAGATCTTGCGAAAGGAATACAATAAGTATAATAAAAATTGGACATTTGATGCATTTTTCTGCAGGTTCTGCTGGCTTTTGCTAACGGGCTGAACCAGCTGTACTTTTACTACGAGACAAAGGCTTCAGATGAGAGAGGGAAATGCAAAGGCATTCGCTGTGTGGAACAGAACAATGCTTTCTCTTCGTGAGTTATCATAAGATTCTCATCTTTAAAGACCCACTCCAATAAAAAATGTGATTTTAGCATGTTCTTGTGGCCATTTTCTGATGATAAAGGACATGTATACAGAAAATTGAGCTTAAAATTCAATTTCTGATGATTCTTTATTCAAATAATTGTGAATCAGAAGTAGATGAAAAAATGCAGTTTGAAAAAGAGCAATTTTTTAATGTAGAAAATATGTTGGACGGGCCACAAGCTTCTTGCTCCAATTTTTCGGCAACCGGGAGGGAAATGGGGTGGGGTTGCTGTGTCCCAACAGTCCTACCCATAAGTCAGGGGCAAAGTTTTTAAGGAACTCCTGCCGATCTGCAGAAACTATGTCCTCAAAAATGGCACTGTTTTTTGGGGGATTTTGAATAGATCCAAATATGATCAGAGTGGGTCTTTAAGGGTGTAACGTTTCCTGATTTCCATTTTGGTCATTTTTAAAGGGAGTTACAGGGTCCCACATCTTTGACTTGCAGGTTGTTTGAGACACTACAGTCTCTTTTCTGGTCCATCTTTGGCCTTATCAGCCTCTATGTGACAAACGTGGATGCAGACCACCAGTTCACTGAGTTTGTTGGTGCCACCATGTTTGGAACCTACAACGTCATATCTCTGGTGGTGCTTCTCAACATGCTCATCGCTATGATGAACAACTCCTACCAACACATTGCTGTGAGTAAATGACAAGAGAGACATGCACAAAACCACAATAATGACACTTTCACACTATAGGCTCTATAAATGTGTCCTGGTGTGGTTCCAGGATCATGCAGACATTGAGTGGAAGTTTGCCAGGACAAAGCTGTGGATGAGCTACTTTGAGGAAGGAGCTACTTTGCCCACACCTTTTAACATCATTCCCAGCCCCAAATCCTTTTGGTACCTAATGTGTTGGATCAAGAGGCAAGTGTGCAAAAGGACAAGGCTCAAGAGTACAGAAAGTTTTGGAACCCTAGGGGTAAGTTGGGCCCAAAACAAACACGACATAATTTTGAAGATATAGATATGTACGTTGGGAAAATGTAATGATAATGATATTTTATTTATGATAATGTAATGATTAATAATTAAATTAGGTAATTTTCTCTGTCTTAGAGAGCTGTAGATATTCTGTAGAGATAGGAGAAAAAAAGCTGTAATTATACAATTAACTAAACACAAAGTTTAAGGGTAATTTTGTCTATAACATCTTATGTTTTTTATTATCTCAATTTATTTTAATTTGCTGGATGTTTTCTGTAGAGACGAGCAGCAGAAAACCTCAGGACAAACCACCAATATCAGGTAAACAAAAGTAAATCTTGTAAAACTTGTGCTTGGGTTTCATTGGGCACACTGCATTTCCTGTCACAATTTCAATCTGCCACTGGAGGGCTGTTCCACTCTCACAGACAACAGAGCTGCCAGTTACACTCAGCAGGACACTCATCATCCTCCTTTACTTTTTTTCATTCCAATGCATGAGAATGTTGTGACATTTTTATGGAGAAACAAAGAATAATAAGTCAAAAATTAGACTTTTCTGACTTACCATTATGTTTGCATTAACAAAGTAAGTTTTGTTGTATATTTTATTTATTTTTTCATGCATTGTTCAGGAGGTTTTAAGGAACCTGGTGAAACGCTATGTGGCTGCCATGATCAGAGATGCAAAGACAGAAGAGGGACTAACTGAAGACAACTTTAAGGTAGGATGTGGTCTCGCAGTAAAAACCAACCCTAACAGCTTTATGCTATGTTCATGCCAAATCAAATGATTTCATCATGGAGTTGTGACTGTGACAAATGCAAATTTCTCAATATTTTAAAGAAGGAAAAATGTATGCTGTTCTGGAAAATTTTTTATTTATTCTGTTATTTATCTGTTTGCATCAGTTACTGGAACACATTCAATAAAAAAACTAGTTAGTGCCACTACATGTAAAGAGGCACCATCAAGCACATCTACCTGCAAACATACAAAACAGGTCACAAGAAGCTTCCTCCTTTCTTGTAACTTCTACTTTAAACTCCAGAAGCTGGCAGTCACATTTTACAGACAAACATTTTGTACATGGGAGGAACACATCTTGAAACACTGAGCATTAAGCTGAGCTTCATAGTTTTAACACTTACATCTTTTTTTCTGATTTCTGAGGGTTAAAGAGTTTAAGATGTTCTGTTTCAGATCCAATCTCCAAACTCTTCGTTAAAGCAGACGTTTCTTGTGTAAAATGAAGGAAGGATAAAATATGCTTTAGTTTGAGCACACAGACACATATCTTAGCATTTGTCTCTATGCTGCAATGTTGTATTGATAAATCATTTTCTTTTTTTTTCTCTGTTATGACCTAAACTGATTTTAAAATAACGGAAAATTCCTTAATCCTTAATCCTGTCACAAAATAGACAGAAAATTCCTAGTTTTTATTTAGATGTTTTTAAGTTTTTGCTCAAAACAATGTTAGTTTAAAATGTGAAAATATTGATATGAGTGGAAAAAGCACCTTATCTACCTACTAATTTGATCCACACATTTTAACATGGTGTAACTGTTTTCTAGAGAACCTATTATCAATACATTTTGCATTCTTTCAATACAAGAAATAGTCATTTTAGAAATTAACAACTATAGATGAGTTATTCTCACCATAAAGTTTTGAAAATTTGCAGACAAAAGGGCTTCTGAGATTTTGTGGAAGTAGCCATAGTGAAATGAGCATGAAAGGCTCTTCTACTGCCCCTAGTGGAAGGTTAATGAACTACAGGATAAAAATATGGTCTAAATTATGCACAATAGGTTTTTAGGGAAAGTTTGAATCATGCTAATGAGACAATAGTCTCTAAAATGCATGTATCAAATATGATACAAATGGTTATATAGGGTTAAAAATGCCTATAACATTTACTCAAATAGAAAATTGGAAAAAACAATATTTCCTCTATGTCAACTAAATTTTGTCGGATATGTTAAAGCTAAAAATGAATAAAATAGTTTCTGTCCAACTTATCTTGGCATTTGAATTGTTTAAATGCCTTTTTTTTATAAAGCTCAAGATCTTTTGAATTGTTTTATATTTGGTTTTGCATGCAGCTGGATAGATAAACCCCAGATGAAGTAAATGTTCTATTACTATTGACATAAAAAGGCTGATGTTCTTTTGTGTGACAGGAGCTAAAGCAGGACATCTCCAGTTTCCGCTATGAGGTGATGGGCATGATGAAGACGGGAAAGCCTGCTCTTCAGGGTGCAATAGCCAGTGGCAGCTCCGTGGATTCTAATCTCGCCTACCCTAATTCCTCGCTCAAGATTTCTCCCTGCCCAGCGATCAGCCAGGTGAAGAGCAAACTAAACCGGTTTAAGATCACCACATCCCTTTTGAAGCAAAGCAGCTCATCGGCTTCACCCAGGCCCCCTGAATCCTCCAACGGCCTGCTTAATGGACTCTTGCCTCTGGCCTCAACCGACAGCTGCAGCCAGACGTCAAGACAGTGGAGGAACTACCCTAAAGACATTAGTGACTTTGGTATGTTTCACAAACTCCACTGGGGGGGCACAGGTGTCACAGGAGGCACAGGGGAAATTTCCAGGGAAATGTACTGTTTATCAGAAGAAATGGGAGATTTGGGGGGTTCTGACACAGACGAACAGAGCAAGGAGGCTGCAAATGCAGCTAAGACTGACAAAGAGCCACCAGCAATTAAAAGAAAGAATGAGGCTCCAGAAACTAAAGAGGTGTCAAGCATGAAGGGCAGCTTTGATAAAAATGAAGAGAAGAAAACTGCAGAAGGAAATAAAGATCCACTTTGCACAGACTCGGGAGCTGATGAATGCTTGCCAGGATCCACCACAGAAGATGCAAATGAGATGTGATGAGAAATGACTAGCCCTGATGGTTAAGGAGATGTTGGACCCAAAAAAGAGACTCACAAAGGCTGCATTCACACTGCAGGAAACAGCAACACAAACCCTTCATTTTATACTTTGATCAGAGGCTAAACAATTTGAAAAGTATTAAAGATCCACTCCAACCACCTTTTGATCTATTGTAAAAGCGTTCCCAGTGGTCTTTGAATTATGATTATTGCATTTTCAGCCATAATCAAAACCTATTTTGTTTTCTAGGACATATTTTCTGCAAACGGCAGTAGTTCATTAGAAATTTGCCTCTGAGTTGTGGGCAGGACTGTTGGAGTAAACCTTCCCCACTTCCTATCATCTCTCTGTTTACTCGCTCTCCCACTAGCGTACAGCCCCTCACAACCTCTACTTAACAATACCGGTGCAACAAAAATTGGCAAGCCATATCGGAGCCATACAGCTGTACAGTTTTGAGTCTAATGCCAAGTTAGACAAGGAAAAACAAAGACGTACATGGATCTAGTCGTCTGCAGGTGAATGAATGCGTCTGAATGGAGCGGAGCAGAGAGCTTGAGGCCTTCTGACTGTATTTTCTGGGTAACAATTACAATCTTTTTCAAATGGCATGTTCTCATCTTAATCTGATTCACAATAATTTTAATAAAGAAATACTCAGAAATGCAATTTTAAACTTAATGTCCTCCATCATGAGAAGAATGCTACTAGATCATGTTAAAAACACCAAAAATTGGAGTAAAGTGTTTCCACTGCTTTCCTGCCTCAGTTCACCTTATTTACCAACAAAAAAGTGAACCCATTCTAAAACAAGGGAATTGTGCAGCAAGTGTGAATAAAGCCCTGGAGTTCTTGCAGCTGTTTCTAAAGGAATGATCACTTTTGACTCTAGAGACTCAGGGAGAACAAACGGTTAGTGAAATACATTAGCAGAGGAAATGCAGCAATTGTGGAATGCAGGTTTGTGTGAACTTTCCAAGATGATAAAACTCATCTTAACTGCTCTACATTAAAGAAAGGGAACAATTATTCCCCTCAGTAGATAGGAATTCCCTTTTGATCTGTTTCACTTTCTCTTAATCTTCTCAGACATGTGAATCCCTGTTCAGATGATCCTGTTGTTTAACCTCTATTACCAATCTCTCTACCTCTTTTCCCTTTTATCTCAACATCCTCCTGTCTTAGCTCACTGAAGCAATAGATGTGTTGTTTTTGACCTGACTTCCTGCCTTAGACTGTCTGTTTCTGCACTTTATTCGACTCACACTGGCATTCTGTCACTTAGCTGTCATCATGAACAATTTCTCATCCTGTCAATGTTTTTTCTATGCAAAAACCTTGCATTTTGAGTCATGGTTCTAACAAGGTTAGCTGTCAGTTTGTGACAGATGTTCCCTAACAGAACTGAGCTTTGACTGATGAGAACACAAATGTCTGTCACTTGATTATTCATGTTTAAACACTCAGATCCAATTAGCAGTTTTTGTTATTTAATGGTAGTTTCAATGAGTGGCATAAAAAAAAATAAAGAAGGCATTAAAAAATGTCTGTTTTGTCCATTTCTTCTAACAGGAGTTTTTAGGAAATCTTTTTCTGTTTCATATTATTGAAGATATATCAAATTTCATGTTTTCTAAATTTTAACAGTATTTCCCAAGAAAATACACAATAAGGAAAAATAATAGGAATTACATTTACATTTTGTGGATTGTGACTTTTGCCCTGAGGAGCTCATTTGAATTAGCTTTCATTTATTTCAGCCTATAAGGCATTTATTTGCTAACAAGTAAAGCAATTGGCACACATGAATTGTTTAACATTAAAAAAAAAAAAGACCATATTCCTGCTATAAAAAATAAAAAAAATCAACGCAATGTCCTAAAACTGCAACCTTCAACACTTGGGTCAATATCTTACTGACCAAAACCCAGTAGGAGTCACCAAGTCTTACTTCACCCTTTAGAAAAGTACTCTAGAATCTAAAGAATCATCTCTAGAAATCACTGATTTCTAGAGATGTTACTGTTACTATCATAATACATTTAAAACATATGAATAAAGACAAAACACCCTGTTTTCAAAATATGAAATAATTATTAACTTTTGACAGAGATTCACATGATTTTCTTTCAAATTAAAAGACACCCTGTACCACAAAGGATCATTTCAATGCACCAAATGCAGTAATGCAATGTCTTTTTACAGTTTGTGGTGCATCTAAGGCAGAAATGTATAAATCTATCTAATCCAAATGAAACCAGAGCTCATTAAGTTAGCCTTTACTGTATTTTTTACTATACATTATTTAAAATCCTGCTCAAAAATAGTAGATCTGCTTTTTTAGTTCAGTTCACCTTCACTGTAGTGGTGCTTACTGACCTCCAATTGATTTTCTGTGGTACACCAGTCTCAAAAAATTCTCAAAATGTTCTAGTTGGACTTATGAAATGGGTTTGCCAATGAATGTAATAAAGTTTGAGTTTTTATTTTTATTTTTAACTTTACTATTTACTTTTTTTTAAACTTTTTTTTACTAGAGAAAGAATGTATCTGCACTCAAAGGCTTTGATGTCTATTGAAAAAACTTCAGGAATGAACTCTTGGAGAAGATCTGAGCTCTTGGTTTGACCAGGGCCACACTTCTCTGTAATATGATCTTAATGGCTTTGCTTGATTGGGCTTTTTCCAGGTACACACATGTCCCGTCACAGTCAAAAACATGCAGGTGAGAAAAGCTGTAATTACAATATCAACTTGTCTAACTTTGACAGTGAATACGATTGATGTTTACCTATTTGGGAGGGTTATTTTTGTGGCGGCATGGCGTTTGGCTGACATTTCCAAAGTGCCTCCTGTCTCAAAGCCTGTGATCATCATAAAAGGCTTGTCCTTCTGCAGCCCTGTGATAAGAGTATTAAAAATAACCAAAGGAATAAATGGAGAGCAGAATTTACATTCCTCAAATTCACAGAAGTTACAGATTAGGACCACTAGGAGGAGATGACACACAAGAATCTGATCTCCACCTGCCTGTGCTTAGTTATCTGTAATCTGAAGAGGATGATAAAATGTGCATTTCCTCTTAAGAGTGTGATCTGAGCATAAAAGATGAAGGAAAACTAAAATAATATGTAGAGTTATTGCATAACTCCAGAACTCCTGTTTCTAATGCTCGTCAAATTTTTTTCAATTCATTTTTTTCTGCAACAGTATCATTGAGGTTTAACACTTAAATCCTTAGATATTTTATTGTGTATTTAAAACTAACCCAGACATTCAAATTCAACCTTTGGGTTGAACATATGAGTGAAATGTCAATCATGTTGATGACTTTTTAGAAAAAAAGTAAAAATAGTACACATAGTTATTCAGAAATTAGTTTTTTATTCATCATCAATTTGAAAAGAGCAGACAGTTTTCAACTTCTCATAGAGTGTTAATATAAACAACAAAAGCATTTAAAATATAGAAACTAGTGTCCTGAGGTTTAGTCACAGCAAATGGACTCAACTTCAAGATGTCACCAGGATAACTTAAAACCTTCACCAACAAAAACTAGTGTGTAAAATATGAACTGCATCCCATAATGTTACAACCTGTTCGGTAAAATTTGATAGCAGGAACTTCAAACATTGTAAATTTTTGTTAATGTTCGGAACTTACAATTACTAATTACAAATTTTCACCAGTCATCCACGGATTTGTAGACAATTGTTTGGTTTTTGAGAAAATCCTAAGAAATTAGAAATTTGACGTTTAGACTTTGATTTAGAGATGTGGTGTATTTATCAAGAAGGAATTAGATTAACTCATTCTAGCAAAGCAATAGATGCTGGCATGACCAAAGTTGGCCCCACAAGGACTTGAGTATAGTCAGGCTATCAAATCCTGAAGTTAAACATTCAGCGTATATTTTCAACATTCCATAATGCTTTAATACTTCCACAAGCCCCCGCTCTGAAGGCTGATGCCTTAACCTCTTAAGACCTGTGCTCTTTTTGATATGCTTTATTTTCTTACAGGGCTCCAGTTAAGCAGAATTAACTACAGTGGTAATATAACTCAAAGTGTGAAGTCCACACATGTGGACGCCAAGTGCTAAGAGCTTGAGCCATGGAGTCTTCCATCATCTTTCACAGTGAGTTTAAAGTGGTGACTGTCTTTGTTTTCACCAAAGGTATTGTTTAGCATTTGGGCTCTGTGGTTTTTTCTCTGTAATGTTTACATTGAAGTGTTGCAGCCATATTTTTTTCCCGACAGAATTGCCTTGGTCAAATAAGATATTCTTTCCTTAACAGTAATTGACAGTCAACTATGGTGTATTCTGTGATTTTTGCAGTGTTGTATCATGATGATCTTGAGGTGAACAGATGTCAGTATTATCTTGCACTTGTGCCGTGCTGTAAAGTCTTCCAACTGTAGTTAATTGTCCTCGTGGCCCTTTTAAAGCCAAATGTTTGGAAAAATGGCTCCTTCAGGGTTAATCCTCATGTCTTTATTGGCACTTAGTGGTCCTAAGAAAGAGCAATTTTTTAAAGATGAGTAAACATTCTTCACAAGACTGCACATGTTTAAAAAATATCTGGGATGACCATACATTTCTATTATAATTTATTTATTATTCTTTTAAAGATGCTATATTGCATTTAGTTTAAGATGTTCCCCTCAATGAACCATTTAAATCGCAGGAATGTGGGAACCCACCTGGAAGATTAATGGGATTTGAACCCAGCACCACTCATGAGCCAACATAAATGAGTGGCGAAATGTTTCAAGAAGGATTTTGAATCCAAATTCCAAGGCTCAACTTCAGCAGAACATCATGTGGATGAGTGAGAACCTTTGATGTCAACAAAGATTAAGTCTATTGTTTATCAACAAAATTCCAATCATGTATGTTTAAAGCACATTTATAATGTAATAATGAAAGAAAACATGTTTCCAAAATATTAATCTCTGTATTTGAGTGTTTTGACCAACTCACCTGTTTAGTGGTAGAGTGTATGTTTGATTCTGCAGTCGAGTTCAACCTCCTAAATTAATCAACATGTTTGATACTAGGCATTTAAAAGTTTTATTAAATCTCCAAAATGGCTTATGATTGTGACTGCAGATTATTGCAAAGCCAAAGGTGGAAAGTAAATGTTGTCACTCTTAGTTTAGTGCAGGGATCTGGAAGCTTTTACACTCAAAGAGCTTTTTCGGACGGTTTCTTACCAACCAAAATTGGGCCACAAAGTTTGGGAAGTAATCTTTTAGAAAATATACTTTAGATGTATTTTGCAATATTGAATTATTAAAGGGTTATATTTTTCTATGTGTTTATATAGCAATTTTAACTTAACATATACCTTTCAAAATAAAATGCATCCTGTGTCAAATAAGATCCTCCTGTTCCAGCAGATGTACCTGAATTCAAAATGTAAGAAAGTCAAATCAAACATGACATTTTCTACCATTATGACTACTTTTAATATAAAAAAAACAAACATGAAAACATTGGCGTAGAATCATGTTTTTATGTAAATACAATAAACATATATAAATATGAACATATATGTACTTTAAGAAGTCTTTTTCTGAAAATAAGCCACCGGTACATACTGTTGTGCAGCAGAAAACCAAAATATGTACTCTATCTCATTTTAATACTAGATCACTCTATAATGGAGTAAAAATGTTACCATTATTTTGGTTGGACATCTGAAATATTAAAAATCTAAACCTAAGACTTGATAACTCAAACAAATTATCCAAAACAAGTTTTTTATTCAAATAGTTATTTTTCAAAGCCAGAGAGCCACAATGGAGGAATGACAGAGTCACATGTGGCTCTAGCCTTATGTTGCAAACCCCGGATTCACTGTAACACTACTACCACTTCAACTTAAAAAAAAAAAAAACGTGCTTGTTGATAAATTGTCATCTTTTTGTTCTTAACATTTAGCAAACCTTCAGTTTAAGAAATCAAACATGCTCCAAACCCTGTTAACTGGGAAACAGTGTGCAGTTTTCTTGGGACTCCACAATGGAAATAAAAAAACATGTAAGTGAAAATGTTGTTAAACAGCATTAAGATGGAGGAGACACTAAAGAATTCTACATACACATGGGGGTGTTAAAGGGTGAGAGCAGGATGTCATGAAAAAGAAAAGACAGTGAGAGAGTACAAGTGGGTGGGTGTGTTAGTATAAAAACCCCCTTCATTCCCATTGTTGGAGTCTGCTGAAGGGGTTTGAGTGAGTGAATGCATGTATATATGTGGGTGTATTTAACAGAAAAGCAGAGTGTGTTAGTGACCTTGCAGTTAAGTGGACTGACTGCTTCTGAGGATGGACAAGTTGCTTGTGGTGAATTTATTTGTGCTGGTGCTTTGCTCTGTAGGGAGAGTGAATTCTTCCGCCTATGACAAGATAGTCACCCACAGCCGTATCCGGGCCAGAAAAGAGGGGTAAGAAAACAGGAAATGAGACAAAAGACTCCATCTTCGGATTTTATAAAAAGAGATGATGATGTTAACCTGCATAATTGAGTAGTTTTGGCTATTTGGATATTGAAGACTGTTGATTTTAGGACAGAAAACAGGTGGTCAACTTTAGGAATGAGTTTTTGCATAATCTTCTGACCACACAGAGCACACTAATAATGTACTAATAATTCTTTAACCCTTAGTTTCTGACAGAAAATGTAATTTACATATGTTTGTTCTATTAGATCACCCAGATTTAAAGCTAACATTTATTCAAGAAATTTCTTGTTTTATTACATTTAAATATTTCTAATTTTTTTAGTCAACGTTAATATTATTGTAGTGCTTGTAAATTGAAATCAAATAAATAAATTAGGTCTACAATAATTATTATCAGGTATTAGTGAAGTAAAAAAAACTTTTCTTTATTATAGGGAACCAGCACTTACATTAAAAAGTAAAAAGTAAGGTGTTAGGATCATAACTTTTTTGTTGGGAAAAGGGCAAAGGGGGAGTTGGTTCAAAATATATAAATGTTTTTGTTTTGTTATTTGTTTTTAACTGTAAAGCACTTTGCAGTTTCATGCACATGGCATGAGAAGTATCTTTTTTCACTAATAAAGTTTTTTCAAGTTCGTTTGCTCTTCCTACACTTATTGTGTCATTTACTTTGCAATTTGTTTTGCTTTTTACAGGCCTAATGTGTGTGCTCTGCAGCAAGTCATGGGAAGCAGCAAGAAGTACTTCAGCACTTGCAGGAACTGGCACAAACGCTCGATCTGTGGGAGGGATGCGTAAGTCTTTACAAGGAGATCAAAGATTTGCTCTGAGTTAATGTTTGTCTATTTTGCAAAGACACAGTTGGGTTTCATACCATCAATTTAATTTACTTTCAAAAAGATTGCATTACCCTCTTTTTCTGTAAATCATCTCAACAAGAAATTGTTAAAATATCTTTCCTGCAAAAGAGAAATTCCTTTTTGTTTCCTTTCATTTTTCTAATGGGGGGTCTTACATACTATAAAAGTACAGTATGAAAGACCCTTTGTCTTCATTCAGCCCTTTTTTGCTGCCATCAAGTCTGGGCATGCTCCTTACCCTGCTGGCTGCAGGATCACTGAATCTCCAGCCTGGTGTTGTAAAAAGTTATGACTGACTTTCCCCTTAAGCAAAGCATAAAAAAGCCTTAATGAGATGATAAGTACACCTTTAGTGAAGATGTATTGTTTTCTTACAAAAACTCAGAGATGCTCCTCAGAAAAACCACTTCAATGTTACCATTATAAGGAAAAACCTATAAAAAATATTGTACGTGCATGTAAAAAAGCACTAATTTATCAACTAGCGGTGCAGGATGACTATTGTCTGTCAAAAAGCTGGTGGAGTGAAAGGATCTGCTGGAGATGCTTTGTCAGACACAGCGGAACAAATCATCAACACACAAGCACACACATGCCACCCGAACTGGTCCTTTTCTCAGAGCTGGAACACCTGCAGCCGAAGGGTTAATGCTGCACCTGAGTTAATATGGAAGAAAATGGATTAAAGCACATTTTATACAAAGATGATATTACATAGAGCTCTTGGTCAATAGAAAAAAGAAGGAGGGGCTAAATACTAAAAAAGTAATGAAGCAAAATATAAACCCTAAAGGGTTTCTTGTTTCATCCCTCCTATTATAATGTCAATTCCCCCCCTGATATTTATATACTTTTCTCATTTTAGGCTAAAAAGTGTTTGAAATAATTTTCAATTCAAGCTATGAATACCATGAAGGTTGATAAAATAAAAAAAGATGGGTAAGAGTTTAGATTTGATGAAACAGTCAATGCAAAAACATCTATATTTTTCTTTTTTTATTCATTTAAAACATCAAAATCAAAGAAACAAAAACAAGTGTCACAATACTTTTGTCAATCTTTATTAAAACCGCATGTTAAACATTACAGTTTACCTCAAACTTCCCCTTAAACTTCTACCACATGTCAATAATCCATTTAGCTTTTTTTTGTGTGGGACTTTACATGAAAGATACAGACATGGTGCAGACACAAGAGAAAATTCTAATTGTAAACAGGAGCGGTTTTAATATAGTTTCAAGAATCCTGAAAAAATGTACAGCATGTTTTCATCTGCATGAGATTTGATGCTTGTTTTACTCTGAGACCAAACCGCCACTGTCAATTTGCAAACTTTTTTTTTTTATGGGGGGGCAAGTAGACTATAAAGAATTTGGATTACATTTTGGTTGAAACAAAAACTTGTAAGATTACAGTAAAGAAAACAGATTTGTGAGTCCCCTGCTTCTTCGTACAGAGCGGAGATTGTTTGGCATCAAAGAGAAAATCTTCCATGTCACTTTGGTTTGGTCACAGCTGGATTTAATGCAGCGAAAACAGAAAAGGAGTCCAAAATTAGGCAGTTTATAGCTACTTATGTTTGTTATGGCCTAGTTAACCAGCTGGGAATTCACATAGATCCAATGTTTATTAGACTTAATGTAGTGAGTGCAACTCTACAAAAGATCCCACTCCAATCATCTTATAATCTATTTTACAATTTTCCCAGTGGTCTTTGAATTATGATTATTCTGTTTTTAGCCAGAATAAAAAAAAATGTGTTTGTTTCTATGACATAATTTCTACATAGCTGTAGTACTTCATTCGAAATTTGTCTCTAAATTGTAGGCGGGACCGTTGGCATGGAGAAAGCCCGCTGCTACTTCCTCCCATACATCTATATGCATGCTCTCCTGTTAGCTTACAAGAGAGCATGTTTATTTACATAAGTCCTCCATCATCAAAAAAGAACGTTAAAACTCAAAAAACACAATTTTTACGGGAGTTGGTCTTCAAACTCACTGACCCGACATAGATGAATGATGTTTCTTCATGTCTTTCATGTCTTTGATTGAGGTAGATTAGGATTAACAACCACAACATGGTTTATTTAGAACAATCCCAAACAGTAAGCCTACCTTCACTAAAGAATACATTTGAAAGAAAAAAAAAATGAAACGAAGAAATGGCAATGTACTAGCAGATACCTGATAACCAATATTTAACAGAAAAGTTATGACATATGTTGCTAAGGGAAACAAACTAGAAGTGCATGCTGTGTTTGTGTCCTTTTATTTATTTTTTTGGAAGTTTTTCCTTACCGCAAAGGAGGGTCTAAGGGCAGGGATGCCACTGTGATGACTATTGTTGTAATATTGGGCTATATAAATACAACTGAATTGAATTGAGTTGTACTTGTCACCTTGATGAGACCATGGTGTAAACCACAAAGGGTCAATGGACTTAGGGGACACTTGACGATTAAAAGGGACAAATGCATGTAGATTTTCTGGTTAGGTCTAGATCACATTGTTAAAAATAAGAGTTTTATATTTAGAATTGAACTTCAAGTCATGAGAGTTCAGCTTAGAACATGTCCATGTATAACCCTGGCACACATGGAAGCTATAATACGCTGAGTCATGTGTGGACTGTGTCATAAGTTTAAACTCAGTAAGCTGGCTTGTTCAGTCTCTGGTCTTTATTGAATCTATTATGTTGTCAGAGCAAAGCCAGAAGGGATGACTTCATATGCCCCCTTTCACAACCAGTCATGTGCATGTGCATAATAAATCTTTAGAAACATTTTTAACAAAACAATTAAATGTCTATTGTCTTTGGCATGTTGGCATTACAGGGATTCGACTAGGTTTGCCAGAGTGCAGGGAGAATCAGGCCTGAAAATTCTTCAAGAAAAATCTTCAGTAAGATTTCTGCACTAAAGCAGAAATGTAATGTTATTTTCATGGGAAAACATGAG
The DNA here is from genome assembly GCA_023969325.1 of Oryzias curvinotus. Lineage (NCBI taxonomy): Eukaryota > Metazoa > Chordata > Actinopteri > Beloniformes > Adrianichthyidae > Oryzias > Oryzias curvinotus. The sequence continues at coordinate 20,559,264 of CM043719.1, forward strand.
CAGCTCCAACATCATGATCTGCTTTCTGTTAAACTCCAGCTAAATTCATTTAGGAGCTCTGGCTGGCGGGTGGATGTCTGTAAGGCATCCAATCCTGACTTATTTTTGAACTTGTTCACATTTTGGAAGATGTGAGAAAGCCTGGAGAACTGCCAGTTAAAGTTTCAGACACCCCCAAAAAAAACACCCCCAAAAGATAAAGTATTATTTGCCCATTTAAGCCTGCATAACTAACAGGACTCAGACTCAGTGTGCACCTGTTTTTATCATTTCAAAACTTTGCAGTAAAGAACAACCTAAATTGTTCTAAAACATCTGCCTGACTGTTGAATGAAGACAGCTGTAAATTATTGTCCCGCTGAGATGTAGCATCAGCCTATTTTGTCAGTGAGATTTTGCTTGCAGTTGCAATGGCTTTGCTCCATTTGTCCCTTCATGCTGTTGTTCAGCTTACAGCTGCAGCTGAGTAAGTTTGAATAACAGATAGAAGAAATAGAATGATAACACTTTGCAGGTCTTATAACTTCAGGAAGAAATAGTTTAGAAAAAAAGTTATTTCAATTGTTTTTCATCAATGTTCTGAAAAAATAAGCAGATGACATACTGACTTACTGAAATTTTGTAAATCCAAACTATATTAGCCCAGTTAATTGTTGCTCAGTAAAAAAAGTTGTCTTTTCAGGTCTTTCATATGAATTTTTAGAATTGCACAAAAAAAACTACTTTATCCGATTTATTTATACAGAAATCTGTTTATTGGATGCAGCGATGACAGAACCAGGCAGTTTCCTGTTAAGTCTTTCCAAACTCTACCGGTCCTGCCTGTAGAAGTGGTGGCTTACAGTTGGCCCAGAGATGAATGACTGCAGCCACATGGTTGTGTTTCATGAGGAAGAAGTGGTGCTGGGGGGGGGAGGGTAGTGCCCTAACAAAAAATAATCTGCCGTGAATCCTAAGTGTGATTCATCTGTTCCCATGCATGGGTTCCCATGGCGTTTTTTTGTTTTGTTTTAGGCTGTGGTGATGGATTAGATCCATGTGTAGTCTCAAACATTTGATTAAGCACAATTTATAAATAAGCTGCTTTCATGGTGGTTTTCACATTGTTTAAATTATTGTTAGCTGAGCTGCTAAATCTACTTTTTAACTCACATTTCAGATTCTAAAACCTACTTTTCTGTTTGTTGTTTGCCTGCTGTTGCATGATATATTGATATGAGTTTGGATGGCTGTTAAAACAGATATGTTGGATGAATGCTCTTAGCCAGTGCAGAGCCTCTTCTATTGTCCTTATGGGAGTTCTGTATTTCTTTCTTATTACAGTCAACAACACACCTTGTTCTAGTTATATTGTATGACTTATTGTTTTCTAGTTATTTGAATTAATATATATATATATATTAAGGAGATTTTTGTGATACTCCAAAACCAGGAAAAGGTTTACTCAATCAATCAATCAATCAGTCAATCAATCAGTCAGTCTTTATGTAGCACTTTTCCAACTTAGTAACACAAAGTGCTGTACACCAAGATAAATAATATGAAAAAGCGAATTAATTTTAAAATAGAGCTAATCCTTCCAGAACCACACAAAAACCCGAAACCCATTTTCACACCTCCTATTGCCCCCTTTTGGGCAATAGGCTGAGCAGGGAAAGAGTTGGTTGGTGGCAAAGCTAATACTTGAGACCTCTTCCTCGTGGGATAGAGAGAGGATTCAACTGGTGAAGCAGTAAAAAATAAAAAAATGATTATTAAAAGCACAAATATTGATAAAAGAAATGAAGAATCAAACATTAAAACAAGAAATATTAAAATTAGCTGTTATTAATGCAGAGTAAATAAACAGACAGACAGAGAAAAGCGAAAAGTCAAGCTGAAAATATGGGTCTTGAGTCTTTTCTTAAAAACATCTACACTCTCTGCTGCACTCAGGTCCCCTAATTGACCGTTCCATAAATGAGGGCCATAATTCTCAAAAGATTCATAGAGCACCCCACCTGTGAAATAGAAATCAGAGAATTACTGAGCATTTTGATCAAATGAATCTAATGAATCTCATTAATGTAGTGTCTTCCCTTGTTTTGACAGCCCAGTCTTATATGAGTGTTGTCCTGGTTACATGAAGATGGAGGGCATAAAGGGATGTCCTGCAGGTAACCCACAATCTGGTCTCTCTCTTTTTTTTCTTCTTTATTAACATTTTATTATTTACTTTGTATCAAATCTCTGTATCTGCAGCGAATCCCATTGACGATGTTTATGGTACGCTGGAACTAGTAAAGGCAACCGTCACTCAGCAATACACTAACGAGTCCCAACTAAGAGGGGACATTGAAGGCCCCAACTCTGTTACTCTGTTTGCACCTAGCAATGACGCCTGGGATCTGCTGGATCCTGTGAGTAAACAGATAGATGTAATGCTTCTTTCAAAACAATAACAATATAACTAATTTCCTCTTTCGTGTAGAATGAAAAGCTTAAATTGGCTGGATATGAAAACCCGGAGCTGTACAATACTCTACTATTCCACACAGCGAATCAGCGTCTTCTAACCAAAGACATGAAGAATGGCTTGGTTGTTCCTTCCATGAGTGAGGATCATAATCTTTACATCAACCATTATGGAAATGGGGTAAATTATTCCAAAATCTATGTTTAAACAAATGTTTGTAATCTTGACTTATTTTAACATTTCTTTTCCTGTCAAGGTTGTGACAGTCAACTGTGCTAGAATCATCTATGGTAACCAGGTGGCTACAAATGGTGCGGTGCATGTCATAGACCGGGTGATCCGTCCCGTGAGTGGCACAATCAAGGACATCCTCGAAGGGGACGAAAATCTCTCCTCTTTCACTGTATGTCAAAATTATTATTATTTTTTTTAAACTCTTTCAAGTCTCAAAAAGCCTGAAGATTGTTGTTAATCCACTGTCCTGTGACAAAAAGTTGCAATTAAGTAGAAAACTCTCGATTTTCAGACTGCCGCATCTGCTGCTGATTTGCTTGATAAGCTTGGAGAAGCCGGTCACTATACTTTGTTTGTTCCGACGGATGATGCCTTCAATAAACTGCCTTCTGGATATTTGGAGAGCATCATAGAAAACAACGCTGTCATCACAGGTACAGAAATAACACTGCAGTAGGTTAAAGACCCACTCCAATCATGTCTTGATTTATTTTAAAAGCGTTCCTAGAGGTCTTTGCATTATGTTATGCTGTTTTTATCCAAAAACCTGTGTTGTTTCTTTGGACACAATTCATGCAGAGCAGCAGGGGTTTATTAGAAATGTGAACCCTTCCCCTCTTTGTTAATGAGAGCGCTCTTTCTCCCAGCTAGCTTACAGCCCCACACACCTCCAACCTCACATCACCACTACAACAAATATAACATGCAACATTGACATACAATTTTGAGCCAGGTGCTTGCTCAAATGAGGAAAATAATGATGTACGTGGACGTACATGCCCGCCCAGTGTATTTTTACAGCATAAATGCATTTTTTTTTAAATAGCAGTTTTTTGTCTACTCCTGATTCACAGCAACTTCAATAAATAAATAAATTTTGGGCTTAATTTTCTTTATGTATTTCCTGCATCATGAGAAAATTTTCACACAAACATGTTAAAAAAAACACCAAAAAGTGGGTCTTTAGGAATTCCTTTGAACTCGTGAAAGTCAACAGGATTTTTTCATTTTATGTAAAGCAGACACTGACAAAGAAAAAAAGAAAAACAATTTTACAACAAAGAACTAGATGCTTGTCATTTGTAGGACATTTGTACTAACTCGCGGCTTAGAAATGTTTTAAGTGAAACCTTCTGTGGGAAACTGTCTGAAGCTATTAAATGCAAACTTTATGTATTATTATGTCTTATTGTGTTGTGTAACATGAAAGATAATCTAATTCCCATACAGTCTGCAGCCCATCAGCGTTCCGCAGCTGTTCAACATTCACATCACATTAATATTCCATACCAAAAGGCTTAGATCATCAACTGAAATTTTGGAACACATCAACACATGCGAAATCCAACTGCATTGAAGCAGAGACAGGAAAAAGGACTTTTAAAACACGTTGCTTAGATTTTATGCAGTGCCACATATTAGGATGATGCCTGGCCTGTGTTCAGTTGCTGTGCTTAGATGTGCAACAACTGAATATCAGGTTTGGTGTGTGCCACATCTGACACCTCCTCTGTGGAGATTGAGGTGCATGCACAATGTTTGGTGTCCTGATACATGGATTTCTGATTTCTTGAAGCTGAGGAAATCATGATCACACTGGACTTGTGTCACGTGTTCAAGAGCGCGCTAAGCGTGGGTTCTTGAACACACTTTCATCTGTGCACACTGGACTGTTGTTACCCCATAGTAAGGAAGTTGGAAGAGTCTTGGTGCGAAATGCTAAAGCAGTGAAAATCTCTTGAATCTTGCTCCAGGCTTTTTCTTACACAGCTCTATTATATCAATGCGTATAAAAGGCTGTGTCGTATAATTCCAGCCAGAGACAATTTGCAATTATAAATTTCTCCTCTATGATTCATTTTCAAAAGGTTGGCACTTCCTAGAGTTAAAAAGGATGCTACCTACACATTGCTATCAAATCTGAGTCTCTGGTTGGTCGAAGTTAAACTTTCAATGTGTTTTATATGTAGACCCATATAATTTACTTAAAACGTGTGTAGCAGTGCTGCAATGCCAGAGTTTGACCGTGGAAGCCCATCCTGCGCATATACACCCGTTTGCATCGACTTTTCATTAGAAGTGGTTGCTTGAACTCGTGTGGCAGAGAGTGGTGTGAATATTGTACAGCAGTTTCATTGAGTACACCTAAAAATCAAATGTGATCAAAGTTTGGAAAAGAAAATTCCTAAAAAGGATGTACAAAGTGATCAGTTGTTTTCTTGTGTTTTTTTTCTTCGCTGCCTTGATTTGACTAAACCTGTCAGCGCTGGTGAAGTACCACCTGTTGAACAGCGTCCAGTGTGCAGAAGCAATCATGGCAGGATCAGTGTATGAGACTGAGGAGGGGAGCAGCATTGAGATCGGCTGTGATGGAGACGTCCTTACTGTCAATGGCATCAAAATGGTCCTAAAGAAGGACATTGTGACCTCGAATGGTGTTATTCACCTTATAGATCAGGTGCTCTTTCCTGATTCAGGTAAATCCCATCTTGCTTTGCATTTTTGCATCAATCAGCTGTGTCCTTCCCTTGTATTCTAGCTTGTTTATCTGATTCATCTTAGCTAAGGAAATCACTGAGCTGATGGGAGAGTCCCAGAGCATTTTCAGAAACTATGTCTCTGACATGGGCTTTGCTTCTGCAATGAGACCAAATCTGGAGTACACACTTCTCGCTCCTCTCAACTGGGTCTTCACAGGTGAGGAGAAATAAGATCACGTAAACAGAGAAAAAAACATCTCAACAGAGAAAAACAAATCTGAACAGTTTGGTGAGTTTAATGATAAAGAATTTAGTGTAAACATTGCTACTGTTATTCTCAATCCGCTGAGGATCGTCAATCGAGAAGAGTGAGCTGAAACTCCTTCTGGAAAACCACATCCTGAAAGTTAAAGTGTCTTTGAGTGAGCTGTACACGGGACAGCAGCTGGAAACGCTCTCTGGCAAGACCCTCAGAGCCTTCATTTACCGAACTGTGAGTACCATAATATAATGGCGCTGCATCATGCTGTGAAATAAAACAGCTGGGTTCAAATTAATACGTGACACGGAAATTTGTCATTTAAAATTGTTCACATTTTATTTAGTATGATTGACATTAATCAACATTAGATACTGAAGAGTTACAATTCCCATAATTCCAATACCTGTTCCTGGACTTTGTCAATGTTGTTTGATAGGCGGTGTGTCTAGAAAATGCATGTATGGTGCGTGGCAGCAAGGAAGGAAAGAATGGTGCCCTCCACCTCGTGGGATCTTTGGTCAAAACCAGTGAGAAGACCCTCTACAAAGTCCTCAAAGATGAAGGAAAGTTCAAGTATGAAATTTTGATTTTAATCTAACCTGCTGTTTTCATTACAAGAAAGAGGTCCTGGTATATTAAATAACATAAACAATTGTTCATAAAACAGACTTTTTATGACTTTTGGTTTTTGGGGATTCTATCATGATATTTTTGAAAAACCTACAAATGTTTTAAACAAATGAGTGGAATGATTGCTCTTAATTTCTACTTTTTTTATTTGTGCAAATGTAGAATTTTCTTATCGTTAATGGAGGCGGCAGGTCTGTATGACATGTTGAAGGAGGAGGGCGCCTACACCATCTTTGCACCAACTGACAACGCTTTTAAAGAACTAACTTCAGAGGACTTAACTTTGCTGAAAAGTGAGTGTTGCATTGCATAGCTTTGATTTCTGCTGAGTGATTCAACAAACAGATGTAATAATTAAGAACGCTTCTGCCTTTGTAATAAAACCTGTTCTGTGCTCACTTTGACAGGTGATGTCACTGCTTTAAAAAACATTCTTCTGTACCACATCAGTAATGGGATCTTCATCAGTGGAGGATTGGAAAAAGGAGTTACCAATATGCTAAAAACAATGCAAGGCCGCAATCTGCCAGTTAAAGTTGTACGAACTCATTTATGACTAATTTGCTTTTCTTTTTTGCAACCTCTGCAGTTTACCAAATAGCTAGTTATTTAAAAAAGATCATTTTATAACACACTGTTTTTCAAATGACAATCTACCAATTGTCTTCCTTTCCAAGAAATTAGACTGACTTTTGCTTACAAGGCTAAGTTTAGGCTGTCATGTTTATTTTTATCCCAAAAGTTTGCAACTACTCCTCAAGTAAGACATTAAAGTTCCTCCATCTTTTGATCCACATTAAGTGTTCCCAGTGGTCTTTTAATCATGATTATACAGATTTTATCCAAAATCAAAATACATTTGTTGTTATTTTAGGACATTATTTTTGCCGCAGGAGTTTATTAGAAATGAGTTCTGGGCGGGCAATCGGCACGGAGAAACCCTGCACCTTTTCTGCTCTCTATTGCAAAGAGCTCCTTGCTTAAACTGATGTCGGGTTATTTCTTCAACCCAATTTCTGGAATATTCGTGTTAGGATATATTTTGAGTTTACTTCTTTGGATCAATATTATTGGGGGGGGGTAATGATTTCATTTGATCTCAATTTGTGTGTTTTTTTACCTGAGTTTTTTTACTTTTTTATTTCTTCTTATAGTAAAACGCAAACATGGGTTACTTTTTAACAACAGAGGTTTTAGTGTATGGGGGCTTGTGGCTATCCCATCGTTTTCCAGGTCACACATAAGCTCTTTTTCAAACCCCTTTTTGTCACAATGATTTCAATAAAGATATACAGCAAAATGCAATTTTGAATTTAAACCATCCTAAATCATCAGAAAAATGAAATAAGAACATGTTAAAAACACCAAAAACACAATTCATCTGAGTGGCTCTTTAATACATTTTCAAATCTACTTTTATTAGTTATCGATTTGTAAGCAAATCTGGTCAGTATTCCTCATACTGTGTTGAAACTATAAATTTTATTAGGTTATCAAACTTCATGGTCACATAACTTGACCTTTTCAAACCTGATCTCAGTCTTCTCCAATAAACTTTGGGAAATGCTATAGAATGTTATCAAATGTGTTTGAAAGAGAGACTATCTACTGCTATCTCTAATGAACCAGATGGCCAGATGCAATAAAAAATTGGCTTCCTGTCACTTTTATCTCCACCCCTCCAATGGCCTTTTGTTCCTTTCTGTTGTTGCTGCTCCCTCCTTCTGCTTCTGTGGTGTTCAGTTATCAGTTAGGGTCTCCTGTCAGGCTTACAGGATTTCCTTGTTGGGGCACAGTAAATGAACAAATAGAAAAAGCGGTGATCTCATGAACACGATGAAATGTTCATACTGACAAATGATAGATAAACTTAGGTTTTGGTTTCAAGGAAATTAATCACTTGACTTTCTTGTTTCACACAGGTAAACAACTCTGTAAATGTGAACTCAGTCGATGTGCTAGACAATGACTTAATGGCAACAAATGGTGTGGTCCATGTGGTGAAGAATGTACTCTATCCTTCGGGTGAGAATGTGATACTTTTCTGTACTTTTTATGCAATCAGTCCTCTGTCCCAGTATGCACACAGTTTATCAAACATGTATCATGCACTTTGCTCACAGACCTTCCTGTGGGCCGTCAGGACCTCCGGGTGCTGCTGGAGAAGCTGATTAAGTACATCAATATTAAGGTGGAGAAAATTAAAGCATGTGTGACAGTCTGTGTGCATTTAGCACACATTTTTGCTGAACCTTTTGCTAATGCTCAGCATTTTCTCATGTGTTTTGATTTATAGTTTATTTCTGGATATTCTTATTCAGAGATCAAAGGTATTGGCAGCAGTAAGTTCCCTTCAGCCAGATATTGCAGTATTATGTGGGAGAGATGTGTTATGAAAGTCACTACTGCAAACAGTTTAAATTCTTTCATTTCTTCACAGGTAAAAAAATCAAAATTGTTTATGACGGTAAGAATTTTGGGATGTTTTGTAATAGAAACTTTCAAAAATGTTGAACATTTTAGCTGGACATTAATCATGCTCCTTTAAATGAAACTTAAGTTAGTAAATTAAAAAACCTTGCCTCTGTTGTTGCTACTTCTACCCACGTGGTGCTAAATTTACTTTGCCATCATATCAAATAATTAGGAATGAGTCACAAAAATGTCAAAGACAACAGATGGATGTGGTCCATTTATCCCCAGAGATTTTGCAGCAAGTGTTGGTTATAATAAATGTTTTTTTGCATTTAATTACTTTTCGCCCTATTAAAATTTTTCTATTTTAATATATCCGACTTATTCAATTTTTTTTCCAATTCACTTCTATTTCAAGTATCAAGACATAACGGAGGTTTTCTAAGATGATTCATATTTTCTACATTATACCTTGATATATATTTTTTAAGACTTTAGATTGAGCTTAACATAGTAAAATATCATCTGTATTAGAAAACTGTTTTAGTCCTCAAGCACTCCTGAGGCATGTTTAAAAAACGTTTTTTTAACACGTCTGAGTCAAATGTGACTCAAAAAATACAAGTTTGAAATAAAAAAAGGAAAAGATGCAGGTAAGGGGCGCTTAAAGACCCCCTCTGATCATCTTTTGTAATAATAATAATAAAAGTGTGCAGTTTTTTAATATGCTGTCAAATATCCACATGACATTTAACAGATAAGGCTGCAGATACTGAGAAACCATTAAAATTTAGCTTCAATATAAGACATTTTATAATGGTTCTTGGAACACTAGTGATGTGTGTTAATCAGTAACTCTGATTAACTGCCCTCTGTTGACACGTATTTATTACTCCCCAGGTTTACCCCACTCAACCTAACACTGAATCAGTTTGTGTGTTTCATATTAAAACTCTTAAAGAACAATTGATATGTTTTAGCATGTCTTAGCATGAGTCCAGGTTTTCTAGTCTGGGTCATGCATGTTGACTGTAATTAATAATAATAAAATAAGAGCTGTTTGTCATATTGTGTACATTATTACATTGAGCACTGATGATTAAAAAAATTATTAAAAATAGAGTTTTTTATGCTTTTAACCAAATAAATTTCTTTTTGTATAGATGCAAAATCAACAGAGGTAAAATACACAGAATTTGTTCAGGCTGAGCCTTCACATACCAAGATAACCCGCTATGTTGAGAAAGAGCCCGCCGTCAGCAAATTAGTTAGAGTTATTGGACACCAGCCACTCAACAAAGCCACAAGAGTCATTCCTGGTGAGCTCTAAACTCTTTCCAACAAACTGAAGTTAAAGTCATGAGTTTAGTGATGACTCAGCTGAGATTTCCTCATATCTGCTCTGTTCTTTTACCTTTAGGTTCAGGTGCTGGTAGTCAGGTTTCAGAAAAGCTTACAGGTGAGTTTGGATTACTTGTCTTGTCACTTGTGGAACATAGAGTTGTAAGTGATTTTTTTCAGCTCTTGTTTTTCATTCAAAATGTTACGTAAGGGGTAATGTGCATGTTCACAAAGGTTTAAAAAAAGGTGCTTTCAACAGCTGTTGTAAATGTATAATCCTAAATTGAATTAGACCTGAAGAAAACATATATTATAAAAATTACAAAGGGAACTTATTGGAAGAGATGTGTATAAATAAAATGTCTAATTATGAGTCAGTAAGGATATCTGTCAAAACATTTAAAAACTCTCTTCTTCTCTATCTAGTAACGGGTGAAACCAATGGAGCCCTAGCATTTGAGCCTCACATCATTGAAGGTGGGAGTTTGTTTCTTTCAGATGTCTAACTTCTTGATTTTTCTGTCTGTAAAACAAGAAATACTGGTAACTTTTATGTATAGTTTCAGGATCTTTTTAGAGAAAATGTTGTTTTACATTTTGAATCTAATAGTTTTTGTTGTTGACATTCAGGCCCAGATGTCTCTAAAATTCTGTCCATCCGCGATAACCCCAGTCTGCTGAAGGAGGAAACACGCAGACTAACCAAGCTCATTCAAGGTCAATAAATTTAACTCCAGGTTTTCTTCTTTTTTGTGTGCAAAAAAAATTACATTTTTTTTCTATCTCACAGGTGGAGGTCAATTTTCTGCAGCCAGTGAAGCTCCAGGTTGTAGCACAACTAGTTCACGAATTGCGTAGATCATGGTTTACTTGGGAACTTTACATATTTAACATTCCTCCATCCTTTACAGTGGAAGAAAGAAGACGGAACTTGATGGAGAGGCCACTGAGGAAAAGGGCACCGATGTCACATTTTAAAAATAATTGAATCATGGATTGATAAAACTTTAAGTTCTCTATTACTCTTATAAGCATGATGGTTTGTTTCTATGCAGAGACATTAGTTAAGGGGATTTGTGTAAAAATATGAACTTTGTTGTTGGGAAAAAAGGTTTTAAGGGTTAAAAATTGTCTAAGTTGCTTTGTGTTTTGTTTATATGTGTGACCCTATAGACAGAGTGCATGGTAAAAAGTTTTTTTTTCTTATTACAGTGCTTGCATTCAATAAAACGAACAACTTCAAAAAATAAGACGAACAGTGGTTTGATATTATTTAGCTGCTGTACTGATGTAAATGATTACAAAATAAAAACCAAAAAAAGTGTTTGTTTTTTTTCTGTGAATGCAACCAGGTAACATAAATAATGACTAATAAATGTCATAAAGCTGGTTCTACTATATCATAAACCCCACCTCCAGCACCCCCATGCTTTTTCTTTAAGCAGAACCCTCATGGACATTTTTTAGACTTTCATGTGGGTTTTACAACCAACATTTTGAAGTGGCTGGTATTCAACATTGGTGTTGTAAGCCAGGATAGGTGAAGTGAAATTTTATTGTGTTTTTTTTTTTTGTAGATATATTGTACTTTTCATTTAATTTTCTCAATCATCCCTCATTATCCTGCATCATTTAATTTCTTTTAAATGTTCCTGTTCAAGACTTAACTGTGGAAAGTTAAATGATGGCCCCAAATCAACAAAAGAAAATAACTGGTCTAACATTAAAAAAAATTGCTCTCTGACCGTTAATGTAACAGGCAATATAACTGAGTTATTTTTTTTACTTTTATTGTTGGTATAGTCGAGAATAAAATTAAACAGCAAAATCAACGTCTTACTTTGCTCTGTGCTCTGTGCACTGAAAAACTTTATGAGCCATCATCATCCAACTTCAAGCACAAAGAGTCATGTTTTAAGCTCTGAAACTGCACTACACAACTTTTCCTTCTTATCCAAAAACTGGAACAGTCATTTCAGTGCAGTGCCAGACAGCTATGCTCTTGTCGATCCAAATCCAAATCAAACCAGTCCATTGTTGCTACAGCTATGTTATGCAGAACTCATTTTCTATGTTTTGCCAGAAAAGACTTATTTCCAAGTAGTCCCCCAATAATAATCAGCAACTACGTGGTCAAATACTGTGTGTTTGGTCAAAAAAGTATTGAAGCTAACTTTGCAGTCTGCTGGCATTATTTGCTTCCTTCTAAAACTCAATTTTTTTAACAACTTATTTCCAAGAAACACTGAGAGTAACAGGCACACATGACCAGCCAAAACAATAACAGAGTTTGCCATGCACAAAAGAATATCCACTTGTGGCTCTGGCCAGCAGTTCCTTCAGAGAAAGAAAACTGATATGCTTCACTGGCCTGTTGAGAGAATGATGTCATCTCTTTCAGATGTGCTTTGGGAGGACAAGTGAGTGCTTGCAGATGTGTGTGCCCTTGTGTTTGGTTTCTTGTCTTTATATACTTTTGAGAACCAACCTGTCAGTCAGCCATCATTGTGAGAACTTCTGTGTCCCTGAGCACCTTTGGCAACTTCTCAGTTCTGACAGTTCAGATAAGTTCTCAAGGCTGATTGGTCAGTCAGTTGTAATTGTTTAGTTTTAGAATTAAGCAGCTGGGGCCTGGACGTGTCACATTAACTGAAGCCAATTCTTTTATGTGGTGGCCTTGTTTAGTTTAAAAACAGGACAAACTTTGGGTTAAAATTAGTCCAGATACATTATGAGTGTCAAGATTGGATACGTCCACAGTAAATGTAATATTATTTGGTGTCAGACATAGCAAACAAACAATATAAATGGCATGTGGCCTTACTTAACGCTCAGTACATGTCTGTAGTAGACCAAGAGAGGCATATATTTTTAAAGTTAAGATCTATCAATAGGTGAGCTTTTTGGTGTATTCACATTTTGTTTCAATGGGTTACAATGAAATCCAGCAACAGAGGTATATCAGCCTCGCATGAAGTGCAATGCCTTTGTCACAACTGCCCTTATGGGGGAATGCTGCAGACGAAAAATGCAAAAGGACCTGGCTGCAGACAACAACATCAGAACAGAAGATCCTGCCCCGTCCCTCTCCATTTCGGTTGAAAAATACTCTTTTTTAAATTTTTTTGTCAAAAAAAAGACTACTTTAACTGGCGACCGTAACAGTTAAGTTTTTTCCGTTTTAAGCTTTAAACTTTTAACAGCGGAAATGTCTCCTATACTCTTTGACATACTGTAACTCCTCACGCGATCAACACGAATCAGCTGAAAAGTTGGAGTAGTCCAAGGAATGTAAACACTGGAGCTGAAGCTCTGGCGTAAAAGGGTTAACAGTTTTACAAATCTAAAATCAGACAATCAGGGCGCAGATTGAGTGGACATCCTACGGGAACTTGTTTGTCTCGTCCACACCCAGTGTGTGCAGCATTTGCGTGCAGTCAGTAAAGAACCAAAATGTGCACCTTACTAACGACTAGAGGGCTGCATAATCACCATACGACAGCATCACCCCTACGTCATAAGTGTGTGTACCAAACAATACACTTACCACACACAACAATATCATTTTCATGACATCCTTTAAGTTGGCTTTCGAGCCTCAAGGACACTGCAAGACAACCCAAAACCCTGCAGAGATGTGACAAAAGCCTAAAGTGCATAACTAGACAAATACTATACTACATATACTGTCAACGATAGTATATGTTGATTGCATAAGCATTTCACTCCTGTAAAGTGTTACACATCAGCTGAAAGTTGCCTTTCTCCGCTTTGGAATCCACTGGAATTACATTAATTGCATAAACAGTTAAATAGTTATGGTAGTTGAAAGAATGTCAACAGTGGAGCTAAAGCTCCAGTATTAAAGGGGCAAAGCAGAATAATGGAAAAGTGAACTTCTCCCACATCAAAAAATAATGTGTAGTTAACATAGCAAACTCTCAGGTTTTTATGCTGGTTAAATAAGCATCACGTTTACTTTAGAAAAGAATAACGGTTGTGTCTTCTACCATAAGACATAAAAGCTGAAGTGTTTAGTTTGATTCTGCCCTGCTGAATGTTAATGTGTCTCAATGAAACCTGTATCAACATGTTTGTTGCTGGAAGACATGGAACAGTTGCAAAACGGTATGATTATCAAAGCCTTACGGTAAAAATAGTTGATTCAGTGAAATGTGCTTTATCATTGAGAGTGTAATACAGTTCATTACTGACATTTAAGAGTATCGTCTTTGACACAAAGCATCATATAAAAAAGCTAATTTCCCAGATTATGTATTGCAAAAAGATTGGCTTTATAATGAAACTGTCATGGCAGCTCTCCTCCCCCTCCCCCCTCTGATCTGCACCTGACTCCACCAGCTTTGACTATTCACCTCATCAAGACTCTGCTCTACTTAAGGAGACCCAGCTCCAGCATGTTTTGCCAGTTCGTTGCCGCTGATGGACTTCATGCCACGAGAGTCACCTGAGTCAGACGCTTCCACGAGCAGCCGCTACATTCCAGAATCTCCTGAGAGAACCAGCCATCGTCAGAACCTCAAGCCATGTCAAGATTCCTAATCACGTCGGATCTAAATAAACCTAATTACTTACCTTACTCCTGACCTGTGTCCTACTTCCGGGTTTCAGCATCTGGGTCTGCCTCGCCTCCGAATCATGACAGAAACAAAGTTTACAGCTGTTACACATTTTTAGACTTCTCAACAAACATCTGTTCAAATTATTAAGCTACACTTTTAGCTTTTTGCATCTTAGAAAACATGTTTTACGCCTTTGGCTACCACATTGATGGATGGATGGATGGATGGATGGATGGATAGATGACTTTATTAATCCCACAATGGGGAAATTTCATTTATCTGTGGCAGCAAAAACGACATTCAGAAACAATCTGTATGATATAACATCAAAAAAGGACACCAAAAATGACATTCATATTAAATTATTGAAAATTATTATTATTATTATAATTATTGTTTTTTAAAAGTATTATCAAAAATGAGATTCATATTAAATAAATAAATAAATAAATATTAAATAAATACAGCTGCGAAAATATAAAAAACATGTGGTCAACTGTAAATATATATATATATATATATATATATATATATATATATATATATATATATATATATATATATATATATATATATATATATATATATATATATATATATATACATATTATGTAATAGTTTTATGTAATAGTTTTTTTTGTGAAACACCATGCTTGTAAAAAAAAAATGTTTACTGGTTTCAAATGTTTTTGTGATGTGAAGACTAGATAACTTGCGGAGTGAAAAGTAATTGCAGAGGGTGATACAGTCCGTCAATTTTTCTGTTTGGTTTTTCTTCTCAGTCTATTGTTTTTTTTGCAGGTTGGCTTTGGCTCTATAATGGCCCCGCCCCTTCACCTGTCTGTACCTGAAGTGGCACACAGCTGCCTACATTTTAGTTAATTTGTTGTGTTCTATTTAAGCTACCCTGTTTCAGTGTTACAGTCTGGTTTTCTGTTTTGTTTGATCTTCTTGTCTGTGCTTGTGGGCTGTGTTGTTACAATGTGTTTTGGAGTTTTTTTCCCACTTGAATTGGTACCCTTTGTTAATTACATAATTCTCCTCACTCCACTTCGCTACTTCGTTCCTGCATTTGGGTCTTCCTGATACACCAATAACAAAGGTTAGCATTTGACAACTAGTACAAAAGCTCTTAAAACATGTACATAAGAACATTTTTCCATTTATTTTCAATAATAAAATATGTTTTGTACTGATTAAGAACAGTAAACGGGGGGTACTTATACTCAAAAACAAAAGCTAGTAATTACTAAACATTTTTGAGTTCAGTGCTTTCATTTTTGTTTAATTACTCTCATTGACAACATTTGCCTAAAGACAATTATAATATGCAAAAAAGTTTTACCGACAACAAGTACAAACACCTTAAAAACTTTCAATTTAAAAGAAGAAGATGTTATAAATAAACTTTTCGTAACTATTAATCTGTTATTGCATAAAAAAATTTTTTTCAAAACAAGTTCTCAAAGTTGAGAAAGGTATACTCTGGGATTGACAAATGTTTTAAGTGACTTTATGAAAAAGAAAAATTGAAAGAAACTAACTAAAAAGGTTTCTTTTTTGTATTACATATTCACACCCTTGTTCTAGAACAGTTTTTCCTAAATTAACCGTCGAAAACAAATTAAAACACTTTGGAATAAA
The DNA here is from genome assembly GCA_023969325.1 of Oryzias curvinotus. Taxonomy (NCBI): domain Eukaryota; kingdom Metazoa; phylum Chordata; class Actinopteri; order Beloniformes; family Adrianichthyidae; genus Oryzias; species Oryzias curvinotus. The sequence continues at coordinate 20,575,308 of CM043719.1, forward strand.
CCTGACAACTTCAGTTTTGTTTGGTTTTTGTCTTTCTTTTCCTTCTACAGCACAGAAATCTGAAAACAGCATAAATGGAGTAAAGCAGCACAGTTTCTACAGCCAGAAGCAGGAGGAAAACATCTAAACTGTGATATGAGTACCACGGCATCTTGTAAGCTTCTGAAATCAGATGTCGAGCCCCTTTGTGTCGTATTACATACTCTATCCAGAAAATAGCCTGATCCATGGGTGACAATGGCTGATCTTTGTGCAAACGAGAAAGTCTTTGAATGTTCTGCCTGTAGCTACTATTATGGAGCACCTCCTTAAGACCTTCTTCAAAAGTGCGGCCATTCAAGTCACCAAGTTGGATGATTTTTCCAGCTCCTCTTTCTTGCAAACGTAGAAGGTTGTCGTACTGATCAAAGAACAGTGGGATGCCCAACACTGGGACCCCATGGTAAATGGCCTCTTGGACTCCGTTGGTCCCTCCGTGAGCTACAAAGACTTTAACCTGCGGATGTCCAAGGAGGTCTTTCTGTGGCATCCAGTCAACTATGAGAGTGTTATCGCCCAGTGTAGATGGACGGTCCCCTATGTGTCTCCATATCACCTAAAAGGAAGCAACAAAAAATGAAATGTAATTATGTTTAACTGAAAAAAAGCTACATACAACCATACATTAGTTCTAGCTTTTTAAGTTAAAGATAATAAATAACAAATTCAAAGTGTCTATTACCTTCTGAGGCATCTTAGAAAAGGCTATGGCCATCTCATCTGTAACATCTTGAGGTAGGGCATTGACCATTGTTCCAAGACTCATAATTATCACTCCATGCTCTCCGGAACTTTGAACAAACTTCTCCAGATCTGCTGGCAGGGCTTCAGCTGGTTTGCACTGGAATCCTCCAATGTAGACCACGTTTGGCATGGTAGGTCGAGGGAAGTCAAACACAAAATCTGATCTAAAAAGCCAAATGTCTGCTTGCTGAAGCAGAGAGACAATGTTACATCCACCCTCTATGTATTTGCTGCAGAACTGATCGTAGATGGGCAACACCATTTTCTCCTGAAATGTTATGATGCTATAAAAAAATATGTTTTTGAGCCTCTGAATGAAGTCCATTTTATCTGTTAACCCCGATCCTGGTACTGGGATATAAGAAAGTGGAGAAGGGGCCAGAACAAAGTGACCTTCTCCTCTGGTGACCCAGCGCACATTGAGTACCACAGGTAGATTCATATATTTGGCTAAAATAAGCCCTGCACCTATTACTGGATCAGCCAGAACCAGATCATATTTGGAATCAATCAACTGTTTGACGAGTTTCTTGTTCTCAAAAATGTCCTTTGCAACATTACACCACAATTCATGAGCCTGAGTGAGCATTGTAAGAAACTGATTGTTGAGTCTAAAGAAAGACAACAGTGAAGCACCTTCTCGTTGCACCTAAGATAGTAAAAAACAAAAGAACTTCAATGAACATTCATGTAAAAAGTGAATGTCTTCATGCATAGAAGAAAGTTAAAATTAATATTTATCCATTCAGTTATACCCATTCACACATACCCTAATTTGCTCCTCCAGATACAAATCGAAAACGTTTTTGAAGTCTTCCTTTATTTGGATTGTAATAGTTGTGTAGAAATTAGACTTCTCTTTAATGTACCAACTATTGGACGGCCGAATCACAGTGATGTTGTGTCCCCTGGCATGAAGTTCTTCTACAAGAATCTTCATGTTTATCCAGTGGCTCCCATCAACGGGATACACTAGTATGTTTCCTCCACTGCATGACGGCACCAAAGACAAGCATAAGGTAAAGAATGCAAACACTCCAAAGGATTGATGCATTTCTCCTAAAGAAGGAGAAACAAGAAAATGTGTTTTATAAGTCTGCGTTGTGTGTGGAAACAAAGAAACAGAAGCAAACACTCCTGACGCTTTATAACAACTAAGATGAAACACCTATAGCTAAAAAATAATTTCAACATCAAGATGATATTTGTAGGATCTACATACCTTCTGTTAACACCCAGTGGCCGTCCTTCCTTACAGACTGACACTATATGAACACGCTTTCATTGTGTTTGAGGTCAAACTTCAGACTCACACGTGATCTGTTCTTGTGCAAGTCAATGAGTTACAGCTGGCATTTGTAGACAGCATAAAGATCGAAGAAAAAATTGTTTCCCACAGATTTTAGAAAAGTGATCCTCTGCTCAACGCATCTTATGATCCAATGTTGTTACAGTATTAAAATGGATCACTGAAGGTTGTTGCGAATGGGCTATGTTTATTGATGTTGTCTAAAGTAAAGTGCCTGTCTCAGGCTGAAACCACAGACTGAAACATATTGGATTTACAACAACAAAAATGATGCACAAAGTGGCAGAGACATGTCACCAGCCCAATTTTGTAATGTTCTGAAATGGACATCCGGTTGGTCAAAGTAAAGAGTGGCTTTTATTGGATCCAACGGTTAGGTAGGAGTGCATAATCAAAGGTGTATTTAAATAAAGCAAAACCCTTAATTATGTACAAACTTGATTTATAATAGTATTTAAAGATATGTTTTCAAACAGACAAGCAAGCGACAACTTGTTTAAACGCTCTTTTTAGGAATTTATTTGTGCTGCAAAGTTAGACTTTGTTTCATGGGAATGACTGGGAAATTGCTTCCTGCTGAATCTAGTCCCAGTACTCACTTGAGGAACTGCAACGTTTGTTACTTGAAGGTTTTTGTGGAGGCTAGCCTGTGAAACCTATGGTGACAGACAAATAAGCCTGCAAACTCAAAAATTTGACAAAACAGTCTGCATCTCATAAAAAATTACAGCATCTTTAACTATTTTATCAGTTTGTCCTAAAATTTATTTAAAGACTTAACCCCCTGTTAGATGTAACAGAAAATGCACTTTAAAACAATCTGTTCTCCCTCACACATCAGTCTAGTTTATTGAGTGTTTCTTTTTTTAAACTATTATAATGTCTATAACATTTTATGGCATTTTTCCTCTATTGTAAAATGGGATTCTACCTCACTTCACATCACCATTTCTTTTACTCTCATGTTTTATAACAAACATTAGGTCAGCAATGGCATTTCAGATATTTCCTACACTCTTGTGAAGACCTTTTAAGAAAGTACTTCAGTAAAATCAGTGAGTTTGGAAACAGCAGAACATTTGCAACAAAAAAATTGAGAAAAAAACTAGCTCAAAATGTGAAGTGCAGAAATAGCAAAGCTAGTAAAATTTTTTCATGGTAGTTGTAGTGATAAAAATGTTTGATTCAACAAGTTAACAGTGGGTTTGTCTTAGGAAAATTAAATCATCTTTCTACAATCTAGAAAAGATGGATTGCACAATAATCAAAAAAGGAAAAAATGACAGTGGTTCAGAGATAACTCCATCATTTAATTAGTATAAAAACTTATTCTGTAAATTTGTATTAATTTATTCAAATGCTCTGGATTCAAATTTTCAACATAATCTATTTTTTATTCAAATCTTTTTGTTGTTTTTTTGAACGTATACAAAAGTTTTCAATTCAAAATACAATTTCAAAGACATCTTTTTTGAACAAATATGACAACTTTAGTTTTGTTTGGTTTTTGTCTTTCTTTTCCTTCTGCAGCACAGAAATCTGAAAACAGCATAAATGGAGTAAAGAAGCACAGCTCCTACAGCCAGAAGCAGGAGGAAAACATCTAAACTGTGATATGAGTACCACGGCATCTTGTAAGCCTCTGAAATCAGATGTCGAGCCCCTTTGTGTCGTATTACATACTCTATCCAGAAAATAGCCTGATCCATGGGTGACAATGGCTGATCTTTATGCAAACGAGAAAGTCTTTGAATGTTCTGCCTGTAGCTACTATTATGGAGCACCTCCTTAAGACCTTCTTCAAAAGTGCGGCCATTCAAGTCGACAAGTTCGATGATTTTTCCAGCTCCTCTTTCTTGCAAACGTAGAAGGTTGTCGTACTGATCAAAGAACAGTGGGATGCCCAACACTGGGACCCCATGGTAAATGGCCTCTTGGACTCCGTTGGTCCCTCCGTGAGCTACAAAGACTTTAACCTGCGGATGTCCAAGGAGGTCTTTCTGTGGCATCCAATCCACTATGAGAGTGTTATCGCCCAGTTTAGATGGACGGTCCCCTTTGTGCTTCCATATCACCTGAAAACAAGGAACAGAAATACAATGCAACCAAATGAAGAAAAAGGAAACAATTAATTTACCTAAAAAGGTAACCAAAAAGATTTAGTCCTAGTTTGTAAATTTGACAAAATTAAATAGTACATTCAAATAAGTGTGATGTATTACCTTCTGGGGCATCTTGGAAAAGACAGTGGCTATCTCATCTGTTATATCATTTGGTAGTTCATTAACCAATGCTCCAAGGCTCATAATTATCACTCCATGCTCTCCGGAACTTTGAACAAACTTCTCCAGATCTGCTGGCAGGGCTTCAGCTGGTTTGCACTGGAATCCTCCAATGTAGACCACGTTTGGCATGGTAGGTCGAGGGAAGTCAAACACAAAATCTGATCTAAAAAGCCAAATGTCTGCTTGCTGAAGCAGAGAGACGATGCTACATCCACCCTCTATGTATTTACTGCAGAGCTCATCATAGATGAGCAACACCTTGTCTTCCTGAAACGTTATGATGCTATAAAAAAACATGTTTTTGAGCCTCTCAATGAAGTTCATTTTATCTGTTAAGCCTGATTCTGGTACTGGGATATAAGAAAGTGGAGAAGGAGCCATAAAAAAGTGACCTTCTCCTCTGGTGATCCAGCGCACATTGAATACCACAGGTAGATTCATATATTTGGCTAATATGACCCCTGAACCTGTAAATGGATCAGTCACAACCAGATCATATTTGGAATCAATCAACTGTTTGACCAGGTCCTTGTTTCCAAGAATTTCTTTTGCAACATTACACCAGAATTTATGAGCCTGAGTGAACATTGTAAGAAACTGATTGTTGAGTCTGAAGAAAGACAACAGTGAAGCACCTTGTCGTTTCACCTAAGGTGGTAAAAAAAAAAAAAAAAAAAAAAACTTCAATACAAAATGTGAATGTCCTCATACATTGAGGAACAATGTACTTATACAGTATTATACATCCACTTAACAATACCCATTCACACATACCCTAATTTGCTCCTCAAGGTACAAATCAAAAACATTTTTGAAGTCTTCCTTTATTTGGATTGTAATAGATGTGTAGAAAGGAGACTTCTCCTTAATGTACCAGCTATTGGATGGCCGAATCACAGTGATGTTGTGTCCCCTGGCATGAAGTTCTTCTACAAGAATCTTCATGTTTATCCAGTGGCTTCCATCAGCGGGATACACTAGAATGTTTCCTCCACTGCATGACGGCACCAAAGACAAGCATAAGGTGAAGAATCCAAACACTGCATAGGGATGATGCATGTCTCCTAAAGAAGGAGAAACAGATGAATTTGTTTTATCAGTCTAAGTTGTAAGTGGAAACAAAGAAACAGAAGCAAAAACTCCTAAATCTTTATACCTCACAAATATTATGACAATGTTTGTAGGATTTACATACCTGTTTTCATCAATCAGTGACCGTCCTTCCTTACAGACTGACACTACATGTGCAAGGCTTTTATTGTGTTTGAGCTCAAACTTCAGACTCACACGTGATCTGTTCTTGTGCAAGTCAATGAGTTACAGCTGGCAAGCTTGCATTTGCAGGCAGAAAATTAATTAAAAAAACATATTTATCTTTGTAATGTGGAAAAAGCGTAGCATTTGGCACAAAAGTAATCCTCTGCTCAATGGATTTTATGACCCAAAGTATTATGGAGGATCACAGAAGGTTGTGAATACATTTGAAGAAAGTTGAAAAAAAGTCTGTCCACCAACTACTTTCAATGAAAAGTCTATGTAAATGCACTTATAAAAAGCCTTTTGGTTTCAAAACTCTTGCATCACTGCACACATTCTTGTGAACTATTTTGGCCTTTGATAGTTAAACCAGGTTGAACTTTGACCAATCAGGGACTCAGCTTTGGTAGTGATATTTGGATGCCGTCTTTTTCAATTCCTGGAAGTGCCAACCATTTTAAAGTTGATTATGGAGGAGAAATTAACAAATACGGTTTATGCCCAGCCGGAATTATATGACACCAAGTCTTTCATACATCGGAATAGAGCTGTGAAAGAAAAAGCCTGGACAAGACTGGCGAGATTTGCACCGATTCGATAGTTCACACCAAGCGTCTTCCAACTGTCGGTGGCTAGACATGGGCTAGTATTGGGTCGCAACGGTCCACTGTGAACACCATTCACTGAACGCCCATCAAATGCCAGGTGTGAACATCTAGGGTTTTAAACCATTTTGGGTTGATTACCTGTAGGATTTTGAACAAAACCAAAAAATAAGGCCGGAAGTTGTCGGACATATTGACAGCCTGTTGTGGCACTGAGCTACGAGAGTGTATTCCTGATGCCTGCTCTTTTTCTCCACCTCCTACACAGGTGCAAGTGCTTGGAAATCAGTAGACAACATTAACAGTTCCATTTTAGAGGCTCTTTGCTCTTCCTCTTTCTCGTCTTCCTGCTGTGGTTTGCTTTATACCCTCTCCAGAAATATACACTTACACAGTGAGGCTGTCATGAAACACCACAACTTCATGTCTCATGGTACTTTGTTCATCGATATCCTTTATCCTCATTGAATACTTTTCACATACTAAAATAGACTTTATCTCCCTTTTTCTTTATTATGTTAAGAAGCAACCATAACACAGACCAACTTAAAAGTATTCCAAAATGGGCAATTGGGCAGGTTAAAGTAAAAAGGGACTTTAGTTGGATCTGATGCTACTTTAACACCGGACATGTGACGCAAGTTCAAGAACATAGTAAAAGTACGTCTTTGAACGTGCATTTGGCATATTGTGTTCTCATTGGAGTATCTGCACCCCATTCTAGCGCGTGTCCGCCTCCTACAGTTGGAAGAGGCTTGGTGCAAAATGTTGAAGCTGTGCAAATCTCGCAAATCTTATTCCAGGCTTTCTCTTTGACAGCTCTGTTCTGATACATGAAAGACTTGGTGTCCTATAATTCCAACCAGGCACAAACCGCAACTATTAATATCTCCTTCATGATCAATTTTCAAACACTTGGCTCTTCCAGGAGTGGTTAGAGTGTCTGCCCTGTGACTGGAAGGTCGTGAGTTCAAATCTAGGCCGAGTAATACCAAAGACTTTAAAAATGGGATCCAATGCCTCCCTGCTTGACACTCAGCATTAAGGGGTTGGATTGGGGGGTTAATCCACCAAACGGCTGTGTCTGCTGCTCACTGCTCCCCCAGTGGATTGGTTAAAAACTGAGAACAAATTTCGCACACCTAGGTGTGTGACAGTGACTGGGACTTTTAACTTTCTGTTTGAATTAAAGTAATTGTCATCCATACGTCAGTACCAAATAATAGTCCCTGATTGGTCAAAGTTTGACCTGATTTAATTTTCATTGTACAGTCAATGGTCTCACGCTTTGTACAGTAGAGAGAAAAATTGTTTTAAAAAATTGCATAGAGTTTTGAACACGGAAGCCCGAATAATGTGTTTATATATGTTTACATATACCTTTTATTAAAGTGGTAGCTTAAACGGGCATTGCCAAGGGCGGTGTAAACATAGCTCAACAGGTAGGTGGGTGTGCATAGTTAGAGATTTGTTTAATAAAAAAAAAAAACATCCAGAAATCATGTACAAACTTGACTTTTCAAAGTAATAGAACAGATAATGCAACGTATCACTTGTGGAAATCCAATAAATTCAGGAATGGGATGTTGATGTTTGCCTGGGAAACATACTCATTTTAATTTCTGTGTTGTCTATGGTTTAGTAAATCTTTGTTTGACTGTATTGACTGGGTGCAGAGGTAAACCTTTGATCGGTAGATAGCAGGTTCAGTTACCACCTTGTCTTTTCCATGTGTTGAAGTGTCCTTTGGCAAGAAATTGAACCCCACACTGCTCTTGGGGGCTACGGGTTGGCACCAGTTTTTGGCAGCAGACCAGCCATTAGTGTGTGTCCATGAGTGAACGAGACGGACTGCAAAGTACTTTTGGCCTTCTGAGAAGGTTTTTTTTTTCCTCTGAGAAGGTAGTGAATCACTGTATATGTATTTGTCATTTATCATTTATGGTGACATATATAAAAACAAACAAACAAAATATTTAATAACACAATCTGCATACGTTAAAACATTAAAGCATTACGTTTTTTGCTCAGTTTGTTCTAACCCTTGCTAGAAGCTTTAAATTTTAGCAACCTGTATTATATGTTCTTCACTTGTTTTTACTTTCACAAGTTTTATAACATACTAAAGGTCAGAAAGGACTTTTCAGACATTTTATACGCAATTGTTGAGATTTTAAAACAAGTACAGAATGAAAACAGCATAAAGTTTACAGAAAAATGTATACCAGAAACAGGTCTCAAAATGTCAAGTATGCAAGTATAGGAAAGCTGGTAAACTTAAAATAGCAAGTGTAGCAGTAAAAATGACTACGTTTTGTACTTTTTATTTAGTACTTTTTATTTATCAAGCTAACAGTCAGATAGATCTGTACATTAGTCAATAAAAAGAAAAATTTAAAAAAGCTCTAAGAAAGACCAAGATTAGTTTAAAAAATGTTTCCGTTCATTTTTAGTCATTTATTCAATTGTTTTAGCTTGAAAATTTGCAACCTAAATTTTTTTACATAAGTCTTTTTGTTTAATTAAAAAACATACACACAATTTCAATTCCAAATACACCTTTCCAAACAAATCTGACAACTTTAGTTTTGTTTGGTTTTTGTCTTTCTTTTCCTTCTGCAGCACAGAAATCTGAAAACAGCATAAATGGAGTAAAGAAGCGCAGCTTCTACAGCAAGAAGCAGGAGGAAAACATCTAAACTGTGATATGAGTACCACGGCATCTTGTAGGCCTCTGAAATTAAATGCTGAGCCCCTTTGTGTTGTATCACATACTCTATCCAGAAAATAGCCTGATCCATGGGTGACAATGGCTGATCTTTGTGCAAACGAGAAAGTCTTTGAATGTTCTGCCTGTAGCTACTATTATGGAGCACCTCCTTAAGACCTTCTTCAAAAGTGCGGCCATTCAAGTCACCAAGTTGGATGATTTTTCCAGCTCCTCTTTCTTGCAAACGTAGAAGGTTGTCGTACTGATCAAAGAACAGTGGGATACCCAACACTGGGACCCCATGGTAAATGGCCTCTTGGACTCCGTTGGTCCCTCCGTGAGCTACAAAGACTTTAACCTGCGGATGTCCAAGGAGGTCTTTCTGTGGCATCCAGTCCACTATGAGAGTGTTATCGCCCAGTTTAGATGGACGGTCCCCTTTGTGTTTCCATATCACCTAAAAGGAAGCAACAATATTACAATCATTTCATACTTTTTTTTTTTTACTGAATACTGAAAGACCATAAAAACATAGATTTAGTATGTGGCCACATAATTAGTATTTATTTTGCACTATTTGCCTTTTTTGCTGCCATGAATTAGCACTTACATATTTTAAATATTCCGTGGCCATAGTTTGTTTTTTGTACCATGTCACTGTTCAGGCACCATCATTTTTTATACGCTTATAAGGGATGTTTTATTTGAGAGAAAAAAAGTAAAAATCTAGTATTTATTAAAACAAAGAAGATACTATAAATATCAATTTCAACCTTTTTTTTTTATTTGAACAAAGTCCAAAATTTTTGCATACTGGAAATGTATAGGTATGGCTTTTAGCAGTTTATAATTCTATGAACCACAACTTTTAAAAAATCACCTTAATTTCTTTTCACTCTTTTTGTTTCATCCAAAATCTCTAATGTCAGTATAGTTTAGACTGTGGCATGGTAAACTTAGTAAATGAGGGCAGTACCACACCACAATGCGGTATTAGTTTTATTGGTATTTTCCCAGAGAGTACAGACTGCTTATTAAGAGAGCCTTGAGCAGTTGTAGTGCCCATTGTGCTAATTAACAGGAGTAACAGCAGTGTTTCTTCAATTTATTAAAATATTTAAGAAGTACATTATTGGCTGATTGCAGAATTGGTTGACAAATAATTTTTATACCAGAAAGCAGTGGATGCAGTTTGGTTTTCAGGGGGATAAATTTGACTAAAAGCCTGGTTTGCTTACATTACAAAGACAGCTTTCTATACAAAACTTGTAAGAAACCTGGATTTGCCATAAAGTTGTTCCTCTAACCAACAATGTGAATATCTGTGTTCATTCCATACATGTGTAGAAAAACAATAGAATATAAAGTAACTTATAACAAAAGTAACATTTTGCAGTAATATGATACTTTTTGCAGCAATTAACTATTGTAAAACCTAAGTAATGAGTTGTAATATACTTCAGAATGTTGTGTATTACAAAAGACTATTTGCCAAAAATGTCATTGTTTAAAGCAGAAAGACTAAGAGGCTTAAACAAATGAAAAAACGCTGTAAACAACACCATTCCTGAGGCAGATGTAAGGGATTTGTTTTAAATTACAAATAATCTATTATTAGTGCGTATTCTTTTGCTTAAAAGAAACATTGTCATTGCTAGTTTTACAAAGCGTTTTCATTACTACTGAAATTGCATCCTAACAGTGCACATTAGTAAACTGTGGTATAATTCTGCTAAAAGCATCAGTAGGAAGATTGTATCTTCAATATCAATCAAATTCGTAAAAGGGCAAATCTCTATAAGATTTGGCATTAAATTGAAAAAATGTAATAAATGTCGTCTGTTACCTTCTGGGGCATCTTGGAAAAGACTTCTGCAATTTCATTTGCAACATCTTGAGGCAGAGCGCTGACCAATGTTCCCAAAGTCATGATTATCACTCCATGTTCTCCAGAACTTTGAACAAACTTCTCCAGATCTGCTGGCAGGGGTTCAGCTGGTTTGCACTGGAATCCTCCAATGTAGACCACGTTTGGCATGGTAGGTCGAGGGAAGTCAAACACAAAATCTGATCTAAAAAGCCAAATGTCTGCTTGCTGAAGCAGAGAGACGATGCTACATCCACCCTCTATGTATTCACTACAGATGTCATCATAGATGGGCCCCACCAAGAACAATTCTTGAAACTTTGTAATGCCATAAAAAAATATGTTTTTGAGCCTCTGAATGAAGTCCATCCGATCTGTTAACCCTGATCCTGGTACCGGGATATAAGAAAGTGGAGAAGGGGCCAGAACAAGGTGACCTTCTCCAACAGGGATCCAGCGCACATTGAGTACCACTGGCAGATTAAAATATTTGGCTAAGACAAGACCTCCACCTATCGCTGGATCAGTCAGAACCAGATCATATTTAGAATCGGTTATTTGTTTTGCCAGGTCCTTATTCTCAAAAATGTCTTTTGTAACATCACACCACAATACATGAGCCTGAGTGAGCATCGACAGAAAGTCTTTGTTGAGCTTGAAGAAAGACAACATAGAAGCACCTTCTCGCTGCACCTATGATAGTAAAAATAAAAAGATAATAAAGGATCTTTATACTTAAAGGAAAAAATTGAGAATTTTCATGTATTTTTTTCTATAAAACAAATGATTTCATACCTTAATTTGCTCTTTTACGAAAACATCAAAGAAGTCTTCTAAGGCCTCTTCCATTTCAAGGGTGATGGATGTGTAGATAGGAGACTTCTCTTTAATGTACCAGCTGGTGGAAACCCTAATCACAGTAATGTTGTGTCCCCTGGCATGAAGTTCTTCTAGAAGAATCTTCATGTTGATCCAGTGACTTCCATCAACAGGATACACTAGAATATTTCCTCCACTGCATGATGGTACCAAGAAAATGAGACAGAGACTAAAACAGACTAATCCTCCACACACTCGATACATTGCTCCTAGAGAATGAGAATATATATGACTATAAGGTTGATACAGCTTTAAATAGTTTTGGAAAGAAAATAAGTCTTTGCTACATTTTGTTTTAACTAACAGATACAGGTTTCTGAAATCCGCTCACCTGTTGTCAGTCGCCAATAGTTGTATCTTTCTAGCAGGCTATACCCATGTTAAGTACATGCAACAGGAATTTATGAGACTTGGGTTCAAACTCCGGCCTCTGATATCATCTGTCCTTCAAAAGTAAATGAGTTACCTCATTGGTTGCATACTGTACACAAAACAATGATTTTTTTTTTTTTGTAAATGTATAATGAGTTGTATTGTTTGATAGTTACAAATCTTCTAAAAACCGTGGAAGAGTAGAATGTAAAAGTTGTGGCGCAAATGTTTTCCAATGCTTGCATAGAAAACAACCTCTGACCTCTCAATTCTTAACAAAGATTGTACAACCTGTAAAAGATTATTGTCATGTAGCTATAAATACATATAAGAAGTGAGCACACTTATTTAGTATGGTTGAATGATGAATTACAACCAAAAGGTTTATTAATGTTATTTAATTTTCCAGCTTCTAAAGACTAGTCTAAAGACTAAAAATAAAGGCCTGAACGAAAAAAGTGCAGAATTAAATGTTAAATCTGATTAATAACAATTGCAAAGAATGTCAGATTGTTTTTATTTTTATTTTTATTAAGTAATCTGTCATGTGTCATGTTGATTATGCATTTGAAATGTTTATTTGATTGTAAAGCAAAGTAATGAAGAACAATAGAAGAGTTCCATTTTCAAATCAATTTATTCATAGACAAAAAAACAACTGTGTCCACGTACTTTTAGGTATTTTAAGCGTCCTTTAAAAAAAATTTAGAAATTAATAAGTGTAAACAATCCTTTTATGTAATTTTTAATATTTAAACGGGACATTTAAGAAACAGTTATTTTCTCTGTTTAATCATGTTTAAGAAAAAAAGAAAGAAATTCACAGAAAAAAACATCCCAATCTTGTCTGAACTATAGTTTATTGCTCAAGACAGTGGTGACAAACTGAACTCCAGTAATGCAGTTCTTAGCACTCGTTGGATGGATGGCAAAATCTTTGGGACAACACTAAGATGTAGTTTTACAAACGAAATTGTTACAGCTGTGCTAGTTACTGTTTGCAAGTTGCTGCAATTAAAAAAAACATGTAAATCTAGTTTTAGGCAATAAAAATATATTGACATTTTTTCTTTATAAATATTACACATTTTTTTCACTTAAACCACAAAGACAACAAAACTTCAAGCCTCATTTTTAAACAAAGAATGATGTAACACAGGATTTTAAAAATCTTGAGTTTTGATAAATTATGATTTTTAGATTCCAATTTTTTTTTAATCAAACTTTTTTTTTTCATTTGATGGTTTCTGTTGTCAAAAAGAAACTTAAACACCTGTAGGCCTGTGTACAACAACTGCCACAGAACTTCAAAATCTATTTTTAAATAGCAGAAAACTTGATTTTATTCATGTGTTAGAATTTCTATTTTTATTTCCTCTTTCGCCTGTTTTAAGCCAGATAATAAAGTAAAATCACTAGGTTCATTGCTAGACCGCTTTTTACATTAATCCATAAAATAAATTTATCCCAACTCGTTAATTGGCTTCAAACATTTAAACACAACTAAAGGAAAAAATGTTTTAACAAAAACAGAGTTGTTTAGTTTGGTTTGGTTTTTGTCTTTCTTTTCCTTCTGCAGCACAGAAATCTGAAAACAGCATAAATGGAGTAAAGCAGCACAGCTCCTACAGCCAGAAGCAGGAGGAAAACATCTAAACTGTGATATGAGTACCACGGCATCTTGTAAGCCTCTGAAATCAGATGTCGAGCCCCTTTGTGTCGTATTACATACTCTATCCAGAAAATAGCCTGATCCATGGGTGACAATGGCTGATCTTTGTGCAAACGAGAAAGTCTTTGAATGTTCTGCCTGTAGCTACTATTATGGAGCACCTCCTTAAGACCTTCTTCAAAAGTGCGGCCATTCAAATCAGCAAGTTGGATGATTTTTCCAGCTCCTCTTTCTTGCAAACGTAGAAGGTTGTCGTACTGATCAAAGAACAGTGGGATGCCCAACACTGGGACCCCATGGTAAATGGCCTCTTGGACTCCGTTGGTCCCTCCGTGAGCTACAAAGACTTTAACCTGCGGATGTCCAAGGAGGTCTTTCTGTGGCATCCAGTCCACTATGAGAGTGTTATCGCCCAGTGTAGATGGACGGTCCCCTTTGTGTTTCCATATCACCTGAAAACAAGCAACAGAAATATGATTATGATAATTTCGACTGTTTTAAAAACAAATGTAGGACAACCAAAACAAAAAAGGAAACATGTAAACCAACACTTTTTCTTTCAGTTAATTCAGTGACAAAGGCAGTGTTAAATTTCTATTGAAAAAGATTAGATTCATCTAACATGATTATATTTCTGTTATCCAGCTTCGTACTTCTAAAAGAAAAAATGTCCCATTTGTTAGTATCCATCCATCCATTTTCTTCCACTCATTCAAGTGATGAGTGGAGCAGTCTAAGCTGATGCCCATGCCTTTGCTTTGTTAAGCCTTTTTCTCAAGCTCCTCCAGAGAAATCCCAAAGCGCTCTTAAAGCCAGCAGAGAGATGTGGTCTCCCCAGGGTGTCCTGGGTCTTCACTGGGATCTCTGCCTAGTGGGACATGCTCAGTACACCTCTGTTCAGGAGGCGTCCGACTGGATGAAAGTACTTAGAAAACAGAAATGGTGGAAGTAGAATTTTTGAAGGCCTATCTTACTGCTTAATTTGAGATTTTCTTTGATTGGGTTGATTAGTAGCAACATAGATTTGTCTTAAATATAGACACATATTTATCAAGAAGATTTTATATTGTAATAAAAAGATCGTCTGTTACCTTCTGGGGCATCTTGGAAAAGACTTTGGCAATTTCATTTGCAACGTCTTGAGGCATAGAATTAACCAATGTTCCCAAACTCATGAGTATCACTCCATGTTCTCCAGAACTTTGAACAAACTTCTCAAGATCTGCTGGCAGGGGTTCAGCTGGTTTGCACTGGAATCCTCCAATGTAGACCACGTTTGGCATGGTAGGTCGAGGGAAGTCAAACACAAAATCTGATCTAAAAAGCCAAATGTCTGCTTGCTGAAGCAGAGAGACAATGCTACATCCACCCTCTATGTATTTACTACAGATCTCATCATAGATGGGCCCCACCATAACTATTTGCTGAAAGTTTATGATGCCATAAAAAAATATGTTTTTGAGCCTCTGAATGAAGTCCATCCTATCTGTTAACCCTGATCCTGGTACTGGGATATAGGAAAGTGGAGAAGGGGCCAGAACAAAGTGACCTTCTCCGCTGGTGATCCAGCGCACATTGAGTACCACTGGCAGATTAAAATATTTTGCGAGTACCAGCCCTGCACTCATTGTTGGATCAGTCAGAACCAGATCATACTTTGAATCGATGATTTGTTTTACCAGGTTCTTATTCTCAAAAAGGTGTTTTGTAGCATTACACCGCAATGCATGAGCATGAGTGATCATAGAAAGAAAGTCTTTGTTTAGCCTGAAGAAAGACGACAGTGAAGCACCTTCTCGCTGCACCTAAATAAATACATAAATAAACATGACATAAAAATTTTGTTTAATAAAAAAAAAAAAAAAAAAACAGATAATATTATGTATTAAACTATTAATCAGAATCAAATACCCTAATTTGCTCCTTTATGAACACATCAAAAAAATCTTCCAAGGCCTCTTCCATTTTAACGGTGATGGATGTGTAGATAGGAGACTTCTCTTTAATGTACCAGCTGGTGGAAACCCTAATCACAGTAATGTTGTGTCCCCTGGCATGAAGTTCTTCTAGAAGAATCTTCATGTTGATCCAGTGACTTCCGTCAATAGGATACACTAGAATATTTCCTCCACTGCATGATGGTACCAGGAAAAGGAGGCATAGATTAAAGAGTACAAAGACTCCACACACCCGATGCATTTCTCCTAGAGAATGAGAACAAAGGAAATTTGCTTTAATACTTTAAATAAAAGTCTGGTCAGGGTTTACATTAAGTAACATTAAAAACACACACTGTTAAATGTGTAATTGGCCAAAAAATGTTTCAATTAAAATCCTACCTTTTTTCAGCAGTCAGTAGTGGCCCATTCCCACATACTGATCAACTGGACATGTATTATATTTGCGTTCAAACTCCAGTCTCAGAGATGATGTGTCCTTTCACTAGTAAATAAGTTACCCCTGGCGCATGTTACATTATGTCATCAAAAATGGGGGAAAAAGGAATTTTCTGTTTCTCAAATTCCCAGAGACTTAAAAGTTTAGTTTGTAAAGTACTGAAAAAAACCTGGTAATGACAATCATGTGTGAGCTGTGCATTGTACTTTTGCTATATGGCTGCTGTTTGCATAAACAAATAACTTGAAGTAATGCTAAAGTTAAAGTACATAAGCTTTTACAAGAAAATGCTCACTTTTGATGTGAAACGTATCGTAGGAGGATTCAGTCACCTCTGTGAGGTAAACCAACCTAAATGTCATTCACAGACGAGCAGCAATCCTGGGATTAAAATCCTTCGCTCCATCCACTGCATACTTGTCAAGATCGATTTTGACAAAGAGAAGCAATTAACTCTCATTCCAACCACAAAAAACTTTTCTTGTGCGTTGTCTTTAAGGAATCAATGTGAAACTCCCTATAAAGACTCACTCCACCAAAAATTGTGTTTTGGTGGCATTTTTCTTATGATGGAGGACACTTATTAGGATAATTTTAACTCAGAATGGAATTTTCGCATTTCTTTATTCAAATTTTTATTAATTAGGAGCAGACAAAAATAATGCAGGTTGAAAAAGCTTGTCTTATTTGTGACGTATAGAACACACACTGGGTAGGCTCAGGTGATTGAGCATGTCAGCCAATGACCGCTGGGTCAGTGGTTCGATCTCCCCAGCCAACTGTCGTTGTCTCCTTGGGCAAGACACTTCACCCTCCGTGCCTCCAGTGTGGCCTCCACTGGTGTGTGAATGTGTATGAATGTCCCGGTGATGGTCAGGGGGGCCTTAGGTGCTTACTGGCAGCCGCGCCTCTGTCAGTCTGCCCCAGGGCAGCTGTGGCTACATCAGTAGCTACCATCACCAAGTATGAATGAGGAGTGAATGAATAATGGAAACACATTATAAGATCTTTGAGCATCTGGAAAACCACAGATAAATCCAACCCATTATTATTACTAAAGATGTATGGGTTCTGTGGTTTAATTTGTTTTTTTATTGTTTTTTTTTTTTTGGTCAAATTCTGAGTTGTAATTTGTCAGTCACACCAGTTTCAGGTTAATCAGGATTCACAGCTGTTTCTGACAGCAAGCCTGGTCCCCCATTTTGGGTTGGTCCTACACCACCAGTCCCTGACAACAGATACTGTTACAAACGCAATATCACGGTAATCAGTGGCCATACATGATAACATGTATTTTTACTGTTTATTTGTATGCATTGCAGTTGCAGAAAGGTTGCAGGCTGCATACTTTTATTCACAGACAATGCAAGGATAACAAGAACAATGCACATTGTGCATGCAGAAAAGCTAAAGAATGATATTGCAAGGTATGTAGCAGAGAACATCTGACTACATAAGCTAGAACTATTGTTTTCTGAGTTCTAGGAGCATCTCAGGCTCTTGACGGTGCTGTAAATTAATTGGGTCTTCATAGAAATAACATGGATGTGAATTCTGTCAGTTTTTTGTAGTTCTATCTTTTTCAGTGCTAGTTTTGAGATCTGCACTGGATGAGACCTGGAATTCATATTTTATCTGTGCGTTACAAACAAGTGGCATGTTTACTTTAACTGCATTGATTCAGGAATGAAATGTTGCCCCTCAGTCATTTAGTCAACATAGATAAGGAGTGCTATGTGTCATTTGGGGGTGAACATTCCTTTCTGTGACTTCTGCAATATTTTTTATGAAACAACAAAACCCTTGCAGGGACAATTGCTGAAAAACTCACAGGGTAAGATTTAAACATGCCAATCCATCAGGTCAGGCAGGTAAAGCATCAGTTTATGTCAAAGAGTACATTCCAGCCTTTTTCTTCTCATCACCAGACATAAAGTGAGCAGGTACACACTTGTCAAATGGCTGTCATTGCTAGTGAAAGTCTATAAGTGTGTATTTTTGGCATAAGGGTGCCAAAATTCCACCTGGGGTGGTGGAAATCATGATCTCAGACTGTTACGGCAGGATGCTGAAGCTGACAGACAGACCTCTAAAGCAGACAAAAAAGCAGGGATCATCCTCAAGAACATTGTAACTCGTGTGCCAACCTGTTTCAGGGTGAGATCTGTTCCTTTTTTGGGGAACGAAAATGTCAAACTGTTTGTACTCCTTTATCTTCAGGATTAGAGATGTACTTTAGTGGATAATGGTTGTGGTCTCCCATAAAAGAGACTTTAGATACTGTAAATCCAAATTAAAAGTGCACTACTATCAACAAATAACTGATGACATAACCAACTTTCATTTGTTTTATTTAAAAGTGGCTCCTCTCTTCTCATCTTTATATTTTTTCACAATTCTTTTTGTTCTTCAACTCTTCAAAACTCGATCTGTGCTCTCAACTTTGGTTAGAAGTGTCCCCCTTACAATGTTCTTATTATTTTTCGAGTGCTTAAACTAAAACTGGGGAAAAAAACTACAAAACAGTTTGAAGTCATCTTAAAGTTTGTTGATTTATATTATCTGAGATAAGCTAACAGACGAAGAACAGCTGAACTAACTGAATTCAAGTGAGCCAGAAAAAGAGGAAGCTAACAAGATAAATACTGTTTTTAAGTGGGATCACATTTTCTCCTCAGTGGAAGCACAAATTTAGTTTTTCGAGATGAGATAAGGTGGCAGAAGCTTTAAAACTCAAGCATTCATGAGAGTGATCATTAATCTGGATCATGACATCCATTTGTAAAACTGGAAGTGATCAGCTGACAGAATAGCAGGACAGAGGAGAAATATGACTCTGTGTAAGCCTGAGGGCTTAAGGGAGATGTTGTGGTGGCATGTTCAACACAAAATGTGTCTCAAAGTTCCCTTTTTGAAAATGTCAGCGTGCAAACACTGCTTGAGTAAACACCCCTCCAAAGTTGTGGATGAGTGAATGGGAACTTGTTTTTCTTTCTGTTATATTAGAAATTTAACTAAAAGCTTCTGGCACAATAGCAACAGTCTAATTTGAACACTGTTTGCTAAAACACGCTAAACGGGCATTCCTAAACTCATATCACATATGTGTGTTAATAGCATAAGTAGCGCCTGAGTATAAGTCACAACTATGCAATAAAAACTGCAACTTATACTCTGAAAATTACAATAACTGCTTTAAAGAAGCAAAACATTAAGGGAAACGTTATATTTTACTTAAATAATTGGGATGTTTCAATGGTTAAAAAAAATGTTTAAAAGATATAAATATGAACTGTTCCTTAATGGGTTATTTTTAAAATATGTGAACACATAGAAAAAAGATATGCTTTAATTCTCTTTTTGTTTTAATGTATGTATCTCTTACAGATACACAAATAGCTGGAAAAGCTAAAACAAACAGCCAAAATTGTACAGATGAAGTTCACCAGGGAAACTTAATGAAAAAGTTTTAGGCATTTGAGTCTCACAAAAAACAAAAACCTACTAGATAAAAAGCCAACAATGAAAGTTAAGTTCACAAAAATGCATAAAGACAATGTAGGGAAATCCCCACATGTGGCTATTTTTCACCAATATTTGGCAGTAAAACATCATTTTCTAGCCAACATTTGCTGGCTAACAGAGAGCAGATGCAGGAAAAGGAAAAGGTGTGTCTATTGTTTTGATATCTCGCAGGGATAGGTTTCTGCTTTCATGTTAAACTGCAGTTACCTAACCACCCTTTAAACCCAGAAGCCAGTACCGGTATTTTAAATCTGCAAGAACTAAAATGTCAGTTCAAATCTTCAGTTTTGTCTTTTCCGTTTGCTATTTTTCCCCACAAAATTATCTAATTTGCCAGAGTTTGCTCATAATGGAGGACTGTTTTGAATTTCAGACTTTGGACAGTTCAGAGTACAAAGTATGTATTAGAGAGGTTATGCACTATCATCTCTTATTCCTCTGTGGCCCTCAATCATAACACTTCTTTATTAACGAAAGTTTGATTTAATTTTTTTAAATCAAGTAATAATGTTACATTAAATAAAAATGAATAACAGCAGTCTCTAGGGTAGCAAGGTCCAAAGGTAATTGTAAAAGGTATTCTGTGCTTATTTTTTTTCTAACCTTATAATTAGTTGTTTAAACAGTCCTAAGTATATATTGTCTGTATTCAATTGAGTGTCTTCTATAGGTTCCACCTGAAAAAGGGAGCAATTTTGATTTGATGGGGAAATTGCACATTTATAACTAAAATTTTAAATCTGACCATCTTTTTTTTTCAGGTTAGCTGCCTGAGATGTTCATATTTTGTGTCTAATGAAAGAGGAGAACCCAAAACTTTTTTACTTTTGCGTTTTCTATCTCCTTGAAATTGTTTCTGTATGAGAACAAAGGCTGGATATTTAACCTTAAAGTTCTTCCAGGATCTGTTTTGATTTTGATTATGTATCAGACTCCACATCTGAAGGAGTTTCTTGCAGCTTTCTTGACAAGGTCTGCATTTTATCATGGCTGGAATACATATCGCTCAGTTTTTCATATTTCAGGAAAATAGGAGCCAAAGATTTGCGTTCAAAAGGACTTTCAGTTTCTTCCTCTGAGTTCCTCTGTGGTTTTGAAGACAAATATCCCATCTTGTGCTGATTCTGTCTTTTAAAAACTATGGAAACTGATGTCTCATATGAGGGTCTGTATTCATACAGAATTATGCCCTTCATAGTCTCAAGGCAAACACTGACGAACTGAACCTTTTGCTTGACACAAAGCAGAGTCGGGAAGAGTCCAATTTTATCTTATCCAAAGTGTGTTAAAACACACTTACTCAACATGGAAATATTTGTATGTCAGCCTTGCTAATAAGGCAGATGTTTTGATGTTTTTTCTGTCCTGTACACCCCAACACGCACCCTTGACCTGTTTTCCGTTTGCAGCACTAAACTCAAGAAATCACAAAATGTGATCTTGAAAATAACCTTTGTTTGTGCAGATATAATTCGTTTTTTGTGTGTGTTTTACAAAAACGTTGAAGCTCACACAAACCAGATAACGTTAATTTATTAAACACCTTTAAGACCGTAAAAAGGTTACACTCACAGGGTCACATAGACACATGAGGCTTAATGAGGAAACTATCTGTGCATCCCAATTTCATGCATTGTAAGACCGAAGATCCTTTAAAAGTCCTTCACTTGCATTTGTCTGTCAGGAATTACACCAAAGGACTCCTCAGAATTTGCTCAATCCATTTCGGGTTCACGGTGTTGCTGGAGCCTATCCCAGTTACTGTTGAGCAGAAGCGGTCCCTGGACACACAATCACACACATATGGGTAATGTGGAATCCCATTTTAACCTGAGAAGAATCCTTTTGGACTGCACGAGAAAGCCGAAGTGCTTAAAGAAAAACCCAAATAAAACCCATACGATCACAGGGAGAACATGAAAACTCCACAGAAAGTCTCAGCAGGGTGAGACTGTGAAGTGAGTGTGCTAACCACAATACCACTGTGTGTTGTGACTGTAGGTCACTGAAAATAATCTGGATTCATTAGAATTGACACTGACATTGGATTATAACAATACTAATAAAACATTCTATGATGTCTTATTTATTTTCTCATGTCCTAAGATGTCAGCCGGTGCTTTATACGTAAATTGAACATAATTGTACAAAAAACATGTTACATGAGTTAAAATACAAGAGACTGTACTTGTTATAATTTTACTGCATTCTCGTTTAGAGGTCTAAGTAAAATGCATGTGTAGTTGTTTTTTTTAGAGCCTCAGAATTCTGTACTTGCTTTTTTTGCATTTCATTCCAGTCACATGCAGGAACACCATAAATCTTCAATCACTACACTTTGTACTTGCCGATCTAAGTCTGGTGTGGATCCAGCTGATCAAAGATCAGCACTTTGTAGAACCTAAACCACCGTTTAGTAATCCGTGCACACCGTTTAGTAATCCGTGCACACCGTTTAGTAATCTGTGCACACCGTTTAGTAATCCTGTGCACATCGTTTAGCAATCCGTGCACACCGTTTAGCAATCCGTGCACACCGTTTAGTAATCCGTGCACACCGTTTAGTAATCTGTGCACACCGTTTAGCAATCCGTGCACACCGTTTAGTAATCCCGTGCACACCGTTTAGTAATCCGGGCACACCGTTTAGTAATCTGTGCACACCGTTTAGTAATCCCGTGCACACCTTTAGTAATCCGTGCACACCGTTTAGCAATCCGTGCACACTGTTTAGCAGTCCGTGCACACCGTTTAGTAATCCCGTGCACACCGTTTAGTAATCCCGTGCACACCGTTTAGTAATCCGTGCACACCGTTTAGTAATCTGTGCACACCGTTTAGTAATCCCGTGCACACTGTTTAGTAATCCGTGCGCACGGATTATCAGATTTTTTTCCTTTTTATCTACTGACCCCTGGAGGGCTCCGTACATTTCATAGATGCATCCTTTTTGCTCATTTTTGGTTCGTGTCAGATCATCTTACGTGCCCATTTCTTTTTACATTATACACCATAGATGAAAATCTTATAACAAGGTATTGATTTTCAGGATTGAAACACTAAAGTATATATTTTTTAAATTAGCCCTTAAAGCTATGTCTCAAAGTATCTATCTACGTGTGTCCTGTTTCTGCATAACAATGTGTCCAGTGAAATCCAATGAAGTTGACAATAAGGCTGATAAGGCTTTTTATTCTTTCTAAATTACATTTATAATTAATTTGTTTATTTGAAACATGTCAAAAATCAGTTGCTTATGAGATTCTCATAAACTTTATTTCATAATTAACCCAAACTGTTGATTTTTTTATTATTTTATTCTACTTTTTGTTCATTCTTGTTCTTCTTTCAAAGACTGGTTTTCTCTTGACCTACAAATCAATAAAAATAATTGAAAAATATCATTTATTTTCTAAACTTACGCAGTTGTGTTACTTTTTAACACACCTTTTATGTCTTTGACATTTTTTATATTTTCTCTTAAACACACAGTAAATGTTTTACTAAGTGTCAAAGCTTAATGTTGTCTGACACCAACAGAATTTAAACTTTTTAACCTTACTGAAGTACAACAGTGCAGATTGAAAATGGCAGACCTTTTGCTGCATGAACTGTTCAAGCAGACATGCACATACTAGCAATCACTGCAGCCACATCGCTTGGGGTTTTGCTGCTGGCAGTGTGGTTGTACTAACACTGACATTCTTGTCCAGTGAGGTTATGTGACAGAAGAGATAAAGTACGTATGAGGGATCAAAGTTTGTTATCTGTACAAACTGATCTTATTTTCTACTACTTTTTCCCCTCATATTCAGACAGCCACACCCACTCATTTTTGAAAAGTTGTTGAGAGGTCTAAATGTACAATGCCAACTAAAGAGATCCAAACAAAGGTATAGATTCCTCTTAAGCACAAAAACAGACACCTGTAGAATGAAATAAAAATGTAACCCAGCTCTTTCTCTGATGTAATACAAGGAAACTGGGAAAGAATTTTAGAAATGTTGAAAGGTAAAGTTTGTGTTGACAGAATCCAACTGACAGAGTGAAACAAGCTCATCTCAGTTCGAAGAAAACTTAGAATAAATGCTTTGTATTATATGTATACATGAACAAGGGTCTCAACCCCTACAAGCAATATGTCGCTAATTTACAATGCACCATTAAATCCAGGACTTCACTTAATTCACCTTGAATGGAATTTTTTTTCTTTAATTGGAAATAAATTCAGGCATTAAGGGTTTAATTTGTGTTTCATATTATACAACAATTTTACATGAGAATCTAATTTTCTTTTTTATGGAAAGTATTCCATTTACCAAAAGAACAAGAAGTGGCAACGGAGAAGTTTGAATTGCCCTTTCTTGGACTCACAAGAATATCTACATTCAAGCATTTATCCATCCATCTTCTTAACCCCCTATATCCCTCTTGGGGTCACGGGGCTGTCGGAGCCTGACCTGTCTACTGTTGGGCGAAGGCGGGTACACCCTGGACATGTCACCAGTCTGTCGCAAGGCTACATGCAACATATTTATTTGGCAAAAAATAAATTAATATATTTCAACAGAACTGAACTAAACCTGCACTTGTTCATTGTGCAAAGATCTCTCATGCTCTGCATGTTTTTTTGATGTCATCTCAAGCTCTTTTCAAGCCACAGATTTCCATTTTAAGGGAGCCTTCTCACTAATGCTTGACAGTGATTAGTTGGTGCTGGCACTGATTCTTGAGTTACTGCGTTACTGCTCCCCCTGCAGCAAAAACCACACACAGACATGAGGAATCATCGAGTTCAACACTAGATTTCGGAACCCTTCATTGCAACACCAATCTTTTATGCTGCCAAGTATAAGACTTATGTTTCTACAAGCACAACAGCAAACATTTCGTGTTGTTTGGAGCTATTGGGATTTCAGGAGTGAATCAGACTTAAATCTACTTTATTTTTGCCAAAGCATCTCACTTTACATTGAATTAGACCATTTTTTCCTGTTTACTTCTTTTTTGTTATTGTTTGAGGCTTTTTTAGTCTTACTTATCCTATATAAAAGTAGCATTCGTGTCAGCAGATCCCTTTTTTATTGTCATGTTAGGACATGTATAAAACCCATTTATAGGCTTTTAAAGATTATTTTATTTATTGTTCTTTGACTTGATAATTTAGTATAAACAATATTTTACCCAAATAGTTTCAAACCACTATCCAATAGGAATCATTAATTGATGCATAATTAATTAGTACACTATTAAAATATATATATAAAAATTTCTCTTGGGTAATAGTCCTCAACTTGTTATTTTGGGGGTGGGTTTTTGTGGGTAGTGTGATGTGAACCTGCACGTTTGAGCAGGTTTTGGGTGTTTCATCTCAGGATTCATTTTTTATCTTTCATTTTAATGTGTTTCTCTTAGGCAGTATTCATTAGTATGATTAAAGGAGCAGAAAAAAACGATATCAATGCCAAACATGTCTGCCTCCAACATCTATGAAGAACAAGACCACACCCAAGACCATCCCACAACTGCTGGAATAGAGACATACATTTTGAAACAACATCAAACCAAAAAAAAGCTTCATGGCCTATTTTCCATTTCCCACAGCCTTGTTTTGACATGTCGTAGCAACTGAATGAATCTCTATCAATAAAAAATATTTATTCATATTTTTCAGCCATCAAAAGCACAAACAAAGTAGTTCTTCACCAAGATCAAACAATACTTTATCATAATACCAGGGATATTAATCAAGAAATCAACAGTTTTCTTGGGAGAGTCATGAAAGGAACTTGTAAAAGACAAAGGTCAAAGCAACAACTCAATGTAATAAGGAGCTGTGAAGTTTGGACAAGAGATGAGGCAGCTCTTCCAGTTCCCTCAAGCTGCTGGCAATCAGTCTCCCAACAAAGCTGGACCCGTTAGTCAAAAAGGGGATGGAAACCTTTTCATCTTCCAGAACATCTGGAGTTTCCCTGTTGTAGCTTCAACCAGTTTCAAAGTTAAAAAAAAAACTACCTTAAAGCTCAAATTTGCTACATTTGCATTTATTTAATAGTTTATTTGTTAAATCAATTTTCGTTTGACAACCGTTTTAAAATGGCCTCCACCACCCAAAATCCGGAGCTTGAGCCCTTGGGGTCCAGGCTTAATTTTTTTCTCACTTTGTTTTCACAATAGAGTGATCAAAGGTCAAGCATTAAAGACAGCTAAGATGATTTACAATTGAAAAACCTCAATTTGTATTTTTCTTTTATCAAATGATAAAAAAATATATATATATACTGGAAAACTGTCACATTTTCAATCAACACATGAACACATTCACTATTTTTCTTAAAACCAAATGGATAAAATTGGATTAGAAAGCTGTGTTTGTCTTGCCATGTTTTAAAAAAAAAGAAAAATAAGTCTTAATAAGACACTTAAAATACTTTTCCTATTCTAATTTATATATTTTGCTTTATGTCAACTGTAGAAGTATTTGGTTAAGAAGTTGCCCAAAAGTATTTATTTTATCCACATTTTAATCACAAACTGATAAAAGAAATTCTTGGTTCCCTCTTCTTTATGATATGATGTTGAATTTTCTTTCTGAAAGTTTCACAAATGCTGATGAATGTTATGCTGAAGATCCCTTTGCTGACAGAATGAGAACACTTTCCACTGTTGAATTCAAGACAGCTGTGCTGTTTGGAGAAATGCTGCAGGAGAGTCGACAGGAAAGTAATGGAGTGAGCTTGTCATTGTGTTGGAAAATAGGAGACAAGTGTTCAGTCCCTGGCCTTCAGTATGTTCTTTTTGGCCAAAACCTCATGCTGCGTTGCTCTGCAAGACCATTCTAGTCTGACAATATTTCTAGCTCTCCCTCAGTCTCTTGCCAGCTCTCACACACTTGTTTTGGTTGTGTTACAAGTCTTAGTGACTGTGAAGCTCTACAGCGAGCTGATCCACTAAAGGCAAGAGACAACAATTCCTTTAGGAGCAGACAGGAGAGACATTTCCAGAGAGCTGAATATTAACAGTGAGCTAACACATTACATTGAGCTCTGAGTCTGACATTTCCAGACTTGTATTTGAAAGACTCACACACCTATTGGGATCCATTTCATCACATTTCATGATAGGTGCCTCAATGCTTAAAGGTCCTTTAAATCACTCTTTGGAGGAGGCATTTCAAGTCGAGTAGAAGTTACGTTGTTTGTACTCTTGGCACAGATTGATTTCCTGACCTTAAGGGGATTACTGATCTAGTTTGCTCAGAGCTGCAGCTTCAATTCTTTCGTCTTTGAAATCTAATCACATCTGATTAAATACCTCTCCAGAGCTGATTCATTAAAATGAAATAAGATATGGATGCAGCTCATATCTGCTCTGTCTTTAATGCTCATCTATTTGAACAGTTTGATTGACACAACAATGGCTGAAAAGAGATTGAGCACAAATGTTAATTGCAAACTTCATGCTAAATTTAATTTCAATAGAAGGCATTTCACAGTTGTATCTACACTAAAGCTAAGATAAGCTATTACAACAAAACAAGTTAAGGCTTAGTTTTCTTCAATGATCATCAATTGAGTAATAAGAGAGTAAAAAAAAAGGAGATGTTAGGAAAAGGAAAAAATATTGCATTGTTTAAGGCACCCTCATCAATCTGTCAATGAAACTTTGAAATATGCATAACTGCTAAAGTGATTTAGAGATCATCGTAATGTTTTTCATTTTATTGCTTGCACATTTGCCAACAAATGACTCTAATTCAACCCTGTGATGGTTTTTGCCCCACCCAGTTTGTTCTGTTACTGTGAAAGTCACTGCCTGTTTCAGTCACTCTGCAAGTCTTTTTAAGTTTCCACCTGTGGATTTAAGTACCTGCTTCACTCCCATTTTTAGGGGATGGGGAGTGCCAATCTCATGACTATGAAGTTTATGCCTTATGCCTTAGTCATAACTACCCTCATTTGTGGATACGGGCTGTCTGCAGGCAGAAAATGGACAAACCTGTACGTGATCACTTAAAACATAAGGGTAAGCGTGAAGTAGATGTGACGCAGACATGAAGTTCATATTTTTTTTCATTTTTCTGCGCAAGGGGCCTGTTAGTGGTGTTAAAGCAAGTCTATGCTCCTTGCGTGCACTCGCATGCACCTTGACTGTTAGAAATGAAGAATTTAGAGTGCACCTTGTGTGGGCATCCTATGGGTCTTTTTCAGGGCACTCATTTATCTCCTGCACATCCCATGCATGCGCAGCATTTTTGCATGTGCACTTCACTAATGACTAGAGTGCAGCGTAAAGGCACTGTACAACAACATCACCCGTATGTACATTATCTTTACAAACACTTCATGATACACTTACCACACCCACAACAATGGTATCTTAATCCTAATCCTAATCCTAATCCTTTAGGATGTGGCCGCACTTATTTACAACCCCCCCACAAGCCTGGACAACCCAAAAACCTGCAGAGCATGCATGGGTTTAGCCCCCGTATAGGTGAATATGAGTAAATTAGTGAAATTAACCAAGTATTTAACCCTTTGTGACTGAGTCTGACCAATTTTGAGTCTCTTGGAAGAAAGTTGCAGAGCATAATCTGTTCACCTGATTGAAGGGACACAGTCACTGTCATTAAAAGATCCCAGCAAAATTGTCGATGGTCGTCATTTTTTTAGATAATTCGATGTAATTGGTCAAAAATATTTCAACTAAAATAAATAATCTAAATAATCTTTGAATTTTTACATTTGTCAGCACGAGTTATGATTGAAAATGTGTTATCTTTATAATATCATTAAGTATTTTTAGATCAAGGATTGTTTTTAATTTACAGTTTGGAAATTTCTACAAAGTGTGTGAAAAAGAAAACCCTTCAGATGATAAATAGTGTGATGAAACAATTTTTGAGTCATGATTAAAAAACAAATCTTAAAATGAAACAGATGAAGAAACAGATTCAATTACTTGGTGATTCACAAAATACATCAATCATGACAGTTTTTTGTTGGATTTCCTGGAGGGAAATACTTAAAAACTATTTTAAGCTCTTGAAACTAGACACTCTTTTTGGATTTAGTTACTATTTTGTCTTTATTCCCCTTCCAACCACAAAACATCATTCCTGTCCAACACAAGTTTCTGATTTCATGTTTCTGTCTTGGATTGGTTACCACTGGTGACACTCTGATGAGATAAGACCAGATTTTTTTTAGTCTTTGAATAAATATTAAAAGTATTTTTCAAAGTTTAAGCTGCAGTCAAAGCAGAATAGAATGAGGGCATGCCGATCACAAAATAAGTCACAGCAGAGAACTGGAGGTAAAGTGAGTTCCTGCTGAATTTTAAACTGGTTTTAAAGCATGAATTAATTGAAACCTTGTTGGGAAACATATTGTAATCTTTACATCGCTCTGTTTTTCTCCGGGGGGTCCTCCCAGCTGACCTCACAGAGCAGGGACAGCTGCTTTTGGAGACCAACCTTAAGGCCTATTTATTTATTTATTTTATGCATTGAACCTACATAAGGTTAGATGATTACAGACTTTAGATGTTTTATGTGTCCTAAAAATATCCTTTTCTCAGTATTTTACATCCTTTGCCTTGCTTTGAATATTTGCATTCACAATAAAGTTAAAACTCATTTCATGTAGTTAAAAGAAACTTAGCAACATTTGTAAAACCTTTTCTGAAACAAATCAATTTATTGTAGAAAAAAAAATATGGATTAGAATAAGAAGTGTAAAAGAATTCAGTAACACTGCAGTGAAACAGTTCTTTGAACAAGACAAGTTACACTTCAAATGGGTTAAGACAATATAGACTTTGAGCAGCCAATTTCATGTCTCCTTGGAATTTTTTCTCTCAACTGTAAATATATACTACCGATAAATATTTCACTGTTGGAAACTGGAGAAATACAGAACATGATATAAGAACATGCTCTGCAGGTGTCTTACAGGCTAAACTGTTCTGCAAACTCTCTGACAGTTTAGAAACGGATTTTCTCTCCTTTTCTTTCTCTTTTTTTAGTTCAACTTATCCTTGACAGTAAAAACAAAAGAATGACTCACATATTAACATTTATTATCTTTGTTCTGTCTCATGCAATTTTTATAGTGTCAATCATTTTTGATATGATGGAGTCCACAAGCTAAGATTAAAAAATTAAAAAAACCCTGGCATGTTGCAAAAAATTGTGGAAGTCATCAAACACTGAATAGCGCACAGATGAAAGACAGCAGCTTAAAGCTTAAAGTTTTGAGGGACTGAGGTACTTTGGTAGTTATGGTTGCCTGGAACTGCCCTGATCTAAAGCATTTTAGATGTTGTCATTTTCTTAGAGTCAAAGGTACTTCTTGGAAAATAAAACGGATTGCGATCTTTGCGGTATACTTCCAGGAGTATACACAGTCCTGGAACTGAGCTGAGAACATCTGGAGCATTCTGCTGAGGAAACAGTGCTGATGGGACTGTGGCAAACCGTCAAACACACCAAAGAGCTTGTATAAATGATTGTATTGTGTGGCAGCTATTAGTAAAGATCTTCTCTTGTCCTCACTTTGACTCTAAATGCTTAGAAAAAACAAGAGTTAATTGCAATGCAATCAAGGCTCAGCGTGCACAAGGCATCTGTGCTGGCCATTTGCCTCTTGTTTTCTGCAGATCCCAGCTTGTAATTCATCTTACTAAGAATTTCTGTACCAATTCAAGTTTCTCCATGGGTCAGAGGTAGCATGAAAAATGGGCTATAGGCACAAAATATTTTTTCTAAAGATATTTTTTATTTGAAACAATCATCATTATATCAACCAGCTCAGTTGCCTTGTGGTAGAATGTCTGCCCTGAGACTGGAAGGAGTTCAAATCCATGGATGAGTCATAACAAAGTCTCTAAAGATGGGATCCAATCCCCCCCACCACCACCACCACCACCATCACCACCACCCCCTGCTTAAGGGGTTGGCTTAGGGGGGTTAAACCACAAAATGATTATCGAGCAGCTGTGTCTGCAGCTCACCGCTCCCCCAGGCGAAATGCAGAGAACACATTTCACACACCTAGGTGTGTGACACCTAATGGGACTTTAACCTTAACCTTAAAACAAAAATTGTTAATCAATGGAAATTTGGATGTTTTTTTAAAATGTCCTTTCCAGGACCTTTCCAGGGTGTACCTTGCCTTTGCCCTTTGCTGGGTTGGCTCCGGCAACCCCTTGACCCCGGAATGGTTTAATCAGGTACAGAAGATGCATTTAAGTATGAAACAGAACAATATTAATGCCCAACTGGCTGCAAAAAAAATATGTAGAAAAAACAGAAAATTACATCCTCATAAATATGCTCCTTTAACGGTTTTTAAGGCTGCTGTGATTTAATTCGGTACAGTATCCAACATCCCAGATGTTTGGCATTATGCGACTGTTCATGTTGAGTGCCATATTTTTCCTTCTGGGACAAACAGAATGAATTCTTGTGG
The DNA here is from genome assembly GCA_023969325.1 of Oryzias curvinotus. Classification (NCBI taxonomy): domain Eukaryota; kingdom Metazoa; phylum Chordata; class Actinopteri; order Beloniformes; family Adrianichthyidae; genus Oryzias; species Oryzias curvinotus. The sequence continues at coordinate 20,606,443 of CM043719.1, forward strand.
GGGCGTGTGTCCGTTGAACACAGCAGCATGGATGTTTAGCAACATCCTGGATGAGATAAAGTCAGAATAAAGGAGAACTGGTGGTCATTAGACTGTATGAAAGAGACTGGACACTTTTGATCTTTTCTTTATTCTTTGCAGTCAGAAGTGAACTTGTTTTTAGTGTGATTTAAGGATACTTTTTAGTCACTGTCCAGCCTGTGAAGTCATGCTTCACTGCAGTTCTGTCTCTTGATAAAACTTTTGCAGATTTCAAGTCAGAAGAAATCAATTATGCAACAGCACCCTCTAAATCTTGCCTTTTGAGTGCTCATAAATTGCAATCGCACCCTTAGATTTAAAAGCTGATTTCAAACCGAGCCATGTGTTAAGACTTGCTGGACTGCTCTTAAAAACATTCAAACATTGAACTTGCTTACATGACCACAACAATCTTGTTTTATGAGTGATTTGCTCATTTTAATAATCAAACATCAAGCCTCTATGTACTTTAGGATTCTGGCAAAAGTGTTTTGGTGAAAAAAACTTCTCATTACTGAAGTGATAAAAGCAAGAAATGTTAAATTAGTATTTTGTTTTATTTTATTTTTTAATTAAATGCATACTAGTGTGCATTATTTCTTATAAAAAATAAAACAGATTTGAATGTGTTCTATCTGCTACTCAGACCCATCCCTTCACACTTTATAGGTGTTTTAACTAACTATACTACTGTACCATCTACTGTTCAGTTTGAGAATTTCAAGCAACAACTCTGCTAAAATAGTATCCTTTAGGGCAGGGGTGTGGACCGAAGGCTGCATTCCTGCTTGTTTTCCAACAAACCCTGCACTGTCATGTTCTGATTGACTGGAAACACTTGAACCAAAAGCTGTGAGTGGGGCACTGATATCTGGAAAACATGCAGGCACTCTGGCCCTCGAGGGCTGGAGTTTTCCACCCCTGCTTTAGCTTTAGGGTCCTACATTTCAAACAGAAACACTTTTAGAAGGTTTTGCAAACTGAATGTCACTTAAGAAAATGCAATGCCTTTTTTGTCCTTTGGTTGCTCCCTTTAAGGGAGCAAAAGCTCTACCTCTATCTAATCTCATCATTTTTGCCCTACACCAACCAAACCCTTTGCCCTCCTTCACATCCACAAACCTCCAATTTGGTGTTTCTTTCCTGGTAGCTCCAACATAACAACTCTTAACTTGTCTAAACCATCTCAATCTGCCTCATCTGATGGATTCATTCCTGATCCTATGCACCCTGATCTTTCCAAAAAAGACCAAAAGAATGCCTCAACATCTTCATCTCTGCTACCTCCAGCTCTGCCTCCTGTCTCTTTCTCAGAGCTAACGACATGGGGGCTCTCTACACTCCTCCCCACCTCTTTTCTCACACTCTTCATTGTTCTGGACTGTTGACCCTAAGCACTTAAAATCGTCCATCTTCTTCACCTCTCCTCCCTGTAGCTTCACTGCTTCTCTTCTATTTTTCTTATTGACACACAGATACTCTGTGTTGCTGGAGCTGACCTTCATTCCTCTTCTTTCTAGTGTAAACCCCCACCTCTAGATGTTTGTTCACCTTCTCACTGTTCTCGCTACAGATCACAATGTCATTTGTAAACATCAAGGTCCAGAGATTCTTGTCTAACCTCCTCTGACAGTTTGTCCATCACTGCAGCAAACAAGAAGGAGCTCAAATTTGATACATGGTGCAGTCCCACTTCCACCTTTAACTCCTCTGTCACACCTAAAGGACATTTCACCGCTGGTGAAACACATTTCACAGATCTTACAAATCTCATCTATGACCAGCTCAGCTTCAACGTACTTCCCTGCTACTGCAGACTGCCTCATACAAACCCGAGCTCTTCTCTTGGCATTCTATAGACTTTCTCTAGATCAGGGGCCGGCAACCTTTTTTACTCAAAGAGCCATTTGGGACCGCCCCTAATGAAGAAAAAAGCACCCGGAGCCACAACCCGTTTTGACATCATGTACTGATGATTAAAAACTACACAGTGAGTTTACATAAAGATACTTTTGTATTAACAGATGAAGCGTTTTATTACAAAGACAGAAAGCAGCAACCATCGTATGTCATGCTCTGCTGTAAACGGTGCAATGTGGGGAGCGTGGCATATTATGAGGCATTTGGCGCTGCTGGCTCCGTACGAAGTGCGTGCTTCGCAGCTTCCTTGATGAGCTCGGATTTATCTGGGGAGAACTGCAGAGCTGATAGCAGGAGGAGAAACGCGGGGCGGCTTCAATAAACTCCGGTTGCTGGTCTTCTACCGGGGACATGATGTGCCGCGGGGCAGAAAAAGACGTTCTGATCACAGAGTTTGCGCTGAGTGAATTTAAACTCGCGTCTGCAGTGACGTATGAGGATGTTCGATTGGCCATTCTGCATGTCAATCAAGTCCCGTACTTTTCGGTGAGGATTTTGATTGGCTGGTGGATTTTTGAGAAGTACTTTTTTTTTTTAATCTTCTCTGTCCCGCGATCTACACTTATGTCCTTGAAGAAACATACATCACTGCACATGCGTGTTTAAAATCACGAAGCGCAAACTCTCTGTCATCAGAGAGTTGCTCTCTGCCCTGCGGCACGTCAAGTTCCCGGCAGAAGACCACTCCCGGACCCGGCGTGTTTATTGAAACCGCCCCGTGTGTCCTCCTGCTATCAGCTCTGCAGTTCTCGCCCGATAAATACAAGCTAATTCATTAAGGAAGCTGTTTTTTATGTGGCACGCACTTCGTATGGAGCCAGCAGCGCCTTTGAAATGCAGTGAAAAATGAACAAGCTAAAATAAAATTGAATTTTTATAAAATACTCATTATTTTCCAAAGTCACAGGGAGCCAAAACAGAAGGATGAAAGAGCCACATGTGGCTCCGGAGCCATGGGTTGCCGACCCCTGCTCTAGATAAACAAAGACAATGCAGCTCCTTCTGACCTTATCTGTTCTTCTCTGGTAAAATCCTCGGAGCAAATATTGCATCAGGGGTTCTCTTTTTTGGCATGATATCTTACTGTTTCTGAAAAATGTTCACTTCTGACCTCAGCATCTTCCACTACTCTTTCCCATAACTTTTTGCATAACTCATCAGTTTAATGGGTCTGCACGCCTCCCTTGTTCATGTCAAACAGCCCAGTCACAAATTAATCTTCCTAAACAAATCCAAACCTCCGCAGGTATGCTCTCAGGATCAATTGCTGAACCTCAGTAATGCCACAAAACCATTGACATAGCTAGAATAGAATGAAATGATCAATCTAACAGAAATCATGACACTTCAGTTATCTTTTGATCCATTGTAAATGTGTCCCCAGTGGTCTGTTAGTTATGATAATGCCATTTTTAGGCAAAATTTAAAAAAAAGAATCTGAAAATTTGCCTCTGAATTGTGGGGAGGACCATTGGCTGATCTAACATGACCAATGCACCAAAATGACAGGCAATATTGGAGCTATCTATACGTCGCCTCCCGTTTTGAGCCAGATGCCAGCTCGGACGAGGAAAAAGAAGACATGGATCTATTTGTCTGCTGGTGGATGCATTACAGCAAAGCAGAGCGGGGACAATGTAGATTTTACGTAACAATGACAATCTATTTTAAATGGCTTTTTTTTTGTCTTCCCCTGAATCACAACATATTGAATAACGAAATACTCAGAAATGCTGTTTTAATCTTAATTTTAGGGTGTTTTAAAGGGTGTTAAAAACACCAAAAACAGAATTTCCCTGGAGTGGGTTTTTAAATTGTAATAGTTCCAACATATTCTGTATCAGTTGTCCATCAAGAGTAAAGGTTATGCATAGTGAAGATCTAAACATAAGCCACTAAGAGTGGCCTGTTTTTCGTGTGGGAGATCAGAGAAAACCAATAAATTCATTTATTTGTTTAGTTTTTCCACTTTGTACGGTGATAGTTGTGTGTGTGTGTTTTACTCCTATGAGTCATAAACGTTGTGGATTTAAAAAAAAGTATATATTATCAATAATAATGGGTGAACAGACTCTCCTAAACCGCATTATGTGATTCACAATAGTCCTTAAACTGATCACTGATCAGCTCATGAAGTAGGCACTCGGCGTGGCCCCGCCCACCGCCGACCGAGCCGGAAGTTTCGCTGTTGTTGTCACACTGGAAGAAAATGGCTGCTGCTCCGACTTTTTTTCAATGAAGACACTGATATTTCAATTTCATTTTGTTTTCATGCGTTGGAGCCCTCCTCGGCCGCTATGCAACCTCGAAGGCAAGTGAACCTCTGTCGTTGCGACGTGCGTCCCCCTTTCCGGCGGCGTCTAGGAGCGTTAGCGTAGCTGGTAACTTGCAGCTCAGTCAGGAGGAGGAGGAATGCTAACGCTAGCAATGTGATCCTCAACGGTCAGGCATCACCGGGCTTGTTGCTGCTCAGCCTCCTTCTGCTCTAGCACTAGTGATACTTACCACTCCTCCTTTGCTTCGTTGACGCGTTTAATGTGTGTATTTATTTGTTTTACAACAGAATTTCAGATTGAAAAAAGAGGATCAAACAACTTAAATGAACCACTGCACTCTCCAGCTTAGCTGTTTGTGTGTGTGGCGTCAGTGTCAGCTTGACCTCCTGGCATCAGTCAGAGCTTCTCCGTCTATTTACTTGTGTCAGAGCTGTGGTCCGCTGCTGACCCGCCTGGATGGCTGCTTGTTTTCCTCTGCAGGGTGTGAATGGTCTCTCTAGGCAGGTAACAGTGTGGGGCAGAAAGGACAGCATCACTTACTGTCACTCGCCTTACAGCTGGCGGCAGACCACAATGGTGAGTTCAGTCGTGCTGGTTAATCAAAGGATGATTCATCAAATATCTTTGAAAGTATTCATGTTCAAGCAACTGATCTTTATTTTATTTTATTTTTTTCTTCCTGTAAAGCAACAAGTTTTGGAGTATGCATTGGATCGAGCCGAGGTAAAATAAAAATAAAGAGGGATTTTCAAAATAAATGTTCTCATGAGGTTCTATGGTTGTTGAATGTTATCGTTTATAAATGTCTGCCTTTTTTGGACAAGGGTGTAACGATGAATCGATTTAGCCAACCGGATTGATCTGTCTGAGGCAAGCTGTTAATCCAATCGCCATTTACCATTATAAAAAATGATATAAACTGATTATAATCTGTAATGGAAAATACCATATGGATTGGGACATGGTAGGTTTGTTTTACTTGAACGTAAAAATGACCACGTGTCATCACAGCGGGCAACGCACGCCTGACAGCAACAAATGATCAATCCTTGATTCCAGTTCAATGTGTAGAAACACCTTGAATGTTCCGTTTGTATTATTTTGATGTGGAAAAACAACAGTGGGCTGAACTTTATTAAACTAAAATGTAAATGGATATGACAATTATTCTTATTTACTTGTTTTTTTGTACACATATTTAATTTACACTTGATTATTTTGCAAGAATTAAAAGGAATCTGGAAAACCAGGTATTTATCTCTGAGTCACACTGGATGGATTTTTAGCTAAAGACGTCCAGGATCCATTTTAAGTCAGTAAATCAGTGAATCAATACTAACTATAAATTGTATCAGCTATTGCAAATTACGAAATGAATCGAATCATTGTTACACCCTAGTTTATACCCAATATGTATGTTTAAAACATCTGTTGATGAAGTGTTTATTTTTTTATTTTATTTTATTTTTTTACTTTTTCCTCAGTATATCGTTGAAAGTGCTCAACAACGACCAGCCAAAAGGAGAGTTTCATCTGGTGGGAAAAGAAGTTTGTATCAAAAGCTCTATGAGCTCTATATTGACGAATGTGAGAAAGAGCCGGAATTAAAGGTTTGTATTTAGGAGCTTTGCTTTGATCCACATTTAAGCTAGAAAAATAGGAAGCAGCCGTAAACTTGTTTTTAGGTTTGATACTACAAGTTTTTGAAGCAGAATTTGGAGAGAATAATATTAAAGTCCCACTCAAATAATTTTTTGACCTGTTTTAACCCTTGTGCTATCCTAGGCACTTTACCGTTGGAAGATGGGTCATCTAGACCCACTAGACAGTGCTCTGAACCTTTTTTTTTTCAATGATTTGTGATCTTCACTGGTTCAATGGATTACATGAAATTTGTCCACCTTTATCCACCTTTGTTATGGTAGGGAGAACATGTCAAAGTAAGGGCGGGGTCATCCAAGACAGCACAAGGGTTAAAAGCATTCCCAGTGGTCCTAATTACCTTTATGCCATTTTTAGCCTTAAAAAACAAAACAAAACAAAGAAAACAGTTGTTTTCTAAGAGGTAGTTCCTGGACAGTGGCAGTCGTTCATCCGGTATTTGCCGGGACTGTTGGTGTCGAGTAAGCCCGCCCCCTTCCCATTATCCATCTGTTTACGTGTTCTCCCGCTAGCTTACAGCCCCTCACACCCCCAACCTAACGTTACCGGTGTAACAAACGGGGCGAGCAGTGGCTGAGTTATCCAGCTGTACGGTTCTGAGCCAGATGCCAGCTCAGACGAGGAAAACAAAGACGTACATAAATCTATTCATCTGCAAGTGGATGAATCAGAATGGAGTGGAGCAGGGAGCTTGTGGCCTGCCACTGTAGCTTCTACGCCACACTTTCAAGCTTTTTACAACAGCGTTTTTTACTATTTGAAAAAATATGTTCTCCATCCTCACAAAAAGGCTACAAGAACATTTAAAAAACACCAAAAACAGGACTTTGATCAAAGTGGGTCTTTAAGAAATTGGAAATTATTTGACCAAAATTAGCAGGGGAATGAAAATAGTACGATAGGCTATATAAATGTCTTCCATGCATGATGAAGCAAAAAGAATTATAAGGCAAAATATTCTACCATATTGTGTCTAAATAACAGAGATTAAACATTTGTTCATTAGCAATTAAACAAATTAACCAATAAAATATGAAGTACACATAACCAAATCATTGAACCTCTTTAGAACACCCAGTACAACTTGTGCTTTTACTTTGTCCTATTTTTAAAGAATCTAAGAAGAAATGTGAATCTACTGGAAAAGTTGGTGTCTCAGGAGTCTGTGTCATGCTTGGTGGTCAACCTGTACCCTGGAAATGAAGGCTATTCTTTAATGCTCAGGGGCAAAAATGGGTCAGGTAAGACGTCTAACAATCGTGCGCTTGAGTTTTGAAGGGACACAGTTGCAATAAACTTCCTGTTTGTGTTGCTTTTTTTTTTTTTTTTTTAGACTCTGAAACCATTCATTTACCGTATGAAGAAAGAGAGCTGCTGGAGTACTTGGACGCTGAGGAGTTGCCCCCAATTTTAGTAGATCTTTTGGAGAAATCACAGGTTCTACTAATAATTTATAAAAGTTCCATTGCTTTACTAGAGCAAGGTGTAAAATTAGCAAAATGTTGGGAAAATTATACAATTTACTATTATTTTTTAAATGTGGATGACTAAAAGTTTAGGTTCTGATGACTTTGTTTTGTTTTTAGTGTACTGTGAGTGCTTGACAGTGTTTTAAAACTTAATAAGTTTCCTTTTCCTTATTTCATTCATTTAATACCAACATAAAAATAAACACTATAACTGCTTTTAAGCAATAAAACAACATCAAATAGTGAAAAAAGAGCCTTAATATGCTTAGAGTTCCCCGTCTCTGTTGGCTCACTTCTGCTGTGCGGGCGCTTTATTTCAGGTGAACATCTTCCATTGTGGCTGCGTCATAGTAGAGGTGAGAGACTACAGGCAAGCTGGTAATACCAAGATCCCCACCTATCGGAGTCGACACATTCTGCTGCGACCAACCATGCAGGTGCTGTTTGCAAAAGACTAGATTTAGGAGAAGCATGTATAAACGACAAGAATGCAGTAGTTCACTTGTTATGTTTGTTTGCATACATTTACTCTGCAGACTCTAATCTGTGACGTCCATGCCATGACCAGTGACCACCACAAGTGGACACAGGTAACGGATCATATTTGTCATTTCATGTGAAATGTGCCATCGCAATGTATTTATTTAGCTGTTTTTTCTCTCCGTTCTGGTTTACTTTAGGATGACAAACTGCAGCTGGAGAGTCAGTTGATTTTGGCCACAGCTGAACCTCTGTGCCTCAACCCCTCCATTTCTGTTACTTGCACTGCCAACCGCCTGCTCTACAACAAACAAAAAATGAACACCCACTCTATGAAAAGGTACTGAGGCTCCCCGGTTTAGGATTTCTCCCAATGCAGACGGGAAATATTTTTCTGGAACAGATTAGGAAGCACAAAAAGTACAAATGACAAAATAAAACGTGTTTTTTTTTTTAATGTAGGTGCTTCAAGAGACACTCACGAGCTGCACTGAACAGACAGCAAGAGCTGTCCCATCTGCCCATGCCCCCACAGCTTCGACTCTACGACTACATACAGAGGAGAAAGGAGAGGAAACCTGCTCCTGCTATTGACCTAAAGATCACAAAAGCTGGAAATGTAAGAGATCAACTTCTGCACGTGTCTGAAATTCTTAAACTGAGATGTTCTAATTTTGAACAATGAAAAAATTGTTTTACAGTTTCTTTAAGAGGTATCAGGGTTGTAAATACAATTACAAGTAGATTTATGACCTCAGTCTTGGTAAGAGGTTTTGTTTCTGTCAGTTGTGGGGCTTCTGGTATTATATTATTTTATTGTTTTTGTCTAGGGGTCTTCAACCCTTAGTGCTAAAAGAGTCATTTGGTGCAGTTTCTCACTGACCAAAACCCAACGAGACCCACAAAGTACCACTTCACTGTTTGGAAAAATACACTTTATTTATGTTTTTGTGGGCATTTGTTTATACATTTTGATTTTAAATATTTATAATAACTTAGTTATAACACTGGAATATTTTCAGTGTATAACAATTTTTACTTTAGACGGCAGCACATACAAATTCCTTTCAAAATAAAATACTCCCTATGTCAAAACAACTACCTAGCCTATTATTTTTTTAAAGCCTTAGCCTTTTTCTTCAAAGCCAATGAGCCACAATGAAGGGTCAAAAGTGGCTCTGAAGCCTAAGGTTGTTGGCCCCTGCTCTAGACCAAATCACTCCTCAAAGATGCAGAGAGGTTGAAATATGTCTGAGAACCAAGTTTTTATTTTATATTTTTTTAACTAAGAGGGCATCCTTTAAAAGTTTGCTCCCTTCAATAATGTGGGATCAAAGGAGCTAATCTGAGATGTGTTTTGGCGAGTAATTACATTGTTCGAGGGACCAGTGGTTTGTTCTTTTAATCCATTAAGTATATGATTGTGTTTTTCTATGATCACTCTGCTGCTGTAATCGACTCAACAAAAAGTGTGTAGACATGTGGAAACAGAACAACTGCCAACTAACCGTACCAAAAGAGATTGATGTAAGTGACTCAGCATCACATTAACAAAAGCCTCCTTCCAAATAAAAAAAAAATAAAGTAAGAAGATTTGATAGTAGTAAACATTTTGTTTGTGTATGTTTTTTAACTCAAGGTGGAAAAGTATGCCGTGGTTGAGAAATCCCTGCAGCTGGAAGACCCTCAGCCCACTGTGATCTGGCCGGCCGAGGTGAGTCTGCCAGAGGCTTTATCTAAGTTTTTAAGAATTTCACGTAAGGACATTTTTGATCCTGATAGCTCAATTTTTGCTTTAGGCAAAAACAAAGTGTTGTCAGAAGCTGGTCTTCAATGAAAATGTGGAAAAACTTAAGTGATTAAACAGATGGCTAATTTATAACCATGAATGCACATAATATTTTTGTCCTGGTTCTCAAATAAGGACCAAGGGTTGTAATTTTTTTTTTTTTCTTAAGCCACCTCACAATAGGAACAAAATAGTTTTAATACGTAGATAATTCAAGATGTACTTTATTATTAAAAGAATAAGGGAAATACAACTAAATGTCTGATCATAAAAACTCTAATATTTTTAGCGACATGATTGTATTACTCTCAGAAAAAAACAAATTAATTTGAGAGCAGATTTTTATGCACTTAACAGTTTTTTTCTAAACACAGAAATTCTACTTCTAGAAATCCTCATCATTGAGAAGTTTTTATGTAAAAGGCAGCGCTTTTGTCTGCAAGAGTGGGATTCTCACAGCATCCTCTGCACTAAACCTCCACACTTCATCATTTGTTTCAAGCCAGCTGATCTACAGCTGCTTTTCCACCATTACGCGCCTCTTTTGCGCCTCTTACATTTCTTTGAGGGGGAAAGAACACCCAAATAATGGCTCAATGGTGTTTGCATTAAAAGTCTGTCATCTTCCACAACATTTTTTAGTACGCAAATGTGCGCTGCAACTTTTCATCCGTCGCTTTTTTTTTTTTTTTTTTTTTTACAGCGCACCACTTCTATGCCCCCCTGTTAATAACCATATATTTATCAATTTGAAAATCGATTGTTTTGGTTAACTTATTATTTATTTATTTTTTTGAGCATTTTGGCAACAAAAAAAATGGTTTCATTTGTTTCAACAGGAAGTTATAGATGATTATACATTTGAATGTGAAGTTGGGGGGCAAGCCCAGAAGACAAAGGTGTCCATCTTCCAGTCAATGGGAGACCCGATGGTTTATGGGAAGATTTACTGTGCTAAAGAACCAAAAACAGAGGATGACGGCACAGACCTAAAGCTTATACATCCGCCGTAAGAGCAACTCAAGACGACTTTCATTTTTCAAATGTAGCTGGAGACATTGCTCTCAATTTGTTTTTCTTTTCTCCTTCAGTTTTCTAATAGGGTCAAAGATGGATGCTGAGAGGTTTGTCTTATTTATGTCATTTTTCTGTTTAATTTTTTTTGTTTCTTACCCATCCTGGTTTTTTGTGAACACCCCTGACGATTGATTTGTGTATTTTACCATTTGATAGGTTTCTTAATCAATACAAAGGAGTATATGAAAGAGATGTAAAATGTCAAGTAAAGATGTCCCGGAACTCAGGCAATGTAGCACAGGGGCCCCACTCCCCCAGCAAAGACGAGGTAAGAAATGATCCTCTTCAGGATTTATCACGGCAGAATGATGCAGCTGCCAGAAGAGACGTAATCTGAAATAATCTAACGTTGCCTTCATGCTCATGAGATTCATGTTTGTATGTTGTGCAGGGTGACGGTGTTTCTTCATTAGTCCAGACATCCATGTTGGGAAAAGGGGTGAAACACAGACCCCCTCCCATTAAACTGCCTTCCGGATCAGGCAGCAGCTCCTCAGGTACATCTGACATAGAGGTTTAGTTACTTTTCTCTTTAGCAGATGTTTTGAAATTGAAAGGACAATCAGTTCAATGCACTTCAGGCTTCATTGCATCCTCAAGCCAGACTGCCTCAAGACAATGGAAATGCTGTTTTGAACATGTTCCTGTGGCATTTTTCTGATGATGGAGGACAAATATGAAGACAATTACGATTAAAATTGAATTTCTGAGTATTTCTTTATTCAATTTGTTGTGAATTAGGAGGAGATAAAAAGATTTTTTTTGGAAAAAGAAAATATGCTGGGCTGGCTACAAGCTCCATGCTCTGAGCTCTCAGCAATGGGGAGGGGAACGGGGGTGGGGTTGCCCTAAAGCACCTACAACTTGGAGTCAAATTTCTAATGAACTACAGCAACATTTTCCTTGAAAAGGACACAGGATGCAGAGTCATAATGTAAAAAAAGGCTTTTAAAAGAAATCAAACGATTGTCTGAGTGGGTCTAAGATTTTTATAAACGACATGTAATACTATCAGCTTATACTGATTATGCTTTGAAATGTACTTTTATATCAGGAAATCCCTTTGGTTCACAAACCAGTGGTCTACTTAAGTGTCCTACGCCGCCACCTCCAGCCAAAAGCCAGTCTCTAAACAGAAAGCACTCTGTGGAGTTGAGCCAGGTGGGCCTGTTGTCGCCTGCTTCCCTCTCCCCAATGGCGTCCTCTCAGAGTAAGTCTGTATATATCTGTTGAGATGATGAATTGTCTTGAAGCTTGTTGGTTTTTGACCCATTCTTGTCAGTCACCGAGGATGCTGGCAGCGACGTTTAAATAACACCTGCTCTTTGACCTTTTACGCCATCAACATGAATCAGCCGATTCTTACAAGGAGAAAAGCGACTTTTCATTTCGGCTTTTTGCAACACATTGCTGACTTAAAGTGTTGCAAAACGGAGTAAAACCACAGAATCAGCTACTTTACGTTGATTGCATTTGATTTATTTCAGACGTGTAAAACAATACAAAAGAAAAAGAAAAAAATAGATGTTTTTTTTTTTTTTTTTCAAAAAAATGTCTCTGTGAACTCAAAAAATACATGTTTTAAAAGGGGATAGGCAGAAGCCAATACTTATTTAAGCCTATCCGTTTTATCTACTCCACATAATTATATTTTCTCTTTTTTCCACAATCAGCATTTCACCATAAATATGCAATTTTTTCATAATTTTTGTTTGTTTATCTTGTATTTTAAGAACAGATTCTCAATGTCGCTTCTGCAAAGTGTTGCACATCAGCAGAAGGCTGCTTTTCTGCGCTTCAGAATCTCCTGGAATTACATGAATTGCGTAAACAGTTAAAAGATTAGGATGATCTGAAGAATGTCAACACTTGAGCTAAAGCTCTGGGGCCTCATTTATAAACGTTGTGTACGCACAAAAGAAGGCGTACGCCACTCTCTACGCAATAGTTGAGATTTATAAAAAGCCAACTTGACGGGAAAATGTGCGGTCTTTCACGCAAGCTCTGACCCAGGCGTACGCACAAAAACGGGTGAAATGAGAAACGGCGACACCGTCGGCAGATGGAAGAAACACGTGAAAGTGAAAATGACAATACTGCCTCTCATAAATAACATGAAGACTTCACAAAGCAAGTCTCACAATAACAGCTACACAAACACCCGTTTGATCGATCAGCAGTGAAACAAACAAAATAAAAATCAAACGAAAATTACAACAGAAATTCAAATGAGCACTTATTTGCAAAAAGAAAAGTGAAATATGTTCTGCAATATTGCCATATTGTGCAATTCATTCTCATAAATAATATAGTTAACAGAACGAAATAATGTACAAAACTGATATTCTCGTCAATGTGTCCATCTGGCGGAGCAGATAAAGTCAAAGTCAAAGTCAGCTTTATTGTCAAATATGCAGCATCCGTAAGACATACAGCACAGATGAAATTGCTTTCCTCCCAGATGCGTGCGAATCAGACAGACAGACAGACAGACAGACAGACGCCCTTTCACTTTATGAGAGAGATGTGATTCCATACAGACAGACAGACGTATTAATTGTCCACTGGGGAAAGTTGTTTTCATAGTAAAACATTTCTTCATAAGCTATGGAATTATGGTATTCATGCATATGCCTTTAGTTTATTTTATTTTTGATAAACAATGTATGGCGTACGTCTCAACCATTCAGAAAGCAACAAGAAATTACATTTGCGCTGAACAATTTCCCATTTCCACGTGGATTATTACCGACATCTGTAGCTTGTCAGATGCAATTAAATGGATGGAAATAAAATGCCCCATCACAATGCATAATGACGCACAATGGCTGATGTTGGATCTTAGAAGATGTGGCAAATGGAAGAATTCAGAGTGAACGCATCTTTAGACAGCAAGAAGACTTGCTGGCAAACGAGGATGAGGGGCTTATGAGCCGGTTCCCACTTCCTCCAGCCGTCCTGTTGGAGGTTATGGGGGTGTGTCACCCGGTGCATCTGGCGCGTCGTGTCCCCCTCCGCCTCAGTCACCACTCCACTTAAAAGGGATTCCCCAATTATTGCCGCTAGTCTCTCATCAAGAGGGGTCAGCTTTCCCCATCCCGTGGCAGACACACTCTGGCGATGGAGCGCTAGATGTTTTTTTTGCCTCAACTTTGATGTCCGACCATTTCTTTTTTACTTCGGTTGTGAGGCTACAGCATTTACGGCGTCTGCCACCGTTTGCCACTCGTGCCTTTTTGTCATTAGTAATGCCCACACTGTGCCCTCCAAACAACATTTTTCTCCTCTTTTCCACCTCGCCAACTTCACATTGAGTGAAGTTACGTTTTTTTGATTTCCTCTCTGTGTTTGCCATGGTTTCGCTATCAATGAATATTCATTTGTGGGCGTTTCACGGACTATTTATGGGCAACTATGGGCGTGTCATGAAGCCGCAAAAGCTGCGCAGCATTTAGAATTTATTTATTTATTTATTAAGGGAAAGATGCGTAGGATGTGCGTGCGCATGGTTTTATAAATCCGAATATTTCTGTGCGTACGCCCGTCCTATGTTTCATCCGTACGCCACTTCTGACGCAAATCCTACGCAAAGTTTTATAAATGAGGCCCCTGGTGGGTATTCCAAAAATGTGAAATGTTATGTGAGTTACCACAGTAAAGTTGAGGCTAAGGAAGCGGATAACCTCAGCTTTCTGTTCTAGAAATGGAGGTATGTTTCAGGGTGTGTCAAGCTACCATAGCAACTCATGCAGGTTAGATTCGGAGAGGTGAAGCAGCATGGCGTGTCCATTTGAAGATGATTTAGTGGATGAAGAAGCTCAGATAATACTTTTTCCACCTTGAGAAGGTGATAAAACCACATATGGATGTTGGGAAGATAAAGTTTTTTACATTGATCTAACTTATTTATTTGCTTCAGCTAAGATAAATCTTTTTTTTTAGTTAAGTCAGCTTAAAAATAACACGTAGTTTTCAGACAGTTATTTTACTTTAATTCAAATTAATTCAATTAAGTAGGTGTAACTTTGGTGCTGCTGTTAGATCGGCACCGCAAGGGATTGTGGGATACCATTCCCTTTGCCTGTCTGGATGGATTTGGGTTTAAGTGTGGGGTTTTGACCAAATGTGTTTAGTTGTTAAGCTGTTTTACTGTGTTTTACCGAGTTATTTTGTCCTGTTATGTTTAATTCTTTCTGCACCATGAATGAGAGGGAGGGAGACGATGATAAGGATTATTTAGCATCACTACTGTTGCACGGGGGAATGATGACGTGGGAGAAATGGCTGCAAATGATTGCATGCCATGAGTCTACATTGTTTCTTTCTTTTATTGTTATAAAAATGAGTATATCTGCCAGCTCAAACTTAAACATATGAGAGTTCAAGAATTATAATAAATTAAGATGGAAAAAATATTAATTGAATTGGAGTAATATGACATTTAGTTAGATAAATATGTAAATTTGAGTTGTATAAACACTAATTAAGTTTTATAGACATAAGAAATTAGGTTGAATAAATTTAACTCAATTACTTGTTACCAATAGAAGTAATATATACTTCTATATATATATATATATATATATATATATATATATATATATATATATATATATATATATATATATGCGTCACAAGGAAAATGGAAATGAGATTGAAACTCGTGTGTTTACTTTGTCTGTTTTTCTCCAAGCAGAAACTCTTTCTTTTGCTGATGATGCAGTTGTATTACTTTTTTGATGGACGTATAATCTTCATACGCCGTCATTAAAATCTCAGACTCCGTCTCACTGAAGTATGGCGCTCTCTTTTTTTCACCACGCGTTTCCATGGTGACTCCAGAAATCGGCGATCTATTGAGAATGTCTTTATGTACCTGCCGTGCACGTGCGTTAACCCAAGTTGAGTGTAAGTATGCTAACTCATATCCGGTCTTTTGCAACCGACATACCCAGAGTAAGCAAGTTCAGCCGGACTTCAGCCAGAGTTCAGGGTTAAAGTCAGGGTAGTTTAAACATGCTTCCTGGAATACCCCCCTGGTGTAAAAGGGAAAAACGTTTTGTAGCCACATTGTTTCCTGCTTCATCATTTGTTTTTGTTTTTCCCTCTTTAGGATCTGGGACTCCCAAGCCATCAACCCCAACTCCAACCAACACGCCCTGCTCGACCCCGCATCCCAGCGACCCCCTCTCAGTGACCCCCGCCCAACAGGAGCCCGGCATGGTCCAGAGCCAGACGCAGCCCGCCCTCCTCACACCGTTCGCACAGCAGCAGTTGGCCATAAGCCAACCCCTGCCCGTCATGGCCCTGTCCACCATGGGCACGTCCATCACCACAGGCGCCACCTCGTCTCAGGTCATGGCCAACCCAGCTGGACTCAATTTTGTCGTCAGCTCGGTCTGGTAAGAGGATGGTTTGTGAGACCAGTCGCCCTGCAGTTTCTGTTGTCACACGGCGGTCTTCTTTTGCACCTTTAGCAGTCCTCAGACTTTGATGAGTGGCTCCAACCCCATGCTGGGTCCAGGACTCAACTTAAGTGGAATCTTGCCACATGGAGGGCTGATGTCCACCATGCAGTCTGCACCCCAGACCGGTAAGAGCCGTTACTGCCTTTTCTCCTTCATTACCATCGCTTTTAGAGGAAACTCCCACAGGAAAGAGGAGGGAAAGACTACTCTTTTCTATAGCTTCCATGTGATGTTGCGCAATGATGTAGTTGCATTGTTGTCTGAGCTCATAAAAAATGAATTTAGCTTTTGGTTCTAGAAGTTACTCAAAGAGAAATGTACTTTGTACACTTGTACAATGTACTTGTCTCCCACTTTCTTCTCAGTTGCCTCCTACTCCAAAAACCCTCGCACTTTAATTAGAACTTTTACCTTAAAGGGCCTATACCATGCTATTCTTAAGCCTTTTAAAGTAAACCATATCCATGATAATATTTTACCCTTGGCACCCAAAAGAACAAATTTTTTAAATTAAATATTAGTTATTTTCCTGAGTTCTTCTTAAACGCAGAAGTAAGACGACTCGATCTCTTAGGCACCGCCCTTTGCTCCTTGTTTTGGTGCAGTGTAGAGCAGCGGGGTATTCCAGGAAGCATGTTTAAACAAGCCTGACTTTAACCCTGAACTCTGGCTGAAATCCGCTTGAACTTGCTTACTCTGGGTATGTCGGTTCCAAAAGACCGGATATGAGTTGGCGTAATTGCGCTCGACTTGGTAACCCTGGGTTAATGCACGTGCACGTCGTGTACATAAAGACATTCTCAATAGATCGCCGATTTCTGGAGTCACCATGGAAACGCGTGGGGAAAAAAAAAGAAAGACACTTGAGACGGAAGTGAGACGTAGTCTGAGATTTTAATGACGGCGTATGAAGATTATACGTCCATCAAAAAAGTAATACGACTGCATCATCAGCAAAAGAAAGAGTTTCTGCTTGGAGAAAATCAACAGACAAAGTAAACGCACGAGTTTCTGATCTTGTTTCCATTTTCCTTGTGACGCATATATATATATATATATATATATATATATATATATATATATATATATATATATATATATATTGAACTCTCATATGTCTAAGATTGAGCCGTTGAATATGCTAATTTTTATAACAATAAAAAGGACGGTAAAAAATGCACGGAGTGCAAAAATTCATTAAAGAATTTCCCATCATTGTACTTGCAGAATAAGAGTGTAGGGGTGCTATAAAAACTCATCATCCTCTCCTTCACTCTCACTCGTGGTGCTGAGACGTAAGCACAGTAGGACAAAATAACTCGGCAAAACACAGTAAAACAGCTAAACAACTAAATATATTTAGTCAAAAAGCCACATTTCAACCCAAATCCGTCCAGACAGGCAAAGGGAATGATATCCCAGAATCCCTTGCGGTGCCGATCTAACAGCAGCACCAAAGTTACACCTACTTAATTGAATTAATTTGAATGAAAGGAAAATAATTGTCTGAAAACTATGTGTTATTTTTAAGGTGACTTAACAAAAAAATGATGTATCTTAACTGAAGCAAATAATTAAGTTAGATCAAAGTAAACAAGTTTAATTTTCAAACATCCATATGTGGTCTTATCACCCTCTCACGGTGGAAAAAGTATTATCTGAGCTTCTTCATCCACTAAATCATCTTCAAATGGACACGCCATGCTGCTTCACCTCTCTGTAAACAAACTAACCTTCAACTAAACCTGCTTCAGACCAGGTTATTTTCAGAGCATGAGTTGCTATGGCAACTTGACCTACCCTGAAACATACCTCCATTTCTGGAACCGAAAGCTGAGGTTATCAACTTCCTTAGCCTCAAACTTACCGTGGGAGCTAGCATAACCTGCTTTCTGGAATACCCCCCTGCTCAAAGAGGCTCAGTGGTTAGAGGGATAAACAAGAGTGACAACATTTAAAATTGGTACAACTTTTGCGAAATGAAATATCGTGATATATTGCCGAATCGATATGTGAGGGATGAACATTATAATACACTTAAATGCTCAAAAAAATGATTTTGCATAATATAGGTTCTTTAAAAAAAGTTTAAGACATCTGGTGTTACAGCAAAAGAAATTGAAATTTTTAGATTTAGGCAAATGAAATGTATATCTATGACTTATATACCAACCCATTCGAATTTGTCTTATTGTGTTTTTTGTTTCAGGGAGTCCGTTTGGTCTGAACAGCAGTACTGGTTTGAGACCACTGAACCTTCTACAGGTAAATCTCTGCCAGTTTGTTTACATGACTGTCAATGCTGCAGACTGTCAGTATTAATAGTGACTGATGCAGTCTTACCTGTGTTTATTTCTGATTGCACGAAAAGTCTGGGATAATAACATTTGTAACTACTTTTTTCTTTTCCCTCTACCTTTTGCATTCTTTATACATTATTTCCCCCTCTTTTTTCCTGCTCTTCCCTCATGCTCCTTTTGCTGTGTTTTACTCTCTTTTTTTTATTTTTATTTCTTGTTGTGTCCATGTTGCTTATCAACAGATCCCCCCTGGTCCTCTCTTCTTAAACTCTCTGCCGCAGCAGCAGCTGCCCCAGTTCTCACCTCAGCAGAGTCAGTCAGCCACTTCCAGTCCTCAACAGCAGGGGGAGCTGGTGAGACATTAGCACGCACACTACCAAAGACCCCCCCCCATAGTCCAGCACTATACCACCACTCAGAATTTTGATCTTTTTATATAAATATTTAAAACAATTTTGTGATTAAAACTGTCAACTATTAATTATATATTTGCATATTTACAGTCGCAATTCTAAAAGGTCCCAAATACAAATGACCAAACAAATCACTAATTTGTTGACGTTTATTTAATATTCTTTTTTTCTTAATTAGTTGACATAAAACAGTTTTAAATTCTAATGAACAGGAAAGTGGTAGAGGTGCCTTACTCAAGGGGGGAGAAGTAAACAAACAAGCATTTTTTAAAGAGTTTTTATGGTCATTTCACTTTGGATCCCTAAGTTAAAAAAATGCATTTAAAAGGCAGGATGGAATTCTAGATTATAAATACCTTTAGTATAAACGTATGCAACTATAAAGATGGAAAGTCAGTTTATACATAACATTTATTGACTAAATATGATATAACCTCTACATTAACCTTCAAAAAGTGTACAGAAAAAGTTTTTAAAAAATGCTTGTACTTTACAAGCATTTACAGTATTTTGCTCATTGTTTTTTCGCCTATTTTCAGTTTGGAAGTTGTGTTTTTTTACTCTAAACTTCTCTTTACTTGTATTTTTGCCACAATAGGGTGACATAATCATGTGTTAAAATATGTTTGAGGAACTTCAATTTGTGGCTCAAAATGTAAATAAATGTCAGAGAGTATCAGTGTTAAGAGGGTCCATGATATTTACTTGTGTCAGCGTTCTTCTAAAAACCTAGGATGGGATCCTTTATAGTTTGCCTTTAGCGTTCACAGATGTTGTCAGTTCCACTAATAACTGTTGCTTTATTTTTTTTATTTTTTTTTTTAGAGTGATCCAGGGTCAGATCAGAGTTTAGGAAATCAGCAAACAGCCGTCATTAACCTGGGAGTGGGAGGCTTCATGTCGTCACAAGCAGCAGGTACGAGTCTCTGGTTCACAGACGTTCCTCTAAGCCTTCAGTCACTGCCGTAGCCTGCTCCCACACAAATAACACGAGCTAACTGACCTGTGCCAAGAAAATAAAGATATACTCTTGTTCATTATTGTGATTACTGTCCATCAGTCTGTAATTTCAAACCATTTTTTCTGTTGACGTTAGCTCTGAGTGGAGATTGTTAAAAAGAAAAATTGACAGGAGAGACTCAACTTCCCCTTCTTGTCTGCTACATTCTTTTTTTCCTTTTTTTTCCCCTTGTTTCCTTCTGCACTCTCTTTTCTTAACCCCTTTTTATCTATTCAATTATTTTCTCTACCAATTCCTGCTATTTGTCCAAAATCTATCCACGCACAATCGACTTCCTCGTCATTCTTCTGCCCCCTCCCTCATACTGAATCCACGTTCCTCCTCTTATCTGTTTGTGCATCTCCTCCTCTCTCCCTCACCCTTTCCTCTCTGCTTCTCTCCATCCTGCCATCCAAACCCTCCCTCTGAGGGTCCCTCTCTCCCTCCACTCCCCTCAGTGCTGTCCCAGTTGGGCTGTGGGCTGGACGGGTCTGGGTCCCCGCTGCCTTCCCCAAGGCTTCAGCAGCAGCAGCAGCAGCAGCTGCCTCAGATCAAAGTAATACAGCAACATTAACATCCATATACACTCTCCAAAGTTTATAGACGCTGAGTAAAATCACTGCAGATTGTTTTCTCCTGATTGGTTACTATGTTGTCATTGGGCTTTTATTTACAAAATAATAAACCATTCCTGTTAATGCTTAATTAAGCTGTAAAAATATTTGTGGTCATTTTAAATTTCATAAATAACTTCAAATTCGTTCTTTAAAGTCCCACTCTGACCCCATTCAATCTCTTTTTTAAAAGTGTTCCCAGTGGTCTTTTTACTAAGATCATGCCATTTTTTAGCCAAAGTCAAAAACAAACCTGTGTCATTTATGACGACATAGTTTCTGCAGTTTCTACATTAGAAATTCACCTCCTGAGTTGTGGTTGGGACTGTTGGCACTGAGCAACCCCTCCCCCCTTCCCCTCGCCGTTGCAGAGCGGAGCAGGGAGCTTGTGGCCCACCCCTCATATTTTTCTACGTCGAAAACAAGCTCTTGTTTTTTCAAATGGCATTTTATCGTCTGCTCCTGATTCACAACACTTTCAATATAGAAATACTCAAAAATGCTATTTTAAGATCTCTATAAATGTCCCGCATCTTAGAAAATTTCACAAGAACGTCTTAAAAACCCGATTTTCTTCGAAATGGGCCTTTAAACTAGTGTAGAAAAGTGTACCAGTTGAAAGTATTACGTTTAGTTTTACATCCTCTGCAGTTTTGTGATTGAGATCTGTTCAATCCTGTTGTTTGGTTAATGAGACCACAGTAGTCTCCCAGCCTGCCCTCCGCACACACACATAAACACACACACACACATGCACACACACACACACATGCTCACGCCAGAGCTTGCGGCTCTGAATGGCACCAACTAACCAGCAGGGAGGCTGGCACGCTGACTCCAAACTATTTGAAAGTCTGCTGCTTGCATCACAAGCTGAAGATCTTTGACTCATGCGTCAGCATTCTATGGTTCTGCATGAAGCAAAGATTTTTATTTTTAGCTTGTGCTCATCTGAAGTTGCTGACTTGCTGTACACACTAAGCTGCATGTGTGTGTTTTTGTTGTTCTGGGATCACATCTTTTGTCTCTAAATGACACTGGTGCACCTCACCTCCATTCTCACTCCTCCACCGCTCTCCCTTCCCTTCCCCCTGCAACACATTGACTCCTCCTCCTCCTCCACGCTTTTTCTGCACATTTCTCTCGTATTTAACAAACTTGATTTCCGCTTTACTAACTGACATCAAGAAATACTCAAAAATAAAAACTGAGTTTTCGGTTTTACTGAAGGCTTAAACCCAACGGTTTACCGACTGAGTTAACCCACCGCTGCTGCGTTCGTGTACAAATGTCCTCCAACGCACAAACAACAAACTGATTTGTCTTTTCTTTTTCTTGGCCGAACAGTTGCAATTCTTGCAGCACCAAATGCCGCAGCATCAAATGGCTATGGGAGCAGCAGCTCCACAGGGGGGAGCGCCGCAACATACCGCCAGCCAGCCAAGAAGTAAGAGGAAGAGAAGCACGCCACAACCCCTGCCCAAGTCATGACTGACTGAAACCACACTAAAAGCCCCCTCCTGGTCCAGAAGGACTCCAACGATCTATACTGTGCTCTTTGTCTGCTTTCAGTATGAAGACAGCAGATGAAAGAAAATATAAATACTTCTGTCTTTTTCTAGACAAATATTTGTACATAATGCTTCTCAGAGGTTTTTTTTTTTTTTTTTTTTTTTGGAAAACAAAAAACTGCATCCACTGCAGTCCTTAAATCCCAAAACGAGAGCCCTGCACCCCCAGGAAGCCGGTGGTATTTTTAAAGACGAGCGTTCTCTTAAGCAGCGGGCTTCCACAGACATGAATTTCCCCTTCAGGAAGGACTTTTCTCTGCAGAGGTCTCGCAGACTGAGAGGATCAAGAGGCAGCCCCCCCACCCCCCCGCCTTTGCTTGGTAGAAACTGCCCTTTAAGCACAGATCTCAGCTGAACGTGAGACCACACCCAACCATGACGAGCAAAAATGCTAACCTGATCTTGGAGTAGTGCCTGGGGGCAGCTCTCTACCTCTGTCTGTCGGAAGTCTTGGTTCTGTTGGCGGTTCCAGCACAGGGCTCGCCGGAGGACTCGAGATCAGTATGCAAGACGGCGCCGCTTGTTTTTGTACAGCATATTTTTAAATCACTTCAGGAGCCATGAGCATATTCTTACAAGACATCAGCTGAGCGTGTGAGAGAGGTTTCTGAATATTGAGAAATAATTTTTTAAGCAGTCTTTGTCAGCAGTTTTATTGTTATTAAAAAAAAGAACATATATATATTGACAGTGAAAATACAGCTTTTAGATAAAAGTCTTGGTCTGGGTGTCTTTATTGTGCTGCCTTTACGCTGTTTATAACTTTCTCGATGAGTTTCTGGATCTCTCTTTGTCGCGCTGTTGCTTGGTTGATGCAAGTTTGCAGCTTTTCTGCTGACAGGGACGTCCCACCTGAGGCGCAAAGAACCGGGTTTCAGCTCCGAATTATTGAAGTTATTCTGTTGATCGCCGGAAGCGCACTGCACTGCCTGTCTGACCTGGTTTGTGTAGAGAGCAAAGCCGTTCCTCCTCGTCTGTGACCACGCTGAGCCGCGATGTGGACAGATTCTCCTCATCAGCGGTGGGATCTACAATCAGGATGGAGCTGCACAAAGAGCACGCTTGGTTTGTACACAGGCTTTCAACAAACCCAGAAAATGTAACAATATGTGAAACGTACTCCTCAAAGATGCAAAACGAGGTGCCGACTGGATGTTTGTGAACCCGCAGCTCGTGTCGCTCTTTCAAATCTATCTCTGGTTTGCATGTCACTTTGTTGACGGTGACCTTTGGGAGACGAGCTGTGGGAAGTGAAAAATGCAAAATTATTGCTGATAGACTCCTTTTGGGGGCAATTTCCTATTAAAAAAAATGGATTAGGTGGTTAAAATGTACAGAATAACTTTAATTTTAAAAAAAAAATTTTTTCACTGAAATTACAATAATGACATACTGTTCTTTAGTGCAGCCAGCAGAGCAATGATGCACGCATCCAGAATGTTTCCATCATAATCCAGACACATGATGTCACAGTACAGCACCCAGCAAAGCTGCAACGAGGATAAATAGACTCACTGCTAGTGAACCAACAGTTAATAAACAACGGCATCAGTCTGGATTTACCTTTCCTCTGTCGATGCACAAGTCCTCTGGTTTGATTATTTCAGAGCTGCAAAGGTGGATGGAAGTTGGTAAAAACCCATTGGGAGAAATGCAGATAAACTGATGAGAGTAAAGAGATTGTAATGTTTTTAATTCTGACAAACCTTTCAATGACGTCAGCGATAAACTGGCTGGAAGCTTGGGCCTGTTCTCCTGGCGGGCCTGGCCGAAACCGCGAAGAACAGAGGGGTGGCAGATCCACATTGGGGACTACGAATAACAGGAAAAGTCCACTGGTTGGGATTTGTTTTTCGCTTAGATACTTGTGCTTTTCAGTGACAACCCTTGAACTCTTGCTTCTCTGTACAAACTGAGGTGTGCACACTACTGCTGCAAATTTAACAAGTTGGCATCATTAAAGTATCTTTAACTTTTTTTTATCTATAGAAACTTACCAATATATCCTTTACCAGGAGCTTCCACTGTGGGGTTTGCCAATTCCTGCAGAATAGATCAAGGCATGTCACAGGAAACAACTTGCTAAATATACAAACACTGAAAGAAGTGGTGGGGGGATTTGTGAAATATTTACATCAGTTATTTTTTTACTGTAAACCTTTTAAAACAAAGGCATATGGAATAGATTTTTTAGAGTGAGTTTCGGTGTAATAACATGTTAACACACAGCTTTGATGCCACAGATGACTGTTGTGCTTCCCAGCTTGACCAATGCAGAGCCGTCTGCTGTGGATATGGACCCTGAACAAAACCCAGAGAAAAGCGCTCAATGATTGTTTGTTTCTATCATAAACACTGCAACTTTGTGGTGCTTCAATTCACCTATATTCAATGTTGTGGTTCTGAATTCAGACAGCTCCCGTCCATCTGGTCGACAGTTCTCTTTCTACAGGGAAAACAAATAAAGTTTTAGATTCAATTTGATGATATGAGTGTAACATTACAGCATTACAGTAAAGTTGAAATATTAATTTCTAGGAAGAGCAGATTTTTAAAAACCAAACCATTTAATACATTTAATAAAAGACATCTATTTATGTTTTAAATTGCTTAAATTCATGAAAAACAAAAACGCAATAACACTGTTCATTTTCATTGAAGATCACATGATGTAATGACAATCCCTACTCTTATGAACTACAATTCTGTTTTTTTTTTATGTATAGTATTATTTTTTCTCCTTTTTATTTCTTTCTGTTGTAGTTATGTGAATGTGTGTGTCATCTTCTGAAGTTCTAATAAAAAAATACATAAATAAAAATTTGGACAAACCAGAAAGCTCATATGATATTCCAGAGGTTCCGCGGTCCTAAACAGTCATACGGGAAGACAGAAAAGGTAAATGCATGAGCAAAACAACGTATGTTTAGTGTTATGTTGATAAAAGAAAAGAAAAAAAATTAGCGACAACAGAAACGCAATTTACTAATGGACATCAGCTCGACTTTATGATGCTCCACATTTTGATCTACAGCACAGCAAATGATTCAACCTCTTTATGTTAAGTTAAAAAATTAATCCAAACGAAAAACTACGTAAATTTAATAAAACTTGAACAAGTTAAAAGCAACTAACTTGAATCCAGCCGCCATGATGTTTTGGTACAACACGTGGGTTTGTGCTACGGCAGCCGCAATGGGCAAAAAAACCTCGTCCATGCTGTGCTGAACCTGCAACACTTTTTTTTCTCCTCCTTTTTTTTAATTTGAAGACAATAAAGATCAATTTTATTGTATTATTTTTATGTTAGCCAAATTCAATTTTGAATAATATAAGTAACTTATTAAAAAAAAAGTGCTACTTTAAGCTTTTAGTAATTTACCAATAATGTTCTTTTTTCATATTTTCCTTCAAGTTGTAACCTGTTCTCGTATTTGGGGATTTATTTATTTCATTACTACTATCTTATTGATTTTGTATCATCTTAAAAAAATATTAACACAAATTCTACTTGTATTCATTTTTTGTAACACCTGTAACAATTTTGTTTTAAACTGGATTAAACCATTAAGAAAGGATAAAAACTGCATTTACCATTTTTATAGGCATGACCATTTTAAATCTGATTATTTTCTTTTTCGGTTTTTAGTTATAGTTGTTGGTTAGTTTTTTTTTTTTTTTTTTTTTTATTTATTTATTTATTTATTATTTTATTTTATTTTTGTCTTTCAGACTTTGACATTGCTGTTTCAAACGTTAGGGTTAGCGATGACGTTAGAAATGTGTGTAAATTATTAAACAGATCACAAAATATATTAATGAAAAACAAAATCTGTTGTTTAGTTGTTCAAACAAACAAAAAACATGCTAGTGTCAGTACCACCCCACGCCTGCTGGTGGCAGTATGCATTTCCCTCAGCCTGTCATGTGGTGTTCTGCTGAAACTGATGATGTGTCGAGGAGTAGAATTTACTTCCGTGTTGCTTTTGTGTACAGCTCTGATTGGAAGTGGAGCTTGGAAGCGTTATGGGCCATTAGGGATTAATTGTCTAAATTTCATACATTTTCATTTACATCTTTGTTATAAGTTAGAGGGTTGGGATACGGAACAGGACAAAGAAGAAAAGCTAGCTTCTCAGCTAGCTACAGGTAGTAGTAGTAGGTGTTAGTTAGGAGCTGTAGGGGCGACATTAATGGAACATGGACTTTATCTGTGAACTCGTTCAAGTTCTCGTCGCATTAGCGACTCTTGGTTTCATTGTGGTAAGTATATGGATAGTTTTAACATTGTTAATAATGCAGCTAACTTCTTAGCACGTGTGAGATAGCTATGTATGTATGTATGTATGCATTATGGCTGCATTTTTTATTTTATTTTATTTAAACGTCACAGGCGAGGAGCAACACTTACCTGTTTTTTTAGAGTGGAGAGAAGGGACAGTATTTATTGGTTAAAAAAAAAAAAAGAAAGAAAAACAGATGCAGAGGTTGTAGGACCGAGGCTAAGATTAAAGAGTAGGTTCCTGGATGTTGTGAAGGAGGATTTTGCAGTAGCTGGTGTAAGCGAGGAGGATGAAGGTGATTTACTGTAGTGATCCCTAAAGAGAGCGACCACATTTCAATGTCATAAACTAAAAACAATTTTGATTGAAGGTCCAATTCCATTAAGACATTTTTAAACTTATGAAATAACCTTAAAACCAATCCTAAAAGTGATTGGATGCTAGTGCTAAGATATGAAATTGGAGTAATGTACTTCTTTCTGGTCAGAAACTGAGTTTCAAACAAGCTGCAGCCGGTTGTTAAAGACGAAAGTGGGTAAAGATTTTGACAGATTTAATCCAATATGAACCTAGGAAATATTTAAGACCTTCAGAAATGATCTCACTTGTTACTATACAAAATGTTTACTAAACAGTTGGTGAATGAAGGTGATGTTGTCAAAATGAGTTCTGAGCTTGAATAAAATGCTGCAATGAGACCATAAGGTGAGTTTGCTTACAGACAGATGAACACAGAATCTCATATTATTTTTTAAAAAGTGGTTAAAAATGCTTTTTATTTTTGTTGAAGACTTTGACCACATCACGCAAAATCCTTTATTTCTGCTAAAGGCGATTCTACAGCCATATATTCAGAAGGTGAACTTGAGATGTTCTTCACCCACTGCTAATTTATTTTCACTATTTTTCTTATGACATCCATTAATAAATGTATAGAACAGATCGGGAACGTCAGCCGACAGCCTCGTCACAGCAAACAGAAAGGGCTCGTTGAAGCTCAACGGTCAGTATTTTTTTCTTTTTTAGGTGCTTGTAGTCGCACATTTCACAGCGGGGATGGTGAACCTGTCACGCCATGAAAAGGAGAAGTCCTTCCTCACAGCCACAGGAGAAACGCGCCCCTTCCCCAGTCTGCATGATCCTCACTCCAGGGAACTCTCTGTGGTGATCCCTGCTTACAACGAGGAGCTCCGAAGTTAGTGCTGGAGACTGTAACCAAATGAAGGCTATGAAAAATCCTATAATTATTGTTCATCGAAACTAAAAGTGGCTGAATGTTTTAAGTGGCACCTTTGCTTGTTTGTGTTGATTTTTAGTGCCTGTCATGCTTGATGAGGCTATGGAATACCTGGAAACCAGACAGGTGGGAGAAAATCTCTTTAAATATAAATGAAAATTACAAAGCATAGTTTCCAAGAATCCTCGCCAGGGGGCAGCATTGCACCACAACCGGCTTTCTGCTATATTGAAATATATTTTGAAAAACGTAAGTGCTTACTTTATTTTAAAGGCAGTCGGATAGATTTTAAGAAGAAATACATATTTATTTTAGTAGTTTTCAAGAAAAAACATGTTTGTATTTCGTTATTTACCATTTACCCAGATGAGGGCAACCCTTGGCTGATATTAAACTGCACAGATATGCACAATAGTGCAAACATCCAGAACTCAACACACAGAAACCAAAATAAATTTAAAAAAATATGCAACTTCCAGCATAAGAGTGCAATTGATGCACAACTGAATTGATTAATGTGGGAGTTCTAAATCTAGTATAATAAAACATGAGGACTAATTCAATAAATAAAAAAATGAAGAAGCAAAATTGGAAATAAAAGCTAGTATTCAATGTTACGACTCCACTGTAAAGAAACAAGTGAAGTTATACAGTCTGTAATTTTTATAGTGCTCTTTTCTTGCATTGATTTAAAGGTAATAAACATAAATGGCATGAATTAGCATCACAGTAGGTTTTCTAAGATTTCTCCTGTCTTGTCCCTGTAACCTCCCACAGAAAAAAACCCCTTCCTTCACCTATGAAGTGATTGTGGTCGATGATGGCAGCAAAGACAGAACCACAGAGGTAAGAATGAGGCCTGTTTTGGGGGGGGAAATGTGAGATTCACCATCACAGGGAATCTCACTGTGAGACTGCAAAAGTTGTGAAATTTAAAAAAAAAAAAGAAGAAAAAAAAGGGTTTTAATTCTGCTTTAACTTTTTTTTTTTTTTCATCTGAGATTTTCATGATTTTTCCTTTTTTGTCCCTTCAGATTGCTTTGGAGTACACCAAGAAGTACAGTGCAGATAAAGTGCGGGTGCTGACCTTGGTGAAGAACAGAGGAAAGGGGGGAGCTGTGCTCATGGTGGGAACTTGGAAGACCTGTTCATTGATTGATTTATTAGCCTTTTATGTCAGCAATATTTCATAATTTCACATCTTTAAAAACATCTTTTAATTCCATGTTTTATTTAGTCGTGACCTGTTTGTGTCTTTTTACATAAACTCTGCTTGTTTGATTGATTTCTGCTGGGTCTCCCTTGTGTGTGTCATGAAGGGCACTTTGAGCTCCAGAGGGAAGCTGATTCTAATGGCTGACGCCGACGGAGCCACAAAGTTCTCCGATATAGAGAAGGTGGAGGCGGGGCTTAAAGACGTCAATTCGGGACCGGTGAGGTTTTGGGTTCTTGCACATTCCACTGGGCACGCTGAATCTTTAACACTTCCATGCTGTGTGCAGGAGAACATGGCTATAGCGTGTGGCTCCAGAGCTCATCTAGAAAAAGAGTCGGTTGCTCAGGTGAGTTTGCGTCTTTTTGCAGACGTCTCAGAAACCACAAAAATATCTGTCACCATTCTGAAGAACCCTCCCTGTTCCCGTAGCGATCTGTTTTTCGAACATTTCTGATGTACGGCTTCCACTTCCTGGTGTGGTTCTTCTGCGTGAGAGGAATCCGGGACACGCAGTGTGGCTTCAAGCTTTTCACGCGTGAAGCAGCTCTCAAGACCTTCTCCTGCCTCCACATAGAACGCTGGTGAGAAAGACTCATCAGAGCTTAGAACATTTCAATTCAAGACCCACTCTTATGAAAACGCTGTTTTTAACAGGTTCTTGTGACATATTTCTCATATTGTCTTTTTAGTTATGACTATGCCATTTTAAACTTCATTAAAAAAAAGCTTTCATTTTCAAGCAATGGTTTATTAGGAATCATTGGCTTAGACCGACGCCCCCCTTCCCGTTGTGGAGCTGAGCTGGGAGTTTTTTTCCTTCCAGCGTATTTTGTCATGTGTCACAAATGAGCTCTTTTTTTTTCTATCTGCGCCTGATTCACAATTATTTAAATAGTTTTGCAATTTTGAGCATAATTTTCTTTATACGTCCTCCATCATCAGAAAAATGCCACAAGAACATGTTGGAAACACCAAAAACTCAATTTACATTCAATTGGGTCTTTAATATAAAATGGTAACCTTTGTTTTTTTGCTTTGCAGGGCTTTTGATGTGGAACTCCTTTACATCGCTCAGTGTTTTAAAATCCCCATAGCAGAGGTAGCTGTCAACTGGAAGGAAATAGAAGGTACACATTCATTCTTTAGTACAGGGTTTTTCAACCAGTGTGCCGTGGGAAATTACCCTCATTCACTGATCTAAAAACATTTTCCCATCTCCAGGATTTCAGCTCTGTGTTCATCCAAACAGGCCCTGATAAAACACTGAGTAGTTAGGAATATGAAAGATCGTAAAATAATTTTTTCTCTGAGTTTATTTGGTTCCATTAAAGACATTTTGATAAGAATGACGGCAACGCGATTTAGCCGCAGCTTAAGCTCTGTTTTTGGAAAAGTCCCGCCCCTTTAACTGTCTTCACCAATCATTCTTGAAAGCTTAATCACATGTCAGCAGTCTGACCAATCAGAAGTGATTAAAGTCTTCATTTCCTTGTTTCGATTTAGCTCATAAGTCTCTCAGTTCTAACAAAAAACCAGCTAAAGCTCGTCTTTAGCGGTGTAGCTTTCCACAGAATCCGGTGTCAGACCGTGGAACAAGAGAACAAAACCATGAAGCTCAGAGAAGCGAGTCTATCTGCGGTCGGCGGATTTTTGCACTACATCTCCCATGATGGATTGCTTTAAAGTGACAGCGCAATGAGTCTCTCCTCTTAACGTCTTAAAACAACAACGAACACACATCAAATAGTTTTTTAATCTTTTAACTTAACTTTTATTTCATCTTTTAGAAAAAACAGCTGCAGTTTCCAGCTTTTTCTGCCACAATGATCACAAACATGCATGTGAGATCATGGAGGGACTGGAGATCAATACAGACTCTGAGCTTTTCCTTTTTTATTTTTTTTGGATGCTGGTGTGCCGCGGGATTTTTTTCAAGGTTAAAGTGTGCCGTGCCTCAAAAAAGGTTGAAAAAACACTGCTTTAGTACATATTTCCGTTTCCTTCATGAAATCCTCTTTCCTCTACCTCTCCTGGTTTTTGTTTTTTCCTGACATTGGAGGCCCCATCACCTTTGGATGTTTGAGAAATGCCATGATTTGTTTTTTGTTTTTTTGTTATTTTAACACCTGTATTTTGGTTCTGCCAGGGTCCAAACTGGTCCCATTCTGGAGCTGGCTACAGATGGGTCGAGACCTTATTTTCATTCGCCTGCGCTACTTCACTGGAGCCTGGAAACTGCAGTCACCACAGAAGACTGACTAGACAACCAGACGAGTGCTTTGAGTCCCAGAGACGACCAGCGATGGACCAGTGGAGGAAGGGGGGGATTACAGTCATCCTCTGAGTTCATCATCAGACAGAAATATTTTCCCCGACCGAGAGTAAAATGTTGACCTATGGTCCTGCCTTTTTATGTGAATATTGGCTTGTAATGGCCGCTGTTACACATATTTTTGTTGCCTCAAATTGCAGATTGTCTCATTCAGAGATCCATGTGCAAACAGACTTGATCACCCTCTGTTGGAAATGGAGGGTTTGTGTAATAAATGTGGAGAATCCCATTATTTGTCACGGTTCCTTAAAGAGTGGTGGCTAATGTTTTGTTTGTTTTGGGAGGGGGTTTTGCAAGAAAGCAAAAATAAAGATCTAATGACGTATTTGATCATCTGTCTTGGTACAACTTGTTCAAAGCATCTTTCATCGATTGAATGATTTTAAAAGGTTAGACTGCTTCAGAGGAAAAAAAAGCCTTTTTTACTTCTCCATTACCAAAACATTCTTACAAATGTGACTAAAAATGTCCTCAATCTCTAATTTAGCCTAATTCAAACAACTTAAGTGTTAACACGGCTCGGGACTATTTATTAAAAAATACATAGTTCCCCTTTAATTTTTGTATTGTATTAGTATTTAGTAAGCACAAATGAGCATTATCTGGACAGAAATGAGCATTTTTGTACACAAATTGGTATTTTAGTAACTTCAACTCCTACCGCTAATTTGAGGCCTCAAAATATGAATTTGGAGCCATTAGCATTTGTTCACACAAAATGCTGATAAAATGCACTTTTGTTTGCACAAAACGCTGAAAACGAATTTCTTTCTACTAAATGCTAATAAAATGATTAATTTTTTGCTACAAAATACTAAATTGCATTAAAATATTTTAATTAGTGTACATAAAATACTAATAATAAATACTAGAAGTTATTGATTTGAGGGAATTTTTTTCTTTTTTAAAACTAGATCCTATTGCCTTTTGGATACATAATCAAAAAAAATCTGGATTTTGTTATTTATCTAAATCTTCCTACGTGTGTGAGGGTAAACAAACTTTGTTGTGTGGAGCAGCAGTGAGTGACAGCTGTCTTCCTGTTTGGTCCTGTCTCCCTCTGGAAGCAGACTCAGAAGCTGAATCACCACGTTCCAGTCTTGTGCTGCTTTCAAAAAGTAAAACATTTGGATATTTTTTATTTGAAATTGATCTGTTTGCAATAAGTTCGATTCCCACTGTATTCATGAGAAGCTGGAGTTGGAAACTGCTCGGAAATTTTTTTTTTTTTTTTTTTTACTTTAGACAGGTGTGCACTTTTACTGACAGTAAGATCAATGTTCATGTAATGATTGGAAACGTTGGGATTTTCCCCCGGACACTTTTATCAAACACCTTGGCGGTGGTTCGTCCATTTCCATGATTTACCTTTCTGATGGGACTGCTAGAGGGCTTTCACCGTCCTAACGTCCAGCAGCAATTGCAGTAAACTGCGAAAATGTCAAACTTGTAGACTAGCTGTCGCCAGACGGGCTTGCGTCATTAACTGGACCAGTCATAGCACTTCCAATAACGGCTTGTATCCATCCGCGGGGACAAAGAACTTTGCATGGTAACAATGAAGTTTATTTGAAGTAAAGGTTCAGGATATTTATGAAGCAATAGCTAAAAATACGATATGAAAAAAAACAATGCAGTTTTATTTTATAAAGTCTAACATCCTGAAAGACGTTTTGATTGAATACTGGCGATTTTAAATTAGGATTATATCAATTGAGGGGGACGTATAAAGCTCTCCGCGTGTTTTCTCACTTTTCACTGTTGAATAGTGACGTACAGAAAGTAAATTATTCAGTGTGGATGCTAATATTGTTGCGTGCAAAGACTGTTTATCTAAGAATTTAAATGTTTATCCTATCAGACAAAACAACAACGCGACTGTAAATGAATAATAATAAGTAAAAGTGCCCGATATTTATCGCTGTAAAAAGCCAGATAGTAATAAAACAGGCGTTCCGTCATCCCATGCCTCCACACTGAATGAATGAAAGTCTGGGCGTGACACAGGTGAAACGCGGGAAAGCGCGCGCTGCTGCACGCGCACAAGGCGCTACAACTAAAATCCCAGAAAACCTGGGAATGTTCCAGCATCGAGAGGGCGGAGGGATCTGGCAAACAAGCGCTGAGGTTCCAGTCAGACTGACGCCTCCAAGGCTGCGCGGCGCTCCACTGTGGCTGCTGAAGGAGGGGAGCCGGAGCTCTTCAAACCTGCGTCAATGGCGCCATGGACAGTCACACCGGAAGCGACGAAAACTCGACCTTCACAACAAAAAGCTAAATTCGCAACTTCCGTTACAGTAAGTAAACACTTTATCATACCCAAAATATTTTTTGTGAGAATCGATTTGAGCATTTTGTGACATGTGTGTTCTTTAACACTGAAGTTTGAGTCACAGTGTAAGAAAACCTTTTTAAATTAAAATTTCACTCCATTCTGCGTAACTTTTTATATTCAATCAATCAATCAATCAATCAATCAAAACAGTCAAAACTAGGCTTGGCACCACTGTCAGGACAGCTGTCTAATCAGATAATATTTCACAGCTACATTTTTTGTTTGTTAGTTTAAGCAATTTAACTAATGTGAAACTTTAATTGATCTCACGATGGGGAAATTATCATATCTCAAACAACAACAGGTAATAATAAAAACAACAGATAATGACAGATAGTAAATATCACTGGAATACAATAAATACTATTTCATAATAAGAACATGTATCATATTTTAATACAATTTGAACAAATAGGCAAATATTAAAATTAAAAACAAAAAAGAAAATGTATTTTCTTATGAAAAAGACATCAATGACTAAAGTTATGTAGCCCATAAATTAAATGAACAACAAAGAGTACGCCTAGTAAGACGGTTTTTAAATTGATTTTGTTGATTTCATTCTTAGAGTTTATGTTATTGTGTTTTGAAAATATAGATAAGGCAAAAAGAATTATAACAATTAGGGTTTTGATGGTTAGTAAATAAGCTGACTGTAGTGAGCATTTTAAAAGTTGGTAAAACAAGCTTTTATACATTTTTACGTAGTTGTCTATTGTTTAAGGTGTAGTGAGAATCATCATACAAAAAAGAAAGAATCTTTTCTCACCATTAAAAACTTTATCCATATGCTTTTATTCTGAAATGAAGGATTTTAAACAATTTCCCGTTGACGCTGTCTTTACACTCCCGCGTGGGCACACAGACACAACACACTCCAGGCAGACGCGCACTTCCACAACTCTGACTTGACGGGGAAGCTGCCACACTCACGACCGTCTTCTGTGCACTTGTTGTCACAACAGAGGTGAGGAAACAAATCGTCTTCCTATTTGCAGAAAGAAATAGTTTATGTATCTTGGTATAAAGTAGTATATTGAACTTTCTGTCATCTGAACTTTGATTTTATTTTGGGAATTTGCGCAAGATGTTTCTACCAGGTAGTCCTTATACAAGTGGGGGGGAAATTGAAACGAAATATTGGAATTTTTTAAAAATAACCTTAGTATAGCATATGAACAGAAGTTGGCTTTGAAAAAAAAAAACTACAATGTCCAAAAGTAAGAAAAAAGTTAGTAAAATCAACAATTGATGGTGATCGCACATTTTAAAACCAAATGTGTGTTGACATTTTTTATTTTTATTTTATTTTAATTTTTGGAGCAGAAGCCGGATTTGGCTGCGGGGGAAAATAACCGCATGGAGTGATAGTAAAAGGAAGCCTGGTGTTTACTTTTTTTGGGAAGGGGTGCACTGGCGATAAAGCATTAGGTAATTAGTCTATCTGAGGCTGCAGACTCGCTGACGCCAGGGTTCCATAAAGCAGCAGCGATGGACTGATCCTGCACTGAGCTTGGGCGCTTTTGCTGTCATTGTAAAAACTTCAGCTGTCTGCAGTGGACAGGCCAGTGATGGCCGCATTGTGCCGGTGTTTTCATGCAATCGGTCCATGTTACCTGTCATCCTTTTAGACTCACCTGAGACATTTCTGCAGCACGTCAATGACAAATGTGCTCAAATATGCAGTCAGAATTTGCATTTAAAATCATGTGCAAATGCACAAACCCAGCTATTGTTTAACCACTTAAGATACAGAGATTCATTGGGGGTCTGCTGCTCCAGCACCCCTCCATTTGTGTCATTTCCAGGACCGCTGAAATGCAAAGACACAAGCAGAAGTCTCCCTCCCGGTTTCCCTCTCCCCCTCCTGTCCTGTGATGTGTTCTGGCCAGACAGAATGGCTCCTGGGCGTCAGTGGCATGATCACAGAAACAGAGGCCAGAAAGGACGTTCCCTCATCAGTGGTGAATCTAGAAATGACTTTTGGCCACGTTGGTCTGCTTTTTTTCTGGAATTATTCTCTGGAGTGTTTTTTTTTTTATTCAACAGAGACCTTTCCCATTGTGTAGCATGTGGGAGATCAGTCTGAAGTGTTACCACACTGAGAAACCCTCATGATTATGGAAATCCATGTTTTTGCACATTTTTATAAAGCCACTTACAGCAGGTTAAAGACCCACCACACGCTTGGTGTTTTCAACGTGTTCTGTAGCATTTTTCTGATGATGGAGGACATATATGACGAAAAATAAGCTTAAAATAGAATTTCTGAGTATGTCTTTTTTTTTAATCATTGTGTATCAGGAATAATCAAAGAAATGCAGTTGGGAAAAGAGTGTATTTGTTAGGTGGAAAATATGCAACCTCTTGTAGACGACTAGATCCATTCACGTCTTCGTTTTCCTCGTCTAGCTCCTGATCAGAACTGTATGGCTCCAGTATTGTTCACCATTTTTTGTGGCACCAGTAATGTTAGCTTAGGGTTGTGAGTGGCTGTAAGATGGCGGGAGAGCATGTGAACAGATTGATGATGGGAAGTAGGGGTGGGGTGACTTCATGCCAACGGTCCCACCCACAACTCAGAGGTGAATTTCTAATGAACTGCCGCTCTGCAGAAACTATGTCCTAGAAAATAACAGTTTTTTTTTTTTTTTTTTTGGCTAAAAATGACATAATTATAATTGGGAACACTTTGAAAATAGATTAAAAGGTTATCGGAGCTGGACTTGAAGCTCCTGCTGCACTCATCTTCTCTGTGGTACCTGACCGTCCTACAGCTCCTCACTCCAGTAAGTTGATGCAGTCTCTCGTGTCTCTCCTCAGATGATTGAAACTTGATCTGGGCTTCTGGCTCTGTGAGGAATAACCTTCCCAGCAGGAGACTCAATCCAGAGCCGCCAGATCCCTTTTGTGCCAGCACAGAGACAGGATTGGGAGCTGGCTGGAGTCCAGCGTCTTCACTGAAAGCTGCGTGGAAAAAAAAAAAAAGCAGAGGAATGCAAACAAAAGCATCTGCCCTGACTCAGGACATCAGCTCTTTTATTCTTGCCTCCATTTTTGTTGTTGTTTTTTGCGTTGTTGTCGATAAATTTCTGTCCTCAAGGGAACTCTAATCCAACTTGACCTATCAGTTCATCTCCCCGACTGTGTTTCGCCCTGAAAATGAACTCCTCCACGTCCTTTACGTCCCTGTTCTCCTTCACCAGCCCAGCAGTGAAACGCCTGCTTGGCTGGAAGCAAGGCGACGAGGAGGAGAAGTGGGCCGAAAAGGCTGTCGATTCTCTTGTTAAGAAACTCAAGAAGAAGAAAGGAGCGATGGAGGAGCTGGAGAGAGCCCTGAGCTGTCCCGGGCAGCCCAGTGAGTGTCACAGACCTGCAGCGATGACAGTCAATGTGCTGGAAACATTACAACAAAAAAGATTTCGGTTTAGGAGAAATTCTTCTCTATTCTCTAGGATTTTTATCTAAAAAATCATATATATTTTACTGGTTAATTATATAAAACCAGCAGTAATCAAGCAAGTGCAATTGTGTTTTAACACAGTAAATATCTTTTTTACATTTTAGAGGGGGAAAAACATCTTCAATGTTTTAGTTGGTTTAGTTAGTTTAGTTTCCAAAATGTTTCATAAACAACAAATCACCTCTCAATATAAATATGGAAAAAATGGACACCCCCGAAGCAGATGCCTATTATCAGGGGTCCAACATTTTAGCCAAGCATAAAAGAATGAAAAAGTTGCCTTACAGCTTTAGTTGTCAGATTGGTTTATAGTCTATTTTTAAACTGACTTCTACCTACAAACAGACATCAGGCGTCCATCAGAGGTTTGCTGCTCTGTTACACAAAAACAGACCATATTTTCTTAATCGGATGTTGGACAAAAATGTACTCGTGCTCATTTCTCTTGTCAGGTACATCTGGTCTGTGAAACTTCATTGTAAACAGCAGCTTCACCTCCTGTAACAGAATCACAAAGATGCTTCAGTAATGATGATGTAACAATGATGAGTGACACTCAATTCCTCTTATTGCCTAGAGCAAAAACCTTTTATTCCTACTACTAGATTTAATGGTATGATTACTTTGTTATATTTAAAAAAAATTTTTTTTTAAATTATATAGAAAAACATATTTTTTACTTGATTTCTGTTTAACACAATAGAACTGGGTAAGGGAAAACCCAACTATCTCTTGTAGCTTTTTTTTTTTTTAAGCACAGTTAAACATGGCAGCTTATTAAAAAAAAAAAAGAAAAGGTCAAAGGGTATATTATATGGAGTCCTGTTTGACCCGCTTGCTTTTTGTGGGTATCAGCATTTTAATAGCTACTGAATTTGATCCTTCAGGTAAGTGCGTGACCATCCCTCGGTCACTGGATGGCAGACTGCAGGTGTCCCACAGGAAGGGCCTGCCCCACGTTATCTACTGCCGGGTGTGGCGCTGGCCTGACCTGCAGTCCCATCATGAGCTGAAGCCTCTGGAGTGCTGCGAGTTCCCCTTCGGTTCCAAGCAGAAGGATATCTGTGTCAATCCATATCACTACCGGCGCGTGGAGACACCAGGTACACACCTAGAACGCTGTGAACGTCCGTGACTTTGTTGGGTGGTTACACTAACTTTCCTCCTCAGTGCTGCCTCCGGTTCTGGTTCCCCGTCACAGCGAGTTTAACCCCCAGCACAGTTTGTTGGCAAAGTTTAGGAATGCCTCCCTCCACAACGAGCCCCTGATGCCCCAGAATGCCACCTACCCGGACGCCTTCCCCCCACTGCCCGGCTCCTCCTTCTCCTCTTCTCCATCTTCTTCCCTCGCACAGTCCCCCACCTCTCAAATATTCCCCAGCTCCCCCAACAGCTCTGCAGAACCCAGTAGCCCCTATCACATCACAGGTAAAAGTTCTTCCACAGACCTTGCAGGACCGTCAGGCATTGCTGATGCGCACACTTGTTCCCCATTTTAGCGGAGACTCCCCCACCTCCCTACAGCAGCATGGAGACAACCCCTCAAGAGGATGTGAAGCCCAGCAACTCCACAGAAACCGCTAAACTCACCTTCTCAGCTCCACACAGAGGTAGCCAACCTGCTCATGTATCTTTACCAGTACACACCACACGTTCGCCGTGATCTGTGTATTTGATCCACCTTCATGTCAACCCTCCCTTCAGATTTGAGGCCGGTTTGTTACGAAGAGCCCAAGTACTGGTGTTCTGTAGCTTACTATGAGCTCAACAACAGGGTGGGGGAGACTTTCCACGCTTCCTCCCACAGCATCTTGGTGGACGGCTTCACTGACCCGTGCAACAACAAGAACCGCTTCTGCCTGGGCCTCCTTTCCAACGTCAACCGCAACTCCACCATCGAGCACACGCGCAGGCACATAGGCAAAGGTAGAGCGGGCGGTTCAAGAATACTTCATTAATTTCCCATTTATTCACACCTGCACTTTGATCCAGCTTTACGAAAGGTCATAAAAGGTCAATAAACAAAGCAGCAAATTCCAAATAACTGAATATTTCATGTACGGTAAGTCAAATTATAATACTGATTAAATCTTTTTTTTACATTTTATAGTTTTATGAAGCATTTTTTTTTAATTGGATTATTTTTGTAATTTCTATGAGTTTTACAAATTTACTGACGAATTTAATCTATGAATTTGTCCACCTTGGGACCATAATGCAGGCACACCTTCTACCTGCTTCCAGTTTCGGCTGCAGCTTTTATTTTAAGCGTCTACTAGAACAAACTCAATTATTTTACAGTTGGCTAGCCACCACTTCTTTGGTTTTCTTCATCCAAGCTTCCTAAAATGAAACCTTAATTAATAATTATGTGAAAAGAGAATCAAAAAAATGCTTTTACTCTAAAAGTATTTGCTTAATTTCCCCAATAAACTATGACTGGATTACACATTTAAAAAAAACAGAAACGTTGAAGAAAAGAGGATTAACACTATATGTAGGGTTCTGAATACAGCATGGTCCTTTTGGTACCTAACGTTTAAGGATTTCCTTTTAAAGAAAAACTCAATTGTCACGACTTGACTTTTATTTTTTAAAGTCCTTTTCTTCTTCCTTCGTAACCCTTGTGCTATCCTAGGCACTTTAACATTGGGAGTTGGGTCATCTAGACCCACTAGACAGTGCGCTGAACCTTTTTTCTTCAATGATTTGTGATCTTCACTGGTGTCTGTGGATTACATGAAATCCTCTCCACCTTTATCCACCTTTGTCATGGTAGGGAGAACACGCCAATGGTCATCTTGACCCCATAGGATAGCACAAGGGTTAAATCTGCACAGACTAGTATTAAATTCAGATTATTAGATCAACAATTTAAAGGAGTCCCTGTTTTGAATGCAGTTAACATTTATATTTAACATTCATTGCATTTGCTAAACTTTTATTTTTTAAAATAATTGTGTCGTCCCCCCCCAGGGTTACACCTGTACTACGTGGGTGGGGAGGTGTACGCAGAGTGTCTGAGCGACAGCAGCATCTTTGTCCAAAGCCGCAACTGCAATTTCCAGCATGGCTTCCACCCCACCACAGTGTGCAAGATCCCCAGCGGATGCAGCCTCAAGATCTTCAACAACCAGCTGTTCGCCCAGCTCCTCGCCCAGTCGGTCAACCACGGCTTCGAGGTGGTGTACGAGCTCACCAAGATGTGCACCATCCGCATGAGCTTCGTCAAGGTACCACATCCTAACAAACGCCAGGTCGGCTGTGTCCGTCATTCTCTGGCTGATTGATCGCTCTTGTGTCCGTTCTTTAGGGATGGGGGGCCGAATACCACCGTCAGGATGTGACCAGCACCCCCTGCTGGATTGAAGTGCACCTGCATGGGCCGTTGCAATGGCTGGATAAGGTTCTCACCCAGATGGGTTCTCCTCACAACCCCATCTCCTCAGTCTCATAACAAGTGTGTTGTAGTTGCTGTCACACGGGTCGACGGCCACGGTTTGCTCGCCGCGTCAAGGGACAAAAGTGAAACAGGTGTAATTGGGCTAAAAAAGGAAGGAACATTTATCAACTGGGACTCAGGAAATACTTGAGTTCAGAAAAAAATGGGATGTATTTATAGGTACTTCAATGCTGTACATTGTGGTAGTGATAATCGCTGTCGTGGCCAACATTTGCTGTTGCTTTTTACTTGTTCCATTAAGTTTTTGTTTCTTCCCATGATTTCTAAAGCTTTGGATGTCTCCCATACAATAAAAAAAAAACAAATTCTGAGGATTGTTTCCATGTTCTTTTATGTTTAATCATCAATATTCAGTAGGGGGTACAAACTACAAACAGACCCTGACTGGACAGAAACTTCTCCCATCTCATCACACTTGACTAACAGATGGCACATTTGCGTTTTTTGTTGCCTTTTTGTGCTACAGTTGGATTTGAATCGAAAGTTAAATAAAACAGGTCCTAAAATAAGAACTTTGAAGACAACTGATTGTCACATTAACATCTAGAGAGGTTTAAAATACTGAATATTAATATAAAAAACAACAACATAGAAGGTATTTCCACACATTTAAACCATTGTAATCCACAGCCTTCATTGCTGCTGGCTTTTAAAGGATTTAAATGTCAATGAACAGTATTAGGAAAGAAAAAGTGGCTGCACATAAAAAATGAACTTCATGAAAAGCTGAAGACTCTGCTACTTAAAGATGTCCACACTTCTTCTGAGTGAGTTCTTTATGCATGTCCCATCAGGCATCAATATACTTTATTATAAGTTAATATATTAATTTATTTGACATGTCTCAACATGCTCCCAATTTGTCCATTTGTCCCTGCAGTTTTTCTTTTTGAATCCCAATCTAGACAAAGTCATGCTTCAATGGAAGGAGTGTCCTTCCTCTCATCGTCTGAGGATTTGACAAATACTGTTGCATATTGCTCAGCTGTGGTCAACAGCCCTGGAACTGCTGCTGTGCTTGGCTGCGGCTCTGCGAGACCAGGAGCTGTTGCTGCTGCTGCAGGAAGCTGATCACCTCTGGACTTCTGAGCAGAGACTGAAGGACACAGACATTTCAACTCGAGTTCAAACGCTAAATGTAAACACGTCTGTTTAGCTTCTGGAATAAATGCAATGCAGTAAAATCCGATAGAGCTCCAACAACTTGAGATAATACACAAAATTGATGTATAAATAAGTTTCAGTCCATCACCGCCATAAATAATATCGCCAACTTAGATTTCTAATATTTTTACTGACATAATAGTGAAGTGTGTTTTTAAAAAATAATAAAACCTGTTGGTTTCCTTAAGAACACAAGAAACCCTGAAGTTAAACTTTATCCAAAATGGGTCAGAATTAAAAAAAAAAAACTGTGTTTAAATTAAAAAAGATCTATTTTAAACTTAATTTTTGGATTTAAATAGCCCAATAAATGCTGGAATTATAGCATGTTTAACTACTAAAATTATCTTAAATTAAAGCTGATCTATGAAGCACTTTTTGACCAGAAAAAATATTTTTTTTAAAAACTCCATCAGAAATTATAATAAAAAACTGATTAAAAAAAAGATAAACTAAACAAAATTACAACATTTTGCCAACATAAAAAGCATAGACTTATCTAAACTATTACTGGAATTTGAAAAAAGGAAATAAAAAGTGTCACTATTTGTTTTTTCAAATAATGTTTTAAAGTTGGGTTGAATCTTTGGAAATCAAGTGGTAGCTGCATACTCACAAAATCTAGAATCAAACACTAGACTAAGGCTTTTACTTGAACACAGGAAATACACTGAGCTCTTAGATACTAGATTTATTATTTAGTAACTCGTTTGAGTTTTACTGCTTAATCTGTCATGATGCACCCGATCGGTCTCTGATGCTGCTCAGACTTACCAGCCTTTTCTGATTCAAGACCTGCTCTATCAGTGAAGGTCTGGATGGTCGGTCTCCCATGGCACTCAAACGTTGTTTGTTCACCGACACGGGCCGCTCTTCAGAGTTCTCCTGGTCCCAAACCAAAAGAGGCACAGTGAGGTCTGAGAACAATAACGCCAACACTGTAGGCTGACGTTACTTACATGACTTTTTAAAAAAAAACATAATTATAACATTGGGTTGATTGTGAAAGACTGCAGGACAACACAATTGCCCGTGTGAATTGGCAATATTAAACACCAAACAAATGTTAAAATGCATTCAAATCAGATTTCATCATTGCACCTGGACCTGCAGGTCCACGATAACCATGAAAAGTACTATAGTACTTGTTTTCTTTTTTACCAACCAGCACCATGACAGACTGCCAGTTACTATAGCTTCATGTTAGTTTACTTGTTTTTATGTTTTGTTATTTCCTGTTATTAACCTGTTTTTGACAGACATTTTTTTTAATTGACATGAGTGCGGTGGCGTGCTTGCTACTCCTTTTAGGACTATTTTCCACCACTTTCTGGGTTTGGGCAATTTCTCCATCGTGGGACCAATAACAGTTCTTTCTCTATATAGTATTTGTATGTAATGTATATAACTTTGTTTTTTTAGTGTGTATAAATGAAAGAACTGCTGCACATTGATAAAATTAAGTTGTCAAATCCT
Source organism: Oryzias curvinotus (assembly GCA_023969325.1). NCBI lineage: Eukaryota > Metazoa > Chordata > Actinopteri > Beloniformes > Adrianichthyidae > Oryzias > Oryzias curvinotus. Next base: position 20,649,472 of record CM043719.1, read on the forward strand.
TTATACATAAATGGGTTCGTCTTACATCTAGTTTCCCGCTGGACATGGCCTGATCACTCTTCTTTTTCTTGTACTTGTCTTTGTACATCTTGTTGCGGTGTTTTTTGCACATCCACGGTTTCCTCTGCTTTGCCACCTGCGTCGTGGTCTCTTTGCATCCCTCATAGATGCACTGCTTGGGGGCGTTGTCCCCCTCCGAGGTCTCCTCGTCGTTCAGCTCCTCCGGGCTGGCTGCGCTGTCTCTGGGGTCCGACGTGTCCAGAACGTCGCTCTCTTCGTCCGGATCGTCCGCGTCGCACGACGAGGCATTGTTGTCCGGCTCGTGCAGTGTTATCACGTTCCTGCTGTCGACAACTCCGCTTTTGCTCACATAGTACCTTTGTCCGTCCTTAGTCAGCAGCAGAGTCGAGTCTTTATCTCTACTCGCGGCTGGAAGCGTGTTGTCTTCTTCGCTCATGACTGGAGAGCAAAACTGCAGCGGCGCTCCAGTCAGCTAGCAAGCTAACTGCTCCTCCTTAGCGTAACCTTAACGAGCTAAGCAATTCTTTACTTAAACCCCACAAGACGACGTTTTGAGTAAAGCATTTCACTTATTTATAGAAAAAATGTATTGTGCTATTTGTTCTACATTGTGCCCCAATCACTGATTTCATAATTTCTAATCGGTCACAGTTACAAATATGTTTGTGAAGCGATCGCAGCGGCGTCTGTCTTCTTCTACGCACCAGTTGAAACAATACTGTGGGTATAGTGACACCTAGGGGTCAAATTATTATTTACACACAGAATTAAAAAAAAATTAACTCCGACGAAAATCGTGTTTTTAACATGTTCTTATGGCATTTTCTCATGATGGAGGACATATATACGGAACATTAAGATTTTGATGTTAATTCTTAGATCAAAATTATTGTCAAAAATTGCGTGTCTGAATATTTCTTTCTATTCTATTCATATTGTTGTGACCAGACACAAAAATGCCATTGGAAAAAACTGGTAGGTGTGACACAGAAGCTTCTATGACAAACTCCCTGCTGTGCTCCATTCGGATCCGCCTGCTTGTAGACAACTAAATGGTAAATTGTGTTTACAGTCACAGTCCCTTCACCCATGTCCACACACATTCACACACTGATTCTGCTGTTAAACACTAGTACCTAGTGTCTTCCCTAACTAAGGACACTTCAACAGGCTGGCCAGGATCTGAACCTGTGATCTTCCGATCAGGGGTCAAATCCATACCTCTGATCCACTTGCACACAAAGTGACACATGTATGTCTTTGTTTTCCTCGTCTGAGGTGACATCTGGCTCATCTGGATAGCTGCAATATTGCTCGTTATTTTTGTGGCACCAGTAAGGTTCAGTTGGGGTTGTGAGGGTCTGTAAGCGAGCGAGCGCATGAAAACAGATGAGTAATGAAGGGAGGCGGGCTTACCCCTTGTGCTGTCTTGGATGACCCCGCCCTTAGTTTGACGTGTTCTCCCTACCATAACAAAGGTGGATAAAGGTGAACAAATTTCATGTAATCCATTGAACCAGTGAAGATCACAAATCATTGAAAAAAAAGGTTCAGAGCACTGTCTAGTGGGTCTAGATGACCCAACTTCCAACGGTAAAGTGCCTAGGATAGCACAAGGGTTACTCCGCACTAACAGAACCGCACTCAACTTAGAGGCAAATTTCTAATGAATTACTGCTGCTCTGTCCTAGAAAGCAAAACAGGTTTTTCGATTTTGTCTGAAAAAAATAGCATAATCATAATTTAAAGACCACTGGGAACACTTTAAAAAAAGATAATTGGAGTGGGACTTTCATTCTACCAAAACATAAGACATATAGAAAGCAAAGGTATTTAAAAAAAAAAAAAAAAAACAGAAAATGTTGTTTTTCACCATGTATTTATTATTTCTATTGTTATTGACAGGGCATTTAAACAGAGGTACAGGTATTAGCATTTGGAACAAACTGTGATGTGGTGGTGCAGCTGTGAGAGCACTTTGGTAAACCACTTGTGCTAGAGAGTGTGGATTCAACAGCACAACAAATTCCATCTGATCTGCAGCTTGTCATCATGTGACCTGAAGCAGAGGAAAGTGAGATGACTTCAGCTAGATCCCAAACAAGAAAAAGAAAAAAAAACTACATCTGCTCTTCATTTTTTTAGTCAAACATCCTGTTAACTGTCAGAAATTCCATTGTTCTCAATGCCAATCACAACATTTCCCAAGTGGGACATGACTTTAATTTCAACCCAATCTTTTCTTAATTTATTTTTTAACTTCTACACTATTTTACAGCTGTCATAGACAAACAACTAGTAAAGAAATATACTGCTTTAAGAACTATCAAAAAAATAAAACTGTTATTTACATAACATATAAAGAATTCTTCATCACTAAACTCTTTGTCTCATAAGAATAGGCTACTGTATGTCTGTCATGCTTTCATCTGAAAAATGAAGCCATGAATGAGGTTGTACAGAGCAGAAATAAACCCCTCCTACTACCTTTCAACTCTACGAACAAGTGCTGCTGGTTTTCAGACATTCAAACCCTCTTCATCTTGTTTGTTTGTATAAAAATGTCCCCATATTCCTGGACAGTTGTCGTAACCTTTCTACACTGGAACACACCTGTAGATTTGGTACAAATGAGGAAAAATGAGTCTTGAGCAGAGTGGTTGTGAGAACATGTGCGTTGAGGAAAACATGTCAAGTCTGCTACAAGCACCCAGATGCTGCTGGGGTTTCATGTAACAAGCCATCAGAGTTGCAGATAACAAAGCTTTAAGTGGAAATAAAATGCACCATTATTGTCTGAATAGCAGTAAACTGAAAGCTGTAATCCTGCCATTCAGTGTTCCAGAAAGGCAACGTCAGCAAAATGTGAACAAGAGTCAGAATTGTTTTATTCCTCTTCCTTTAGCTCTGACTTTGCAATAATACTTCATTCATAAAGTCTACCACAACCTTTGTTCTATTTCTAGACACTTCTCTGTTGTTACTTTCCATCATACGCTCAACACAACAACACATTTTCTATTAAAAAGGGAGATACATATTAAAAAATGCAGTGAATAAAGTATGAATAAATAAGGTTCAATAAAACATGAACATTGGTCCATATTCTCGTATTGCCTCGAAGAGCCGTTCAGTCTGGACGAAGTTTCCATGTTTAGCCCGAATCATCACTTGAAGGTCAACAGTGTTGTTGACCTTTCTTGCTCCTTGAGCTGTGCAACACGTGCTCAGATGAGAGAATATTTGAAAAAATTAAAGTCGTCCTCCTCCCTTCACATTTTCCCTCTTCATATAGTTTATTTTAATTTTTTTCTCCATTTCATCAATCTCCCGTTGAGGTTTAGAGAAATAGTTTTAGGCGGTATTTGCTATTTAAATTCACAGATTTCTTTTTTTCTTTTTTTTCTCTGCCACAGTTTTCGTCTCCAACATTGGAGGCAAAGACAGCTCCTGGATGATGACTCTTTCTTCTCCTTCTCCCCGCCGCAGCCTCCTTAAAAAGGTGAGTTGGGGGAGTAAATGGTGCTGACTGAGCTGATGGAGATGTCATCTGAGTCTGATAAGGAACTGTGGTCTGGAGAGGGATTGGAGCAGGGGTCAGGGGTCAGAGAGATGAGGGGGGCGGGAAGGCCAGAGAGACAGTTGAGAGGCTCCACACGTTGAGCTTTTGTTGTCTTTTCTGAATTCACAGTCTGAATCGTTTGCGGGGGTCGACGTTTCACATCCTGGTGGCGTCCTCGTCTGAGAAGCGGCCTCTCCTTATCAAAAGGGGTGGCCTGGCAGAAACACAGGAAAACAGTCTGATTAGAGGTCAAATAAATTAAAAAAGGAGACTGAAAACCAGTGGACTGTCAAAAGAGGAATTAAAAAGGAAGAATAGTATTTCTTCAATTTTTATTTTTTTTAAGCCATTTAAAACAGATTTTTGGGTATCAAAACTCTCAAATGTGCTTTATAGGACACAATTGTCAGCAAATGTAGAGATAAGTGTGTGAACTAATGTTTGCATCAAGTTCTTTATTATTTATTCTTATTCCTCCTTTCACTCGTGCCACTGCTGACTAGAGTCCTCCAAATGAAGGAACAACGTGCACATCAGAAGTGGGGCAGGGCAAGGTGAACAGCAAGACCGGTCACAGGGAGCAGCCAACCGGGATGCATCACAAGAAGCAAGAACAAGACAAAAATAAACCAAAAAATATGAATTGAAACAAACACGGATGTTAGGTGAACATTTTTTCTGAAAGAATAGCACTTTAAAATGCAGATGATGCAAATATCTGATTTCGTCCCCAAAATCTTTGTGCTTATTGCGTGCATGAAGATGCAGTTTTGCAGAATTTCAAGTAACACAACAATTTAGCGACCAGACAGCAAAATGCAGGTAATGACAGCTGAGCGATCTGTGCATAAAGCGAGGGTGAGTTATAGGAGTTAAAAACAAAGAGCTGCACATACAAAATTGTATTGTTCAGACACAAACAACAAAGCAGCACTTAAGAGAGGGGACTGGAAAGGTAAAGGGCACTTTTGTGACTTCTGGCATTGATGCAATCCTGTCTCCATGGAAACCTGCCGTACCTTATCCAATACATGGCCGGGTGCTGGTAAAAATCCAATGACCCAGATCTCTGCATAGAAAAGCTGTCATCCAACTGAACAAAAAGAGAAACCAGCACAATCAATCAAAGTATCTGGATTCTAGCGTAAACCACTTCTCATTTCTGTAATGACTATATCTTCTGAGATGGCTTTAAGAGAAGAGTCTTTTTTCATGATAACTTACAGAAATGACTGACACGCCTGCAGTGGTGTCGTTGACCTTCGGATTAGTGTTGAAGTGCTTCTTAATCTTCCCTGCTACTGACAGCTGGTGCTCGTTCTCACATAGACCTTCATTCTGCATCGAGCAAAACAGAAGAAAATGTTTTATGGGAAATAAAGCAGCAGCAGGAAGAAGGTGCTCTGCGAGCGTAACACTTACAGTGACCCAAGGGTGCTCCAGCACCTGAAGGGCAGTGTATCTCTGATCCACCTCCACCTCCAGCATGGATCGGATCAGCTCCTGCAAATCGCAAACAACGTCACCAATTTACTCTCTCTGTTAGGTGATTGAGAGTTTGTCCACAAAACAGGAAAACTGCATGCAGAAGATCTGCACCTTGGCGGTCTCTGAAACGTTATCCCAGTATGGAAAAGGAAATTCTAGTTGGCCCATCAGAATCTGATCAAAAAGTGCTTCTTGATCATCGCTGCACCTGCAAACATTTCCACATAAAAGAGGACATGAGAAAACAGCACAAGCATATCAAGCAGAGGCAAAGGGCTATTCTATTACCAACCAGCAGGGGGACTCAAGTGTAAACTATAAGTTTCAACTTTAAGTGAGCAGAATCTTCAGATGCTGGAGTAGAAACTATAATTAGCAAACTACTGTAACAGCTAAAAAAAAACAAAAGAATCTTTTTAGGACCGATAGTTTCCTGTGACCCTTCTAGACTAACAGGCTGGAGGTATTTAAATATTTGTAGATATAATGCTAAGGCAATAGAAAACAAACTTCTGTTGAAATGTGACAAATATGAATATAAATTTGGCAGTTTGTTACTTAAAATATAACACAATTGATTTTTTTAGGCAATTATTTCTGTTAGCCCAGTAGATTTTGTTTTAAGCTTACCCTCGAAATGGTGGGAAACCACATAGTAAGATGTATGTGATGACTCCAGCTGCCCAGATGTCCACTTTAAGGCCATACCTGTGTAGTTAAAGTAAACTAGTTCAGGATACAGGTGTTGAAAGATGAGTCACTTGCTGACAAGATAGGCTACCAATGATTTGTCTGCGGTCAAGAATCCTCTATCAAAGTGCGACACCTTCAGTAGTGATTTGTCTGCATCATCTTACCCAGTTTCTGAAATAATTTCAGGTGCTACATATGTTGGGGTCCCACAGACGGTGTAGAGGGGTCCATCGACCACGGTCGCCAAACCAAAGTCTCCCAGTTTCAAGCTTTTGCTGCCGTCGGCGTGCTCATACACCTAAAGACAAAACAGTTCCAGTGTCACATCGGAATCAAAACACAATGGTTATTGTGGCTAATTCTTTTCAGTTGTTGAAGGATAGGACAATCTGGGTTTTATCAGAAGAGAGAAGTCAAAGTGTGCAGGAAGTGTGAAGGCAGCAGGAATGAGTCATCCCTCTGCAAGAGTTCAGAGTGAGTAATATTACTTCATCGTTCATTCAGAAAGCCAACAGGAAACAAGAGCAGGGAGCGGTGCACTGCGGCAAGATATATAAGAATGTAAAGTGATTGAACTCACCAGCAGGTTCTCTGGTTTGATGTCTCTGTGCACAATATTCAGGCTGTGGAGGTATTTGATGGCATTGGCCAGATTGTGGAGCATGCCGCTTGCATCCCTTTCTGTGTATCTGTTGGCAGAGGTGATGGCATCGAACAGATCTCCCCCCTGTGGACAAAACATAATGAATATGATGGATGCCATGCTGGAAAAAAAAGAATGCATCATCTGTTCTCAGACTAAAACAAAAGCAGACAGTTTTTCGCAGCTGCAGGTTTCAGTTTATTTAGTTTTGTTGATGAGCTTTTGGTGAGGAAGTTCATATAGCAGCATTATTTTTGTATTTTTAGCAGCTGGAGGAATAATCTGCATCCTTGGTTGGAACATCTCCTCCCCCTTGTCTTCATCAATTTTATTTCTTTCAAATTTTGCGCTTGTCTTCTTCTCTCCCATCTCTTTGTCTCCAGCCCTGAACGGACTAACTGGAACAGAGGCTTAAAATAGGGCTGGATGTCTCTCCCTTCCAAGTCTGACTCAGATGGACTGTCACAGCTCGACCTGGACAGTGACTGTTGTTTAATTATAAGGACTGTCAAATGCCACAACTCAGCTTCCGCTGTACCCATCTTTTTTTTTTCTACCTCTTGTGTGGATACGCAGGCATTTAATTCTAAGCGTGAGGGTTTTAACATCTCATTTGAAAGGAGGGACATTAATAAACTGCTGGTAAATGAAGTGTGACTTCCAACTGACAGCCCTGTAAGTGTTAATTAAGGATTTGTTGTTGTTGTAATGCCTTATGCTATTACACTATAGATTTATTGAGGGAAATGTTTGACGGGTGCAAGACTGCTTCATTGTGAGGTGAAGTTAATCAGATTTAATTCCAGATGATGCTCATGACATGATTGTGAACACGTTTTGTGTCGCACAGAGAGAATTTCTGATGACCTTTGAAAAGAGCTATTGAGACTCATCAGGCACAAAAAGGCAACACAATGATGACGTGATGAGTCAGGACACAGGAAACTAATCAGTCGGTCTTTTTAAAAAAAAAAAAACTTTTTCGCTTACTGTATGTGACTCAAGATTTCATTTAAAAATAATTCACTTCTGCTAATTTATGCGTAACGAAGCTTACATTTCTGTTTTTTAATCTTTGTCAATAATGATGCTAATATTGACTCCAAAATTGGGAGGCATGTGGGGAGGTACATCTTTTTGATAGCTCCGCCCCTGTATATTAGTCAAATCTCAAGGTAAAACAATACTGTGAATAATTTTTAAAGGAGATTTGGGACCAAAAAATTAACTATTTTCTTCCAAATAAAACTGTATAGGGGTAAGACGGATTAAGAATCATTGCAGCTCTACAAAGATTTACTAAAGAACTCTGTTTTGGGTCTGAGAAACATGGGGGTGGTGGTATTGTTGTTTTGATTAATATAGATTAATATAGATACTTATATTCCGAAAAATATATCTTTTGACTGCTAACAGCACATTTAGAAGAAACAATAACACTTCTAACACTTTCTGTAAACAAATTTCAATTAAAAACAACAAAACTCAGCAGACAAATGTGAAAAAAGAATCAGGAAGACAAAATATTTTGAAACATTTGAGTTAATGTCTCAATACACTTAGCAGAAGCATTTTATATTTTGAAGTTACATTTCTTCCAAACCAATAACAGAAGAAATTTCAATGTTATTCAAATATTTTCGGATCTACTTTTAGGATCTAAATGAAGGTATAGGTATATACACTATTTTGTTAGATTTAGTTCTTGACAATTCCTATGGAGTTGACCATCTTCTCAGAAGTGAATGATTGTCATTGCCCTATCTATTGCCAAATAAGTGTCTTTCCAATATGAATCCCAAAATGTCAAATTATTCTCCAGCACATTTTAAAATGATCTCCTCACTGCAGCCAATAAAATAGAAATTTGTTATCTACTAAGTGAAAAAACGGACCTATGCTTCTTTTTTCTCTATCCTGGCAGCAACTCTGTCCACCTCGTTCATCCACAGCTTTCTCTCGATCCTCCTACTTTTGGACACCCTCACTTGTACGCACATTTCTCCCACAGATTGCCTCTCATCTATATTCTGTAGTACTCCACGCACACCCGAACAGATGGATCCCATTCCTGGCTCCTAAATTATGCACAAACATTTCTTGACTCAGAAAGCAAGAGAGCGACTGAAGAATGTGAACACAGTAGCCCCTGGGGCCACAGACTGATTCTCGCAGTCCCATACTGTGCAACTTCGTCATTTGCTGCACAGTTTGCTTGATGCTCCTCCGACTCTACCACTATTTTTGCACTTCTCAGCTGCACTTCAGCTCAAAATAACGGTCACAGCCCATTCGTAATGTAATATGTCTATCAGGATAGATGGTATGTAACATATTTTAGTGGAAAGACAAACCTTAACGAGTTCCATAACCAGGTAAAGCTCGTTGTAAGTGTCCACCTCTTCTATGAGTAAGACGATGTTTGGATGTTTGACCCGGCGGAGGATCGCCACTTCATTTTGGATCATGTGTTCCTGCAATGCAAAGATTTTGCAAGGAAATTACAGATTAGTTTCACGGACTGAATTATTCAAACATATTTGCTTTTCAAATGATGCTAAAGAGGAGATGTAGAAGATTTTAAAAAGGTAAATTATATTTAAAACTCTACTTTGAACTCACCTTGCCTCTGCACTTGCCCTTGTTGATGATCTTGAGCGCATACTCCCGTCCAGTGGAGAGCTCCACACATTCCCTTACTACAGCGAAGTTTCCATCCCCTATCATCCGGCCCACCTTGTAGCGGTCTGATATGTAGGATGGCACTGCTGGAACCTCATCTGCTAGAACCTCATTTGCTAGAACCTCGTCTGCTAGAACCTCATCTGCAGTGAAGAACCATCAATCAATTCATTGCTGTTTGTTGTTCATTTGCTGATAGGCATTTATAATGAACATAAACGTGAGATAGATCAATGAGAAAAAGAAAAATGTTAATTAACCAATATAAATGAAAAAGAGCTTTGTTAGAAGAACATTTACTTCTTTTTCTTTTTTTTTTTTTTTTTTTTTTTGCTGTATCCCAGAGCAAATGTCTTGGCAAAGCACAGAGATCTTCAACGATCAAATCTGGCAAAATCAAAAATTGTATGTGCAACCAAATGGTGTTTCAAAATGCAATAATATACAAACAAGATTTTTATTATTCATGAACAGATTTGGAACATTTGGCAGATTTTTATTACCATTTTTTTTTTTTTCATTTTAAGCTATGGCTGTAAGGACAACTTCATCAAAGAAATAACAGAAAATTCAGCTTTTTTTGGAATTAAGATGTTTTTAAAAACCCTCTGACGAAATCAACACAATTTCTTTTTTGTAATATTATTGTTTTTATGAGATATAGAGTATACATTATGATACACTGAATGATTTTGACTTGTCAAAGATTTGATCCACACATATTTAATATGGATTACCTATAATATAAAGAAATAATTATCAACATTTTTTTAAATACAGAAAGTACTGGTAGTTATTTTAAAAGTGAATAACAACAGATGAGTTATTGTCACCGTAAAGTTTTGAAAATTAGCTAAATGTTACAGATTTCATGGAAGCTGCCACTTTAAAAAACAGCAGTGGAAGGATTATGCACTACAGGGAAGAAAACCTGAAGTAAGATTTATAAAATAGTTTTTTAAGGAAAGTTTTGATCATGCTAATGAAATAGGGGTCTCAGAAATCTGTGTATCATATGTGATACAAATGTTAGTATAGGGTTAAATAAATGATGGAAATTTTAAATACTTTTCAGAAACTTAAAAGACATTAATTGAAATTCTTTATATCAGCAAGGGTATGACGGTATGGGAAACCAGCATGCAAACAATTTATAAAACAATTAAGGTTGTGAACAGGATTCAGACAGCAAGACACTTTGGTGTTTTACTCACCTTCAGAAATGAGTTCATCACCATCTTCCACTGTGCTGGGAACTTTAGCAGGTGACAAAGAGCTGGAAGAGTCCTGGGACTCCTGCAAAGAAAGACACAACAAGAAAACAAATCAGGATTATCATATTTCCTTTTTTAATCTATACAAGTCTACTTCAATGTGCTGAATCACTAATCTCCTAACAAGCAGAGCTATTTTTTTTAAAGAGAAAACATAAATATAAACAAGTTACTTGAACTTCAAGTGGGTGCTGACTGAGGACCACATCATCCAAAAGAAGCTTTGGGACTGCATGCCCTAATTGTAGCTTCCCTTTATTCTTCACTATAATTTTAATAAAAAAAAATGAAAACACAGCTCTTTGAAACACTAAGAAGATTATATTACACTGGTTAGAAAGTAAGAAGTCATTGATCTGTTTAAAGACTGTTTATCTGGTCGTCATGGACGCAGCAGGAATGCGAACCAAGTTCATAGTCTCCTCTCCTTCATAGTTTCCTCCACTGCACCTTTAATATCTTCACTAATAAAACAGTTTTATTTTAAGTTGTCTTGATATTTTGTTTGAAAAATAATGGATCTCTCAGCTAAGTTTAAATAATGATCTGTTCTTTCCAGACCTTAATCTCAAGATCATTGGTTAGTTCCTAAAATAAAAACCCCACTGATACAGTTGGGAATTGCAGCCTTTGAAATGACGAAAATGAACGTCATCTTTCTCTCTCCAATGGTTGTAAATTATTAATAAGTTTTCCCAGTAAACGTTGCCTCTATGTGAGACATGCCCGACCCAGTCTTTGCGCTCAGCTTACTTTGGATGTTGAATCCTTTGATTTCCGAGATGAAAAATGTTCAAAAAGAGCTTTGAAGCTGTCAATGAAATCACAATGGTTTCTTTTCTGAATACCTTTAGAGGCAATGACCACAAAATAATGTATTCATTTAAAAAAACAATGATTAATCAAAACAAACACCTAAAAAGAAGATTGTGTTTGGTAAAATACATTGTGGCAGAAGAAGTTGTTTGAGCCTGAAAAGGTGGATTGCTGGTCTGGAGCATTTTAGTTGTGTGCTAATACAACCATAAAAAGCTTCTTCCTAGTGAATTGGTTAAACGTTTATGACCATTTCCAAAAATGATTGTGTTCTTCGTTAAACTTTGAAGAATATTATCCCCAAAACATTCAATGCGACACGAGCTACGTACGTTCACACTGTCCTTGGCAACGCATGTTCACGAAACCACTTTCAATGTGTGTTAAAGCATGTAAATGCAGCAAAGTTTGTTCAACAATCTCGCGTTCATGCATCACTACCCAAGTTTCTACTTCCATTTTCCGACTCTTCGTACAAAACGCACTGGCATCGAACGCTTGTTGAAAGTTAAACCAGGTCAAACTTTGACCAATCAGGGACTTGGATTTGGTATAAAAGTATGGATGACGTCAAGCTTTTATTTATTTTTTTACAGAAGTGCCGATCGTTTTTAAATTAATCATGGATGAGAAATTAATAGTTGTGGTTTGTGCCCGGCTTGATTATGTGACACCAAGTCAGTCATAATCGTAATAGAGCTGTGAAAGATATTCTACTCGAGTACCTTTAACACCAAAGGAACACAAAGGTTCAATGTCCTTCACTTTGACTGAAACTCTGTTGTGGTTAGAGTGAAAAGGAAGTCTTTTAAGCCATCGAATCACCATATGAGCTTAGCTTTTCTGCCTCAACATGTACCGGTAAGTAATAAATTACTATGCTGAAATATGTGTTTACTTTAAGTGTTATTTACATCCCTAACAACTGCTATGAACAGAGTGGTTTTGATTTTCTGATATGTACACAGGGTTTACTCATTTCTCAGAAACTAGAGAACTGATTTGTCCTGTATCACTGCCTGAGTGGCTGTCAACACTCTTCCTCATCCGTGCTGCTGCTGCGACCTGAAAACCACTTAGCCGAATGTAGCTGTGAGTCAGACTGAGTCTAGTTTATGTAATGCCGGGTTTTGTCTGGCACTCATCCCAGAAGAGGAGAGCCCACCTGAAACCCATAAAGACAACTGCCGTCATTTATCTCGGAAACCTGCTTCTTCTCTTGCTTTACTTTCTCCTCAGGACTCTGGCATTGTTGTGCCCCGATCACACAACCCGCCCTGTGCTCCGCTCCGCTTTGAACTCCTATCTCTCTCTTTTCCTGCCACGCAGGGAAACAAAATGCTGTTGCTATGGAAACAGCCTGCAGAGACGAGAACAGCAGCTTATGAGACTTCCAATGTGGAAACAGAAGCCTATATATGGTCATTTCCTGTCTGTTGGCTGGGGGGGGGGGGGGGTTTCAGTTCATCCTTCGATGAAAATGTTGTCTCTTTGCTTTGTACGACTGATACGACTGATGAAGTGACTGACAGAGTGATGGGCGATGAAGAGGAGAGAACGCAGGAAAAAAAAGGTGCGGTCTTTGTTAAAAGTGAATAAAGATTTGGTATGAAATGATCAGACCTTCCATCTTTCTCCTCATTGCACCACAGATCAGACATTAGATTACTGTTAGTTATATCTCTGCACCCCTGTTCTAGCAATGACTCACTCCAGTGAAGAACACACCGATGAACCTTCTGGTTGGAGGCAGGGCTCTTTAAAATCTCAATGGGAACACGAAGTTCACAGAGGGTGTCATGTCTGACCTTAAATGTAAAACATCGTCACAGAAATAGATGTGTTGCAGCACAATAACGCTGGAAAAACGACGGCTGGCAGCTGTAGTGTGGAATTAAAAATGCAGCACGCATTTACATGATCAAATTCTGTTTTGTCTCCTGGGCTGCTGTCTGAATCTGGTTATGAAAGGAAGACTCCAAGCTTTTCCTCCAGCTGAGTTTCTTCTAACATGCACAGAGCATCCAGCAAAAGAAAGGACACATTGTGTTTGTTTGCTTTAGTGGAGGAATCCATTTCATTAAGTCCTTCAAACCAACATGTTTGCATTATCCCAGCTTGACTTTCTTCATTTTAGAGGAACAAAATATTACTTTTCTCTTTATTTTGTTGTCTATACTGAGAGGGAACATAATCAACTTGACTCTCACTGGTAAAAGATCAAATCTCAGTGGGGTAGTTGTGTCTTGCTGCACTGTCACTTGCGCATAGCGAGGGCTTCAAATCAAGTTTGTCATTGACTGTAGACTCCGGGAATCATGGGATTAAATGCTCAAGGGAAAATTGGAAGAAAAACAACATGATGGGATCTTGGACAAGCCCAGTCAAAGGGAAAAAACTTATAGAACAAGTCTAACAGCTACAAGGATTAACATGCTTGCAATATAAATAGAAACTTCAATTAAAAACCCAAAATGAGTAATTATTTTTTGTCCATGTACACAATTGCTTCCTTAAAAAGTAAAGTGTTTTCCAGATGCAGTAAGATGTCTGAGAGGACAGGAGAGATGAATGCACCTCTAAATTTCTAATTGTGCTTTAATAGCTGTTCTATTAAATACAAAAGCATATTAAAGACCCAAATCGTTTTTTGATCTATTTCAAAATTGTTCGCAGTGGGTTATTAATCTTGATTATGTCATTTTAGGCTAAATTTAACAAAACTGCCTCATTTTCTAGGACAGTGTCTGCAGAATGGCAGTAGTTCATCAGAAATTGGTGTGGAGCAACCCCACCCCCTTCCCATTATTGAGAGCTCTCTGTTTGCACTCTCCCCTGCTAACTTACAGCCCCTCACACCCCCAACCTAAAATTACCAGTGCCGTACAGTTTTGAGCCAGATACAAGCTCGGATGAGGAAAAACAAAGACGTACATGGATCTAGTTGTCTACAGGTGGATGCATTAGAATGGAGCATGGCAGGGAGCTTGTGACCCGTTCATTGTATTTTCTACATGATAAATTTGCTCTTTATCAAACTTTTTTTTCTCTGCTCTTGATTTACAACAATTTGAAAAATGAAATACTCAGAAATCCAAATTTGAGCTTCATTTCCTAATATATGTCCTACATAATCAGAAAAATAGCCAAATACTATGTTAAAAAAAAACAACAAAAACAAACGTATAATTTTCATGGGTATGAGTCTTTCATTACAATGAAACATGGAGGATTGACAGGAAAAATAAAAGACCTACAAATGAAAATGAAATGAAAATGAGTTTAATGACATCAACAAATAAACAAAGAAAACACAAACAGAGAGAAATGTGCCTGGAAAAGACTGGCAGCCTTGCATTAAAACATACTCTATGCTGATGATAGAATACTTTTAGTAATAGTCACAGATTTGCTAAACATATTCATTTCTAAAAAAAAAAAAAAGCTGAGTTAAGACATGAAAACCAGCGTTGATTTGACTTGACTTGGTCATCAAAATCATCTCAAAATTCTAAAATTGCTGCTGTGCCATCCAAAGCTTTCTCATGCACAGCCACCAGCCTTCATGGCAAATGTGAAAACAAAATTATACATGTTATCTAACAGAGTCAACACAACATGGAGTAAGAAATATATTTTACACTCAAAATGAACAAATACAAGCTGTGGTGACAACACACTGACATGGAAGAAGGAAACAATGTCAGTTGCACAGTCGGGATGCACGCATTCATCCTCAGTTTAGGCTTTTTCTCTCTCACACACTATAAAGTAATGAATCACCGACTCACTGAACAAAAAAAACAAAAACAAATCAAGGAATTAAAATAAAATAAACCGAGCATGCAATTCATTGGGTTATGGATATGACTTAAAATTGAAAGGAGCAAACGGCTGGTGCAACTTTTTGCTCCCCTCTGTTGTTTTAGAGCAAGTCTCCATTTTTTTTTTCTATTACAACTGTCTATTGCTCTAAGATGAAAAAAAAATTATGACCATAATGTGTCTGGACTACTGTGCAGAAATAGAGTAGGACATTGTGAACTCAGCCGTTTTCTTCATGCATCAGTTGCCATTCAAGAAAAAAAAAAAAAGGGTGGGGGGGTTAACAGGGTGCATGGAGCGTGTAAAAATGTTCATCTGCAAGCAAACGCTGAGTCTTCTCATCAAAATGTTTGTAAAATGTTATGGAACGCATCTCTATGGGAATACAGCATGAAATGAAAATGAGAAAAAGGCACAATGCCTGTTTGTTCTGCTCGAGTAAAATATGCGCCAACAGTTTCAGCTGCAACGGAGAGTCTGCAAGCATTTAAATGGAGTCTGGTGAGGTGAACTGTTTAAATGCATCAGCCGATGTAGGTCACAGACTGTGTGGCTGCTTATGAAACGGCTGCCGTTTAAATTCATTTTGACTACCATTTCATAAATATACATACGCTTTATATTTAGGGAACATAAAAAGAAGCCCATGACTTTGCTATAGGGAAAAAAAAACATTTTAATCTTCAAAATGCTTAAAAGAATTCACAACCAAAAACAGTAATGGCATGCCTTTTACTAAAATATGTTTCACCTAAAAAAATGAATAAAAAACATTGAGGATTATGTTCCAGTATGAAATTAATGCTTCTTTTATCGGGAAAGGAGCAAGACGCATAGGCATGTCTGACTGAGGCAAAGGGAAGGAATCGCTGACAGGCTGGATGGAAAAGTACGATGGAAAAGAGAGAATTATATCGTAATAAGTCTAAAGAGTGTGAGGCTGCAGATTGAAGAGGAGAGATAAGAGGCTGAGTCGCTTCCTTGCCTCCTTCCAACCAAGCCGCTGCAGCTTTGACATTAAGTGTCAGCGAGTACGAATCCTCCAAAAATCTCTCTCTAACAAATGCGATTAATTCCTAAAAAAATAAAATAAAAAGGAAATATCGGAATATTTCTTCCTTACTACAGCTTCAGCACTTTTCACAAACTAGCTACAGCAAAAGGATCACAACAGCGATTGCCTGTTTTAAACAAGTGCCCCAAAATGTTTTCTTTGAAAGAGCAAGGAGTTTATAAACGCGTCCACTTGCAAACCCGCTTCCTCACAAACCTGGGATGTATGGTCACCAACTTTTAATGAATGTGGAAGCCTCCAGTTTTCTTTTTTCAGTTCTCAGTAGCTGCAACCCAAATCTGATCTGTTCCTGCTGGCCTGGCTGACCTTCACATCGAATCAGCACAACAATACCGCTGATGGATTCCAAAGCCGGAGGCCTGCACTCTTCAGCATCCTTTGTGAAATGTAGCACAGGACGGAGCATCCTAAGCTCTCTGTTAAGCAACACACACAGCCATGAACAGGCACCCAAGCACATCAATTATTCACCAAGCACTCAATTACCAATTTCTTCTATGACAAGACATTGACTCTGAAAGTCAATGGTCAAGAAGGACGGCGTCTGTAGCATAAACCACGTGGCCCTTGAGGGGAACATGTGGGTTTGCATTACCTTGAAATAGATAGTGGAATATGTTTAAATTAGATGTGCTGTGGAATGGCAGGAGAACAGAAATCGCACTCCTTAACTGTGTTTTCATTGGTGAGAAGCACTTTTTGAACTGGTTAGACTCATAAATTTATACTCATAAACTATGTTCACACCGCTCTGGGCAACGGGCGTTCAAGCGACCACTTTCAATGAATAGTTTCTGCAAACGCATGTAAATGAATGTATTGGAGCTCCTTTCCTATGTTCACACATAGCTACGCATGTTTCAACCGTTAGTGGGATCTATGTACAAAACACGTGACCATTGAACCACGCGTTGAAAGTTAAACAAGGCTGAAATTTGATCAGTCAGGGACTTGGATTTGGTAGTGACATATGGATGACGTCCCTTTTAATTCACATTTGAAAATTGATAATGGAGGAGAAATTGATAATTGCGGTTTGTGTCCGGCCAGAATTCTATGACAGCATTTCTTTCATATATCGGAAAAGAGGCGTGAAAGAAAAAAGCCTGGAGCAAGATTTGCATTGCTTTGACATTTTGCACCAAGCCTCTTCCAACTGTAGGTGCGCTAGTAAACAGTAGGGAACAAAAAGAAGCTTTAGTGTTTTCTGCAAGCATATCCACGAATGTCAATATAGTTATGTCTTATGTCAATACAGTTTCCCGTACCTAAACAACATAGATTTTGCAGGAGCTGGTGCATGCACCTCCTGTGGCTGCATTTCTTATTTTCTCAAAAAGTAATTATGAATTGAGCAGAAGGAAGCACATTTGCAGAAGGCTGCAGACTGAAGAGATGCTGAGAACATACTAAGCCTGGTTAGGATTAAAGCTCACCAACATGGTTCAAGCTGTGGATTAAGAAAAGTTGATCTTGAATGCAAACGTGCATGCAAGATACAATAACATGTATTATTTGAGAAGATTTGTGATGTGGATTTAAAAAAAGGAATCCCTTGAATTGCATGCCCCTGTGGTCATTTTGTGCTACGGCATTAAATGCCTTTCAGTGAACAGTATTTTTGTGAGTTGAAACCAATAAGACAGCACTCTACAAAGAACAAAAAATGCTCAAATCATCAACTACACTCGTAAAAATAATTCTAAATTGTTGACATCACTGTACAAAATAACAGCGCTTGTAGTCATTCTTGTATTTACACCTAATTTTGAACAAACTGCAGGCTCACAGATCAGGAGATCTCTACATGTCGGCAACAGCAACAATTACTGGGAGCTAACACGTGCAGGTAGAGTTCTCCATGAGAGACAAAAGGCTAAAGGTCAATATATTAGTGTCCTAACATGAGCCCTCCATTCTTGGATTCCCAGAGCTGCACCAGCTGAGGCCAAAGGTGGATGCTCCAGTCTGCTCTGAGATGCTACAGATGTAAGATGGTGCTTCTTCACATTCTAACTCTAAGATGTGGTCGGCCTATGCTCAGTTGCAGCTTTGTCCTTATCCTGAGAACATAGAAGGAATGTGTTACAAGCATGGGTGTAACTAAAAGGCTACTTGCTGATTGTGTGTGAATGTCTGACTACTGAAGTGCCGGCCTGTCTTTTTAAAATTTTTTTATATTTTGGACTTACCCTGCGTTGGCTGAGGCTCCCTGGGCTGGTCGGAGAGGGGCTGGGAGATTTTCCGGAATGAGGAGTCGACTGCTGACTGGCCGGCATCCCATTCACTGGAGGGAGAAGAGGAGATTAAAAGTAGAGCATGTGTTGGGATAGGAAGGAGCGAAGCGAAGAGTCATAGTTCTTTAAATATGTTTTTCAGAACAGTTACATTCAAGGGGCAGCCCACATTTCTGCCCTCAGCATCTCTCCATTCACAGGAACGAGGAAAAGAGGGAGGAGGAGGAGGAAATCTAAAACCATTCTGCTGCATGTTTAGTGGAAACCACTGTTTTTTTCTTTTGCATGCCTGAAGGTCAACTGTTTTGATTGAAAAATTATTTGCATTTTTTTATTTTTCCAGCAGCAATACAGAAATCCAGCAGCATCATTTCATTAAGTAAGACATTAATCAACTTCTCCAACATGTGACCAAGCATGAGAACCCTAATGGCATCATTAACCTGCAGCAAATCATGAGCCCCTGTTCCTCAAAACACCAGCTGCTTCTCAGCAAAATGGTACAGTGAAACCTTTATTACCCCAAAACTACAAAAAAACAAAATAATAACGAGGGAAGACTTCCAACCCACTGGACTCAAACGTTTGTGGCATTTTTCCAATCGCCTTTACTCTGCTCACGTGAATGGCAGAGACAATTTTTTTTCATTTGCCGCCACAAGGATTGATGGATGTAAACACTAATAGGTTTTCTGAGCCGATCTGACTTAATGCTGTGGATGATTTTCTGACACTTGCCAGGCTTTTCCTTAATCTTTTGCTTCTCTTTTTTCCAGCTTTAGCTTGAGGCACCAATCTAATTTGAAAGCTACCAAGATCAAAGAACTTCCATGGATAAATTAACAGACATGGGCAGATGATGTTTTCTTTTCTTTTTCCTATTTACCAAGGTGTTCCTGAACGCATCCATTGATAAAATATGTTTAATTAATTCATTAAAACCAGCACCGGTATTAAGCATAAATACAGTTTCTTATCGACTCCTCAAACAGATCTCACAACCCAACAACTGAATCTCCCGTTAGTCAAGGTCATGTATCCGCAAACCGAACACCGCCCGCACATTCACGCGGTCCGGCGCTCGCGGCAGAAACCCGCAGCCGCCGCCGCGTCAAAGCCTCCTACCTTCCGCTTCCAGCATGACGCACAGTGTTATTCCGACGCGACGCAGGGAGAAAGAGCGGCACCTTTGCAGAGCGCTCCGTCCGGCTGTGGTAGTAAACTGAGATGAATGAGAGACAGAGCAGCGCTGTAGTACACGGAGAGGCGGAGAAGCTGCTTGCGCAAACTCTGACGCGCGCGGGGACCAGAGAGATGGAGAGAGCTGGGAAAACGAGATTTGAGGATGTGCAACATCTAGAGAGATGTTTTTAGCATTAGCTCATATATTCCTACAGCAACAAGGGTTACATTTTCAACAAAAAGAGAAATAAATAAATAAAAAATAAAACGATGTTTTAACTCCGGTAATGGGGACGATAAGGACACATATGGATAGCCATTTGAGCATTTATTAAAAAAAAAAAAAAAACAAGAATAGAATAAAAATAATTATTTTGTCTTTATTATTAAGGCTCAGTAAGGTTTTCATTTGAAGTTCAAATGCGTTGAGGAAATGTGAAGACCATATAGACATCATTTTACTCACACTGTGTTTCTCTAAACATAGAGAAAAGGCTAAGTATATCAGGGTTGTAACGATTCGAATCAAATCTCATCATAATTTGTGGTTGGTTATACCATTCGTAGTTTATATTGGTTCATTTTGAACAAGCCGTTTCACTGGCCTAAAATCAGTCCAGGACACCTTTAGCTGAAAATTCAACCGTGACTCAGCGATAAAGTGTAAATTAAATATGTGAACCAACAAACAAGTAAATAGGAATTAATGGTAAATCATTGTACATTTTAGTTTGATAAAGTTCCACACACTGTTGTTTTTTCCATATGAAATTAATCCAAATGAAAACTTATTAGAACTTAATATCACACTGTATGGTCACATGTTTTTCCAAAGTTCAAAGTTCATCAGTTTATACTGTTATCAAGTGGTTGTCCGCTGTGATGCACTTGGTCGTTTCTACGTTGTAGTAAAATAAACCTACTGTGCCGCCATCCACATTTTATTTATGATCAATTAATTTCAGTTTGAAATGATTTTAAAATAGTATCTTGAATTTGATTCAAAACCTGCCTCAGGCAGATCGATCTGGTTTGATTGGACATACATTTATTAAGTCAATTTAGGGTTACACCCCTAATAAATAGGTGTTAAGCAGTAAGTACGATAATGATTTTTTAAATTATTGAAATGAAAAATGTGTAATCATTTTAGAAAAAAAGTGGTAAACTTTAAAAAGAAAAACACTAAAACGCTTATAGGATTTGACCTTCAAATGACCTTCCAGGTCATTAAAGCTAAAACAGATTGAAGAGTTTAAAGATACTTGTAAGATCCTTTGAGTCGCATGTTTGTTTTTACAAAGGTGAACAAAAAGTAAAGGAGCAGAAGGTTTTTAAGTTTGCCTGAGTCAAACGAGTTTTTCGGAACATTCAAAAGAATTTGTGGGCTTCAGAAAGGACCTTTGATCTTTCAAGTTAAAGCTAAAAAAAACCGATGATCAAATATCCCACATGGGGAGGTTCCAGCAGGCAGTCTTAAACTTCTGTTATTGCATTGATGAACGTTATCAAGAATATGTTTGCTTTTGCTTTTTCATTTTCCACAATGTATCAAAATTGAACTTTCATCGCCTAAAATACATTTTACAAAAGGAAAAGTTAAACTGTGAGTCAGTTCAAGCTTTGAATGCCAAAGTAATAAATAGAACTGTCAGCTCTCAGATTTTTACGTTAAATACACAAATGTTAATAAAAACTCCTCCCCCCTCATGTTCCAAACAGGAAGTACCCGCTGGCTCCAAAATCAAAATCGGCTCATTCTATTTGTCTAAATAACATTCCACTAAAATCATATTAACAGAGATAACATGTCAATTCAGCATTAAGATACTTCTTATCAAAAAACGTACTTGGATTTTTAAAATGTGCAGATTTGACATCATTTTGACAGATGAGTGTTCAAATAAATGGCATATAAGCTAAATTGAAAGATTACAAAATACGGCACAAGTTTTGATCCCACCTTTTGTATTTATTGCTGTCCAGAAATGTGGCCATTCTTACAGGTTTATAAAGCAAGAAAAGCAATGAAATCTGCAAATATCACATGTTCACAGACAGAAAAAGAAGGTGCTTCAGCAGAAGCCAGTAGTTTTTTTGGATACGTAAATGGATCTGCTTTATAGGATCAACTGCCCACTTCTCTTCATTATGCAGTGTCCCCAATCATGAAAAGTTGTTAACGGAAAGGTGAGACCCAGAAGTATCAGAGTGATACTTGCAGACACCACTTAATTTTTGCTGACATGAGGCATCAGCAGAGAGACAGATGGAGAGACTACAAGTGCAAATTGTTCTTCTCACATTATTTTGGGTATGTGTGTGCATATGTGCTCTGCAGGAGCCATGACATCATTTCGCGATGAAGTATGAGTGATGACAGCATCCGGGACGAGGAGGAAAACCTTTCAACACATAACGGCATGTGATGGAATCCTTTTTCACAATGACAAAAAGAATGGGAATTTATCTTAAATGTGTATTTTACAAGTTTCTGTATTCCCATGGTCCATGTTAGTTTCCAATATAACACATTTGCAAAAAAAAAAAAATCATTTTTTTAATAATTTTTCTTCACATGTAAAATAAATTGTGGCATTTGTTCACATGTTTGTGAGACCACATGTACGTGTGAGCAAATTACTAGGAATGTAACACATGAAGAAGGGAATGTGTCTGACTGACAGGACATTTTCTCACTGACACTTTTGCATGCTTTGTAAATGAGTTGCAAATTTTCTTTTAAAAATCTTTTAATTTCCAGCATGTATTTGTAGGCTAGTCAGGCTAAACTATACTAAAAAAACTATACTAAAAAGCTAAAAAGCTTATGGCTGCAGCATCAAATTGTGTGTGTGTGTGTGTCTTGAAACTATTGAAAAAAATATGTATATTGTTATTACATGTTTTAATAGAAAATGAAGCCTCAATGCCTTTTTCTGATTTAATATTTCCTAACTTGAAATGTTTTTTTTTTATGTTACAGGGGCGTCAAACATACGGCCCGCGGGCCGGACACGGCCCGCCAGATGGTTCAATCAGGCCCAGTCATGAAGAGTAAAAATTATAAGAATGTTTTTAAAAAAAAGCACATTTCTAGTCCATTCTTGTGGCGAGTTATGATTTTTTGAAGAAATAACTGCGCCATTCCGCCCCTAGGGGGAGCAAAGGAAAAGCAAAACAGGAGAAACAGCATATCTCTGCACGTGCCAAATCGAAACCTAACAGCTCTGTGTCTGGGTTCGATGTAGTTTGGTTCCTTGTGAGCCTCACCACTGTTACATAGCTATAAGAATGATCAGTAGTGACGCTCTAATGACCAAGACGTTGTCAAAAAGTAAAAAAAGTTGAAGTGAAGTGCTGAGCTTCATAGTGCAAACATCCAAACCATTTTCGGATGGTGATCTATTGAAAAATGCTGAAGGCTGCAAAAGTGTTGTACCCCAAAAAGCAGTTGACCTTTGGCAACATGAGCCTGTCATGGATTACGATTACAGATACATCTCTAAATCAACATCCAGTCATTTATTGCATTTTCGGTTGCTGTTGATGAAAGCACCAACATCACATATATATATATACCTGTGCCTATTCATTAGAGGTGTTAAAGAGACCGTGAAAGTGGAGTTTCTTGAGTTGATGGACACAACAGCTGATGACATAGTCAGCTCTGTAGTTACTGTGCTGGACAATGTTGGAGTGAACTGGTCATGTGATGTCAGTCTGGTCACTGATGGCGCCCCATTAAAGGTCAAGAAGAAGGCAGGTGTTGCCAAAAATTCAGGTAGCAAACTAGGAAAAGATTCTTGGACATTTCTTTGTGTTTTGCACACTCGAGTGACAGTAAATGTGTTGCTGCCAAGGATTTGAATCTAGATATTGACGGCCAGGTGAAGTTTCAGGAGAGAAAGGGAGGTTAACTCCAAATTTTTATGTTCACAAATGTTTGCAAGAGTAATTTAGTTAAATTTTTCATGTGTCAGGCTTCACGGTGGTGCAGTGGTTAGGGCTCTTGCCTCACAGCAAGAAGGCCCCCGGTTCAAGAAAACATGAAAAACAACATCAATGGGGGACCTTTCTGTGTGGAGTTTGCATGTTCTCCCTGTGTACGCGTGGGTTCTCTCCAGGATCTCCGGCTTCCTCCCACCATCCAAAAACATGCTTCATAAGTTAATTGGCAACTCTAAAATGTCCATAGGTGTGAGTGTGAGAGTGAATGGGTGTGTGATTGTGGACATTCTGTTACCCTGTGACAGACTGGCGACCTGTCCAGGATGTCCCCTGACTTCGTCCACAAGTGGCTGGGATAGGCTCCGGCAGCCCCGTGACCCCGAAAGGGAAAACGAAATAGAAAATGAATGAATGTTTCATTGTTTACATTTTAGGCAGGTGTTTCATTTTTTTCCGTAGCCCCTCTTGAGTTTATTATTGGGATTGCTGCAGTGTCAGATGTAAAATTTTCAGTCTGTATAATGTTGAAAGTTCAAAGTGAAATGCATTTTATTTGTGATCCATTGGCCTTTGTGAATGAATGTGTAATAATAAGTGATTAGGCTACCCCAAAAAAAAAAAAAAACAAGCTGTCTTTTGCTTTTATGTTACTGGTCCGGCCCACTTGGGATCATAGGGGTTGGATGTGGCCCCCGAACCAAAATGAGTTTGACACCCCTGTTTTAGAACATCAAATCGTTGGCAGATAATTTGAAATGTGACTTTATTTGCTATCTTTTTTCATTTTTATAGGCATCATAAATTCACACATGTTGTAAAACAGAAAGAAAAATAGATGTTTTTAAATTAAGTGACTTCCCCTATGTCCAGCTTTCTGAGCACAAAGAGACCTCAGCTGCTCGGCAACGTCCAGGTCTCAGCTGCAGACTTACACAATGGGTGCCAGACACACGCATAAACAGACACCGGGGGTGTTTGAAAGAACACGTGTTGTGCAGCAAGCACACACACCGTCTGCCTTTGAAGAGAACTCACCTCAGCTACGCATCTTTTTTCCAGGTTATTAGATTCTAATATTTTAGGGGGTGCGCTGGCTGAATGTATAACCAATTTGTAACTTTAAGGCAGTTTGTCGCTCTAGACTTTAGACTTTCAATTTCACATCCGAATAATCTTTAGAGTTCATGATTTAGCTCTAAAATTAATGTATGAAGACAGAATTAACATAATTTTAATTATGAGTTTACAGCAGGGGATTGCAGTAGATATGGACTATGCCCACATTCTCTCCCTACTCCCTAACTCCTAAAAGACTATATAGTGTGGGGCCATCTATGGTACCTAAGATTTTAATGCAATTTGGACAGATGCTCACAACTTTTCTTTCTTTTTTTTTAATGGCAAATATGACACTGCCCTTTGGCTGAAGTAACACACCTTGAAGGTTTTACAACTTTTTATGAATCCACAGTGTTCTGATGATGAAAACTTGGTATAGATTGACTTAGATTTTATTTCAAAATGACAAATCGTTCAAGCGTGATGCATTGTGGTCTATATTCGTCAATCTAGTGAGCATCGATGCACTTTTTTCGCAGAACCTTCTGCGAAAAATGACAAAAACCCTAGCTCTTCTCGTTACAACAAAGGCACGGGTTCTGCACGTCATCACACTTCTTTTTGTGGGTTTACAATCAGTGCCTTGCCACTATTACGTCGTGAAAACTATCTTACAAAAATAGCACAAAATATTTGAGGAAACAAAAATTGGATAAAACAATGCACAGAAACACAAAAACAAAACATTACAAAGCACCTCATTTGTGGAAATGAGGTGTCTTTTCTTGAAGTGTCAAGAAAAGACTGTCTTCGAATCCAAGGTATTGCAGTTCAACTCTTTCTTCCAACTTGAAATCTAATTTGCTGCAAACCTTGTGAGCACGAGATGTGCTTACCTGCGGCCAATAGAAAAAGCGAACATTCCTGCAAGATTAATCCTATTTGGCCGAACATATTTCAACCAAATTTACAGAATGTTCCCTGGAAATACAAATAAATACATATATATATATGACAAAAACTATTGGTTTTCCCTATGATTCTACAAACTGGTCTTCCTTCCATCCGCATTTACTGCATATTCAAAACTGCCCTTTCCCTCTGACTTGTCAGAAACTATTAGGAAAATCAGGAGAAATTACAGAATTTTTATATTTGTATGAGTAGTGATGAGACTGACGTTCTCCCAGAATAAGCCCAGCAGCAGAGCAGCCCGCTGTAGCAGCTGCCAGCAACAGCTCTCACTCTGGTACAAATTGTTCTGTGGGGAAGGAGACACGCTGTGCCTTTGAAGAGTATTAAAAAAAAATAAAAAGAACAGATAACCCTAAACAAGAGAGGGGTCACACATCACTTATTCAGCTGCCGCATTTTGGTGAGCACTTACAAAATGAACAAACACAAACACTGTGTTCGGCAGCGCGAGCAGGAGACAAAAACATTTCAGGGAAGTGAAATGGCAGGACGGTGTGACTCAGGGTTGCAGCGGGGACTGAGCATCAGTCAGCTCCGCTCCCCCTTGTGCAGACCGTTTCACAGGAAGCCGCTGCCATATTTGGCTGTTACACAGGCTATTGTGTCTCTGGCTACATGCTCTTACCAACCGGTGTTTCCATGGAAACCAAGAGGAGTCAGTCTACCCTACACTTTGACTCTTGTTTCTCTGGCTCACACACACATAAACACTCCTTCATTTCCAGGCACAGCGTTTTCGGTAGGCTCAGATCCAGCATAACCTTTTCCCCAAAGCTTTGAAGCATCCAGAACCTTCTCGTCTCTCCTCAGCAGCATCTCATCTGAACTTCTCCTTACTTTGCCCTCCAGATCTTATCACTAAAAAGTTTTTTTGTTTCACTCTGCAGTTAAAAAAAAAACTGTAAGCGAGGATACTCATGTCCTCCAACAGAAAGTGCAAGTTATTCTTTCTAGTGGATGTCCTGTGTGTTGCATCAGAGATTGAATCATCCCTGACCCAGGAGCTTCCTGTACGGTCAAATAACTGAAGAACAAAGCAAATAAAAAAAAAAGTTGTTGCATAAGTGCTCTTTTGCATGCAGACACCCAATGAGGAAATGGATGTATTAAAAAGTGTGCAGCAAGTACACAGTGGCAATGGACCATTCTGAATGTTAAGCACACTTCACTGTTGGTACACTGGTAACACTTGCTTCTTGGAGTGAATACCTGTTTTGCGTAAGTGTTTGTGGTGTGCTATCAAACCCAGAATGCCTCCTCTTGTGATTTTTCATGGCACACCAGGTGATGAGCTGCAAGACTGAGCCACCATCTCTTTTTCTTAACCTCTCCCTCTTTTATCACAACTCTCCTCCCCTGTTTCCCTTCCGTCCTTCTCATTTGAATTCCTGCTCTGCATGCAAGACGACTCACATTTGCACAAATTTGCGCTGCCAGACACTCGGCAGGAGTCGGGTCTCATTGTAGCGTTTATTTGCCCTTTACAGCAAAAGTTGATGGAAATAATGAGGCCAAAAATCCTAAACGATCACACAGAGGAGCGTTAGTGCTCACTTTAACAAGCACATTTTTTATGCAAAAGAACAAACATGAAAGGAAACACACTCATTTTGAATTGGATACAAAAATAAAACAGAAAAAGGAGGACAAGAAGAAAAGCTTGTCAACTTCCTTACCTGCTGCTGGGGACTTGCTGCGACGTGATTGGATGCTGGTCCTCGGGGAGAAGCGGTTCAGAGAGCCCGACATCTTCCCGCAGGTACCTGACTTCATCATACGGCACTCTGCGAGCAGACAAATGCAGCTTTTCACAGACGGTTTGGATGGAATCATATAAACTTTCTAAATTCCCTTTTATTCTTCCAATAACTTCCAATTTTCTTTTAAGTCGTTAACTTAACCTCCCAGCTGGCTTAAATAGTTCATTACAGGAATGTAAAGTAGCTCAATGCAAATGAAAGTAACACTGTTGCCAAAATGCTCAACAAAGGGCAGTTAAGTTATTAAATTAGATAAATTAATTTAATTACTCATTCAATTTGTCACCTATTAGTCCATTTCGTTGTTAAAAAAATGTGTTTAGGTTTAAGGTAAGTTATGCAGAAAACATGAAGCCCCACAATGCACTGAGCTCGCTTTCTAAAAGTTATTTTGGTAATTCAAGACTGACAGCTATGACTCATGAAGGTCTGAGGCAGAGACACAATCCAGATAAATGAGCCATAAAATAGTATGCGTGCACCCCACCCCTGTGGTCTCCATTCCCCCAAACTTTCCTCTTCTCTTTGTAATTAACTCAGGCCCATTAGAACTCATTAAATGTTGAGGCCTGTGGGACTGGGAGAAGGCACCGGCTCTTGAGCCCAGTGATTACTGTAAAATGCAGAGTGGTAACATGATGGCAGTCTGCCAAGGATTAGAAGAAAGCCCCCGTCAAGCCACACAACATTATTGGCTTCATCAATCATCCTAATGTGATGGTAATCAGTCATTTTTCTGATGCTATTTTGACATGAAATCAAGAAGAGAGAGTAAGCCAAGAGTTGCTTATAAAAAATATTAATATCTATTTGAAATAAAGAACAAAAAATAATAAAGAGTATGGAATAGCTTTTAAACTAAATAAATTACTCTTAAAAAACAACAAGAAATGTGAAAAAAAATTCAGATATGTGATGGATTTAGACACATATTCAATGACAGTGGGTTAAATCTACTGTTTAAAAGCTTTTATATATTTAAATGTACATTTTCAATATATTATAAAGAAATAATGTTATTTTATTTCTCTTAATAAGATCTGTATTGCAGCAAAATCAAACATTCATTATGTTTTTTATTTTAAAATATTCTTTTTTTAAAAAGGTATTCATAAAAAAATATATAACAGATATTTTTCTGCGTTTTGTAAAAATAGTTACATCCTGCTGTCAAAAGTACAATAAAATTAAGAAGATAAAATTGAAAAGCAAGTAGATTGATTATCAAGGCTTTCCATATAGTTAAAAATGTGCTTGTTTCACTTTATTTTTACTCAAATTAGATCCCAAATTAAACCTAAATGTGATGATTGGGTCAGGTATTAAGAACCTATATATTCTTGCAAAAACATCTGTTTTATCTTTTGAATAAGAATTATGGGTAAGAAACGTCCTCTTACCACAATAAAAGACTTTCTAGTCTCTACAATGATGCTGTTTTGTGTATTTTAGGAATATTAAAATTTTTTTAATTGCACCATTTTTGCACTTGAAGAATGGGTTTCTGCTACAGCAAAGATGGTATTAAAAGACTCAAACATTTTTCACAGAACACAAAACATGCGTCATTGCTGCTTCTCCATTTAAACTGCTGAAAGTTTAGGGTCTGAATAGATGAATGTAACTGCTTTAACGGGCTAATGAGGCTGTAAATATGTCTGAAGAAGACCTTATGGTAGCGGGGTGAGGGGGTGTCACAAGTTTTGAGTCAGACGATGTCTCTGCTTCATTTGTTACTCATGTGTCCCCATCTGTCTGTTCCTCCAGTTTACTGTCCTTGCCACCATGAGACGTTGAATCATATTCTCCCCCTCAACATAGAGAAGATATTTGAGTATTTAAAATCCATAAAACATAGATTAACATTAAAAAGAAATGTGCTTTTTTATGTATGTTTTTTTGGCTGGTGACCGTCTGAAATGCAAAGGAAACTAAGACACATTTAATAGATTGCTGCAATGACTCCTACAAAATAAATCACCTACAATATTCCAGAAGTAAACTTTAATAATTTTATTTTGGGAAAATTTGAGGTATGAAAAATGGTGGGGGCAGAGATCACAGCATAAGACCCCTCTGAGCAACCGACTGAATCACTCAACACTCCCACAACAGGACTGAATTTGAAAGTAGCTAAAAATGGAAAAGCATTTTAAAAATCCGCCTGTGGAGAGAAGCTGTAAAATCATATATGTATTTTTAGTAAAGTATTTTGGTATAATAAAACTGAGCTTTTACAGCAACTTAAATTTGCACAATACTTAACATAAGGCTTACATTAACAGGGAAAGTATTTATCCAGAGGTATATCTTTAATCTAACTGCTCAATTTTTCTAATCAATGCAATTGTTGATTTGACTTTTCTTCTATGAAAAGGGTCATTTTTAGTTCTTAGCTTAGGTTTTTAACTTGTTATAATAGGGGTTTTTCCTTGTCTTTCCTTTTTCTTCAGTAATAATACAAAAAATGTCATTGCTGAACATTTGTAACAGAGTTTTTAATTGAGAAAATAAAGGATACCAACTATCTTATAATATTTAACCCCTTTGATGCCTGAGTTTATTTCCAGCCATGAAAAAAAATCACTTATGTTTTTGCTTTGAAGTAGCTGCTAAACTAACTTGGAGCCGAAGTGGTTTTACTTATATAGGCATCAAGGGGTAAATAGTTTAGCTCTTTGGAAAGCAGAGAATTATTTAAGAATGACCCTAAAATCAGATTTCATAAGAAACATTGAATATTACTGACATGTTAGTGTGTTCAAATTAGGTGTAAGAGGTGCAAAAACTATAGAAAACACTTTTCAGGCATGCATGGGTTGTGCCACATTTGTTGCTAGGTCCTAGGCTCACTAAAAACAGAATAAATACCAGAAATAAATCCCATTGCATTAAAGGCACAACATTTATTCAAAACCTGAGTCTCTGAGAGACAATTTGACCATAAAAGTACAAAGTTATTTACATCTCAAACAGATAACTGTCCTATCAAAATAAATGCCACAATAAAATACATTAAACCCTTCTGACTTTAAATATAACAAATAAAAAAACTGACTCATCCCCCGCAATTGCAGTATTGGCTCTCTTCCCTTGGGGGTTTTACAGCCATTAACACCTGGAATTATGTAACCAAAACAACTCACACATTGGCCACAGCGGACATTGGCTAATGGCATGCTGCACAAATGAATGGATGGGGTAGAGCCACGTTTTTCATAGCTCACACATAAAGAAGTCTCTGAACAACATCCAAAATGTTTTTAACAAGTTATATCTAGTAGGAAAAAGTCTACCGTCTTCTTAGTCTATAAAATGAACAACTTCACCTAATCCCACTTTGGAATTAAAATACATTTTTACAGAACTACATGCTTTTGTCCCTTTAGAAACTTTTAGCTAAATCAATTAGGATGTTTAAGAAAATGTTATGCAAAACAATTTGCAAATACATTTTTTTAATTAATTGCCAAACTGGAAATTGTAGTCAGTAATATCTATAATACCCTGCGACAGACTGGCGACCTGTCCAGGATGCCCCCTGCTCTCGCCCACAAGTGGCCGGGATAGGCTCCAGCAGCCCCGTGACCCCGAAAGGGAATAAACAGAAGAAAATGAATGAATAATATCTATAGTATTTTTTGCAATTTATATCCTCATAGATCTTCATCCAGGAGGTGAAATAAGGTGAGAGATGAGGAATAAAAAGCACATAGTCCACATTCTGCATTAGGAGTTACTTTTGTCCGTGGGGAAATGCTGTCTTCTAACCACAAACATGTCATTTCAGTCTGCCCCTCGTGCATTTGGTAGTCTAACACCCTGAGGGTGACTATTGCTGTTTTCCCATATGTGGGAGGCTCTGTGGCTTTAGGGCTGTGTTGGTTGTGGCATACGGGAGACGTGGAAGTGTCAGTCTACAAAACCTGACTGACATCATTTCAAAAAGCTCTAAATAAAACATTGTTATATAACCTTGTTTTCCCACATTCCAATTAGTGCAGTTTTAGACACAGTTAGGAGTCTGTTGATGCTCGTGTTTGTTCATGTCAGATATAAAATAATGATGTTGCGAAAGGAAAAAAAAAATAAAATAATGACAAATATGAGGCCATAAAGTTAAATGTTTCCTAATTCCTACACTGAAGCGAAAACAATTCAAAGCTTGTGGCACTAAAGACCTTTAAGGAGCTCTGTAATCTCTATAGTTACATCTTTTTTTTCCCACTTATTTTGTAAAACTGATTTATCTAGAGAAGACATGTAAACTTTGTTAAGATTCTCTAATAACCTTTCTACATTCAGCCCTAAACCTTTAAAGTGTAAAGAAATTACTTTTCAAAGTATGTTTAAGCTACTTTTTTGATGAGAAGTTGCTTCAAATTCTTGACTTCCGCTACTTTGACAAGAATCTTTATCAGGACACAACCATTTGGCTTCCAGGTTGAAGCTCATTTAAAAATGAAAGGTGAAAAATGGTGCAGTTCATAAAAGTCACCAAGAGGTGTGTTTTTTTTTTTTTTACACAAGTGAGTCCAAAGGGCCACAATTTAAAACAAAAACAAAAATATTTACATTTCAGATGACATCTAAACCTTAATAGTTCAATTTAAACTCATATTTTATCGGTGTTCACTTTTATTAGCAACTCAATTTTAATTTACATTTAACCTCAGATTTGTGCAAAAATAGGAGATGGACACCTAAAGCCTCTGTCTGCTCTGCCTTGTGTCATGTCCATGATCACAAAGGCCACTACGCAGGCTTTCATCCGTTACCAGCTTGTCCAACAAGCTGAAGAGGACCCCTCCCCACGTGAATACTCCTACTCCAGAGGCATCGTATGAATCTTTCACTGAAAGTGCCAAAAGCAATTATGATTTTTTTTAAACCTTGTTCTTATGATCGAATAACCATGTTTCACATCTGTACCTTCCATTTATCTGTGTTTACTTATGATGTGTGATCTTTCAGTAAGAAAACAATGACCTGAAAAGTTCTGATTATACAAGAATATGATTTCCTGTAATGGCTGATTGAATGACCTACTTTTATGCTATCAACCCCAAGTATACGCCATTTACCCCGATCACCAATAAAACCAGACTGGATACACTGGGAAGGCAGAACTCCTCTGTGACAGCTTTGCGCTGTCACAGACTGATTCTCCTTCTGCAGAAGTCTAGCAAAAGTTCTCATCTCCTGTGTGGTTCTTCTCTTTATTAAGAAAAAAGTCAGAACCCTGACAGAACCTTACTTAGAATCACCCATAGGTCATAGTTACTTCCATTATCCTTACAAGTACAATTACCACACGCACAACAAGGGAGCGTAATACGTAATACAAGAACAGCCATAAAAGCTGAATTTTGATTTTTGCCGGTGGACTGCATCCAGGTGTGAAAGAAATACCCCAAAAATGGTCAGGTTTGCATCCAAGTGTTAAAAACAGACTGAAGACAAGTCATTTAATTTGTGTTTCCCTGTTTTAGAAAGTGAAAAAGCTGGCTAAAATAAAGAATTCTCAGTATTACTTTAGAAAATCATGTCATTTGTTTCAACATGAACCTTAACAAATTATGGAAGATGGGAAAACAGTTCATGAATCCTGAAAGTTTTT
The DNA here is from genome assembly GCA_023969325.1 of Oryzias curvinotus. NCBI lineage: Eukaryota > Metazoa > Chordata > Actinopteri > Beloniformes > Adrianichthyidae > Oryzias > Oryzias curvinotus. The sequence continues at coordinate 20,682,335 of CM043719.1, forward strand.
TAGGACTCTAAACATTACAGTTTTAAGGACATGTGCTTGGAAAAACGTAAAGTACAGACTCTTGTTCTGGCAGCATAAAACCAATCTGTTATTCCAAATGTCAAAGACAAGATATGCTTTTTGTTACTAAGTAGTACATTGATTACAGAGATAATTATCAAGAATAACAATGCAGTTGCAATATGCTCCATCGAGTCTAGTTGCGTGTAGGAGGTGGTTTTGTGATTTTTCTCATGAGAGAAAAGGTTAAGAAATCTTGGCTAATGGACACAGCCTAATATCATGTCTTACAAATGAAAGGGAGCGAGGGGGGTAGAAGAACAGAGACGAAAGGCTGAAAGAGACGGAGGTTAGTTGCTGAGGTGGGATGGGTATTATTTACTGGACGAGGAGACATTGAGGGAGCAAATGAACTGAATAAACCTTTTAACAAAAGCCAGAGATGATTTCATGGAGGAGACACTGGGAAGGATGAGGCAAAGAGAGAAAAACACTGAAGCTTGGACAGAGGGGTGCAGAGGGAAGATGGTAGAAGAAGGGCAGTGATGAAAAATGGGAACAATAGTACAATATGTGAGATGATGTACCAGTGGGCAGCGTTTGTGATGCATTACAAAGTAACAAATTACTGTAATTTAATTACATTTGTCAGTAACGAAGAAACCTAACAAATTACAGTTCAAATTTCAGTAATTAAATGACAAATAGTGGACAGAAACCCTGCATTTCTTACCTTTACTAGGCTCTGATATTTTCTCTTGGTTGAATGAATCAAAACAAAGTTTAACTTAAAAAAGAAACAAAGGTACTAGCGCATACGCATGGTAATGCAGAGTTGAAGAGTTGTCAAAGTACAGTCATGCCCTCAAAATCTAAGCAAAATAGGATTAAAGAGTAACCATTGATATATTAAAGACAGGTGAGCAATAAGGGAAAAAAAGTGTAACAAAGTTTGACAATAGAATATTTCTTGCTAATAAATGAGGAAAATACAAATGAAGACGCACAGAAAAAACACATTTCAACAAAATGAAAGGGTATTGGCTCTACGCAAGCTAGATTTTGGAGAATTTTTACAACCACAAACTTTAAAAGAGGAAACACACATTGATGGTAGATGCCTACAATAGTTGACTCTCCAGAGAACTGATGGAAAGGTGTTCACTTAGACCTCTGATCCCAGGAAAATCTATATGATAGCAGTCATCTGGTAGAAGTGATCAAAAGTAGCCTTTATAATTTTCCTTTTCTGTTTCAGATTGATCAGAAGAAACGTGGAGTGTTGTCTCACCACTTTCATCCAGCATCAAGTCATCTTGGTAGCGGAACTTCTCGGGTCCACAAGCCACAAAAATGTCCTCATCTCCGAAAAAGTCCTGCAGGCATGACACCTGGAAAAGACATGCATACACAATACAGTAAAGTCAATTCATTTGAATCACATTTGAACATATATAGAATTTTTTTTCAATCTTTCTTAAACAGACATACATATTAGACTGATGAAAAAAAACATTTAAATGTTAAAATAAAAGTGGAAATCATTGGTATGTATTAAGTATTAAAGAAAGATTAACAACAGTAGTTTCATGAGTGAAATTCCTCTCTTGTTGTATTACTTTATTTCTTTAATTTTGTTCAGAATCTTGTGCAGATATATCAAACGTTCTGCATCCCAGTCTGCATTGCACTTCTACAGATTTTTCCCATACTAAAAGTTATTCACGCAAAAAAGAACACAGCAAAATAAAACAAAACATTCAAGAAAAATTTCAAGTGGAAATTATAAAAAAGTCCTATGTTTGCCCAAATAGAGAAAATAGAAAAAAAAGGGTCAATAAGTTTGATTATTTATTAGTTTATTTATTATTATTATATTTATTATTCTTCACCCTATTTGAAACCTGTCTTTTGACTGATCCTTTGCTCTGAAACATGTCTCTAATTCCTGTTATTTCCATGCATGAGCTTTATACAGATGAGATTCCAGATCTGAAGTCACCAACCAGAAAAACACACAAACCGCTATCTCAAATTTGCATCAAGTTGAACGTAGGTTCATCTCAGGGGGTGTCTGTTTGCGAGTGCTTGTCATCTGTGAACACCTTACGAGTCCCTCAGCTGTTTATCAGCCTATCACAGACTCTAATGAGACATTGCTGACCTGCTAATTTGCTGATGTACAGCAGCATTTGAAAGTAGCAAGCGGGGCTTCTCTGCCCCCAAGACATTCCTTTAAGAAAGGGTTATGAATGACAAGTAGGAGAGCCGGGGATGAGGATGTGGCTGGGACTGACAATGAAACCACAGAAAAGTGTGTGAAGAATTGAATGAAGGAGCTAATTGTTGAATAAGGGAATAACTGACTAAATATTAATGCGATGCACAAGGTTTTTGGGGGGAAATACAGTCTAAAATGCTCCAAACTCTTAAAATTTTACTAAATAAACTTATCTTACACAGGCAGATATGGCTTTTCATCCTCATCAAAAGCCCCACTTTAATCATTTTTTTATCTATTTTGAAAGCGTTCCCAGTCATCTTTTGATTATGATTATGCTGTTTTTCCTCCAAAGCAAAAACCAATGTCATTTTCTAGAACATAGTTTCTGCAGAGCGGCAGGAGTTCAGGAGTGCAGGGGCTAAACCTACGCTCATTTCCCATGATCCCTTTGTTTACACTTGCCTGTTAGCGTACAAGTCCTCACAACTTCCAAGGTCAAAAAACTCTAAAAAAAAAACAGGCAATATCGGCACTATCTAGCACTCAAGTTTGAGACAGGTGCCAGCTCAGACGTATAAAATGAAGAAGTACATGGATCTATCAACAGCATGTTTTTGTCTGCTCCAGATTCACACCAATTTTAATAAATAAAATACTCAGAAAAGCATATTTAAACTAACTTTTTTTTTACACATGTCCTCCATCATGAGAAAAATCCTACAGGAACATGTTAAAAACACCAAAAACACAATTTTCATTGGGGTGGATCTTACAATTCGTCCCACCTGGAAGCCAAGTGGATCTCAATTCAAAACAAAACAATGGTTATTGCATTTTTATTGCAATTAACCTGCAAGAATCAATTTAGATTCTCATTAACCACTGATCAACATTCCAAAAAACCGTTCCAGTTGATGTCACAGCATTAGCAAGACGTTCATATGGAATTTCCATTCACTGAGTGTGAGTAACCAACATCCACAGAGACCAAGTTCATCTCAAACACAAATCTCTCAGTTTGATTCATTCCTGTAGAACTTTTCAAATAAGAAACAACAGAATCTCTGTGTTGTGAGTCTGGGCTTACATGGAAGGAAGTTATATTCTAGTTTCATAACAGAGTGCATATTGCTTTGTTCCCCCCTGACAGCGATGTGATTAATTCAGGGGCTGGTGCCTCTGCTTCCTAACAACATGACTGTCATGCAGATGATTGCTGTGTTTCACTGGTTTGTTGAGCCTGATGGGCAACTTTCCCCATTTAGAGGCTTCATTTCCTGTTTATTATTACTCCTTTTCACATTATTTTCCTGGTTTTTGAATTCATTTCTCTTTTGTGTTGCATAACAGCAGCATGTGCAAACCAATGCTAATTAAGCATGTCTGTAGTCACATGTCTCGGTCATGCTGGCTTGTTTGCAGCACTCCACCCCCAGTAAAGAGTTTTTGCTGCTTTAGAGATTGTATGCATATTTGAAAGTATTTTAAATCATTTTATTAACACTAACGCAACCAAATGTACAACAAATTATTTGATTTATTTATTTATACATGGAATAGTTGATTAACTGGAAAATAAGGCCGTAAATATTTTAAATAATTGTTGATAAAATGTTTACCCCAATGCAAAATCTAAAAGTAAAAAGATCCTTATTACATAAACAAATTCCTAATTTTCTGTCTTTCAAGAAAAAATTCTTGTCAAAAAAGCTTTTCAATAGGAAAACAATTTTACTTAAATAAAACATATCTTACTGACACATCTTTTTCTTTAAATTGTTGGTAAGATCATTTTTTTACCCCATTGGTTGATTTTTTTTTTTTTTTTTTTTTTTTTGCTTATTTAAAAAAAATCGAATTTTTGTCTGTTTTGGACAAGTCATTATATAAACTGTTTTTTCAGAATAATTGTAAAAAAAAATATTACATCTAATGGTCAATGAAAATGGCTTTTTTGTTCAATTTGTATATAAAAAAGAGGGAATAACCAATGGTTTTCTCCATTTAGAATTAAAATAATTTCAGAAAAGATTTTAAAACATAAAATGTAAACATTTTGTCTTCTAAAAACCTTATCCCAACCATGCTTTTAAAAGTAGGCTTAAACAATTCCCTGATAACTGATAAAATATTATTTTGTTTTTGCTGATATGGCTTCTAAAGTCTTTTGCTCCCAAAACAAGATGAGAAAAGTCAAGTTTGAAAGAAGTGGAAAGGTTATTAAGGACAAGAGACGGGTGATAGTGCTTTTAGGCAGATGGCCAATAATGCTAAAGTGTGGGTGCAACAGGATTTATTGTATTGATCCATGTCTGGTTCATTAAGCAGCATGATGTGCAAAAATGAGGTAAAATAACTTTATTATTTCATTTTTATCTATCTGGGAGACAAAAATCATGTGTGCAGACAGGTATGGTAAAAAATAATAATAATAATAATAAAATATTCAGTTTTTTGTTGTTGTCCAGAGAAAACAAAACTTTAAGGACACTTAAAATAACAGAATAACCCATGAAGAAATGATGAGCTGTCAGAGGTGAATAGAACATCAAACACAGAAACAGAAAAGACTGAGATCAAATCCAATTGTACACCTCTCTGAGTTATAGGAAGACAACAAACAAACAAAGAAAAAAGCAGCAGAAATGTATTCTTGACTTTTGCTTTGAGCTGAGTGACAAAACAAGCTGCTTTGATGTCTCTGGTGCCCTATTCCCCAGAGAGCCACCGCAGTTACACAACACCAGCAGGAACAAAGGTACGGCTAAACAACCTGAAACTGGAAGAAGATCAACTCGTACAAGATAATGAGGAAAGAATAGAGGTGTGTAGGATGAATCATTTTTCATTTAAGACAAAGAAACAGTAATGGCATAAAAGAAGGTCAAGAGCTTTGACTCTTGTTCTCAACCACATTACAGTTTATCTATGAAGACAACATTAAATAACTGTGGTCCCATCCATTCCATTTTGGATTCACAGGGTTGTTTGAGCCTGTCCAGCTATGGTTGGGTACACCCTGGACAGATTGCTAGTCTGTTGTAGGGCCACAATCACACCCATATCTAGGCACACTTTAGAGTAACCAATTCATCTGTTGAGCATGTTTTTGTGGGAAAAAGCCAGAGTGCCTGAAGAAAACCCACACAGGCACAGGGAGAACACGCAAACTCTGCACAGAAAGGTCCCAGCTAGGATTCAAACCTGGGCTTTTGTCTTTGCCTTTGATTGTGGCTCATATTAAACTATGACCAAAACAATAAAAGACGAACTTGATAAACATGCTTTTACCCAAATTTTAAAATTGGATAAAATGATGCTAATGACCCTAATTTAATTGAGAAAGCTTTATGCCACGGTCCCATCTCGCCCTCTAGTGGACAAACTTGTCATCTGCTCTTTCAGTTTCACAAATATTAACTAGTAGTTTTTTCATTATTTCATAGTGACTTTGATTTGATATCACATCAGAGGCATCTGCAGGTTCTGCAAAGAAGTAATGTTTCAAACTGTGTCACACGCAGAACATTAACAGTAGAGATAAATTGCAGGACAAACTTGTACTATTCCACAAGATGGCGATGTTTCATAAAAATATGGGGGAAAAAATCATTTATCAGTAAAAATAGAAACGAGTTTTTTTTTAATGTTATATTTATTTTTGACTGAGCTACTTAAATGTCATTGAATTTATAGTTAATCCATAATTAGGAACTTTACATGAGGCCCAGATCTGACCATAAACAAGGTAGAACAGCTTTCAATTTATTTGTTTTAATATTATCTAGGAAAAATATGTGGACTAAAAAGAATAAATAAATAAAAACTTCAGTTTATAGCTGTAAAAAAATGCAAAAACAAAGTAGTTAACTGACTAAGATGATCAGTGACAGCTCGTCTCACTGGATCCTTTTATATCAGCTATTTCTGTCACTCCTGTCATATGTCAGGCCTGCTTAAGGCTTCATTTGCCAGCTCCTCAGTTTTTAGTCACAGTTTTTGACAGGAACTCCCTAAAAGCTGTCATGTCACTGTGTAACCATCTGTTCATATTCAGATAAGAAACTTAGAGTGGGGTAAAACAGGCAGCTACAATGACAGCAAGTTAAAAAGAAAAGGAGGGAAATGTTACTGCTAATCTGCTGTACAATAGACTTAAGTGGGGTTAGACAGAGGACATTCTGAGGGGAGCCTAATCCAGGCCGCAGAAATACCACAATTTGGATGGATGAGCTCTTCGACTTCTGCCAGAAGAGCTCAGATCAGGGGATCTGTCCGTGGTCCTGAAACCGCAGACGCTAGCAAATAGGACATGGAAAGTGTAGTGAAACAGAAACCTCTGAGACAGACGGAAGAGGAAACCAGAGAAGCATGGGAGGACAGATCCGGACCAGCAGACTCACAAAATTATTACCTGATATTCTCTTTAGAAAGCTGAACTTAACTAATAATGATCGAAACAATTAAAAAAGAAGAACAGATCTGTCATAGGCAAAAGATAGTTTAAACCTGTTTGCTCCATGAAAAAAAAAACAACAACTGGGAAATGAGAAAAATCAAAGACCAAAAAAAAAAAAAAACAGCAAGGGAGGAATATTGACATCAGGCTTATTAGACATGCTGTAACGGCATTCACCTCAAACCAGCATGGAGCAGCCTGCAAGGCTTCCTGGCTGCTCTGTTGCATAACGGCTTATGTAACAGCCCTTGCTCTAAATACAGAGATAGCAAAGTTTCTTATGAAGCTTTGAAGCTTTCTTCTTTAATCCTGACAGCATTTGTTATAGACTAAAGCTGAAGTTTGTTGTCTGAACACGCATACACACACAAAACAAGATCTGGTTGAAACACAGCAGGGATTTTTCTCGCATTTCTCTTCCACTAGTTAACCCCACTTCAAACTTTTTAATATCATACTGACTCATTTCGCTATTTAACTGTCCCTGTAAATATATGTTTAGAAGGTAAATTTGCATTTGAAAAAAAAAGAGATGTTTGTGGCACCTTAGTTTTTTTTAAGCAGCTCAGACTGTCACATTTTAAATAAATTCAGTTTAACCTCATGAGTGATTTAAAAATGCACGAGTACTTTTTTTACAGTCATTTTAATTGGAGCTGTATGTATATATATAAATATTGCTTCAGAAACAGTTTGCCTCAAATATGTTGATAATGCTAACTGTTTTGTGTCAAATCAAAGGGTGAACACAAATGTGCTGTCTCAGAAAATGATGTACATGTATGCATCAGAAAAACTCTGTTATGAATCTATTTTATGGCCATTATAAAGAGTGATTTTTCCTTTAATCTGCATAAAATGTTTCTATAAATTGATATTACAAAATCATAAGATAAACAGGATGGACATGTTTTCTTTTTATTAAAGGCTGAATGGGGATGTAGGCATACATAGTTAGTAAATGGCTGCAAAAACCTAATTAAAAAACATCATATTTTTATTCATTTTATCAACACAATAGTAGTTAAGCACTTTTTGCATATTTAAGATCACACTAGTTAAACTCTTGATGTTCTTACTCTATCATAAATAAGTTAATTTGTCAGTAATTACAGTGTCCTGTTTACAAACAAGTAAACAACGTAAACAATATTTTTTCTGTAAAAGGTCAAAAAATAAGAGTGTGCCTTTAGCTTTTATAATAAAATATTAATATAAATAAAAAAATTTAAAAAAAGCTGTTTGTTTTTAATAGACTGATGGGATATTTTTCCTATTTTTAAAATAAATATGATAATAGTTTTAAAAAAGTTTTGCGAGCTTCCATCCAGTAAAAAGAAACTGCAGTGACACTGAAAAGTGGTGCATAATGATGCATTTTTAATTTTGGAAATGATTCCAAGAGAAGTCTTTGCTCAGCATAACATTTTGACCTGTCAGCATTTTTTTTTCTGTCGGCATGACAGCTGACAAATGTCACCAATGCATCAGTCAGGGGCCAAAAGGTCTCATTTTAAAACATTTGTTGCAGACAGATATGACAGAATGAGTCAGGAAGTGAGTCAGACAGTGTGCTATAGCTGTGTTCTGAACAGTCTGCCAATGCTGTGAACGTCTGCCATCGATCCTAATTTGGCAGCAGATCCTATGAGCAGAACCAGCCTTCCAAAGCCACAGTCTGTCCTCGCTGCGAGTCAGACACGCTCACTAGATGCCTTTTCGACTCAGTAAAAACAAGGGAATGACTAAAGACAAATCTGGAAAGAAAACTTGCTCTAAACAACCTATCTCTTAAAATCCAAGAATATAAATTTAATGTTCTGTTGTGCAATTGACAAACCAATCTTTAACAGTGTCATTCGGGTGCTGAATACACAAACTGTATACAATCCCCAAACACATACTCCTATACACTTCCAGTAGCTGTGACTCAGCAAATCAGCAGGACCAGATACCCCCCCCTCTCTCCCAAACACACCATTCAGCACAGAACATAATGTGAAATAAGCATACTAAACATGTAAAGATCAGATGAATACATTTAAATGTGACTTATTAACCCAAAGACTTCATAAAAGATTCATTTTTTTAAAATGTGCTTCTCAGATGCATCTCCTCTGCAGTGTCTGCAGAATTAGAGGCAGACCAAAGATGGAAGAAGCCAGACGAGGGAAAGTGAGACACAAACTAAGAAAGCCAGAAAAAAAACAAAAAAAATAAGTGTGAAAGTGCAGAACAGGCATGATGAATAGCGAGGATGAAGGAAAGGATAAGACTTAAAGCAAGGACAGACGTTGCAGCTCTTGGCTTCGGGGCAGCATGAGTGTGCTAATTAAACGAAGGCTAAACAGCCGTAAAAGTACAATCAAAAAAAAAAAAAAAAGGAGTTAGAGGAAGATGAGGGTCAGAAGAGAAATATGGATGGTTAGTAAAGATGGTTAGAGTGACACAAAGCCTCATATGTGGAGAGAAACTAAAAAAGATGCATAAGAACAAGGATAGGAGGGAATATCTTGCAAAGAAGAGCAAGGAGCCAACATTGCAGTCAGGAAAGTGAGAGCTGCACTGCAGGTTGTGAACAAGTGGCTGTTCGTCACTACTCTTCCACATATCAGCTCTTCATGTCATGAGCTGAAGACATTGCACAAGCTTGTAGGTGCCAATGGCATCATGACTAATGAAAGTAAATGTGCTGTTTGTCAAAAATGCTCTCTTAATTTATAAGTTAAAAATGTAATGCATGTTTTATCTAAAACTCTATTAGATGAAAAACTATGATTGACATGAGCTTGTCTGCCCTTTATATATGAGAATTTAAATATGGCTCAATAAAATTTTCCACATAAAGAAAAGTACATATGTATCATATTTTGGAAGTTATTTAAATTTAAGCCCTGACAAGATCACAATAAACTGAAATAATCCGCATAGGTTATTTAAAATGTACATTTGGAAAATTTGGTACATTTAACAGCATTGGAGGATTGCGAGAATTGCTCCCTTCTGAAACCAGCCTCCAGTGGTCTTTGGAGGAACTGCAACATTAATTTGTGTCAAAATCCGAAGTTTGATCTGACATTGTTCCACCCACCTCAGCAAAGTGCCAGAATTGGCCAATTGGGTGGATAAAAATAAAGATAGAACTTTAGTGAAAGCAAACAAATAAACAAATAAATAAAATACACCTCAAATATTGCTGAAACCTAGGGCTGCACGATATGAGGAAAACTTGCGATATGCTATATTAGAGATTCATATTGAGATAACGATATAATTTGTGGTATATAAACAAATAGCAAAATAACCAAAAACATCATTCCGATTTCATTGAAACCGTTAAAAATTATACTCCAAATGATCCTCGTCCACATAAGTGACAAACATCTAACACAATAGGCCTCCATCCAATTGGTCAAATGCATAATTTATTTGATTTGTTAAATGCTTTAAGCTGCCATAAGATTGTTTTAACATATTTAAGGTTTACCATTTATTGCGATTTTCACCGTCTTTTGCGATATGCATATTGCAGAGTTTGATATTGCGATAACGATACATTTGCAGTATATTGTGCAGGCCTACTGAAACCTAAGCTCTAACAAAGACAAAACAACTAATTTAAAAAATAGTTTAATTTCAAATAAAAAACAGATACTCTCGTAAAATATATCTTGATTAAAACCTTATCATCATGCAAAAAAAAAACAAAAAAACATTTGTTTTTAATTCACAAAGGCGGCATGACAGAACTAATCAGAAATTCTAAAAGCTTCTTCTATATTCATCATTCATCCGTTGACATTAAAACCCTCCCTGTCTGTTTCTGCATGTTAGAATCTGCATACAGTGAAAACCTAGCGATGCATGAACACAAATCTAGATTACTGGTGGGGAATCTCACTTTCTGTGTGCATGGACCTTGCACGATTCCAGACCAGCAGCTAGGGTTTGACATGGTCTTCTGTGTGTGTAAACAGAGCTTAGATGTATTAATAGGCCAGCTCCCTCGGCGCTCTAAGCCACTTATGGATCGTCTAGCTTCTTGATCAGTCCTGCGATGCCATTGTGTGACATCACAGTGGGTGAACCAGTTCACAGCAGCTTACAATTATCTTGTGGACTGCTGAGATGAACAGAGAAATGTGAGGAAAGCAGGAGGGGGGATCGAAAGACAATCGGCCCACTTATGTGAGTGAAACTGGATCCTGTCTTCCTCACTCTGGTTCTCATGTTACAGGCAGGATTGGGTAATGAGAGTGCATCTATGGGAAAGTAGAGCATTAAATAATTACAGAAACTCCCAACGTCTTATGTCATCTCAATTTATGGTTTGGACAAAAAAAGGGAAAAGCATTTAAAATTAAATCCCTGGAAAAACTGAATTTTATGAGGTAGATGAGTATAGTTTAATGTACAGGTTTTGCACTACATGAAAAATGTCATTGCTTCAGAAGAAAAACACATAGTAAGGAGGTAAAAATGATCAAATGTAAAGGTTTTCAGTAAACATATAACTGCAGCAGCGGATTTGTCTGATTTGAACTTTTTAAAACTTAAAAAAAAGAGAAATAAATAGATACATTTAGACCCACCACCTGTTTCTGGCCTGATTAAGGCAAGAGGGATGAGAGAGTTAATGAAAAAAAAAGAAAAAGAAGCCCATTTTCTTTTTTAGCCATGCTGGGACTTAGTGATCCTGACAGCAGGGCCTAGAAACCCATTTCTTCAAAAGGTTCAGTGACTGACGGGGATCAGCTGACTCACACACACACACACAAACACAAGTGTGTGAGCAAACATGCACACAGCAGTACACATAAAGACTCCTGCACCTTACTTAACCTTTCCGGCTATATAATCCCTGTGTGCACAACCAAATATTCAATAATAAATCATCATAAAACATCTAAGGCCATTAGTGCACAATTATTATTTTGTACATTACAACAACAAAATTAATTATAAATCTGCTTATCTTTGTTTCACCAGAATACAACAAGGCACTTTAGGAAAAGTAGTAACTACAGCTATATTCATGTCAAATGCATTTCAGCTGGCTTCAATCAAACTCATCCAAATCCCAACACAAATGATGTCTTATTGTTTTGCAATATCTTTGCATTTTAATATCACTCTCTTCTCGTTGCTGTTTAGTCTATCATGTTACCTCCAGTGCTGGCATGAAGCTACAGCACTGCACAAAGTCAAAAACAACCAAATTTTAAAAAAGAGTTTTTTTCTTCTCTCAGTCAATCCGTCTGTGAGAGTGTTACCATGCCTACAAGCCCGATCAATACAGCTTCTAAAAATAGCACAGAAATAACAGTCTTGCTTACAATCGCAGAGGGTTGAAAAAGGCAGGAGATGCATTTTGTCGAGATGTTTCCAAGAAAGCACCAACATTATGCAAAAGTGAGAGTTCAACCCCTGACAAGATGTTTCCTAAAGAAAACCCAACTCTGGGATTTGATTAAATAGATACTAAAACCATTTCTAGAACCACTTGAAAGGAGATAAAAGCTGACATGAATCACTATAAAATGATCATCGAGCATGAAAAACCCTAAAGCTAAGAACACATCCATAAGTCCACAAATCGTTTATTACTGCTCTATGGCACAAAGTGGCAGGCCGCCAATGACATCCATGAGAATTGAAAAATCCTGCTGTCATTGGGGGCAGAGCTGCTCTCTGTGCTCAATAATTCATAGAGGCAGAAACTAAATTGATGAAAGAAATCAGGGTTTTTCAGGATGCAACCCTTTTGTTTTTTTTGTCATTTTTCAAATACATGCAGGGATCAATGTGGGTTTGAGAAAAAAAGCTTGTTCGGAATGACTCAGCTGCCGTGTGAATCCAGGTTAGAGCCAAACACACTCATTCACAGCGTTCTTTTTTTAGCCATACACAGAGGAAAATGCACATGGCTCTGTGAGAGTAGAAGCTGGATGAGTGGGTGGAACCGTGGGGTGATCTGTGTAAATCTATGTTTGGAGACAACGACTTCATTCAGAGATTTCTTTCACCCTTTTACCTCCGTGAGAACTCTCTCTTCAGTTATGAACGAAAGAGCGCATGAACATTTTTTATTTATGAACAGATCAAGGAAGAGCCATCATTAAAAATGTAGCTAATTGAGGCCATGATACACTCTTCACTGCCACTGCAGTGTCACCACAGCCTGTTTTGTTTGTTTAAAGTCTCACTCCGATTGTCTTCTGAACTTATTTAAAAGCGTTTTTATTTTTTTTTAAATTATGATTATGCAGTTTTTAGGCTAAATTAAAAAACCTGTCATTTCAAGGATAAAGTTTCTGCAGTAGTTCATTAGAATTTTGCCTCTTAGTTTTGGGCAGGACCTTTGGCACAAAGCAACCCCGCCCACCCCTTCCCGTCACCCATAACCGAGAGCTCTCTGCTTACATGCTCTTCCACTAGCTTACAGCCCCTCACACCCCCAACCTAACATTACAGGTGCAATAGAAAATGAAAGCAATATTGGGGCTATTCAGCCGTTTTGAAGCCAGCTCAGACGAGGAAAACAAAGACATTCATGGATGCATCAGTAGCAGGGAGCTTGTAGCACGCCAATTGTAGTTTCTGTGTCAATATTTATCAAACCGTTTTTTTTTCCCGTCTGTTCCTGATTCACTATGGTTTGAATAAAGAAATATATAGAAATGCATTTGTCTACTTAATCTTCTACACAAATAGTCCTCCACCATCAGAAAAATGCCACAAGAGCATGTTAAAAGCACCAAAAATGCTGTTCATCAGCGTGGGTGTTTAACTCATACCTTCTTTGCACCTTTCTCGTTAATTTTGCAGAGAACTAAGATCGGACCAGTCTGTGGAGAGTGAATCACTCAGGCCATCAGATGGAAAGTCACAGATGCTTTGGAAAAAGCTCTGGAAGGAAATCATCAACAACAACAGCAGCTGCAATAAAGAAATTGCATAAATGTTTTTGACACGGTATCCTCAAATTCAAGCAAAAACCTTACAAAGGTGGCATTAGTTTTTGGATTTTGTGAGATGGATTCTGCATCCATCAGATAACTCTTAATTTGTTAGTAAAAGCTGCGCCTCAGACCTCACTGAATGGCCCCAGGACCTAATTCAAGCGTGTCCAAAGTTCAGAATTCCTTCAGCCTATCGGCTCCTGTCATAAAATCAATAATGTGGCCCCCCAGCACTGCCTAAGACCTATAACTTCTTGATTGTGATTTGCTACATTACTTTATAAGCCGCTTTAAACCTGTGGCAACGACCTTTAGAGTCTTAAAGGCCAAACGAGAAGAACAGATTTTTTTGGTGCTGTGATCAAAACCACAATTGTTTGTACTTCTGAATAAGATAACTCTTTGATTTATTTTCCTGTTCACATGATTTCAATTTAAAAGTTTACAGTGAGCATTTAATTGTGTAATATGTTATAAGAACCCAGGTTTAATGTTGGCCTATAGGATTTTCTTTTCTACACAGACTTTCTTTATTTATTTTTGTCTTCAAATGTGAATTTTTACAGTAATTTTGTTAAAAATCTATTTAAATTTATTTCAGTTCTATGTGAAGAGAAGGAGAGTGTCTTATTGCAAAATTATTTTCCTTGATGTTATTAAAGGGTTCAAAGAATGCAGGACCTCAAAAAGTTTGGACTTGCCGGACCTAATTGATCTTTTGGCTTCCTTAAAAAGGTCTCAGGTGTTTTTTTGTTTTTTCACCAAAACCAAACTGGCCCTTAAATAACAAATCAAATCACCCATTAAGTCATTTGAATAAGTCAAATGAATTCTCACCAGTTTGCCTTCCAGTGTGTAGATCTTCTTCACCACCCCTGAGTCCAACTTGATGGCATCTGTAATGTCCGTCAGGACCTGCTCGTAGGAATGTGCGGTCTTCTTGTTTAGTAAGATCCTCACAGCTTTGCGAGGCTTAACTCCGCTCCGCACCACCGTGACCAGCTTGGGGCGGATGAAGTCCTTGTTTTCGCGCCCGTCCAGGGCGCTGGCCTTGGAGCTGCTCAGGGAGGCAGGGCCGCGGGCCGAGGTCGACGAGGCCTTGACATTGACTGACCAGTTGGGGTTGACGTTCTTGGTGTAGTCGAGCTTCTTGTAGGCTTCGGTGGAGCTGCACACATAGCTGCCACCTGTTGAGGTAGGAGAATAAGAACATAGACTTACAAACTGTTTTAACATATAACGATAACCTGGAGGTTGTCATCCCTCAGATGACTGATAAAACAGATCAAGGCACTACTAATTTCAGGTTAAATGACCCTATGGGCATCATAGAGCTGAAAGATGTGATTGGCTCAAATATGGTCTTAGTTAGGCTTCTGATCTGGTCTGGAATCAGCTGGTTACACTCACCTTCCACCAGCTGGTCAACGCTGCTGATCTTCTTGGATCCATCCAGTGCATAGATGGTTCGAACCCCCTGGGGCAGGTTGACGTTGTCAGACAGGGAGCGCGTCAGGTCCGCCAGCAGGGCATCGAAGGTCCGGAACCTGTCCGCCGAGATGGCGTACACGATCCCGTTAAAGTACCGGTCGCCGTTGCGGTAGAAGCGAACCTTCTTGGCTCTCTTCTCCGCGCTCAGAGTCTTCAGGGTTCGGGTCCGGTACAGGCTGCAGTGGGCGCTGTGCGTGGGGCTCGGTACCCCGTTGATCTTGGCGGTGGAGCGGCCGTGCCTCTGACCTTTGTCCCGCTCGTCGAAATGCTCCATCTCGGTACCGAGGCTCACGAGAACGGCGGTGCTGTCTGTGACGAACAAAGAGGGGGGATGAATGAATGGATGGATGGATGAAAAGTTTCGGGGTGGGGGGAAAGTCGCAGAATAAAAAAAAAAAACAAAAACAAAAAAACAAAGCGGAGATGAAGCCGGCAGGCTGGTGCAGTCACCCGCCGTGGTCTGGAAATAACCCTAATTACAGATTAAGTGCTCTTAAACTGAGTGTGGACGGCGCTCCGTGGGGTCCACTGAGGCTGCGCGTGAGTGAGCGCAGGTGGAGGAAAGTGACAGTCACGAACCACATCAGCATCCTCCCCCCTCCCAACCACCATCACACCTTAACCACGCGGAAGTTTGGCAAATACATTTTTCTGATTCTCTTTGTTTACTTTAGATATAATAGTAATCTTTTTAAAATAGGCAGATCAGCTGCTTACCCACACGCGTGATTAGCGCCTCTGTGGTGGTCACCTCCAGCCTGAATGATGCGTTAAAACCCCGCAGATGTGAAGGATTTGGGACCCCCGAGCCCCTTTATCGTTCGGCTGAGTCTCTTCAGCAGCAAACACCAGAGTCTGTGTGATGAAGACTGGAAACCGACTGGGTGGCAGCAGCAGCCTCCGTCCTTCTCCTCCTCCACCACCACCTCCTCCCCACGTCATTCTGTCGTGATTTCCATTCAGCGCCCCCACCCTCGATTACGATGCAAGCCCACGCCTCACACCCGTGCTCGGGATGCTGCTGGCCCCTGACCCTCCTGCCAGCATCAGCTGGGGGGTTCTAATGTGGGCTTTTTTTATTTAACACATTTAGCAACAATTAAGAGATAATACTGCAGGAGTTATGTAACACCTGTTGTTAAAAAAAAACTCCATTTGATTTTCCTTATTTTAGTTTTTACTTAATTTTGACAAGTCAACAACATGCATTTGTACTTTTAAATTGTGTCATTTCACAAAAAATCCAAAAGCTGATAGATGTAGGACACATTTGAAGCCTATAAGCCTATCTTTTGGTAATTTCTTATAAGCTCGCATTTCTTGACCCAACCCTAAATAACCATTTGTATCATTTTTGAAATATGCATTTCTGAGACTCCTACTTTCCTTAAAAACACAATGAGTAAAGTTTGGTTCATGTTTAGTTCATTATCTGTAGTGTAGTTCATTATCAGTCCACTAGGGGCAGTAGGACTTTTTCTGCACATTTCAAAATGGCTGCTTCCGTGAAATCTTAGGAACACTTTTGGCGGGAAAAAAGGTTAACTATTTTAAAAACTTGTGAGAATAACTCATCTGTTATTTCTTTGTTTGAAGTGACTAATTGTTACATTGAAAGAAAGCAAAAAACATTGAATTAGTTCTTTAAAATACAGGTACAACATGTTAAAAATGTGTGGATCAAATTTGAGACAGTGGGTAAATAAAGTGCTTTTTCCCTAAACACTCAGGTCAATATTTCTACATCTTAAACTAACATTGTTGTGAGCAAAAACTTACCAAAACACCCAATATATAATTTATCTAAGATCTAATTAATCGAATTGATTTTGTAATTTTTTGTGGATTTAATCAAAAAGTTTAAAAAACGTCTTGATTTTTAAAAAAGAAAATTGTAGCATTTTCTGCCAATTCTTTGATGTGCTCTACAGGACTAAAAGCAAGTATTAGTCTTTTAGAACAGGACAAGGCAACACACTCACATGACAGCCTCAGGAGACCCTCCTATTCATGAGGTCATCAACCCCTCCGGTGACCTATAGGCAGCATGTGTTCTACCTATTGTGCTACATGGTAAATAGGAATTATTTATACATATATATATAATTCCAATTTTTGTTCAATTATGTTCCAACTAAAGACATGTTTCTTTAAGCAGTCGATTTATGAATGTATCAATCTTATTGACACCGCCCCTTCCCAGTCTCGGTTGTTCTATTTAAGGATACACTCAAGGCGACCGTGTGTGCGTCACAGGCAGACTAGGTGAAGCTTTCTAAATGAATCCAGAGCAACCAGGACACATGAGAGCGACGATCTTTTAATGAATGCCTGAGAATTGAATAGCAAGAATTGCTATTCAATTCTCAAGCAGTCATTAAAATTATCTCAAAATTTTGAAAGGCTATCCATTTTCCACGAAAGTTTAATTCGGCTCATTGTTGTTTGGTTGTGTCGTTGGTTGATCGCAAAAATTGAATATTAATCCAACCACATGTAATTCTGCTTAGGTTCCAGAGCTGCAGTTCAACCGGGCATCCACGTTTTAGCGGACTGTAGAAAGAAAATGTATGCAGGAAATGCTAAAATGTGCTAATATCAGAAATTAAAGCCCCAGCTGAGAGTCAAACGGAGTACGCTCTTGCTGTAAAACAGCGGCACCAACACACCACAGTTGATTGAAATTGTTCATTAATATGCGGAAAATATTTTTAATACAGTATCTTTGCTTCCATCCACAGATCTGCTTATACCGTGAAATACAGCTTAAACTTTAAAGGCTAGAATTGTTTTTTAAAATGACTGTACTGGCATTGTACAGAACACTTCACATGGAACATAAACTTGTCTAGTAGTTCCTTTTTTTTGGTGAAAATTAAATCAAATTTGAATCAATGCCATTACAAAATGAAAATATTTTCAAATATAAGAAAACATGCAACTATTTCCATGTGATATGTGCTTATGCACACTTTTTTATATTTATATCACTTCAAAAGAAGAGCTTTATACTTTATAGTGCATCAAATGAAAAAGAGAACAGTTTGTTTTTATGACAGACTGTAGAGGCCCAAAAGTGCGTAGAAGGAGCTTTGGATGCATTGTTTTTGCATGCATACTCTGCTTGCAGCTGAAATTTGGCACAAAAAAAGGGAACTGAATCAATACATCTACATCTTTGAAGGAACAGTGATAAATAAGTTGCACCAAAAGAAACTTGCACATTACAGTGAAAGAAAACGAAAAAGGTCTTGTGTGTGATTGATGCGCTCACTTTGTCATCACACAACTTGGGCTTGCAACCTTAAAATGACGCCGTTAATCTAAGGATAAACGACCTGCCACTGCAGTCCATTTAGGTCAGCATACCAAGTCAGCAAACCATATTAGAAAGCAATACACCAATATCTCCTGTCAGATGGTTTCACAATTGGATTGATAGTCATTAAACAATGCAGACCCTTTTAGACAGAGAGTCATGAAAAAATGGAGTTAAAGACAATACACTCATTGGGAAAAAGGAAATCAGACAAACAAGATATTTCACTACTATCATATATGACCAGTAACATTTTGGAGGAAAAACAAATAACTCTAAAACTCAAAATGTTCCCAGTCACAACAGAGAGAGCATAGAACTTTTTCCCACATATTCATATATCCATGTTCAAAAATTAGACTTAAAAGGAAAAACTGGCTTTTATTCAAACACAGCAGTGGCAGTTTCAGAAAAAGGACACAAAAACCTGCTAAAAACACAATTTTCATCAGAGTGGGTCTTTAAAAGGACCTAAATTACCATTGATCATATGAGTGTTAACTGTAATGAAGCTGGGAAAAGAGTTAGCACACTTTGAGTTTTCTAAATAACTGTTTAATCTTGCATGGCTAGCTTTCTTCCTCCCACACGTGTGAAGGCATTTAGAAGGTAGGATGGGGTGACAGCTTGCTCTCTGGATGAACTACACCTACTAGAGGGTGGAGGATGTGTGACTGCTTAAATGATTAGAGAAATAAGTTCTTAGAAGAAATGACGTTTTCTTACAAAAATGGTTTCAGATTCAAACAACACATTCATGCAGCTTCTGTTATTGTAGAAAAACATCATTATCAGCAAGGTAAAATTCAGTGTAAACCATGAGATGGTTGTATTTTTACTGTTGCTATGGACACAAATAATGAACATTACTGATTATGGCACAAACACAGTATAAACCTAAACATGATTTTCTCTTTAAATCACTTACTTATAAAGACAACATAAAAGAATTCCAATCACCTTGTACACATATATCGATTCCTACATAAACAAGGGGCTAAAAAGTTCAGTATTTGCTAGTTTGGGTTGAACTTAGTGGTTTAGAGAGTGTAACCAGCTTTCTCTGAGAAGTTTCGTCTCCTGGCATCTCTGTGCAGCTGAATCACCAACACCTCCTCCTTTCAGATGTTGTCCTCCTTCTTTTCTCTCCTTTCCTTTTTTAGAATCGGCCTCTGCTTTCCTGCTGCTTTGCCTCCCTCTATGTGGCAGAAGATAACAGTTGAGATGTACGACTGAAGACATGATGAAATAATGAAATCTGACAACCTGAATGAAACAAAAAAAAAACCTATGGATCTAAAAAAAATCTTGAGATGACCGTGTTAAGAAGACAGATATGAATAGTTGCTGGTTAGATAATCATCTTAGGCAGGCAGCACATGCAGCTTTTGCTGCCTTCAGTGTGTGTGTGTGTGTGACAAATAACCATTTTGTTCTCCAATAGAGAGCAATACAAAACAAACAAAGCAAGTGTCATCCATTAATGGATATTCAGTGTTTTGTTCGTGAACACGCTCTAAAAACAAGAACACAAACAGAGTAGTAAATAAATTACCCCTTAAAATCTTTACAAGTAACTGGTGGTGTATGAAAATGGCTTTTGTTTGAGATTATTTGGGATCATAAATGTTAATGTGATTTTCTGCTGCAGGAGTTACTGACCTCATCTGTTTGCTCCCTGGCGTCTTGCGCTGCTGAGTGGAGCGTTGCCTCCTTTGGGCCTCGTACGCAGCAGAAAGCTGCAGGAGAGGGTTGAATAGTGTTTAAGGTTAATTTGTTTCTTAAGGGCTCATCTCCAACAGCCCCACAGAAACATGGCAGATTTAAAAACACCTCAGCACAGATACAGATCTACAGAGGATCAGAAATTAGAATTATCAAGAAATTCCTTTTTTGATCAATATCTGTTCAGAAAAGACGTAAAGTGAATACAACCAATCCAAATGGGGGAAATGTCTTCAAAATACTTACATTAGCAATTTCTGAAAGATACGCCCTCCTCTCATCATTGGTTTTATGAAATGCCTACATTGTGTGAAAGACAGCAATACTACATTATTACATTTTTCCAGTCATTTTTTTTGCACAGTCTGCGCTCCATTTGCATTAGGCTTTGTATGTTTAGCGATTACAAACTCAAGAATCAACTAATAAGCAAGGGATTAGGAATTACTGGTTGCACATGCTGGGTTGTAACCTTTTTTGCTGAACATTTGCTAAACAGAACAATAAACAAAGAGCTAAGTTGCTAAACTAAAACCCATACCTCAGCACGCTGGACAAAGTGAAGGTTTTAGATCATTTCTGCATCAACACAAAGCTGTCAGCCAGACATTTTTGTGGTTTTGTTTTGTTTTTTTTCCCTCAATCCACGGCTAATCTTTGTAATGTGTAACTAAAAGAAAAACTACCAGGAAAAACCTAAAGCTGATTGTCTCAGACGCAATAGAGATGCAGACATCTTGACCCCTTCACAAATCCTCAGCACAAGTCCCTCGCAGTGCGCGAACAGTCCAGGCTCGTACCTTTCCTTCCAGCTGGATTTGAAGATGACGGGCTGTCAGCTGATGCTGGAGTTCTGACTTCTCCTCAGTCAGGAGGTTTAGCCGCTGTCTAAGCATTTCCTGTGACAAGTGCTTCCATTAATAACATCTATGTGTTTGCAGAAGAGAGGGATGATGATGCAGGCTCATCTAAAAGCAATTAGATTAGTTTGCTGTCCACAAGGTTGAAACAAGAGGGAGGTTGAGGCTGAAGCCAGGAGTCCAAAGATAAATAGAGGTAATTTATTCTTCATTAATGAATAAAGAACATTGGTGCAAAGACATACTGAGGCAGTAGAATAACAACAAAAGGCAGGATAAACACTGGTACTTTTACTTGTTGTATGGTGTAGTTGTAGTATGTGTATCTCTAACTGTCCATCTTGCTCATCTACTTTTATCCCTGAAAGACCCACTCCAATAAAAATTGTGTTGTTTTGGTTCTTGTGGCCTTTTTTCTTAAGATGAAGGACATGTATAAAGAAAAATAAGTGGAAAAACAACATTTCTGAGTATTTATTCAAATTGCTGTGAAGCAGGAGCAGAAGGAAAAAATGCTGTTTGAAAAAGCTCCCTGCCCACAACTTCAGAGGCAAATTTCTAATGAAGTACTGTCACTCTTAAACAGTATAATCATAGTTAAAAGACCATTGAGAACGCTTTTACAATAGATCAAAAAATGATCCAGGTGGGTATTTCATGAATGTCTGCTTCTGCTCTCACAGACACATTTGAACTAACCCATACACGCCTTCAGTATTTTGTTCACTTGAGTGTACTTTTCTGTTAAAAGCACTGTAATCAGTGTTTTACTCTCCCACTGTTTCTAATCCCACGATTACAGTGCTGTGATTAAAGCTTGGTTTATTCAGTCTGCATCCACGGAAGGATGGATGGCAGCTGGCATCACAATCCTCTGGACTCATTCTGTTTCTCTGGCTCCCCCTGCTGGTAAAACGATCTATCTCCACTGTCTGTAGCAATCACTGGAGCAGTACGGGGGAAAGAAGCGGCAAAATAATGAAAAAGAAATATAGGACAACCTCCAAATAAATCAATATTGGTCCACTCACTACTGACATGTCATCATACAAGCGGACACAGGCCAGTCGATCTGTGAAAAGGCAAGAAAAAGCGTCAAACCAACATTTTTTGTTTTGAACAGTAAAGTCATGTTACGCAATGTAGATGGATCGACTTGAAAAAAAAAGTTTTCTGGATATAATGCTTTTTGTAATGTGTAATTTTCAAAAGTGCGTAAATTTAAACTGTAAAACTAACATTTAGATTAGATTAAAGAGAAAAACAACCAATTCTCGACTCTTTTATAGAAATGTAGGATGGCTGCCTATCATACAAAAAATTTCAAGAGAATAGGGAGAATGGATTATTAAAAGAAAAAAAGAATTTGCCAGGGAGATGTCTAAATAAAAATAGAACATAACCAGATTTATGTAAAAATGATGGTTTGGCAAAAAATCTGCGATAAAAAGAAAACAAACTGGTATTCAGTCTTTTCCAAGGCTGACAAAAATCAATAAAAATGGTTTTGTTTATTATTTATATTCATTTTTTTGGATAGTTAATAGTTTTTTCTTTACTATTGTTATTTTTGTCATGCAATTATTCAATCAAAATTAGTAATATTTTTTTTTGCTGTGTGTATTTTGAAAAAAACAATGTAGAAACTGTTTTTACATTTTTTTCACAACAATTCAAGGCAACAAATGTTGTAGAAATCTTGACCTTTCACACAGAGAGGCAATTTTAAGGATTTTACTGGTTGGCCATAAAATTGAAAGCAATATATTTGGCTCTCTCTTATTTACCATTTTTGTAGCCTAGTTAATGTGTTTTCTGTCACAGTTGTGAGTGTGACATTTTCACCACATTCACACTAAAAACATAAACATCACTCCAAATATTAATGGTTTAAATATATTTAACAGAAAACTGAAAAGTATCATATTAAATCATATATGGCAGTTCCGGCTAAACATCTTAAGCAGTAATCTAGTTAAGTGTACTACAAGTAGTCTAAGGTATACTTGAAGTTTACTTTCTGGGGCGGCCGTGGTGCAGCAGTAGGGCGGTCGACCCATGATCGTAAGATTGCAGGTTCGATTCCCGCCTTGCACGCCCATGTGTCGAAGTGTCCTTAGGCAAGACACTGAACCCCAACTTGCCTCTGGTGGGAGGTTGGCGCCAGTGCTCGGCAGCGGAGCCACCATCAGTGTGTGAATGTGTGTGTGCATGGGTGAATGGGACTGTGACTGTAAAGCGCTTTGGGCCTTCGAAAGAGGGTGGAAAGCGCTATATAAGTATACGCCATTTACCATTACCATTTACTTTGTGTAAAGTATATATTGGAAACTGAAAATGTTCCAATTTATTTTGAAGAAGTATTCAGTACATTTCCTACAATACATGTACATGGTCTAAAGCCTACTTGCTACACTCATACTCCAGTATAATTAATGAAAATAAACTTCAAGTACTACTTTTTGCTAAAGGAATTCAATTCAATTCAATTCAATTCAATTTTATTTGTATAGCCCAAAATCACAACAACAGTCGTCTCGATGGGCTTTGAAGTAAAACATGACTCAAAAGGATGATGAATACAAGGAGTCAATAGAAAAATACTAAAATAAACTAACAAACTGACTAAGCTATACTGGCATCCCTGCCCTTAGACCCCCCTAAAGGAAGGTTCCATATGCAGGCTAGCTTGTAAACACAATAGAAAAACTGGTTAATAGGCTTAAGAACGTACCTACGGGGCTTCCTCGCATGTTCTCCAGCTTCTCACGAGCCAGTGTAATTTGTCTTTCCAGCTGTCCATTTAACTCCACCTGCGTCTCATATCTCGTCTTCCATTCATTTCCTGAAAGCAATGTAAACAAAGAAATCTGTGATTCTATTTTTTATTGAAATACAATTATTACAAACTCACACAGACAACAAATCTGTTATTTGATTAGTTCGATTTTAACGATTGACACGTGTGCAGTAGCACACCTTAAAATAAAATGATTGTGTACTTACCTTCCCCATCGACACTCTGCAGCCTCTTTTGCATTTCACACATCGTGCTTTGTAGATCAAACACAGACACTTCAAGTAAATTACTACAAGAAAAAGCAAGTTTTTATTTTATTTTATTAAATCAGGCAATTTATAAATTATTTCTGATAAACTCACATGGTGTCATTCTCTTCTTTCAGTTCTGCCAGCAGTCGTGTCAAATCGCACTTGTATTCGGTGCGTTGAGCCATGTTTCCCAAGGTTTCCCAAACAAACATTCATTACCGGTCGTTTCCATGGAAACCACTCCTCTTTCCCCCCTCTTTCAAAATAAGTGTGTGCTCCTTGTACATAGGCGGTCAGAAATCTGCATCAAAGTAGCTTTGGTTGGGTAATGCTTTTTTTAAATTTTATTTAAAATGTAAAGCAGTTCTTTGATCTAATAGAATATATAAACAATACACAAAAATCAGGCATGAGAATTTAATGAATGCTAAATTGGGAAGAGTGTAACATTTTATGCTTTCAAACTTTTCAGAAATGCCTTTGACAATTTGAATTTAAAACCTCACAAAATGTATTGGTGTACAGAATACACATTATACAGTGTGTACAGTACCAATCACTCTTTCAACACTGCTCACAATGCCCAAAAAACAGACTGGTATTTTGAGTCTAATAACAGTTACACAACTTTTTTTAACTGATGCTACACATTATAAGAGAACATACTAAAACCACACAATTTGGTGGGAATTTACAAAAGAAAATAGAAGACAACCGGGAGGCTATTGAATAACTTAGAACTTAAATATTACAATTTTTTTAAAGAAAAAGTAGGTTCATCGTTAAGTTACTAAGAGATCCAAATGAATATATATTCCTTTTGGAAATTACTTCTTTTCCTCCTTTTCTTTGCTCTGAAAATTTTTTGGATCTGCTCCTGTAGGACTCCTTGGCTTCTCCATATCTGACCCTTCAGCATGTTGTTCCCCTCTCTCTCCTTCTCCTTTTGTCCACGGAGTTCAGCTTTCAGCATTTCTTCCTTTTCCGTTTCGCATGACTGTACGTCTTTGCCGTGGAGCACTTTATTGGCAGATTTCTCGCTCATGCTCTGTATTAATGCCTTTAAGCTCAAATGATCAATGTTGTAGGCAGTCAGCCCAATATTTGCCACTGATTGGAGAGCAGTGTCTGTGGCTTGGCCTACATTGTGACCATACCTTCACCATAAACAACACGAGAAAGAGGCATGTTAGGGAAAAGTGGTGCAGAAAAAAACAATGTGTACAATTCTGAAATGTTGGAGCAATGCAAAGATTCATCCTATTTTCATTCAAATAAAAATGAGTATAGATTTTTATTTTTAACTATTTTTTCTCACAAATTTTGCAAACAAAAGGCTGATGCGTAGACAAAGCCAGACAGAACTGAAAGATATTTCTGTAAGACAGTAAGTGTGAATATTGGGAGGCAATCAGGTGCAGGAATGGAACAAGAGTTGATTGCACTAGCTTTCAAAGTACTTCAAATAGTTTATTAATTGTATAAAAATGACTGCAGGTTTTTAATTTAAGAAAAAAAAAACATATTTGAAGAATTAAATACGAGCCATTTTACAACCAGTGCATGCAACGTCTTACAATCCTTAAAAGTGAGTGCAAACATATTTAAGCAAGGCATATTGGAAAGTTAAAAAGGTTCAAAGCAGTTTTGTGTTAGTGAAAAAGTGGACATTATAAGGGTTAAGCAGGACAGGTTGTGAGTTTGACGCCTTACTCCCCATTGAAAGTCGTACGTTGCTAGATAAGATTCTGCAAGCCCCTAAATCTGAAAGGGAGCAGAAAAACCCGAGAGAGAAATCACAGAGGCAACATTTCAGGAGGATTTTTCATGCAGTCCATTGTTACTGGTACATATATTTAGAAAAAGAATGGAAATAAGTCATGCCACCCCCAAACATTTTACAGAAAACAGGAGTGGACATTTGCACTTACTTGTATTTCACCGTTGTGACAGTCTCGGTTGCAACACTTTTGCAAACTTCCTTTGCTCCACTTTCCAGACTTGACCAAACCGTGGAAAAACCTTTTTGGAAAAAAAATTTTATTTGATTTTTTACGGTAGGCATGGATCATTCATCATACATT
This sequence comes from Oryzias curvinotus, assembly GCA_023969325.1. Taxonomy (NCBI): domain Eukaryota; kingdom Metazoa; phylum Chordata; class Actinopteri; order Beloniformes; family Adrianichthyidae; genus Oryzias; species Oryzias curvinotus. Next base: position 20,708,510 of record CM043719.1, read on the forward strand.
GAACACAATAATGAATAATTTAGTTGTCAGAATCCATAAAGGCACAGGAGCAAAACAATATATGATCAGAAATGGAGGAATTTTCATACCATGAACGCCGCTGGCTGCCACATATTTAGTACCATCCCAGTTGGATGCACGGCCATCTTGGCTCTTCTTCAGAGACTCCGGCACCAGCTTAGATCCGTGCTTTTTCACATGAGGTGACACCTTGTCTACTACATGCCCTGCAATGTTACTTAATCCATTCACTGGAAAGACAGATGAATAAACAGGAACATTAAATCATGTCTTACATTATTTATTTACAAATCAGGGTAAAAAAAATAGAAAACAATTCATGCAAACTAGCCAAGCTGCCCCTTGTCCTTACCCAAGAACTGACTGACTCGAACAGCACCACCGGTAGCTTGCTTTGCAGTGTGCAAACGTTTAGCAACCTGGGGGCTGACCTCTGAAGGAGTCTCCTCGGGTGTGATGCGGTCTCGAATCTTAGCAGCTCCTTTGTGAATGAGACTTCCAGTGGCCCCTGCTCCCTTTGCTAGCGACTGACTTAGTCGTGTGGCTCCTGCAGGAGGAACAGTTTTGCTTCTACATTTTACACTGATGAGGGCATAAACTCCATTTCTTTTGCACAACATTTTCAGCAAATAAGAAAGCCTGTATCAATATTTGATCTACTTTCAGCCTGTATTTGAACGCGAACAAGCACACCTGACAAAATCCCTTGGGCCATCTTCTCACTCCATCCTGGAAGCTGTAGTTTTTCTTCTTCTTCTTCTGCTGACACAGTCAATTCTGTTTGTTTGCTGAGGGGACCAGCGGGTACTTTTGTACTTAAATTCATTATATCCACTCCAGTTTCCTCTGGATCCTGGAAGAGAAGCATTTGGATTTAATTGCTGATACTGATAACAAGAGTTTGTCTTTAATGTCTTTAATAATCAGTGACAATCAGAAAGATCCCACGCTCTACTCAAAGCATAATGAACGTTTAAAAACCACTGAATTTGAACTTATTTACTTTATGATCTGTCAACAATTCATGCAATGCAGCACAATGTGTCGGGCTCTGCAACATCTTTCACAGCCTCTAATTTAACATTATTTTCAGGCAAATGAACACATTCCTCCATATATGAGCAAGTTTAATTGACAGCAGGTGGAAATAATAGGCGATCCACCACCTCATCATAGGAAAACCCAGAGGTAGCAGGGAAGTCACACCACACACACTTCTGAGCCTCATTTTGACTCGTTTCAAAGACATTACATCCAAGTTGAATTAGCCTGTAGTGTGTTTTTTTCACTTTAATTTTGAGTATGATTCCACATCCAGATAGGATAAAACATTTACTTTCCATTGATGCTTTCTGTGTGGTTGTGTTGTCAGCACATGCAACTATGTAAAGAGTAAAGGATTTTAAATAAGCATTTACTTTGCTCAGATATAGGATTCTTTTATTTTTTTAAACAGGGTGGTTCAGGAAAAAAGCCAAAATTAAGACCATTTAGGAATATTTATCCCCATGTTTTTGAACTCTCAGGCACAAATATGTGAAGAAAAATAAGCATAAAGAGCATTTGCTAAAAATGTTGCACCTTAAAAAGGCCAAACTAAACTGTTGCCTTGACAACAAGAGTTTCATATATATATATATAAACTAAAAGTTGAAATAAACTTTGGCAAATGATTCACCTGTCCAGTGTGAGTGGTGCAGGATTCAGTTCACATGTATTTTCTCCAGGTGAGACACTTGAATAGCTTGTTACAGTTATTCAATTGCAGGAATGTGAGTGTCCACTTCTCTATATGCAGTCAATGGGTGAAACGCTTCAAAGGAAAACATTTTTTTTTAAGTCTACTTGCCTTGACTTAACCTCAAGACTACGTCACCTGGATGAATCAGAACCTTCACCGACTCACCTGTCAGGTGTTCAAATTACCTGCTACTGAACTAATTTCTGTGTTTATTGTTGGAGCTAAATTAACTGGATGTGATTAAAAGTCCACAAAAAACTCAAATTAGACATAGTGTTGACTGCATTAAAGCTCTAAAAGCTTGTAATGCTAACTGTCCTAAAGATCAGTTTTAAAGGCATTTTTATAACAACCTTCAGCCAACTATCTACATTTAAAACATACCAACTCTACTTCATTAAAAATAAAATCATTATTATTACCCTTATTTGGCCAATTTATCGGTTTCATCTTACCTTAGAACTGCATTTATGAACCTGCCAATGTGTTATACCACAGATTTTCTATTTCTTTCTCTTTGCTTATGTCTATCTATTTTCCAAACTTTCAGACCCAAAACCATTTAGAGAAGATTGTTGGCCTCTCTGAGCTCTATTCCTCCTCCTCCTAAATCATCTAATTTCCACTGTCCCCTTTGGCTTGCTCAGAATAGGGATTAAACTGTTTGATTTAATCTGCTGGTCAATTATATTGGCTGTTAGTATACAGTTAAAATAATCTAGCCTGATTGGAATTATCTGCACTGATTAGGTCATCATAATCTTTCATTCTCTTTAGAATGTTTTCTGCTTGTGGTATTTTGCATTGAGACAACATTTGTAAACTGGTGCTTTATCAATTGTATGAATGAAATTCAATTGAATAAAACCACATTAATGATCTTTTTTTTTCTTCTTTTAATTGTTATTAAACCGACCTGAACTTTAAGATCAGCAAGCTGTGATAGGAGGTCCTGAAAGATGTCACGGTCTGCAGCAGGCAGTTCAGAGGACAGCACAATGCCTACATAGGACCCCAGTGCATCAGCCATTGTGTCAGGAAACATGTAGATCCCAGAGTTTGCCAGCAGCACCGGAGTGTCTGTTGTCAGTGGGTACATCTGGTCACACACCTGAGAAATGACACAAAAATATACACATGTTGCAAATAAATGTTTGGAAGAACTGTTATCACCAGAAAGGCTATGAGTTTCTCCTTTTAGATGAAATCTTATGGTTTATATTTATTTGTAGTGACCTTTCGTGAAGTGAAAGCTTATAGAATGTTTGCAGGGTCATCCAACGAAGTGCAGGATTTGATTTGATAAATCTTTCACAAATACAAAAAATATATATATTTTAGATCTAACTCCTCCAGAAAAAAGCAAACCCAAACACAGACTTGTGGCGGATCGCACCACTGGTATGCTGCCTGACAGACTGACCCCTGTGAGGACACGGGGCAGGGAGAAGCAGAACAACAGAAGCACAGAGTCATCTGTTAATAGGACCATTGTCTTGTTGGGGAAACAAAGCTACATCAGAATACATGACAGATGCCTACAAGCTTGGACTGGTGGGAAGCCATTATGTGTTGCAATGCAAAACAAAGTCAAGGATAATGCAGGCTTTGTATTGTAGCTTTACATGTTTTATTTGTACCAAAAAAAATCAGGTGGAGGAAGTAGGCATTTGCAGGGTAAAAACAAGTAATTTCTTTTTGTTAAAATGTGACTTTTATTTTGGGAAGAGAAAAAAACCTGCTGAAAGCTAAATAAGATAAGCTAGAATGGTTTTTATGTTTTCATATTAGGAAATAAAAATACATGAGTTAACAGGTTAAAATTATTAGAAGTGAAAACTTGTGAATAATCTACGTTTTGTTACATGAAATGTGTTCTTTATAAGTTAAAATATTTTCCATTTCAAAATAACTTTTCAGGAAGGGGTGAGGATGGCTTATTCTAACCTCATGGGGTAATTTAAACAACTTTTTGATCAAGTATGAGCTAAAATTCTGACCGAGTCAGCTTTCGTCACAGCTTTTTGTAAAGCTTAGTAAGAACAAAATAAGATCATTTGTGAAGCCAATTTTTAGACAGGTGAGTCAGCTGTTAAATCTTTTAACCATGAAGTCAGTGGGTTTTCTGAATGTCTGCACCTGCGTAACGTTAAGACACGCACTTGCAAAAGAATGTTTTCATAAAAAGGAGCTGAAGGTCAAAAATGTGCTTCCAAATACTCACATGTAGAAACGATGAAGGCTTTCTAGAAGCCAAGTCTTTGTGTTGACTCTCAAAGGTGATGATGCGAAGGTAACCAGGGCACATCAGAGCGCTGACCTCCCCGTCAGGTCCCACAAAAAAAAGCTGAACCCCGGATGAAATGCGCAGCAGCTCATGTTCATGATCTCCTGCTGCTTGTGCTCCTTTTCCATTCAGGTTTACGGGCCTGGTGGGTCCGGCGGGACCATAAGTGAGGCTGCAGTGCCCGTCTGTGGGCTTTGGTGTGTATGCAGGAGGCTGGTCTGGAGCGTCGTCCATGGATTCAGTTCTCACAGCTGCTGTAGGGAGTGTGCCCGTCTGCTCAATAGCAGGAGAAAGAGGCGCTGTGAAGGGGGCTGGGGCTGTGCTCTGAGTGGTAGCAGGTATAGAAGGGTACAGATGGTGGACCGAGCTGTGAGAGGGCCAACTGGAGGGGGCTAAGTCAGGATAGCCGTTCATCTGTGAAGCCCTCTGGTCTTCTGAGGTTGTTTGGGAGTTTTTCAAAGCAGAGAGGTGGTCATTGACCATTCTCAAAGTGTCCCTCATTTTGTGCTGAAGCAGTCTGGCTGTGTCCCAGGCCGCTCCCTGGCGGCTCCCCCCGCCAGTGGGAACATCCAATCCCTGAACCAGATGCAAGTGGCCCTTCCTGAAGTAATCCAAGGCCTCTGGTCTTTGGTTAGAGCTTTCGGCAGCCAGACCGCGACTGAGCGCATGTAAGGCTAATTCGTACTGGCCCTTGATCATTAGAAGTTCAGCAGGCTCTGCCATATTGGAGAGCAAAAGGTTCTGAGGCAAGAAAGAACAAAACACAAATAGTTCACACAAAATGTCCCTGACTGAATCCAAAGCAACTTAGTTCAAAAGATAACAAGAAAACAATTTTAAATATTTTATTTTATGACATAATTTGTATCTTTTCCTAGAAAGCAAGGAGGGAAATGCTTCAATTAAACTACAACATTAAGTTAATCAGCAGTAATTTAAAATTTAAGAGTGAGAAAAAAAAGGGAACTCACCTATTTATAAGGGACTAAAGATGTATTTTTTTTAAGTAGACCTCGAAAACCAATACAGTGTTAACTCTATGAAGTCAGGCAGCATAACTAAAGCTGCTGTGAAAAGACACCTGGTTACGTCACTGATCTGTTACGTATGAAAAACTAAGAACCTATCCTATCAGGTTTTTCTTGCACATCAAGATTTTTCTGAATGCTGCCAGAACTTTTAATTCAAAGCAGTTATGCTTCAATATTTGGTCTTAAATTTAGTTTATATTTAGCCAACTTGATAAACATTATTTAGTTTAATGCAGAAACTTAAGAGTGTTTTAATTCTTACACAACATAATGAATTAAAAAGTATTGAACCATATATAAATAAATACAAAGTTTTAAATTATACCCGTCCATGTTAAAAAAAAAAGTTTGTACTGTCCTTAAAAACAAGTGGACGTTTATCTTGTGTCGAACTGAACACCTGTTCCGAGAATTGACGGTCTCTCCCGAACCGGTTCAAATGCTACGTCAGAAAAGGGGAGTGGCTTCCGCTTCAAAAACTTTCAAAATAAAACTCAGTCGCTAAATTCCTTATAAGCTTCATGTTCTCCAGTGTGTTAGTGCAAATGTATGATTTTTTATTTTTTTTTATTTTTAAGTTTACATTTGGCTACTTTGGCTATTTACATACCATATTTTCTGGCTGAAGTAAATTTATACAAATAGATACATTTTCTTTAATTGACAATATGCATTGTAAAAAATTGAAATATGACAAAAAAACAAATACACTGAATACAACTAATGTGTTTCAAATGTGTTTGTGGATATTTTTCTTGTCCAACTCCTTTCTTTTATTCTTCTTTTCATTGCTTTTATTTCTGTTCCTTTTGCTTATCCTCCAACTTATTTCTGTCTTCTTTGTTTCTTTCTTCTAATTTTACTCACCATTTTGCCCCTCTTATGTTTCATTCAGTTGGTCTTCTATTTACATTACCTTTACATTGATTTATTCCCTCTGCTGTTCATGGTGTTTCTGCACTTTTTATCCTGTACATGCAACTCTTTCTAGACATTCTGCCTTTTTTCTTCATTCTGTCTTTGATTCTGGACCTCATACATTCCACCTGAACACTTTGACCCTCATTTGTCCTCTTTTTGCACTTCCTATCCTTCTGGAAGAATATGTTTTTTCTCTTTCTTTCCTTTTTCCCTTTCACAAATAGTTCTCTTTCTGCACTTCCATCTCTTTGACCTGAAATTGTTCTCCATTCTGCACCTCGTTCTCATTCCATTCATCCCCTATCAAGTTTCATTTTGTCACTTGTTTCCTTCCCTTCTGAAAATTTAGACCATTTTTTCAACACCTCCTGAGTCTTTCTTTCGCCTCATTACCCTCCTGCTGCCTTGGGTACCCATTTTGTACTTTCTTTTCCTTATCCTACACATGCTGTTCTTCCTTTTCTGCTTCATTTTCTGCAGTTACCCTTTTTTTTACACTTTGTTTCCTGCATTCTGCATCTCCTTCCCTTCAGTTCCCTGTTGCATTTTCTTCCCTTATTCTTTCCTTGTTTGCCTTTTTCTTTTAGGTTTTTGTTGCATTTTTCCCTATTATACAACTTGTTAGTTTTAATGATAGTATTCTTTACAGTGTCCAATTTACTTATTTGTCAAAGCCACTTTTTCCTTTGATTGAAGAACAGTTTTTATGGTTCTGCTTGCCTATTAATCATACTTTTACTTTATAATGATGGTTATGGACTGTGATATTGTGTTTAAGAAATGTGTACAAAAAATCAAGTCTTTCAGCTCTGCCGATCTTTACTTCACTCAGTTAAATCAAACATTTGCATCTCAGCAGTCAGGCTTGGTGGTTTTGAATCTTCCTCGTGTTTTGGAACAGCTTAGAACCATGTTATTTTATTTTTTAGGATGATCTTTCTTGTAGTTTAAAAATATATTTTTTTAATGCAGTTTAATAGAAAAAAGAAACAAAACACATAGAACAGGGAAAAAGATCAGGTTCAAATCCTTCATAAACCATGACAGGAAACTTAAAAATTCAAAAGGGCTGTTTCCACCCGTGTATTGAGTGATGAGTGAATCAACACCAGAGAATTTTTTTTTTGCTGTGTTGAGAGTTTGGGTGTGACAGGGGTTGAAAGAATGGCATTTGCTGTGAGGCAGTCTTGAGTCTTTGCTTGTTGTTTTTTTTTTTTTTTTTGTGAACTGTTACAAGGATCTGACTGATCTTTGTGGCTCATTTTGTATTTACTGTAGGAACCTCAGTCAGTCAACCCATCAGTCTTTAGACTCATCTTTATTTTGACCCTCATTTCCTTTATCGAAACTCTTTAACATACTCTTCAAACAATTCTTGAACCATGGTCGCACTCTGTGAAGGACACACTGGTTTTTCACTCTTCCTGTGTGATACTTTCTGTCTGTTCTCTTTGTTACTGAGAGTCGGGAGAACTTTTGTTCTTGAGTCAATGGTCTCCTTTCCTGTTGCTTTTCAAATCTACCAAGTCACATTGAAAGTTATTGTGAGGGGATATTTAAAACTTGTTGATAAACAAGAACTGATGATCATTTGCTTTGGTTTACTGCAGATCTTAGATTGATGATGCTGACAGGTGTTTTTTGGAACTGTACCTTCAAAATTTACCCTAAAGTATTAAGCGCATTGCAACTTATACAGGTTTGGTCATAGCAAGGACTTGGGATTCTTAGTGTCATCACGTGCTGCAGCCTCCAGATGGCACTGCAGGATAATGTGTACTTTGTTTTATACTGATTTAGAATGTGGGAGTGCTCACTCTGCTTTCCTGACTTCTCCAGCTGGAGAAGAGATGCTGCAGATCCCATAAGCTTTGCTCTGTTGCGTATACAGGGAGCTGAACTGCAGGATGACTTCTGGCTTCTGTGGCAGAAAGTTGGTCTTTTGCTGTGTATATCACACCTTTCAACTTCCTCTGCAGCAGAGGATAACGTTTGTCCTCCTGTTGGAACCTCAAGTTACAAAAATGCTCTGGCTCCTTTTTAGAGGAACACTATTATCTCTGATCTTTTGTCAAGTTCTCAAGTGTCTAGTTCTGAGACACAATTCTAGTCTGACAAATAAAATACATTTAAAAGTTTTAGGTTGATTTGTAAAACAGCAGAGTAAAAAGGCAAAATTAACCTTCCCAGGAAATAATGTAAGAAAGAACATATCAAAAGAACTCAGACACCATGAGATGGTGTTAAAGAATTCTTATCTCTCAGTTAGTCTTGGCAACATGGGGGCAAAATGCTGAAGCAAACTAATGTAGTGTTTCCAAAAGACTTTCATCAATGTATTCGGTTAACAACTTTTACTTAAAGAGGCAAAAATGATTAACAAAAAAAGAAACAAAACAGATAAACTGAACTTGTAGAAAAGGTAACTAAGGAGAATGATTTAGGTGGCAAAAAGAAAGACCCCAGTACAGAGCCCTGGGGTACAGCTGAAGTGACAGAGAAGGGAATAGACTTTCTGAGCTGAACTGGATTTTGGATGAGATGACACTGAGGAGAAATATATATATTCATGAATATATATATTCATGAATATATATATATATATATATATATATATATATATATATATATATATATATATATATATATATATATATGTATGTATGAAAAATAAGTGTTCATCTGAGACAAATGTTTTCAACAACAAAAAAAACATAACAGGATAACTAAACTATTTTCTTTTCAAAAATCTTTATTTTCTTTGTAATTTTATATTATTAGAACATGTCTAAAGAAGATAGGATATTTTATACATTTTTTGTAAAGATGAGATTGTTGATAAAGTGTGCCGTCTTTGTCTGTTCTGTCTGTATTTTGAGGTGAGTTTTGAGATGACTCATAGGAAGAGGGGAAAAGCTCAGGTGGAGTGAACCATGAAACATTTGAATAAACTCAGGAACATCACTCTTTCAGGGTTACTTTAGTTTCACTGAATTTCTAAAACTCAAATGAGCATTAAGGCTCTCAACTATCTTATCTCTCCTTTACAGAAATTATTTCCTGTTAGTATGACAGGTAGACATCTTATCTATATTTAAGTCCTAGGCTTTACCTCTGTATTTTCTTTGGTTTAAACTGGTTTGGTAACCCTGAGCCTTTTCTTCAGTTTTGCTGCTACAGATTCAGAACCTACAGATTTTGTGTTCTAGTCAGGCAGTATTGGGCTTTCCTCACTCTGCTTTCTGTTATCCCTTTGTTTAATCATTATGACCCACAATTGTGACATAGTTGTATCTAGAAGTCAAAGGTTTTGTTGTTTTCTTGGGAAAACAAAAAAATCTGGACAAATCACAACAATATCCAGAGTCCCTGCAACTCTGGCAGGGCTTTTTGCATTTTATAATGCTTAAGCTGGGAAAACATTTCAAACTACAATTATGCATATTTTTGATTTTATCACTGTTATGTCACTAATGTTTCTCTCAAAAGGCCCATTGAATCGACTCTGTATCTAAACAAAAAGTTTTAAAAATTAGTTGACTTGAAGCCATTACATCAAGCTAGGAGCCATAAACTTGACTGGTTGTGATGTACACATTTAAAAATGCTCCTTATCTTTTATTTTTTGTTCATCAGCAGAACAAATAAGTGACTGTAAAATCTGACACATAACATCTTTGAAAATATGCAACACATAAAATATTCAATTACATCACCAAGATGCACCATTTTTGCCACCAGAATAGCAACTGATTGACCAATTTTGCAGAAATACTATGGATACTACATTGGTACTAAATCCACATAGTGCAGTTAAAAAAATCTTGTTAAATGAGTAACCTTAAACAAACAGCATGATATTCTGAGTATTTAATGGACACAGAGGCCCCATTAGATAACGAATGTTAGACGTTCCTTTCATTGATAAAAACATTTGTAGAACAGAGCTTTTTTATGTGATCGTCCACAGCTTGATGCTTCACATTTTGCTTCTGTTTTTTCTCATTTCATAGATGTTGTGTTTCTTCTTCTCCACCTTTCTCCTGTCATATTGCACATGCGCATGCTGTCTGTGGAGCACCCTTCCTTCAGCTTTCTGATGGTTGTCTGTCGTTTTCGCCAACCATTTCCTCCGCTGTGCTCTTAGCGGTAGAGAACATTAGTCTTCCTATGGTTAGACGGTCAAAGTTGTAAGCAGCCAAGCCAACATTTCCCACTGTTTTAAGAGCCGTGTCTGTCGCTTGTCCTGCCTCTTCGCCATACCTTGATTAAAAATGCGACATCAAGGAAAATGAGAGCAAAAGAAAATTAAAGACTAGAGACATAAAATGTTGGAGAATGACAAAGATCATATTAAAATCTTGTGACTTCTTTGTAATAAATCTCAACAAATATGTAAATTAAAGAAGTAACATAACAGAAATATTAATGAAAGCAATTAAATCTATCTCAAGCTCCATTCCTAGTTACTACACATGCAACTTTATACAGAACCATATTTTATTGCTTTCTTAAATGAGCAAAGACATTCAGAAATAGATAACAAAAAGAGTAAAAAGCCATAATCATAAATCAGCAGAAAACAGCATAGCGCATCAGTGACTTACTTGTATTCCACAGTTGCAACAGTCTCAGTTGCAACACTTTTGCAAACATCTTGTGCTCCTGTCTTCAAATTGGTCCAAACAGCAGAGAAACCTACAATAAAATGCAATTTAAGGAAAAAGAATTCATAGAAAAAAACAAAAAATGATGGATATTGTCGAAATGCTTGTGTCCCGAACATCTGCACGTGCCTTTTGCACTGTTGACTGCTACAAATTTAGCACCATCAGCATTGGAAGCACGGCCATCGCAGCTCTCCTTCATTGTCTTTGGTACTAGTTTGGCTCCGTGCTTTTGGACTTGTGGGGCCAACACTTTTCCTGCTTGTCCTGAGACTGCAGTCATACCACCCACTATTTAAAAAACACACAGAAACACGACAAAAAACAAAAGGTCAGAGTCAAATCTCAATTGACATATCACCTAAAAGCAAAATTCAAACTTTTAGAAGTTTTCACTCTCTTACCCAAGCAGCGACTGACTTCCAATGCTCCACGAGAGGTTGTTTCAGCCGCATTGAGACCTTGGGTGATGTGGGGACTGACCTTTGTTGGAGTCTTTGCAGGTTCAATGTTGTCTCGGATCTTGGCTCCTTGTTTATGAATGGACGTGCTTGTGGACTTTGCCTTTTTTGCAAAACCCTTACTGAATTTTGTGGATCCTACAGAGAAATGTAATGTTTATCTCAGGGGTCTCCAACCTTTAACACTTGAAGAGCCATTTGGGTCAATTTCTCACAAACCACAACCCAGTAAGGGCAAATAAGTAGCACTTCACGCTTTAGAAATTTACCACACTGCTCTGTATTTATTTAGTATTGTAAGGGTAAGGAATAAATGTTGCCAAATTTATAAATGTTGCAAAATTTTTCCCATACCCCCATATTTTTCGGTATGTTATCTTTTATTTGTAAAATCAGTGATGCTCATGATTATAGAACAGCACTCAGCTTACTGAAGAAAGTTCAGTAATTCTTCTGTTTCACCACAAGGGGGAGATTATCTTTATGGAGCAGGCCAGAAGAGCAGCGTCTACTGAGACACGGAGACAGAAGTTGACTGTGTGCTGTTTGTGTTCCAGCTGCTCACCGTAGTACGACAGGCTAACTTAAAAAAAAAACACACATTTGTCATCCTTTCAAGGGTGCGACAGTATGATGATAAAAATATGGAACTTTTGTTCTTTTGTCATGAATAAAACATAAAGATAGAATAGCATTTTTTAACAAATATGAAATAGTTCTGACTTTTTGACAAGAGCCTTGCAGGATTTCCTAGAATACACCACGTTAGTGTAATGTCAGCAGTTAAAAAAAAAAAATTCAGCCATTGATTTGTAAGTCCGACTAATCAAATTTGATGCACTCAAATTTTTTTGAAATAGACAGACTGAGTACCTTTGTATCAATTCTGTTTGTGCTCTAAACAATTTTATTTGGCACATGGCACTCAAAAACCCACCAACATGTTTCAATACGACTTTGGTAAACTACAAAGCCGCACTGCTTGATGGACTGTCGTTGCATTATGGCTACCATAGTCAGATGCCTCATGGAGGGATCTAATCTATGTTTCAACTGTTTGTGAATGAGTTTAGAAAAGTTTGACTTATCGTGTTGTTTTGTTCTGCTCAATGTGCCTTATATTCAGAAATATATTTTAATTTTAAAAATGAAAAACCATTTAACTTTTCTTCAGCCGGAGAGACACAATGGAGGGGTAAAAGAGCCACTCCAGAGCCTCAGTTTGCAAACCCCTGGTTAAGTCAGTGCAAAAACTCTCTAGTGTAAATGCATTTAAGGCACTTTCACACACAGATCTTAGTTAAGAAATATGCCGATGATCCAGTCTTTTTTTTTCCCAAACAGCAGAGCAAATTTGTCATGAAAACAGGCAAAATCTGAGTTTGATTTTCTTTTTCTTGCTGTATTGTCTGCACAGAACTAAAACATTCCCTAAATAACAGCTGTCATCAGCTGTTATTTAGGGAACAGAAAGTACAGAAAGTAATGCTCTTGTCCTGAGGCTGGTGTTCTCATTTCCGCTGAATCCATCTTATTTCCGTGACTACAGAAACTTGTGTATGCTTGTGTACATGTTGTATCCATACAAATCTTTATTCCCTTTACCTTGACTTACCTGACAAAATTGCATTGCCCATCTTCTCGCTCCATTTGGGACGCAGTGGTTTTTCCTTAAGGTCCTCAGTACAGGAGGCAAGGGAAACTTTTGCATTCAGGTTGAAGCTCTCCTCTCCATTGTCCTCTGGGCTCTGTCAATGTTCTATAGTCAGTTAAATTATATGCAGTAAGATGGAAGATAGCACTAAGTTTCCTTATTACTCTCACGGAGGCCTTTTGTCAGAACCTGAATTTCAAGATTCCAACGTTTTGCTCTTTAAATTGCTTCAGGACATTACTGTAATAGTTTAAAGTGAAGAAAAGAACTCTGGGCCTCAGTTCCTTTGCTCTACATGCCATTTCTTAGAACAACTTCATCCTGCACATTCATTCTGAACATACATTCTTTAGCTTAACCAGAAGACGCTCAATTACGGAAACGCTGAGCTGCCACCGCGAAAAATATTTTTTTGGAACAGTTTCTCGTTATAACGTGATATGTTTCTCGTTATAACGAGAAACGTATTACGTTATAACGAGAAACGTATCACGTTATAACGAAATAGTTGTTTACAGTAAAACGTCACCTTCTCGCGGGATATTTCATTCTCGTCTTGATGGAACTGAGGGAGAAGATGGAGAATCAGCGGGAGCCTCTTTATTCCTTTTTAAGGGATAGAAATGTGTAGGAGGACAGAATTTCCACCATGAGGAATGAAAAAGTAAGTTATGCTTTTGAAAAACATAGTTTACGTGAGTTTCATATCGATTTAATTTAGTTTTTTTGTTACTGAATGAGCCTGCCGTGTACTGCGTAGACCTGAGACCAAGACCTCGCTAACTGAAGTATTGTAGTAGCTGCAAGGAAGCTCCTTGGGCGGGCGGTTGTCAAACAGCTCTTTATTAATGTGTCTGTATATCAGAACGGTTACAGCACGAACCAACAGGCACAGCCAGCTTCTTCTAACTCCAGCGAGAACGTTCACCGAACGCACACGCACACACACCCACAGGTAGACCCCGCCCCCTCTCTCCCATCAGTCACCAGCCCACCGCTGATTGACACACACTGTGGTCCAGCAACTGGCAGAAAGAGGGGGGCGCCGGCCACCTGCAGCTCTGTCCAAACTCTGGGTCGTTACAGTATGTTGTGTTTTAGAGTTGCAGAGAATAACTCTCTTCAGTACGGACGTGCTGTGTTAACTTCGTTTATTAACATAACGGGTAGCAATCGCTTTTAACAGAAGGCTAAATGCTTCGTTCATATCCCATAATGCATTATTCTTATTGTCAATACATCTTTACCGTAACAGAGATGCATTCGAGTGCAGTAGGATAAACGTATATCAAAATATTACAAAGTACACCTCGATTTATGCCTTTATCCTAAGATGATCATAGCGTATACTTTTACCCTACAGAAATGATGAGTTGAGCACGATTATTTACAATTTATTAGGTCTCAACATCAAATAGTTAATGCAGAACTTTATGTTGATAGCATTCACGACCAAGTGAGTGAAAACTATTTTATTATTAGCATCATCATAACATAAGAAGCCATGCCAACTAGTTATCTTCGTTATTATGTGTAAAAACCACAACTGGAGCAAAAGCGTGTCCTGTTGGTGTGATGCACGTAGCGTAGCTCCAGAAAGTCACAAACTGTCTTGATGCTTCTTGATGAATATGTTGTGTATACAATCCTACTTTTTTTGTAAGGTACAGTAAACCACTGTTTAGTCCAGTTTAAAACAATTACTTTTACCATGAATAACTAATAACAATTTTCTTTTGTAGATTGACATATCAGCTATTGGAAGCATGGATGATGACAGCTTGGCCACCTACGTTCCAATCTACGGTGACAGGATTGCCACACGAAGGTTTTGCTCTGAATATAAAGGTTAAGCTTGAAGAATGCGTCTACATATCTTTTCTTCTTTTTACAGGGCAGTATTATATGTTATATTCCTTTCTGGTTTGATGTGCATTAAGCACAATGATGTCCTGGTTCACAACAAATGTATTTATTTTTGTACTCGTTTGTAATGTATGTGAAGTTTCTCATGTTCACTTTTGAGATTTGGTTTATCAGATTTTAAACATATCTGCTCCACAGTTTTGCACTTGGATGGAGAGAACCTCGTCCCAAAAGGACATTTCAGAGCACTTGTTAAATGCACTTTTGTTTACCATGTCAAGCACATGTTGCAACATTTCTGAATGTTATGAGGAAAAGAACAAAATTGTTGGTTTGATCACCAAAATTGTTTATTTTGTGATGATTAAAACATTACACATTTTACATGAGTCCTTGATTTTTCAACTTTTTATCACAGCTGCATTTCCAGATTAGTTATCAGTTTAAAATTGACCTCAGTCACCAGTTACAGAGAACTTTAAGGAGAGTTTTGGTGTTAGACATAATGGAAAGTATATTTTATATATTTACTGAGGTGGGGTGTGGTTTATAAATTGGACCAAATTTGAATAGGTTGTGTACTGTATGATAGATTTAACAATTTTAATGACATTTTCAAAATTGTTCTCCAACATGTACACTTAAATGCATATTATGTAGAATTTACATATCTAAATATCTTACACATTTATGAGAAAACTGAGTAAACCTAGATCCATATCTTACTAACATTCCACTACTCTTATGTCATAGCATTTTTTCAGTCATACACAACAGCAAAAAGTTTCAAAGTTCTGTAAAAAAATACATGAAGGTGCATGAAAGGACAATATGACAGCAGTTATGAGTACACAGAAGTTGATTTTAAAGAAAGCAGGAAACTGTTGATTTGAACCAGTGTTACATGTCTGACAAGTTTGAACGTATGGGAGCTCTTAAAAATAGATACAGTTCAATTGCTTCAGTTGGTGTGGTCGGTGCATGAAGAAAGTTTTCTGTCATCAGGAGGCAGGATAGTGAGAAGACGGTTTCATCACATGTGTATGGTCCTCTCTGAAGACAATGTGCTTTGCAAGTTGCCACTGCTTGCTCGGAAACTTGCTTCAAATAATCTTGTCCATGAAAAAGCTGCGGGAGGGTATACATCATACATGGTCGGCCACTTGGAGCAATCGCATTTCTGCTCTGACAAATGATGTGAGTGTTCCATAAATGAACAACATTTTGAAGCTCTTCCTGAAAGGCAAGGAAAAACAAACATGTTTATACACTACATATCTATTTTTAAAAGCATATCCTTGTTTGTTTTTTTCTTTTTTAAATAACAGATTTTACTGAACCTTTCTACACGTTAAGCTTCACACAAAGTTTCCCTTTGTTTTTGAAAAAAATGTCAGCAGTTCAAGTCTTCAAAATTTAAAGTTGCTTGTAAATAGGCACTGTGAATTTTAAGAGTTTAAATATTAATTCAAATAAGTATGCATTCCAAAACATAAAATAGAACCTTGTTTTCTTTGCATCTTTTGACGGATTATTGTTACAGCCATCATCCTGTTCCTCTCCAGCGCGTCAAAAAAGCGCACGTATACGTGCATCACACCAACAGGACACGCTTTTGCTCCAGTTGTGGTTTTTACACATAATAACGAAGATAACTAGTTGGCATGGCTTCTTATGTTATGATGATGTTAATAATAAAATAGTTTTCTCTCACTTGATCGTGAATGCTATCAACATAAAGTTCTGCATTAACTATTTGATGTTGAGACCTAATAAATTGTAAATAATCGTGCTCAACTCATCATTTCTGTAGGGTAAAAGTATACGCTATGATCATCTTAGGATAAAGGCATAAATCGAGGTGTACTTTGTAATATTTTGATATACGTTTATCCTACTGCACTCGAATGCATCTCTGTTACGGTAAAGATGTATTGACAATAAGAATAATGCATTATG
Organism: Oryzias curvinotus; assembly: GCA_023969325.1. Lineage (NCBI taxonomy): Eukaryota > Metazoa > Chordata > Actinopteri > Beloniformes > Adrianichthyidae > Oryzias > Oryzias curvinotus. The sequence goes on from CM043719.1 coordinate 20,725,118, forward strand.
GGATATGAACGAAGCATTTAGCCTTCTGTTAAAAGCGATTGCTACCCGTTATGTTAATAAACGAAGTTAACACAGCACGTCCGTACTGAAGAGAGTTATTCTCTGCAACTCTAAAACACAACATACTGTAACGACCCAGAGTTTGGACAGAGCTGCAGGTGGCCGGCGCCCCCCTCTTTCTGCCAGTTGCTGGACCACAGTGTGTGTCAATCAGCGGTGGGCTGGTGACTGATGGGAGAGAGGGGGCGGGGTCTACCTGTGGGTGTGTGTGCGTGTGCGTTCGGTGAACGTTCTCGCTGGAGTTAGAAGAAGCTGGCTGTGCCTGTTGGTTCGTGCTGTAACCGTTCTGATATACAGACACATTAATAAAGAGCTGTTTGACAACCGCCCGCCCAAGGAGCTTCCTTGCAGCTACTACAATACTTCAGTTAGCGAGGTCTTGGTCTCAGGTCTACGCAGTACACGGCAGGCTCATTCAGTAACAAAAAAACTAAATTAAATCGATATGAAACTCACGTAAACTATGTTTTTCAAAAGCATAACTTACTTTTTCATTCCTCATGGTGGAAATTCTGTCCTCCGACACATTTCTATCCCTTAAAAAGGAATAAAGAGGCTCCCGCTGATTCTCCATCTTCTCCCTCAGTTCCATCAAGACGAGAATGAAATATCCCGCGAGAAGGTGACGTTTTACTGTAAACAACTATTTCGTTATAACGTGATACGTTTCTCGTTATAACGTGATACGTTTCTCGTTATAACGTTATAACGTGATACGTTTCTCGTTATAACGTTATAACGTGATACGTTTCTCGTTATAACGTGATACGTTTCTCGTTATAACGTAATACGTTTCTCGTTATAACGAGAAACATATCACGTTATAACGAGAAACTGTTCCAAAAAAATATTTTTCGCGGTGGCAGCTCAGCGTTTCCGTACTCAATAATCCTGTTTGGTGAGAGGAGTGTAAATATGTCTCTACATGGTTTCACTGTAGCATGAGTTGTGGGTGTGTACATGTGTGTTTATTTTAAGAATACAGTTTTAAAAGTTCAAAATAAGATGAATTGGGCTGATAAAATATTGACATTGCCTCTGAATTCGATGCTATTCTGCCTATTTTGAAAGTACCGTAAACTAAAGGATGTACAACACAAGTGAATTCCTAAATACTAATTAAAGCATAATTAAATAAAATCTTTCTTGAAATAAATGAATGTATGTCAAATTCAAAGATCAGTGGAAAGCTGCATAAATTAACTTTGTGGGACATGTTTCACTGAATCTGCTACTTTCTTTTAAGCATAAATGCACAAACATGTTCCATATTATTTTGTGTAAAGCACGTAACTGCAGATAGTGAAAGTTTACAAACAGGAAGTGCTCTGTGCACTTGTGCAACTGATGCATTCCAGGACTGCAGGTAGCAATACAGAATGAGCCGCAAACTTGCCGCTCATAAAATAAAAAAATAAAAAACCTGTCTGGCAAATAAAAAAGTAATATGTGTTTTTCTCTGGTTCCAAAAGAAATGAATGAAGGTATGCTGCTTTGTTTAGACTGATTCAGAGATTTTATTATAAAAACGAAAAAATGGTTTAAAACAGAATGCTTTTATAAAGTGAAGCATGCTTTTTATGCAATTCAGGTTAGTAAAAAAATTGTTTTTTGGACCTTATGAGAAAAGACTGACCTGGATGTTGAGGTTGACAAGCTGTGACAAGAGCTCCTTGAAGAAATCGTGCTCAGCAGCAGGCAGTTGAGAGGACAGCACGATACCTACAAAAGACTTTGGGATCTCTGAGTCAGGAAGCATGAAGATCCCAGAGCTCGCCAGCAGCACTGGAGTGTCTTTTGCGAGTGGGTACAACAGGTCACACACCTGAGGAACACACAGAGATGAAAACGTAGTTTATGAAAAAAAGAGTCATTTTGTTCTGCTTTTGGTTTTAAAGTAAAACAATGCTTTATCATGTAAAGTGCCGCGTATGAAAGGTGTGGTATAAATAAAGTTTGATTTGATTTTTGTTGCGTTGGTTTTGTTTGGTCTGTCTTAGTAACATAGTGCTGCTTTAAGTAACGCAGCGTGACACCTTTATTTAAGATGAATTATTTCACAAAATTGAGTAACATTTGGAGAAAGGCTACTCCAAAATTTGAAGTTTTCTTTCAAAATCTTTTTAAAAAATGCAAAAGACTTAATGATATGACCCATTTAACTAATATTCAAACTGTAAAGTTGAATTTTTATAGCATTTTTTTGATAAAATCAAATTTAATGATTTTTATGACGGTTACAGTTTGCATGTTTTTTCATCTGACAGTAGTTTTACTGTGAAAGTCATTCCCAAACACAAAGCCAAACAGTCTTCATCTTCATCAAACATGCATTTCCAAATACTCACATCTAACAAAACCAAAGGGTTTGTATCAGTGGAGTCTTGCTGCTGATTGCTGATGATGATGATGCGAAGATATCCTGGAGAGGACGGAGAGCTGACCTGGCCTTTAGCATCCACAATGAAAAGCTGCACGCCTGAGGAAATGGAAAGCAGCACGCTTCCATTTTCTTCTTCTGCTGCTTCAACTTTGGTCTGCTCTCCAGCCCCAGGTGCCTTTGCAGCAGGAACACAAGCCTGGCTGCAATGCTTGCTTTTAGGCACTGGTTCTAGTACTGGAGGCTGAACTGCTTGAGGACCCACAGCCTTAGTTCCAACAACAGCTACAGGTGCAGGAGGTTTGTATGGATATTGAACAGCAGGGTATGAATAAGGAGGAGGACAAACAGTAGGAGGATATGGATTAGGAGATGCTCCATTTTGAACTGAATAAGGAGATGCTGCATTTTGAACTGGATAAGGAGATGCTGCATTTTGAACTAGATAAGGAGATGCTGCATTTTGAACTGGATAAGGAGATGCTGCATTTTGAACTGAATAAGGAGATGCTGCATTTTGAACTGAATAAGGAGATGCTGCATTTTGAACTGGATAAGGAGATGCTGCATTTTGAACTGGATAAGGAGATGCTGCATTTTGAACTGGATAAGGAGATGCTGCATTTTGAACTGAATAAGGAGATGCTGCATTTTGAACTGGATAAGGAGATGCTGCATTTGGAACTGGATAAGGAGATGCTGCATTTTGAACTAGATAAGGAGATGCTGCATTTGGAACTGGATAAGGAGATGCTGCATTTTGAACTAGATAAGGAGATGCTGCATTTGGAACTAGATAAGGAGATGCTGCATTTTGAACTAGATAAGGAGATGCTGCATTTTGAACTAGATAAGGAGATGCTGCATTTTGAACTGGATAAGGAGATGCTGCATTTTGAACTAGATAAGGAGATGCTGCATTTTGAACTGGATAAGGAGATGCTGCATTTGGAACTGGATAAGGAGATGCTGCATTTTGAACTAGATAAGGAGATGCTGCATTTGGAACTGGATAAGGAGATGCTGCATTTTGAACTAGATAAGGAGATGCTGCATTTGGAACTGGATAAGGAGATGCTGCATTTTGAACTGGATAAGGAGATGCTGCATTTTGAACTAGATAAGGAGATGCTGCATTTGGAACTGGACAAGGAGATGCTGCATTTTGAACTGGATAAGGAGATGCTGCATTTTGAACTGGATAAGGAGATGCTGCATTTTGAACTAGATAAGGAGATGCTGCGTTTTGAACTGGATAAGGAGATGCTGCATTTGGAACTGGCACCTGGATGGTGGTCGTAGGGTAAGGTTGATAGACGTTGCAGGACTTCTGGAAAGGTTGACAGTTGGTATTGTACACTGTAGCATTTTTTACTGGGGAACAATTCTGCATTCCTGTCGTCATCTTGGGGGCAACAGGGGCAGAAAATTGGTTGTTCACAGTGTTGATTACCCCATTCAACCCGTCCTGCAGCAGTCTGGACATGGCTGCTATCTGACTTCAGATGGGATCTCAATGTCACTAAAAGGTTTGATATATCCCTCCTGGAGAACACCAGAACCTCAGGTCTTTTGGCAGGTTCTTCAGCATCTAACCACAATGGAGAGAAGAGACACTTACTTGTGCTGATCAAAAAAGTATATAAAGAAATAAAAAAATGTATCATTATTATAATGAAATGCATTTACAAAAATATTTACCAAAATACAATAACCCCTTCATGCCGTGTGTTGCAAATTTGTAACGTACCATTAAATCAGCCCTCTATCTAATTTACCATCACCTTGAACGGAACTTAATGCAACTGGAAATAAAATTAGAAATTGGGACCTGCCCTTTCTTGGCACCTCTCTCTTTTAGTAGGGTGGGGAGTGTGGAGCTTGGAGGGGTCGTCTCTTCGGTCCATGTCTCCCTGGGCTGGGGGGGGGGGGGGGTTATCCTCCTCCTGGGCGGGAGTAGGCGGCCCCTTCCTTGCTCTCTCCTGGACCTCTCACAGGCTGGGTGGGTGGCTGCCTGGAGCATGAAGTTGGGCTGAAGCTTGCACTTTCTGTGCCCTGTGACTCCCTGCTCTCTGCCATTGGCCCCTGTGGTGGTCCTGTTGGCCCTGCCATGGGTGGCAGAAGTGATTGCCCGGTGGGTGGTTTTTATCTCTCTGTTATACCGTGAGGGTGTTGGGGGTTCTGTCTGCCACTGGTACTTCGGGGGGTGGGGGTGGGGGGGGTCTTGGTGTGGGGATGACCGGACATTGTCCCTCTTTTTTTTGTAATTCCATCATCCACCTCCAGCAGAACATAAACACTCACTCGAGCACAGGTGTCAGCTCACCTTAGCAAAAAACAGTTTGCAATAATACATGTTGTGCATTAGTCTGAATGCATTAGTATGCGTGTGCGAACAGTAGTTGTATTAAGTTCATGTTGACATGTTTATATGTGAACATTTTTGGAGCCAACAGCTATGTTTTTAAACACTTGAGTGCGTGTGTGGATAAGCCACATCCTTTAAGATTTTTTCCCCTGACAGTAATGATTAGACAACGTATTGCTTTATAGGATTTATGATGCTTTATGATTTACCCCCCTCCCCTTTTTCTGTAATCATCCTTCTACCCCCACTAACATCCTTGTCTCTTCTTCCCTCCTCTTCTTTTCTGTTCTTTTTCCGATACAACAAAAAAACGATTGCAAATGTAATCAATATAAATACATTTTAGCATAAATTACAAAAGGGGTTTATTCAGATATACACCTCGCGTGTCAGAAGATTCATAACCCCATGCTCTCATCTGTTTGCTCTGCTGTTGGACAGAGCAAGTTAAAATAAAAAGACATGAAGGGATTAGCAGCAAAAACAGTTTCATATTCTAAATGCATGTTTTTAATTCATGATTAAAGAAAAAGCATATATATATATATATATATATATATATATATATATATATATATATATATATATATATTCTTAAAGAAACTAGGTTAAAGTTTGCAGGTTAATTTGAAAAACAAGCAGAGACAGAGAGGAGCACAACTTACCTCTAAAGATGATGAACCAGACAAAGAGATGAAAGCTGCACAGAAGGACAATTTAAAAGAACTACAGACGTCACTGAAGGGCGTAGAAGAATCTTAACCTGTTATCTGATCTTGCAGTGTTAAAAGAAAATGCTCAAGGAATTTCATCAGGCTTTTTCCTGTAAAAGACAATCGTGACGTTTCCTGTTGGATAACTTTTTACTTTATTCTTCATAGTTGTCTTGAAACAGACTTAAGATGACTTTTAGTGAGTTGTTTTGGAATTTCAACTGTCAAGATGATTGTTTTTGTTTTGTTTGAGATAAAACCCAAATATGTGCTCATAAAACAATGCAGTCTGCAAAAACAGGCCCTGTTGAAAAAAGTCATGAGTCAATTCTTAAAATTGGATTTTATTTTTCTTCAAATAAGCAAAAAAAAAAAAAAAAAGTAAGGTGGGCACAAAAAAATGGTCTTTCCAAGAATTTTAGGAAAACAAATGTTGGTCGCTAAAAGGTTTAACTTTTACTTTCTTGAGATTCAGTTTGTGTAGTGCATGATTTTGAACACGTCCCTAATTAAGAAAAAAAAAATATATAAAAACGTTTGAAGTAATAATATCTAATGGAACATTGAATTTAAAGCAAGCTTCATTTCTGTGCTTTTCTGAGATGAGTACTTGCCGATAAATCAACAAAAAGTACGCAAAAATATCATTATTTTATAATAGTTAAAAGTTCAGCATACACAGTTTATGATGAACAGAAAAAATACTAATGAGGTTTATAAGCTGCGTTTCATTTTTATTAGTAATACATTCAAGATTAGGGAAAAAAACATTGAGACAATAGAGTATCTACAGACTTTGCATGGATGAAGTAGTGGTGCTGTGTGGTTGTGTGGAGGAACAGGTGGATGGTGAAGTCCCTCCTAAAAGAGGCAAAACCTCAAGTGGAGCGATCCATGAAACACAACGAAACCTGTTGATGCACGCACAGATGATATCCCGTCAGACGGGTTAAAGCAGGAGACATAAAGAAATATTTAATTTCTACAAACAATCAGGTTAGGAGTCAAATCAATAAACAAAAAACTTGATGCTTCAAACTTACTTTGGACTTTTGAACTTGTCCCTGATGGCCTGATGCGGGCGGCTCTCCGCGCTGACATGCAGCTTGTGGAGATGGGTCAAGCAGGGCATTATTTCTGCCACAGTGTATCCAGTAAAAACAGCTAAAGCATCAGGCTGAGATAGAAGCAGATGAAAATGGAATTTATTAAGTATTTTGATAGAGGAGAATGTTGTTTAGCCCTCAAAAATCCTATCCTGACAAACATACCCAGAGAACTTTGTGTATGGTGTAGCAGGCTAGACTGTAGGCTCCAGCTGCCAACAGTGATGGAGGATACTGCAGGAAGGGCTTCATTTCCAACAGGCTTAACTCTGCTATATACTACAGGCAGAAAAACAACATTTCCCCTTAAAATATGAACAAATCCTCAGGAGAATCTGTGGTCTTGTAATGCTCACCAAGGCAAGGTTCTCCGTCTTCGCACATGAAGAATGAACAGAGAGAAAAAGGCGAAGGAACAGGTGAGGAGTGGGCGCCGCCAGCTTGAAGGCCAGAACCCTGAGCAAAAGATCCTCCATATGAAGCAGCTGTTTCTGAGAGTAGGTGCTGTCTGTGATGTACACAAACTCATTCAGCTCAGGCGGATTAATCTCCTCGTACTTTCTGCATGATGACACGTAAGCAGAGTCATTTAAACTTTTAAACCTTCAAGTACAAGATGGAAAGGCATAAGAAAAAACCTTAAAGACCCACTCTGATGAAAATGCTGCTTTTAACATGTTGTGGTGGCATTTTTCTGATGATGGAGGACATATATTAAAGAGCCTATACCATGCTATTATTAAGCCTTTTATAACTATAGTCATGTATATGATAATATTTTACCTTTGGCACACAAAAGAATAATTTCTTTTTATTATATATTTGTCATTTTCCTTTGTTTTTTCCAACATAGAAATAAAACAACTTAATCTCTGAAGCACTGCCTTTTGCTCCTTATGGATGCCCCCCATTTCATGATGTCAATCTAGAGTGGGCCTCAGCAGAGCATAAGCATGTGCATATTGTGCACATCCATTTTTTTGGCAGATCACTGCTAGCTCCACGGAGAAAGTTGGTGTGTGCATTTGCTTGGAAGCGGTGATGGCTCTTCCTGGAGGGGGCTGTTCTCACTGCTCTACGTCACAATGTGAGAACCCGCTCGTTTTCATGGGTTGGGAGGGGCTGGTGCTCAAAGCGCAGGTTTTTAGAGTAATACTCAGAAATGCATGACCAGATCAAAAACTGCTTGGGGTTTCTTTTCATGAGGAATGAACATTATAATACACTAAAAAGCTAAAAATAATTTTTTGATTTAGCATGGTACAGACCCTTTAAGAAAATTAAGCTTAAAACTGAATTTCTAAGCATTTATTTATTCAGTTTGTTATGAATAAAGAACAGAAAAAAATTCTGTTTGAAAAAGATCATATTTGTGAAAAATACGATGTGTGGGCCACAAGCTTCCTGCTCCGCTCCATTCTGATGCATCCACTTGTAGATGACTAGATTCATGTACGTCTTTGTACGTCTGGCTCAAAACTGTACAGCTGGATGGTCCCAATATTGTTCGCCTTTTTTATTGCACCAGTAATGTTTGGTTGGGGGCTGTAAGCTAGTGGGAGAGGCGGGGCGGGGTCCCACCCGGGCGGGGTCCCACCCACAACTAGGTTTTTGGATTTTGGCTAAAAACGACCAGTGGGAACGCTTTCACAACAGATGGTAAGGTGATCGGAGTGGGACTTTAATCTTACTGTTCAAAGGGAGTTTTTCTTACGCGGCAATCAGCAATGAGGCCGTGCCAACCAGCTGCAGCTTGTTCCGTTTCACGTTTGTTGTGCAGGACAGAAAACGGTCCACATAGTTGACAGCGAGGTACAGAGTTTCTGAACTCAGCATGTACTCCTGAGAAACCTCCACCAGCCAATCCACCAGGACGACCCGCATCCCGCTAGGTGACCTCTGCATGTCTCTCCAAGTAACCTTTCCTTGCTAAGAACTTTTTCTAAAATTCCAATCAAAACAGTGAGCAGCAAAAACATAAACATGAAGTTGAAGCACCAGAATGCAAGGGATGCATTAAAATAATCTCACTTCTTTCTCCTTCAGGTTGCGATAGATATCATCTACATACTCTGCACAGAATGTTTCCCCCGGCAACTGGGAATCCTCATGTTCAGACTGACATGAAGCATCCAGACGTGAACCTGCACAAAAAGGAAATAAACACTGAGGCATTTCTAGAGAAAAATGTGTGTGGCGTTTAACAAAAACTCACTAGAATTTAGCTCAAGCAGCAGCCGCATGGACTGATTCTGATTCTGCAGGGCATTGTCCTCGGAATCAGAATCCTCTGAAACCAGCTCCCGACCAGAAGCTGCAAGAACAACTTCACAGGCCTCCTCTACGTACACATCACATCCGGAGCTGGACAAACAGCCAAGGGGATTGAGCTGGGAGTTGTCTGAGACTGAACTGTGTCTGGAATACTGGCTTCCCTGCAGAGGACGGTCAAGGAACATGTGGATATTTTAAAAAGGGAAGATTGAATTCAATCATCAGCCTGCAACACCTTCTGTGTGTCACCCACCTGACCGAAGGATCGACCACGCAGCTCATTTTCTGACACAACACCAAGAACTGTGCGCGGTTTGCTCCTCTGATGCTGGAATGAATTCCGCTTTGTGGTAGGAGGGAGGTTTTCTTTGTGAGCAGGACTTCCATGGTGGGCACCGCTGCTGAAGTTCATCTTTAAACCAGAGAGAGGAGTAACAAGAGAGTTGCACAAACTTTGAATCAATGAATTGATTTATCTTCCTTATATACCAACCCGATTGATCTGTCTGAGGCAAGATGTTAACCGAAACAACATTTACCGTTAAAAAAATTGGTTTCAAAATGAAACAAATTCATTACAATCTGTAATGGAAAATACCATTTGGATTGAGACATGGTAGGTTTAATTTAATATAACGTAAAAATGACCAAATTCCATCCCAGCGAACAACACACATATGATGACAGCAAAAAATGATCAAACCATCATTCCAGTTCAATGTGTGGAAACATTTAGAATTTTACAAAGTCATGTGACCATTGAGTTTGGTGGAACGTTCTAATAATGTTCCCTTCGGATTATTTTGATGTAGAAAAACAACAATGGGCTGAAGTTAAAAAACTAAACTGTGAATGGATTTGCCATTAATTCTTTTTTACGGTACTTGTTTTTTTGAACAAATTTTTAATTTACACTTGATTATCTTGCAAGAAATACAAGGTATCTGGAAAACATCACCTGCACTGTTCAGTTCTCTCTGAGTCACACTGGTTAAATTTTTAGATAAAGACGTCCTTGATCCATTATAGGACAGTGAATCGGATCGTTTTAAATGAACAAATATCCATTATAAAGCGTATCAGCAACCACAAATTAGGATGTGAATCCAATCGATGTTCAAATAAATTCAGAACTCTATTTGCAAACATGGAAAAAAAAATCTGAAAATGCAACTTTCTTTATTTGTTCAAGTTTTCATTTAGTAGACATCGGTGATTAAAAAAATAAAATAAAATAAAATAAAGACTATAACAACACAAAAAGTTTTAAACCATCTAAAAATTCCAATAACAAACAATATGCTGTTGTGAAACTATAAATAGAGTTGATTAGGCTTTGTTAATTTGTTAATTGGTGAATAAATTAGAAGTAATAGATAATAAATAGAAGTGCAAATTTAAAAATAAAAGCATACAAAACTGTGGATGCATAAAATAAACACATACTAAAATAGGTTTGAGATAGGCTTCAAACGTCCCTATTGATATTAGCAGACACAAAAACGATCAGAGGCATGTTGCCATGGTTACAGAAATACACAAAGGTTCACTGCACAACTTAATGATCAGCTTATTGGAGATATGGGGGGAAAACCAAACACTCAACAGAGATAAGAGATACAGTTTTCAGAGTAAAACACCAAGATAATTCATTTACATGTGGTTCCAATTAAACTCACCGTCATCACGTTAAAAATTCACCGGAGAGTCCGGCATTCCTCCGCCCACCCCGCCCCCCCGAACCAAATACCTATTATTATCACCGGATGAGACGAACAGAGACCTTCTCGCTACCCTTTTTTTTTTCTTTTTTTTTTTTTTTTTTTACTATAAGCAAGATGTATTTCTCTAACTCTACCTGATCTGTAAGCAGCTTGACTCGCTGTTGTCATCAATAAGCCGTTATGGATGTTTACGCTCTAAAACGGAAGTTGTCACGGACAACAGCTCACGGTTGTATTACACACCCCCACCCACTCCATTTAAAAAAAATAATAAAAATCTCTCAATACAGAACAGTATAGATAACATGCAATCATTTTTTTTAATTCAATGATTTTATTAGATTTTTTAAATTACACAATTAAATTACCAAAATATTCAAATTGTTCTTTTATTTAATTTAATTAATACAATTACATTAGTTACTATTCTTTTAATTTCAACTTTAAAATAGTTTCATCAGTTTCAGACCAAACCACATGTAAAAAGACTAATAACTATAGAATACCTGTTTACTTTTCCTTCTAATTCAGTGGATGAACAAGAATGTCTAAATACCTTAAGCTTTTTTTTCTGTCAAGTCCTTTGTGTTTTTAAATATTCATGAGGTTTAGATTATGCTTCATGAGCAAATTTGCTGTCATTTGTTACGTAGGGCTGGTATTTTTTCGTCATGTCAGTCATGCCTTTAGCAGGATGGTCTTAAGTTCCAGGCTTAACAGCTTTGACATGAACATGTGATCTTCATACTGACAAGGAAGTTTTTATTTTTTTCATGCTGCCTGACTTAGAATGAAAGAGCAAAGATTCTGATTATTGCACTTTCTACAGCTCATAATTATTAAATGCTGGTATTCAAAATAAAAAAGTGTGTTAATATATTAACATTTTGAGTTATATTAAACTGTTAAATGTAACATGCCTCATTTTTTTTTATCTTAAATTATCCCTTTGATTTCAGTTCTTTTGAGTTTGCCATAAAAAAGAACATTGTAAGTGTCGTTAGCCAAACAACTAAAAACCCACCCTTACAGTCCTTATAAGTGGTTGGGATTAAAGTACCATAGCACTGCTAGTATGCAAAGAATAGTTTTTCTCTTCCTTCTTCATTCGATGCATTTTTTTGCCTCACGTTCATATGATTGTTTAAACTTCTATTTTTTTTAAATACTATACAACTTTTCAATTGAATATCATTGAGAAATGATCTCAATTTCTTTTATTTCCACTGATGATGATTTTTTCTGACTATATCAGTGTATTCATATTTTTTGTGACACAAAACTGGAATTCCAGCTATGCAAAATATACATCCACAGTTTGATGTTTACACATGAAACATGAGCTCAAAAACCTACTTATAATAGGAAAAGACCATAGGGGGTTTGCAAAAAAAATTAATATACAATTTAAATTGCATTGTAGGCCACTACAAACTAGAACAAGCTGAAAAAGAGTTCAATCAAACTGCGGGGAACAGGTGAAGCCTGACGTTTCTAAATGCCCACCAGGGGACAGGCTTTTTCCTGAACAACTGTGATCAGACACCCCCAAAATAGAAAATTAGTCATAACTATCGTCACAGTTTGGTGACCCAATTAAAATGAAAAGTAAAGTTACAAATCTTTCGTGAGCTTCTGCACTCTGAGAAAAAGGAGATGGTGCAAAACAGTGAAATATCCAAAAATGTTCACGATCAAAGAGACTCCCATCAGGTTTTGCCTGCAAGCAAACGCTTAAACGCCTGGGGAAACATAATTAACATCTTAACTAGAATTGCAAGAGCTGCATCCATACTCGAGGTGGATAAGTGCAGGCAGATATGCTGCAGACTTGCCAGTCTGCTGCTGCTGCAGAGTGGCTCCAGTGGAGCAGCTATGGATTTGGGATCCCAATTTGCAGCTTTTTGCCTTCAAGCAGCTTCTTGAACCTTCAGCCAGCCGTCAGTCATAATGCTTTTCTGACAACTGTGTGCCATAAAAAGCGTTACACATATATTATATCTATAGGCGTGGGTGTGTGTGTAATGTGTATTTTTGCAATTTATTGTATGCATTAATGACATACAGAAAAAAGAAAAAAAAAGGATTTGTTTCAATGGAACATGGAACAATCTAAAACAATTAATTAAAGAAACCAAATCAAAAATCACCTTCAGAAATTTAGTTAAAACAGAACGGCTTCAAAAATACAAGAAATGAACCTTGTTACTTAATTCCAGGTACTAAATTTAGAAATAACACAAAAAATACCACTTAGGGATATTCTGGATCATTCTAAACAAAATACAAACATACATATATTGGCTATATTCTTTCTGTTCCCTTTCATTTCCCCAGTATTATAACTTGTCCAAAATCGTTTGTTTTTGTTGATTTGTGTAAATAAAAAGAAATAAAGAAATTAAAAAGAAAATAAAAAGCATTTTTATTTTTCTATGAACTTTGGGACTTTTATCAATGGGACCTCACATATAAAGCGTTAGGATTGTTTGATGCAAATGTCAATAAGACTGATGTCTTTATTATAAAAATAAATTTAAATATAGCATAGAAAACAGAATTTATGTTGGTATGCAATTCAGCTTTTTAATAAGTTATATAAAAACTAAACTAAATCAGTGAAATATGATACATGACATATGTAATATCGCTAAATGTGTAAAGGTGGAAGAGATTTTCCCCTGACAAAATAGATGCAAACAAACTTTATTCCATAAAGACCCTGTCTTTTTTGCTCCAGCAGAGACAGGGTTTAGGGAACCAGGTGTGGCTTCCTACCTCTGTCAAAATAAAATCAATGCTCATGACGCGCTGAAGGAAGACAGACACACAAAAACACAAAGCCGACACCCTGCCGGGGCAAATGTCTCTCAGTCTTCCTCTGTCGCTGCATCCCTCCCTCTCATTTCCGCTCTGGCCTGAAGCAGATGTAGATTGCTCCTGACAGATAGCATGGAGCTGTGGCCATTTCATTAGCGTGATGCATCACCAGTGACAGACAAAAAAAAAAAAAAAGGAAATCATGAGGCTACTATTAAATAGAATAGAAGACTGAATTCACTCATAGCTTCAGCATCACCTGTTCTGGATCTGTTTTGTACACTTTAAAGATTAGCACCAGAAAATACAAAATAATTCTGCAAGAGTGAAGCAACAGAAAGTTAAGCGAAAACTTCCTTTATACTAGTGATTATGGGGGCCACAATGAGCTTCATCCAGTGTGGGTCCTTAGGTAAGACCCTTCGTGCTACCCCCTAACTATGTAGCCACAAGAGGACCAAAGTCTTGTTCTCCCTGTGCCAGTCCTCAGCCCAGATAAAATACAAGGTTGTGTCAGGAAGGGCATCAGGTGTAAAAATCTCTGCCAAACCACCTGTGGGAGACAGCTGATTCAGGTTGGGCGGTGCTGCCCGTCAAAGTTTGACAGGTGAGTCCGTTTCAGTCACAGTCAACTGTTTTTATATGCGTCACACGCAACCATCGGATGGCGAGTCTGCCAAAGACGGGAGGCGCCCTTCGAAACATGTCAGGTATGTGTCAAACATAACCCGTGTCTGATAACAAAAGAACCAAGAAGTCAGTTCCAACACAGGATGATTATGATCTTTTTTTTGATAAAATCAACTTCCCAGAAGAAAATTTTGACTATACTTCACCCTCTCTGAGCTGCAAGAAGTTATAAATCTTTCCCCAATTGCAAGGCACAGGGTCCAGACGGGTTTGGTCCAGTATTCTTCAGGGCTTTTCAGGATGTTTTGGCACCCCCTTTGCTTAAAATGGTTCAAAATAGTTTTATGAACAGAAAGCTTCCGCCCTCTCTTAATGATGCTAACCTATATGTTCAATAAAAAAGAGACAAAGATGAGACTAATCCACGCAGCTACAGGCTCATGGTGCTGTTAAACTGCAACCTGAAAATCATAAGAAAGGTTTTAGAGCTAAGAATATAGGAAGTATCATACACCCAGACCAAACTGGTTTTGTTCCAGATAGATTTTCCTTTTGCAATGTCCATAAAATCCTAAACATAATGTATGTTTAGGATACATTATGTTTAGAAGACAGTAGAGATGATGGTGGACTTCAGGAAAGTCACCGCCCCCTCAACCCCTCTCATCCTGACAGACTCTCCCATCACCGTAGTGGTATCAGTCTGTTTCCTCGGCACCACCATCACTCAGGACCTCAAGTGGGAGCCGTCCATCAGCTCCCTGCTCAAAAAGGCCCAGCAGAAGATGTACTTCCTGCAGTTGAAGAAAGCCAGGCTGCCAGCCCAGATGAGAGAGCAGTTCTACATGGCCATCATAGACTCAATCATCACCTCCTCCATCACTGTGTGGTACGCTGGAGCCACAACCAGGAACATAAACAGACTGCAGCGTATTGTGCGCTCAGCTGAGAAGGTGATAGGCTGCAGCCTCCCATCTCTCCAGGACCTACACCCCCGGGGGGGTGCAGGTCGGAAAGCAGCCGACCCTTTTCACCCTGGACATGGATTACTTGAACCACTCCCTTCGGGCCGGAGGCTAAGGTCCATCCGGACCAGAACCTCACAACATGAGAACAGTTTCTTTCCCTCTGCAGTCAGACTCATGAACACCTTTTAACTCCTCCCCCCTTAAACTTTTCACTTATATGTCCAGTTACCACCTGCACCTTCATCCTCCGTTTGCACTGTTTGCACTATTGTACTTCTTTTTATTGTTCTGACCTTTGTGTTATTTTTTTGCTTATTGTTGTTTATTTTTTTATTCTTAAGTGTTTTATGGGGCACATTAGCACCGCAACAAATTCCTAGTCTGTGAAACTGCTCTGTTCACTGAAAATGGCAATAAAAACCCCTTGAATCCTTGAATGTTAATTATGAGAAGGAAGACAAGGCAGCTACACTGGCTCTGGATACTCAAAAAGCTTTTGATATGATAGAATGGCCATATCTCATAACAACACTTAAAAACTTTGGTTTTGGTGATGTTTTCAAAAACTGGATCAAAATCTTATTCGCTGGCCCTAGAGCCTGCATCCTGGAAATTACTGCCATTGTCTATGATCGGCAGGATAAATGCTATTGAAGTCGTCAGCTTACCTTGGTTTGTGCATACATTCATTCATTTTCTTCTGCTTATTCCCTTTCGGGGTCACAGGGATGCCAGAGCCTATCCCGGCCACTTGTGGGCGAAGGCAGGGGACACCCTGAACAGGTCGCCAGTCTGTCGCAGGGTAGAGTGTCCACAGTCACACATCCACGCACATTCACACCTAGGTACATGCAAACTCCACACAGAAAGGTCTCATGGATGTTCTGATTCAGGTCCCGCGGGCCTTCTTGCTGTGAGACAAGAGCGCTAACCACTGCGCCACCATGCAGCCCTGGTTTGTGTATCCATTTCCAAATTTACCAATATATTTGAATGCATCCTTTTAAAAAAAAAAAAAAAAAGTGGACTCAATAATACTGCTATTTATTTGGAGCTATAAAACCCACAGAAGAAGAATCCCTCATGGGTGGAGCTGGAAGCTAACAGGACAGTCATCACTCCCAGCCCTTTGGTTTTCCAGCTCTACCCCAATATCCAAAATACATCAACATAACTATCCTAAAAAATTCCTTTTGCATCCTACACTACATTAAAACGGCGTGCCAGGCTCAAAGTGCCTCATGCAGGCTCCCATTTGCCAAAATCATGTATTCAAAATGGAGCATTCACTGTCTGGACCGAGAAGGGCATTAGATCTTTTTCAGATCGGTTCTGTTGTCTTGCTGTTCTTTTCCCCCTTTGCCTTTGGTTGTCGTTGTGTTTAATATCATATGTTCACTCATACTTAAAAAATAAAATATATTTTTTTTAAAGTGGTAGTGTTTTGTTCTAGTAATTTCATTCCTTTGGCCCAGCCTTGCCCCACCCCGTTACATCAAATAAAAACCTTATGTTACAGAATCATCCAGCCCAAAACCTGCATATTTGTGGACGTAACACTATCTATCCATCTTCTTCTGCTAATCCAGGACCAGGTCGCAGGGGCAGCAGTCAAAGCAAAGATGCCCAGACTTATCTCTACTCAGCCACTTCCTCCAGCTCCTCTCTGAGGGGCCCTAGGTGTTCCCAGGCCAGCTGAGGGACTTAGTTTCTCCAACGTGTCCTGGGTCTTCCCCAGGGCCTCCGCCTAGTGCCCGGAACACCTCTCCAGGGAGGCGTCCAGGAGGAATCCTGACCAGATGCCTGAGCTACTTCAACTGGCTCTTCTTGGAGGAAGCTCATTTTGGCTGCTTGTATTCTGGACCTCAATGTCCCAGAGCTCATAACCATAGGAACAAAATCAACCAGTAAATTGAGAGCTTTACTTTCTGGGTCAGCTCTCTCTTCACCACATCGGACCGGCACAGTAACCACATAACCACGAATGCCACTCCAATCCGCTTGTCCCGCTCTGATCTACCCTCACTTGTAAGCAAGACCCCTAGATACTTTAACTTCTACACCTGGGGCAGGAGCACTCCACCCACCCAGAGAGAACAAACTACTTGGAGAATATGTATACTAAAGTAGAAATGTCCAGAAGAAATACTGTCGTTTTTGGAGCGCGATCCTTTTTTTGTGTGCACAGTCTGAGCAGGGGTGGGACATGCATGATTAATTTTATTTTATAAATGGCAAAAACCACTAGAAGACTTGGGGAAAAATGGCAAATGAGAACAGAGGAGAGTTAAGGATCAATTTAAATGAAAGGATCAATACTAAGAATGAATCATTTGAGAGGGTAAAGATTTCTTTTAAAAATATTGCTTTTGTTATTTTTGTAATGCTTAAAGGAGTTTGTATTGGTGATTTCTTAATCTCTATCAATAATTATTCTACATGACAACATCAACATGTCCATTTCCACATGTTGCAGCTACTATCTTGCACAAATATGCTAAGTAGCACTGATGGGGTCATCCAACCAAGACTTTTCTAGGACTTCCTGAAGGTTAAGGTCAGACCAAGAGTTCTGGGTTCTCCTTCCTCCAATCCTTCTACCTGTAGAACAACTGCCTGAATGAATTCAGGGAGATTTTCATCATCAGTTTTGAAACCAGTGGGACAACATTTAGTTCCGACAGGCTTCATGGGATTGTTTCAGTGCGTCACCGATAAGAGAACCAGGTGAAATGAAAATAAATATGGCTTGAGTAGGAATCCATTTGCTTTCAAATGCAGTACAAAAGGACACAGATAGTAGGAGGGAAAATGACAAATGTTAACCGCGGGCTTTCACAGTTATGTGCAGTGGAGTGCAGATTCATTTACCGCAGGCAGTCAGGTGTGAAAAAACATGGTTAAACCCTAAAGGGTGCAAAGGAAGGAAATTAATATATATATATATATATTTATATGCCCGTTCTCATTGGGCGGGCTGGGGTCCTGCTCTGTGGTCTAATAGCCATGGAAGGGGCCCTAGGCTGCCCTGTGTTGGGCGGGCGCTGCGGTAATGGCCCCTGTGGTCCGACTGGGTCTTGGATTGAATGGATCACCATGATATCGTTTTCTCACAGCAGTACCAAGCCAGACCTTCTTTAACCCTTGTGCTATCTTGGATGACCCCACCCTTACTTTGACATGTTCTCCCTACCATGACAAAGGTGGATAAAGGTGGAAAAATTTCATGTAATCCATCGAACCAGTGAAGATCACAAAAAATTGAAAAAAAAAAGGTTCAGAGCTCTGTCTAGTGAATCTAGATGACCCAACTCCCAACGGTAAAGTGCCTAGGATAGCACAAGGGTTACGCTGCAGTTCTTTGTTTCTGTTCAGGGTTCTACTGGGGTAACTGGGTGGGTGGGGGTGGGGACGGGGGTGGATGAGGGAGGGGTCCCTTCTTTGTGTGATTGTCCTTTGTTTTCCGTTTTTAACAACTTTCCTTTTTTATGACTGTTTTATCTGTTTTTATGTTAAGCGCTTTGTGTTTTTAACCAAAATGAAAGGCGCTATATAAATAAATAAAGTTTGAGTTTGAGTTTAAAGAGTGTGTCTGCTTTTTTGTCACATTGATGAGTAAACTTGCTTTCATTTGATTCAATTTATGCAATTAATTCCATTAAAATGATGGATCAAAGCCCAAAACCAAACACATGGGACTACTGCAAATGCGATGTTTTTATTTGTTTGGTTTTTAAACTACTGTCTACTGCTTGGTACAGTAATTAAATATGACAATTAGAGAGGATTTGCCAAAAGGCAAAGAAGAAAATGTGATATTTTTATTGTAACCTCTCAAAAAAATACTTAGCGTCATGGAGTGAAGTAAAAAGCAAAAAAAATATATATATATACTTTAGGCCCTCAGGTTATGAACGACTTGCAGTGTTGTGAGCACTTTTTAAGCTGAATCATGCTCAGTTAAAGACACATTTGTAATATTTTAGGGGTTTTGAAGAGGGATGACAAAGTGTACTCTAACATCAAAAACGATCCAGCAGACCCACCATGTTTTAGCACAGATTTTCCATCTGGTATACTGGAATGCTTATTAAAGACCGCCACTGATCATCTTAAAGGTATACCCAGTGGTCTTTTAACTATGATTATGCTGTTTAATGCCAATTTAAAAAATCCTGTTTCGTTTATAGGGCATTGTTTTGCCTTTGAGTTGTGGCCAGTTCTGTTGTGGAGCAACATCATCCCCTTTCCAGTTGCACAGAGCTCTCGGTTTTCATGCTCTCCCACTGGTTTACACCCCCCACACCCCCAGACCTAACATTAGCGGAACAACAGAAATGGCTTGCACTATTGGAGCTATCCAGCCGCATAGTTTTTAGCAAGATACCAGCTCGGATGAGGAAAATAAAGACATACATGGGTCTATTTGTTTGCCAGCAAATGCATCACAATGGAGGGAGTTTGTGGTTCACCCAGCGTATTTTCTACTTACCAAATAGTGCTTTTTTTCCAACAGCATTTTTTGTCTGCTCTAAAATAAAAACACTTTCAATAAAGAAACACTCACAAATAAAAATGTGGCTATGTTAAAACACCACTTTAATCATAGCAGGTCTCTAAAAAACTAAAAAAAGACTTTAAGAGATGATTTCTACAAAGGATTTCAAAATAAGTCAGGGTTATTTTTAGCCAGTGTGTGGAAGATGTTTTATCCTGATGGTCACAGTTTTCATTTATGAATCATTTATTTTTAGACTGTAATGTGGGTTAAAGTATATTTGCTGAAAATGTGTGTTACAGCTTGACTTATCCTCGAAGTCCAAATTTTAACAAAATAAGACAAAAAGCCTGTCTCACGTCTGTTTTCTGCTTTTCTTGGCAGAATAGTTGCAATGCTTAATTTATGAAACTGTGGCACATATAACCTGAGGGCAACACCATATTGGACATTAAACTTCAAAGAAATTCTTTAATTTTGCTTCCCTGCAAACAAAGAGATGAAGGGAAAAAGTAGAAAAAGGTTAATGAAAAATGAATTGACAAAAGCCCAAAATTGCACTGTAATTGTGTTACAGGACAAAGTGCTACATTTTGTCCAGTAAAGAAGAGTTTGTGGCTGACTTCTGCCTTAAGTGTGTCACCGCTTGAAACTGCAAACACATTAATTATGAATACATGTGAGGGGGTACAGGGGGGTTTATATATATATATGTATATATATATGTTTTTGGGTGTTTTCTTTGCAATTTAAGGGTCCCAAATCTTTAGCACACTAAATTATTCATGTATTCAAATGAATCTGACTGTGAGCACATTTTGCCTTTCTTCTCCTCTTTCATGAATTTAAAGTGTACCCTTCAGAGGCATTGCACCAAACGACCCAGAATATTAGTGGTATAAAATATAATGCTACTTTCAAAATCCTCCATTCTGCAGCTGGACAGTTTTTCTGGTGCATAAATGCAGCTGTTTTTGCTTCACTTCCAAGTCATAAGGGATGTTTCTGAGACAGTGCCAGGATCAATTTGCCCTGTCTTATTGTTATTCTGGATCTGTCCTCGCCTTTGAGGCAGCTGTCCCGTGTGTGTGGGCGGCGTGTCACCGTTTCGCCTCAGTATGCCTGCTCCGCTCCGTGCCCTTAAATCCTAGAGATCCCTCTGATTGGCATTCTGCTGCTGTGAGACAAAAAGCAGGACTGCACTACAAACACGTTGCCTCATATTTTGTCTTCAAAGATGTCTGAAACTAAAGTTTAAAAATAATTCTGTGAATGTTCAGGACAAGGGAACAGACACACGGTTTGGTGTCAGCTTCTTTGTGCTTTTATTAGCCTTCATTCTGCTCTGTTGATTCAGAATTCCAGGACGCAGTGATCATCTCTGGTTGTAAAATTCACAAAACTGATTTAGCAGCATTAGGGAATCAAAGTGGAAACAGAAACTGAACTTGAAAAAGCCAGCTCTCTGAACCTCAAGCTTCTTCTCATGGCTTTAACAAGCGCTCCCTGGGCCACATTTGGGTAACAGTTTATGTGGTACAAACCAGATGTGAAAGGCCAATTATGACATGATTTACTTGAAGTCTTTAGAGAGGCAGGCATGACTGAAGTGCCTAAAAATGTACAAACTCACAGCAGGTGTGGTGAAGGCGGCCAAACTAACAAAAACAAAGCTGTCAGTCTGAGAAAAATTGGAAGGAAAAAAGGAGATGTGTGTCACAAAACAGGAAGACTGCTGGTTCTAATAGCAGCAGGTGTGTCATTCATTCATTCATACATTCATTCATTCACCTTCTAAACCTGATTGTCCCTGTCGGGGTCACGGGGCTGCCGGAGCCGGAAAATACATATTATTTAGAGATCAGTGTTTTGCATGTCTTACTGTGATCCAAGGAGGTTTTTGTGGTTAAGATGATTCTAGGATTAAGGCATATTAAAGTGTCATTGTTGCTGGTTTACTTCTTTGTGACTAATGCAGCTCGGCCTCCTTCAAAAGCTGACCTGAATACAGAAAAACTGTTGCTGGGTGGACGTCTTTTTTAGTTTGCCGGACACAATAAAATCCAGTGACTCTAATTTTTTTCTGCTTCCAAACTAAGGTGGGAAAAAGCCCTTGAATAGAATTCACATACTTTTCTATCAGTTGACAGAACAAATTGTATCCAATAAATCTTTAATGTATTTACATTCACATTTTTGTTCATCTTGGAGTTTAAACTCATCTTTACATAGGTTCTAGCAGAGTCAAACCCATCCCATGTCTCATTAACATGCAGTGCAAAGACTGCCGTCTTTACAAGGACAGTGATGACACAAAACCAGAACTGACTTGGATACTGGTAAATGACATGGAATCTGCCACCACTTTGACCTTTGACCACTTTGGATTAGTGACAAAAGCCAGCTGAGACCAAAGCTCTTATCTTTATCCTTCAGTCCTCCCTTGTTCATGCACATGAGCGACACAGGACCGTCCATGAGGCTAATTAGCTTTTTATAAGTGTAACAAGTCTTCCAGACAATGATTAGCAAAGCAAATAGGAGGGAAAATCCTGTAAATGATTCAAAACTGTGTTTTTCTGTCCTCAGTTTCCTACTCAACACCATCTGAATCAGACCCTGCGTTGCAGTTAATGTCAAATTTCTTAACATTTGTCTCTTTTGGAAGATCACATAACATAAATTCCCCCGATTTCTCCCTAAAATGCGCAAAGACAAGCAAAAACATATAAGCAGTTGGTCTTAGATGCGAGATAATGTCCTCCTTCTCTGCTCTTCCCCTCTGATGCTCATGTCACTGGGCAGATGGTACAAGCATCTGTAGAAAGAGGAGGTTACCTTCCATCTACGGAGCAGAAACAGGTGTCATTTGCCACAGAGCCCCCACCTTTATGAATACCATTAAGGCGCTAACAAGCTCATTGAGATTCCGACGCTGGCGTGGAATGTATTTTCCATCAGATGAGAGCAAACTTCTGAAGAGTTTCATTGTCAGCCCTGTTACCTGCTCTTACATCACTATAAAGACCTCGGATCAATTTGCCAAAAGATGAGATACAATGACAGACGGGAGGGAGAAAGATATAAAATTGATTTGCTGTGAAATAGTGACAGATTTTTTTTTCACTTCAAAGACTTTTCTGGACTTGATTTTGAATTTTTAGCTGCTGCAACAGCTCCAGGGATGGAGCTGGAGTTGGGTTCTTCCCAGATTTAAATGGATCATAAAGGGGGTTTGCCAAAAGGGTTGAGCTTCCCTGTTCTGTACAAAGTTAGGAAAGAAATTTCAATGGAAATGCTGAAAAATTACAGAAAGTAATACGTCTGTATTGACGTTAAATTAAATATGTTAAAGTGGTTAAACTAAACAGAAGTCCTATTTCAGTGTTTTATTGTGAAACAGAGCCTATTTTAATTTTTATAGTTTGTTATGGCTGATGCTCCATAGGAAAATCTGTACGTTATTCTGAGTTAAAGCAAAATAAAATGCACAGAGGAGGAAATAAATTCTTGATCCTTTGCTGATTTTGTGGGATTGTCCAGCTAAAAAGAAAATGACTATTTGTCATGATGCCCTTTGTGACACAACCCTGTGTATTTATTCAGGCTTGGGACTGACACAATAAGACCCTGGCATGGTTGCCATCATAGCTACATTTTTAGCTAGAGCATAGATACTTAAAAGTAAAAATTACACATTATTCATTACGACAACAGTGGCACCCAGGAACAATAAAGGTCAGCCAAATACCAATCTAAAAATGACATTTTCCAGTGTTGTATGATTAGAATATTGACTTCCTGACTAAGACTAGAATGCAGTGGACCAAAGAACTTGTGTCCTATAGGGGTGGAGAAAAAGGAAAATGCTATGTGAAGTGGTGGAATCGCATGACAGTAAGTGTCCTGCAGAACATGATTGAACTACAAAGCCCTTCTCCTCTGAAAGACAGAGGAATCTTGGGACAGGATTTCAGACAGCTATCCCTTTTGTCTAAACACATTCTGTTGAGCCCGCAGACTTCTATTTCTAAAACTTGTCCCAATAAATCCAAATCTCTTGATACCGTTCCCAAAGCGAGACAAAGCCACGGCCCCTTTGTGCTGAAAAACTGGAAAGCTTTCAACAATGGATCGGTCTCCATTTCAGCAAAAGAAGACAGACAGTTTGTAGAGCATTTTAAATAATAATCACATTTCATTCTCTTCTTCTGTGGAGCCGTTTCAATGAGAGCTGTGTTTTTAACAGACAGAAATGGCTATTGAAAGGGGGATCAGAGAGAGGAGAAGGGAGGGGAGTGAAAATAGAAGATAAGAGCTTTAAAAAGACGTGAGAAGAGAAGAAACTGAGACTTTTTTCTGTCTAAGCTGGCCTTTTCTTTTATTCCTCTATCAGTTTAGAGTCAGTTTAATCGGCTGGTTTTTGCTCACCACTGGATTATACCAGCAGTGTCCCGACGTGTAAATAAGAGCAACTCAGGTTTAATGCCTGATAACATAAACAGAGTTATCGTTCAGATCCCAGGACTAATACGGCTGTTTGTCTGCTAACTCTGCAATTTGTATGCCAGTGATATCCGGCCATGAGGAGTGCGTTCTCTTTGAAAAGGAACACAGATGTGACCCAGAGGAATAGATTTGACTGTTGATGTGCTCATCACTGAATCTGATGAGCAAGCAGAGAGGAGAGAGGAGGAAGGATAACAAGGGGGGGAGTGAATGGGATGAAAATGAGTACTACAACCCCCTCGTCTCTCCTCTTTACCCATCAAGGAACAACATAATAATTCATTAACGAAAGCCTCCCCCGCGTGTCGTTTCTGTGTGGGTATCCAGTCGCAGGAAGAACCCACATCTGAGAGAGTCTTCTCCAGCTGTAGAGGGTTTTTGTGTGTGTCACTGAATGACAGGGAGGCAGACGGAGAGAAAGCGAACAGGCTCACAGAAAGGAGGATCTCTGGGGCAGCGGTGCTGGGTGAGTCGGCTGCAAAGATAAATACAGGATGGATTTCTGCACTAAGTGACCAAGGAGCAGCTGCCTCACAAATTTAAGGTCTGTAAGAGTTTGATTTCTTCATTTTGTTCCGAAATTAAACATGTATGGATTGCTTTTCTAAGTGGAAAAATGGAACAGGGGAGAGTTTGAATCTGCTATGAAACAGGAAAAGTCCTGTTGAATACAAAGGGATATTATTTCCAGATGTTTGCAACTTTGTGCTGTGTGAAAAGGGAATCAGAGTCACGGCATCCCACAAAAAAGATTATATTTATGATGCAAAATATTTACATATGCATCCGTTTATCAACATGTGAAAAAAGTGGTGGTGGTGGTGGTGGGGGGGGGGGGGTTTGCTGAGCTGTTTGGAGAAAAATGAGGAAAAATCCTCTCAAGAGAGAAAATTGGGAAAACAAAAGTCAGAAATGTTCAAAGAAGATGAAATCTAGATTTTTTTTATGCATCTTGAGACTGATAGACACTTTGGATTAATCAAAAATAAAGTAAAAAGAATCAGAGGCTGTGTCCGTGTTAGAAATTAATGTCTGCCCTCCTCTGAGAAGGGGGTTATTAACAGATATTACAAAAAAAAACTGCAAAATAACCCTTCACCAGGGGGTTGAGCTAACAAGCACACACACACACACACACACACACACACACACACACTCCAAGACACTCAAACATCAAAGCAATAAAGCTCATTAGCCACATTGGCCACTGGCCAAAAAAGCCTCAGATACCTTCTACTGGACTCGCATCCAGGAGCTGTGAGCGATGTTTGTCACTGTGGCTTTCAGCTCATGTTACCTCCCTGTCATTTTTAATAAGCCTTTTTCCAAAACTTGTCAAAAATCTTCTTCAGAATCAGGCTTTTGAAACCTAAAAACGTTAAGTATATCTGAGGGATTCAGAAAACACCCTCCCTATAGCTGTAAGCTCACATGTTCTTGGAGTTTTTGATAAGAAAAAAATCCCAATTTGAGGATCTGCATTCAGTCAGCATTAATAGCCTTTTGTGCAGAATAAGACACGTCTTGGAGAGGTGACGTGAGGTTGCACAGACTATGACCACATTGAGCCCAGAACTTTCTTCATGCTTTCATCATTCCTGCATATGTTCGACCTCTGTAAGGGTTATCTGTGGTATTCCGGGCTGCAGCCAGCGCTTGAAATTCACAGGGTTTGGTCTGTTTTTCAGCTGATCTGGCTCAGAGTTCCAGATGTTGTGTTTGAAAATTGGCCTACTTTAATCTCCAGCTCTTTGAGCTAATCATCCCTGGATTTATTATTATTTTTCCCTTTTGTTCAGACATGTAGTTTGATGACAGTGGGGAAAAAGGGTGCACATGTAAATGCTCTAAGGACACCAAATGCCATGACATTTTGCCACACAGAGATCCTGTAATCTATAATTCATGAATTGCAGAGAAATAACATTGTAAAAGACAACAGTATCTGTTTGTGTTTATTTGACTTGACAAATAAACACAAACAACATTTCAGCGAATCATGATATTGTGCACGTTTTAACTTCTGAAATAAAATGTTACTTTTTGCTTTCCTGTAGATGCTAGATTGCGGTAATTTTAGAGCCGAAGTGGTTTGATGTATACGTATATCAATAGGCGTCAATTGGTTAAGCACCAAAGAAACAAATAACTGTAAAGATGATCATATCATAAATGGAAATAAAATCAGATAAGTGCATGGAAAAAAGTGGGCAGATAGAAGTGGTAAAATGTCAAAGGTAGAGTTGCACTGAACGAACCTCACAGGCAGAGCGCAGGGCGATTTTAGGGCTGACTGTACAGATCAAGGTAAAGTTTGATCAGGCCAAAAGTAAAAGGCCGCTGTCATGGGCTGTAAAAAGGTGGCTGACAAAGTGTGCACTCGACACGGTAGGAAGGAGCAAAGGTAACTTTAAAAGGAGAGCAAAGCTGAGGGACTCATGCTGGAAGATTTGTTTGAGGGAGGCAGGTTGTCAGACTGTAAAGTAGACAGCCAAGGCTATGTAGAATTTTTTTACAGCATTTGACAGAGCAGAAGCCAGTGCCAACAGAGAAATAACCTTAAAAAAAGGAGGCACATCTAACACTGAAAGAGAAGAGCTCTCCCTTAAGAAACCACTGATGAGCTGCAGGCTGGGAGGCTTAAAGGAAATAAGAGAAAGAGACGGCTGACTGGCAGAACCCTCTTACATGTTTAAATCTGAAAGTGACGTGTTTAAGGAGCTCCTAAATATGTAAATTACTTTATGGAAAGTCCAGACATGTTCAGCTCAGTCTGTCCGAGCAGAGGCGATGTTTTATTTTTTTTTTTTTTAAAAAGGTCAGACAGGAAGTGTAAGTGCAGACAAAACCCTGTCAAGTGAATCCGAGCTGAGGCAAAATGGATTTCCTCTGATGGGAGTGACAATGAGAAGAGCAGGCAGCAGCAGTTTGTGGATTCTTTCTGACTGTTTCAGAAGTTTTCCACAGAAAGCCTCAGGAGAATGCTGCGAAAGTGAAAGGAATAAACTCACGTCAAACCTGGACTTAATGTTGACAAGACAAGACTTTACCTCACACTTACTTTAAAAAAAACCTTTGATTTTAAACTTATCTATGTAAACCTACATCATATAAATAATCAATTTGAAATGAAAGATATCCAGATTTGATGATGACAAATAAATATGCAAAGATTTAAAGCATAATTCAATTTTCAGCACAGTATTAAAGACAGTCTATTGAAAATGGGTTTTTGGTGTTTTTAATTTGTTCTTGTGGGATTTTTCTGATGAAAGAGGTAGAGAAAACACAAATTGTACTAATCTAAAATTTAGATTTTGCAAGTACCAATAGGTTAAAAAATGTAGTTTAAATAGTTCACTTTTATTAGAAGACTAGAGGAAGAAATTAATGAACATATAACTTGGTGACCCACCTCTATTAAATACATGTTTTTGTTTCTCTTTTATATGCAACAATTCATTTTTTTGTGCAAAGGTATTAGACTATGCATTACATGAGACCATAATTCAAATTGTCAAATTAATTTTAACCAATCTTATTTTTTTTGAACCACCAAACAACAAAAAGTTAAGTTTAAATGTATGTAAAATTGAGAAGTTGTACAGGAAGTCAGGTCAGGGCTTCAAATGAAACCCGAACTGCATTCTGTTAACACAGAAGATGGGAGATATTTAATTAAGAAACTGTGCCTGAGGCAGTAATAATCCTGATCGTGTGTTGTGTAGATTTAAATGTTCTCCTGTCTTGGCTCATGTGCAGCTGGCTAGCCAAAAAGTCCATAATGCTGGCTGCATTCCATTTTTGGATTAGAAAAAAAAATCTGGGTTAATCCCAAACAACAATTCTTTTTTCTATAGTTGGTCCTAAAAAGAAAAATGAAAATTGTTAAAGAAATATAAGAAGATCATATTAGAATTCTTGCAGGAGATGGGAATCCTGATCCTGATCCTGAATTTGGCAACATATATACTGTCAGGAACCGCTAGCTGAAGGAATGGAGGAATGGCTGTCTCTGTTGTGTTTCTGGTCACATGACAATGCCAGCCTGAGGGAACAGCTCTGAAACCCTCATAGTGTGAGCTTGACTCAGTTCTGTAGCTCTTTGCAGGATTTTTTAAGAGAATCTTCTGACACCAACAATTCTGGAATAGACTACTAATAAAAAAAAAAGCTGCTTTCATAAAAAAGCCTTTTTCATGTTGTTTACATGTTGACATGTAGGTGTGAAGGTTTTTGGTGCAAACGGCTATGTTTGTAATATTTGAGTGCGTCTGTGGACAGGCCCCGCCCTTTTGACTGACATCTACACCTGACAGTAATAGTGACAAACCTCCAGGAACTTGTTACCTACATTTATAATTCTTTCCCCCTCCTACTTTTTAATCATAATCCAACTTCCAATTCCTTCTAACATTCTACTCTCTTCTTCTCTTTTTTCTGTTAAGTTTCTGGTCCAACACAATTTCTGAGAATGAAAGGTTTATGTTCTTTAACTTTTTGCAGAGTAAACTACCGTAACAGATTCTCAAAAAATTAAGTGGCCTAACTTGAACCTAAAGGTACCTAAAGACTTTTAGGTTGCAGAAACTCTCTTTGATACAAGATATTACTGCAAAAAGTACCTTAGCGATAAGTTAAACTAAAATGTTCAACTTTTAACTCATCTTCATAGAGAAAGGGAACATTTACTTGTAAATATAAAAGTATTTATATTGTTTAATAATTCCATTTTCACTTTTTTGTTCAAATGTTGAATATTGAATTTTTTTTCTTCAGGATAAAAGCAGAGAAAATTGGTCCAAAATATGGAGCAATATTTTCCAATTAGCCCCCTTTGCTTAACCTTTTTTGCATCCTTGCATTTGCAGTGATTCCTAAGGAAAATAACAGCCAGCATTTATCCTGTGTAGGCGGGTCTGTGAATGCACGTCCATGCCTAACCTCTTCAGACTCTGTGGGACTGCATGGCTTGCCCTTTTAAAGTAGATTAGCTTGAAAAAGAATGGAGCATACGTCGTTGCCTGGATACAAAAAGCATCATTAAGCACAATTATCACCACTTCAGCTCCAATGAACAAGCTTTACTGCAGATTCCCAAAACAACACATAATCAAGGACACCAACCTACAAATCAGTAGAGACAGTCTGACGGAGGACCAGGACGGTGGTTAAGAGATAAAAACGTGTCAGAGAAGATACAAAAGCTGAAGGCTCTGGGAAAATATAGCCAACAAATTTGAAATACAGCCAGTCAAACCGCTTTTGAAATGACATTGAAATGACATTAAAGAAAAATTAAATGCAAAACAAGTGCTTTTTAATAAATAAATATTCCTTTCTTTTAACAGCCTTTAAAAACCAGGCTTTATAATCAATTAAACAAATGTTACAGAAGTAGCTAAGGTTATTTTGAATAAATGTTTTGGAACATTATTATTATTTATTCTAGGGCCTTAAATTCTTTCTTAGTTGAAATTAATTCTGTTGAAGAATTAGATTTTTTTCATTGTTATAATATAAATGAACCAGGAATCAAATGCATAAAATATGTTTAATCTCAAAACAAAAAAAATAGAAAGAAATGTCATTGAGGACTGGCTGAGCCCAGAAACCAGATTTAGAAAAGAAAATGAAAGAAAAGAAACAGTTTGCCTGCAGAAAGTCTTTGGAGGAGAGGACTGTGTTCATTCTGTGAATGTGAATTATTTCAAGAAGAGTGAACAGAGAAAAAGAATAAAAAGTGGTCAAAAGCCCAGCCTAACGCTGCTGGGATGACCTCAGGGGGCATTTGATAAAGAAAACAGTCAGGGCAAACGCAGCCTTCAGTCCCAGAAAGAGAGACTCCAGACACATTCATCCTCATTAGGCTGTAAGTCTCCCTAAAGGTAGTTAGGACTGGAAATTATAGAGACCAAAGCTCCTGTCAAATGAACGATCCAGAGAGAGACATGAAAGAGGAGGATTGCTGCATGAGGAAAACAGCTGAGGGACTTCAACTGAAGTCAATTGAGGGAAGATTTGTCTAAATTGATAACAGTGATGCTGGTCTTTTTAAAAGTCATGTCTGTAATTATTTATGATTTATTATTAATTCTATTTTTATTGATGTATTTTTGTGATTGTTTATTTTTATTTTCATACTTGTTTTTATACTATTTATTTTGTTTTGTTTTAACGTAAAGCACTTTGTGTCACACTTTTACATGAAAAGTGCTTTACAAATACAGTTTGATTGATTGATTGATTGATTGATAATTTGTTTAAATTCTAGATTCAGCCATGTCCCATAGTACCTACCTTTTCTGGAGTCTGAGAAAAAGAGCATTATTTTGAAAAACAAAAGTAATTTTTGCAGAAATCAAAATGAAATAATACAAAAAAGAAACCAGAAAAGGTAAGGGACATTGCTGATTGAATGATGATGTTTGTGCATCTTTTGAACTGAAAGTTATTTGGCCTGAAGCCATAGCTACTAGACATGCTCCTTAGTAATCAGAAAACTTAAATTTTGTTCTCAGTAATATGTGTACCAAGCCATGATTTTAACAGCATTCTGAGTGAGGAAAGCTCTTTTTTTTTTTTTTTTAATTACAGCACCAAATACAGCCACAAATGCCCGGTCAGATGGTGAGTCTGTGTCCAATCCTGACTGTTTCAGGATGGAGCTGTGGATGATATTGTAAGAGCTTTAAAACCAATGAAATAGAGGCAGAGGGCCAGCATCCAAAGCCCCAAGTGAGTCAGATGCTGCTGCCGGGAGGATGCAGGACAGACCAAATTCCCAGTCTGTTCATCTACTGCAGCTGCATCGTACCAGCAGGAAGCTTTAATACAACAAAATGTTGAGTTCTGAGCAATAAATGAGTTTCAGGGCTGAAGAATTTTAAGAGCAAATAAGAAAACTAAGTCGGTAAACGACACCGGCTAAAGCATTCCTCCAGCTCAGAGAGCTGAGAATATCTGCCTTAAACGGATTACAGAGATAATTAATTTTACCATAATATTTCATCATGTAATGAAATTTGATCATTTAATGTAATTATGAAATCATATGCTCTCAGTCTGTTGTAACAAACAAAACATATGCTTCAGAAGCTCATGCAAATACTGAGTTCAATTTGTTAAATCTGTAAATCCAAAAACTACCATTTGCTTTTCTCTAAAAGTATAGATGTTGCTAGACTTCAGTTCTCACTTTAAAGAGTTTATGAAGTAAAAACTAAAATTAAATAATTTAATTAAAGTGCTGCAGATCAGGCTCACCTAAGGCGCTTGCAAAAAAGTGATCTAGTCTGAAGAGAATGTTTAAAAAAAAAAAAAAAAAACTCCAACAGCAGCATTCTATTAAAATGCCCAGAGCAACAATCAAATAATAAACATTACTGTCATTGACATACTGTAGCATTCAGCATTATCTTTCGAGAGCAATACTAAATTAATGTGAGCCACCAGAAACTGTGGAAATACACCACTTGGTAGAAGTGGGGCCTGTAGAAGTGCCCTCCAGCGAGGCATTATAAAAACAAAGAGTAGATTTCACAGATCTGTTTTCACATCAGTCCAATTTATGCCCACTTAACTTAAGCCGGCTGGATTGACAAAGCAGTCTTTAAACACAAATGGAAGACAACATTAGAGGGATTGTTCAAAATTTTGTTTAAACCTTTACTGTTTCTAATTTTTACAAAATTCTTAGTTTGTTTTTAAGCCCCCATCCTGAAAAGGCAGATTTTCATTGACACTCCTTAATCAAATATTATTGAGCACCACAGCTGCTTTGCATCTTAGAGGCAAACTAAAGCTGCTATGTATGCATAGGACTGTTGCTCTCACATGTATATTAACATCTAAAAAAGTTACGAAAAGTAGGAGCACAAACAGATTTGAGATTTTTCTTTGTAAATGTAGCTGTTTTCATGGGTTTTAACTCACTTTAAAATGAGAAAACACAATGGATATCTAAAGTAACAATCTTTTATTAATAGTTCTGCAACAGAACTGCATTGTCATGCAATATAATAACTGTATTGTAAAAAGTTATCACTTTTAGCCAAACTTTTACCGAGCTACTGAGTGTCTGACTTCATTTACCAAACATAAGGAATTTCAGTCAGATAGGACTCTGTAGTCTGTTCATTTTTTTACTTCACCAAATAAATGTGACAAAATTAGTTATTTATGCATTTAAAAAAATACTTAACTAAAAATGATTAAAGAACACACACTTAACTGAATGTATTTGTTTTTCCCAGATAAAAAACATACTCTACTTCTGTGCTTCCTGTTACTTTCAGATTAAAAGCGTTTTGGAGTGAACACAGTAGGGCAGGGGTGTCAAATTCATTTTCACTGAGGGTCACATCAGCATAGTGGTTGTCCTTAAAGGAGCAGATATAACTTATACATGTAACTAAATGTAATGAAAAATAAATGTAATGACTCCTTAATGTTAAATTACTCATTTATTTATTTATTATAACTTTATTAAAGAGTCCAACCCCTCTCTAAGGACTGAGTTTCCCAGGGTACTGGAGAGGAGAGTCCGTCCGATAGTCGAACCTCGGATTCAGGAACAACAGTGCGGTTTCCGTCCTGGTCGTGGAACAGTGGACCAGCTCTACACCCTATCTAGGGTGCTGGAGGGATCGTGAGAGTTCGCTCATCCAGTCCATATGTGTTTTGTGGATTTGGAGAAGGCGTTCGACCGCGTCCCCCGTGGCATCCTGTGGGGGGTGCTCTGGGAGTATGGGGTTCGGGGAGCCTTACTGAGGGCTGTCCGGTCTCTGTATGACCGGAGTAGGAGCTTGGTTCGCATAGCCGGCAGTAAGTCAGACCTGTTCCCGGTCCACGTTGGACTCTGGCAGGGCTGCCCTTTTTCACCGGTTCTGTTCATAGTTTTTATGGACAGAATTTCTAGGCGCAGCCAGGGGCCGGAAGGGATCTGGTTTGGGGACCACAGGATTTGCTCTCTGCTTTTTGCAGATGATGTTGTCCTGTGGCTTCCTTGGACCGGGACCTCCAGCGTGCATTGGGGCGGTTTGCGGCCGAGTGTGAAGCGGCTGGGATGAGGGTCAGCACCGCTAAATCTGAGGCCATGGTCCTTGACCGGAGAAAGGTAGTTTGCCATCTTTCGGTGGGTGGAGTGTCCTTGCCCCAGGTGGAGGAGTTTAAATACCTTGGGGTCTTGTTCCCGAGTGAGGGAAGATCGGAGCGTGAGATTGACAGGTGGATCAGAGCGGCGTCCGTAGTTATGCGGTCGCTCTATCGGTCCGTCATGGTGAAGAGAGAGCTGAGCCGAAAAGCAAAGCTCTCAATTTACCAGTCGATCTACGTTCCAGTACTCAACTATGGTCATGAGCTATGGGTCATGACCGAAAAGAACGAGGTCCCGAATACAAGCGGCTGAAATGAGCTTCCTCCATAGGGTGGCTGGGCGCTCCCTTAGAGATAGGGTGAGAAGCTCGGTCACCCGCGGAGAGCTCGGAGAACCGCTTCTCCTCCACATCGAAAGGAGCCAGTTGAGGTGGCTGGCTCTAGTCCGGATGCCCCCTGGACGCCTCCCTGGAGAGGTGTTCCGGGCATGTCCCACTGGGCGGAGGCCCCGGGGAAGACTACGTCTCTCGGCTGGCCTGGGAACGCCTCAGGGTCCCCCCAGAGGAGCTGGAGGAAGTGGCTGGGTCAAAGGAAGTCTGGGCATCTCTGCTTAGACTGCTGCCCCCGCGACCCGGTTCCGGATAAGCGGAGGAAGAAGAATGGATGGATGGATAACTTTATTAAAGTGACAATTCCAGTTGCATAGAAAACATATGTTTACTTGTTACTCCAGCATAAATCCTTTTACATTTAAATCTGACAGGTAGGCTATATTGACAGTGTTTAGGTCCTCATGTATAGTTGCCCAATCTGATATTTCAAGTCCAATTCCCCCTAGATATGAATAAAAACACACCCATCTTTATTATTTATTCTAAGAAATTAAAAACTTTTATAATTTCGGGCCTTGAGTTTCTCACACGTGCAGTAGAGCAAAGAAATAATTCATTGAAGGCCATCAAAATCCAATGATGAAATTATTTGTACAATTTTAAAACACTGATACATAAAATATTAAAGGACAGTTCCAGTGAAACTTGCTTGCTTACTCCTGTGTAGGCAACACCAGGTTAAGTTTGCAATCAGACCAGCCATTGTCGTTTATTTATCCCATTCAAGTCTTTAGGTTTATTATTTTTAGTTTTTATTTTGACATGTTTTTTGTTGTTTAACCTTTAAAACTGAGCAGCCAAAAGTGAGTTTTGCAGTGTTTTTATGCTAATATTCTTTATTTTTTTGTGCAGAAGCCACTAACTGTCTACATTGTTTTTAATTTTATATTTTTATTTTCCAATTTTCTCCTCATAAGGAAATCTATTGTTTCTTCTCGGGTTACTTATGATAATGACATTTCTCTTCAGGACAAGCAAAAAACGTTTTTTTTTTTTTTACTGGTGATAACGATTCCTGGTAGCATGAAAATTGGAAAATTTTCATTGGTGATCATCGTACATCTGCTTGTTCACATGGACAAAAACAACTGTGCATCGTTCTGTAACCATGTAGACGGCCAACTGGAGGATCACTGAACTGCAGCCGCCTGTGCAGCTGTACGGCTTCTCTTCAAATGATGAAGACTGATTTGGACGTTGGTTATGACCGACAACATCAGAACAATCTCTGCCCGAGTTAGACCACGATTAAAGTCATTAACTAGAAACTGATCAGTTCTTCTGGTCAACAAATAGCTTTGTTTGGCTGTAGATTGCAGAAAAACAAAAAACAAAATATATTCTTTGTTATCTCGTTTTCACAGCATAAAGTTTATTTTCTCGTGATAGCATGAAAGTAGATGTTATAACCAGAAAACAATCCAATGCAAGCAAGGTAGGCCATTTGCAGTTTCTATACTTTTTACAATCTTACTTATAGATCTAATTACTCAGCTATTGAAATTAATTTAATTTAAGAATTATTCCAAGTTTGAGACATCTGAATAATTCTTTGTGTGAATTATTCTTGTTTCGATTGCTTGAAAAAAAACATTTAAAAAAAAAAATAAAAAAATAAAAATAAAAAAAATGTCAAAGAAATTCTTTAGAAAAACAGCCAATAAAGATGGATGGTTTAGTCACCGATTCATCAAAAAAATGGGCAGGTTTCAGATTTAGAATTAGATGTTGAATCAGATAACAGCTGCTTAAATCCACAAACTAACAACAAGCACAAAATTTCAAAAATGATGACTAATACTTTGTTTTTCAATTACATTTTTAAAAGTTGCAAACAAACCTCTGTCTAATATCTGATTATATATTATTACAGCTTTCTACAACAACAACAAAATCATCATGATGCACTTTTCTGCACAAAAACAATATTCCAAAAAAAAAATGTTAAAAAAATGAAAACACAGCCCACATTAAAACATGACCTTATACAGTGCAACTTCTGTTTGGTTAGTTTCTCATCTGTTTCTGCCATTATACTCTAAAGTAATACTGAGAGGACTGCCCTAATATGGGCCACACATGCCGTTCAAAATGGTTTGGACGTTGTGAATAAGCTTCACTCCACCAAAAATCACACAAGTGGCCTGGCATGTATATGGGGCATGATAAAATGAATAATGAAATGGAGAGGGGAAAAAAAGAGGGGAGAGCTGGCAGATGAGAGCAAAGTGAGCTGTGAGATGAAAAGTGTGTGCTGACCTTTTGCTTTCATTGTGGTCACAGTCATTTTTCCTCCCTTTGAAGTGTCTCTTTCAGCTGTCACAGATCAAGCCGAGACATGAGGCTGGTCTCAACCAAACACCAATCACTCTCTGGCTTTCTTTTTCCTCCCTTTTCTCTCGTCAGCACAAAGATTTATGAATGCCTCCTCGATATTCACACTTCCTCTCCATCTTTTTGTGGCTCTGGTGCCGTGCAGTCCTTTGTTATGGGTTTTTATTTACAGTATTATTATACAGCAGAACAAGTTTTAGCTTTCAGTTGTCTTTGACTATGATGAGTTTAATTTCATAAAATAAGAACGCTTTAGTTTATGAGTAGATGATGCTTCAGGCAAGAAAGCCTGTAGGTTGAATAAAACAAGTGCTCCCCCTGCTGTTCATGCTGGTTTAGTTTATAGCGGACAAAAATTTGTGGATCTTGATGATCCTATTATCTCTAAAACATTTCTCTCTGACATCTTATTCTAAAAACAACAATTATTCTTAATATTTGCATTGAGGCACCTGTAAAGATTCTAATTTGCAATAAAACATGTATCAATGTATTAAATCATGTATTGCTTTTAAATTGGTTTCACTGAAACTGTTTAAATACTGTTCACTTAGATGATGGATTTTTGGACAATGTTATTTTCAGAAATCTCTTAGGATTGCCCAAATTTGGTGCAACTTTTTGATTTGCTGCTATTTAAATACATTTACATGTAAGAAAAAAATCTCTTGTTATTCTGAAATATTTCATAAAGTCATATTAGAAAATTTTTATGACTTAAGTGGTATTTTTCCAGTCAGTAATAAAGCTCTAAAAAAAAAAAAAAATCAACTTAGTGATTTTTCTTTTGTTGCTTTTCTAAATGTAAATTGAATATACTTGCACTATGAGCATTTCATTCTCTCATATGTACACACACATTCACACACTTGGTGGCTCCCCTGTTGGTAACACCCTATAGCCAACAGGAGAAATGTGGAGTTTAGTGTCTTGTCCAAGGATGCTTTGACAGGTGGGCGGGCAGGGCGGGAACCGAACATGCAATCCTCCACTATAAGGTTGACCGCTCTACCTCTGCACCACAGCCATGGCATCTTAAGGTTTTCAAGATCCCTGAAAGAAAATAAAGAAATAAAAACAACTATTTTCTTACATTTTAATAAAAGTCTGGTCTTCTTGTAGAAGCGCACTCCTGGCTCAAAAATCATGAGTGGGCCTGCATTTTACTCTATTTAGTTTTCCACTTTAAGGCAGTTTGGAGCTTTTGGTTAGAAGCCCTTCTGTCAGCAAATAACTGCCATGCTCAAGAAGTGTCCTGAAGGGAGACTTTTAAATCTTTGGCAACTCTCAAAGAGAAAAAGAACTTTCCCCTTCAGGTATTTTAAATGATTAATGTCAAACTTTTGTTAGGGTCTGCTGTTTCTCACTGGTTTTTCACTTTTTGTTTCTGTTCTGCAGTCAGGATGTCTGGGATGGGTTTCCTGTCAGAGGAGCATAATGAGACTGCAATCACTCCAATAAACAACGGGACTTTCCTCCGTTTTTCCCCAATTTTTCCCTCCATGTCTGCTGCTGCTGCGTCCTCGTTGGGGCGCCAGGGCAACGTCTACGTGTACGTGTGGCTGTTCCTCGGCCTGCTGGCGTTCCTGCTGACGCTACTCATCATCTCCCTCCACAGGCTAAAGAACATCATCTCCTCTTCATCCTCTATCCCAGACTGCAGCAGCGAGGGAGGCAGTTCTTTCACGAACATGGAGATCTGTAGCATTTCGTCCCAGAGGTCAACCATATCCACTATTTCTGCCTGAGGGAGATGGTTGAGAACTCATGCAGTACAGACTCTAGTCTTTCATCTGTGCATGAGCACATGCACATTCCAGGACTTGGACACAAGGACTTCATATGTCCTTAAAAGGAAGCATAAAAAATAAATTGCAGACAGAATGTCTAAACTTCATGCATGCATGATCCTACCTTATGCCAGTCTCTGTGCAGACTTCCAGGGCGCTGGCTTATTAAATGATGGGAGAAAAGACTACTTTATCTTAATTCAACCATCTATAAAAGACAACAATTTCCCAAGATATGCCAGTTTTTTTAAATGAGATTTAACCAGTAAAATCTGTAGAAAACATTGCAAAACCCCCATTAAAAGGACATTAGAGATGCCTGCTTTATAGAGAACTGTGAATATGTCTACCGGTTATTCAGTTAAAGCAAAAGATGGCATTGAAAATGTAAAAATGTGTTCAGATGGAGATGAGGACACAACTGCAGTTACAAGAAACTGACAAAAAGCACAGAGCTTTGCGTCTTGCAGACGCTTCAGCTCAAAAGAGACAAAAACTACAAGATGATTCTAGTTCTGCCAGACAGGTCTAGCAACACAACTCTGTCCTGCCTGTCTGCTCACAAAGCTCTCGATCCCCGTCTCCATAGAGACCAAAGACGGAGGAGAATCTTGCGCAGCTGTCAGTCTCATCTGTATTCCAGGACGCCGCCGCAATAAAGATGATTTCCCTTCATTTGTGCTTCAGCGTTGTTGGAGCCAGTGTGACATTATGCACTGAATTTTGAGCCAATTCCTTTCACTTCATTCACATTTTTTTTTTTATAAAAATTATTTTGCGTATTGAAAACAACCATGTAAGCAACAAGCGAAGACAAACCCAGCGTGTAACCCTGCTTCTGCTTAAAAACACGTGTTATTAAAGACACCTCTAAAGCCTGTAAAAATCATATTGGGAACTAATCCCTATGGTCCATTTTTAATAGAGTAGATAAAAAGGAGTCTTCATGATACAATATTGAACTTTATTTGATGTTTTCTTTCTATACTTCAGGGGAGGAGTGTGTCAATGCTCCCATTCAAAAAAGCAAATCACGCAAAAAGGGATCCAAATGAAAGTATAGTAGCGCATGTAAACAGGCTAAAGTGCAAGTTAAGCACATTTAGACCATTTTTGCTGCAGCCCTATTATAATTGCGGTTTCTTTTTGTCATTTTTCACTTTGCAAACATAGTTTTCAATTCAAAAAAGCAAACACATTCTTATATTTAAAGAGAACAATAAAGCTGGTTCAAAGTCAAGAGTTTGTTTGTCTGTCAACCCGTGAGATTAGCGACTGTCCAAAAAGAATGCAAAGAACAAATCCCTGGAGATGACATCTGAGAGCTTTTTTGTTTACTGCACTAGAAAACATGTCAAATATGAATGGATGCTTGCTAGTTAGCCACATTGCCAAAGGGATTCTTTTTTAGAGGGGGTCTCTGTGGTAAAGAACAACAACAAAAATGGACCGATAGTGTTGTTTTGACATTTCAGAGATATCTCTGGGACTCATTTAAGCCTTATGAGCACTAAATACGAAGGAAGGATCAATGCTTTTAGGTATTTGTATTATTTACTGAGCTAAATGTGGAACCAAAATTCAAAATTTACCCATTTTTAAAAATATTTTCCATTAACGACTTAAAAAAAAACGATGAAAATGATGTGGCCCACAATACATGTCTGTTATAAAATGAATGTATTGTAATAAATTAAAAAAAAAAAAAGAATATTGAAGTGGATGTGACATCATCAAGAAAAAGAGAAAAACTATTAAATAAAATCAAAACTCAGCAGCTTACAAACGCATCTGTTTTTAAGTCATTTTCGCTGAGTTATTTTCTCCTGCTATTAGGAGTTTCTAGAGGCTTGTTTACTGGAAATTTTGTTCACATATACACATGCGTCCTTTACAATACAAATCTCTAGGCAGCTGTGCGTAAAGGCGCGTGTGTTATTCTCCTCCTTCACGTTACTGGTGTCAAGCCAGCCCTCTCTCGTCGAGCGGCTGTCAAGTGAGCCCTCTCTCAAATAGGGTGTGCCGCTTTTTTACATACATTGCGGTAACAGCAAGAAAGCCTTCCTTCGGGTAAATGCAAAGAGTAAGAACTGTCATTATACTCATATGTATATACTATTTACACTCCTCCGTATATAACTATATATTTATATGTGTATAATTAATTTTATGTTTCAGGTGAATTATCAATTAAAGACCAAATTAAAATCACATATTGAAGAGAATTTACTATAATGTTCAATTATGTTTAGGAAAAAAACTGCTAGTTTCCACAGACTCATTTCACTCCTCACTGATAGTGTCCAACCTGGTGATGTCCCAGACTAAGTTTCAGCTGGATCTGATGTGGAATTTCAAAATAAAATCCAATTGAAATATGTTATTACAGCGTCGTTGCCATATGTTGACAAAGCTGTAAACTAAAAAACTCCTAGTTTCCACAGACTCATTTCACTTCTCACTGATAGTGTCCCACCTGGTGATGTCACAACATAAGTTTCAGATGGATCTGATGTGGAATTTCAAAATAAAACCCAATTGAAATCAGGGATCAATGTAATGTTGCCATATGTTGACAAGGCTGTAAAATGAAAACTGCTAGTTTCCACAGAGTCATTTCACTTCTCACTGATAGTGTCCCACCTGGTGATGTCCCAGACTAAGTTTCATATCGGTTTGACGTGGAATTTCAAAATAAAATCCAATTGAAATATGTTATTACAGCATTATTGCCACATGTTGACAAAGCTGTAAAATGAAAACTCCTAGTTTCCACAGAGTCATTTCACTTCTCACTGATAGTATCCCACCTGGTGATGTCCCAGACTAAGTTTCATATCGATCTGATTTGGAATTTCAAAGCAAAATCCAATTGAAATATGTTATTACAGCGTCGTCGCCATTTGTTGACCAAGCTGTAAAATGAAAACTCCTAGTTTCCACAGACTCATTTCACTTCTCACTGATAGTATCCCACCTGGTGATGTCACAACATAAGTTTCAGCTGGATCTGATGTGGAATTTCAAAATAAAGCTCTATTGAATCAGGTCTGAATGCATTATTGCCATATGTTGACAAAGCTGTAAAATGAAAACTCCTAGTTTCCACAGAGTCATTTCACTTCTCACTGATAGTGTCCCACCTTGTGATGTCACAACATAAGTTTCAGAGTGATCTGATGTGGAATTTCAAAGTAAAATCCAATTGAAATATGTTATTACAGCATTATCAACATATGTTGACTGAGCTGTAAAATGAAAACTCCGAGTTTCCACAGAGTCATTTCACTTCTCATTGATAGTGTCCCACCTGGTGACATCACAACATAAGTTTCAGATGGATCTGATGTGGAATTTCAAAGTAAAATCCAATTGAAATATGTTATTACAGCATTATCAACATATGTTGACTGAGCTGTAAAATGAAAACTCTGAGTTTCCACAGAGTCATTTCACTTCTCATTGATAGTATCCCACCTGGTGATGTCACAACATAAGTTTCAGCTGGATCTGATGTGGAATTTCAAAATAAAACTCTATTGAATCAGGTATGAATGCATTATTGCCATATGTTGACAAAGCTGTAAAATGAAAACTCCTAGTTTCCACAGTCATTTCACTTCTCACTGATAGTGTCCCACCTTGTGATGTCACAACATAAGTTTCAGAGTGATCTGATGTGGAATTTCAAAGTAAAATCCAATTAAAATATGTTATTACAGCATTATCAACATATGTTGACTGAGCTGTAAAATGAAAACTCTGAGTTTCCACAGAGTCATTTCACTTCTCATTGATAGTGTCCCACCTGGTGACATCACAACATAAGTTTCAGATGGATCTGATGTGGAATTTCAAAGTAAAATCCAATTGAAATATGTTAATACAGCATTATCAACATATGTTGACTGAGCTGTAAAAGGAAAACTCCGAGTTTCCACAGAGTCATTTCACTTCTCACTGATAGTGTCCCACCTGGTGACGTCACACAAAAAGTTTCAGACCGATCTGATGTGGAATTTCAAAATAAAACCCAACTGAAATCAGGTATGAATGTAACATATGGCAATTATGCATTCATACATTTCAATTGATTTCAATTGAGTTTTACTTTGAAATTCCACATCAGATCGGTCTGAAACTTTTTGTGTGACGTCACCAGGTGGGACACTATCAGTGAGAAGTGAAATGACTCTGTGGAAACTAGCAGTTTTCATTTTACAGCTCTGTCAACATATGGCAAAAATGCATTCATACCTGATTTCAATTGGGTTTTATTTTGAAATTCCAAATCAGATCCAGCTGAAACTTATTTTATGACATCACCATGTGGGATACTATCAGTGAGAAGTGG
This sequence comes from Oryzias curvinotus, assembly GCA_023969325.1. Lineage (NCBI taxonomy): Eukaryota > Metazoa > Chordata > Actinopteri > Beloniformes > Adrianichthyidae > Oryzias > Oryzias curvinotus. Next base: position 20,767,134 of record CM043719.1, read on the forward strand.
AATGACTCTGTTAAAACAAGAAGTTTTCATTTTATAGATTTGTCAACATATGGCGACGACACTGTAATAACATATTTCAATTGGATTTTATTTTGAAATTCCACATCAGACCGATATAAAACTTAGTCTGGGACATCACCAGGTGGGACACTATCAGTGAGAAGTGAAATGACTCTGTGGAAACTTGGAGTTTTCATTTTACAGCTTTGACAACATGTGGCAATAATGCTGTAATAACATATTTCAATTGGATTTTATTTTGAAATCCCACATCAGATCCATCTGAAACTTGGTCTGGCCCATCACCAGGTGGGACACTATCAGTGAGAAGTGAAATGAGTCTGTGGAAACTAGCAGTTTTCATTTTACAGCCTTGTCAACATATGGCAATATTACATTCATACCAGATTTCAATTGGGTTTTATTTTGAAATTCCAAATCAGATCCATCTAAAACTTATTCTGGGACATCACCAGGTGGGACACTATCAGTGAGAAGTGAAATGACTCTGTGGAAACTATGAGTTTTCATTTTACAGCTTTGTCAACATATGGCGATAATGCTGTAATAACATATTTCAATTGGATTTTATTTTGAAATTCTACATCAGATCCTTCTGAAACTTAGTCTGGGACATCACCAGGTGGGATACTATCAGTGAGAAGTGAAATGAGTCTGTGGAAACTATGAGTTTTCATTTTACAGCTTTGTCAACATATGGCGACGACGCTGTCATAACATATTTCAATTGGATTTTATTTTGAAATTCCACATCAGATCCATCTGAAACTTAGTCTGGGACATCACCAGGTGGGACACTATCAGTGAGAAGTGAAATGACTCTGTGGAAACTAGGAGTTTTCATTTTACAGCTTAGTCAACATATGGCGATAATGCTGTAATAACATATTTCAATTGGATTTTATTTTGAAATTCCACATCAGATCCATCTGAAACTTGGTCTGGCCCATCACCAGGTGGGACACTATCAGTGAGAAGTGAAATGACTCTGTGGAAACTTGGAGTTTTCATTTTACAGCTCTGTCAACATATGGCAAAAATGCATTCATACCTGATTTCAATTGGGTTTTATTTTGAAATTCCTAATCAGATCCAGCTGAAACGTATTTTATGACATCACCATGTGGGATACTATCAGTGAGAAGTGAAATGACTCTGTGAAAACAAGAAGTTTTCATTTTACAGCTTGGTCAACAAATGGCGACGACACTGTAATAACATATTTCAATTGGATTTTATTTTGAAATTCCACATCAGTTCCATCTGAAACTTAGTCTGGGACATCACCAGGTGGGACACTATCAGTGAGAAGTGAAATGACTGTGGAAACTAGGAGTTTTCATTTTACAGCTCAGTCAACATACGGCGATAATGCTATAATAACATATTTCAATTGGGTTTTATTTTGAAATTCCACATCAGATTCCTCTGAAACTCATTCTAGAACATCAACAGGTTAGATACTATCAGTGAGAAGTGAAATGACTCTGTGGAAACTAGGAGTTTTCATTTTACAGCTTTGTCAACTTATGGCGATAATGCTGTAATAACATATTTCAATTGGATTTTATTTTGAAATTCCACATCAGATCCATCTGAAACTTGGTCTGGCCCATCAACAGGTGGGACACTATCAGTGAGAAGTGAAATGACTCTGTGGAAACTAGGAGTTTTCATTTTACAGCCTTGTCAACATATGGCGATGATGCTGTAATAACATATTTCAATTGGGTTTTATTTTGAAATTCCACATCAGATTCCTCTGAAACTCATTCTGGAACATCAACAGGTTAGATACTATCAGTGAGAAGTGAAATGACTCTGTGGAAACTAGGAGTTTTCATTTTACAGCTTTGTCAACTTATGGCGATAATGCTGTAATAACATATTTCAATTGGATTTTATTTTGAAATTCCACATCAGTTCCATCTGAAACTTGGTCTGGCCCATCAACAGGTGGGACACTATCAGTGAGGAGTGAAATGACTCTGTGGAAACTAGCAGTTTTCATTTTACAGCTCTGTCAACATATGGTGATAACGCTGTAATAACATATTTCAATTGAGTTTTATTTTGAAATTCTACATCAGATCCATCTGAAACTTTTTTTATGACATCACCAGGTGGGACACTATCAGTGAGAAGTGAAATGACTCTGTGGAAACTAGGAGTTTTCATTTTACAGCTTTGTCAACTTATGGCGATAATGCTGTAATAACATATTTCAATTGGATTTTATTTTGAAATTCCACATCAGATCCATCTGAAACTTGATCTGGCCCATCAACAGGTGGGACACTATCAGTGAGAAGTGAAATGACTCTGTGGAAACTAGGAGTTTTCATTTTACAGCCTTGTCAACATATGGCGATGATGCTGTAATAACATATTTCAATTGGGTTTTATTTTGAAATTCCACATCAGATTCCTCTGAAACTCATTCTGGAACATCAACAGGTTAGATACTATCAGTGAGAAGTGAAATGACTCTGTGGAAACTAGGAGTTTTCATTTTACAGCTTTGTCAACTTATGGCGATAATGCTGTAATAACATATTTCAATTGGATTTTATTTTGAAATTCCACATCAGTTCCATCTGAAACTTGGTCTGGCCCATCAACAGGTGGGACACTATCAGTGAGGAGTGAAATGACTCTGTGGAAACTAGCAGTTTTCATTTTACAGCTCTGTCAACATATGGTGATAACGCTGTAATAACATATTTCAATTGAGTTTTATTTTGAAATTCTACATCAGATCCATCTGAAACTTTTTTTATGACATCACCAGGTGGGACACTATCAGTGAGAAGTGAAATGACTCTGTGGAAACTATGAGTTTTCATTTTACAGCTTTGTCAACAAATGGCGATAATGCTGTAATAACATATTTCAATTGGATTTTATTTTGAAATTCTACATCAGACCGATATGAAACTTAGTCTGGGACATCACCAGGTGGGATACTATCAGTGAGAAGTGAAATGAGTCTGTGGAAACTAGGAGTTTTCATTTTACAGCTTTGTCAACATATGGCGATAATGCTGTAATAACATATTTCAATTGGATTTTATTTTGAAATTCTACATCAGACCGATATGAAACTTAGTCTGGGACATCACCAGGCGAGACACTATCAGTGAGGAGTGAAATGAGTCTGTGGAAACTAGGAGTTTTCATTTTACAGCTTGGTCAACATATGGCGACGACGCTGTAATAACATATTTCAATTGGATTTTATTTTGAAATTCCACATCAGATCCTTCTGAAACTTATGTTGTGACATCACCAGGTGGGACACTATCAGTGAGAAGTGAAATGACTCTGTGGAAACTAGCAGTTTTCATTTTACAGCCTTGTCAACATATGGTGATAACTTTGTTATAAGAGATTTCAATTGAGTTTTATTTTGAAATTCCACATCAGATCGATCTGAAACTTTTTGTGTGACATCACCAGGTGGGACACTATCAGTGAGAAGTGAAATGACTCTGTGGAAACTAGCAGTTTTCATTTTACAGCCTTGTCAACATATGGTGATAACTTTGTTATAAGAGATTTCAATTGAGTTTTATTTTGAAATTCCACATCAGATCGATCTGAAACTTTTTGTGTGACATCACCAGGTGGGACACTATCAGTAAGAAGTGAAATAAGTCTGTGGAAACTAGCAGTTTTTTTCCTAAACATAATTGAACATTATAGTAAATCCTCTTCAATATGTGATTTTAATTTGGTCTTTAATTGATAATTCACCTGAAACATATAATTAAATATACACATATAAATATATAGTTATACACGGAGAGAGGGTGTATGTGTAAATAGTTTATACATATGAGTATAATGACAGTTCTTACTCTTTGCATTTACCCGAAGGAAGGCTTTCTTGCTGTTACCGCAATGTATGTAAAAAAGCGGCACACCCTATTTGAGAGAGGGCTCACTTGACAGCCGCTCGACGAGAGAGGGCTGGCTTGACACCAGTTTCACACTCCTGCCTGCGCTGGTCGATAAATGATTAATGAGAAATGAATATGCAAACATTCATAAACAGTGTTGGTCAGCCAATCAGAAACCAGATCATGTGGAGCTACTGTGAGGTTTAGGCTTCACAGTAAACTGAATCTGATTTTTTCACACAGCTTGTGTGTTTGTGTTTATCCCACAATTTTAGACCCAATTTCGGGGAAAACCAAGGGTGACAGTTACCACGGAAAGAGGAAAGTTACGCATTTGATGTCGTTTTCTACCTTAAGTGTTTATATATAAATCACATCAAATTTGATCCGAGTTTCTATATTTAACGTCCTTCGATCACGTAGTGATGTCTGTCGATAATGAGGGACGCAGGACGGGCAAGGGGCCCTATTTTCAGCCGCAGAGCTTGGAGTTATCAATGCGCTCTAAAGCGCGGAGACGCACTTCCAATCACTGTTTCTGTTAACATTTTAAAAATAGAATAATACATTGCAAACATGGCTTTATATTTTTACTGGGTGCCAAATAGAATTTAAAAAAGAAAACGTTGTTAAAACACGTACCTGCATGGTTTTATTCCAATCATAGCTGCTCCTTATATTGCGGATTACAAGCGGTCACTCATTTCAGAATAAAAGTCTCATGAGTGGAACAAATTTGTGTCTTATTTCATATTTAAGAAAGTTAATAACTTCAGTTATTCCTCTTCTATCATAAAAATGAAAAGAATTCCAAGAACTGATCTAATAAGTGCAAATACGTACATAACCTATTTAAAAAGAGCTCCAGCTCATTGATTTATCAGGAGTTAGATGACTGCACCTGTCTGCAATTATACATTTAATTTGGTTGTATATCAATTTCATCCCTCCAATGGGGTTAGGAGGGTTCAGCAAATGAATGGATAGATAGATTTCATCCCTACCTTTTTTAGTAAACAGATGAATGTGAGGCTTAAAGTTAAGATTAAAGATGTATTTACTTTTTGTGCATAAAAACAGTTACATTTATCCATTAAAGTAGGGCCAGTGACTTTTGAACTTTTGAACCTTTTGAGTTTATTTAAGTATTATAAAACAGTATTTTCAAGTAAAACCCTTTGATTGATATAGATATGACAGAAAAAAAAAATGCACATTGATAAAAAAAAATCCCAGACCTCAAATTCTTTGCATATTTTATTTTTCTTATGATTTTTTTTTTCCAACTCACGCATGTCATAATTTACATCTTTGCAATAAAACATGAATACAATAGTTTTTTTAGGGTTTCATAGATCCAAAAATATTTAACCTTTTTTTTTTCTTTTTTGGATAAGTAAGTTGAACCTGTGGATTGAGTATGTGCATGTGCGCGTTTGATCGAGATGGCTTCACACATACAGAACACCCTAGATGTCAGCCTGCCTTGTTTTGTCTGCTCCCTCCAGCCTCTAACAGCTACAAAAATCATGATATTGCTTACAGCTGGGATGTTGTAAAACTGAGAATCACACGTCTTAAATACACACATTAATGCACAAATAATCCCGAAGGATAAAAAAAAAAAGATGGCCCAAAACAAAAAGGGGGCAGCCGACCAGAAAGAACCAAGCTAATAAATAATGATATGTGATTGGTGCAAAGTGCAAATACAAAACAAACTTTGACATTGATTTGATCTGCTTTTTTTTCTTCAAATCATTAACAAATGTGGGTTAAGTGTGAAGGTTTTCTTTCGGTCTTATTCAGCTAAATCTCCTGCCAAGCCTGAACCAAAACTGTATGTACATATTTGACAAAACAATCACCAAATATACAAAGGAAATCATATCAGAGTTGTGTTTGTTGTCCTCGGTGGCGCCGGCAGGAACGCCTCCACATCACGCAATCGCCGTTCTCCAAGCCGGTCCATCTTTTCAAACCCTTTCATAATTATTACACAGTATTTTACATACAGCAAATCATTAATAAATTAAAGGTGAGAAGCACAGTTGGTGTTGTGAAAGAGTGACTCTAAAGGAAGCAGAGTCGTATTTACACGGAAATCAGATCAAACCCTTGCTGTTGCTAAACTGAAGATGAACTCAGGCAGATAAAACAGCAAAATCAACACCAGCAGCAAACATTTTTCAAAGGTGAATTTCAAATCGAGCCAATGGCACCGGTTTTTGGCTGGCGGGGGGGTGCTCATTTATGTCCTTTCTATTGTTTCAGATGAATCAACATTTTAAGAATTACCTCCTAAATTAAGCCTGGAAGAAAATGTTTGCAAAATAAATAAGGAAAAGACTAAGTTTCACTCCGCCTGTCCTGTGAGTGGTACCAGTGGGGTCCGCCTCTGCTCGATCTGCTAAGACTTGCTCTTTGCCCCGCCCCCCCCACATGGCAATCCTACTGTATTAGCCGGGTTTGGTGCGTCTCTTGTGGGTTTGATGTCTGTGGGTTTTCATGTGCACTTACATACACAGAGGAAGCCGTTTCCACCAGCGAGCTCTCTGCCTCAAAGCAGGAAGTGTGGAGCCTCGGGTCTAGTTCTCTTGTGTTTTTTTTTTTTGTTTCGTTTTTTTTGTAGTTTTTTTTAATTCTCTGTCTCAGCACCTGTGGTTTCTCCACGTTGCAGATACACACCCAAATGTATCGCTTCTTATTTTGTCTCCACGGTCCTCCTCTTCCTCTCGCAGTCCGCCTCAGTACCTGTTCTGGTGTTCATAGTGCCAGCGGTTGAAGTCTATGTTAAATGCCACGATGCTTCCAGAGGCCATCCCAGTGATCAAAGTCCTGCAGAGAACAGCAGGTCACAACAGGCTTGCAGAGTTTCAGCACAAAGAAAAGGTTCATTTTAGGAGTTTTTTGAGGGAATATTATTTATTAAAGGCTCAGTCCAATGAAAATGGTTTTTGGTGGTATTTACACGTACTTGTAGCTTTTTTCTGGTGATGGAGGACATATTTAAAGAAAAGTAAGCTCAAAATTGCATTTCTGAGTATTTCTTCATTCATATCTTTGTGAATCATGGAAAAATGTAGTATCCAAAAGATTGTATTTGTGAGAGAAAATACACGTCTCCACAGCAGGGAAGTTCGGAAGGGGGTGGGGTTGTGTCAACAGTCAGAAGTGAATTTCTAATGAACTACTCTGTAAAAACTGTGTCATAGAAAAGGACACAGGACTTTTGATTTTGGCTAAAAACAACATAATCATGAATAAAAAAAACCCTGGGGAAAACCTTTGAAATAGCCAAAATCATGATTGGGGTGGGACTTTAAATTTAGCCTAAGCAGCTCAAGTTGCTAGGCAACATTCACCATCACCTGTGGCCTTGCAGATTAAAGTCATCCCATTAACAAAATGCTATTTAATGCTCTGTCCACACGAGCCATGGGCACTCACAGTGGAATAAGAAGCGCACCTAATTACAACAGGACTTCCTTGATTTAGAAAAATACAATCTGTTGCTTGGAGACACGACGGAAAATTACTGTTTATTTTCTGAAACCGTGAACATTTTTAGAGCGTGCAATCCCATTTAGTTCTCTGGGAATAATGGCTCCACATTGATCTCTTTTACCTCTGGTCGTGCGAAAGGTCCATGGCGCGGATGCCAGGCGTCACAGCCTGGATATATATAAAGCTGTTTGAAGTCGCACGCCTGCCACACCTCCACAACTCCATTATCACCTCCGGTCACTAAGTTTTGCCCATCGCTGCTCAACAAGATGGCCTGAGGAGAAAAGGAGGACTCTTCAAATATTACTGCGTACGTACATGAACTGTATGAGATCTACCAGATTTACCCGCGTGGAATCATTGACTTCCATCTGTGCCAGCAGTTTTCCGTTTATGCTGAAGTTGCAGAATCGACCCCTCTCGTAGTAGATGATGCAGTGTCCCTCGCTGGACACTGAGATGAGGCGCGGCCGCTGGCACAGCTCCGGACCCTCCAGAGCCCGAAGCAGGTCCCCAGTGATGGTGTGGACGAGGCACGGGCCTTCTGAAGAGCAGAAGCACACCAAAGACAACATTCAATTCCTTATTTTCCTCAGAGATCATTTGCTTTTGTGGCAGAATGGAGTTTCATTCATCTGCTATTTCTAAAAAAAAACAACACAAACCTTTGGCTCCACTGATAACCAACCCCAGCTCCGCACACACAGACACACACACCACCTCGTGGTCGTGTCCCGTCAGCACTGCTCTGGGAGCAGGATAGTCACCTATAGAAAGACAAAATCCCCACGCGTCTCAGTGTACTTTAAACCCTATAAAGCTGTCTTTTTTTATCCCTTTTTTGACATTTCCACTATGATAACACTCACTGTTGTTGGGATTGTCCCCTATAATGTGGTGCCGTCCGCTCCAGTACCACAGAAGGAGAGTGGCGTCTCTGGAGCCTGACACGATGTAACAGTCTCCTCCGATGTAGGACTCTGACCGAGCCAGACACGTCACCACATCCCAGTGGCCAAAAACGATCTGGGTCAGCTTCCCTGTGGAGACGGAGATTGAAGTCAACATCAGTGGCAGTGAGGCCTCAGCTGATCCTTTTGAAGTCCCTCGGCTAAACTTCCATGAAAATAGAAAGTTCTGGGAGAAGTGAGCACTTTCCTTGGTTTTTGGTGTTTTTAAACATGTTCTTATGGCACTTTTTAGATGATGGACATATATCTAAAGAAAATTAAGCTTAAAGTTGCATTTTGGAGTATTTCTTTATTCAAATCACATAATCACAATGAAAAGACCACTGGGAACGCTTTTAAAATCCATCAAAAAATGAACAGAGTGGGTCTGTAAGAAAATATCCTTAAAAATAATTATCTGCGACAAAGTTATCAATTGATAAATGTAAAACAAACCGGTTTCAGTCGAGTAAACTCGGAAGCTTTTGTCCCAGAAGCCGCAGACCAAGATGTAACGGTTGTCAGCAGTAACCACAAAGCAGTGAGTGTTAATTTGGATGCTCTGATCCACCAGGTCAGTGATCTGACGCTTGTTTACGCCTGAGTTGTTTGCTGCATTAAAGAAAAAAGGTTTTAATAGCTTTGCAAACTATAAACAGACTATTAAAGTGTGCTGCAGACAGACGGACCTATGAGCGGGTCCATCTCGATGGGTAGATGATGAGCCTGCTCTAGGGAGTATCCCGGAGCTCCACGGAGGCCTGAGGAGACAAATATTAGAGGGATCAATGACATAATAAATGAATGTAGTCATTTACCAGCTATCTAACATTATTTTTGCATAAATCTACCTATAAGAATGAGGAGGATTTTGACTGTTAACTTAAATGAAAGAATATTTAATATTTAGGTCATTATTTTACTATTATACAGTATTAGTAAAGTGTTCCCTCACTATATCGCTGTTTACTTTTCGCAGTCTCAATGAATTTCTATTATTTTTAAGTGCATTGAGTTCTGTGTCCTGATTGGCTGTTGACTTTGTCAATTCTTTTCTCTGTGCCGTCTTTCCTGAACAGAATGCATTCATAAATCTTGGATCGGGATCAGATCTTTTTTACTCTATAAACTGGACTTAATTTTCTACAAAAGTTGAAACTTTTGGATGAAAGAGAGAAAAGTGTGGAAATGTTCATGTCTTCCTGGTTAAAGTGTGTAGCGAGGGGTTTTACCGCCTTTAAACATCTGTAATCCAACTTTGTGGGTTAGCCCTGCGATAAACGACGGAACCCTGTATAATTTGTTAAAAGGGTCGTCAAATGTGCCCAAACATCCCCCAAATGCTCACCGACTGTGTTGTGCCAGCGGTTGACGGCAAACAGCCGGCTGCACGTGACGGTGACCGCCGCCGGTATGCTGAGGTGTGGCAGCGTGTTGGCGGCAACGTGAGTCACCGGGGAGTTGGAGGGGAACTTGAGGACCATGATGACGTCCTGCTGCATTTGATCCTTAAACATCAGGGGGCTCTGGGGAAGGAAACACTGGTGAGACAGACAGAGAAGGAGAGATGGACAGAGGAGGAAAGAAGAGGACACAGCAAAGAGGAAGGGTGAAAGGGAGGAGGAGGGGAGAGACAGAACGGATGGGAAAGAGGAAGGGAAGGTAGAAGGTACATTAGTGGGAGCACAGGGTCCGAGCAGGTGCACACACTGAGGGTGGCTTAAGAACTAGGAGGTTATTCGGGGTTCGGGACTGATGGGTTTGGGTTGACATGGAGGGCTCCGATACAGAGACACTGAGGCCTTGAGCTGCTCGGGGTAGCATGGAGGACAAACAGGCTGAAAACAACATCCTTACATACAACTGCATGTAATAAAATCTAAATTTAGGCACATTTGGGAGCCATATGGTGGACTCGCCCTCATTTAAAAAAAAATGTTTTGCTCAAAAAAGAAAAAGAAAAAAGGCTTTCAGTTGTTCTTTAGGAAGATGTTTTGTGGATAAGCATTCAATGGGCTGAGTGGCTGTGTTGTCCTCACCAGGTGCATGGCTGAAGAGCGAGGTGGGTGTGGCTCAATCAGCAGCTGTGAGGGGACCTGACCGCACACCTGAATCTGGTTTTCAACTGTCTGCAGGAGAAAACAAAGCAGATTCAGCAAAAGAATGACACCAAATGCAGAGTTTTGTCGTAATATTTTTGACCCCTAAATGTCTTGTTGTGGAAAAGTACCTCCCGCTGCACGGCCTCCAGGTTGTCTAAGTTGACAGCGCCCTCATAGCACATGAAATTGAAGACGTTCAGAGCCCGGACTGCCTCTGGACCTCGCTGCTTGTAACCAAATATCAGGTCAATCCACTGGTGAAGCTGGCATGACACAAACTCACTCTCCAGTGCCTGGAAAAATAAAAACAAAGAAAAGGGTCCATGTCAGATTCCACCATGATGACCTTAAAGACCCACTTCAAGGAAAATCGTGTTTTTGGTGCTTTTATTGGTTCTTGTGGTATTATTCTCATGATGGAAGACATTTATTAGCTTAAAATTGCATTTTGGAGTATTTCTTTTTTCAAATCATGGTGAAACAGGAGCAGACAAAAAAAAATGCCACGTAGTTGTGACGTAGAAAATACGCTAGGCGAGCCACAAGCTCCCTGCTGTGCTGCATTCTGATGCATCCGCTTGTAGGTGACTAGATCCATGTTTGCCTGAGCTGGCATCTGGATCAAAGCTGTACAGCTGGATACCTCCAATATTCTTGCCAGGGCTGTAAGCTAGTTGGAGAGCTTGTAAACAGAGAGCTCTAATTGGAAGGGAGGGCAGAGGTACATTTCAGGGGTCCACCTCTACTGAGCTACTGCCACTCTGCAGAACCTATGTCCTAGAAAATGACTCAAGATTTTTATTTTTTGGGCTCACAAATAAAAGACCACATCAAAAGATGATTGGGGTGGGTCTTCAACGGTTTTTCTCAGTCTCACCATGCGATTGATGCGAACAAAGTCTTCAGGTTTCTTGGCCCAAACGGGAAGCTCCACGTCGCACACAGAAATTCCATCATCCCGCAAGCCCAGTTCATACTCGTTACTGTTGACAAACATTTCTGGGAGGTAGTAGAACTCTGGGATCAGCTCCTGTTTGATGTGACAGGAACAAATTGAGTATTTCACTTTAATTTGGGATTTTTAACGTTGGCACACAAACAAAGACAACAAATGTTTTGTTATGTTTTGTAAAGGACGCCTTGAGCTTCAGAAATTGTCCAAAGCTTTTTTTCTAACATCTAAAGTGAAAGGCAAACTTTTCTATCTTGAAAAACATGGCTTATAAATGAAAGCTTCCACATGTGTGACTTTGATTGCTTTTCTGTTTCTACTGGCTACCAGTTTATCCAGTCAGGACCGGTTGGTTACCTTCACATCAGCAGTGTCCCTCTGGCAGTTCCTCCAAGCGCGGCCGATACCAGAAAAGGATCTCTCCGGATGGTCAAACTTAGTGTCGTTGGCGTTAAGGAAAAATGTGGTGAAGGGCTCCTGCAGGCAGACAGTCCCACACATGGATGCAGTCACTTTCCTGCAGAGTGTTCCAGCTCATAAGCAGGATAAATGAACACTTACTATTCTGAGCATCCACATCAGCGTGGAATGAGCAGTGGAGTATAGGGTTGTGTAATGATGAGGGGGCGTGCTGTCATCGTCCCAAGACTCATAGTGCTCAGCGTAGAACGCCGCTCTTTTGGGATTCAGGGCACCGATTGGCTGAAAAGTAGTGAAATCTCTCATGACGCATCTCCGACTTGAGGTAAAACTATGTGGTTGTTCTCTGTGTCGTACAAAAACACCTCTTTTGTCTGGTCAGGACGCATGCTCTTACCTTGGAAAGGTCTCTGAAGTTACCAGGCAGAGTGAGGTCGATCTCCTCTGAGTCGTAGTTGGTCAGGACCCAGGGAAAGACCGGGTACTGGTTCAGGTCGTTGTAGGTCCTCCCTGCGGGGTCAAACATGAACACACACATGTAACAACAGTTGCACACAGTCTGAAAATATGAGAAATACATTTCTCTAAATATCTTTTAAAGATTCCCAATGATTTGGATAAAAAAAAAATACTCAGAAATCTAAGTTTAATACTAAGTTTATGCTTAATTTACTTAATATTTATGCGTCATCAGAAAAATGCTACAATCCTCAATGGAGGATAAAACTGTGTGAGCTACTTGGACAAGCATTTCAATGCAAAAGGTTGTAGGCCCTTCTGCAAACCCAAAGAGCCAAAATGTTCATGCACATTATTTTCCTATGGGCAATGCTGGCGGTGACAGGTCATGGTGAACACCTATACAACACGCCAGGGTGAAATGGGTGAGACACAGGCACGTCATAGGGACTTAATAATAATAATGGATTAGATTTATCTGTGCTTTTTCTTGGTGCTCAAAGCGCTTACAATGTGTCCATTATTCCTTCATACGTGGGGATGGTAACTACAGATGTAGCCACAGCTGCCCTGGGGCAGACTGACAGGGGCGTGGCTGCCAGTTTGCGCCTACGGCCCCTGTGACCATCACCAAGACATTCAGACACATTCACACACCAGTGGAGCCACACTGGAGGCAAGGAGGCTGAAGTGTCTTGCCCAAGGACACCATGACAGCTGGCTGGGGGGAGCGGGATCAAACCGCCAACCCTTCAGCCATTGGACGACCTGCTCTACCACCTGAGCCACTGCCGCCCCCTCACTCCTTCCTGAAGATTTGATATATTTACCTCATTTTCATAGTTGTGTCAAAAGAAAATCATAAAAATTGCAATAGAAGTCTTTAGTTTTATGATGCTTGTGATTTCTTCATTTAAACATAAAAATTTTCCAAGATTTTAACTTGAAAAAATCAACAGTATTATACAGCGGTATAGGTGTTGGTGTAATTCTCATGAACAATATATAAACTTTAATAGGTCTTTCTAAATTCCCTCCCTATTTTTTAGCGTAGAAATAAGTGTTTCTTTTGAGGTGAAAATAATAAGCGTTTTTTCTTAGGTTGATAAGATGTGGGAAGCAACAAGTGCAGACAGATTTATCTCCACTTTAATCTTTCATTTTCTGTAATCTCACATTTTTAATAATATTTCCACCTTTCAGCCACACAAACAATAACAAAAGACGTTTTCACCTCATGACACTGCAGTTTCTGACAAAAACCATGGCAAAGATTGTAAAGGGCAACAATTTGCATTATTTAAGTCTGTCATAAAAATATAAGAAAAAACTGGTAGAAAAATCTATTAACTGGGCTGGAAATGGTTGAACAGAAAGACGCAAAAGTGCTTGCAGCCTCATTTGATTTTATCATCTGAGATTGAAGTTAAAATATTAAAAGAAACATGCAAAGTAAAAAGGGGATGTGCTGATTTTACCTGCGATAGTATTAAGGAACATGAGGTACTCAAAGTTGGAGATTTCTCTCCTCTGCCATCGCTGCGTCATGTTGGACGACTTGAAGAGCTGACGAGGTGTCGCCAAGGAAATACGTCTGAACAGCAAAACAAACCCATGGAAATTAATGGAAATATATGTGGAAGATGGGGGTCGTCTGTTTGCATGACGGCCATACCTGGCTTGTGGTAATCCGTAGCTGGTTCCCACCCCCACCCGTGGAAGGCTGTACACCACCCTTTTGACTGTGGCCTGGTCAGGGAAGTTAAACATCACAGATGCTGCAGAGAGGATGAGACGAGATTCAGACCACATGTATGATCCCCCCATCAAAGAGAAGCTTGCGCTACATAATACATCAAGACGAAGGAGGAATGTGCAGAGATAATGTTTCAAAAACTCAAACGAAGGGAAGTAGTGCTTCATTTTTACATGCACAGGGACAGCAGACTTACTTCTATTAGCCATGAAGACTTCCAATCCGGTGTTCTGCAGCAGAAAACGTCTGGAGAACACAGCCCGGATCTCACTGAACATCCATTTACCATGCAGACCCTCTGTGTAAGCCAGTACCTGATTGTTTTATTTTTTAAAAAGAAATATCTTTCAGACATTCAGCTTCATTTTCCTGCTCAACGATCGCGTGGCTTGCACTCACTTTGGCGTCCGTTTTCTTGAAGGCAGGATCCTCTTCGTCCACCTCAAAGTAGATTTCCGTGGTGGTGATGGAGAGCGTTCCTCGAGCCACCACGACCGGAGCCACCAGCTGAGCCGGCGTGCTCAGAACCACCGGGCCTGAGGGGGAGGGAGGGCAAGGGCACCTTCAGCTATTCTGCCTTATTTGTTGGCAGCACTGAGAGTGTCATGATTCAGAGATGCTTCACAGAACACGGAATTTACAGAAGAAATCACAACTCATTTTATGTTGGTTAGGATTCATCCGTCTCATTGCTACTTTGCTGCAGCAATGTGAAAAAGATCAGTAAGTTACAAGTTTGATTCAGTTATGTAATTACAGGATAAGGGGGGAGGGGGGTTAGTGCAACCGTAAAAACACAAAAACCCAGACCAGGACATCGCTCCGTCCAACTTGCCTTTGGATGTAAAAAGTCTTGGACGGAAAGGTACTACAAACAGAAGCGATTGACGTTTTACTGTTTTTATAATAGCTGCAGGTGTTTAGTCCCGCTGTGCTTCTGCAGCTCACCGGCAAGATTGTCGATCTCTTTTTCCTGCAGCAGACTGACAGCATCGTCGTCTCCCTCCAGCATTAGCTCCGCCTCCGGGTTCTGCGTGACCACAGACTGACTGCGGAAGCTCTTCTTGGTCTTCAGCTCCTCCTCCTCTTCCTCTGTACCTGTTTGAGGTTATTTTCATGAGAACTACAGCGCAACGATGGTCACAGATTCTGCAGCATTGCACATTCCTGACCATATTCATCCAGAGACTTGAGAGAGACTCCAGCGTGAGTGGACCCAAAGGGATTCCTCACGAATCTTCGCCTCCTCCTCAAGTCGTCCTCCCAGTAGTCTAAGCGCCAGAAGTCATGTAATTGGCTGAGGAGTAAAATGTGACTAATTAAGGTCAGAAAAAGGCAGAAAAAAAATGACTGTTAGTTTTGGGACCGCTGGGAAGGTTACATTTTAACATTCAAACTGGTTTATTTTTGAGGACATTTTCTAACTTAAAAAAAAAAACATAAAGATACTTGATGAAACAGCTGTTAAAATATGCAGGCTGAGCTGTCAACAGTGAAGCTACGTTCACTCCGCCCTCGGCAACGCACGTTCAAGCAACCATTTTCTGAGAAAACGCAAGTTATGAGCATCCAAAACGCTTGCATGTCGCTACACAAGTTTCTATGAATGTATTCGTATTGAAATTTGAACCAGGTCAAACTTGGACATGTTTAGCGTTTTTTGAATGTGCGTCACATGCCCGGGGAGAACACAGCATCACAGTCAGAAAGGAGAGCAGCAGCAGCAGCCACCAGGAGACAGTGATTTGTTTTGAAGGGTTCAGACATTTTCTGAAGTAAGTAGAATAAATCTGTTGTTGGTTTGCTGTTGTTTTGGTTCTTTGGCTATCAAAGGACATAAAACATTCCTCCTGATGTTTACACAAAGAAGCTCCGCCTTGTGTCTCCCATCAAGGACATCCTGTGTGAAGTGAGAGCTCCCAGCAGAGCCTCCTCTCCTCCGCTCACCTCTGTGACATTGTCCCCCACGCTCCGTGCTTATTGGTCAAGATGTTGAGGATCTTCTGTTTCAGCTGGTTGGCAGTCACATGATCTCGGTGCTTCGCCGCACTGATGAGGTGATCGCACATTTTCTCCTCCTCCCGCCTGTCTGCAGCGTACTGAGCGCAGTTAGACTGAGGAATGGACGGTGAGGAGATCCATTTTAGGATTTCTGCATTGAAGTTTCCCATCAACACATTTGAACCAAATGTAAAGGTACTGGATTAATTTGATAAAACTTGATATTATTGCTCCTTTTAGCTCTACAGAGCAGCTAAATGCAGAAAATACAATAACATTTTACATCAGTTTTAGACCCATAATGTCCCTTTGTTTCATTCCATCCTCTCAAGAAAACACACTGACACACTTTTTGACAAAACCAAACAGAGAATTCTTCCTGTTAGTCAAAAGTTACCATATTTCAAAGGATTGGGTGACTATAATAATAAGTTTCAACAGTTTCCCCGCAGCTCATGTGTTTACCTCAAATTCGGCGTGTTTGTGCACGTCCTCAGCTCTCTGTCTGTTCAGAATGAACTCAGCTTCGTTGGCCACACGCACAATGTGATCCTTCATGGCGTGGCAAAGGAGTCTGGGAAAGAGGCAGGTGGATGAAGTCAGGCTGTGATTTCGGTTTGCAGAAATGTGTGACTCCTTTGTGAATTAGTTTTTTCTAGTTGCAGCTTTTTCTCAGGTATCAAAGGTTAACTGCTCTTGAACAACCAGATAACTCCCCACTGAACATGCACAGAAACTGGTGCTTGACCTGGCAGGACTCTCCTGACAAAAGATAAAGAGGATTTTTAATATATGAAGATTCATTACCTTCCTTCATTAATGAGTTCGATGAAAGCTAGTCCAGCATTCTTCTGAATAGAGTTCTGCCACTCCTAAAAAAAGAAGAAATAAATATTTAACCACTGGTAAGACAAAATAACTAAGTTAGCTTAGCTCACAAATTAGCAAGAAGACCCAATCTCATGTGAATTGTTCTTGTGCTTGTATTTGAGGCCTTTTTCTGATGATGGAGGACATATATTAAGAAAATGAAGCTTTAAATTGCATTTTTTGAGTATTTCTTTATTCAATTGGTTGTGAATCAGGAGCAGACCAAAACATTTTGTTTAAAAAAAGAGTGTTTTTGTAATGTTGAAAATATGCTGGGCGGGCCACAAGCGCCCTGCTCCGTTTCCTTATGATGCATCTACTTGTAGACGACTAGATCCATGTACGTCGATTTGGCATCTGAATCAAAACTGGATGGCTCCAAAATTGGACGCCATTTTTTGTTGCATCAATAATGTTCGGTTGAGGGAAGGAGGGGCTGCAAGCTAGTGGGAAAGTGTGTAAATAGAGAGCTCTCAGCGACAGGGAGAGAAAGGGGAGGGCGGGATTGCTCTCACCAACAGTCCCACCCACAACTCAGAGGTGAATTTCTAATAAACTCCAGCCGCTCTGCAGAAACTATGTCCTAGAAAGCAACACGGATTTTTGATTTAGGCTAAAAATGACATAATCACAATTAAAAGACCACATATAAACCTTTGAAAATACATCAAAAGATGATTGGAGTGGGTCTTTAACACAAAACATCAAAAACAGCCAAATTCAGACACTCACACACATAAGACGAAACTCTCACTGAATTGCAAAGCATGCATAACCTTTGCTGTGTAGACTAGAGTGAAGACTTCTAAGCTGGATAAGAGTGTTGCTGAAAGCCCCCAAACCATCAGAGCTCCATTAGCTCCACTGGCTCTTAAAGCCATCTCCTGTTACACCCCCACTATCCAGAGGATCGATTTCTGGGCTCGGGTTCGCTCTCCCGGGCCTCTAATGGCAGACAAAACCGGAGCCAGAAGAAATACTATACTTGCTGACGAGCAGCCACCCAGAAGACAAAAAGAAAAAAGGGAGTGGTGAGAGGAAAGGGGCTCAGAACGATGAATCGCAGGAGATGAAAGCAGCTCCTGGTGAAACACGGAATGAAACTTGCCAGAAAGGACAATTGACAGTGATGAAGAGGAGGAGAGGAAAGGGGAAGAACTTCAGGGCGACTTGAAGGACGCGTGAGCCAGAATCCCACAAAATAAATGAGAGGAGATGGGAAATGTCTTCACTTGAAAGGAAACAGCTCAACGCAGATGTGTAACGGTGAGTGCTACTCTGGAACGATAAATACAGAAACTTTGAATGCCAAAAAAAAATGTCTGCTATTACAAATTACCGACGACGGGTGAAATGTGCGTGTTGGGATTCTAGATGTTTCAAGGCTGTGAAATCCCTCACCACACATTTTTCTCACTTTTCTCTCAAAGTTCAAACCGTCATGAAAAAATAAGTCCAGTTTTATAGGATCTGGTCTAAGATTAATGTAACTCTGGCAAACTGAATGCATTTAAGGTTCAACAGCCAATCAAGATGAAGAGCACAGTGTGCAGTATTTAAAAAAAAAAAGAAAGAAAAAGAAGACATGCAGAATTGGCTTTTGTGAGAAGACTCACAAAAGGTTAACCACGATGTAGTGAGTGAACACTGTAAACACTATTTATGATGAGCATGTGTGTTTGGACATCGCTTTTCTTCTTTGGAATTTAACAAAGAAAAACAATGATGCTATGTTCACAATCGGCTCAGAAATGCATGTTTAATCAACTACTTTCAGTTAAAAGTCTATGTAAATGCACGTATATGCGTGTTTTAGACTTCCGCATTAAAAGACTGTTCTGTTCACGCATCGCACATTTTTAAATCAGTTTTCAAGCCCTATGTACAAAACACAAAAAACGGAGCGAAAGTTAAACTAGTAGGACTTTGACCAATCAGGGACTCTGTATAGTTAGTGATCTTTTCTCAAAAAAGAAGTTCCAACCAGTTTAAAGTAAATCATGGAACAGAAATGAATAGAGTAGAGCTTTGAAAGAAAAAGCCTGGAGCAAAATTCAAGAGATTTACGTGTAGATTTATAGTAGCGATAGTGTAAACACTGTATGCTAAAAAGCATGTTCAACCCACGTTCAGTGCGTTTTTGAACGCGCCACACATGCCCAGTATGAATGTAGCATAAAAGAAAAGAGGAAAAACAAGGTACCAACCTGAGAACAGAGCAGCATGACGAGCTCCACCACAGACGTGCTGGACTTCATGCACACCAGACCTGCAGCACAAACAGAAAACGACGTCAGAAGCCTCCATTTCTATCTTTAGTGCAAAAATCTTAACAGCAAAATATAGGAAACTATCATAAGTGTCAGCTCTTCCTTCTGCTGCATCGTTGTAAAGTTTACCAAAAAAGCATGCAACAGGAAAGACAAGAACAAACAGTGGAGAGTCAGGAGGGCGAGCAGTGAGGTGAGAAACAGGAGGAGTCAACACTGAGACGGTGGAATCACAAAAAGAACGAGACAGCGGGGAGCAGGTGAGCAGAGGAGGAAACTGCGACCCATTTAGAGTTCCCTCTGATGGTGATCTGGTCTAAAACGATCATCTAGCGGACCTGAAACCAAACAGTGACCCCCCCATACACGACAATGACTAAAGCAGCCCGCTCTTAGACTCACACAGCAACACATCCGCTTGACTTACTTCTTACCCAGTCGCTCTCGCACGCATCCGTCAGGACGGACAACGAATGGGGGGAGACTCCACAGAGAGACGCCATTGAGAGAAAAAAGGAGCCGTGTACAGCACCTGTACCTTCTATGAGCAGCTCCTGCCCATGGCTCCCCAGCAGCGTCCGGGACAGGAAGGGAGCGAAGTCCACAAAGATCTCCCTCAGCAGGGGGGCCACCTTCTCCAAAGCCCGCTCCAGCTTTGTGGTGATACTGTAACAAAAAAATAAAAGATGAAAGGATAAAAGTTAAAATGAGAAATGCACACAGAAGGTTTGAACTTAGTGAGTTTCAAGGAGGAGAACATGCATGAGGTCAAGTGGAGAACAGGGAGGAACAGAGGAGCGCCAGAAAGCAGCTGGACGGAACTTAAACCCATGAAACGCAATGGCTAGAGAAGACAAAAAAAATAAAATAAAAATAAAATGACAGACTCAAACACAATGTGCTCATCATGACAGTTTTATGTTAGGTTAGTGTCTGCAAGAAACAGCGGATGGTCCTTCAGCGTAAAACCCCAGCATAATAGCATTGGGCTGCAAGAAAGAGCATAAAAAGGAAAAATATTTGGCCCTGAACTGCACTCAGTTGATGTAAATGTTCATATAGCTTCTATAAAGTGTCAGTGAAACTTAAGTGATTGATTTAAAAAGCACAAAAATATAAGCTGATGTTAATTTTTTTTTGTTTGGATTTTTGGAAACAGTATAAAAGTGACTGTAGAATATGAGCCACCAGAAAACATTTTTTTTTTCTTTTCCAATTAGATAAAAAGGCAAAAGTAAGAATATTGTTTGCATTTTACTGCATAAATTACAGAAATTAAAAAAATTGTGGCTAAAGTTTTAAAATCATGAACATTTTCTCAGAAATACGATTTTTTTGAACTATCTGAGGTGAAATATGGAAAAAAAAAGATATTATTTAAATCAAATTTTCTTCTTTAAATAGAAATCCGTGCTTTTATTTAGTAAGAAATCTTATTCTACTGTCAGAAAGTTTTGAATCAGAGAAATATTTGTCAAAAAGTCAGATTTCTCTAATAGTTTTCCGTAGGGTGACATTTTTTAGAAAGGGTCAATCAAAAAGCAAATCTTTATTTTGGGTTAGTAAAGAAAGCAGAAATGTTTGCAACGACTGCAGGGTTAAATAAAATGTGAGAGGTGGCCCAAACAAAGATGATAACTGTTATTTTGCTGAAGCTGAGATGTACATCCTTCCTTGCATGGCATTCTGGGAACACTTAGAAGGATAGTCATAGCAGAGAGTGTGCGCTGGAGGTGGGACAGAGGGAGGGGCATGGGAACAGGACGAGTATCTCCTTGCCTAAAACACTGTCCTGCATCTCGGGGGGCTGCCTGGAAGCCTGCCAGAGAGCTAAAAGACTTGAGCTCAGGGGGCGTCTGACCGCTGCGCAGCGCGCACTGCGCCACCTCACAATAGGCACTGCAATACAAACCACACACACACATAAAGAACACACATACAGACATGTAGACTGATTAAAGTACACACGCACGCATTTCCACCCGCCCGCCTGCTCTGGTGTTTTCTCCTTTATCTGCTAACATTCACAGAGACGTTATGGTACAAATCATTTCTTTGTTGGGAGATAATTGGTGAGCGTTAGCACAAGTTTCACACAACTCATCATCTTATGCTCTATTGGTGAAGCCTAAACAGCGTGAAAACTAAAATAAAAGACAGACTCATGTTAATGACAGTTTCATTTGCACATTCTATGACCCCGTGAGCTAAATGAGGAAGTACCAGCGCTTTGGCCCCTTTTTAAAGATTTAATGAGGAGCACTGAGCAGAGAGTCAGGTGGCATGTGTCCGCGACAGCCGAACACCACCAAAAACCACTCGAATTAGAGTTTAGGTTTCAGCTTTTCCATGCACAATCAGTCAGTTTTGGTGCAAGAAGAACTTAAAATATAAAAAACAAAGGGTTTTTGTTTTTAATTGGCTTTGATTTTTGTTCTCATCTTTAACCCTTTAAGCACCTGCTCAATAGAAACAGTAGGGCCCATTTAGAAAACATTTGATAAAAATCACTGATTGTGTGTATCCCTCCCCCAAGGCAATACGCAGCAGAAAAAAACGTTTCTTTTTCTTGATTTTGTCTTGATTGGGAATTTAAAGGGTTAAAGGATGAAAGACAACCATTGTAATCAGATTAGAGGTTTTGGAGTATTTTGCTATCATGGGCTAAACCACTTGACTGTTGGCTGTCCTGTTCCAAATAATAAATGTACGGTAGAAAGTTCTAATTATGACAAAGTTCTGCTTTGAAATGGTGCCTCCTATAGAAGCTTTAAGAGGTCTAAATTTTATGTGAAATTAAATTCTTTCATAAAATCTGTACTGATTCCTAAATTGTGTTTCAAATCTTTTTTTTTTTAATCACTATAACCTTATTTTTAAACGTCCATTAAACTTACTTCTTCAACCAAACATCAGATTTCCCGACGTTAGAAAAACTGACTTTTGTTTTGAAAGGATGACAGGAAGGGAATGACATGGAGAAGAAAATAAGGACACGTAAAACCAGATGAGTCAACATGAGAACCAAAAGCAAAAAATTAAAAAAAGTAAATTAAAAAAAAGAGTGGAAGGAAGTTGAGTGATTCACGGTTCTTGAAGGCGGTGAGAAGACTCACCTCATGTTCTCCATGGTGTCTTCTGGCATGGGCGCCACTGTTTGCACAGCTGGTAAATTCTTACTTGTCGCACCGTTGACAAACGACGAAGAGGAGGACGAGGAAGAGGAGGCGGAGTCAGTCGCACCTGGACCAGGCAAACAGTGAAAATGGAAACAAATGAAAAAAACAAACAATGGCCAGCAGGAATTCTGAACCAGGAGTCAAGAAGGACCAACATAAGCTTGTAGGATAACGATACAGAAAACAATAACTGCTGATCAATTGCAAACAAAATTCAATATAGACTGCGTTTTCCTGGACAACTGTTGCTAGTGCGCTGCTAATGGCCAGTAAAATAGGTTTGTAATCGATACACAGAATCCCTTTCAGCGAGCAAACCACTTCCTTGTCCATTATGCATGAAACCCGGAGCAAATCCGTCAGAGCCTTCAATGCAAATGCTTTGTGTGGAAGTCAAACAGATGAGAGTGACGCCAAGGTCACCTGAGTGTCAGCAGATGCACAACTGAATGTTCATCTTAGGATTTTCCATTTATAAAATGTTTTTTTCTGATTCATTTTATGATTTTTTCTGTACATCCAAAAGTACATTTCATTAGAAAAGTGGCATTATTTGATGAAACCTCCTCCAGGTTGACTGAACAAATGCACAAAGGTGCATGAATTCAAACATTTAGCAAACACTGAATGAAACCGTGGCCCACCTGTGGTGTTGATCATGCTCTTGGGTGTTGCCGTGGCAGCAGCGAAAATGTTGGGCGTGCTGCCGGCAGAGGCCGCCCCGCTGGTGGTGGGCGTACCCACCGTGTTGACGGACAGGCTGCCAGGAGGAGGCTTTTTCACCGGAACCACAACGCTCCTGGAAAAGATGCAATGCAGAAGTTGTATGGGCTTAGTACCATGCATCTGTTTCTGAGTTCGACCAGTACAGGTGCTGCAAGTTTTTGGGTTGTTTGGGCCCATGGAGGGTTGTAGACAGCCGAATCGTATGGGGGGCACAGGTGTGTCTTGTAGTTCTCGTGAGGCCACTTTACGGAACGTCGCGAAAATGGAACGTACCATTGCTGCATTAAGTGTATTGTGAAGTATTTGTAAAAATAATATAAGCTACATGAACTTATGACGTACAAGTGATGCTGTCGTACGGTGCCTAAGTACTTGTGCCCGTGTGCACCAACATTTTCACTCTACAGGCTCACCGTGCAGTCTACAATCCTAACATGTTCTCATGTTTGCCTATTTTTCACCCGCAGTATTCATCTGTAAGGGCATTTGTGAGACTGCTGGGAGGCTACCGCGTCCTCCCGTGTTAGCAGATGCCAGGAAAACATTTCTGCATTGGACCACAGAGATGTGCACAGCAGCTGGCAGACACATGTAATGAACTGCAAATGCTTTTTATTGCTTTTTAAACGACGGCCAGGCTGGCAAAGAAGCAAGTGCTGTTGCTGTTAGGCAAAGCTAAGAAAAAAAATCAAAACAATTACTCGAAAACCTTTAAAAATTAAACAGTAGGAAAATGAAATATGTAAGTATGTAATGAGAACAGAAATAGTGATGCTGGGTTGGATTCTTTTTTAGGAGCAGAGAACTTGTAAAGGAAGTAAGATAGCAAGTCAGACCGTTGGAGACAGCTTTGATACACGATGTGGACATGTCGTGGATGGATATGGTACCAGAAACAACTATGATCAATTATGCAGAGTCTTCTCAATCAATAACTTAGCTGCCTTGGTCTGTGACAGTGTGGGATCAAAGAGACTAAGTGATGCACAGCAGATTCGAGCACGTCATCACATATTGGATTTGAACTAAAGGAACTTTGAGAAAAATCGAGAAGACGCATCTGCAACTGAATAAATTAAAAAAGGAGACAGTTCTGCTTAAGTCATAAAAAATTCCACTGCTGTGCAGTAAAGGACACTTTGAAGTTTCAGTTCACATCTCATTTTTAGATTAGAAATGACAGCTGTGTTGTGTTATCTCTATACAAAATACTAGAATTAAACTTAACCCTATATAACCATTCCTATCATATCTGATACATGCATTTCTGAGACACCCAAAATTATTAGCATGATCCATCTTTCCTTAAAAAACCAACTTAACCCTTGTCCATGTTGTTTTAATGCATTATCCTTCCACTAGAGGCAGTAGGGCTTATCCTGCTCATTTTAATATGGCTGCCTCTGTGAAATCTCAAAAACACCTTTGGCGGAAAAATGTTTAGCTAGGTTTGTAAAACCTTATGGTGAGAATAACTCATCTATTGTTTTTCATTTTTTAAAGGGCTACTTGCTGTATTGAAAAAAATGCAAAAAATGTTGATAATGAATTATTTATAATACAGTTACATCCTGTGAACAATGTGTGGATCAGATTTGAGACAGTGGGTAAATAATGTGTATTTTTTCCCTAAACACTAATGTCAATATTTTTGCATCCTAAACTAATATTATTGCGAGCAAAAATACACTAAATCACCCAACATACAAATGTATATCTAAAAAAAATTGCAATGACTTCTGTGGATTTAAAAAAACATCTTAATTCTGAAAAAAATGGGCTTTTTTGTCAATTCTTTGATGTTGTGGGATTACATGTTTGTGTGTCTACTAAAGTTAGCTGCATAGAGTGTTTTACCTGCTGCTTGTGAGAGTTGCTGTCTGGCTGTTTCATGCACCTTTTAGGTAAAGACAACTGACCTGTCGAAGGAGTGAAACTGCATCGGTAACATGGGATGCGTCTTCAGAGCGGGGTCCGGGTGGTAGGGGGTCGGTCCGGACTCCTGTCCCAGCTCTGCACCGTCGATGGGAGCCGCCACCAAGCTTTTTAGAATCTCCTACAATCCAGGAAACAAAGAAAACCAACAAATGTGGTGACTTGACTTGTTTTTGTTCCTTTTACTACCAAACTTAAATTGGTTTTAATGAAACGCAGCAGCACTAAGAGACAATGATGTCATATATTTAACCCAACAAGGCAGTTTAATTACCTTAACTGTACAACTACGGGTAAGAAAAAAGAGATGACACCATTAACTTAATCACTGAAAAACATCCATTGATAACAAATGAGAAAAATCCCCACTGAACATTACTGGCTTTTATAATCTACCTTAAAAAAATTACAAGGCATGATTTACTGAAAAAACATGCTTCAAAAAAACTAACGGTGGTAATTTATCCCAGTATGAAAGAAGTGAAAATGTTGCCAGGCAGCCGTTTTCAAACTTTGAAGCAAACGCTAAAATATGAAGGGAAACAGGCGGACTGAGGCTCAGAAATATCTGTGTCTTCATAAGAAAAGAAAGCAGATCATGTTTGTGAGCGGAACCGCAAAGAATCAGCTGATGAAACTGAGAAATATGCAGAGAAGAAACAGAAAACAGACCAAAGTAAGGTGAGCAAAAACAAATATCAGTGTGTAAAAAGATTTAAAAAGAATATTCAGACGTAACTCAGAAGCTCTTACATATTTGTAGCTATATTTTCAAACAAAGGTCGAGGAAAACATTACATTTTAGAAGTTTATAATAGCCTCTAAGCTTTCCAAGCTGTTCATTAATATAAAGTTAAAGGCTTTAACTGATGTGTTCAACCTTAATTTCATGGAAAGAACTATTTGTCTTAAGACATTTTTGTGATTGATGGATGACCCATGTGTGGGAGAAATGGAATCAGCTGACAGAAACTTGAGCAATTTCATGAATAAATGAAATGATGACTGTTAGAACCAAAGTACTTCACTCAAAAACTAATTAAATATGACAAAAAATTAAAATAATGGAGGTGAAGCTTGGCCAAATAGTAGCATAATCAGGAAAATAGAAAGCCTAAGAGGTTATCTAACCACTTGCAACATGAAACAGTGCAGGACTGGATAAACAACCTAATTAGAATTTAGATTTTTTTAAAATATTTATAAAATAAACTAAAATTATGAAAAAATCTACAAATCTTCTTACAGTAACCCCCACTAAAAGGGAAAGCTCCTAGTTGACCCCAAAACTAATCAAGTCCCTGCTATTTGAAAACACTGAAATCAGTTTTTTTCCCTACCAAAATGCGTTTATCATAAAAACAATGTACAACTAGATTTTAATAGAAATTTAGAAAATACTTCCGAAATTAATGTAAAAAAAAAAATCCCAATTTTTAATATTTGCAGAAAATCTAGTAGCCTTCTTTGGTATGGAAGAATTTTCAACTTTGAAAATAGTAGTTTTATTTTTACACCTTTTAAAATTTCACTTAAATCTTTATTACCGTATATCTTCCAATAGACGCCGGCTCTAAGAGGTGTTCAGTACTTCAACCACCGGCCTCTAATAGTGGCCGGCCTCCTTTAAGACCCCTCCCCCAAATGCCCCCCGCTTCATGCACAGTCGTGCAGACAGTGGGTTTCTGTGGTGTTTGTAATTTTAGTCTGTGCAGCGATGGTTAAGAAAAGCTCATTGGATTTATACATTTTTTGTGGTGGCATTTGCCAAACAACATTCTGCTGAGAAATCTGCACGACATTTTGGGGTTGGATTCTAAACGTTTCCAAAACTGGCGCAAGCAGATGGGTGATATTGAGAACACGTCTGCAGAAAAAGGAGCAACTATTTCCTGGTGGAGATGCAAAGTAAGCGAGCTACGAATTATGAAAGCGAAGAGGATTTTTGATACGGAGGTTGATGATGCCTCCAAAAGTAAAGAAATGTTCGTAGCCAGGGATAAGCAGAATTTAATACGATGTTCTCATCATTTCAATAAATCCTACAGCTGGTGTCCCATTAGCCAAAATGAACTCGTTTGCCATCACCATTTTGTCTGTGATGGAATAAACATCGGTCTCCAATAGACGCCTGTCTCTACTATTGGAAGATAAATGGTACCTTTGCTTTTTCAAATGATTACTTTTGCCCCTTAATAAAAAAATTTCTTAATAATTTACTTATAAGAAATCATCAAGCATTAGTAATGTGTAAATAAGCCCTTATAGGATATTTAAAGGACAATCATTAGCACTCATAGATGTCTTACAATCTCTTATAAATGTTAACATGGTGCATATAAAGACATTTATCAGCACAAGTATAAGTCTTTAGACCAGAGAACACATTGGTCACGCTTTAGATTGAGAGGCTGCAAAACTATTGACAAACTATAAGAAAAGACACAGTTATATTATTATAACTAATAATTATAATAATCACTTCCAAGCAATTTATCAACATGTATAGGGCATCTTCAAATACTAATTAAGCTCTCACAAAGGCTTTACAGATGCTAATAAATAGAAGCATATTCATAAATATGAGACATTAAACATAAATGCTACTGAATGACTTGTAAACATCCTATCATGGCAATATGCACATTACTAACGCTTGTTAATGTCTTATAGATAGATTATTAAGGAATCGTATTATAAAACATTACCAAAAATATTGTCATATTGTTTTTAGAAAGAAAAGTATGGGTACACATTGATTGAAGCATTTTATTTTAGAATAAATGCAGCCAGGATTAACCTGCACTGTCACCCACCTTAACATTGATGCCCTTGTTTGTCTGACTGATGCTGGAGATGGACGAAGGCGGAGCTTGGCTGGAGTTGGGGGTGGAGCTGGGGTTGTGAGGCGAATCCAGAAGGCTCTCCTGTGACCTTCGGACGTCGGACAGACTGCACAGCAGATCTGCGCCTCCTCCCCCGCCCCCTCCAATGTCTCTGTCTCGGTCTCTGTCTGTCTCTCTCCCAACCAGGCCCAGACCCAGACCCAGCCCCATCTCCGAGCCGTTCAGGGATCCGGCCACGTGGCCCTCCTCCCCGATGCCCGAGTCGGTGTGGGGGAGGCCGCCTCGAGGAGAGTCATCCACTGGAGTGGGGGTCTGTTTGTCCCGGTCAGAGAAGGCATTGGAGGGGTGTTCTGAAATGTATTTAAGAAAAATAAAGAAATAAATACAATTCTTTTTAAAATATAAGTGCCGAGGTATAATAAGCATTTAGTATTTTTGTATAGTCAGGAAAATTCTGCATTGTATTGTTTTTGAAAATGTCTTTTGTCTTCTTCATTGTGTCACCCTCCTTTGTTTCATCTTTAGAAAATGCTTTTCTGTACTTAGCTCACACAGAGTCTATAGTTACAGCCACAACAACAACTGCAGATGAGTCACTGCTGAGTAACTCAAAGTAACCTTCTCAAACAGAGAGTGCTGCAGCAAAAAGGGAAACAAGAATCACCTGTACTGGTGGGTGAGTTGATCTCATGGCGAATGCTTCGCCCTGATAGGCTGGTAGACCTGCCGATCTCCCGCTGTGGTTCCAATATGTCCCGGTACTTTGACACCATGAGAACTGATATAAAGTAAACCACTGCCAGAGCCAGAAACTGGGCCTGCTTGCTGTCGTCCTGCAGACAATTGACAAGTACACAAAAAAGCTCATTAAACACAGATTGTTTTATGATATTCCTCTGTCAAACTAATATAGAATTCAGTAAAAGCACCCTCTTACCACATCTCTGAAAACCACAGCTCGCAGACGATTGATGTCTACATCCTGCAGGAGTCTGTCTGGATCCTGCTGAGTGTAGAATATAGAATATCAAATGTGGCGTGTCATACATAAATGCATGTTTGTGTCGCATCTTAAGTGTAGCAGGATGTGCTCTGGATTTGTATGTGTGTGCTACCTTGCTGGCTGTGGAGGCACTGTGGAGGAGGCTGTCCTGCGACTTGCTGCTGGTTAAGGAGGACTTGCAGCTGCGGTCCCTCTGCCTCTGCCTGCACTCCAAGCAGTTCCTAACGGCCACGCAGCATACTGATGGCACAGAGAGAAAGAGATGAAACAGGTAAGCGTCCATTACGGTCAGGGCTTTTACATTTCCATTTTTTTAAATGGTCTAACTGATCTACCGTAGAAAATTAAGAACAATTTATATTTCAGAGCATAAAATTGAAAGGCAACAGTGGGATGCCCCTTCATAAAATTTGTTTAGGGCAATTGTTGATCTAAATATTGTAAGATAAACTTACATTTAAACTGGAAGCACAATTTAATATAAAATTTCAAGTGAAAAATGTAATTTTAATTAATTGTCTCACCAGCTAAGAATCACAAAAAATCCAATCGGTTAGTCACTTGCACTTTCTACGTTTTTATTCGAACATATAAAGGCATCTAAAATAATACTATGGTATTGATTCAAACTGGTTAATGACATCTTTGTATTCTTTTAAAGTCCCACTCTGAAGAAAATTGTGTTTTTGGTGTTTTTAACATGTTCTTCTGGCCTTGTTCTGAGGATGGAGGACATATGTTAGAAAAAATTAAGCTCAAAATTACATTTATGAGTATTTCTTTATTCAAATCATTGTAAATCTGGAGCAAACGAAAACATTATGTTTAAAAAATAGCATAATTGTGACGAAGGAAATACATTGGGCAAAGCCGCATCTCCCTGCTCTGCTCCATTCTGGTGCATCAACTTGTTGACAAATAGATTCATGCACGTCTTCCTTTTCGTCGTCTTAGCTGACATCTGGCTCAAAACTTTATGGCTGGATCGCTCTGATATTGCTCTTCATTTATGTTGCACCGGTAATGTTAGATTGGGGGTGTAAGGGGCTGTAAGTTAAGTGTAAACAGAAATCTCTCAGCAATGGAGAGGGGAAGAAGGGGGGTTGGGGTTGCTTATAAGTCAAGAGGTAAACGTTTAATGAACAACTGCCGCACTGAAGAAACAATGTCTTAGAAAAAAAATGTTTCATTTTTAAAGTTTGGCTAAAAACTGCATATTTATAATTAAAACACCATCGGGAATGCTTTGACAATATAGCAAAAGATGATCGGAGTGGGCCTTATGAGTGTTATTTTATGTTAATATCAGGCAACAAAGCCACTGGACAATTATAATCTTAAAAGGAAAACTAATGAAAGTGAGTATTTTAGAATAAGTGAAACTCTTGTAACTTATAAAAACATAGAGGCTTCATCACAAAGCAGCTCAGAACATAGAAGTAGCTCTGAAATAAAAGCCATTAGGTCAAGTGTGTAACTCTGGCTCCATCTATGCCATGAAACTGATACAACAGTGTTTCTGAGTGTCACACGGATACAAACAATGACTCCTCGTCTGCCTGGAGCCAGAGCCAAAGAGATAAGAGGAGCTCTTCTTCTCCCGTGCTGTGACTAAGAAATGCGAGGAGTCGAGATGACACAGATTGTATTTTTAACTCTAAAGCTTATATCAGTTAACACTTCGTCCCTCCTTGCTGCTGATTTCAGCTGTCTGTAGCACTTTTCTCTCAGAATATGGTGAGTCTGTCAAACCCAATCCTTGGGTGGTCTGCTAAACCTGAAGAGCGCACACACCGAGGCGAAGGCACTGCCTCATCAGCCCTCCTGAAGACATGTTCTTCTCTGCTTCGATCTCGCTGAAGTTAAGGGAGCTGGCGAACACCAGGACGTCTACCATGGCCATGAGGCGAGACAGGAAAGTGACCGCTGTCTCTGAGGACATGCCCTGTGTGGCCTCAATGTTCTCCAACTCCGTCTGGGAACAGGAGAGAATATGTACATGTCTGACAGTTAATCAGTGCCAAAAAACAACACAGTGGGCATTTTCTAGGGTGAGCGGACCCATTCCGGTTGTGTCAGAATACCAAGAAGAAAAAAAAAAAGGAGAAGTTGAACCTTTATCTTCATGCTAGACTAGAGTAATAATCTAATTTAGAGATTGGAATCTGGCGTCAGGAGGTGGTCTGCTGAACACAGAGGAGATGCAGCCTGATGACACACAGGTCATGGTAGCAGTGAGGAGTGTGATGGTAGCAGTGGTAGTGAACAGAATGGGGGGAATATCCCACATTTTGTGACAATAATTCCATTCCTACTCAACCACATAAAAATCTAACCAATAAATAAATAAACCAAAAAGCAGAGTCGAGGTGGAATATAACGTCTGTGTGGCGTTCAGGGTCAGGGAGAAGTTCTGGGAGTGTCGGAGCGAGTGAGCACAGATGGGAACAACAGACAGGTGAGGACAGGAGGGCTCAGGTTGGTGCTCTCGGTTCTTCTGATGAAGGTCTCTGTACGCACCTCTCCCCCTGCGCTTCCTCCCCCAGGAACAGGGGTCACCTCCTCTCCCTTTGAACCCCTCTGGGGTCCGGCTCCTCCTGCCTTCTTTAGTGTTGATACAAAGGGGATATTCTTAGCAGATGCAACTCCCCGAGGACTATTTTTTGGTTCAACAATTTTTTTTTAACTGGACCTAATTTTAGAAAAATATCATCCTTTCCCTCATTTTCTTTTTACCTTTAGTTTACCCCCAAACATTAGCCTATGTTTTGATCAGGTGATTTATTTTGAAGCAAAGTCAACCACAAAATAGATGTTTAAAGTTGTATTTGGTTAAGCAGCGGGGGCACTCAACTAATTGAAATATAATGGATGCTAGGCAGGCAAGGGTTAGTGTTAGTTACAATGATCGAAAAGAAAAGAAACAAGAGAGAAAGTAAAGTGTTAGTAGAATAAAAAAGAAGGGGAGAAAAAAATGCAACTTACAGTGTTGGCACTAGTCTTAGAACTCTGCACATGCAGGACGGACAAAAACACGGACGAAACAAGACAAGAAAGAACACAACACATGTAACACAGAGAGAAAAAAAGAGATCCAAATGTAGAGATGGTTAAAAGAAATCAAATCAATAAACCGAACAGGTTGTTAATCAAAAGGGCTCAAACAAAGCTTCAGCAAAGAGTACATGTACTTTCTGATGGCAAAATCCAGATGCTGAGGAAAATGGATTTATTTTTCTTTTTGCCGAATAAAAAAAACAACCTTCACAAATTAAAAAAACA
This sequence comes from Oryzias curvinotus, assembly GCA_023969325.1. Lineage (NCBI taxonomy): Eukaryota > Metazoa > Chordata > Actinopteri > Beloniformes > Adrianichthyidae > Oryzias > Oryzias curvinotus. Next base: position 20,799,315 of record CM043719.1, read on the forward strand.
GAAACTAATAAGGATACTTAGATTATTTCAAAGACTAAATTGAAATTGATCTGTAATAAACTCCAGGTATGATGATTCAGTATTTAATGAAGTTGTAGTTCCACCGACAACCACTGGGGGGTGGAGTGGAGCCACTTACAGAAGGGGAAGTTGCAGCTGACAGGAGAGGTAGGATGCCTCCACAGGCAATGATGATGTTGTCCACCATCTGAGAAATGAGGTGGATGGTGTTGTGGACGAAGATGATGTTCTCATTGCTGTTCACGAAATCCATCACCGACTTGGTGGAGTGACTGAAAAAAACAAACAACAACAAAAAAACATTACAAACCAAGGAAGACGACAAATTATTTAGTGAAACCCCTTGGAAGGCTGAACTCGCCTCCTCCACACGTGCACGTCGGTCTCCAGAGCAAACAGCAGGTCAGTCAGCAGCCTCTGGTGCATTGGAGACCACTTGAACTCTGGGATGCGGAACATGGTGGTGCGTGGGCCAGGGGCTGAACTGCCGCCGCTGTTCCTCTGTCATGGGCATTCCTCTGAAGCCCAGATCAACCCGCAGGTCTCGCTCCAGCTGAGCGGCAGAACGACCATGTAGGGCCTGTAAAGGTGAGGACAATTATATATCTAAAGATATGTACATTTATAAATTTCACCAAAGTAAAAGAGCAGAAAAAAAGTAGCAGACACATGGAATACCTGGGTAGTTGCTGTTGTTTGGATCTTCTTTATGTCCTTGTCCTTTCCATCATCTGACCTCTCTGTATCAGAGGTGGTGCTGACCGTGTCCCCTCCTGTTTTGAGCCCTGAACACTCTCCCTCCATGGCGGCTGTGCCTTCTCCGTCTGGAAAATCGGATCTAGATGCTGCTTTCATCTGGCTTTGGCTCTCAGCTTCGGCGATTGAACTAATGTCGGCTAGAGGACTCTGGATCTTGAAGGGCCCGTCTTCAGGAAGTTTCCCAGAAGATAGGCTCTGCGTCTGCGTTAAGTCAGAGCCGCAACTAGTCATGTGGGCTAACAGGCTGAGGTCATCGCTGGCGCTGGTGGTGGAGTGAGGGGTTGCTGTGGCTGAGGAGGTTGGCTGGTCTGGACTTGGCAATACAAGGGGGTCTGTGGCTGCAAGAGCTGGAAGTAACTTCTCGTCAACCTGAGGGGAAATGCAAACAACAGCAACATTTGAGATGATAACAAAACTGGAGCATCAACGTCCTGCTGGTGGTTGCTCTCAGTCACCCTACCTTACTGAAGAGAAATCCATTGTTGCTTGGAACACTGTCTTTCTCATCAGCTAGTGTGATGAGTGGACCCATGTTCCCATCGTCCTCCAGGCTCACTCCTGGAAGCCCCAGGTTTGTTCCTATTCCAACTCCCGGACCTGGAGTGTCATCTTTGGACACCAAATTCCCATTGAGGTTTTGAACCACAGAGCAATAGGCACTGTCCAGGAGGGAGTCTACCTCCACCAGAGGTCCATTTTCCATCCCTACGCCTCCCCCACTGCCTACACCCCCACCAAGTCCCTCTGGAGACAGATCCAGATCATCCAACTTCACCTCAGTAGCCTCTACCTTCTCAGCTTTGATGTCCACCAGAAGGTCATGGACCTCCACTCTGACTCCTGGACCGGCGCCCTGATCCCCTGGCGTCAAAGCCTCTCCATTGGGCCGCTTCACAGCCCCGTCGGCAAGGAGGTTGCGGGAGTCCCCCACAGCTCCTTCGCTGTACTCAGCCTCACTCTCTGGCGTCTGCGTTTGGGAGTTGTCATCAATTTCCAGGTTGCCATTGACGACGGGGGCAGGCGCGGCCGAAAGGCCAGAGATTGTGGAGACAGAGCCTTTCTTTCCCTTCTTCATATTTTCCTCCTCTTGACGCTGGTACTCTTCGTACATCTTAGCCAAGTACTCCTTGTGGGCTTCATAGGTCACCTGTGTCAGAGGATGGAGAACAATAGGGAGTGGGATCACAAACACCAATGTGTGAGGCTTTCTTCATTCATAAATATGTTCCTATAGGTACTATTAAGGAGGGGACTATAGAGTCCATTAGATCATCATCCATGATAATACCCCATTGTTTAAGATACTGCAGTGAGTCTGAAATTTATCTCAATGATCATTTAAAAGTTGCTAAAAATGATCCATTCTGTCTAGACCAAGAAACTGTTGAAGCCAACTAACATACTGCTTTAGACCCTAGTCATAACTGCCCTTATGGGTAGATACGGGCTGTCTGCGAAAAATGGGTAAATCTATATGGGACAGGTGGCTCACATAAAATTTCAAGGTGGTAGACAACTTGGTGAACCTGTAAAGTAAAAATGTTCAAGCACATTTTTTTATGTGAGCGACAGGAGGCAAACACTTACGCAACATAGACAGCTAAGTAAGGTACGTGATATGCAGTGCATGCTCCTTGTGCTGTTAGAATTTAGGAAATAGGCAACCAGAGAGTAGTTTGTGTCTGCATGCTACGTGCGTCCTCTGGGTATTTAAGTCTCAGGAGCATTCACATACAGTACAGTCAGTGAGAAGCCATGGCGCGCACCTTACTAATGACTAGAGTGCAGTATTAGGGCATCATAAGATGTGGCTGCTCCTGTCTACGACCCTTCATAGGCATGAACCGCCCATGGAGGGTTCAAGAACACGCGTTTAGCTCATGGTGTTCACCGTGGACAGCCATGGAGGGGCTTCTTATTTTTTTTCTACTGTCTACTAGCGCAAGTCCACCTCCTTTTAGCAGGATTTCCACTTGGTGTGAAATGTCAAAGCTGTGCAAATCTCACAATTTGGGCACAAAACGGAAACGGTTCAGTTCATTGCTAGTGTCCTTGCAGGAGAGTGGCTTTTGTTTATGTTTATCTAAAAGACAAAGTTTCTGGGTTTACTTTTCAACGGAAATGGTTGCTTGAACGCGCATTGGCGAGGGTGGTGTGTATGTAGCTGGCTTAAACTAACCTTTGAATGAGCAATGGACAAGGTGTCGACCCAGACCCTCCATCCTCCCCATTCATATTTGATGGCATGATATAGGAGGATCCTAAAGATGTTGTACACCATCTCGGTTATTTTCTGCTCCTCTGGATTCTTGGGGTTGATGTATCCGAGGGAGAACATCCAGTCCTGCCACACCGAGCACTGCAGAAGACAGCTGCAAACACACCAGCAGACAAGTAAGGGTTAATGGCCGACGACGTGTGCATTATTACTTTTTAACGCACGCCGTGGAAGCCTGAACCGTCCGACGCGAAGTGCGTTAAAAAGTAATAATGCACACTCTTTGAAGGCCATTAACCCGCTTATACCATGGTCACTTACAAAAGCAATACATATTAACCAGGTTTTAGTCCTTAATTCTTTTTTTTTTTCCAATTTGGATCACTTTTTTCACAAAAAGCGGACTATTTGTGACGTGGTGCAGCACTGAAGTCAAGATCGCCAAATCTTGAGCGATATATACATGCTGATCTTTCCGATGGGTTGAAGAAAGCATCAGTTCAGAGAGAAAGTTCACCTCTTACCGCTTGTTTTTGTCTAAATGATGAAGCTAAAGGTTGTTTTAAAGAAGCCGACGCAGTGATACAAAACATTTAAGCTAGGTGACTGGAACTTCTTTTTTCCCCGTGTGGTTATCATGTGGTATATCACTTTTTAACGCACACCCAGCAGCCAATCAGAATCGAGTCTTCACTCAGACCATGGTATAATCAGAGTTGCAGCACGATCTACATCTCAAAGTACAGTAATCATTGTGTGAAGCAAAATGGGAATGGAAAGTGGAGATTTGTGCTCCTACCGTCGGTTTTCGCGGCTGTTACTGAAGAGTTTTATCATGTCGGTGAGGAAGAGTCTCCTGACTTCCATTAGCTCTGCACTGGGAGAGGAGTTCTTCAGCAGGGTGGCCACTACCTTTAAAATCACTGAGACAGGAAGGAGAGGGCTTAATGGAGTTCAGGTTGAGGGAGAAGAAGAGTGAAATAGCAAAAAAAGACATGTATCAGTGCAGCGGATTAGGCTGAAGGACTTCCAACTTACTGGGGTTCTGGATTTTCACAGTGGAGTCGGGCTCAGGATGAGGTTTGTGAACCACCTGGGTGCAGACCTGCTCTGTCAGGATCTGCGCAGACAGGAGATGAAACGGTATGCGTGCCGTTGCGGTGTGAATGAGCCGCTGCGTTAACAGTCACTTACCTCATACAGGGTGTTGTAAGTGGTGACAGAAACGGTGTTAGTGTGCATCATCAGCCTCTCTCCCAGCAGCGTGAAGAGGCTGTGTGTGTGCATGATCTCCACTTTCCTCCTGCATGGAAACAAACATTTAATAACGACTCCTTTCTTTCTTTCTTTTTTTCTTTTTTGACAGTTAACGTTGACATTGATTGTTACTAACCAGATGGTGGTCTAAAATTGGCAGTTGACACAACACAGCATTGCCAGAGAAAAGGGGAAAAAACGAGTGCAAAAACCGTGCAGAAACCGGGAAGGCTAGATTTACCCACCGATTCTGAGCATTGCTTTTTATATTTTAAATCACTCCATATTTCAAAATATTACTTTATTCTGTTTGAAAAATTAAACATTGTATTAAAGTAACAGAGCAGTATTTATTAATTGCTATAGTTGCTATAGTTACTTTTTTTTTTTACAGAGGATTTTGAAATCAAACATAAAAAAAAAATCTTTTTTTAAGACCAATACGGTTGTAATTTATATAAACAACCTTTTTTGTAGAGAACATGTTTGATTGAAAAAAGCTTATGATCCTGTCCTATCCTATTTTAATATTCCATAAAAATCAAATAAATGCCAAACAAACTGTAAGAAACCAGTGAAAATTAGCCTGATTGAAAAATTACGTTAGCTTGTATGTTACATCAAATACATTTATATAAATAGGTTCTATTTAGTAGTTTGCAGATTTTACTTGTAGCAGTAGGAAGAATAACACACAATAACCTTTTTTCAAGTTACCTGGACTAATATGCCAAAAAACAACAACAAAGAAATAACAGTTAATAAATCAACTTTAACCTAGATTTTTTAATACTTGCAGCACAAATGATCATTTTGGACATCTGTGTTTATTTATATAGTTCAAAATAAAGTACACATTTAGAGCCCCTCATTAATTATGTAAAGTTTAAGGGGGCTTCGGAATTCTTAATTTTAACAAGTTTATTATTTAGTTTGATTTAACATTTGTTGCAATACAATAGATACCTTTAGATTGTTCTAATTTCCTTTTAACTTGGGTATGACAGTGTTCTGACATTAATAGTGCTTTAAATTGAACAAATGGTATTTCATAAATAAAATACTGTATTCTAACATGAAAAAATAATCATAGTTATTCCGAAACAAATGCTGTACAAGAAAATAAATGTATGCATCTTACATTTATTTCCCTAGCCCAAACAATAGTTGTTAACTGTTTTAGTAAACTGAAAGAGGATTCTCTCTATGATATTTGATTGGAACAGATGTAAAGAAGAGCAGGCCTGCTGTTTTGTGCTCATGTGGTGCATAAAGATGCGAGCAGTGCCACATAGTGTGCAGAAATCCCCCAGCATTCATTGCTGCTCCTCAACGTCTCCCGTCTGTGCGCACTGTCACTTTCCTTTTCCGCCTGACCATACTAGCATTCACGTTTTTCTTTCTCTTGCTTCACTGTTGTTTTTATTTGTTTCTGTCGCTTTTTTTATAGAAGAAATCACAGAAAATGAAAGAAACTTACTTGTGTCCAAGGTGTTTCAGGAAGTAACCCAGAACTTTAAGGGCCTGGACCCGAATACTTTCACTCTTGGAGGCCAGAAGCTTACAGATCACTCTGTCAAACGTAACACAAACACAAGTTAAGTGATGGAGGCAAAAGTAATTTAAAAAAATAGTAAACAGATTTTTATCTGTGACCACTAAATACGCTCAATATGTGGATGATTTGTGCATCTGAGTGAAGCTTTCGTCTTTCAAGAAGAGGGGTGTTCAAAAATAAGAGACATCGTGATGCAGTTGGCAAGTAGTCCTCCAGCACCAGAAGAGTTACCACGGAAACCACAGAGACATCGAACAGTGATACGCAGTGGCTTAATAGCAAGTACAGTTAGACTAAAGCCGTCTTTGAAAATAATTTTACTTCTCAACATGAGAAGATTAGCTTAACTACAGAGAATCGAAAGAGGAAGATGTAAAATCCATGAAAAGACGTCAAATAAAAATGAAAATAACTTTATGTAAGTGCTTTTTACATTTAAAGACACTCATTTGAATTGTTTACATCATTTTGTCTGAAGAGGAAACAAAAAAGAACCCAATTAAACAAATTAGTGGTAATTTATTGTCTTAAAAAATCTAATTTTAAGGTTGTTTTACATTATGTTGCCATAAAAACAACACAAAAACATGTTGCCATAAATGTACTGTGGTTCCCTCACTGTTACACATCCTTTTATGTGAGCATGCACGAGTGGGCAGCTCTCACCTTATGCCATTTCTCTGGTCAAAAGCAGGGATCATGGATGCTGGATGTTCAGACATAAGAGCCACTAACAGCTGGAGCACATCGTGAATATTCTCATCCTACAAAAGAGGCAGAAAGCAAAGTTGAAAACAGAAAAAGCAGGACGAAGCCTGGCGAGACAGAAGAATGAAAGAGGAAAAAAGAGAAAGTTGCTGGGGTGGATGTGGAAGGAGCAGGTGGCATTTCGGAGCAAGAATGGATATAATTGTTACAGAGGAGTACATTCTGTTCCGTCTATTGTTGCAGCATTTTTCATGCTGTCCCAGAGTCAAAGCTGACTCACACCCCCACTCGTTTAAGTGGACCATAACTCCAGCCCACAGATTATAATGCACATTTTTCTCCTGGTGGCTCCACTCGAGTGCGCCCCCCACCCCTATTTTTTGTTTTGTTTTTGCCCTCCCCCTCCAGTCAATTTCCAAACGTAAATAGGCGTGTACCTCATGCATGGTCAGTAAATAGTTCAGGATGCTCTGAAGCTCATCTTCCTTCACGCCCCGGTCCTGAAAACAAAAATAAAAACCACAGACTCTCATTACAGCAATCTCAAGATTCTGCTTCTTTTTCTTGTTATTAACGAAGCAACAAATCAAGCGTAAACTGCAGCACTTAAGTTCAGGTATCTGATATAAATCACACTATTTTTTTCACTAAATGCAAGCAGAGGTTCACCAGAGGACAAACGATTGAGAACAAATTGATTTCTCGCAGCCTAAAGCACCAAATGAAGATGATCAATTTCTCTCCTTACCTTCAGTATTAGCTGCTTGAGAAAAAGAAGCATAAAGGCTCGCAGTGAAATGATCTCCTTCTGGGATGGCCTTGGCCCATCTAAAGAAAGACATACATAAACAGAAAGTTATTTACAAATCCAAATGTTAACCCTGCAAAGCCCACTATAGCAAAGAACTGACAAAAAAGTAAGTTTTTTCGGAATTAAGATGTTCTTTGATGAATCTTTTTATGAGATATAGATACAAGCATTTATGATATATTGGTTGTTATGGTATGCTTCAGCTCACAACAATGTAAGACTAAGAACATTCAGGAGAAACTGTGCCTTAATTACTAAATGTCTCACATTTGAAACCCACATTTTTAACACGGTTTAACTATAAACTATAAAGAATTAAATATCAATACATTTTGAGTTCTTTCAATACAGCAAGTAGTCCTTTAAAATGAATAACAATAGATTAATTATTTCCACCATAAAGTTTAGAAACTTTTTTCACTATTTTAAATAAACTTAATTGGTAAATACTGCACATACAGAATAGATCACACAATACATGAAAGTCCATACCAAGTAGCGCCTTGTTTAGGTAAAATAACAACAGATGGTTGCCCTTGCCAGGCGGCTGAAAGATAGTTTTCCAGCTAAAAGTGTTTTTGAGATTTAATGGAAGCTGCCATTTTGAAATGAGCAGGAAAAGCCCTTTAACTGGCCCTTGTGGAGTGTTGATCTACCACAGGGCCGAAAACTAACGTTATACATAAAGGAAAGTTAGGATCATGCTAATCGGACAGGGTTTTCAGAAATATGGGTATCAAATGGCTCGAATGGTTGAGCAGATCAGCCAATAGTTGAAGGGTTGGCGGTACGATCCCCGCTCCCTCCGGCTAACCGCTGTTGTGTCCTTGGGCAAGACGCTTCACCATCCCTGCCTCCAGTGTGGCTCCACTGGTATGTGAATGCGTGTGATAGTCAGGGGGCCATAGGCGTGTACTGGCAGCCACGCCTCTGTCAGTCTGACATTACTTACCATCACCAAGTGTGAATGAATAATGGTTACACACTGTAAGCACTTTGAGTGTCTGGAAAAGCGTAGATAAATCCAATACATTATTATTAAATATGATGTGAATGGATATATATGTTAAAAGGAATAAAGGTTTGATCGGATTCCTGGAAAGCAGAAAAAACAGGAAGTCACTCAAGTTCAAAAGTGCAAATCAATCTTATTAAATTCCCCGACCATTTGGCGATCTGGATATTTTATGTCTGCACTAATCTAACTTATTACAGCAGAGGCGGAGTCATTTGCAAAAAGTGTGATTGATGGTAGGGCTGATTCAAACCAAACAGCTTCGGTAATCCACTGTGTTTACTTGAAAGCTCTGGCACTCAAAGGATTGTTTGCTGTGGAGGGTCGTGATAAGAAACAATCGAGCTGGAGAAAAAAAAACACACAAAAGCATCTGACGCCCTGCAAAAGCCACTCTGGCGCTTTCCATTTTCCCCTCCTCTCATCGCAGGGCTGCAGTCCTGAACGTCAGCCGCACACGTCCTTCTCTGTGACAGCTTATGTTCAGTTCCTCCGCATCTGAGGTGCATTAGGCCTCGGCGTAGGGCTTCCGCAATCCGCAGCAAGAAGATTCAACGCCGCCTCTGAATTAGGATTGATGACTGCGGCTTTCGATCATTTTTACCACAGAGATTCATTTGTGTGTCAGATATCCTTAAAGATTACAAGCTGTCATGAATCAGCTTCAAAGTGCTGCTATAAGAACTCTAATGGAACGTGGTATGACATGGATTTGAAGATGCATCGATTCAGCTCAGAGCAGTCATGATATAAGAGCTACGAGACCCTTTCTGCTGTAATAATGAGGCCAACTCTTTCCTCCGAAGATTTTTTTGTCACACTTTTTTAAATGGATGATGCTAAAGAGGGCATGCAGGTTAAACTTTCATGATTTTATACTTCTGTCCTTGCAGGGAAAAGGTTTTCCGGTGTTTTTTTTTATAAAGGGGTAAGAAAAAATAGATTCTGGGAATCGCGATATTTCATTTGGCAATATTGGTATTGATTTCAAATGCTGCCAAAACAATTTTCAACTGATTATTTCTTAGTTTAGCGCCTAACTTTTGGGTTCCACTTAAACCCCGACCACTAGTTGGCAGCACACTACACTGAGCCTCTTTCAGCAGCCCTGCACCGTACAAAATATCTTGTGGTAGATGTTCACTCATTGGTTACGTGGTTGTTGCTGTCAAAGAGGTCAATGACAAAAATACAACACAATTTTAACTAGGGGTGGGTACCAAAACTCAATACCAAGTTGGTACTGATGTGTAGAACTACCAGTACTGTATAAAAATATGGATGTTGGAACTTTATACCTGACATATCACTCACTTGTACTCTATTCAGTTTTGGTCTATAAATGTAGCCAATCATTTGACCTTTGGAGTGATTGTCGCCTCATATAAGACTCATATATGAATGTGTGAAGCTTAGAGGGTGGGGGGAGCCTTAGTCAAAATGCTGAAGCAAGTTGCTAGAGAAAAAGTTTTTAATTCAGTGACCTGATGGATAAGAGTAATGTGAACAGTACTACGAAAAGAGACAGACGTCGTGGCAATAAGTAGAGATGGGCGTTATATCGGTGCCAGTATCGGTACTGGCCGATATTTGCATAATTTCAGTTTATCGGTCCGATATTAAAAACTTTTCCGATATTCTTCTGACAGTTTTCAGAAACACTCTGTTTTTTAAATGTATACTTGTTCCTAATAGTTTGGGAAGCTTATGTTTAGAGCCATTGTCACTAATTGACAGGGGTACATGTTGTTCTTAATAGATTCCTGACAATGTGGAGCTTATGGTTTACAGTTACTGTATGTCCAATATTCAATAAATGGCCTGAATGCTTACAAATGTATTTATATGAAAGTTTTAAAGTGATCCGTGTTCCTATGAGATCCTTTGCTATGTGTTAAAAAGGCAAAGTACAATGTGATTGTCCAGTAAAAGAAAAGTTGTGCATCTCTAATAAAAAACAAAAAGAAAATCTAAACGCTGTGTTACTGTAGACACTTAAGTATCGGTATCGGCAAATATCGGCTATCGGCCACAGTTACAGAGGAAGTATTGGTTATCGTCTCGGCTGGAAAAAAATGTAGCGCCCTATTCCCAGTGATGAGCGTTGAAATATGTGTTTACTTCATCGAGTAAGAAAATGGAAATGCAGCGCTGCTGTGCAGACTGTTGGAAAGAAGAAAATAAAGCATCTTAGATACATTCAAACTCCCCTTCTTCAACCTGTGATGCTGCTTTGTTATCCTTAAATGTTTTCGGGGGGAAATTGGTGTGTTTTTTTCATTTCTGTAGCACCTGTTCAAGCACTAGATGATGGACATTGTTCAGGCACTAGAACCATTTTTAAAGGTACCGGTTTGGCACCAGTACCAGATCAACTCCAAATGGTATCCATCCCTACTTTTAACCGACATAGGCAGATTATTGGAGATTGTTCATTGTTTCTTTAGTCATTTAATCCTTCAGCTGTTTGCTTAATTTATAAAGTATGTTTAAGCATTGTTGGAAATACATAACACTTTATTTTCTTAATTTTAGTTAAAAACTTTAGAATTGTATTGGTTAAATATGTTATTGTAGAAACCAGACAATACTGACTGTTGAAAAGATGTTTTTTTTTAACTTACCAAAGTAAAAGCACTTGGAATTTCCTTTGGTAAAAGCAACTTATTTGTGAGATACAGTGGCAGTCCTTATAATGCTGTGTATTAGTACAAAGACAAAGTTATTCCAAGTCATACTGTTTCAAAAAATGTGATATGTTGTCTCTGGTACAGCCTATATATCAGGTTGTATTTTAGCGTGACTTGTGCTGAGATACGTCTTGTATTGCCAGACAATTGCCTAAAACATCCTTTATTTTGGAATCAAAGCCACCTCCTAACTTACAGCTACTTAGCAACAAGATAAAATAAAAGAAACACGAAAGTCTGAAAGAGAAGGGATGAAGATGAGGCATAACTTCATCACGCTCTGATGGCCTTGAATGACATGAGTGCTTCATTCAATTCACCTGTGCCTTGTGAAGCAGAAGCATGACACTGAATCAGGCCTTTGCGCCCAATCATCTCATCTGTCAGGCTGCGACATGTTGCAGGAACAGTGACAGTGGTCATCCATCACAGTTACGGGGAAGTCATGTGACCAAAGTCCCGTCCACTGAGGAGTTAAAACACCACTCTGGATTCTCTAAACTGCCACTCAGATGCACGTCTGTAACTTTTCTTAAAACTCCCTTGAATGTCACCCCTGTATATGTGTTATTGACAAAAAAGTAGGAAATGCTTCAAAAATGGCATGACACGTTGCATTAAATTGCAGCATCTGATGAGATGTTTTAGCGAGGAAAGTGAAGCCACGAGGGGCTCGACGGCTTTCAGAGCACTTCAATTTCTGACCAAACACACAAGCCGAGTTATCATCATCCACCGTTCCCAGCATCCCTCAGACATGCCATCCACAAGTGGAGGCTATAAATAATCCCAGCACACACCGACAACACCGAGTTTGTCCTCGAGGAATAGAAAAAAAAAATAAAACAGCAGAGCTGCTTCATCGCAGTATTGCAGCAACAAAAGCTAACACTCATCATGACATGAAGGTGTTTGGCGAAGAAGAATCCTTCTTAAGGAAACAACAGGAAACACTTTTACTTTGAAAAACAACAGCTGGTCTCCTGAGCTCTAGAAAGTAGAGATGATGCAACATTGAAGAAACTGCCTGACTCATTTTGCAGATCGGAATCTCAGATTCTGCAAAAAAAATAATAAATAATCTTAGTTTTTCTTAAAGGTATAGAAAAATTAATGTAAAGACAAGGTTTCAAATATTTTGCAAATCATTAATTTCACTGTTTTTGACGTTTTAGAGCGCATAAAAGCTTTAGAAGCAGAGTGGTAAGATATTCAGGAGATCTATGGAAAAGAAAAGAAAGATGCTAAATAAGGTTTTCTTATTTTTACCAATAAAAGCAGACAATGTCAATAAAAAAAAAATCTTGCCCAACAACCGAACAAAAAGCTTATCTGAATAAATAAGTCTTCCCTTTCATAATGAACTGTTTTCGCCACTTTCTCTTTCAGCAAACTCGAAAGGAATTTAATTACCGCTTTCATTTAATTATATCTCAGCTGCAGAATTTAAAAGCAATGCAAAAGTAGAAGACCCGAGGTCTTGAATTAGTGGATGCACCCCCATTCTCCTCTACAAACCACCATCCTTTTTTTGGGCTTCTAAGAGCAATTTTCATTTAAACAAAAACAAAATAATTTATAAAAATTCATGAAAACAGAAAAATATGAATATTGCTTTTTAAACACATACAGAACTGGAGCTGTAAAAAAAAAAAAAAATTTTTTTTTCAAAGTGCATCTGTCTAACTTGGATTCCCTCAGACTGACACACAGATGACGCCTGTTTTAATCCACAAAGCCCTCGGTATGATCAAAACTGTTTCCTATTACTATGCAAATCAGAGCCTATCACACTCGTACAGTACAGTCAAGTGCACAGACATGTCAAACCACAACTAGCAGCTTTTGGATGTAAAAGCTGTCTCCGGCTAATTGTTACCGCAAAGTTATCAGTGCTCCTTCATTCGGTCTAATCCCAGCAGTCGAACAGCAATATCGGCAAACAGAAAAAGAAGCAGACAGCGGCTTGATTAGAAATTCCTAAAGCTCCCTCGGATCTGCCCATCACGGTGGTCTGTTACTATGGCAACAGAGCAAGCATACTAGAAAATCAGCAGAGGGTCCAGGGCAAAGGAGAGGTTGATTTAAGTGAGAGCGTGCTCTGACCTTCTGATGCGCCACCGTGTGCCTTCAGCTGCCGTGTTAACACAGACTCCAACATGTTCCCAGGGGTGAAGGATACCGAGAAAAACGCACTCCAGTTCGGAATTGGATTTTTTAAACACCCCTTTCTTGCTGTTTTAAAGACCCGTGCCTCACACAAGCAGAAAATTATGTCTGGACAAAATGTAAGCAAACGTTCTCATAAACAAATTCATAAAAACACCAATTAATATCGCAAGGCGTGAAAAAAGAAAAAGTGCATACATCTCTGGAAAAAGATGGTTTACTCTGGAGCAATGTGACACATCTGCAGTATTATCTGTTTAGAATCTGTTCAGCTTTATTTCTGCACTGACTTTGTGAGCTCATCTGTAAGCAGCAAGGCAAAACTAATAGCTTCCATTATTTTTACTCTTGTTACAGCGTGGTCTCACATGACGTTATTCATGTGGGTCCTCAGTGTCTTCTCCAGCACTACTGCCCCCTACAGGAAGAAGACTTAGCAGTTTAATGTGCTACAAATACTCAGCAAAGACGGGTTAACCTTTTAGTACCCTGGAGAACAAATTCAAAGCCTTTAGGATGGAATACTAGAACTAATCTGCAAGCAAAAATACAACATTTTTGTTTCTTAAAGACCCACTCCAATGAAAATTGACTTTTGGGTGTCTTAGACCTGTTTTTGTGGCATTTTTCTCATGATGGAAGACACATATTAAGAAAATATAGCTGCAAATATTAGATGTAAATTGATAAATGGAAAAATGGAAATAATGAAAGAAATGCAGTCTGAAAAAAGATTGTAGAAAATACACTGGGTGTATACACGGGGTCCCTGCTCTGCTCCATTCTGATGCATCCACCTATAGACAAATAAATCCAAATACATCTTCGTTTTTTTCATCCTAGTTGGTATCTGGCTCTAAGCTGTATGGCTAAATAGCTACGATATTGCTGGCCATTATTGTTGTACCGGTAGTGTTAGGTTGGGGGTTTGAGGGGCAAAAACTAGCGGGAGAGCGTGTAAACCAAGAGCTAAGGGAAGGGGAGGGGTTGCTCCGTGCCAATGGTTCCCACCAACAACTCTGAGACAAATTTCTATTAAAATAATGCTGCTCTGCAGAAACTGTATTAATTTAGGCTAAAACTGCATAATCATAATTAAAGGACCACTAAGAAAGGTTTGAAAATAGCCTAAAACATCATTGGAGTGGGTTTTTAAACGAGCAGTTCACAAATAGATATGCCATGTTTGGTTCAGACAACACCTTAAACATGACTTCACTTTGGAGCAGAAATGTAAAGATTTCAAATTACAAGGAGCTCAAATAAAATGTATTTTTCTACTGTGTTTATTATGAAACCTAATATTAAAAACATTTTAAATTGATCCCCCAGAGGAAACTAAATTTCTCCTTTGCATAAAAGCAGTTCTGAAAATTTCATGGAAAATTTTATTTAATTAACAGAATTATTTTCATCAAAATTGTAAAGAAACAATAAGTGACTTTACAGATTTCTGAGATTTGGAGTACTCAGCATTAGGCTTTTATAAACAGTAAAATGTTCTGTGATTGGTTTCTTTGGAAGATAATGATGGACATAAATCTATTGCAACATGCTGACATTCTGCTTGCTGGAATGAGGCTCAGCTTTATGCTTCTGAACAGCAAAAGCAGAGCTGATATTTCCATGTGTTTTAAACACAGAAGCTGATGTAAGACAGAAGCAAACATGCTCCGCTTTTCAAATGTCTTTTCTGTGTCAAATCCACGACATGCTCCTATTAAAAAATTCAAACACAAGTTCTGCAAATTAAAGAGCCTAAGGTATTTAAAAATGACACTTTCCCCCATTTTTCTATCCATTGCTGTTTTTTTTTCACTCTGATTTTTTCATCTGAGAATTATGAGGCAAATGATGTGCAATTGCGAACTTACCAAGACCTTTCGGGCTGATTCCGCTGCACTCTAGAGGGTTTACAGCCCAGTAGTAGTACTTGAGCGTGTGCATCAGCTGCAGGACTGTGCCCACACGCCGAATGGTGGTGTAGATGGTGGCCGTGCCGATGAACTCTGACGACAAATACGTGTACAGGGACAGCTGAACCTGGAATCAAAAAGAGGCCCACTTTATTTGAAGTGAAACACATCAACTGTGTTTGGATCTAGAGCTCAAACAGATCCAATTTTACATGATTGAGAAACAGAACCTCTCAAATGATTCTCCTTTTTCTGAGGTTTCTGTGCCATTCAGCCTCATCTGAGAATCTACTTCCAGTACCTGACATTTAAGGAGTGTTCATTGCTCATTTGCTCCTCCGATCCTTCTGCTCCCCCCTTTTTTTTCCCTCTCTTTGTTATTATTCCTCTAGACAATCCTCCTCATCTCACATGGACTGAATTGAGCCAGCTCACAAATCTCTGAGCTCATTACAGTGACCACTGTGCTAAAGAGAAGCCCTAACGAGGTGGCTCTCTTTAAACGGATGAAATTAGCAGAGGGCGGCGGCCTGAACGCGTCAAGCTCATCCTGACTGAAGAGTGCACTCCTCTTACTTGAAAGGTCCTCATTGCATTAGATTTCACACTGAGCTTTTTATCTGGTACGTTTTTGAAAAAAGGATTTTCCCTGTTCAGAGTAGCTCTTAAAAATATAGATGTTGCAGCCTGTGAAAGGATTCCTACAGACCCAATGTCAGCTGTCTTGGGAGTCAAGCACACGTTGTTTAAATACATCCAACCTTTAAAATCTGTGACTTTGGTGCAGAGAAATAGCCACCAACTCCCATCGTAGCACATATGCATTGCTATTGGTTGTCACAACAAAAAAACTCTCAATTCAAGCGCCTCATTTGACCGATTTCCATTGGATGATGACAAAAAAAAAAACAATAGATTGCTGCAGTCAGATGGGAAGGAGATCAAATCAAATCAAACTTTTTATATAGCACGTTTCGTACATAACGTAATACAAAGGGAAAAAAAACACAAAGTAAAAACATAAAACAAGCATAACAATTTAAAAGTAAAATGTGGGGAAGCAGCATCACAGATTCCTGCAAATCCCCCATCATATGGATGATAAATTATCATTGCAATATTAATGCTATTTATGCTCATTGCATGTAGTAGTATTAATACTGTTTGGATTAAGTCAATATACAAGAATATATCTTTAAAATATGTAACCCGGGTTTTCGTCACACACACCGCGACCTCATCCCACAGCCACGCTGCTCTATGTTGGGTTTGTGTGCGGGACACGAGACAACAGACGTCGGTTCTGATCCGTGGCAGACCTTGCAGCCCTTTATTTAGTCTTCCTGACAACACGGATGGAAGTGATCAAAGACAGACAGTTGAGTTGTCACGACAAAGACCTGCTGCAGCGGCGCTCTCTGTTCAATGTGACTCTCAAAACGGCACTGTGATGTCACACGCAGGAGTCTATTGGAAAAAAAACAGGCCCTCCACTTTTTCAAGCCCACAGACATTGGGGAAAAAATAGGATATACATTTTAGAGTAGATTTTCTGCTATATGTGTTTTATTAAGTCTTGAATGTGACCATGGGTGTTCCTGCCAATAATGGGAATTATGAGAATGCCGTAAAGCAGTAAGTAACGCAGCTCAGCGGGAAACGGAATGGAACACAAGTGGGATTATAGGCCTAAAAGATTTTTGGGGAGTGTTTCTGTTTAATACATTTGTCATGCTTGCATGGCTCTCATCATTAGCCTGCTCAATCGACATCGTGCTTATCAGAATTCATCAACTTTTCTATTCGCAGGCAAAAAAAACAAAAACAAAAAACACTCAGGCAATAATTTCGACCAGTCACTCTGAAAAAAAAGCAGGGTTGGATTCCTCCCGTCTTACTTATAGCTCACAACATTAACCGCTTTGGTTGTGCTCCAACATGCCCTGAACCTGCTGTACCTGGCATAAGCTCACAGGGTTGGAGGGGAGATGACAGGAGGTTTAAAAAACAAAAAAACAAAAAATCAGAGCGCTGATGAGCCCCGGGGGAATGCCACAAACGCTCACATCCAAATTCGGAATCGAGCACTTTCCTGTCCTGGGGTCTTTTTCAAATGTCATTCTTTCTGTTTCCCTCCCTTTCTTGCGTGTTTTGGCCTTTTCCAGCATGTGCCAGCTCCCATGTCTGTTCTAGAAAATCAGTTAGCATCTTATTCCGAAGGGCAGGAGCCTGTGGGATTTCAGTCCTTTCTCTTTCCTCTAATGTTCCTCGTTTTCATGTGTAATTACAGACAACAGATAAAGCTTTTGTTGTTGTTTTTTACCAGTGTTCCTCCTTTCCCCATGCCCGATCCATCGTTTGTCCCTCTCAGAGCAGGTTAGTCAGTTCACACTCAAGCATTTCCAGGGGATACACAATTCTAAACAGACCTTGGCAGGGGTGTGTATCCAGATGGCAGCGTTGAAGAGGACATGGTCACAGAGCTGTTTGAGGAGCGGCGCTCCGTGAGGTAAACCATCCAGATACTTGGCAAAGGATAGGAACTGCTCGAGTACCGCCCGGGTGATGTGGACTCGTGACGACTGGGAGGAGAAAAGCAAACGAGAGCTGTGGCTTAATCCAAATGCACAAACAGGAAAAGCTATTTTACTATCAGAAATATAAATAAGTCTGCATGTGTTCTAAATATTTCTGAAAGTACAAAATGAGGCCAAGAAGGCCAATAGTACAAAATATTTTATTTTCTTAGCAAACTCCAAGGAATGAAAGATCCATCATAAAATGACAGTAGTTCTCTTTGTTAGGACTAATCAATATCATCCAATATCCAAGACTGTTTTACTTTAGTCAACTTAAACTGAGTTTTTAGATGTTATTTGAGATTAGATCATTTGTGATTGGATTATCGTGCTGTAAAGTCAGAGTCTAATTATTCTTTTTTTAAACTATTTTTAAAGCTTTCCCTGTGGTCTTTTAATCATAATTATGTCATTTTTAGCCCAAATAAACGACATATGCCATTTGTAGGACATGCTTTCTACAGAGCAGCAGGAGTCCATTAGAGATACACCTCTGAGCAGTCCGCCCCCCTTCCCCTCCCCATTGCTGAGAGCTCGGAGTAGGAAGCTTGGGGCCCGCCCAGTGTACGTCATAAATACGCTCTTTTTTTGAACAGATTTTTTATCTGCTCCTGATTTCGCCTGAATTTTCTTCATATTTGTCCTCCATAAGAAAAAGGCCACAAGAACATGTTAAAGCACACTTTTCAATAGAGTTAGTCTTTAAAGTTAATTTGATTAAAAATGTATTCCTGTTATTTCCAATTTGTGATAAATTATTTCGATTTTTTTATAGTTGATACAATTTTAAATGTGTTTTTCTGTTAAATTTAAGGTGTTCTAATTGTTTTTATTGTGTTGCTCTGTTATCCAGCATTCCAGCATTTTTTATTGAACTACCTTGCAGCCGTTTGTTATCCGTTCCTATAGTTCACCTCTCATTGACAAAGTGGGAACTGTCAAGCTGAGTACAAAGCTCTGCAAACTCTTTCTTCTGGCATAAGGGTATTATTTTCTATACTTAAAGTAGAGCAGATACTTACAGTAAAAGTGCAAATCATACCTTAAATGTATACTTTTTTCTTTCCACAGGATGTTTAGAAAAGATTTTTTATTAATCAGTCATTTTTGAAACGTTCTGATATATGTGCTTTGATCTGCTCATTCGGTTACGATTATTACAATTAACTTTCATTCCAACGTCTTATTTTTTCTAAGCTTTCTTTTTATGATCCTTTACATGCCTTCAGAAAAAAACACATTTATGGAGCCAACAATGCACAAAATTGGCATTCATACTTCATAGTGTAAACTGTAATCAAGAAAAAGAGTTTGGACAAATCGAATATCAGAAAACATGACAAGCCCAGTAAAACACAGAACACTAATTTGAATTAATAAAATGAAAATTCACACCTTCTCCAGCAGATACCCGATCACCAGAAAGCCTTTCCCTCCCAGCATTTGCTCCTGCATCGCCACTGAGCTTTTCAGCAGCTCCACCAGGAACCCCAGCAGGGTGGCACTGTAAGAAACAAACATTTCACCAATGATAGCATTGATTAACACAAGGTTTATTTTAGGATGTGAATGAAAAAATGAAATGGCTAACGCATTATTATATGTTTTTATTAGGAAATTTTCTTTTTTAATAAAACATATAAGAAAACTGAAGATAACAGAGGTTGGCCACCTGATACCTAAACTTCTTACAGGATGAGCCGGACTGAGGACCATATTATAGCCAACGAGGCTTTAATATCATTTGTCAATTCTTTTTCTCCATTAAAGAAAAATAAAATATCCCACCGCCCCCCACCTATTCTTTCTAGAATACATTAGTTTGTAGCCTGTGGCACAGTAATGTCAGGCTTTCTTTTCATATGAAAATAACTCCCTTGCCCAAACACGGTGATCTTTTTGTATTGTCACTCAAAGCCGCTTCTGTCTTTCTTTGCTCTCTTCAGTCCTTTCTCTTTATTTATTTCTGGGATTATCTGCCGCTGAGATCGTTTCTCTGTCAGGTGTCAACTTCTTCTCTCCACTCACCAGACGGTGGTGTCCACACTGCTGTCGTTGAGCTGCTTGAAGTCTAGTTGAGCAAAGAGCGGGAACAGGACCTGGATGCCTCCTATGGAGTGAATGGCACTGTGGATGGAGTGGGTCACAATGGCCTTCACATCCTGTAATGGGGTGGGGGGAGTCTGTTAATTATGGTCACACACTCAATTGAGATTGACACAAATCTCCTCCAATTAAATTAATATAAATTTCTTTCTTTTTGTTTTTTTTTTTAAACTTGTCCTGTCCAACAGCTGGGCAGACAGATGAGAGCTGAAGGCCTCTTGTGTTGGACATGTTTTACTTTTACAGCAGGGGTTATGAATCTTCAGACAAACCAGAGGTATGTAAAAAAAAAAAAGGTGTGTGCACTAAGGGGGGGCAGTTAAGATTGGCGGGTAGGGCACTGAGGGGACATCTCCTGATTACTCACAGTGATGTCCCCTCACCCTCCCCACCAAGGGTCCCTAAATGTCTGAGGTGCGGTTAAAATTGCCAGGTAGGGTGCTAGGAGGACATCTGCTGCTTGCTGGCAGTGATGTCCAAGCACCCCCCCTACCAAGGGCCCTACATGTCTAAGGTGCAAATAAAACCGAGAAAGGAGGGGCCCACTCCATACGGCAACCAAGTAGCCCACCCCCCCAAGGCTCGACGCAGGCTAAACCCCCCACCCCCTCACCCTAATATGAGATTATATGAGGAAGGGGGTAAGTTGGGGACAGCTGGTAGACTGTCCCCCGGTGGTCAAACAGCCGTCCCCCAGGGGCCCCACCCCCGAGGCACCAACGCCCCAGGCCCAGCACCACCCACCCCACACAGAAAGGGAGGAGCCAGATTAATTAATTAATACAAATTAATATAAATTTCTTAAAGAATACATACATTTAGACACTCTAGTTCCTAACTTTCAATGATAAAGTTACAGTTTTAAGAAAAGCAACAAACTCTTAATCTAAAACATAGCGGTTGCTGCTTTATTAATTGTAAAGAAAAACCAAATACCCTGTAAGTTCATATAAATGATTAAAAAAAACAAATTAATAAAAATATTTCTGACAGAAAATATGTGTTTTTCATTAAAAATATAAAGCCATTTGTTGTTCTTTTCCATAATCTTTTTGGTTGGTTAGCACCGCGATTTACTATGGAATATATAGCGTTTTCTGAAGTGGTTCTGCATAATTCACTTCCACTAAAAAACAAAATTGAAAGAGTTCCATTATTTTTATTTGTAACTATAAAAAATGTACCCTGTTCATTTCTGCTGTGAGTAGTCTTACTCTACAGTGATGATCATGTGCTTTCAACTAATTTTATTTTGTAACATTCACTAAAAAATGTTTTATGTTTTAAATGTTCTTGTTTTTTCCAAACTAACCAAACTGGAAAAAAGACAAAAATAATAAAAGCATTACCGACATAAAAACTGTACGTCCTGTCTGACTTGGAGGATAATCATTCTTCCAAGCAAATAAAATATAAATAAAAAGTTATTTCCTGTCCACATAAGTACTGGGAAACTAAAGAAAAAAATCTATAAACTTTAATCCTCAAAGGACACTTGAATGTAAGATTAATATTGGCAACTTTAAAATCACAGACACAAATGTTTACTGCAGGATACATGTAAAAATGTCTCATAAAAAATACTTTCTTTGTTTTATTTAAAACTTCTAAAGCATCCATTCTTTGGAAAACTACAATATTTACTTCAAGCATGAAGAGACTTTATCAAATGCCCTTGAGGCAGGACAATATTCAAGCAGAGTCCTCATTTCGTTTCAGTCCCATCATTCATGGAATGGTAAACAAATGAAAGGAATTCTGGGAGTGCAGTGGCAGCTTCACCGACCTGCAGCATGAGCGCATGCGGCGAGTGGACGAAGATGGACTGGTTTTCCCTCGGCGAAGACTCCAAGCAGAGCTGGGCGTCCGTCGCCTTGGCGTTGTAAGTGAAGGAGATGGAGTTGGCCAGCTTGCCGTCGTACAGCACCTGCTTGTGGTGCTCGGCCAGGTGGATGTCGCTCTCGGACTTGAACTTGAACGTGCTCTGTAGGGACAGGAGATAAAACAGGTGGAGGGAAGGCGGTGTGAGAGGAAAAGGACTGGGATTTGGAATGACAGAGCTGTCCAGAGATGAGGCCAGTTCGACACCAAACGCATCTCCGCTTAATTACAGAATGTGCCGTGTGTAAACAACAGAGCATTAACTTAATGAACACAGCGCTAACCCGGGCACTAATTCAATTAGCAGAGAATAAGAGACAGAGCGGGGAGCGGACATGTGGGAGGGAAGCAGGGAAAGATTCAAGTTTATCTCTTCAGAGTTTGTAAACAAACAAAAGATGGACATGTTTTTTGTGTTCAGACTGCGACAGACTGTCCCAAATGGATGTTCGCCTCTAAGTTTGCAGAATCACACCAAAACAATACTCAAATTAGTCATATTGATGGTTTGTTTATTCAGTTCTTTAAACCTTTCTTAATCTTTTACTTTTAAGCTTGAACAGTCCCCTCCAATCATTTTTTGATTTATAGTAAAAGCTTTCCCAGTGGGTTTTTTAAATTATGCCATTTGTAGCCAAAATTTAAAAAATGAATTTGCTTTCTAGGACATAGTTTCTGCAGAAGTTGTGGGCGGAACTGTGTCATCCCTTTGTTTACATTCTCCCACTAGCTTACATCCCCTCACACCACCAGATATACTCAGAAATACTATTTTAAGAAAATCTTTCTAAATATATGAGAACATATATTATATACTCATGCTGTTTTTAAATTTTTTCTCTCTTTCTTTTGATGTGAAGAACTTTGGTACCCTGTAGGTGTTGTGAAGTACTACATAAATATAGATTCATCCATTCATTCAATTTTTCAAAAGTCCCAAAGAAAAAATATTAAAAACATCAAAAAGTGGAGTGGGTCTTTAAATAACATTAACAAAAACTGGGCTAAAGAATTATGATTTTCCTTAAAACAATCAACAATTCACACAATATATATGTATATAGATAGATAAATAAGTTAAAACAGCTAGTAGTGAAGTTTCTACTATTAACTTTGTTTTCAGTAAACCAAACAAATCAAAACGTTTGTTTAAAAATGAGAAAAAACATCTCCTTTTTGCCATTATTTCACACTCAGACTGATTCAAACATTAAAAAAGTTGTTAATTATAATGTTCCTCTACTTTTAGAAAATTACTGCACTTTCAAAGGCAAACTGCTTTTAAAGGCACAAAACCAAATTCCCAACATTTTTACATCCACAACTTTTAATGCATTTACATTTTTAAATTGTGCATATTTCCCAAAAATCTATTTTAGTCAAATTTTTCTTTCTATATTTGTTTTTATATATTTTTCCTCAAATTTCACTTCAATACTGAAAGTATGGTAAAATATTGTTGAATTTAGATTATGATTAAGTATTTTAATAGCAAAAAATGGAAATTTGGAGTGTATGTAACCAAATCTTGTACACAGCCTGCCACAAAAATATGTATTCTGTATCCAAATAAATTGCGGTCATCCTTGCCCCGAGCCTTTAATGAGGCTTAGTTGACATTGTATTTGTAGATTTCCATTAGGTAAAGTGTTTTACCCTTGTAAAAACAAAATAATTGGTATATTAGCCACAATCTATTGAGTTTTTCAACCAGTTTTTTAACTATTGATTTAAAAAAAGACAAGACTGGAGGCCGATGCATTTTTTTTGCAGAAATTATGCTTATGTTGGGCAGGCGTGGTGCAGTGGTAGGGCGATCAACCTCCAATCTAATAAGATTGCAGGTTCGATTCCCGCCTTGTGTCGAATGTGTTGAAGTGTCCTTGGGCGAGACACTGAACCCCACCTTGCCTCTGGTGTAAGGTGGGCGCCAGTATTCGGCAGCGGAGCCGCCACCAGTGTGTGAATGTGTGTGTGTGTGAACGGGTGAATGGGACTGTGACTGTAAAGGGCTTTGGGCCTTCAAAGAAGGTAGAAAAGCTCTATATAAGTACACGCCATTTACCATTTTAAAAATATCCCAAATAAGCATAAATATAAATGACTTTAATTGCTGCATTAATTTTAAAACTCCATGTTGAGCAATTAAAACGCTGTGTTCTAAAGGTTTATCCGTCCAAATGTACCTGCATAGCAGTGGTAATGTGAAAGGTTAATCAATCATACATGCTAATAAATTGCTCTTTGCTCGTGTTTTTTCTTTCCCTGAAGGTTAACTGCTCCTCTGCATACAGAAAAAGACATTAAACAGCCTCAATGAGAAATTAATAAACTCATTTTGATGCATGTTTTGTTTTTTGCAGTGTAAGCCCATTTATTGTTCAATGTGGGCTGAGTATGAATTTGCTTGTGGGGTTTGACGTACAAGAGAAGCAGGTAGGTGAGGGTGACGAGGAGCTTAGAAGTACTTAGGCACACGCAAAAAAGGCTTTTTTTTTAGGCGGTACAGAGCACGCACAGCTAAAAAAATGAAGATTTAGACAGTTATAATCAAAGAGTATGGACACATGCAGGAAGGAAAGCAACAGCTTTTGCCTTTCTAACACCAAGCAGCTGTGAATACAACAGTGGACGACAGTGACAAACGCGTGCACAGGACTGCAGGATGCCTAAAAATCAAGAGTTTGAAATGGATTTTCGTTTAAAAACAGTCTTCTACATGTTTTTTTAGATAGCTGTAAGGATTTTAAATCTCATCTGATTAATCATATTGATTAAACCAAGAGGACAAAGCAAAAAATTAACTGTGTGAAATATTTAAAGAAGTGCTCATTTTTTGTCTATACGTAGCTTTTTTTTAATTTCCATACACTTATTGAAACTAACCTCACTTTATTCCAAACTTTATTTAAAAAAAAAAAAAAAGAAGGCTAACACCCTCTAATCGGAAGAGTTTGAATTCAGCTCACTTCCCTGCCTAATGTCTGCTTCAGGAGACTGTGGAGCGGAAAATCCCCCACTTCAAACGTGCGCCCTGTAGCAGCTCCCTCTCAGCTCCAAATTTCACCATTTTCTCAGCCTGCTCACCCCATACTTAGCATGGTTCACAATGAAGGAAGTGCTTCGAGGTGGACTCAGTGGTCTTAAAGAAGGAGGAATTTGATGCGCCTTTTTATGGTTATGAAAACCCCTTTGCTCTTATTCAATCTTTGAGTGTGGAAAGCAAATGTTTATCTGAATGAAGAAAACAGTTTCCTATCATGAACCAAAATGGAAAAAAATAAGCAAAACATTCCTTTTTATTTTTTCGGATTAAAAACTACAACCTACTAAAAGCAATACAGCATCTAGATGATTTGGCAAATCATCTCTATTTGATGAATACATTATCAAGAGGTAATAAAACCCTATAAAACTATTTTAATTGACTGTAATTTGATATAAATGATTATTCGCATAAAGAAAAACATTAAGAGACAATTGTTGATGTTCCCAGATAAGGAAGTCCCAGGAAACCAGCCCCACACTGGAAGGATCATAAGTTTAGAGGCCTTAACTGAGAGTGTTACATTTAAACCCCAAAGGGGGAATAAACAGATGTACTTTATTTGAAAAGGTTGCAAAGGCACAGCCTTTTGAAATCACTCAACTTCACAATAAAATCCTCAGTAAATAGCAGTTATTCTGCAAAACGGTCACCACAACAAAAACTTAACCCATTAAAATCCATGTGTGCTGCTCCTGAACACATTATGGCCATTAATGTTGGACACAGAATATTGATTGTAATCAAAACTCTCATTTCAAGCATACGACTGAGTTTTAGGGCTACCAAAAAAAAAGATTACGAGATTACAAGATTTTAAGTCGTAGATGTAAGAGGAAGAAAACTCGTAATTTTACAAGATTAGAGTCGAAGCATACAGGACAGCAGCAGGTGAACGCCACGCAGCAGCATAGCAGACTGACAAAACTCAATTGAACAGGTGAGCTGAATGTTCATTGATAACATTCCTGGAAGCTTATTTGTTTGATTTATGGCTTATTAATGTTTTATTTATTGATGGGTGGTTTGCAGGATCTCTGCAGCCCGATGAAGACATCGGTGTCCCTGCAGGCAGCTGTCCACTTCAATCCTTTCTTCCTCCACCAAAGACAAGATCTCTACATTTGTGTGATGCTTCCGTCCGAGGAGAAGCACTTTTTGGCATCTTTAACGTTCTAAAGCTAACATAACAGACTATTTTAATTCATCTTTATTGTTATATGTTATAACGGGACATTTCACTTGCAGGAGGGGGCGTATGGAACACTGTTTACTTCCGCATTGGGGTTCGGAAGACAGGTTCATGACTTAAGGTGACAAATGAACTTCAGGGTTTGTGAATGAAAAGGAAAATAAAGGCTACAGTGGTTCTCTACACCCAAACATGTCTCTGAGCTCCTTATTTTACACATGAAACTCCGCTTTACTGACACTGAACCCCGGAAAGCCGGCTCCACTGAAATAAATCTTATTTGGAGTCGGCAAAAGGTTCTGAATCTCTTTGTTTTTTAAACCTATCCGGAAATAAAGCTTCACAAAAGGCTCCACATATTTCATCTTCAAGCTAGGCTCTGGTTAACGGAAAACGTTGGTGTTTTCTCCTCGTTAATCTATGACTTTTTTCTCGTAAATTTACAACTTCAAATCTCATAATTTAACAATTGTGACTTTCTTTCTCGTAAATTTACAACTTAAAATTCGTAATTACAATTTTTTTTTTGTAAACTGGGCCTAAAACGCCGTCGTACAAGCAGAAAAAAGGTCACTTTAGAGATTACTTATAGAGGTATTTTTCTCTAATATTTTGCTAAGATAGCGGTTTATAAGGAAAAAACAAGAAGTGTGAAGAGTACCTAGCTGCAGATAAGATGGCGGATAAGGTTTGTTTGCCCTTTCTGAATTATTAACACTTTTTCTCTTATGTTCTTTCTCTCTGCCATCTCTCGCCCCTGCCCAACAAAGGCAAACAACTGAGACAAACAACTTTGAAGAAGACCAACTTCCACTTCCAGTAAAGAGTGGAGCTCCATCCCCAATCTTGTCTCCATTTGGGTGGATCTTAGAATTGCTGTTAATCTACAAGTGGAGACTGGAATCTTATCCGCTCTCCATTCACATTTGAATTGCCTCATAGAGTTAGGTAAAATTTGATGAAGTCTACAAGTACAGGCCAACCAATCTGACTCTAAAACAGTCATGTCCAAAGTCCGGACATGACTGTCCCAGCACTCTCCCAGCATTTTCTAAAAACTGCGTTTATGATTTCTTGGTTGCGGTTGGCTAAATTACATTTTAAGCAATGACAACACTGTCACGTGACCCTTCGGTGACGCTTGTTAGCTAATTTCTAAAACGTCAACTGTAAAGTAAAAAGAAAAGTTAACAGTGAGAGGCACCACCTCCCGAACAAGTGGAAATTGGCATATTTTTTCAATAAAATATGAAACAACACTGTCTGCCTAACATGCTATGACTATGGCGTCAGGGATAGTCAGTTTTCAGGGACCACCAGACAAGACATCCCAACTGGGAATTAACAGTCCAAAACATTAACAGTATCTTTGGTTAAAACACATGTATTTGTTTTCTGAAGAAATGAAAAGTTGCAATAAAATGTTGATTGAATAGTTTTTTATTTAAATAGTTTAAAGATTGTCAGGCCGAATGGTTGGCCTCTTGCATAGACACCCCTGCTCTACAAACTCTCTTAACTAATAAACTGACATAAAACAGGCAGAAAGCACATATCCTGATGCTTTTTGATGCTAGTTCATATTGAAAATTTGGTGTTTTGATTCAGGATTATTTCAAATTCCTACACATCTCAAATAAAAAAAAATATTGACATAACTGTGTCTTATTGAAGGTAATAACTTTTCAAGGAATACGTTTTAAAACACTAGCAAATCTGCATCAAAATGTTGCAAAGGCAAAAATATTAAAATTTTTGCAAAAGTTCACATTTCAACACAATAATTCTGTTTTTAGTGGACTATAGGCACCAGGGCACAACCGCAAAAAAAAAATCTGCATTTCAAAAATATTCGAAAAGAGACCCGACAGGAAGTTTAAATCTTAAATTAATGGTAAAATGTCAATTAACATGTTCACCTATTCAACGACAATAGGAGCACTTTTTTTTTTTACCAAGGGTGGACAAGGTAATGGTGATATATTAATTATCAGATGCAAACAAGCAAAAAAATGTGCTGCCTTGTTGAATATCACCTTGTTTCAGCCATAATAATCCTAAAACCCCAAATACATTTGCGTCTTCACTTTAAAATAGGAGTATTTTTCTGGGATGCTATTAATATTATAATAAACGTGTAAATGTGATCATGACTTTAAGTTAAACCTCCTAATGTTAACCCTATGAACTAGAGACATGGAAATATACTCGCTACAATATTATTTATTAAAGCGCCACTGTGAAATATTAAGTAAGAATTTATATACTATTATTAAATGACTAACCTTAATAAAATAATAATAAAACTGATCAAAATAAGTATTTTTTGCAGCTAATTGTAGCTCAATTAGGGTGCAAAGTCAGAAGTTTTATTTAAACGTTAATATTTAAAGGTGCAATGCACCTTTAAATCTATTATTATTATAATTCATTACCTGACAAATACACTTGTACACATGAAAACCCGCAAATGTGATACAGGTGTTCAGGTAGACCTGTATGCTTCATTAATTGTCTTATGGCCAGACTGTTGGCAGAGCTCTGCAATGAGGACATCTGGACCCAGGATGATGAGAGCAAATAACAACACATTTATCAACACATTCAACAGACATGTGAAAACTAAACACACATGCAAGGAGAAGAGCATAAAACAACAATGGATCCCTCCTTAAAAATCCCCACAAAGAAAAAAAAAAAAATCAAAAGGCTACATTCTGTTTCCTCCTGTCATTAGTGAAGCATGGAGGCGCTAAGCTGCACGTGCACACTTTCGGCACACACAGCATGGCGGTCATCATAAGCTGCTTCAGACGTAATGACCGCCAGCCTCCTCGCTGCGCTGAAGGCTTGTTCAGCAGAGGAAGCGGCGTGTCTGTCCGCTTTGTGCTGCTCATTACCGGGCCGGAACACAGACAACGGCTCAGACCAACAGGCCGCACACAGCTGCGCGCGTACGCTAAACTGTGCAGTTTATGCGCAGATATAGTTCTCAAGACCGACGAGGCAGCTCCGCCTGTCATGTACACATATCATCGTCTGCGTGAAGCCGTGAGAACAAGAACCGGCCCGTGCAGTAATAAATCAGGAAGCTGTGTGACACAAGCTGAGTCCCACTGGCATCCTTCTTCAGCCAGCCCAAAAGCCCACGCACCCATCATTACAGCACCAGCACTGAGGCTTGTGGCTTTGAAGCAACTGAGCCATTTAATGGTCTCTTCTGGGCATCTGAGAAGCCCATTCTGCGGCATGCAGAGAGGCAATCATGTGAGTGATCAGCCTCAGGAAACTGCAGGCTGGAACAGAGTGAGAAATCAAAATTCATGGAAGCCAAACAGCAAATGCCAAGCATGTAATTACGCGGAGGAGAAATCTAGTCCGTAAAATACCATATTTTAAAACGAGAAGAAGAAAAAGTACATATTTAAAAAAGCTAAAAAGGTGGGAAATCCATATGAAGAACTGGCATTCCTAACAAGGGAAAAGGCTCCAAATTAATTTTTTTGTGTATAGTGAAACTCCTCATCAGAATCTACACTACGCCTTTTTCCTGAACAGCTGTAGAAGTTTTATACAAGTGTGTTGCAGTGGCACATCAACCTTGATAGCTTTGGACACTTTGATCAACAAGCTAATAAAAGTTTGAAGGGTGCAAGTCTGCCAGAACAAGATGCAAACAGCTGGCAAGGTGCTCCAGCATCTCTTCCTTCACTGACAGCTAGGCCAAAGGGTAGAAGTGGCAATTTGTGCAGCACTTGGTGCTCATTATTCAAAATCATGAAATGTCACGGAATATTTTTTCATGGTCACAGAAATGCATAAACAGACTTGATATTTAGAAATAAATCTGTTTGAATTTTAACAGGTTCTTTGAGTATAGAGTATGCAGAGATCTATTGTGCTAAATGTTACATACCTTTGAGGTGTGCCAAGGTCTTTCCAATGTATGTGCAGTGTTGAAGAATTTCTACTCACAGTGTGTCTCTTATGTGCGAGTTTCAAGGTAGATGGAGCACAAATTGAACTTGATGTGTGCTAAAGTTACATAATTATGACAAAAGGTAAGCTCAGATGGCAAAGGATTCCCCCAAAGTGCTAAAAATAAGTCTGTAACACCACAGCTGAGGTGTCATGGTATGGAATACTATATCATTTGACAGCATTATGATGGCTCTAGCCTCTACTAGGGTTTTTTTCTATGAAAGTAGAATAAAGCAGCATCAAGTTGCACACTCAGACAGTAAGTGTATGACAGGAATGTGCAGTACACAGATGGTGCAAATGCAGTGTCTTATTATCCTTTACCTTGTATCCTGGGCCAAGCTGGTGGATGGCAAAGATCTGAGCTGGGTTGAGAGCCTCGCTGAAAACATAGATAGCTCCCAGCTGGCCACAAAACACTCTGTTTGCATCCGCTGTTTCTGAAGAACCCAGGAAACATTTGTCATAGCTCTGAAAAACAGACAAAACCCAAACTTATGTTTGAATACTACATAGATGGATAAAATTGTGTATGAAGGTAGCAACAATCTATTAACCTTTTTAATGATTTGGCATTAGCATCCATAACAGTAACTATGACGATTATATAAAAAGTATATATTCAATGATTGCTGATTTGAAAAAAACATTTTCCAACTTTGGTATTACCTGCAACTACATAATCAATGTCTACCCATTCTTTATGAATAAAGTCAGTATAATACTTTCTATCTTCTGCTCTCCTAAAATGGTATGTTTTATCATAAAGCCTTAAGACCAAATAAACTGATAGTATCGCTACATTTAAGACTTTTTTCCCCTTTAACAATACTTAGATACATTTCACAAACTTTGTGAACAATCTAAAACACTTGCCCTGAAGGTAGAGCCATTTCCCCAAAGAAAAAAATGAATTAAGAAAAACACTCTTGGTAATGTAGCAATGTAACAAGAGCATGAGTTGCCACTGAGAGGTCAGGTTGCCTGTCCCCTGCTAAATGAAAAAGTTGGAAGTTGGCTTTGAGTTTTGCTGGAGAGATGCCCAAGGGCAACTCTGCGCCAGCCAACTAATCAGAGGGCAAACCTCAAATATTAGCCAAGATCACAACAGGAGGGAAGTTTGAAGTAGAGTCCAGCTGAGACGCTGGCATAAAGGGCCTTTACTGAAAGTTGGTTTGTTTGTTTTTATTTTGATTTCTTTAAAGTCAGTGCACTTACATCATTGGTGTTGACGTGCCAGGCCATGTCACCGTAGGAGACCAGCTGTCCGTTGACATAACAACGGATCTCTGAGTTCCTCCAGCGGTTGTAGATGTGGACGATGCTGATCATGTACCACTAAAAAAAACACAACAAAATGATGAATACGCACAGGCTAACCCACCACACTGTTAAAAAATTCTATTTCTATCATTAACTCCTAAAGTTTCCAACCAAAACTCTTTCGTACGAACAGTACATTTAAAGGACTTACATAATGAATTATTAAACATTTTGTTAAATGGTATACGCAATTTCAGAATTGTACATTTGGACAGCACTCCCAATGGCAAACGCACTATGTAGTGAGTAGTGAAAGAATTCGGACATAGTCCAAGTTTTCATCATCAGAACACAGTAGATTAAGAAATAGTCTTTGAAAAATGTTTGTATTTATTGAGTTTTTACTCCGGGAAATCCCTGACGTCATATATGGCGCTTAATACAAAAGGAGGGAGCATAGTGTCCAAATTGCTGTCTGAATCTAAAGCACTGGACTGTCCCGCATTTTAGCAGTTAAAGGAAAGGGAATTCAGACATATCCACAATCAAGGATATCAAGTATGCTAGTATTAGAACTAATAGGGTTAGTTTGGGTCAAAGTCTTAGGAGAATCTGTTGTTCATTATGTTTACAGGGTTTTATAATCTTAAGTGCTCAAACTTTAAAAGTATGTCTCAAACCCGGAACAATAATAAATCCTCTTTGTAATGTCTGAGTTTGATGCATGAACTGGTCCTAGCATGGTAGAAGCTACTATAGATGTTTGGTCCAAAATAGAAGAGAAACAAAAATTAAAGGTGAAATCTAAGCAGACTGAAACAAAACTATAATTTTAACATTTTCTACACCACTGGACAACAGCAAATGTACTTAAAGCCATTCTCTATTCCACAGGCACATGGAAACACACATTAACCTGTGCATCCAACCAACAAAAGAATGTAGGACAGAGTGACTTATGAATTGATCAAATGGAACCAGTGGGAACTTTGTTAAGCGTTGCAGGGATTCTACCAGGTCAGCAAATACTTTGGAGAGCCATCTCATCAGGCCAGTGTGAGTTTGCCTAATGTGCACACTAGCATGTGTTTGAGTGTGTGTCACTGTGCAAGACAACAGCAAAATGCTGACAGTGCGGGAGAAGGGCAGTGTGCAGGCCTTAATTGACCGACTATATCTAGACTCATCAACATTCCCGGTGAGTGCGGGAAGAGATAGAGGAAAAGAGCACTCCCCGACCCTGATGTGTCTCATCTAACAAGTGGCACGAGATTTCCCAAATTTGCATTTCCTTACCTTGCGAGGTTGAAAATCGTATTTCACACAGTGCTGGAAGCCTTTTCCTTTTGACTTTAGTGAGGTCACGATGAGACAGTTTCCCACAAAGTGGGCAGAGTAACCGATTCCTTTACTTGTGCGAAAACTATAAAGAGACAGAGGAAAAACAGAGAAAAATATTTACGTATTTTACAATGAAACTCAATTACATATTTTCCCAAGGAGGTGAACCTTTCTGCGTTTATGTAATTTCACAGATGAAAAATAAAAAACAAAAAAGAAATCCTTCCTACTAATGTACAAGCTGAGCACCTCTAACACCCACATAGCACATTATTTAAACCAGTGCTAGCCATAACAAGCAAGACTTTAAAGTGCCTTCTTTACAACAACCACGTGGCTTCTAGATCCAGTTTTATCACTGATCCCTTTCCATCTTTTTTCCCCCATAACATTTTTCTTCCCACACTCCCACATATTGTAACATCCATGGAGAATGCAGTCTCCCCGCTAGGACACGTTTCATGTCTAAAACAGGCCCGGAAGGATCACACACATAGCAAAGCCAAGGAGCAGATATAAATCCCTCTCAAGTGAATCCCCGGTTTACATTAGGAAGGCGTTAAAAGTGTTTTATCATGGCCTTCATTGGAACTGCTGAGGCCAGTATCAGACGTGTGGCTTGAGTAGCAGCTACATCTGGGGGAGGATGATAAGACCTGGGCCAAAAGAGACAACGAAGCCCTCCCTCGCTCGCCTGTTACTTGCCATGACAACCGGAAAAACGGTTACTAGGGAAACAAGATTACATTCGAACACTCCACATGATTACAGCTCTATTTTTTTTTTTTTTTTGCAACAGTGTCTGGAACGTAGATGCCTACATGTCATCCTTTTTGGTAGAAGACTGACTTTTTGTTGGTGATAAATCTTGGACTCTGTTAAAGGTGGAACCAACAGCGTCACTGGACGAAAAGGTGGAGAGAAGAGGCACAGCGGTGGAGAACGGGAGTTCAATTAAATAAAAGGTCAAAGCTAATGAAGCTTCCTACTGGCTAACGGCTTGCACTTACAACACCAGAGATGCACAACAAGTTCAAGTATTCAGGAAGTCATACGTTCCTTATAGAGTGCCTTAACATTTAAACTTCGGTTTTAATTAAACTATCTGTTTACCTAATAGCGTAATGTTTTATGTACTTCAGTCAACTGATTTTATGTTTTATAAAATCAGTTGGCATGAGATGTTTTGGGAATAACCAATACATTTCTAATGATTAGGTTAAAAAAAAATTCAATCAGGTTCTTCCTGTCCAGATGTCAATGTTCAACAATGTTCTCTACTCTTAATCCAAATTAAGCACTCTTAATATAGTTTATAAAAATATGATTCTACTTACCAATAAAGGTATGGTTTATCTTTGTCCACATTGATGTTATTGAGTGGATCCTGCCTGAACCAAGTGTTGATAGTGAATCCATTCTGGTAGGGCCATTTGGCGATTGGGGGTAATGCTATAGCCTGGTTGGGGACACAAACAGAGCTCATATGTATGACAACTATTATACCGCCATTTACCAGCTCCTAATGGTAATCACTCTGCTTCTTGTGCTGGCTGAGTAAAGTGCCAATGCAAAAGGGCTGACTGATTGTGAAAGCGTCATCAGCAACACGTCTAACTAATGT
The DNA here is from genome assembly GCA_023969325.1 of Oryzias curvinotus. Taxonomy (NCBI): domain Eukaryota; kingdom Metazoa; phylum Chordata; class Actinopteri; order Beloniformes; family Adrianichthyidae; genus Oryzias; species Oryzias curvinotus. Next base: position 20,833,450 of record CM043719.1, read on the forward strand.
GTTGTCAATGAGCTGTTGATGCATCTCGCCTTACCGCTGCACTGCGTCCCGGAAAGTTGAAGAAGGTATCCGGACCATGTCTCTGAGGCATCTGGTTCAACACTGACAGGAGTTTGATCGCATGTCTTGGCTAGACGAGAGTGGAAGAGACGAGAGGGTAACTTTCCTAAGAGTGTGACAGATGCCAGCTGTGACATCACATCTCTACCACAACCACGCCAGATCAATAGTCTTCAATCATACACCACCCCCCTGACTACAACTACTCAATACCATGGTGAAGTTGTAATCGATCTGTCTCTAGGGAGGGTTGCTAGGCAGAGTAACAGGACTGGACAGGAATGAAGGGACAAAGCGGATGGGCTGAGGATGCTTATTGAAGAGAATGCTATGGGTATGGACCACTGATGAGCAACCATGGGTTGATTGCGGTTGCACTCAAGCATGTGTTAGGAGACCATCCACAGGCCACTTATAAACTAGTAAATAGCTCAACTATTACGAAAAATGGCAAATTTGCAGGTTTTTAGGGATTTCTTGGACTTTGTCACTTCCTTGAAGTCAATAAAAAACCTCTTGAGGTTTGGACAGGGCCTCATCAGGCTACCACGCTTGACCAATCACCTTTGACTTTTTTTTCAGAAGGAAGCAGCTGACTAACTAGTGATTTTATAAGAAATCTGTAAATAAACACAAGCAAATAGCCATGCGATGGGCCTTTCAATAGGACTTGAGCCTCATTCATTCATCTCAAACGTGCACAGCTTGGTTTTTAAAGAGCTACTCTGTGGCCACTAAACATAGACAAGTTGTTAAATATGCGCTAATCAGTAAGCTAAGGAGATGAGAATACCACATCCAGAAGCAAAAGTCACTACAACATCAAAACAATATAATTTATAAGTGCTAAAAAAATGATAAATAAAGTGTAAAATAGATTTCAGATGTTTTTTATGTAAATGTCTTATCCATTTTGTATGCACTAACTAATAGTTGGAATACTGAAGCTTCGTGGACGTATCTTAAGAGAACCTCACACATGTGGGCTCAATCACAACTAAAGGAAAATAGCAGTCCGGCATGACAAAGACTAGTGAAGCAGACTGAGCTGGGAAGAAGAGCTCAAGCTGAGGAGATGTAGAGGTGAAACAGGCTGTCAGAGGAGAAAAAATACGAATCATTTAGTATCGAGAAGCTGCTCCGTGGTTAGCCGGGTTATTCGCACAGCAGGCCTGACAATATTGAACGGAGCTGACTGTTTCACCTTCACACCTGATTAGGTTGTCGGGGCTTTTTTACATCACGGTTGTACTGCTCTAATAACATTAACACATTTAATCCTCAGTTGCAAGAAAAAAGGGGAAAAAAAAGAAATCACAAAAAAGTGCCCTTGTCTTGACATCTATGCATAAATCAATCTGGAGACACACACAAACACTCTCTACCTTAGTCTTCTTTAACTACACAAACATGCTGATCACTCAGCAAAGCTGGGATTTGGTAGGACTCTTAAAATGCAAGGAATTGAGATTCCAAAACTATCTACAAACACTATGGGTGCAACGGATCACAAAACCCGCGGTTTGGATCGTGTTACGGTTTTAGGGTTATGGTTCAGGATCATTTTTTGAATCAGAAAAATGGAAAAAAAACTCCAGAAAATAAACAACAGTCTGCAATTTTTTTTGATTTTCAAAACATAGATTTAATAAAGCATATGTATATATATATAAAGTAATTCAAAACATATACACACTGACAAATGTATTCTAACGTGAAAACATTTGCTCATTGAGGCCTATTTATAAAGCGCTTTGAGATATTGCATTTTTGAAAAAAAAAAGAAGAAAACATAAATACATTTTTTTTAAAAGTAAGAGCATCAAGGGACAGTTTATTCTCTCACTGGGTTCCCTACTGCTATAAAGCCCCTCCCACTTGTTCCATACGGAGCAGCGGCTTTCTCCTGCCACAGTGCGGGACAGCTGCTGCTCCTAGCTGAGAGAGTCTGACTGATTTCTGAAGGATTTCATAGAGACCTGGAGCGACGCTTTGCAAAGTGTCATTTGACGGATCCATCCACATGCGGCGGGAGCTGCAGGTTAACGCACTATCTGGACAAACATCAAGCAGCCTTGACGCATGTTAAAAACAAAGATGGTGTACATGAATATGACACACAAATTGCATTCGGTGTGAACAGACAAATGAGGCACGCGAGAGGCGCACACGAGGAGGAGGAGATGGGGGATGATCCACGGTACACGTGGTTTGTGATTCGTTGCATCCCTAACAAACACCGACTTTCTAGAAACAGTGCGCATTTTATTTTAGAAGAAAAACAAGGGTTCAAAAGTACTAAGAAAATCTGCTTGTAGAATAAAGTAAATTGACAAAAGAACACTTTTTTACTAACCAAAGCAATAATTTTGACATTTTTTTCATTTGACAGTTTGCTGTTATCTAAAATAAAAGTGGAAAGTACATTAAAGTCGCTCTGAAACATATCAATACGTCTTTAGGGAAATGTGTTTGATGTTTTTCTGTTGCTTTTATTTTGTTTCATTAAAGAGGGGCCAAGTCTCGGCCCCCCTGTGCTGGTCCCCAGCACGGATAAAATACAGGATTGTGTCAGAAAGGGCATCCGGCGTAAAAATCTATGCCAATTATACCAAATGATACCAAAAAGTGAACATCCACAACAACTTACCCAGATGCCATTGTCTCCTTTAAGCATACTGAAGAGCAGCTTAAGCTCCTTGACTGTAATGCTGTAACTGGCCAGGACTCCCAGCATGTCCACCAGGAGGTCTGAAGAAACACAAGCAGAAGGGCGAGGGGTGGAGGGGCGGAGGGGCGGTGGCAGTGGTGGGGGTTAGACAGCAGAGAAAAGTACGTGTTCTCATCAGTTTGTTTGTGACTCAGCATTTGGACGGTCGTGCTCTCACATTTCTGCGATAAAATACGATGAGGTCATGAAACAGATACAGTGTGTATACTGCGAGCTTTGGTCAATTCATCATACACTTCAGCCAATGCTGGACTGTGCTTCCTCTCCACACACTCACAGCTGCTGCTTCGGTGAACACAAAATGCACACAACCTTAAATCTGAGAGTTGGTCTGTAAAGCATCACCTCACCCCACAAACTTTTCTTCAACTGTTTTATGCATGTTTTCTTCAAATTCAGCATCCCAAAAGACAGAAAAAATCTTGAGTCTTTTAGACGTATTTTCTACGCCATTTTTGAGGGTATAATTAAAAGCCAGGCATTTGTGGATGACCTTCCTGCTTCACTGACCTTCACTTTACTCAAACACAACAGATCAGTGCAGATATGGCAGAGTTACAGCACAGCCCATTCAGGCTGGATAATGTGCTTAGAGAGGCTCTTTTTTTCCATATTAAGCCTGCTAGATATGAATAGTCTTCCCATAATAATTCATTCAACAGAACCACAGTGACAGAAAATAACGCCAGCTTATTGAAGTGATCGGTATAAGAGGAAAATGCAGACACTCGATATCCCAGATTCAAAAGGGTGTTTTTGGTATGAAATAGGTCATTTCGAGTGGTCTGAAATGGGATTTCGAAGAGGAGTCAGTGGGAATTAATATAGTGATCCAAGCAGAATATGCCCTTATGGTGGAAATAAGTCATTTACATTCTGATATACATGAGTGCAGACAGAGGCAGGCAGGATAAGGACAATACAGGACACCTTTGGGTGAGTAATGCCACTACATAGAAATCCCTAGTTGTGTTTAATACGGAATACATATTGCAGTTTAGTCAAATTGTGCTAAAAGTCCCTTTGTACCAGTTTTATGGTTAAGAAGGGTAGGTGCATGGTGGTAAAGTTGTTTGGCACCATCACCTAAAACCAAAAAATCCTGATAAAAGTCTTGGCTGGATTCCCAGTAACGTCTGCATGCTCCACATGTGCAGATGAGGCTTTTCTTCTTTTTCCCACACTCTAAAAACATATTTGATAAGTTAACATAAGACTCTAAGTTTCCCCCCTCAGGAGTGAGTGTGGTTATCCGTTTAAAGTTCTGTTATGGACTAGTAATGTGTCAAAGGCGTTTCCTGCCTTCGCCTAAGTGCAACTGGGATTCCAAAAACCCCAGAAAGCATGAAACGGATAAAGCTGGTTTAGACAATTTACGGATGTTAAAATAAGTTCTTTTTACCTGAAAACCAACCAAAGGGAAAAAACAAAGATTTCAGATAGAATCTTTCTCTAGAACCTTTTAGAAATATGTTAAATTTCAACAGTGTAGAAACTCAACAGAGTTTTCACACAACTCAGTTGCTAAAGCACATTCAGAGCATCCCCCACAGTCTTTTCACACTTCTCTGAATGATTCTCGTGTTCCTTTCAATGGGAAGCCTCCGCGCTCTGCCACTTGCAGAGACGCTCTACAGGATCTGGATCCAATCTAAAGGCCATCAACGGCATGCTTGAGAATTTCTGCTCTAACCGGTCGTGCTTTTGGTCTGCAAAAGTGCCATCAACCTTTTTGAAGAGAGGATAAAAATATTACAGTTATGCTGTGTGCAAGGCTCCTTGAGACAATTGAAAGAAAATAATTCAAAATATAGTTTAAAAAATAGATTGATTGCCTTTCAGTTAACTATAGTTTAAATTGATGACATTATTTCTCACTGTTTCTCTCTTTTTAAGGTTTTAATGCTCTGTTGTTGTCTGTCTTTGAATTCTACTGCCCTTGGTCATGGAAAGCACTTTTTTAAGAAGAGTGCTAAATTAATAAATCTGATTGATCAGATAGTGGTTAAGATCAATAAAATGATTTTATTTCTAATTTTTGTTTGATTTAAATGACCATAAAGTGTCATTTAATGAGGATAAGCTTTTACCGTCTCCTCTATATAAAGGAGCTCTTGCGTTCTGTAAGGAAACTGCTAGTGAAGGGATTCCCTGTATTTTCCATACAATATACCCATGTTCATTTGAGATAAGTGTCGTCTCGAATCAAAGTTGCTAAAGAAGTCATAAAACTCTGTAAATGTGGTGACAAAAACAATTACTTTGCAACAGCGAGAAAGCTTCAACCAGCACTTGAAGCTTCCTCCTTGGCAGGTTGTCTCTACGCGTTATGACGAACAGGGCTAATGCAAAGCTACCTGTGTGTGTCTGTGGCTGTGTGTGTGTGTGTGTGTGTGAGAGGAAGGTTTTAGTGTAGAAAAGGAATTGAAAATGAAACAAGGCTGTAAGTGTTGCATGTTTTGCTTTGGCTTGGTACTGTTTTTCAAACTGATGACCCCTTGTCCCTAACGATTGGACGAATGGCCAAAGCACCCCTATAGTTTCGATTTGGCCAATCGAAAGCCATCAATTCAATTCAATTCAATTCAATTCAATTTAATTTGTATAGCCCAAATTCACAAAAACAGTCATCTCGATGGGCTTCGTATCGGTAATTGAAAAAGTTAAACATAAATTCAAAAGGATCATGAATACATAGCATTCATCATTGCATACATCACCATTGAAGGCGGTTATAATGTAATTAAATGCCATTTTTCCAAATAATTTGACCATTAAGTTGAAAAGTCGTTGGAACACGCCCCCTTTTTACCTTAGTCACAACTGCCCCCAGGAGTAGAAACAGGCTTTCTCCAGACAAAAAATAGATAAACCTGTATGTGATTCCCGCAAGTAGTTTTACGATTGCAGACCACTTGGTGAGCCCGTTGAGTAAAAATGTTCATGCACATTTTTTCTACAAGTATGCTGCGGGTGGCAGGTCATAGCAAACACTTAACACCAAAGGCTAAAGTAGTAGATGCAGACATGCTGTACGGTGTTGGTTTTAGCTGCTGTACTGCTAAAGATTTGACTCTCACCAGCCAATGAAAAGATTTCCATTTGACATCACGCAGTGTGGGATGTCAATTATAAAACAAATGGAAGATTCAATCTAACAATCAGAAAAAAAGGTTTTATTGAGAAAAAAGTCAGAGTGTATTTGTGTTGCCAGTTTTGTAAATTTTTCATTGGATTAAGTGAGTTCTGCTTATGTAACAAGCCACTCAGCTGTTGCTTGATAAACGCTCCCTTTCTATTCCTTTTTACACCAGCCTCAAAGTGCAGGGCATGGGGTTGCCCCCAGGGCTATACCTATCTGACCAGAACCCTTAGGTTGCTCTGGTCGATTGGTTACAAAAAGACCTCCTTCTCTGACTAATGGAAACAGTTCTGCCTTCAAGCTGTAAAAGTATATTTTTCGACAAAAGTACTACGTGTGCATGTAGATATGCAAGTGCCATTTTAAAAATACATACATGTTTAATAATTTACAAAACTAGGCTTTTTGGTGTGGAGTTTGCTTTCATGTCTATGTTTGAGTACTCTGATTTTCTGTGATTAAGCACATATAAATACATCAATGAATTGCTTAAATAACTATTTTCATGAGGAAATGTATCATGGTTTCATTTAGCAAACACTTTTATCTATAGCAACTTCCAGCTTTTTTGAAATCGAGGGCAATGTGTGGTTCAGAGTTTTGCCTAAAGACGCAGAGCTCAGTCCAGCCTGAGACTTCAACAACTGATTGATCCACTGGTGGACCACTGTGCCTCTCAAATACTTAACACTGCTTCTAAAGTTCTGCTATATGATTTCATGGTACAAACCAAACAAATGGCTGGACATGACAGCATGCACTTTGCCTTCATGGTCTTAAACAGTAACTCCTCCAGACGTCTTACCTGCAATCATGTCGTCCACAGTGCTCATTTTGAGCAGCACCTGCTGGATCAGGCCCACCTCTGTGCTGGTTTGCAAGTTGCGCACACTCTTGCGCAGTATGGCTGTGAACATGCTCCAGATCTCGGCCTGGCATGTCACCTCGCAGTGGGACAGCAGCTCCACCATGCAGCCGATGCTCTCCGCCTCCTGGATGATGAAGTTCGTCTCCAGGTCAAATTCGCCACCCACCAGCTGGAAAGGATGAAGGAGCAGGTAAGGAAAAGGAGGCAGGCAGTAGGATGTTTGTGTACAGAGGAGATAGGTTGAAGGGAAAGAGCGGTGACCAAAAAAAAAAAAAGATAAAAGAGAGAATGATTTAGTGAAGCTTTTAATCTTTTGTCTCTAAGAGAGATATAAGTCTGGGTTGTGATGGAGGTTGATTGTGGTTTGGAAAGCATTTTCCAGGACGAGGGGATATTGCAACATCATTCATCTAGAAACACACACACACCGCCTCTCCTTTCTCTTTAATATGATACAGCTCTCAGAGCTATCTCAGATCTACGCACACATACAATAGAAATAATCAGAATTCACACACGGACACTGATTAGTACACACTTTAGTCCCTGTCCTCTCAGATGGCATTAGTCAGATGATACCACATTTGTCAAATTGAGAGCAAATGTTCCGTCTCCTAATGACTGAAGCACCATAATCACTTGTGAAAGTACAGCCTTCGTTTGATTGTGCCCCACATGCGCCGCACCGATGTGAGCATTCCCACACGGCTCCCGCTCTGCGTACTACTCAGTCCAAGAAAAGGGTTGTCACGGCAACCGGGAAGCTAAAAAAGCCCAGTTAGGGTTATTAAATAATGTGGCACAGATACATGGAACAGATGTTAGAGCAGCAAGGCCTATGAACACTAGAAGGACTCTAAGTGATGTCTATAGAAACCTGGAGAAAACAAAAGTAATAATAATTTTACAAAACCACATCGATCATAATGAGAGGAGAAAGAGAGAGATCATTAAATATCTGAATCTCAAGTGGTTTAGGAATTATACTGACCTTGTAGAAAAAAATGTAAGTTATTTTGACTTTTTTAAATTAAACTTTTGCAGTGAAATGGAAATGATGTATTTACTTGTTTTGCTATATTTGTTCATTTATTGCAAGTAATATTGTCATTGCAATATTGATCACTAATATCGTTTTTCTCATATTTTACAGCCCTCCTTCCAATGCAAACGCAATTTGGGGGACTTTTTAAATGCTATTCTCCTTATGTTAGGAGGATAAAATAAAAAAAGAGAAGATCACAATCCTACAAAAAGTAGCAGGTTTGGTTGAGCATCAGTAGTAATCCATTGGAGCATGCATGCTCACTTGCATCACTCATCTGTCTGGCTTTATGATGAATTGCCTGAACCTGTAGGTTGTTTTCTGCCTTTTGTCTGATAACAGCTGCGACATGCACCAGTTCCCCCTGTGACTCTGAGCAAGATGAAGTGGGTTAAAGACTGAAAAAAGATAAAAAGAGCAGTCATGCGATCACGTCTTTAAACAGCAGCAGCAACTTTCAGGTACAATAAAAGCATGTAATGCTGTTGCTTCTTTGTCTCTTTTTTTTCAATACAATCACTTCAACTGAACACAGCGAAACTCATGTTGCTTCTCCAATTCGCAGACCTTCACTTTTTCCTTCAGCAATGTCTCGCATCCCTCTGTTTTTCAGACCATGTCTCTCAGTGAAGACAATTGATTCTTTGCACTTTTTTCTGCATTAATACAGATTACAGAGGATGAAGGATGGAAGAAAGAATCCTACATTAATATCCCAGAGTCCCTATGTAGTTTACTGTCACAGAGCGAGTATGAGTACCAGTCATTGACTGTATGTGAGAACTGGACCGAGTAACCCGTAGAAATTGATTTACTTTGTGCTCCAACCAAATTAAGTCAATTCAGTCGTCATTTTTCCGCGATACGGTTGTCAAACGTCTGTAAGCCGTGATTGGTCCAAGTTGGTCTGATTCAACGTTTCAATGGCAACCATTTTCACCATTCCGGAGTGAGATGCTGGAAGTCCACACCCCAAAAAGAGAAGTCGAGCAAATTTGTCAATGAAACACTCGGTTCAACGTGGATGCCAGTGGGCACCACATTCTTTGATTGAGGCATCTGATTGGTGAATGTATTACTTAAATAACTTGCAATGAAAAAAAATTTTTTTTTAAATGAAAACTACTTTAAAAAATAATTCATTCATTCATTCATTCATCTTCTATTATTCCCTTTTGGGGTAATGGGGCTGCCAGAGCCTATCCCTGCCACTTGTGGGCCAATGCAGGGGACACCCTAAACAGTTCACCAGTCGCAGGATACGGTGGCCACAATCACACAAACACACACTCTCACATTCACACCTAGGGACAATTTAGATCACGTGTCAAACTCAAGGCCCGTGGGCCAAATGTGGCCCGTCATTTTCTGTGGCCCACGAGAGCATAACATTTTTTGAATACTTAAAATAAAAAATAAAATTGGTGTGTAATTATTCATGTCTAGGGGGAATCGGACTTGAAATATCAGATTGGGCAACTATGCATTAGGACTTAAACACTGTCAATATAACCTAACCTGACAGGATTAAATTTAAAATGATTTATGCTAGAGTAACAAGCAAACATATGTTCTCTATGCAACTGTAATTATCACTTTAAAAATTTATAGTACCGGTAAATAAATAAATGAGTTATTTAACATTAAGGAGTAGTTACATTTATTTTTGATTGCATTTAGTAACATGTATAAGTTACATCTGGCCCTTTGAGGACAGCCGCTATGTTGATGTGGCCCTCGGTGAAAATGAGTTTGACACCCCTGATTTAGATTAACCCAGTGGTTCCCAAAATTTTTGTGCAGGGCCCCCCTTTTTGAAGATTAGAATATTTTCGAGCCCCCCCACACTGACACAAACATACAAATCCTTTGTTTCTAAAATTAGGAAAAGAAAAGCAATCTGCATTCATCCTGGAAAAAAATAAGAATCAGAAACACATAAAGGCAGGCAGTTTAAATAAAATGTATTTTCTTATGTTAACTATTAAAAGTATGTGGTGCCTGCTGGCCCCCACGTTGAAAAGTTTGACAGATTTTTGTGTAGCCTACTCTTAAATGGTAGGGGTGTGGACTTCCAACAAGCGCACTCCTGACTGGCAAGAGTGGTTGCCATAGAAAAGTTGACTTAGACCGACTCTGACCAATCACTGCTTGCTGATGACACCTCCAATATGGCGGCGTCCATATCGCAAAAAAAATGGCGACTGAATTAACTTAATTTGATCGAAGACGGTAGTAAGTCACTTACGTCACAATAACTCAGTCCAATTCTCATTTACAGTCAGTAATCTGCATACATCCCTACAGCTAGCATATCTAAAGAGATTGTCTGTATGCACCGGAGGGGGGTGGGGGGACTTGGGAGATCCCATTTAAGGGAAAGATGCTTGCATACATACAGCAAAAAAAAACACACAGGACATCTATCGAATGCAAACCCACTCAAGTGCTGCACCAGCATACTCTCCCTCCACTTGCTCTTCCCATTCAAAGCCTAACAGCCAGATAAGAGAGGTGACGCAAAGCCCTGCAACAAACTAAGTCTCGTGACACAATACAGCAGAAAAAGAAAATGCTCAACAGCCAGAGGCACAGCAGGAGAAGGAAGTAGTGCCTTCTTGGTAATTATAACCCCCTCCCCTAAGCAAACAGCCAAACATCACATTTTAAACCTGGATAAGTCCATCAACTTCCACCTGGAAACACAAATAAGAGGACAGTTAGATGCAATGAGAGGCTAATATGAGATTTTTCTTTTCAGCATAAATTAGAACATTGTAATCAAACAAATCTTCTACATTTCATATGGTGTCAATAAAAGTGATAGATGTTCAAACCTCTTTTTGGCTCAAATGGGTATTTCAGTTGGCGGCAGACAGAAGCGTGCAGCCTAAACAGCCATAAGCGTGATCATAAAGAGACCGAGTGCGCCTGAGCACTGCCGCCATCATGCACAACAACAAAAGACTAATTAGTTTTACGAGGGAACACGATTCCCTTGAATGAACACTCGTAACCTTTAATCTCGCTTTTTCTCCTCAGCTCTGTGAGTCCACATGGGTCAGGCCCCGCCCATAAAGGGGGGGGGGGGGCTCATCAAGCAATCACACTAGAGAACTGTTTTGTTTTGTTTTGTTTTTTAAACTTGAACATTAGTTAAATGGTTTAGACAATGGAGGGGCCCCTTAAACCAGACGCTGACCGTCCCTGCTTTCCTGGAACCAGGTTGAAGATGTTTGCTTAGCGATGATTGCTCCCTGAGTGTAACCACTCATCCCTGCATGCTCCGTTCAGACGACACACAAACAGCAAGCTGAGAGAGCGGCAGCTGAGTCTTCAAGCGTACTGCTAAGGAAGTGGTGGTTTAGGTTTGGAGACCACTAGAAGGTCGGGCAGGTAAACACTCCAGCAGTGGAGCGGTGCTCAAGAACATCCCTGCATGCTTGAATATTTAATGTGCACTAGATAGTGTGAAGTGTTTACATTGCTCTGACTAATAACACTGCTGAGCATTTCTCAGCTTGTTGGAAATCGCTTCTCTCGCTTTGTATTCTTTCCCTGCATGGGTCGCTCTTTCAAAGTAAAGTACACTGGCCACAGATCTTAGTGAGATTCAGTGTGAAGGGAAGTGCCAGAACTGTCTTCACACCACAAAGGGCCCCAATGAGCAGACTCCACCGGCTCTCATAAGAGGGTAAGCACCTTTCCTCCTCCTACCACTCCCTTTTTGAGCCGTCCGGAATTTCTTCAATGGTTACTGCAGGTTGCTCCAATAAAAGAAGGTGTTACTGCTAAAACATGAAGGTGTGAGGATTGTAGCCGTAAGACTACTATGTTTTTTTTCAATTCTGCCTTCTTGGTTCATGTTCTGTTTTGAGGTTTTGTGTCACAATCTCACCTGGTTTCATTTGATAGTAGAGGTGTTTGATACACATCTCAATAGATAGTCCAAAAATTGATACATAAAAGATTCAACTAACTTTTTGGCAGTACGATACATTTTTTTTTCTCATGGGCACTTTTATGGTTAAAAAAAGGATCATTCATTTATGGTTCAGGTCAATTGTAATTGACGCAACTTGGCAGAATAAAACTTGTGATTGGATGTCTTTTTGCTTACATCACAGATACATACAAAAGTAAAAACAGTAGATAGAACAACAAGAAAATCCAACAAAGTTTGCCAGAGAACTGATTATTTACATAATGATTGCTTTTATACCTTTTTACCAACACAATCCTTTCTGTATCTGTGGTTTTGAACTGATAGTGCGGTTACTCCTAATACTACATCAGTTTTTTGATATGCATCCAGGGACCTCAAAATAGACAGCCCCTTTTAAAAATTTGCCGCCTGTAAGTGAAGTAGCCGCCGCCTACTTTTTCATAACAAAGTTTAATTTAATGCCAAATGAGTTTCGATCATTAGCTCTCCTTTTGGTGAAATTTGTTTTCTTCAATGCTGCTCTGGCGTCGCACATGAGGTACATAAATGTATACAATAAGAGAAGAACCCCTAGTTTAGTTGTTTTAGACACTGATGCTGTGATGCTATGATGCTATGCTAATATGCTATTCAGTATGTGCTATTCAGGCTGGACTTTAAGACGTGTCGGACAAATACAACAAAATTAATTCATAGGACGTTCATAAGAAAATGTATGGTATTTTATAAATATAATGAGACATTACTCCACTTTGAATGGAACTTTATTAGCAGTCTATATAAGATTACAGAGCCAGGGTTGTGCTGAAAAAACCCACTATAGGTGCCTGCATCTTTACTGACAATGACAATCATAATGTCAAGAAACTAAGACATTATAATGTTTTCAGGCAGTTTTTGCTATGCATTCATATAGGAATTAATTACCTGGAGGCAGAGTTAGGAAAAAGGGTGCATTTTCTGTTGAGATGTCCCCATCTAGAAAATCTGTCCTTGTTTTCTCTGCATATATGCATTTGAGTTCAAATTTAGATCATATCAAAGATCCGTTCTTACCATTAATAAATTACTTTTATACAATTTCATTTTTATTACAAAAAAGTTGGTAAAAAAATTTTCATTCCTTGTGAGGGGGCACAGGGGGGCCTAAAGAAAACAGAAACAACATATTTGTGACAGAAAATGAAACATGTCATTGATGGTGTGAAAACGGCACAAGTAGAAAGACAAGACTGATTAGAAATCAATAAAAAGGGTTACACCCTGCAGCCAGTGTTCACCCAGACTATGGTAGAATGTGTTTTAACCATTTTAGCAGCCTGCTACAGCCAGCTAGGTTTTGACTTTCAGTGCTGCTGAGCAAGTGAGGTACACGAAGAGAAAGAACTGCACTGCAGGTAAAAAAGGACCCAAAGTGAACTAAGGTGAAAATGTACAGACCTATTGACTGTAGAGATAAAAACAAATTATACAGTTCTGCAACGAATTGAGAATCTGTTGCTGCAAAAGCAAAAATGTATCTCCTGGAGATCAAAAATAATGGAATCTGAGGAAGAATAAATCAGTTTCAAGGTGGATTTGCAAATGTTTCCTTCTCCCTAAATCACTTAAACCAAAAATAAAAGGAGTTCTAATCTGATTATCTTTTGTAAAAATTTTCCCAGCAGTCTTTTCATAACAATTACCAGTATGCTGTTTTTAGCCAAAATCAAAAACCTGTATCATTTTCTAGTACATAGATTCTGCAGAGCAGCAGTGGTTCATTAGAAATTCGCCTCTGAGTTGTGGGCAGGACTGTTGGCGCACATCGAGTCTTCCCCTTTTTTCTCATCATCCCTTTATTTACACAATCTCCCGCTAACTTACAGCCCCTCACACCCCCAACCGGTGCAATGAAAATGGCAAATAATATTGGAGCTATCCAGCCATACAGTTTGGAGCCAGATTCCGATCAGACGGGGAAAACAAAGACCTACATGGATCTAGTCATCAGCAAGCGGACACATCAGAATGGAGCGGAGAAGGGAGCTTGTGGCTTGCTGTTGTATGTCCTACGTTAAACCAACAAACTTTCTCCATTGACATTTGTCTGCTCCTGATTCACAACAATTTGAATCAAGAAATACTATTAATTTAATTTAAACTTATCTTTCTTTATACATGTCCCTCCATCATATAGAAATTGCAACAAAATTTTTTTTTCAAAGGAGTGGGTCTTGAAGTTGCGTTAAAATAAACATCCATATTTTATTATTATCAACATAAATAAAATGATAGCTGGCATGTCTATCATGGATTGCCTGTCAATATGATCACTAAATATGTTTTTAATGCTTTGGATGGCGTTATTCCTATTTGCTGACTTGCTTTTCAATGAAGAAGTCCTTCTTCAGCCTTGAATAGCAGCTATTTCTAAAGGCTTGTTAAATGAACAGCCTTAATAATGGCATAATTTGTCAGAAATAAACCGTCCTGTCAGACCCACCACTGTGATGTTACATCAAACAAGTGATTATGCTTGCTAATCACTTTAACTGAGTGCTGAGCAGTGGGTGGCTATCAAGGCCAAAGCGGCTACAAATAAAAAAAACAGGCACCTGTTGCTCATTAAAGTCATCAGAGATGGCAGGTCAACGAGACGAATGGACGGTCAATGCCCTCCCTCCCCCCCTCCTACTTACATTTCAATTGAGCCTTTGCTAGTGGCATCATCAATATGCAACTTCAAAGCCCCCTGGGAGAATGCCGGAGAGGGCCGTGTTTGTTTGTGCTGAGCGGGCGCACGAGTGTGGCTCATTACTCATTTGTGCGCCCTCGGTGAGTTGTGGCTATTCAGCCCCTTTTGTGTACAGAGCGGGAGGCGGGGGGGGGGGCCGGGGGGGCGGGGGAGACAAGAGGCCCATCCACAGAGGAGATCACAGATTATACACTTGGTGCTTCGCCGAGAGGGCTCCACAGAGCACAGGAGAGCAAAATTGAAGGAGAATGAGAAGGAACGGAGGGGGGTGTGGAAGCGGTGGTGGGGGGTGAAAATAAAACAAACAACAGGCGAGGTGATGCTGTGAACTGAAGATGAGTTGGAGAAAACACTGGTGAGGCTGAACGGAGGAGTGGAGGGGAAGATGGAGCGGACAAGCAAGAGAAAGGCAACGTTCTTGTGCTTTTCTTATCGGAGCGGCGGTTTTTATAGCCTGGAGCTTTACTATGTGTGGTGGAGCATTTAGTGCTCCACTGATGACCATAGCAAATCTCTGCAAAGATATGGATTATGTTGGAGCTAAACTGGCCACTAAACACCCCATAATCCTCATTCTGCTTCCAGCATGACCTCATTTTTGGAAAACTGCATTGATAAGAGCAGCAGCTGGTTTTAACCCAGATTTACATGAAAAGAATTTGTGTGCTTTTATTTTGAAGATGTTTTATCAAGTATGCATATGGACCAATCAGCTTCAAATACAGATGTAAAAGAAAAAGTGTGGAGACGATGAAAAAGGAAGCAAAACGCTGGGTCAGGTGTCGAGTTGGCAATAGACTGTAAAAGTGTGTCCATCTGATCGTAATCAGCGTTGACACATTGACCTAGTGTAGCCTCCACGTTTTGGGAGGGGGGAGGAATCAGAGGGGGAGGGCAGGCCCATGGACTTTGTTTCCCATGGGCTTTTATACAAGTGTCTGCACAGATGGCATATCAGACACTGCGCAGCCCCAACTCATTAGAAACCGGGACAACCTCATGATCGCACACCCAGCAAAACAAACATCGAAGCCCCTCAAGTGTGTGGCTCCGATCTAAAAGCGGCTCTGCCTGAAGTGCATCTCTTTTAGTTTGGAAGGTAAACCAACAACAAACAGGAGAAGAGAAAGGAGATTCATGGTGGATTTCAACACAGTTTTGAAAGATATAGAACATATTACATAAGAATATGTTTTGGGGGGTTCACACAAAGGTGATGCTGGATTTATGTTGAGCCTACATGAAGCCCTACGCACCAAATCTCTGCCAGTTCTCAGATTAATGCTTGTTACCTGAGCACCTACACCTCTGTAATATATCTAATACAGGCTAGATGGCAGCATAGGTCATTCAGCAGCTGATCAATGAAGAATAAGCCGTTCTGAAAGTTACTTTGTTACTACTTAAAGTTACTACTTTTTAAATTTTTGAAAATATTGTAACATCGTTGATATTGATTTGTTCTTTTTTTTTTTTTGAAGAGGGCTTTTTTCTCTGTTATAGATGTAGCGTTGGATATAGGGAAAGAGGAAGTTGCCAATGCAATGCTACTGAACAGATCAGAATGACCCCTCTCCCTTCCGTTTCAAATAGAAAGTACCCGCTGGTTCAGAGAAGCCAAAATTCCATAGACTTCTATTGAGAAATAAACAGCTATTATTAGTCATTATTGTTGTCAGAATACCCATTCTTATTTCCTGTTTTTAATTTGCTAATACAATTTCTTTCTGTAGCACAAGTGATTCAAGTTATAAACTGGCCAATCAGATGCCTCAATAAAAACATGTGGTACCTTCTGGCCCCCAGGTCAAACATTTTAAATATTTGATTGACAGATTCTCCTGAGCCTGCTTTCAAGTGGTAGGAGTGTAGAATTTTAACAAGCTCACTCCTGATTAGTGAAAGTGGTTGCCATAGAAACGATGACTTAGACCAGGGGTGTCAAACTCATTTTCACTGAGGGCCACATCGGCATAGCGGTTGTCCTCAAAGGGCCAAATATAACTTATACATGTAACTAAATATAATGAAAAATAAACTGAACTACTCCTTAATGTTAAATAACTCATTTATTTATTTATTTATTATAACCTTTTAAAGTGACAATTCCAGTTGCATAGAAAACATATGTTACTTGTTACTCCAGCATAAATCCTTTTAAATTTGAATCTGTCAGGTTTGGTTATATTGACAGTGTTTAATTCCTCATGTACAGTAGCCCTATCCGATATTTCAAGTCAGATACTCCCTAGATATGAATAAATACACACCAACTTTTATTTATTGTTTTAAGAAATAAAAAAATTTTGTGCTCTCATGGGCCACATAAAATGACATGGCGGGCCACATCTGAACTACAAACGTTTTTAAAAGTAAGGAAAAATTAAGAGAATAAAACCATATTTTGTTTTGTTTTGTTTTCCTGCTACAGCCGGTCAATATGTCAACATTGATTACAGTCAGAAGGACACACTTTTACAATCTATTTTAATTTCAACCTGACCCAACTTTATTTAGGGAAGTATTTTTGACATTATTTCATATTTTTGAAGACATTGGCAGATACCAATGACATCTTTACTTTATTTTATTGATGATATTACATAATGTTAAATAAATAATCCAAATCACTAAACAGTCAGATTATATGTTTATAATTTTCAAATTAATTCCAAATGGTTGTTATTCCCTGCAAACATCTTAGTCAGGATTTTGCTGTAACTGAATGCTGTTATTCTCTGTGGCAGAAGTTGGGATGACTGAGCAAATGTTTATGACACATGTGAGCTTCAGATGGTGTAAAAATATGGAAAGAAGTGAAGATGCGTATCTTTATTGTGCAAATACACAGGTAACCCAACGGTTACTCGATAAGGTTGACACGTTAAGGCCTGTTCTGGTCCTTCTGCTGCATTTCATGTCATCATGGCCGCATGATCAAAGCCCAATGACAGCGGCAAATATTTGATCAGCAGAAATGATCATATCAGCTGATACTGGTAATTACATTTTAAGCAGGTTCTGGGACAGATAAAACAGAAGCAACATCAGGACATCTGATAAACAAACCAATTTTCAGGTATGAAAGAAGCCAGTTCCACCCAATGTCTGA
This sequence comes from Oryzias curvinotus, assembly GCA_023969325.1. NCBI lineage: Eukaryota > Metazoa > Chordata > Actinopteri > Beloniformes > Adrianichthyidae > Oryzias > Oryzias curvinotus. The sequence continues at coordinate 20,851,091 of CM043719.1, forward strand.
TTTTAATCTGAAAGCATGGATCCTTTACACCTATTGAACTAAATTTTAGAGACTGGCTAGTAATAAAATAAGAACCAAAAAAAATCCTCTATTTATAAATTACACTTGTGCTTTTTGGGAAATGAGAATAACAAAGAAACAGCTATCGTGGCTCACTAGAAATTGACAGATCTTCTTCCCACAACTCTCTGTGATAGGACTGAGACTAATGGGCCTGTATGGCAAGTCCTTTCATCTTCCCCCTACACACTGGTGGATGCAGAAGACTTGCATACCCCAGCAAGGTCCAAGATAACATTGAAGTCTAAAAAAGAAAGCAAAACTCCTATTTAGGTTTAAGCATTTAAATAATAAAACAGAAGACACATTTTTTTTATTAGGGCATGCTAATAGAAAAGCAGGAATGTGTCTACAAAGACATTGTTGCCCATGGGCAGTAAACATCTTTCTAATTTGTTGGTTGGATTCTGTGAAGGGCATTACTTCGGAAAGGTGACAGATTTCAATCAAACACCCGGTTCTTCCAATTTGGCAAACGAGAGTAAGGTTTTAGAGTTGAGAGTAAATATATTTGTTTATCCAGAGCCTGGATGCACTCTGGGCAGAACAAAAAGGGCATAAATATGTCTGTCTGAACATGTATTAAAGAAATCACAGCCTACTGAGCCATCCCATGTGCTGACTTGTTAGTTTCTGTCATCAAAACCAAGAAGCAAAAAGACAAAACTTGGAAAAAAAATAGTTGCAAGATGGTGAGAATTAATGCTTGCCATTCTTTTTTTGAGCCTGCAGTTCACACCAAAAAAGCTCAATGTGCCTTTTGCTGTCTCCAACCACTGACTCAAACCATGTCAAGTGCAAAGCCTACTGTACACACATACCATCAAAAGTGCAACATTATTAGCACTTGACAAAGTCAACCACAACACTCACAAAACTCAAAGGGCAAGAGCCTTTTAGAATATTCTTTGCCAAAAAAAAAAGTAATTTACACACACCCACAATTCCTCCCTAACACATTTATACAAACACACACATGACAGCAGAAAAACCCACATAGCGCGAGCAAGCAAAAAATAAGGACAAATTAAGAGCGGAGGACGGAATCTGCAGGGATGCAGATCCTTCCCAAAATGATACAAAAATAATTAGATGTCATTAGGTATCATTAACACTGCTTTGGAAAAGAAGTCTAATTTAAAAGAAGAAAGCCTGCTTCAGCTCCTTTGCTCTTTTTAAAGCCTCTTTTCTTTCCACCTCAACAAAGAGGAGAGAGTCAAGAGAGGGTAAGGAGGCATCACAAAGGAGGGCTTTTGTCAGTGGGGTGCAAAGAAAAGGCACAGAGCAATTGTAATGAGGTAAAGGGAAAACACAAATGAATAAATAAAACCAAAAATATTACAGTAGACTCATTTCAGCACAATGGACAGCTCCCATTCTTTCGCTCTGCTGACAGACACTCTGAGTCAGAGACTGTACATGGAGGCTGCAGAACTTCTTTACAAACACATGACCCTATAGCATCATATACATCAAATATTTCTTTTCAAGCAATTGTAGATTATGAGTAGTTTGGAAAATCAAAGAAGCGAAGAGCTCAGTTGTTCGCAGATATTGCAGCTGGAAAAAAAACTGGAAAAAGTGTTTACTGCTGAGACATTGAGGAGAAAAATGAGGTCAAAGACTGCAAAGACGGAGCGCTGCAGCCAAGTCATCACAAAGCTGACTTCATCCACCAGCATTTTAGAAAAAAAAAAAAAAAAAAAAGCCACCTGATTGGCCAAAGAGGCTTAGCGACGGATCAAGCAATAAGCTTTATCACATGCTTTTGGGTTGCAAACAAAAAACATTATTTTTGCCTTTTTTTCCTGCGGGGAACCACGTGATTCCCTCTTTTTTGTGTTGTTTTTCTCTAACAGACTGCGCATACACACTTATGGAGGTGTCTCACTGACTCACTATTGCACAACAAAGGCCATACAAACATACAGAATGCATCAAAGTTTCCCCAAATAAAGAAAATTAGTTGGGAGCCTCGACAACGTCCAAATGGGTCGCCAGTTTTTTCAGTTGCCATCTAAACTTATTTAAGAGGTTTTTGTTTTTGGACAATTAAATCAAATACTGTTACAACAGCTTAATTTTTTGCTTTGGCTGAAAACTATATGTGTTTTCATAAATTGTTTCTATTTTCTCATCAATGCCAGGGACGCCAGGTCCTGACTGATTGGGTAATCAAATTAAGACCACGACCAATCGTTTGACTTAGCGGTTTCAGTAAAACTGCTCTTGATATGTGAACCCTGCAAGGCTATTTCAACCCACCACAGAACATTATTGTTATAAACAGGAAATGTAAAGTATGTGTTTAATTCATTGTTTGAGGGGTAACAAAATGTTCCTTCTATCCAGAAAGACTGGCGAAGATTGTAACAGCAGCTAATGTTACAGAACTCATTGAGGCTTTCTCAAATAAATATTCATAAAAATGCAAAACAGGTTCTGTTTTCCCTCACAGCTAAAATACGGCTTTTAATGCAAAATATAGAAGAAAACAAATATTTTTGACAAAACAGACATACTTACTAATTCAACTTGGAAAAAAACGTTTTGACAACCAACCCTGCTGCATGTTGCCGTCCCAAACACTATGGCCTGCTCAGCTCATCACAGTCAGAGATTTCCTCAAATGATGAAGAAATTAGAATAATCTAAAGAAGTCTCTTCAGTGCAGTAGTCCCTATTCCCAGGCAGCAGACCTGTCCATAAACCGCTTGGTGTTTATCAGCCACATCTTAAAGCCAGACGAAGCTGCGGTGGCTTCCGGTTTTTAGCTTCAACTTTAACAATTATTTTAAAGAGTCAATAAAAAACAAATATGCTGATTTGTGGAATTTAATTTCAATTTGTTAAAGACCCACTCCAATAACCTTTTGTAAAAGCATTCCCAGTGTTTTTTTTTTTTTTCAATTATAATTATGTTCTTTTTTAGCCGCCTCCATTCCCTTCACCTATAATGGAGATGTCTGTTTACATGCTCTCCTAGAGGTTACAGCCTGTAACATCCTCAACATTACTGGTGCAACAAAAATGACGAGCAGTATATTGGAGCTTTCCAGCTGTACAGTTTTGATCCAGGTGTCAGCTCGGACGAGGAAAACAAAGACGTACATAGATCTATTTTTCCACAATTGAATACATCAGAACGGAGCAGAGCAGGAAACTTGTGGCCGGCCGATTGCATTTTCTATGTCACAAATAAGCTCTTTTTCAAGTCACTACATTTTTGTCTGCCCCTGTTTCACAACAATTTGAGTAAAGAATAGCAAATTTGAACTTTGTTTTCTTTATATATCTCCTCTATTTTTAACAAAAGGTTAGAACATGTTACAAACACCCAAAAACACGATTTTAATCAGAGCGAGTCATAAAAACTTGTGAAAGGCATTTTTATGAATTTCCGTATATCAGAGCTACATTACGAAAGGCCCTGATAACGAACACTAAGGTTAAGGTGGATACAAAATAACTATTCCTCTGTGTTAAAAGATAAATACACACCAGATCAAAATGTATTTAATGAAAAACTATGATTCATCTTTTTGCCCTGATGAATAATCTAAGCCTAAATTGAGTTGTCTTAGTGCTAAAATGGTATTCTTTGAATAAATCAAATCAAAAGCAACTTTAACCAATGATCAACCTTTTTTGTTTATCTTCACCTTCAGCAAAATGATCTTGTTAGACTAGAGTTCATTGAGGACAACTTTATTGTTACCGGGAGCTCAAAAACATCAGACCCAAACTCCAGCCTCATACAGCCTGTTCGGTGAAAATACTGCCTGACATTAAAGCAGTTCGTGGACTAAAAAAGGCTGCAGACCACTGTTTCAGCTGGCTAAAGAAAATTACTGCTGTAGTCCTACGCCAAAACACAGCAAACTGAGATAACAGGTTATCCATGGGACTTATTGCTGCTGCCTATTCATATAAAACCCACCTCTGCTTAACATCATGGAAAACCTGAAACCTGGTTTAAAAACAACTAAGCAGTTAGGAGTTCCAGGTTGTAAGTCTTACTGATGGCTTGTGCTTTGGCAAAATAGGAGAAAAACAATCAACATGAACATCTACAGGACTTTGTTTGCACCTCGTTGGTAGAGTATGAAGCATAAAGCATGTACGGTACACCAAAAACTGTTTTAGAGATGTTCAGTTCTTCGTAAGAAATGCTCTCAAGATGCCATCAACCGCACTGTTTGTCAGAGTATTTTTTTCATGTATGGTGTTACGGTGAAGCCAAACTCCAAAGTTCACTACTTTAAACTAAGTATTTCTCAGAGTCAGAGATGCATGGTGGGATACGCAGTCTTCTGTCAGGTGCTTTGGTTTTGTGACAAGGACAAGAGTGTCATTCAGTGGTGGAATTAACCACAGATCCACTAAAACGTTAACAATACAGGAAAACACAATGACATTACCAGCAGCTTTTTGTTGAAAGATGTAACAAGTTACTGTTTTCCTTGACTGAAAAGAATGCCAGCTAAAAATATTAAATAACTTTATATTTAACAACTTTAAAACATATCAACAATCAAAAAAACCAAGCTCCTTGACACTTGTTTTTTTTATCTAAACTAGATATCAGCGTCCTTGGACAAAGTCTTTTCTGCTTCTGTCAAAGCAATAGTAACACAAAAAGTACATATAACTAAGAAAAACTTGCAAAACACTGAAAGAACAAAATACGTTCTTCCCTGACGTTGCATAATTTTGTAAATCTATTATCAGTAGAACGATAGAGCCTTACAATTACAAGCCTTCCAAAGTCCAACTCTGTTGCTTGTTGTTGCGGCAGTTTGCTTTAGAAAGGTGTCTACAAATTCATTAAAATTTAAGACTTTCTTAGATCATTAGAATTCTTCTTTAAGAAAATTAACATGCATGCAACAAACATAAATGCAAACATTAAATCTTGTAAGACGACAGGATAATGATAAACGAGAGTATAGCATTTTTCAGATGTTACAAAAGAAAACAACTCATACGCTTACTATTGTTCTGAATTTTTTATTATTATTTTTTGGCTTTATGTTTTTAGAATGGAAAGGTTCCCAAAAAATGCAGTTTAATGTTGTTTCATTATATAAGCTGAATAATTCCTTTGATCTTAGAGGTTGGGTTGGCTTGTATTACTATACTATACTTCTCATGAATAATTGTCTGCATTTGACAAAAGCTACACACAAAAATGAATTGAACACATCCTATGGTAAAACAGCTGCAATGCAACGCACAGAAAGTCAAAGATATTTATGGAGTACCACTTGGTCTCAATACAGATTGCTTTAAGATCCGTGGAAACGTCTGTGCAAAAAAATTAAGAATCAGATTTTAAAAGTCCGCTCCAAAGAAAAAAGAAAAAAAAAAATCACAGATTGTGCTCATATGCTTCCTCCCTATAGATTCAGTCCAACATTTTTAAAATAAAGCAGACACAAGCATTTGGGAACGTATACCATTCAACAGTGGCCCTTATCATAACATAAACCATTATGATTGATGTATTGGGAACAGGAGAATTATCATTAAAAAGGAGTTTTCCCATCAGGGGGACAGACAGGTCTCGGCAAGTGAAGGGTGAGAGGGAGAGGGGCTCAGAAGAGGTGAAAAAAAAAAGAATCAGGAACAAAGAGGGAAACCGAGATGAAGTCTTAAGAGCAGTATGGGGGGGTGGATTCACTGACAACTAAAGGAAAAAATGGGTAGAAACAAATGAGACACGCTGCCGCTGTGACACGTTAGAACAGTGTAAAGGACGGATCTCTAAGGGTTGGTTAGAAAAGACATACCTTATTTCTGAAGTTGCCATAGTTTCCTCAAGTGTGTGATATACTTTGGTCAATTTATCTTAGAGAAAACCTGCAAGTGTTCCCCTTTCAGCTATATTTTAACTGCTGCATTCAAGGACAGTTGTTTTCCAGGGAAAGAATGACGACAGCCTCTTCTGTGGGTTGAAGTTTTCTTTTTCAAGCAAACCCTGCTGAATATATTAACTCCTTCATCATTACTCTTATAAAATACAACACACAACACTAATGGATCAAAGAGCAATTACATAGTTCAGGTGTTTACTTTTTAGGAACTTTTACGGAGAGTCTTGTTTTGTTTTTGCCGTTTTTAAATAAAGAGGACATTAAAACATTTACAAAATTTGGTGTAAAAGTACGGAGCCCGGAAACTGATATGGGTAAAATAAATAAATAAAGCGTTAACACAAAATAATATTTCGTTCCCACGGAATAATAAATGCGTGGAAACGGAATAATAAATGTGTGGGAACGAAATAATACTCTGATGTACATTTATCCTGTCGTCTTTGAATGCACCACAGTTACTGGGACACGTTGATTGGTCGAGATGCATTATGGGATATGTGTGATGCATGATGGGATACGTAGCATGTAGCCTTCGGATGTAAAGTGACTGCTAACGACTATGTTAATAAAAGATAAGTCCTGAATATTATTATTCCTATTCGACCCTAAACTACAATATCCCATACTGCAGCTGACTGTCCGTCTACCGGCCAGCCAGCTGCCCGAAAGCCGGCATGACAAGCAAAAGAGCTCCGCAGCGGGCCGGAGCTCGTATCACATAGCTCGTAGCTCGGGATGGGTATCGAGCCCCGGTATTGAACAAGCCCCGGGGCAACATTCTTCAAGACCGCAGTATCTTTAAGATCTGACCTGAACGGTTCTGCTATCGGTACTGGAGAAGTCGCATTTTTTGTGTCCCAAAAAAAATGAACGTTATCTGCCATATTTAACTCACCAATTCAGTCAATTTTCCGTTAATTAATGATGATATTAATTTCGCTATTCTCGCTGAAGAGCTATTTGTGTGCACGAGGGGCGGGACTATTGTTTAGACAGTACGCGCACACACGAACGCCACCAAAGTTATACGATGGCGGAAAGCGCTGAACGGTCCAAAATGCGGCTCTTTTCTACCTATGCTGCGGCATAGAAATAACTATCATGTTCTCAGATTGTCGCGGTGCCTTTAACACGTCAGGTAGGAGGAAGACTGCAGCAGTGAACGCTGACCAGTCTGTTATGGGATGGAAAGTTTTTCTGGAAAGACAGTCAGGGGCGATCCCGATCCCGTTTGATTTGGTACAGCGCACAGAAAGAATAAATAACTTGCATTACTTCCGTTTTATTTTTTCGGAATCTGAAAGATGTTTTATTTTGAAAAATTGCGCAATTCGGTAGATCTTCAAGACATGAGGGTAGATCGCAGGCCAGCAAAGATAAATAAAAAATAAGAAATGTACTTCTAAACAATCCATCAGCCAATCAAAATCCTTACCAAGAAGTACGGGATTTGATTGACATGCAGAACGGCCAATCGGACATCTTTTAATACATACGTCAGTGCACATGCGTGTTTAAATACACTGAGCGCAAATTCTGTCTGTCATCAGTCGCTTTCTGACCGCAACACGTCAAGTCCCCGGCAGAAGACCACTCTGGACAACCGGAGTGTTTATTGAAGCCGCCCCGCGTGTCCTCCTGCTACCAGCTTTGCGGTTCTCACTCAATAAATACGAGCTCATTAAGGAAGCTGTTTTTTACGTGGCACGCGCTTCGCACGGAGCTCCTTCCATTGCACGGTTTACAACAGAGCATGACATACGATAGTCGCTGCTTTCTGTCTTTGTAATAAAACGGCTCATATGTTAATACAAAAGTATTTTTGTGTAATCTTAACATGTATTTTTAATCATCAGTATATAAACAACAATGTACAAATAAACATAACTAATAAACAAACATTTAACGGTCTATGTCATTTTTGACGCATTCCAAGGCGGTCTTCTCGGTCACGTGATAAGTTACTGCTAAAATGAAACCCAGGAACTAGCTAAATGAGTAAAAAACAAAAGTCTTTGGAAAGTTTCTTTGCCGAGGGGTAAAGGCCCAGCCAGGAGACAGAAGAGGAGCCTTTCACTTCCAAAAAACAAGAAAGCTACATTTAATAGACAGTACTTCTTTTTTGCACCATGAGTGTGGGAAGGGGGGAGGATGATGACACCTGTGCCATGTCAACTGTTAAGCGTGTCAAAATAAAAGCACAGGGTTCGTCTTTTCACGTATTTGATCCTCCATCGTGCTAGTATTGCTACAATAATCATCTGCCTACATTTGAAAGACCGGTCCGTGAAAGTTTGTGTGACGTCATACCGGTCCGTGGCATTAAAAAGGTTGGGGACCACTGTCATAGGGGACACGTGAGTGCCCAAAAATGAGCACCCCCTAGACTAAAACCACCTATTTCTGTGTAAAATGAATTAAATTTGCATCAGGGCGCCCCTACCATCCTGTCACCTTGCTGCTACGATGACTGTATGTTAAGCTGTCTGTGTAGAACACGCTAAAAATGCAGCAAATTTCTTGAAATGTTCTATATAGGGATCCCAAAGATGTTCCTCAGAATACTTTAGTAATGTCTGTGAAAGTGCAAAGTGGGCCCAAATACTAATTTTTACACAATCTAACATCTCCATTTTATTTTTTCCATTTAAAAACTCATTTTTCAGGTTATAAAAAATACTTTTCCTGTGTCAAAAGTGAACGCTTTTATTAACAACAATTAGAAATACGAAAAATTTACAGTTTTTCTTGCCTGAAAAAATACCAGAATTTGTCTTGAATGAAACGAAGTGTGTATCATTGTCTAATGAAAGATCGCTTCGATTTAATTAATCCGATTATTTTTTTAACCTGGACAAGGACACGGCAACCTGGAAACGCTCTTGTCCGTCTTGCATAACAGTCTTTTTTCTGCAGCTGCAGAGCTGCAGTTATTTTAGTTTCCACAGTCCTGAGCAGCTGCAAAAAGGAGACAAGAGCTGCTGCTATTGTTGGGACATTGAAATATAGATCTGCTGACTTCCTAACTGGCCTTACTGGCTTTTTCGAACATTGAATCTTTTGGCTAAACGGGAGAAAAAAACCAAGGTTATGAGAAAGAAGAACCATCTAAACTTTTCTGTTGTGTGGATCTGTGAACGTGTCTGTAATGTTTGTGCATAAAGCAGGTGTAGACAAGCTGATGCTGAGTTCAAAGGGCAGCGGATAAATCCTGCAGGCCCGACTCAGGCCAGGCTGGTGGCAATTCAGGACGTCTAATCTGGCTGTTTGGTTTGGGCTGCCCCGAATAAATGTGAGTCCGTTAAGTGTGTCAGCACTCACACGCTGTGTGCGCGTTCGCCATCCTCTGAAACAATAAGGAGTACTGTTTCATTGAGCCACAGCTGATGGAGGATCAAGAGGCGGCGAGCAGCTCCAATGAGTCTCGGTAATCCGTCATCATGGGACAGAAGTGGGAATAACACACAGGGGAAAGGACGGAATTGTAGCAGGATGCCACAGACTCTACACATCTGCTAGGGCTGAAACAAACGGTTGTTTAGGTTGTCGATAATGTCTTTATCACTTTTACTGAGGATTATTTTAGCAGCATCGTTTTTGGGAAGCAGCACTTAACAGCAGCCAAAAAATATATAAATAACAAAAACAATAAAGTAATAAAAGAGAGGGCAAAATTTGACAGAGTGGGTTTTCCAGCGTTAAAGAAAAAGCCCAAACTTAGCCTGTTTTAAAGACATTTTAAAGACATTTTACTGAAAATATTTTAGTTAATTTTAAGAAAGTCATCAGTTGTGAAATAATGCAAACACATAGAAAAGATTTATGTCCTTGGTTTGTTTCAATATTTGTCATTTCAAACTATTATACTACTATTATACAAACTGCTATTATAATCATTTAACCCCTGCTATAAATTGCTAATTCACAATACCGTTTAATCCAGAAATCCATTTAATTTAGCATCACCTTAAACAGATATATAATTGGAAATAAATTCAGGCATTAAGGGGTTCAATTTAAATTATCCAGCAAGCAAAGGAGTGACAAATAATCTCACAAGTGGGTTAAGGTTGAGCTCCAAGTAAAGATACGCAGGCCGCGCGTTGTCAAAAGTCAAACTCCCACAAAAAACAATTTTGCATCAAAAGGTCATCTCCACACAGAATTTATTCTCAAATATCACCGCACAATCCCAGCATGCCACTGAAGTCTTGTGAGCTCTTACTTGCCTTTCTTAGAAGGCCAGCCAGTGAAGAAAGTGGGAAAAAAAGAAAATAGAAAAAACTACAGCGAACCCTGAGGATACAGGAAATAAAGTACATTGGGTTCATAAGTCATACAGGAAAACGTTTTAGTTTTAAAAATGTCTTCCTTTTGGCTAACAGCACAGCAGGGTCGAAAACGGCACAAATAAACTCACAATAGTCTTCAAAAGTGAACCATTCCAGATCACGCCGATTTGCAGTAGAGTTGTGTTGTATCCCATGATGCCATTATGTACACTCACATTGACCAGGATACCGAAAACCATGAAAAAGTTCAACAGAATTCTTCTGAAGAAATCGGAAAACATTTTCTTTCTCAAAGCTTGACGCTTTAGTTTATCGGCTGCTAATCGAACCCAAATCATCACCCCCTCCACCTCCATGCTTGGCAGTTAGCCTCCGAATTCGGCTTAACAAAAGTGGTCTGAATGACACAAGAATATCTGAAAATTAATGTACTTTTTAACCTACTAACATCTTTATAGGCTGTGCCAACATTGTTACGTGTGGGCGTGATCTACTGATTGTGCTACATTAAATATGACTCATATAAAATGTATGAATCCATTAGTGATCAAATATTGACACTTTAGGGAAAAATCAATAATATTTGGGAAACATGCCCCCAAGAAAAAGTCAAAACTTCTTAAAATTTCAAAGATTTTCTTTCACGAAGCAAAAAAATCCTTCAATGGGGAAAGAAAAATGATCTTACCAAGATTATTTGTTCTAAGACGTTTTCGAAAAATACGTTTTGTTATTGAAAAACTTTCTTGATAAGATTGTTTTTCGTGCAAGACAAAAAATAAGACATTTTTTCTTGAAAAAGGGGTATTTTACTTTCTTATGATTCAGTTCTTGCAGTGCAATCCTTCCAATCCGGTGTTTGAATTTGTGCCATTTTTATGACGCATCCTCGTAATCTTCAGCTGTAATTTTCAAGCATCAATATGCAGGCCTGAAAAACTACTTGCCAAAGAAAGTATGTTAGATAAGACAGTATTCTGACAGAAACCTTAAATATGCCAAAAAGGGAGCAAGTCTTTCATTAATGTCAATTTTTTCAAGTTAAACTACTCTTTTATTTTTAGAGCCATCCATCAGCTGTCCATGTTTCATTATGAGTAGGGTTAATGGAGTCTTTACATGCCATCTATAGTGCTCTATGGACAGGTCACCAGCTTTTAACAGGGCCACATAGAGAGACAGACCGACATGCACTTACAACTAATCACAAGGAGTAACTTTATGGTCAACAATTAACCTATGAAAGATGGTTCTGGCCCTTAAAAAGGAAGCCAGAGTATCGGGAAAAATCCTTAGATGCAAAGAATGAACCCAGAAGATAAAATACAACATCTTTATTAGACCTGCACATCGTCATGGCAATATGTGTGATACACGCATCGCAAAAGACAACTTAAACTGCAATAAATGGTTACCTTAAATGTTTACACACATGATAAAACAACTTAATGGTAGCCTAATCAAAAAAAGCTCTTTACACATTTGACCAATCAGATAAATCCCCTTCACATTGTTGACCAATCAAATGGAACCTTTTTTTTGTTAAATTCTCGCCTCCTATGGAGACGAGGGTAATTTGGAGTAAGATTTGAGTTATGTTGACTTCTATTTAAATAAAACTTGCAGTGAAATTTAAATGATGTATTACTTGGTTTTGGTGTGCTAGTTGTTCATTTATTGTATTATGTATTGTATTGTCTCTCTCACAATTCACCGAGAAACTAAAAACTCACCTTTTCCAACTTGCCTATTTCCACCCGAAACTTGTTATTCCTGCCTATCTTAAATGTATATTTTATCGTATATTCTATTGCTTTTAATTTTATTTTCACTTTCTCTTCCTTGAAAGGCGCCTAACAAAAACAATTTATTACAATTATTATTATTATTATTATTATTATTATTATTATTATTATTATTATTATCGCCATTGCAGTATTGATAGCTAAGATCGCACATTGCAAGTTTCGCTCAGCTCTACTTTTTATTTATTTATTTTTTTATCTTTTATACTAGCTTTTTTTTCCCTTTATCAAACCTAAACTGTATTTTTTGTGGGGGGAACTTTCTTTTTTTTTTTTTGGTAAAAACACATTGCATTATCAATACATTTCTATTTTTCAGACCTTTTTAAAAATATAACTTTTCTTTTTATTATTACTATTGTCCCTTTACTGTGAAAACGTTTATGCTTTTATGTTGAAATTGTCATGTTTTTCAAAGTCTTTGTGATTTATTTGTAGCAATTTCCACTCATATTTTATAATTTGACATTGATTGACAAATAAAGAGGGAAAATGAACTTCCTCTGTTAGTTTGAAAAATGAATTTATTTAATTAGATTCCACTGTGTGCATTCGCACAAGGAACATGCAGTACTACTTTATTTTCCCAGTCTCATGTTCTGCTTCTGCTTATCTGAGTAAAGATACAAGTAAGAACTAGAAAATGCGCAGATGTACTAACCAGCCTAATTTGCTGCTAAATGACTTGTTACAGCACTGACAGTGTGTTTCAGGCTGCAGGGGATGTATGAGTGAAGCAGGGAGGCGCTGTAAGTCGAACGCACTAAAGCGTCACAAACACACAAGGAGCGCAAAGTTGTCCGTAATCAACCTTCGGCCACTGCGGTGTGCAGCATGATGAATAGCTACACAGTCAAATATACTTCCAGTAAGGCAGTTGTGTGGTGGGTGTGTGTGAGTGTGTGTGGAGCCAAGGGAGCGAGGCGAAGTAGGGCAGTATGAATATAAAATCACCCCTGCCAGGCAAGGATGTGGGCTACAAAAAAAGATGAGAGTGGTGTATATATGTGTGTGTGTGTGTGTGTCTGTTTCTTTTTTTTAATGTGTATAAATAAATGCTTGTGAGGCGTGCATGTTAGCAAGTTGCCAGATAGACAAACAAAACCTCAGCTTAAAGGAACGGGAGCTCATTAACAGGCTAACCAGCTACACAAATGCAAGGTTTTTCAAAATAAAGCAGCTTGTTAGAATCTGGAGATTATAGTTGCAGCACGCACTTACAGGTACACACACCTCCATGCATACAAAAGCATCAAATCAGTGTCTCAACCAGAGGTTTTTGATCCAACCCCTCCCCTTCCTCCAATCAGCACGTGCACACATTTTTTTTTGGAAAAGGACAAATGCGCACGCAGACAAAAGAGGCAGACACAATAGAATCAAGCAGCCAGACACAATAGTGCAGGAACAGGGAGCACACAGTACGACAACAGAACACAATGAAGAGCATAAGCAGGAGGTAACCATGTCTTAGCAATCAAAACAGAAAACAAAAGAAAACTGCAAATTAGAAAATGGCGCCATTATTTTGAATTTCAAAACGAAAAATTTACCTTTCAGCAGGAAAAAAAAATTATGTTTTTTAAATTTTATTTTGACATAAATATATTAGTCTTGCCCTCTTTTAATCCACACTCAATAGTCTCTGAACTCACCAGTTAGTTTGCCTATCACATGCTTGCTAAGTTGCCGTAATGACAAACCCCCCCCCCCCCCCCATTAGTATTGCTTTTTTCAAAACTTGAAGCTTTCAAAGAGTTTTTAGCTTTTTTTTTTTTTTTTAAACAAACATAAGAGCTTTGACACCTAATTGTGGAATTGGAATAAATCCTTGGAAGTTAAGTGAAGCGTTGGCTGTTTTCTTGTTTTTTCTTCTATTTTTCTTTTTATTTTGACCTTGTTTTTGACTTGTTGTGGAATTATGCCGTTTTATTCTGTCTAAAAACTGTTCCATATCAATTTTCGTGATTTTTGAATTTAAAATAATGACTAAATTTAACAACTAAAATGGAGTTGCTTAATGGACAGTTTTAGCCTCATTTTGAAATCATTGTGTAAAATAATAAATAATATAAATATGCCACAATTAAAAAAAATGAATAGAGCAAGTTGTAAAGTTGAAGAAAGAGCTAAAAATGCTCTGTATGACTAAAGGTTTATCAGATGTTCTGATCATTTTCTCTTTCATCCTTTAACACAGAGATATAATTCAGATATCTTCTCAACGGTTGAATAACCAATGCTTGTGTCCGCATCTTATGATGCACAAATACAATTTTTGGCTTTTCCAAAACGTTGATTTCAGCCATTTTGTCACTCAGCTCTGCACGCTCGAACCTCCAATCCTTATGTCATCTGTGCTTCTCTGCAGCTCTCCATCTGACTTACAACCGCCTTACTAAAGACGAGTGGGAGAAGAAGGAAGTTTTGCAGCAGATAGTCACGCCGCAGACCTTGTCAAAATGAGGAAAGGGAGAAATTCTGTGGAGTTGGAAAAACCAGAAGGGGATGGCACTGCAGACAGCTCCATTACCTCCTCACAATAGGGATCATCCACCAGCTGCTTCGCCCAGCGAAGGGAGTCAAGAGATTATGCCAAGAGGTTAGAAGGATGGATGTGCTTAAAGAGAACAAGGACATGAGGATGAAGCACAGCCACAGAGAGCTTGCACAAGGTGTTTTTAAGGTAAGGGTGGGGACATTTTCTTCCCTTCCGACTCCCCGAAGGGGCTCTCACTCCAAATCTCACCTGGCTTATCCCTGGAAAAATCCCACCATCTGGAAACGACAGCCAAAAAAGGAGGCCGAGTAGGAGATCTTCAGGAGTTGAGGCAAAGGCGCGAGCAGAACAGTTTCAGATAAGCATGACGAAGATGGATGCTGAAACTTTAATGATGAAACATCAATCTGCGCTCCACCTTGAAAGATTTCCTAAAGCGGATGAGTTGCTATTAAGAGGATTTGGGAGTGCGGAAAATGTGCTAACCTGACTCCCCGTGGGACTCCTCTGTCACCAGGAGCAGAGGTGAGGGATGAGTACTGATACCCAGAGCGTAATGAAGCTCCACGGGGGGGGACAGAGCTCATCAGACCCCTACGGAGAGGTACCGATGCTAGTCTGAAGGTCAATCACTGACTTTTCAAGAACCCCTCTGGTCCCCGTTTCTGCGGCGCCTCTCTTTGTTTGTTTTAGCCGCTCTCTCCTTCTGTTGTCGTTGGTGAAGGAGAGCCTCCTTCCACATATGCTGCTCCTCCCTGCTCCCTGTGGCTCATGCAGGGGTCAGGAACGACCCAGCTGTGTGATAGATTGCAAAGTCATCCATGACCTTGCAGGGGAAGCCACACCCACCGTCCTCGGTTTTACTGAAGATATGCAAGGATGGGTTTGAGGAAGCAGTGGGGGAGGAGTGCTCATCTAGTTTAGGTCCCTAATGGGTCAATCTTTTCTGCAGGATGGTAGACAAACCAAAATGTGCAGTTCTCACCCTTTTTTAAGGGTAATTTAGTATGTTCTGCCAGCATTTTTTGTGGTTGTTGCTATAGCATTAGCCTCAGGGGAATGTTTTCTCCTCCCTTTGGAAATCTCCCCCCATTGGTTTTGTCAGTAGTTCTGCTGATTTATAGGTTAAAAAAAGAAAGAAACAAGGGGGGGGAAAAAGATTAACCCGTTTATTAGTATTTTTAAAAAACATTATGCCCTTGCTGATTATTTTTTTGTTGTTAAATCCCCACTTTGGTCATATTTCCATGTTTTTTAAAGCATTCCCTGTGGTCTTTTAACTGTGATTTTGCCGGTTTTAGCCAAAATTTTAAAAACCTGTGTTATTTTCAGGACATAAATTCTGCAGTTTGACAATAGTTCATTAGAAATTTGCCTCTGAGTTGTGGGTGGGACCATTGGCATGAAGCCACCCCACCTCCCCTACCCTCCCCATTGATAAGAGCTCTCTGTTTAGATGCTCGTCCGCTAGATTTAAGCCAAACATCCCCCAAACCTAACATTACTGGTGCAACAAATATGGCGAGCGATATTGGAGTTGTTCAGCCGTGCAGTTTTTTGAGACGGATGCCAAAGGTAATTGGATCAGTTTGTATGCATGTGGATGCATCCGAATGGGGCGGAGCAGGGATTTTGGCCCGCCCAGCACATTTTCTACATCACAAATATGCTCTTTTTTGATTGCCATTTTTTTTTTGCCTGCTCTTGATTTACAATAATTTAAATAAAGAAATGCTGAGAAATACATTTTTAACTTAATTTTCTACAGTATATGTGTATCCTCCATCATCAGAAAAATTCCCCACATGAACATTAAAAACACAATGCAGTGGTTCTTTGAATTTGCTAATGATTTTTGCCACAACCTCGTTTCTTCTCAACTAAACCTTTTTCTCTTCTGTTTGTCCTGTTTCACATCTACAGACAGTTATTATGCAACCACTGTCAATTATCTTTTTTAAACTTTTTGCTATGCTGCTGTCCCGCTCACACTAAAAATAGCTGCAGCTAAAATTAAAACAGATCTAAATATTCATAAAATAAGACTCGGGCCTGCTTATGCAACATTCTTTTAGGCTAAATTATGAAAAAAATGCAGATAAAACTGCTAAACCTCTTCTATTATCAAGTTAGTCGATGTTCTCGGAAGCGAAATCACATGGAGAGCTGGACATTTTCAGGGCCACAAACGAGACCTTCATATATTTATTTAAAGTCATTTTTTGAGTTTAAATGTGTTTGATCTAAAAGCGCTGAGTCAGTTAAATCACAGGAGAGCTGAAAATGGGAAATTTGAATAGTTTATAGAAAGTTTAATAATTACAAATCAATTTATTTTCCTGTAACAAAAATGTCACTGTGAACCCAGATTTGCACTTCAACTAGATCAAGTTAATTCTATTAGTGCGGCGCTTGTGCACGACGGTGCGCCAGCGCACAATGACTCATTGTTTTTTTTCCCCTCGCTGTATGAACATGCAAGAAGATTATACTGTAAGCACTGTTGAGTAGACGGCCTATGTCCGGCCTGTGCTGCTGCAAGAAAAGAAAAGCTCGGACAACAGCGCAGATGCAACGTTCTGGAAAGGGTTTTTCTGTGGAAAACTGTTAAGTGTAAACCAGTGTCACAGTCAGGCAGTGTTAAACACAACACAAATGCACAATAACGTTAGTTTTTCTTCCCCTATTTTCTTTACCATCAGGCTTCAAGTCTTAAATCTCAGTGAGTACAGAGGAGCGTTTTCTGGGTGTGGGTGTGTGTCAAACTTGGCGTGTTGTGCTGACTCCGTTCCTTGGACTCGTGACCTTGGTGATGGTGAGGTGTGCGGATGAGGATAATGAGGCATTTGCTAACAGGGACTCAGTGGGAGCATTAAAGGAGCTCCGGTGGGGATTGACACCAGTGATTGACCGAGAAGATTTATGAAAAATAAAGGAGAAAACAAGGAAGCAAGAAGGCTAAAGAGTGACTCACCAGTCACTTTTCCTACCAGACAAACGCAGCGCTTTGATTCCCAAAAAAAAGCAGTACAAGCAGATAAGGCTATAAATAAGCACCGCTGGCCCCACACTGAGGAAAAGATGGGGGCCGCCAACACCGCCAGCAGATGCATTTGAAATGTGTGTTTGCGGGCTTCAAAGATGGAGATGTCACAACACGCTTTCCAAAGATAGGCCACATAAGGACATGTCAGCCCTTCTGTCAACCAGCATTACTGCTCACCTGACCTCCTCTCTAGAGGCATCGCAGCGTGTCAGAGAGACAGGTGACTGACCGGTGACCAACACCACTGGAAAAACAGAAGGACGTCGAAAGGAAAACTGTGATAAGTTTGATGCCGACACCACCAAATTGCTTTATAGTTGAAAGTGTGACACAAAATTATAGGGGAGGGGTTAAAATCCCACTCTATTCATTTTTTGATCCATTGAAAAACCATTCCCTTGGGTCTTTTAATTGTGATTATTAGACAAAATTTTTAAAAAACCTGTGTTGTTTTCTAGGACATCGTTTCTGCAGAGCATCAGTAGCTCATTAGAGAGATGTGGGTGGGACTGTTACCATGGTGCAACTCCGACCCCCTTCCCTTTACTGAGAGCTATCTGTTTACATGCTCTCCCACTAGCTCCCAGCGCCTCACAATCTCAACCTAAAGGCCCGTACACACCGGGACGAATATTCGCCAGGCGTTATTCGCCAGCGTTTTTCGCCACGTCTTTTGTGTTCACACCCAGGCGATTTTCGCTGACGATGAGCCGAGCCAACATGCAATTTCATTCCCTGACATTAGATGGCGCTTAATGTCAAACAGAAATACTCCTGTACACAAGGTGGTTTTCACTCAGAAGAAGAGAGCCAGTATTTACTCGTTCGTCAGAATCATACAAAGAAAACATGAATATTTCAAGCACCAGTAGCTCCAGCTCCAGTTCCAATGATGAAGAAATTATTGTTCTGTTGAATGATGAAAGACGCCGGAAAAGACGCCGATTTCCGGTACATCCCATAGTTACGAGAAGAGAAGAACATGGTGAGTTTTATCGACTGGTTCAAGAGCTGAAAATGTTTAATGAGCGTTTTCGGGGATATTTTAGAATGTCCGTCATTATTTCTTTGCGGCAGTCTAGCCGCTACTTGGCGTCTATCTTCTTTGCTGGTATGTGTGCTCAGAAAGGCAGTGTTGTGTGTGAGCGCCCCCAAGTTGTGTTTTACTGTAACTTCAGAAGCTCCAGACACGTGAGCAAAAGCGCCATTCTCATTGGTCGAATAGATTTCGACGCGAGGCGTCAAAAAGAAAAAACGAACCCGAGGCGTTTTTTTTTTTTGACGCTTTGACGCGTGGCGTTTTTTCGCGTCGGTGTGCACACTCTCATTGGTGCCCTTTGTTTAGTCACGAGGCGAATTTCGCCGACGAAAAACGCCGGCGAAATTCGTCCCGGTGTGTACGGGCCTTAACATTACCGGTTCAAAATACATGGCGAGCAATGTTAGAGCTATCCAGTTTTAAGCCAAATGCCAGCTCGGACGAGGCAAACAATTTTTTTTCCGGAATCCGGTTTTTTAGGAGTTTTTCCTTACCGCGAAGGAGGGTCTAAGGGCAGGGATGCCAGTATAGCTTAGTCAGTTTGTTAGTTTATTTTAGTATTTTCCTATTGACTCTTTGTATTCATGATCCTTTTGAGTTCATGTTTTACTTCAAAGCCCATCGAGACGACTGTTGTTGTGATTTTGGGCTATACAAATAAAATTGAATTGAATTGAATTGAATTGAATTGAATTGAATTGAATTGAATTGAATTGAAATTGAAACAAATATGTACATAGATGTATTTGTCAGTGAATGCATCAGCATTGGACAGAGCAGGGAGCTTGTGGTATTTTCTGCATCACAAATACCTTTTTTTAAACTTTTTTTTTTATCTGCTACTGATTTACAACAATTTGAAGAAAGAAATTCTTAGAAATGCAATTTTATGCTTTTTTTATGTCCACCATCATCAGAACAATTCTATAAGAAAATATTAGAAAACACAAAAAACATCAGAGTGGGTCTTTAAGGAAACACTGACGGACTGAAAGCCAGTGTTAGCACATGCTTACAGGGAAAAACCAAACAGTACCGAACTGTTTAGAACTTAAACTTACAACATTTTTGACACTAAATGATAAAAAGGAAAAATATTGCACTTCTTGTTATAAATGATGATTCAGCAGATCAGTTGAACCAAACTGTCACCATTTTTGGGATGCACCAATCCAATATTCAACATGGGTTTAGAACCAATACCAGAAAAAATGACTAGATCATAAAAAATAATCTGTTGGGTCAGTCCATCCAATCCAGTTTGCTACAATAAGTGTTAAAGTCTATGTTAGCATCCAGTATTAGATGCAAGCATTTTTAAAAACAAATTTGATGCAAAGATGCTATTTTTTGTGTGTTAAAATTGGGTAGGACAAACAGTATGTTGATCTTTCTGTTTCCAAATTTTTAGGGGTTACAGTAGATACAGAAGATAGTTATTTTACGTTAAAAAGACTCAACATTGTTACATAATACAAAAAAGCACTTCCTGTTGCAAATCATGATTCAGCATTTTAAGGTTGTGCCGATCCATTAGTTCAGTGTTTTTCAACCTTTTTTAAGCCACGGCACACTTTAACCTTGACACCAGCATCAAAAAATTAAAAAAAAAACGCAAAAACTCATAGTCTGTGTTAATCTACAGCCCCTCCACAATCTCAGATTACATTTTTGTGATAATTGTTGCAGACAAAGATGGAAGTTGCAGCTGTTTTTTTTTCTAAAAAGATATAATAAAAGTTAAGTTAGAAGATTTAAAAGCTGTTTGATATGTGTTCGTTGTCATTTCAAGACGTTCGACTCATTGTGCGCTGAGACGCTGTCACTTTAACCCAGTGCATTATGGGAGATGTAGTGCGAAAGGCTGCCGAACGCAGACAGACTCTCTTCTTTGAGCTTCATGGTTTTGTTCACTTGTTCCACAGTCTGATACTGGATTCTGTGGAAAGCTACACCGCTAAAGACGAGCTTTAGCTGGTATATTTGTTGGAACTGAGCAACTTTATGAGCAGAATCTGAACAAGGAAGTGAAGACTTTAACCACTTCTAATTGGTCAGACTGATGACGTGTGATTAAGCCTCCAAGAATGATTGGTGGAGACAGTTAAAGGGGCGGGACTTTTCCAAAAACAGCTGAAGCTGCGGCTAAATCGCTGTACCGTTATTCTTATCAAAATGTCTCTAATGGAACCAAATAAACGCAAAGAAAAAAGTCTTTTACAATCTTTCATATTCCTAACTACTCAGTGTTTTATCAGGACCTGTATGGATAAACACAGAGCTGAAATCCTGGAGATGGGACATGTTTTTAGATCAGTGAATGGGTAATTTCCCACGGCACACTTGGCCATCTCCCACGACACACACACCAGTTGAAAAACACTGCATTAGTTCACACTGGTTTCAAACCAACACCAGGAAATATACTACACTGCACATCAGAGTGCATCCAATTCTATGTTGCTTCAACAATTTAGCTCAGCCTCAAATGTTATCAATGAAAGATGGAAACAGGTTGACTGCCAGAAAATATGTAAGGGTTAATGGCAGACAAAGTGTGCATGATCACTTTTTAACGCACGCCGTGGAAGCCTGAACTACGTTGGACGGTTGCTTCCGCGAAGTGCATTAAAAAGTGATCATGCACACTTCGAAGGCCTACTTGTATTTTTTTCCAATTTGGATACCTTTTTTCACGAAAAGCGGACTATTTGTTACGTGGTGCGGCACACGGTACGTGACAATGCACCGCACCACCGCTGCAGTCAGGATTCTGCTATATAAAGCAATATACATACATATACATATATATATACATATATATATATATATATATATATATATATATATATATATATATATATATATATATATACGCTGATCGTCCCGATAGGTTAAATAAAGCATCAGTTCAGAGAAAAATCACCTCTTACCGTTTGTTTTTGTCTAAATGATGAAGCTAAAGGTTGTTTTAACCCTTGTGCTATCCTAGGCACTTTACTGTTGGGAGTTGGGTCATCTAGATTCACTAGACAGAGCTCTGAACCTTTTTTTTCAATTTTTTGTGATCTTCACTGGTTCAATGGATTACATGAAATTTTTCCACCTTTATCCACTTTTGTCATGGTAGGGAGAACACGTCAAAGTAAGGGTGGGGTCATCCAAGATAGCACAAGGGTTAAAATTGCCGGTGCAGTGATACAGAAGATTTAATATAGGTGACCGGAACTTCTTTTTGGTTTCGCAGTTATTACTGTGCGTTATCACTTTTTAATGCACACCCAGCAGCCAATCAGAATCGAGCATTCACCCGGGCCATGGTATAAAAACTGATCATGTTTTTTAACAAGAACTTTCCTTCATCCTGAAATTACCATTTTAACTGGAAGATGTACATTTTTGTTTTTTTTTTATTACATTTGATGCAAAGATGATTTTATTTTTTGGGTAAAAAATTGTTGTGCAAACAGGATGCTACTTTCTTTATATTTTGTATTTCAGAAAACTTTAGTAAATACCATATATAGGGGAAGATTATTTAATTAAAAAAGTTTCAATGGTTTCATTTAATGATCACTCAGAGATCGGTTTAATCCCAAAGTTTGGAATTTTAATCTAGAGATTCATCAGGAAGAATCACTAAATTGTATATCAGAATCTATTGGTTCAGTCCATCTGTTTACATATTGCCTCAATAAGTGTTTTTAAAAAAAAGAAGGAAAGGATGGCTGCCAGCAAAGTTAAACTGCAAACCTTCCTTTGGAAAATCTTTTTTCTTTTAATGCTAGAAATGACTTTTTCAACTTTTAAGATGCAAGCATCTGTTGTAAAAACAAAAAAAATCTTATGCAAAAGGATGTTGCATTCTAAATTGTACTTAATTTGTCTGAAAATTTAAGTACATTTTATCATTTAAGTTTTAAAATCTTCAATATTTTAAATATTCATTTTGAAAAGCTGCAAAAATATTTCAGGTGTGTTTGTTGCACAAATAGAATCATTTTATAGTTATTTTTTCTTTGTGTGGACGTGTTTAGAAAAGTTATGGCATGAAGAGATATTAAAGACTAAATTATCACTATCAAAACTTAAAAAAGGGTATTAATACAGTTTAGCTTTAAATGAGTTTTTTAAATCTTCTAGCAAAACATTTTTATCAATCTATTCACTTTAGGTCTTTTTTTTTTTACATTTTTTACCATCTTATCATTTATTCTAAAAACAGTAACTGATCATTTTAACTCTTTCCGTCATCAGATCACCTTCACATCATTTAAGTCAACTAATCATGACTCTTCTTTTTAATTCTCAGGATTTTTATTACCGTATTTTCCGGACTATAGTTTTTTCATAGTTTGGCAAGGGGTGCGACTTATACTCCGGAGCGACTTATAATTGAAATAAATTACATTGTTAAATAATTTCACATGTTCGTTATTTTCACTGACAACCGCAAGTGGGCGCTCCAGGTTGGAGTGGTACTTAGTGGTACTTTCATACTGTCAAGTGTGTTTGTGACCTGCATGCTCCCACACTTAAATACCATTTATTTTAACTTAAGTAGTATTTTACTAATAATTATCTTTTTTCAGGTTAACAAATATGTATCATTTCAAT
Source organism: Oryzias curvinotus (assembly GCA_023969325.1). NCBI lineage: Eukaryota > Metazoa > Chordata > Actinopteri > Beloniformes > Adrianichthyidae > Oryzias > Oryzias curvinotus. The sequence goes on from CM043719.1 coordinate 20,874,329, forward strand.
ACAAACATTTGTATGACATTTTAGAACATTTACCGGTAATTATCTTTTTTTCTTTTAACCCAATACAACAACGTGACATATTCAAAAAGGAGTCCAGCATTGAGCTTATCAGTAGCCCTTTAAAGTCCAAGTCCCACTCACGCAGTGGTTTGAGTTCAGCCTCCAAGTTCATAGAATAGCTGCCGTCCTCCAGCTCAGATCTTACACACGGCGCAGTGAAACGCCGTTTTAAGCGTTCCCAGCTTACGCGCTGATTAACTTCATTGAGTTCAGCTGGTAACGGTGCACGTGCATTGTTCTCCGTGCTGAGCGCACGTAGGCTGCTGCGCTCTCATGTGTGAGGTGCTGCGCGCTCCAGGTCACAGCGAGGCAACCACCTTCGCTGATCAGCTTGACACACACCACTAAAAACAACTGAGGAGGGCTGAAAAATGCCACCAAAAAGAAAATCATATTCTGCAGATTACAAACTGCAAGTAGTGAAATATGCAGCCGAAAATGATAATCGAGCAGCAGAAAGTTTGGAGTGAGCGAGAAACTTGTGAGGGACTGGCGAAAATCGGAAGTTACTCTTACTGAAATGAAGAAAACCAAAAAAGCTAATCGCAGGCTAAAGGCTAGGTGGCCACAGCTAGAGGAACAAGTTAGCTTATGGGTGCTTGAACAACGTGCCGCTGGGAGAGGCTTGTCAACAGTGCAGTTACGTCTCCACGCGAAGGTGGTTGCCAAGGAGATGAATATAAATGACTTTGCGGGAGGACCTTCTTGGTGTTACCGCTTTATGCAACGCAATCGCCTCTCTATCAGAGCTAGGACAACGATGTGCAACACTTCCAGCAGACTTCCAAGCCAAGGTAGACATTTTCCGTGATTTCGTTGCAAAGCATGTAACTGAGCACAGCTTGACACCGGATCATATTATTAACATGGACGAGGTCCCCCTCACATTTGACTCAGTACTCAGTTCGTCGTGCGCCATGTAGCTATTTAGCCTGTTCTCTAACCCCCTGTTATTTTAAGTTGCCTTTCAAGATGAGATGTATGTTCTTGGTCTCAGATTTTCAAATAAATTTCCCGTCAAAGTGCGACTTATAGTCCAGTGCGACTACTTTATAATGCATTTTTGGGCTGGTGCGACTTATAGTCCGGAAAATACGGTACCTTTACTTTCTGTTACTTATCTTGGTTTGCAAAGTGCATCAAGAGAAATAGGGTTTTAGTTGTGTAAAGTACAACGTCTGACCTAAATCAGCCCTAAACTAGTGGTCGGGTTGTGTCCACATTGTGTTTGTAATTGTAGATATTAGGCCTGGGCGATAAATCGATCAAATGAATTAATTCGAATTTTTTGTTACGGACGATTTCAAAAATAACTAAATCGAGTTTTTATGTGGCGCATTTTTGGCTCCCCAGAGCTTCCGTAACTTTATTATCACACGGCGACACGCGACAATCGACACACGAAGCAGCTAGCGACAGCATGGCTACCGGTGACAGTGGGCAGTTTGTTCCCAAGAAAGGACTAAAATCATCTGTTGTTTGGAACTGTTATGGGTTTGCTGCCACAGACGTGGAGGAAGAGAGAGACCCCACGCTGCCTAAAGCCAATCGAAGTCAAAGGCTCTCACGCGCGCTCGCGTGGCACGCGCCCAGTCCTCTTACACATGCACGCGCCCTGACACACACACATATACTCATTCTACAACGCCTGTACTGTTAGTTCATTAGTTAGTTAGTTAGTTGTTACTGTTATTTGTTAATAAAGAATACTGCGTTGTAATTATTACCTGTGTATTCATTTGCGACGCGGCTGCCGTAGGATTTTGTTTTTGTAGGAGGCGGCCGCGGGGGGGGGGGGGGGGGGGGGGGGGGGGCGTTGACCATGACTCCTGATGCTTCATCATCTTCTCCGTGGAGAAGACGGGGTTTATTAATTGAATTAAAACCTTAGAGCCCAGATATGAGCTGTATTGTTAACTTTTTAGAAAATGCTGCTACTCTAAGGTGAATGTTTGTCTCATTTTAGTCTAGACTACAAAGTGTGACTGAAAACACAGCTGGAACTTTAAGGTAGTAACCTTTTTATTTTGGACAAGTGAAAACAAGTGTAGAATAACAAAATAAGACAAAAACAAGACAAAAATTATATACAACAAGACAAAATTATATAAACACGAGTCCAAAAAGGAGTGAGAAGAAGAAAAATCATATACTTAACTTTGATTCCAAGAGTGTGTTCATTTATTTATAATTCATCCAGAAATGGGGGTTAGATTTGTCTTGTGTTTGATTAAATAAAAGCAACATTTGCTTTAAGTTGTCTGCCGTTTGTACTTATTGCTTTCTCTAAGTAGTGGGAAAAAAAAAAAAATCGGGAAAAAATCGTAAATCGAATTAAAAAAAATAAAATCGGAGATTTTATTTTTAGGCCATATCGCCCAGCCCTAGTAGATATATTTATAAACCTGTACATTAACAAATTATAGAATTTGTATTAATGGTACCGGTATCTTGGTCCAACCCCACTCATCACCACACATCCTGGGGTTAAACAGATTAGTAAAGAAAGTCCACTAAATCAACTTATACTCACTAAAACTAGTCATTAATGAAAATATTTGAAAAATGTCTGCTATTGTGGTCTTCTCTAAATACATGAACAGTGAGTTGCTTACTGCAGCCCACAAAGCCATTCGATGTCAGCTGAGCAGAACTCTCCAGGGAAATTCAACAATCCACTAAATTACTGTCACCCATCTGCACAGAAACTCTGCTTAATCACTAATTATTCTAAAACAATGGAGCCTAAATTATTTCCTTTTTTTTTCACCTTCTGCTGTTATAGTTTTTAGTTTTGTTGCCTTTTAACGGCAAGTTTCTCAGTCGATGCACATCCTACTATTTATAGAAAGTTGCATAGATAGAGAAAAATGAGGAAAAAAAAAGTAAAAAAATGAAAATTAAAAAATGAGAACAGAGCAGAGTGAGAAGTCCGGAAGTGGAAGACAACGCCAGGTGGTCCAACGTCTGGAAGCTGGCAGTCAAAGAGCAGTGTTGCCGTGACAACTGGGATGCTGGACTGTTGTTAATAGCTGAGCACCTTCCCACCAACATATAGGAAAATGATTATCGCTTTAATGCTATTTATCAAATATAATATTGAGTAACTCAACAAATAAACAACTATAGAGTCAAAACAAGCCGGCGATTCAGGATGATGTCGACGGACGTTCGATTTTTAAAGTATCCAACCCTAGAACAAAAAAAAACTGGACCTGACATACAATCTTCTCGTCAACACTGCAGTGGGGTCTAATCAATGCAGTCATGGTGGACACAGAATGGGCTGCAGTGGTCTCCCACATTGTCAATGAATATTGGATCCGTATTTGGGTCACAGTGGACTCACTGTAGCAGCAGCAGCATGACCGCTGAGGTTTCATGCCTCTGCACCTCATTGTTTCAACTCTTTTAATTAAAGAGCCGGGCAACAGAATCCCCTAACAGGCTTTAGCAATTGGCAGCCCTGCAAGCAGGACTGATTGTTCGATTCAGGATTTAGCCAGTAAAGCTTTGCAGGAACAACACATACTGCTTTCATTTATCTGTTTTGGCCTTTGCGCCTTATTACATCAGGGTGGCGTTTAAAATGAAACGCCGTGGCCTAGACGTAGGTGTCTGTGAGGGGAAAAGCTGGTGAGGTGGATGATCTGATGAGTTTCCGGTGGTCTCCGACATGGAGCCTCATCCTCTGCATCAGCTGGTGATTTCAGAGCACATAGCCACTGCAGCATCCTACTACCTCCTCCTCCTCCTCCACTCTCTCTTCTCCTCCTCCTCCTCCTCCTCCTCTCCCCACCCCATTCAACCCCCTCTCTCCACCTGCTTTTAATGCATGGCGCTGCCTGCCAAAGCAGCCTGTGCATGCAGCATCACTCCTCTCCGCGCCTCCGTGAGTGAAGTGAGGAGACCGTGAAGCACAATGGGTGGCCATCGGCATGGGGTTGCAACAGTACGAAGCACCTATATGCTCCTTTGGGTGTAGTGCCATAAAATCCACTGGAGCCTAAATCAGGCATGGCTCCACCAGCCTGACTGAGAGGAAAAATGGCCCAGGCTGCCTTGCTCCCAGCTTCCAGGCAGTAAATAGGCCAAATGAAACCCTAAAATAGTCTGTCCCTACAGAATTCAAGTTGAAAACACAATTTATTTAAGAAAAAATGAAAGAAAACCCCTTATGAATGAGAGGAGGGTAGGAGTTGCATCCATGTGGGTATATCAACCTACAAACGTCCTAACCTCCAAAAGCATCACGTCTGCTGTACATTTCGCCCATCTGTTTCATAACAGCCCTCATGTCAGCAGCTGGATTAAATCCTCTCATGTTGTTAGGCCCAGCATCGCCGCCTCAACCCCCTGACAGACTGTGAAGACCCTCTCAAGAAGGAAGGGGAGGGAGGTGGAGGTGGATGGGGTGGCAACCCCCAATGTCCACGCAGCAAAACCCCAGACACGCGTCCACAGCAGCACCGATCCATCCCGCTTCTGCGCGGGATGCGCGGCCCTGCTTCCAACAATAGGCCTGTGCGTAATGGAGAGCCATACGCATGCATATGTCGATGCATAGCGCGCAGCTAGCCGGCCTTTGTCCGATCAGTTTGAGGGTTTTGAACCTGCAGGGGTTGATGTAAAACGGCGTAAGGCGGGCAGGCGATGGTGCGCAACACCGCAGCCCGTCTGTTGCTCCCCGCATCACCTCAAAGTACATTATATAGGGGTCAGAAGAATGGCCAGATTTCCCTTCTTACAGCCTAAAAGGAGAATGATTCTCTTTTATGGATGCAACCTGCAGAAGACGGGTCGCTTAGTCAACAATGGCTGGTGGCTGGACTCCCCTAAGAGCCTTGGTGGGGTCACATGCTCCATTCATCCTCTCCTTGCTTTTCATTATTACACTTTTTATGCCTCCATCTCTGTCATCTGCAATGCCTTCTCCTCGTTTTTTTTATCATTTGGCTTCATCTCCCGCACAAACAAATGACATCATCCTCTGAAAGCCACACAAACGGGGAGTAGCATCGTAAATAAAACATAGCGGCTCGTGCGCAGTGATTCTACTGTTTTCATGGCTTCCTTTCAGTATATATATATATATATTTTTTTACACTTTACTCACCAGGTTGAGAACCGTCTCCACGATGTCCCTGTTGCTAACCTCCCCGACCTGGATCAGGCCCACCAGCACGGCGAATTTCATTTGGATATTCCTGATCGGAACCGCGGGGTTGATCACCCCGGCGGGGAGGACCATAGAGCCGGCCGCAGACACCATCCTTTCCGCGGTGGAGCCGGAGCCAGCGCCCGCGGCGACCTGCGGCGGCGGCGGACAGGAGAAGCCCAGCGGAAGATGGGAGTCTGAGTCCGCGAGCGAGGAAGCGGAGCTCGGCGGTGCTGAAACCGGCTTCTCGCTCGACATTTCCCCTTGGAAACAGGGAGGAGAGGAGCGGTCCCCGCTGTCTCTCACACCTGCTCAACAAGCCCGGGCGTCTGCCGTTGCCGCTGCTCGAAGACCATCCACTGCGCAGGACAGGAAAACAACCCAACAAAAAGAGGAAGCGGCGCCTTTCAAATTCCTCCGAAATGAATGCAATCCCAAAGGAATGTGTACAGATTCATAAAGCTGTGGGGGAAATAAAAAAATAAATAAACAGAAAATGATGGAGACTTTGACAGAATGGTAGCAAGTCCCTGTCTCTGCTCTGTCTGTCTCCCCCTCTGGTCGCAGTGCAGGTTGCAGTCAGTGCGGCGGGAATGAAGGAGACATGTTGACGCCCCCTGTCTGCGGTAGCGCGCCTGACTCGCGCATGCGTACTCCAATCATCCCCCCGAGTGAGCGCTGAGGCGGAATAACGGAACTATCCATGCTTGGATTAGTGCAGAAAACTGCATTTATGCTTTTGTTTTTTTGTTTTTTATCATTTAAAAAAAGGTTTAAAACATATAAACTTTCTGGGAAATTTAACCCGTAAGAACCCAGTTTAACAGAAAAATACCATAAATGGGTTAGCGCTCCTGGTTTGTAGTGTATTCTACTTTTTTTTTTTTTTTTTTTTTCAAGGAAAATGGTTCTGGGTTCTCATAGGTTAAACATTGCTCTTGGGGGAAAAATGTACTTTTTTGAGGGGCAAATGAATCCAAATTCATTCTGAACACCCAATTAATTTAATTTAAAACAATCCCATGTGTATTTATTCAAATTAGGATAATGCATATTAACCATTTTTAATCTGCTATCTTAAGGCAGGTAAAAACAAAATAGAGATTTCAATCAAATAATGATAAACAAAGGGAAATACGGAGTTCTATAACATAAAACAGATAAGTACACCACAAAACTTTAATGTTTACATTAAAAAACAAACACAAAAAACAACAACACAAAAACTCTGAATTGGCTCTGAATTGGTGGCGCCTGAAGGGTCAGCTTTTTCAAACTGCATTATTTCATCTGCTCTTGATTTACAGCCTGTACAGAAGGAAAAACTCAGATATGCCAGTTTTAAGATTAACTTTCTTTATGTTCACCACGATAAAAACATTGTCCTTAAATATGAGTACCAGTACATATCTAGTTTGTTTTTAACCACTCTTTAAAACTGTTTAAATCTTCCATAACTTTCAGTTTTGGATTTGATAAGGCATCTTGAAAATGTGGCACCTCTGATGGACACCACCATTTCTCTAAATTTAGTCCTGCATCTTTGTATTTCACAGTACAATGTATGTCTAAATAGACTTAACAGTGTTTTAATAAAGTCTATATACTAACTATAAAGGTCCAAGAGATTACACTTTGAATCCCTTAAACCAAGAATTTTTTTCTCCAGCTTTCAAATAACAATATTAATCATACATTTTACTTGTTTGGAACATTTTTTGACATCCAAGGTGGCTGTGCCAAAAATGGGAACATAGTTAAAAATCACGGCAGCAGTAAAAATAGAGAAAATGTGCAATCAAAAATTGTATATTTTTGTGAACATTTTTAGTTGAAATTGTAAATTTTAGTGGACAAAACTTTCCACATGAGCCAAATATTATTAACTATTATTAGACTCTTATTATTATTATTTTCCACACTCATGTGGTTTAGTTGATGTAAACAGCTGCTGTAAAGCTTATTGTGTTTAAGAGGTTTTTTTTCTTTCTGTTTTTAGGTCATGAACTCACTTGGGTGTCTTTGAGCACTGACACATTGATCCGGGCAGTCTTTTACAAACACACACACACCTCTGATAATTTTCTGCAAGGAGTTGTTAGCTTGTATGTGTGTGTGTGTGGGTGTGTGTGGGTGTGTGTGTGTGTGTGCACGCGTGTGTGTGTGTGTACGTGTACATAAGCCTGTTTCGCGCACCATGTGTTCTTCCACAGGACACATCTGCTGGGTAGAATTCCCATTAACAAGGTTGCTATAGAAGCTGATTTGTTACTCTGTCTATGTTTGTCTGAAAGCAATTTCACACAGGCAGAGATGTCTTCTGGATGTCTCAACCTTCCTCTTCTTGAAAAAACTGACCAGTGACAACAGGATCGAGCTGGAGGAGGACGATGTTTTCCATGCACGCTCACTTGAGATCATCCAGAATGGCATATTTTTCTTTTCCACTGGACAATCTTAACCACAAAGGAACTCAGACAATCAAAGAGTAGCATGCATTTCCTTCACAATACGGAGAAACTATTTTCCAAGCTCACACGTAGCTCATGGACATGCAAATGCTCAAAACATAGAAGCTCTTTCATGTACAAACACAATTATCTTTGTTTTCAGACAAAGGCCTGCCTCTGCAGCATTCTCTCTAAGCCACAAAAGGCCCCTTTGGGAGCCACTGAGGTCTTCATGTGAAGACATTAATGTTCTTCACATCTGTTCTTCATGTCTTTCCTCTCCTCACGCTGTCATTTCTCTCCCACATCCCACCTTTCCTTTCTTTTCCACTCCTGGCAGGGATGCAATACCTGGAGACAGGCAGTTATTTTTCTCTGTTGCAGAATACCTGAGTGGAGACGTGAGGCGGGGGAGCCCGCTTGCGTCCTGTGTGGGTTTGAGTAACAGAGCTTCAGAAGGGAATGAGACTCAGCAGGGATCATGCAGAGAAGGTACAGCAAATGTGACGTCTGTCAGACAAGCTTTGCCGACCCAAAAATATAGAAATTTCTCTATGACGATATGCAGTGCCAATATAAAAACTAAGAAAATAACTATATAATCCTTTGATTGGTGGATTCTTTTCAGAGTCACTCAATCATTGATCATTGAATCGTTGATGCTCAGCGATGACCTCAGACACTGGCAGAAACAGGTAATAACTTCCTGTTTTCATGGACCCATGTGAGTCATCATCAAGATGGCTTTGAGCGAGTGAGCATTCATGTGTATTCAGTGTCTCAGTGACCGTGTGTGTGGGCTTGAGACAGAGAAATTAACTGATCACAGAGACAACAATTTAGCCAGTTTGAAGCTTCCTGTGTGATTTGTAACGTAAATTATTTTATTAGATTTCTGGAAAATAAATCAGGTTAAAAACACCACTTTTCCCAAGAGAAAACTCTTTCCAAGACGAACAAGCTCAATGAGGATCTGTACATGTCCTCTGTTTTGTTTGATTTCTAAATCAAAACAAACCTCAGCAAATGTACATTTTAAAGAGTTATTTAAGTTGCCTCAGTAAATTATCTAATCGTTGTTTTGTGTCAATAATTTTTGTCACTTTCACAATATTGTTGTACTTTATATAGATTTCTAATTTTGTCAAAGGTGCCCACCTTTTAATTGATTTTCGGCTAACTAGACCCTTGAAGGACAGTTATATGCAAATTTTGCTTTCAATTTTAAATGCATTAAAAAGGACAGTTTATGTAATTACTGTTGACCAACAACAATGTAAGAAAAAAGCTTTTAAAGACTCACTCTGATGAAAACGTGATTTCCTTGTTCTTGTGCCTTTTTTTAGGACATTTATTTATATCATTGTGAATCAGGATTAGATGAAAAAAATGCCTTTTTGATAAAGAGCTAATTTGTGATGCAGAAAATACGTTGGGCAGGACATAAGTTCCCTGTGAGTTCTCATCAACAGGAAGGGGTTGGAGGAAGGGGTTGCTCTCAGCCAAAGGTCCCACCCAAACTACAGAGGTATTGCCGCTCTTCAGAAAGTATGTCCTAGAAAACAACACAGGTTATTTTTGCTTTTTTTTTTTTGCCAAAAAACGCCATAATCATGATTTAAAGACCACTATGAATGCTTTTACAATAGATCAAAAGATGATCGGAGTGGGACTTTAAACAATTATCTGCTGATTAAGATCAGCTAAACTGTCTCCTGGTATGATGTTGTTGCAGCAACAAATTAGTGAGATGTTATTTAGACATAAAATGGACTCAAGGATGATCCGGTAAATAGCTCTAATCTCTAATGGTCTGCAAAGTGGCTCTGAGGTTTGGCTAAATAGTAGAAAAGTGTCAAATAAGAAAAACAGGACAACACTAATATGATAACTTTTCAACAATTTCCAATGCTTTTAGAAATAATAAACTGTTTATTATGTGGAGTCAAATGCAGCTCATTATTAGTTATAATTAATGTTTTTTTTACATTTAATTTTTTTAAAGTCTTTTCTATTTCAACCTTACTTTATAAATATTATGATTTTTTTTTTTTTTTTTTTTTGCTGGCTTACATCTATTTTTACTGCACTGACCACAAGAGTGTAGTATAAAACTATAACCTAAAACCTTTTTAAAAACATTAGACTGTAATTACTTAGTGTCTGTGTGAGGGTGGTTATGATTGGAGTGTGGGGGTAAATACACGTCTTTTCTAGGGCTGTCAGACATAAAAATAAAAGAGCTGACATTTGGTTAAAAAAAACAGGTAGTTTTGCATTCTGACATCTTTAAAAGATGCTAAAATCAAAAATGTTAAAGACAAGAGGGCTATTTACACAGATGACATCAGATATTCTCACTATTGTGCATTTTCAGCTTTACATGAAGTACATATTTCTATTTAGATCAAGCAGATTAGATCACTTCTGTCCTTATTAAATTATTTCAAATCCCTTTATGGATGTACTCCACAGTGTGCAGTTCCCAAAAATGTTTATTAAATAAGAAAAAAGACAGCTGATTAAAAAAAAGAGTGGACAACTAAATAAAATAGCAAAATAAAACCTGGGGAGTATCTAATGTATATTTATTTCCAATAATCAAATAAATACTTTTTTTTCATTTTTACTTTAGTTCTCTATTTGGTGAGATTTTCCAGTCGTAGAAACAGTGATTAGTTGGGGTTAAATGAAAATGTTCTTGCAGGCTGATGGTGCTGTAGGAGTTTAAAGTTGGGGTAGAATGTGGAGCTCCTGAGTCGCAGCTGTTGCTATGCTTACTGTGATTCACGAGTTGTTGACTTTCTTCTTCATTGTGTATTCCTATGTTCACAATTTGTCGGTATTAAGGCGTATGTGAAAGCGTACCTGCACCAACGACCATCAGCATGTTGGAAACATTTATTCATTAATGATTTTATCACGGTTATCTGGTAGAAAGCAGATTAATCTTCCTCAGGGGACATCTGTTTCTCCAGCTTTCTTCCTGTGAGAAAATGAGTTTCCAACGACTGGAGATGAAAGATGTGGTGTCAGATGTGTTTGTCAGTTTCTCCTTTTCTTATATTATGTAATTCAAAAGTCAACTTTCAAAAAAAACTTTTACAGATGAAAAGCATGTTATATAAAGCCATAAGAAGGACAAATAAACTGTATGATTGGATGCTGGAGCATCAGTTTAGATCATGTCTGGTAGTTTGAGAACTTATATTTTGTAAACTCCTTAATGAACCTTAACGTGATGGAGGGGGTTTTGAGAGCTTGAATAGCATCACAAATGACAGATAGGTTCAGAGGACAAACTGGACTAGAAGCAATTTGAATACCTCTTCAGGTTGAGGGGTATCAGTTAGAGCAGGGGTGTTAAACTCCAGGCCTCGGGGTCCGGCTTGCTGCTGGTTTTCCAGAAACCCTGCCTCATCTGCTGCTGATTACCTGGATCAGGCGTGTTTAGCCAATAAGGAGCTTCAATGGCAGGTTGGTTAGAAAACATGTTGGACAGCGGCCCTCACACCCAGGAGTTTAAAACCCCTGAGTTTGAGTTAGTTGGGCTCACCTCTTTGTGTTTTAAACCCAACTCCTCATGAGGGTTTAGACTAGTCCATTCTGGAGCTGCTTAAGTAGTAAGCAAGGGCAGTTAAGGATGCCATCAACCTAAAAAAGGAGTTCTGTCAAACCTCACTAACTTGTAAGATGCACAAATAAACTGACAAGTATTATCAGTCCAAGCAGGGAGTTGTAGAGGTAAAAACCTTGGAGAACCTTGGAAAACCATCAGTCGGCCATGCTCAATTCTGGCAAACCGTGGAAGAAATACTTTGAGGATCCTGTCTACGTGCCTTCTGATCATATTTATTTAGTGAAGTATAAATATAGGCTGCTGGTTTCTTGTTTATAGTTACAATTTATTGATGGGGAGTGATTGTGGAACACCTTAACATTCCTTAAATACGAACTGATCAACTAAAATCTGAAATTAGAAACCAACATGATCATCTTATTAATCAAAGTCAGAGTTTACTCTTTTAATTTAGAGAAAAAAAAAAAGAAAAAAAAAAAAAAATATATATATATATATACACACACATACACGGTATATATACACATAATACTCACACTTGAGAATATCTATCTGAAAGGAATCAGTAACTGATTGAAGCAGAAAAATTCTTTAGAATGCATTCAGAATAATCCAATTAAGGGTTTTTGTTATTTAGTGACAACATCTTAAACACTTTTGGAAAAAAATAATTCCAATTGGTTTTATTGAATCCCTTTGAGTTGGAATAACGTAAAGGATTAGAATTAGGAAATTCAATATCTTCCAATGCAGATTAACTAAATTAAATGGTGTAAAATCTCTCAAATTTCTCAAGAGTAAATTACCCTGAAATTAGCAAATAAAAATCCTTCAAATTGAATAGGTAAAATTCAGTTTGAAACATTTTGTCATGTTGTATTTTGGTATGATGCAGCAAAATGTGCAATATATTACAATAAATCTTAATGTGGGACAAAACTGTTTCAACGTTTTGAATTTAAATAATAAATTCTAATGAAAATATAAAGTATAATTTCTTGTTTTCTCCAGAAGAGGTCCCTCTAAAGCTGCTGAAATGTGTAGAGTGCTGTGAGTTCTATGCAAATGGTGAAGCAGTTTTAATGTTAAAAGTGCCAGTATGCTGTTAGTTTACAGTAAATAAAACCAAAATTAGTTCAGTATGAAGTGGATTGAAAGGAAAAAAAATATACCTTTTGGGTCAGACTTTTTTCTCTCATTTGCAGCAGGATGCTCCTCGTTTGTCAAAGTTCATGGAACAGCTGTGTAAAAGCACAACCACAGTGCAGGAGATCATTGACATTCAGGAGCTGCGACTCCAGATTAAACCACTGACTTGTTAAATGAGGTGGAAGTTGAAGTAAAGCGTTTGTGTTGTCTCAAAATTAACAAGCTTGGACTTTCAAACAAGGTGGTTTGGGGAAAGTAGTGTCTGCACTCAAGCCCATTCAAGAGTCCATCCAATAACAGAGTAAGTAAATGAGGCTGGGTATTGATCGGAGTGCTGGTTCAGTTGCTATTCATTGCTTGACAGGACACAAGAAGATGATGAGGAAAAATGTCTTAAAGGGGAGCACTCTTTTCCTCTGAGGACTCCACATCCACTCAGTAATCTAAAAATAACTTCCCGGCATACTTTTGAAGACCCACTCAGATTGTACAAATGACATGATGGGAACAAGAACCAAGGAAAATAATGTAAAGCATAAATAACCCATAAATAGGACATTCTATATTCAGTTTTGTATGTAAAAACAGATTTTCTAGAGGAGATCATAAAGTCAAGCTCTGTATCTTCAACAAAGAAACCTACAACATGTATGCGGACAATTTAGACTAAGAGTTTGAAGATTAAATACATGTACTGCCTCTTAAACAGACTTTTCTCAAGGATGCCCTAAATAAAAGGCCATAAACCCATTTTCTGCACAAAAGATGCAAACATGGGTGCAGCAGAAGGGGTCCCATACAAATAAATACAACATTTTAAACACACATTTTAACCTTTGTTTGAGAAAATATAAAATGAAATATGCAATATATATTAAGCGTATTAATTTATATAATACTAAAATGTTGTTTTAATAAAAAAAAAATCAGAAGAGTCTAATCAAGGTCAGTTTCTACTGAAAAATTAGATCGTAAATATGAAAATTAAAAGAAAATTTGAAAACAGCTTTATACTAGAATGTCCACATTGTGAAATAAACAAAGTATAAAAAATAAAAATAAAAAACTGTTAATTTGAAACAAACATTTCTAACCTAAAGAAAATACAGAAAATGTGAAAATACTATTTTTGTCACGGTGCCTGTGTCAGCCACCTCCCCCTCCCAGCACTCCTGTCCCTGCTCTGCTGATTGGAACCAGCTGTCCTGCATCTCCTCATCTCCTGCCTGCCTTCATAAGGGTTCTCCTCTTCAGTATCCAGCGCCAGTTTGTTACACTCACTCCGGTGCTTAAGCCTGGCCTTTTAGTCTATGCTAACCAAGTCAAGTTTCCATGCTCACCTCGTTCTCCGTTCATCTCCAGGTTCCTCATCCATTGGTCACGCTGGTTCCTCGTTCCAGAGCTATTCTACAGTCCTCATCTCAAACTGGTCACGCCATCCTGTGTCCACGCCTCGTCACGCCGTCCTCGGCGTCGCGCCTTTCTCCAAGTTGGTCCCGCCGTCCTCGGCGTCCTCACCTCGCCTCACCTCGCCTCGCTTGACGGTTCCCGAGGTCGCGCTCCACCGCAAGCAGGTCTGGCCGTCCTCGGCTCCCACGTCACGCACCTCTGGTGCCACCGCGCTCCCAGAAACTCTTGTTATTCCCCGTGGAGCAATAAACTCTGTACAACTATTTAGAGTCCGAAGTTCTTTCTGGGTTTCAGCTTCTGGGTCTGCCATGTCTACGACGCCCCTGACAGAACAAACTGGCCAAAACCCAGACCCAGCTGACCCAGAGGGACTTCGCCTCGCTGTCACGCAGCAAGGACTAGCGCTCGGACGGCAGGCAGAATCCCTCAATCAGCTGACTTCAGTCCAGCAGGATTTATTCCGCCGTTTGGACGGCATTTCACAGGCTTTGCTGGAACTGACTGGACAGCAATCAGCTCCGATTACCTCCTGTCCCATGCCTCCCTCTGCTGGGGGATCTGGTCATTACGCCAACACCGGGGCTCAGGAGAACTTAAGGCTACAGCCTGAACCTTTCCTAGGTGACGTTGAATCCTGCCGAGGGTTTCTTTTACAATGTCAGTTGATTTTCCAGCAGGCCCCACGGTACTACCATGCTGACCACTGTAAGATTTCCCTCGTTGTTAACTCCCTCCGAGGTAAAGCCCTCCAATGGGCTCAAGCTTATTTATCCTCTAACCCTGTTTCCCAAGTATCATTTGAACGTTTTATCTGGGAGTTTCGTTTGGTCTTCGATCAACCCCGCAAGTCTGAGGAAGCCACCCGCCGCCTGCTGGGACTTAAACAACGCGGACGGGCTGTCAGTGAACATCTAATTGACTTCCGCATCCTAGCGGTGGAATCCGGCTGGCCAGACGTTGCTCTTAAGGGGGTATTCTATCAGTCTCTAAATGACAATATCAAGGACCACTTATGTTCACAGCCCGAAGCAGAGACATTTGAGGAGCTCGTCACAGCCGCTCTTCGGTCTGACGTACGGCTACGGGAACGCCAGCTGGAGCGTTCACGTCAGGAGGTAGAAAACACCATTAACCATGTTCCTAACACCACCAGGTCAGAACCACATCCCCTGATCCGCAGAGTGTCTGTCCATCATGGCTCTGAGGAACCTTTGCGGGTTGGTCACTCCAAGCTTACTCCGGAGGAACGTCGCCGACGAAGGGAGGAAGGTACCTGTTATTATTGTGGTCAATCTGGTCATCACATTCATCAGTGTCCTGTCCGTTTAAACTCAAACCCCCCGTTAGGAGACAGGCCGCGGGAGGGTTTGTCATCCAAGATTCAGGAAAGCAACTTCCTCTACGTTCCTGTCAAGCTATGTCACCAATCTCAGACTCATGAATGTCAGGCTCTCATCGATTCTGGAGCCGAACAAAGTTTCATTGACTCTCTTCTAGTTTCCAAGCTCGGTCTTCCCGTCGAACTTCTGGAACACCCGGTCAAAGCTGCTGGGTTAGGTGGACAATTACTCACACGCATCACTCATCGTACTCAGCCAGTCCAACTCATCACCTCCGGTAATCACCATGAATTCTTGCAATTTTACATCACTCAATCCCTCCAGTCTCCTGTTATTCTAGGTTTCCCCTGGTTACGTAGTCATAATCCTCAATTCGACTGGGCCAACCACCACATCACCAACTGGAGTGCCCACTGTATGGCTAATTGTCTCCGTTCCGCCATTCCCTCTGTTCCCCCCAGTCCGGATCCTGTTCCAGAGGAGATAGATCTCACCAAAGTACCCTCCTGTTATCATGACCTAAAGCCAGTGTTTAGTAAAATAAAAGCGGGTGCTTTACCCCCTCACAGGCCTTACGACTGCTCCATTGAGCTTTTGAGCGGGGCCACGCTCCCTAAGGGGCGCCTTTTCAATCTGTCCGGTCCCGAGAAACTCGCGATGGAAAAATATATTCATGAATCCCTTGCTTCGGGTCACATCCGTCCCTCCTCTTCTCCTGTGGGCGCGGGTTTTTTCTTCGTACAGAAGAAAGACAAGTCCCTGCGTCCCTGTATTGATTACCGGGAACTTAACCAGATCACCGTGAAAAATAAATATTCCCTGCCACTTATCAGTTCCGCTCTCGATTCAGTTCAGGACGCGCGTGTGTTTTCCAAATTGGACCTTCGTAACGCCTACCACCTCGTTCGCATGCGTGAAGGGGAGGAATGGAAAACTGCCTTCAACACCCCTCTAGGGCACTTTGAATATCAAGTGATGCCCTTTGGGCTCACTAATGCCCCCGCTGTATTTCAACACCTCGTCAATGACGTGCTCCGAGACTTTCTCAACAGGTTCGTGTTCGTTTATTTAGACGACATTCTCATCTATTCACCCAATCTCGAACAACACACTTCCCAGGTGCGTCAGGTTCTGGAACGCCTCCTTGAGAATCAGCTGTTTATAAAAGCTGAGAAATGCGAGTTCCACGTTTCTACAGTATCTTTTCTGGGATTCATTATTGAAGCAGGAAACATCCGTCCTGACCCTGCTAAGGTTTCGGCAGTTTCTGACTGGGAACCTCCCGAAACACGGAAACAATTGCAACGTTTTCTTGGGTTTGCTAACTTCTACCGCCGGTTCATCCGTAACTACAGTTCTCTCGCCGCACCCCTCACCCAACTCACTTCCGTCAATAAACCTTTCATTTGGAGTACCGAGGCCCAGGGTGCCTTCGATACACTCAAGAAGATGTTTGTTTCCGCACCTATTTTGATTCAACCTAATCCGCAACGACAATTCATTGTTGAGGTTGACGCCTCAGAGACCGGGGTTGGGGCTGTCCTGTCCCAACGTGAAGACTCCACCGGTAAACTTAAGCCTTGCGCATTCTTTTCGCGTAAGCTTTCCCCAGCGGAACGAAATTATGATGTAGGTAATCGCGAACTTCTAGCGATTAAGCTCGCCCTGGAGGAATGGCGGCATTGGCTAGAGGGTTCTGAACAACCCTTTATCGTATGGACCGACCATAAAAATCTTGCTTATTTGCGTACAGCCAAACGTCTAAACTCTCGTCAGGCCCGCTGGTGCCTCTTTTTTGACCGGTTTACCTTCACAATCACGTATAGACCTGGAAGCCGGAACGTCAAACCCGATGCCCTTTCTCGGGTTTTTAGTACCCACGACCACCAAGAGGCGGTTCCTATCATCCCCCCGACATGCGTCGTGGGAAACCTTACGTGGGACATTGAGACGCGGGTCCTGCAGGCGCAGGACGAGGAACCGGGTCATCCCACTCCTCCCGCTAACCTATTATATGTTCCAGTCTCTCTTCGATCAGATGTTCTGGTTTGGGGTCACTCATCCCGTGTTGCCTGCCATGGGGGTGTTCATAGAACGCTGAGTCTTCTCAAACGTAAATTTTTCTGGCCTACCATGGAACATGATGTTAGGGAGTTCGTTGCAGCCTGTACCACCTGTGCCAGGTCCAAATCCTCCAATGCACCCCCGGCCGGTCTGTTACATCCCTTGCCTATCGCCGAACGCCCGTGGTCTCACCTAGCTTTGGATTTCGTCACTGGTCTGCCCCCGTCATTGGGCAACACGGTCATCCTCACTATCGTTGATCGCTTCTCCAAAGCCGCTCAGTTCATTCCCCTGCCCAAACTCCCCTCAGCCACGGAAATGGCTGAAGTTTTGGTACACCAGGTTTTTAGACATCACGGCATCCCCAAGGACATCGTGTCCGACCGTGGACCTCAGTTTGTGTCCCAGGTCTGGCGGTCGTTTTGCTCTGCCCTGGGCGCAACGGTCAGCCTGACTTCGGGATATCACCCTCAGTCTAATGGGCAAGCAGAAAGGGCGAATCAGGAGCTTGAGGCCGCTCTCCGTTGTCTGGTCGCCCAAAATCCTGCTAGTTGGGCCAAATTTCTAGTCTGGGTCGAGTATGCGCACAATAACCATCCTTCCTCCGCCACGGGACTGTCCCCTTTCGAAGCTTCCCTTGGCTACTCGCCTCCTCTGTTCCCTTCCCATGAGCTCGATATAGCAGTACCCTCCGTTCAGCACCATCTGCAGCGTGTCCAACGCATCTGGCGCCAGGCCAAGGCGGCTCTCCTGCGCACCCGGGAGAACAACTGCCGCTTGGCCAACCGTCGCAGGAGGTCGGGGCCTGATTACCAACCGGGGCAAAAGGTCTGGTTGTCTTCTCGGAATGTTCCCCTTCAGGCTACCTCCCGCAAACTGGCACCCCGGTATATTGGACCCTACATCATCGAGAGGATTATTAACCCCTCCTGTGTCAAGCTACGTCTCCCGGCGGCTCTCAAGGTACACCCGTCCTTCCATGTTTCTCAGATTAAGCCATTCCTGGAGAGTCCTCTTTGCCCGCCGTCCGCTTCCCCACCACCCGCCCGGGTCATCGACGGCGCCCCTGCCTTCACCGTCAGTCGAGTTTTGGACGTTCGCCGCCGGGGCCGCGGTTTCCAGTATTTGGTGGACTGGGAGGGTTACGGTCCAGAGGAGCGTTCATGGATCTCCCGCTCCCTTATTCTGGACCGTTCCCTCCTGGATGACTTTTTCCGGGCCCACCCGGATCGCCGTCCCGGACCGCCTGGAGGCGGTCGTTGAGGGGGGGGTACTGTCACGGTGCCTGTGTCAGCCACCTCCCCCTCCCAGCACTCCTGTCCCTGCTCTGCTGATTGGAACCAGCTGTCCTGCATCTCCTCATCTCCTGCCTGCCTTCATAAGGGTTCTCCTCTTCAGTATCCAGCGCCAGTTTGTTACACTCACTCCGGTGCTTAAGCCTGGCCTTTTAGTCTATGCTAACCAAGTCAAGTTTCCATGCTCACCTCGTTCTCCGTTCATCTCCAGGTTCCTCATCCATTGGTCACGCTGGTTCCTCGTTCCAGAGCTATTCTACAGTCCTCATCTCAAACTGGTCACGCCATCCTGTGTCCACGCCTCGTCACGCCGTCCTCGGCGTCGCGCCTTTCTCCAAGTTGGTCCCGCCGTCCTCGGCGTCCTCACCTCGCCTCACCTCGCCTCGCTTGACGGTTCCCGAGGTCGCGCTCCACCGCAAGCAGGTCTGGCCGTCCTCGGCTCCCACGTCACGCACCTCTGGTGCCACCGCGCTCCCAGAAACTCTTGTTATTCCCCGTGGAGCAATAAACTCTGTACAACTATTTAGAGTCCGAAGTTCTTTCTGGGTTTCAGCTTCTGGGTCTGCCATGTCTACGACGCCCCTGACAATTTTAAAGAGTTTCCTAATTTAAGAAAAAATATAATTTTAACTTCAAACAAATACAGAAAATTTGAAAAAATAATTGAAAATTTGAAACAAAGAAAAACAAAGAACAAAGAAAAAAAACAAAGAAAAACAGTGATGACTTTTCATTTACTTTAAATTGATCCTGATTTAACCCCAAAACCGCCGCTCTCCTAATTCTATATTAATATTTCAAGTTGGAGTCCTGAATAATGAGAATATTTTACAGAGTTGGCAAAAATTGGACACAAAGACATCACTGTACTTTGAGATTTTTTTATTTTCTTCTGTAAAAACAAAAGTTTAACCTTTTTCTTACTTTGGCAGATCTAAAAAGCACGAGTCGCCCTGCTCTCAGCTACGTTTGGAGCCTCTCCACACATGTAGAGCTCACTTGTCAGAGTCACTCACTATTATCCGCGCTCCTACAAACATATTTACGCTCGCATACACACAGCTCCCCTGCAAAAGGCATCCATGCAGGATTACGGTGGCACTGTTCAGATATTAGGGTCACAGCAACGCCGTGGCAACGCCGCCAACACCCGAAAAAAAAACAACAACAACAAGAGCCTAGGCAGGGCCACAACAGAGCAAGCTGTAATCTGCTATTGCTTAATAAGGATGGTGGGTGACAGATTCACATTTCAGCATATCAATATGATAAGAAGACCCTGAAAACTGTGATGGCACAGAGAGCGCTGCAGATCTTTACAGTACAGGCCGTACATGTAGTGCAGATGCAGGGGCACAACCATGCACTCATCCTTAATTTCAAACGCGCTTCCCAGAAGCAGTGAAATAGTCAAATGTCCTAGACATTATATAACAGAACACCAAAGAGAAAAAAGGAAAAACAACATGAACCCCCACATACAGACGTATAATGACAACAGTTTTAAAGCAACACCTCATTCACTTGTATAAGATCAACACCAGAAACAGGAACAAGAAAATAAATGAGCTTTAAAGCACGATTATGGCCACGGTGATTTCTGATTCCGATCCCTCATTTTTCCTGAAACAAAAAAGCTTTGATATTACCTTTCCTGGCCATACTGATATTTGTCTCTTGAACTATTTTTTGTGTTATTTGCTGTATAAGTGCACTCTATAAATGTGGATATGTGCAGACACATATCGCAAAACACTTGTATATTATTCACGTTTTGTAAGTTCATAAACTAAAACATAAATAGCATCAGTCAGACTTGTCATCTTTTGCAGGACTGGTAAAATTACAATTTTAATATTTATTTCTGTTTTTGAACTGCTTTTTAATTGCATTGTGAGTGTGCAAGTGGCATTGAAATTCCAGGCAGATGATGTCATAATTTAAATATGTAAAAACAAAATACATACTATCGTAAAAAGTGCTCTGTTTTTTATGGTTTAGTTAATTTTTCTTTAAATGTGTTTTTGTCAAAGATACTGAAAAAATAATAGGATTTTTTTTTTATAAAGAAAGTAATAAATAAGGGGGAAAAATGTATAACAATGAGAGGTAAGATGCCAACTGCTTGTATAATCAATGTAAAAAAAAAAAAACTTCTTCAACATTTAGAAATTAATAATTATGCCGAGCTATGACTGATAGCTTGGAAGTCCATAAGTTATTTTATAAATAATACTTACAATAGCCTTAATATATAATAGATAGTCTGTACATGTTGTGGCATGTAAGCGTTGACCAGCTTTTTAAACCCGTGTTTATTTTTAATCTGATTTTACCAAGTTTTTAAAGACCCACTCACAAAAAATGATGTTTTTGATGTTTAACTTGTTCTTGTGGCATTTTTCCGATGGAGGAAATATATTAACAAAATTGAGATTTAATTGCATTTTAGAGTATTTATTTATTAAGATCATTGTGAATCAGGAGCAGATGCGATAATGCCATAAAAAAGAGCCTATTTGTGACGTAGAAAACACGCTGGGAAGCCCACAACTTCCCTGTTCAGAGCTGTTAGCAATGTCGAAGGGAAGAGGGGTGCAGATGCTCTGCACCTATGGCCCCGCCCACAACTCTTAAGGCGGGTTTCTACTTAAATCCTGTTAAATCTGCAGAAACTATGTCCTAGAAAGCGATACATGTCTTTTGATTTGGGCTAAAAACGGCACAATCATAGTTAAAAGACCACTGGGAACGCTATGACAATGGATCAAAAGGTGATCGGAGTGGGTCTTTACCTAAATTGTAACTTTTATTTTGGAGATCAAACAAAGAAAAGTAAAAAGTGTTTGTGAAACATGCTGGATTGATGCCATAGCTGCTGACACGGAAGACTGTGGAGTAACTCTGCTCCTTCCGTGACCTCCACTGAGGTTGTCATCACAAGGTGTGTATTCATTGTGTATCGTGCGAAGATCATCAGATCTGAAGACCTTAAACCTTGATATCAATTGAAACATAAACTGCGTCTGACTTTACTGAAGGTCAGAGAAAGGTTCGAGACTCTACTCTTGAAACCTTGACAATCTAGTTTTTGTTTTGGCATGAGAGAGTTGAGGATAGATGTTAGCTAAAGATGGAGAGCAAAATGGCATCAAGTCTTGTTGTGTGTACAAACTCAGTCCAGTGTGGCTCAGCACCATGAGAAGAATGAAGTCTGCTGCTTAGGTTGATATTTGGAACTCAGTTTTTGGCCTCAGCGCCCGTTTCATCTGAAGAGAGGAATGAGGCGCGGATTCTTTGGGCTTCGTTTACACAAAGGTGTCCGAACGCCTTGTTGTACCATTCTGGAGATCTCCCTCTGCAACGATAATAGACAATGGTAAAAAACTCTATGTTGGATTAAAATTGTTGGCTTTCTAAGCACTCCACACCTGAGGTCAACTCTGGAGATGTGGGTAAGCCTGGTCCTTCCTGTCCCACAGGGCTCCAGGAGGTACTGTGACTCCAAAACGACGCCCCTAATGGCGGCGGAGCGGGGGCTGTCTTCATGTTCCACAGAGACACACACCAGCACGCAACAGCCTTTACACAGGTCTGTGCGCCATGACCTGAGAAAAAAAGGACTCCAACTGGTCAGGTCTCCGATTTAGCTCTAATAATATGCTACTTAAAAAAAAAATCATTTCTGAAGGTCAATCTACCTTAGTACCACAAAGTCACAGCTGGGCTGAGGCGGCATGCTGCAGCAGGAGAAATGATACACGTCCGTCTGTCTGTCCAGCGTCTCCAGAACCCGCTCCTGCTGCAGATCCATCTGCCACAGTGGACGCTCCTTCAGCAGCCGCTGCAGCACCTCAGCGGGAGCTGCCGACACTTCGACACACACTCGCCAGCGCCTCAAAGGGTTACCGTCTTCAACCTGAAACAGGTTTTCAAAGTCAAATACATTAAGCAAGGGTCTTTTAAGCAAAAATAATGAAAGGTAATAAATCTAAAATACTGCAGTAAGTTCCCAAAGGTCTTTCAGGCCCCTTAATCGTAACGTTCTTCAAGAATCTGTGGGCTTTTACCTTTTTAGATGCAATTTCGGTGTTGTCAGAGAATAAGCGGGACACCCAGGCTTTGCTCTTATCTTTGGCCTCTTTCAGCAGGTTTTGGATCAGCCCTTCTAAATGTGCGTGGTAGGATCCCTCTTCATCCTCGTCTTCCACCTCCTCAACCGCTTCCTCTTCATGAGTCTTGCAAAGCTCATCCAGCGGTGGCACCATCAGCTCAGCCTCCATGTACGAGTTTCGAGACTGGGTCACCATCTCCTCTGGAATCTGGGATAAGGGGGAAAAAAAACCCCAGATCAGTTCTGAATAAATCCTTGAAAATAAAAATGATGAGAAAATTAACTAAACTGACAAAGATTTAATATAATGACACGAGTTGTGACTGTTAATTATTTTGGAAAAGGTTCTTACAAGAGTCTTTAATATAGCTGAAAAAAAGTACATGGCCAAAAAAAAAGAAAGTAGAGCTTTTTGAATTTAAAGGATAAAGCAGCCTTAGTCAAGATTAAGATAATTATTTACACTAACATAAGGCAGCATAAATACATTATTCCTGTGTTTGTAGCATTACGTGCATTACATGTTTAACATAAATATTGTGTCTTTATAATCTAATCCTGCATTTTACCCCCCCATACAATAATAATCATTACAATAAAGAAAAATAATAACGCTAAAATTATAAATTCAATTACACAAAATTGAGGAAAAACTTTAAGAAGACCCAAAAGAAAATGAGGGGAAAAAGAATTATCTAAAAAAAAATAATAAAAACTAGTAGAAACATCACTTTATTAGGAGAGAACTGGATAAGGATGTTAAAACCCATCCTTTTCTAAACTCTAAGCCTCACATTTTATAATAAAAATATATTTTTGGATGCAATCAAAGCTGACAAACCTTAACAAACTATTACATTTGCACTGATTTCTGTATTTTACATTCACCAGCACCAGCCCTAATGCACTAATGAAACACAGTTGCTGAAAACTTTCCAAAATACCAGATGTCAGGGAGATCCTTAAGAGCAACATGCTGAAATACATTTTTGAACAAAAATCACAAAGCTCAAGTTAATCCTGACCTGAAAGAGACGCTGGCACTCTGTGATCATGTGCGTGAGCCCTTGAGTGGCAGCCAGGTTGTCACTCAGATCTTTCTGATCGGGACGACCTGAAGCATACTTCTTCTGGATTGACCTTTAGGGACAGAAAGGGACACAGATTTGGTTTCTAAATTGCTCTCAGTTCACTTGCTGGAAAAACGTTTAAATATTTTTTTTCTTTAGCGTGTTCTCACCTTGGTGACAGAGTCTCGTTCTTTAATATGCTGAGATGAAAGAGGGACGGTCCCAGACAAACTGCCAGGTTCATCGGTGTCATCTGGTTCTCTTCCACCAAGGATGTGACATCCCGCAAGAAGTAGAGCAGCATCTGCAGAACCTCCCTGTTTTCATCTGGCATTAGCAGAATGGCAGCTCGAACAGCCTGCATCCTTTGCTCTTTTGGAACGTCTGATGATGAATAGATGGTAAAAGCGTCAAGTTTGTCTCAGAATATATGGAATAACTTTTGCCTTGTCCAATGAGACGACTTACACTGATATATATGGAGGAAGGTTTCTCCCAGCTTGCTTGTCAGCAGAGGTTCGGGCAAGTCCCTGAAGAACTGTTTGACCATGTCAGCAATGTCGTATGCTGACTGATCGTCATAGTTTACCAAGTCAGGAGACGACTCGCACTGCTGCCTCAAAGCCTGAATCCTTGATTTCACTCCGGATTTGCGAAAAAGTCCCACCTGAATGAACAACAGATGGGCAAATGAGCAAATCAGCTGTGTGTTGGGTGTCATGAATACAACATTTTTGCAGCTTTGCTTCGGCGAGAACCAAATGTTTTGTAGCCAGACTTGTAAAAGTTGTTTGTAACCTGGTCCAGACAGTGTGTTCTGAGGTGGCTGAAGGCCTGTTGTAAACACAGAGGGAGTGGAAACCCACATCGCTGGACGTGGACGATGAGGGGGACTCCAAACACACTTTTCTCTTTGTAGTCTGGCACCTTCATCCGCTTCATAAACTTGGGCACAGACCTAGAAGTGACGAAAACACATTAAAGTAGTCTACCCTTTCATGCACATGCTGGTCAACAGGAATTTGACTGGGGGGCACAATAAAAATCATCAAGACAGGCTGTAAACAACATGGGGACATACTCGTGTTTGTCATGAAACAGCTGGTGTGAGGACTGTGGATACAAAACTTTGCAAACACTAAAGAAAAAATGAAAAATGTCCAAACAAGGCAAAATGAACGTTGAACAGATTAAATCTTTTGCTTGAATCCTTGTCGGGTTGTACCCACCATGTCCAGCCATGTTTATTTGACATGGAGTATTTCTCCATGATGGCGGTGAGGCGGAGCAACGAGAACTTCTGCAGCAAGCTGAGCTGGCCTGCTGACTGGCTGCTGATCTGCAGGGAGGATGCTGGCTGGTCAAAATGATGAGCGGTTCGGAAGCTGGGCCATCGAACACTGGAGTGGGTAGAAAAGACTCAGTTGATATTAATGCAATTTGGGATTTTGTTATCAATTCAATGCTTTCATAATCCTGATTGTTGGCGGTTGCTTAACACACTTGGGGTAGAAAAAGGATGGATATTGTACCGGCTTTGAGTGATACAATCCAGCAAATTAATTTAAAGAATCAATCATATCAAAAGAATGTTTTAATATTTACAGTTTTAGCATTTTATTTTTCCATTATTTCCATAATTATCTTGGTTTATGGAATGTCTTTTGTAAAGTATTTGAAAGTTTTGGCACACTTTAGCATACAGTAAAATCCCAGATAACACACGTTTGCATATTTAAATGGTAAAACATAATCTGCTCCAGTTTTACAAAGAAACTTTATAAATAATTCATATACTAGAAATGTCCTGTATCCTTTAAAATATTTGGTTAATTTTTCACCAAAGCAAATAAATAGTTGTGCTTAAAGCTGCAATCAATCATGGTGGTCTTTAAAAGACCCACTCCGATGAAAATTGTGCTTTTAACATGCATTTATGGCTTTTTGCTGATGTTGGAGGGCATCTATTAAAAAGATTGAGCTCAAAATTGCATTTCTATGTATCACTTTAATAAAATTGTTGTGAATCAGGGGCAGACAAAAAAATGCAGTTTGAAAAAGATGAACAAGGTAAACTACTGCTGCTCTGCAGACACAGGTTATTAATCATAAATCATAAATATTGATCACCGGAATGCTTTGAAAACAGATCAACAGATGATCAGAGTGGGTCTTCAAAGGCTGGAGTGGCTGCTCACCGTGGTCGTGTGAGGGAGGCACCGACTCCAGAGTCCCGCCTCTCTCTACCTGTACTCGTCGAGTCTGTATCGTTGAAGGACACCCCGTCTTTCTCGCCTTCACTGGGGGTAGTCCTGCCCTCCCCTTCCTCCTCCCCCGCCTCCCCCTCGGGTAGCACACTGCGGCTCCAGTGATCCACTATCTGCTGCAGGCCGCTCACGTGCTGGATGATGTCGTCCAGGTGAGGAAACAAGTTGTCCTCCTTCTCCAAGTCTAACAGGTCTCCAGTGCTGGCGTACAGGTGGGAGCCGGGCACGTTGTCATAAACGCTGACCCTGCTCCCCCTAGGAGCTCCAGGACAAGGGGGTTTGGTTAGAGGTTTGACACACCAGGCTTCACCCGGACCATTTTTCGGAGCAGAAGTTTGGCCATGTGATTGCAGACCATTGTTTCTGTCGTCGGGTGAAGGAGCCAGGCTTTCTATGGATAAGGCTTTAGGAAAAGTGCCTGGCTTGTGGTCTTTAGGGATGTGAATGAGGAGGTTTTCATACGAACGGAACTGGTTTTTACCAAACTGGCTCTGGCCTTCAGTCCTCTTTCCCTGAGAAGGCAACTCCATATCCTCCAGGTACATGCTGCTTCTCTTGCTGGCAGTCCGAGGCTTTGGTCGTGCGGGTGCCACTGGCTCCACTGCATTCAGCGGCTCATCCTCTTTGCTGGAGGGCCCACTCAGTGTGGCCTGGTCCTCGCTATCCTGATTGAGCGAGACAGGAGAAGGATCAACATTGTTGTGGTGTTGTTGTTCTAATTGGCTGATGGGTGTGCACTGAAGCATCTGAAGCGCATGGGGCTCCTCCCCCTGTAACACTGGTCCACTGATGACCAATGGGGGCCTTCGATTTGAGCTCTTCCTCCTAGTTGAAGGCCCCCAAGTGCGCATAATTTCCATGCGACGTAGAAACTCTTTGGCTTTACTCCGCCCTACTTGTCCATGGCGGCTACTTTTGATCGGCAAGGAGTTGTAGTGTGGCAGATCTCTGGGCGGATGGTAGGAAGCAGACAGAGATGCCATCGATATGGAGTCTGGCATGGCAGAGGTGGAGTCTTCGCTGTGGAGAGAGGAGATCTCCGTGATCTCCTGCTCACTCAGATCTGTCAGCACACTCTCGCTGCTCACTGTGCTGCGAAGCCCCTCCCCTTGACCTGTCAGGCCGCTCTCATTGGTGCCGTCCAACAGGAAGTCTTGCAGACGAGACCAGCGTCGACTGCTCCACTCGAACGTCCACCTTTTACTGATAGCCAATGGATCATCTTCATCCGAATCATCACTCTGTCAGAAGAAGAAACAGAAATGTTGTTATATAATCCAACAGGTTTCTGCTTAAACCACAGCTTCTTTTTTTCAGTCTTTGAGCAGATTTGTTGGAAATATTCCAACAATAATTGAAGAAACTAGAAAGATATTTATGACTGTAGACCAGTGCTCCCCAACCACCGGACAAAAAAAGAAACTAGAAATACATACAGTATTCATTGACTGTATATGTATTTTTAATGGGAAAAAACCCTCTAATGTTGGCCTTATTGAATTTTTACGACTCAAGAACAACTTCTACACATAAACAATTTTGTTTTAATTGAATCCTCATTATCTGTAAAGTACCTACACAGATACGATTTTTAAAACAAAATTTCATGTATTTCATAATTTTAATTTGAAAAAGATATTTTTCTGAAACCAGAAGCATAAAAAGAAAATCAAATGTCAACTTTGGCCCCATTTGGACCAGTCTTTTTAGGCTATCCGTGCTGCCTAAAAAAGTCTAGGGAGCACTGCTGTATCTAAATCTATGAAAACAACGGAAATCATAAAGAAGGGCACAATGATTTAAGCTGGAGCGAAATTTGTGAATCACTCCCAAACCACATATGATCACATTTTTCAGATGTGGAATGTCAGAAAAGAAGCTAATGAAAGCATGTAGCCATCAGTGTTAAAGGGACATCAATCTGAACAGCTCACATACTGAAGTTTGTCCTGTTCCTTAGTAGTCAGCAATTTGTTAACTTTCCGGTTGGAAAAGTCTAAAGTTAAACTATGTTTCTCCTCCTAGACGCAATCTGTTTGATTGTGTTTGCATGTGTACGGGCAGGGGTTGGGTGTCTCAATGATCTTTAAGGCAAAGGGTGTAAAGAAAAAAGATAAACAAAGCTTTTGTTCAATTAAGTTTATCCATGAGGGGTTATTAAAAGGCTGCTACTCTGAGAAGGCACGACACAAAAGCAACAAACATCTGAGCAAAGATGTAACGGAGATTTATTACAGATTCTATGATCCAGTTCAGGTCAGATCGCTTAACTGTATTTCTAAAAATGACTTGTTTAAGTGAACAGTAGATCATGTCAAAGGATAGTCCTTGTACTGAACCAGAAATGTGCTGCTGTACAGGAAAAAAAATCCCTAAATTGGAAGATTAGGAAGAAATGTCCAGCAGAAGCAGTGGCAGGGCTGTTCAGAAATGAGCCACCTTTGTAACTTTTAGTCCAAATTCCTCTATCCCATTTGTATCATTGTGACAAACCATGAAAATGTAGAAAACACGGTCATCCTCTAGCCTTGCATTCACTTTTTCACCAATGCTCTTACCCTAAAGAACATCAAAAACTGTTAAATCCCCAAAAAAACGTCATTTCTGCAAACATCAGTTACTTTTCTGCTGATTTGCCATATTTACATTTGATCAAAAAGTGTCATAGGCAGGCACTGAGCTTTTGAGGCTCTTTTTCACAATTTTATAAGACAGTAGATGTACATTTAACTAAATATACAGAAGGAAAAAACACTTTATAATTTAATAATATTAACCAGGCAGGGTTAACATAACAGACACTTATTCAAAATGAATCTAGTACTGAAAGTAACAGTAATATTGGTTGAAAACCAAAGATATAAAGATTATGTTGGTAAAAAGGAATAAAATTGATCAGAAAGCAAATAATCCTTTTTTAGCAAACTTTAGTTTCTCTCCTTGTTGTGTCTCTACTGTTTTTGGCTTTTTCTGTGCATTTGATGATAAGCAAAAAGACGTCCAATCACAAGCTTGCTTCTACCAAGTCAGGAGAATTGCAATTGACTGGAGGTGAAACCAAGTGAGGGGTGTGTGTTGTGCTCATCGAACATATGATAATCCCTTTTTATCACAGAATGTCAAACAATACCTGAATAAATTAATATTACACACTTTTATAACCCAAACTAACAACAGTTTACTCACAAATGGCAGGTTTAAATGTCTGAATATATTGTGTCAGAGACATTTTCCTTTAGGTGTTTAAAATAAAGAAAGTGTCAGTAAGAAAAAAAATAAGTTTTGTCAGTTAAAGTTTTATAGTTTTAGATGACAAATGAATAATATAAATCTAGGTTATATCTGTCTAGGGACTGTATTGTATCACCACAATGTTAGTTGTTTGTTTATGTATCAAATCATGTGAGAGGGAAAGATACAATCCTAATATTAAGACAGTTTCTGCATTTGTGTGTCAGATAAGTTCTGGATGCAATTCGGGTGTCTACATTGATAAATTCTTCAATCCTTAATTTGAAAGATGACAGAGTAAACTTATTGTTTCAAAATAGGGGTTTTTGCATTTGCATTTTTTTTACAACCTAATTTTGAAATGGTGTTTGTAATTTATTATTTATTAAATGTAAATGAACTTGAGTAATGAAACAGAACCCTGAAATCTCATATTAACAGATTAAAAACGATACTTACTTTCTTCTTGGGCTGGCTGACATCCAGTTTCATGGATGAACATTTGTTCAGAGTATTCAGGCGTCTGCAAAAACAAACACGTCACAGAGTCGGTGCAAGGACTTCTACACTTTCAAACTTTTCACTTTCTCCTGATAATTCTCCTCCTTTCCTATTTCCTCCCTGCTTCTGGCTTCTAGCCTTGACCCCCCTCCCTCTTGAGGAAACTCTACAGATCCACCCACTCACTCCACTTTCAATCACTCAGGATGTGAAGATGAGCAGCTTGTTAGGCGCCTGTGCCAGCCTCTTTCAGGATGGGGGCTAATGAAACCCTGATGTGCTCCTTGTTATCAGGCAAGGAATTTTTAATATTTCAGACTTTTCCAACTAAAGTATTGGACCATAGATAAGCAGAAAATGACAGTACAGAATAGCTATAGTATGCAGGAGCTGGAATAAGGCAGGAATATGCTGGTATTCTTTCCCTCTGACCATTTAACCCCGCTCCCCTGCTCCCTGAGAACCTTCCCACTTTGAATGGTAGATCAGGGGGCTGGGGGCTGATCAGATCAAAGCCTTGGTGACTGAGAGTAATGGCGAGTTTATTGAGGACGCAGCTCAGACATCTGAAGGATCAATGGGTCAAGAAGTTCGTACCGACACAAAGGCTCAACCAGGTCTCGGTCCAGAAAGTCGTGGTCCCTTTTAACCGAGGAAATGTCGATTGGAAACTGGGAATCTGGGAAGAAGGAGGGTGAAAACAGGTTTACAAATGAATTACCAACAAGAAGGGTGGAGTGTCTGTGACGTATCTCACTGTGAATTGGAATTTTACTAAACTAAATCGACAATCTGACACACGTGAATACCAAAGGAAGCTTTTATTGTGGCGAGTCTCTAAATGAATCTGCAGGCTTTCTATTAATCCTCTACAACCTGACTCAACAGCTTTTCTCAGAGCACCGCTCTGTGTGTGTGCATGCTAGGGTGTGTGTGCGATGCTTTTAGGAAGGCCCACTGGATTTTGAGAATTTCGTCTTTGATTACTGAGCCCGTTTCCTGTTTGTGCTTCATCTGTGTAAGAGCTGATGATCAGCACATGAGCAAACGCCTCTGGGTTTCCAAGATAACAACGGATAGCAACAAAAAGGGAAGAAGGAAAAAAAGCAGTTGAACTAAAAAAAAAAAAAAAAACATTTTAGGAGGGAGGTGATTAGAAAGAAAGTGGCGAGGAAACAAGAAAAAAGGTGGGCGAAAGAGAAAAAGAAAGAAAAAAGACAAGCTATGAGAGTCCCAGTAGTGATAACAAGGCCTTTCCCATGACCCCTCCCTCTGGACAGGAACTGAAGCCTGGAAATAGACTGTAGCGGCCCAAAAGATTTGAATATGGAGTAATGGAAGAGGGGGAGAGAGAAACATGGATGATGGAAAAATACGGCATTGAGAATAAACAAAAGGAGTTCTTAGAAGGAGGAGGCTGTGTGAACTAAGGCAGCTGGATAAAAGCTGGAGCTGAGCCACTTTTTGTGAGCTACCTTCATAGAGCTGTGCGTACTGTGGAAATCCAGCTGCTCGAAGCCAATCGCATGCCTCCTTAGCCTCAATCTCTGTAAGAAAAAATGGGTTGGGGGGGTGGGAGAATCATTTATTTAATTATTTATCTTTATGAAACCTCACAGCTCCTGATCATTTTTTTTTTCATACAAATCGCTTCCAGATGCAAATGCTAATAAAACGAGCATGAAGCACAACATTGTACTCGTGTTTGTCATCCTGACATGAACATTTTTAGAATACAGGGGAGGATTATCTCTGGGATTTACTTTTCCTCTGGGAAATAACTGGAATGATGAGACTGGAAAAGTTGGAATATAGCCAGGAAGGGAAAAAAAAATCAAATGACTTAAACACATAAAAAAAAAAAAGATTCATTTAGTGTTTAACTGTCCCATCGCAAGTCAGATCCACTCTGATGGCTTATCAATGGGAGCCCACATGGAACCACATCCCATCAGGCACTGCTGCAAGAGGCATTTTATAGGCTTTTCTTTTACTACTTTTTTCCGCTAACATACAGTATGTATCCCACATAATGTTAAACAGGCAGGCTGAAACGCATGTGTGAGCGCATTCCCTGATGAAGCAGACACTTGTTAAACTGCTCTTTGTGCTGATGGAATAAAACGCAGCCAAAGATCACCTTAAATAGCAAAAAACGAAGGCAAAAATATGCAGAAACATAATAAAACACAGTAAGAGTGATGTCAATGTAGCAAATACATGGACAATTCACTTGAAATAGTTTCAGTCTGTTGCTCCTGCAATTAGTTTACGTCTCTAATTGATGCAAATATGCATCAAACAACTTCTGCTCCAAAATTACCCCAATATAAGTTTTCCTTGAAAGGAAAAACAGAACAATGCCCAAAACACAAAACCTCCTGTCTGAAAAAAAATCCCTTTTTTCAGGAAAAAACTAAATTGTGTTTCAAATATTCCAGTCAAGGTGTAGGAGGTTTTTGTCTTGTGACAATTATGTCATAAAAAATGCAGGATTTTCTTACAGCTATCCTTGTTCTCACCAATTAATGTAAAAACTCTTATCTAAAAATTTGCCATAAGAGGTTTTGTATTTTGGCCATCGATTCTTATTTTCATAGCTGAATGTATATTCAGGAATCAAATTAAAACTCATATTTCCATTTTGTTTTCTCCTCTAAAAGTTTCTATTATGGATGATGACAACACCAGCATCCAGCCTTCCTTCAAAACTGACAATAAAACAAAAAATATTTTTTACAGAGGATTTTTCTAGCTATGCAAAACAGACAGCCGAGACATAAAAGTGTAACTCTGAACCATTCCAATCACACATTTCACCTTTAAAACTTACTACAACTCCTCATGGTGAGGCGATGAGATGCTCCTGGATCTCCTTAGCTCAGAGTGAAGTTCCCTCTCCATCCCGCGTCTCAGGCATTTACTGCTGTGGAGCTTTTCTATCATCTGGCTCAGTACTTTCTTCTTTACTGCCTTGTGTTTACAGCTCTGCCTCTTTCGCCCAGCCTGCCTTATTCAAGCTTCTGCTTACCTCTCAATTTCTCCTCAACCTCCTCTTTTTGCTTTTTTATCTTTTCTCTGATCCACCAACATCACATACCAAATTCTGCTTTGGGTAGAATTTCTTTTCTTAAACTTTCTGATTTCTTTCTGCACCTTTATGCCATCCAAAGCCGTACTTTTTTCAGCTTCCTTTCCAACTTGCATCCAACATCTTCCTGCTCAAATGCTCCCATCTTTCCTCTGATAATCCATCTAAAAACAACTTTCCTAGACATTTCCTTTTATCCCTCCATATCTTTCACGGAAACCTCCTCATTCCTTCTTCCTCCCAGCTCCACTGAGAAAGTCCACATCTTTTTTGCCGCTGCCAGAATTGATGTTGCCTCATCGCATTCATGCAATAAATAAATAAATAAATAAATAAAAATCGCTGAAGTTGGCGTCAGCCAGAAACTTGGCGGCCGAGAGCCGCTGTTCTCCTACTTCACATGGCAAATGAAGCCACTGGCTGGCTATGGCTGGAGGACACTGACCTCTGCTTTCCTGAATTACCA
Source organism: Oryzias curvinotus (assembly GCA_023969325.1). Lineage (NCBI taxonomy): Eukaryota > Metazoa > Chordata > Actinopteri > Beloniformes > Adrianichthyidae > Oryzias > Oryzias curvinotus. The sequence continues at coordinate 20,907,575 of CM043719.1, forward strand.
GAACAATGTGTGGGAGAATGTAGTTTATGTCCACACACACACATATGCAGCACACTCACAAGCATTTACATCAGCACAGATGTTGCCCCCAGTGACTCAGAAAAAGCGAAAAAGGATGAGACAGTCTGACGGCTGGAGACCTTGTGGGAAAACCAGAGGGAGGAAGACATACCACACTAGCTGTTTATTTACCAAAAAATGAGCCTGGAGGCGACACTTAAAAACAAAAAAAATAACGCAAGTTAAAAAGCTTCCAGTTTAGACAGTGAGCCGGAAACCCCGCCCAGAAGAGAAAAGAGTAGGTTCTGCACAACCACTAAACTACAATTTATTGAGAGAAACACCAGGAATAAAAAGTGAAAAATTATGCAAAACAGACATTCCCGCTCTTAAAATCTGACCCTCAGGCTAACAGCACTTTCAAACATTCAAAGTCCCACTCCGATCATCTTTTGATCTGTTTTAAAAGTGTTCCATGAATTATTATTATGCCGTTTTTACCCAAAATAAAACTAAAGAAACAGTGTTGTCTTCTTGGACACAGGTTCTGCAGAGCAGCAGTAGTTCATTAGAAAAGTCATTAGAAAGTTCATTGACAGTTTGGAGCAGGGAGCTTGTGGCCCGCCCAGTGTATTTTCTATGTCACAAATAGGCTTTTTCCAACTGCATTTTTTCATCTGCTCCTGATTCACAATGATCTGAATGACAAAATACTCAGAAATGCAATTTTAAGTCTAATTTTCTTAATATATGTCCTCCATCATCAGAAAGGTGCTACAAAAACAAGTTGAAAACAATTTTTTCCTCAGTGTAGATTTTTGAATCATGGTTTTAAAATATTACACCACAAAAACTCAAAACCTTCCCAAGTATATTTGTCTGGTTACTAGTTTTTATATATTTTTACACTTAATTTTGTTCAAAATGAACTCACTAGTAATTGCTTATTAAGATGTAATGACTTGTTTCAGGACAATAAACATTGAATATTTTATGGAGTCATTTAATCTATAAAACATTTTATTTTCAGTCAAATCTCTAATTAGACAGTGCAGTGGTAGGACGGTCGACCTCTGATCAGAATATTGCAGTTTCGATTCCCACCTTGCCCACCGCCCATGTGTCCTTCAGACAAATGTATCTTAACGTGTGATTCTAGTCTTCAAGATGATTATAACTTAGAAATAAGGACAGTTGGACAGCTGTACTTAAAATGGGACACATTTGGGAGAAAAATGTATACTGTCCATACTATACAGAAAACTCCTTTTATGAGCAATAAACGCTTACTTTAGGACATATTTCCAATTATCAGAACAATATTCCTAAATATGAGTGTCTATTGCTAATTTCAAGACTTAATTTAGTCCGGGGATGAGCAACATTCCTGCATGTTCTCCAACATACGTCCCCTGGCATGTTCTAATTGGCTGGACACACCTGAACCAGGTATTCAGTCATGAGTAGAGCTTGGATGTCTGGAAATCAAGCAGAACAAGCCATTGAGATCTGGAGTTTCCCATCTCTGATTTTGTCTTAAAAGGTCAGGAAATCACAACTTGTTTTAAAAAAAATCTCACAAAGACCAATTCTATTAATTCTACCGAATGTTTGACTTATAACGATACATCTTGTATTTTATATTTTTGGTATTTTTTTTAGAAAGGCTTTTTTTTTAGGTTATGTACTAACCCAGTTTCTAGAAAAATATGGAGTAACAGATTTAGCATGCAGTACATTAAGCCTGCATCGATTTGATGTAAAGCCGTTGTTGTTCAGTGAACTGACATGATTTCTTGCTGTGTTTACGCAGTGTGCATTTATGTTTGTCCTGAAGACAAGAGACAAAAGCATCAGCCAGATTGAGAACAAAGTGCTGCTGTTCATCTGTGCTGAAATTAATCAAATGAATTAGCTCCCAAACGTGCCACAAGTAAGCCACAATGCACACAGTCAGGCTCAGCTGATCGAAGCGGGCAGTTCTGTGAGGCTGAATGTTTTAGGTGTCCACAGGGGGGACAAAGGCAGCAGCAGTTAACTCACTTCACGGCAAAGGGGGGCCGACAGTGTTACAAAAGAAACCCGATCCATGCAAGCCCTTGATCCTTTCTGAAACTTTATCATGAAACTTTTCTTCCATTTCCTGCCTTTCATCTACCTCCACTAACCGTGACTTTCGGAGGGCCTTTTAATCTGTGTTATGTCTGCCCAGCCCCGGGTCAAAAGCACCCTAAAGAGTTGTGACATCATTTCCTGCTCTAAATTTCCCATGCGCCCAGAGCAGCAGAAGTCAGTGGGACATAGCTTTGGTAAATGCGCATCAAAGAAAAAAGCAGTTTTGGTCAAAATTGGTGTCTTCTTGAGATGTCTAAAAAGGAGTTTTGTATGCTAAGCACACACAGAGCCTGGGTATCATATGCTAAAGCATTTAGCCTCTTGTGTTTAAAGGTCAAAAAGAGCAGTGAAGAAGACAGTGGAGAGAAAAAAAAAGGGAGGAAATTTGAGGAGGAATATGTTTTTCTTTTCTCATGTGACTCGTCTATGACGATGGTCTGCCTTCAGGAACGCACAGCTAGAGAAAATCAATACTGGCATAAAATCACTGCAGTCAGTCATGGATGTCCTCCTCAATGAGGGCTGAAGTGTTTACACAGATCCTGATATTCAAAGTTTGACCAAATGAAAGATTTCAATTAAAACTGATATGTGGGTCAAATGAACGACGGTGATAATAAGCATCCAGAGGCAGATTTTTTTTTTTTTTTTTACAGAAGACAGGAACAGACGTGCAGTCTGTGATTATTCATGACACATTTTCTCCAGCAGAGGGAGCTCCAGAGAAGTGATGGAACAGTGTCCTCCAACCACAGCAGATAGTTTCGGGATGGCTTAATGGGTACAGCTGCTTGAAAGGCACCACATGAACATGTGACAGCCTTTTCCCCACGCTTCGTTTTTGTATTGTTTATTGACAAGTGTGTACAGGGACATTTGTGCTGTCAGCTTTGACAGACCGATACAGTCTGACATGGAGGTTGCAGCTCCTTTCACTATGACAGACACGCTCCCAGGAATTCTCATTTGCACTTTAAAGAAAATAAAGGTGGGATAACTTTAAAGAAAATTTTAGATATTCAGAGTTTATTTAAAATGTTGCAAAGCTTTTATTTTTTTATTTTTATTTTTTGTAAAACAGTACACACTAAACATTCCAAAATAAAAAAAAACATTTGGGTTGTTTCACTCCGAAGTTAAAACAGGACTAACAACAAAAAACATAATAAAAATGAACCACTGTAACCCCCAAAATTAGTATTGCTCCAAAAAGTAACCCAAAAATAGGATGAACAATCCAAGAATTGAGTTGAAAAAGTAATTCAAGTGTTTTAATAATGCAAAATGTTGAAAAAGAAAAGATATTTTTGATTGTAAAAGTAGATTTTGTAAATGATAATTTCTAAAGTAAAATTAACCTTAGGTTTGTATCTTTAAAATATTTAAAACAACTGTCAAGTTCTTTAAACCTTCATGAGGACACTCAGTTTCCTGCAGGACATTAAATCAAAGACAAAAAACAGAAATTACTTGTAAAAGCATTCAAACCCCATCTGTTGAAACTATATTTTTCCTAGTTTCCACTGGCACTTTTTATTATTATTATTATTATTATTATTATTATTATTATTATTATTGCTTGATGCGTTTAAGTGTGTTTTTAACCTGTCTTTTGTGCAGCGTCCTTGTGGGCTCTGAAAGGCGCTTTTTAAAATAAAGAATGTTTTACGTAATAATGAGAATGTTTATTTTCAAGAAAAACATACTTAAGACTAAAGACTCTGTTAAGAAAGACTGTTTTTGATCTGCAAAACATAGATTCACTTTGTTCTTATATTTTCTTGTTAAACTGATGCTCTTTGCTGAAAACACTGTGAGCAGTGAAAGAGTCAAACCCTTTCAAACAAAATGAACGAATTGTATTTTTTTAAAGAGAAAAAAAATGCAAAACAACATTTACCACAAATGAAGAAACTTCCTCATTTTAAATGTTTTGGTTACATTTCAAATATCGTCAGCCTAATAGCATATCTGCCTAACTCATTTTTTCAGTTTTTTTTAAAAGAAGAAAAAACACCTTTTTTTCAACACTCACAGTCAAGTTAGGCCAATATCTCAATTTGGCAAAAAAATGAGTTAGGCAGAAATGCTATTAGGCTGACGATATTTTCCTCAAAATAGAGGGTTTTGGTAGGTAGTCCATTATACAGATGCATAAAAACAAAACAAAAACAAAAGAAAATCAGCAAATTTTTGTTCTATCCTTGATTTTATTTTGAAAAATAATTCTTGTAATTTTTTAAACTCTTTTCTGTAATCTAAAATCAAAGTTTTTGACCAAAAAGAAAAAAACACACTGAACACAACACTAGATAAAATTGTTATGGAGGTGTTCAAGGTCAGAGCGAAAAGAGAAGATCTGTCATAATTAAAAAGAAGAAGGGTTTCAAGTTAAAGCAGTCATGCAACCACCAGGACGGGCACAAACTTGCATCTCTACCTGCATTCCTGACATATCTACTTTTGTTTTTACACATTCGATATTTGGCTTGTGGAGGAAAGCTCATGGTTAGTTTGGGGGTGACACAAAAGCGAGACTTGACATGTTTCTGTCCACTCTGAATCCATTTCAAAGAACAAGATTTTGCAGATATGAAATCGGCACAACAATCTTCTGTGTTTAAGAGTCTGACAACTGCTGACTTTTGAAACACTTAAAGAGAATTTATCCTGGAGAAAACAGAGTCCAGATCTTAGATTCTCTGTGTCTTCTCTGTTTCATCACATGTGTGGAGCCCTGGAGAAACAAGAGTCATGTGGACAGGAAGGAAGTGACCAGATGGGTAGGTGGGATGCAGACGAAACAAAAACACTTCAAGATCTCTTCAGCATGTTATGATTCACTTTGGATATTTAAAAAAAAAGCAATTCTGGTGTGGATGCAAGTCTGAGTCAATGTCTACACAACTGTCACTCTGAGGGGTCCGTACTTCTGAAAAAGAATAATTCCTAAAAGGTCAAAACAAAGCAGAGACAGAAGTGCCGTGGCGCAAACCGCTATGGAATAGATCAAATATTGACTACATCTCCAACAAACAGAGTCTCACATGGAAAAAAAAATCGGCAATCAGTCGCTTCCTTCCTATGTTTTACAAAAGAACATCAAAGCTTTCGTTGTGGGCTGTCCCAGAATGGACAAAAGCAATAAGGCGTTACTCCATAACTAAATTAAAAAAGGAGGAATTGGTTCAACCACTTTTTCTTCCTTTTATGGTCAGACGATAATTTAGAGATAAAGAGATTGTTATAATCAAATCGATTTAGTCTTTTCATGTTTTGCGTTTATCTACCTTGTTCTAGCCTCCGCAGCAGCTGTTGCCGAGCTATGATGCGGGAGAGCCGCAGGGCAGAGCGCCGTCGCGGCGTGTCTCCCAGCCTCAGGTAATGGTCCTGGCCATCAGGGGTCATGACCTCCAGGCAGGTTCCCTCACTGGCGCAGTCTCCATCGCTTTCAGAATCGTGCTCCCCCCTTGGCACCTGGGTTCACATTGCTCAAACTATCGATCTCCTTGGTCCCGCTGCGTGGTGAAATCAGCAGAGTTTTCAGCAGATTCCGTGTCAGCATCTCTTCTGTGATCTCCAGTCCTTTGCCAGTTTCTCCTCGCAGCGTCCACGGGTTCCATGTTGCCGTCTATACTCCCTCCATCCTTGGTGAATTGACCTCTCCTCTGACAGCATGCTGAGGCAGACGCCCTGTCTCCATTCACTCAGCTGTCCATCACCTTCAGGTCCTCTCACTCCGATGACTTGCTGTGTGAGCACTCCCCGTGAATTCTTTCCTCTAACATGTCTTCACTGGAAACCACCCGCCCTCCTCCGCCTCCCTCAAGAGTCGAACAAGCGCTTCATCGTACCACCTGACTCCGATGGCAATCCTGGTTCCCCCCACCCCACCCCCCTCTGTGCCAGCAGGCCCACTGCTCAGCTGAGATGGGAGGAAGATAAACTCGTCGCCTGGATCATGTGACCAGCGGCCTGCTTGCTGAAGTCCTGCCAGAGAAACTACGCGCAGACCTGCAGGCGGACATGCAAATGTGCGATAAAAATGGAAAACAAATGACTCTAGCAGCCACATCCTTACATGAAATAAGGAAGGAGCAGAACAATAGAGAGTATGTGGGTGTGTGAGACTGAGCTAAGGAATGCATGTATGTCAGAGCAAAGCCATTGTTCCCCCTGCAGAGGAGGACTGCAATGCAAAATGGAGAAATGTCCTATGTCCACAACATCACGTTTACGGAGCAAAGCAGATGATCTCTGCATCCTGCAGATTATCTGATTCACTTGAGTTTGAGAAGCTGTTGAAGAAGCTAGAAAGCTCATTCAAAGTCAGTAAAAAAAAAAAAAAAAACTATTTGATTTGATCACACTGCCCTCTGGAGGAAACTTAAGGGAGCGTGATTCCAGAAGAACATCATAGATCTTAAGAATTCTGCAACTATTTTGTCTAGTAAGGGAAGAACAGATGCCCCAAAAAAGTTCACTAAAAGCCAAGATCTGCATCCTGCTGATCCAGCCCACAACGGGCAGTACAGTAATGTCATCCTGGGCTAAACATTAGTGTGTAAGTGGAGCCCAGGGCTGGACTGTAGTGAGCAGGCAGTAATGTTCTGTGATATCCATCATCTCCGCTCGGTTACAGCATGCCAAGACAAGACAGGAAGCTAAAGACGAGACTGAAAAATTACTTTTGGGAAAGTTGAGATAAACTGCGTTTGCTGCTCCAAACAGCAGCAAATGTGATGCACAAGTTAAAAAAAAATGTCTGGAACTGTTTATATTTAAGGATGTGTTTCAAATAATTTTACCAATTTATGCATCAGTTATGAGATTTTGTAGTGAAATTCTGTCCATTAATTAAAATCGTTTCTGTCGTGTTAATAACCAGTGGTTAAAATTTGAACCAACTGACTGAAAAAACGCACAAAAATGGGGATCAGAAGACAAATATATCCTGTCTTTTCCTTATTAACCAATGAGAATCCAGACCCATTTCTTTCTAATCAAATTATGTGCATTTTACCACAAACCAAGTGGACGACAGAGTCAATTTCTGATATTTTTCTGTTACACTGATGTTACCATGGGTTAAAGACCCACTCCAATAAAAACAATATTTTTAGTGTTTTCGTGTGACCTTTTTCTGATGGATATATAATAAGAACGCTAAAAAAAAGGCATTTCTTTATCAGGAGCAGACAAAAAAATGCTGTTTGAAAAAACTTGTAGACGTGATGCGGAAGCTACATTCAAGGTCACCAGCTCCCTGCTCTCCCCTGCTCTGCTCCATTCTGATGCATCCACTTGGAGACAAATAGATCCATGTACATTTTTTTTCCCTCGTATGAGTTGGTATCTGGCTCTAAACTGCACGGCTGGATAGTTCCAATATTGCTCAAGATTTTTCTTACACCAGTAGTGTTAGGTTTTGGGTGAAGGAGTGTAAGCTAGTTAGAAAGCACGTAAATATATCAATGGGACA